>OX439143.1:0-1495193 GCA_949318255.1 Pollenia labialis | reverse complement strand
GGGGCTTTGGTTTTCACTTAAATAGCATCGTGAAAAACGCGTTTGTGTTGTGTTACATTAATAGCAAACCAGAACGTTTATGTCAGCAGGACGATTATGTTACCGGAAATTTCATGGATTTGACGAAATGTTACATATTAACCAATTTCATATTTACAAGCAATTTTTATAATTTAACTGATATTTTCGAGCTGAATTTACGGGTATATCAACCAGTAAAATATCAAAACTATAATATTATGCCGAACATGCACCTTTTGGAAGACTATTTATGTTCCAGGAAATTATTCAATTATTTACACCAGTGATAACCACTCCATAGACCCGCGAGTAAGTCAATAATCGTATTTTTATATATATATATATTGGTAATTCACATGTATACAACAACTTTGTTCGTTTCAAAACATCAGTCTACCATCAGTCTCTGCTCAAGCTTTGTGAAAGCACCACCACGCACACAAGCACATAATATCTTTGGGTGCGTGCGTTCGGGGCTTGGTTATCACTGATTTACACTAATGCTCTAGAATAAACATTAAAAATGTCCACAACCCTGTTGGCACATTTTAATTGAGCGTATAATGCGGCTAAAAAATAAATATTATAAAACACTAAAACGTTCAACAACACTATAAACAAACAGCACTTAAGCACAAATTTTTAACACTGAATGTTATTATGACCTTAAGAACGAGAAACACTCACTACTCTCACAAAGATCCCTTTAATGCTCTTAAGGTTATATCCGAACGATACATTTTCCAATAAATAAAGTTTAGCATAATGTGTAGGGTGTCTTATGCCCTAAACTTTACTCCTTATCTGGGCAATAATTATTCTCCTCAAAACTTGAAGATAAAGAAAATTTAGAAAAAAAAAATTTAACAAGATTTCATTTCGTTGGTAAATTAGGCACCCATTGGCAATCACGAACTAGTTTTAAGATGCCCATTTACTGGCAATTAGATAACAACAGACATCTAATCAAGTGTATTGTATATACGTGAAGGCCATGAGCACCACGACCCAGAGGATCTTTGGTACAGCCCTGTGTCTCACCATGACAGGTTTAGGCTGCGTATAAAGCCCATTACCCTGCCCGGTGAAAGATCACAAATATCAGTCGAGCCCACGATTTGCACCCCGAAAAATTTCCGCCTAGAAGTCCCCAAGGCGAGACAGCAGCAGAGCAGATTCCGACGTTTCGTCATCCATCTCACTGAATCTGCATATTTTGGTAGATGTATTACCCAACTTAAACTGGTGGTATCTTAAACTCCACTGTGCCCCGTGAATAGGCCAACAAGCCGTCTAAGTTCCGCTTTCTCAAGCAGCAGAAAGCTGCCTGCCCTGCGCCGGGACAGTGTCACAAATCTTTTGGACAGTCTTAATCCAGAAGTGGACGTCCATGCGTAAAGGAATTCACGTTAGGACCATTTTCGTTACGTCCATCTTTCTCCCGATTCTGCGCCAACACTCAGAAGACGTTTTACATAATCTCTTTATATTTTTTTAATTTTAAATCAGTTTTTAATATTTTTTCTAAGAGAAATAATACTTTTTAGCCGAATATCCCTAATACATACATACATACATATTTGTATTTATGTATTCTTGTACAAACTTACGCAGCGGTCAGACTAGTCCCTTTTAAATCATTATTACTTTTTTTCCTCGCATTAACAAAAAAAGACCAAGTGCATCAAAGCCTTTGTCTAAAAAGTTTACTGACCAAAGTCAAACATTTAGTAAGAGATAGAAAATAACACCCTTTTGTGATCCAGTTTTACTTTAAAAACTATACTTAATGCCTTCTTCAAAGATTCACATGGTATTCAGCATTCAAAATATTTGACGTGACTTGTAAGTTAAAAATGCGTCGATGTGTTTATGGATGTGGTGTGCTTGTCTGTGTATTGCAGTTGTAATGAGCTTAAATGCAAATTTATAAAATACTACTTTTGCTTAAAACAATATTTGAAAGCACTTTCTCTGTCTGCTTGATCTCACTCGAGTTATTTTCTTAAGTTGAGGCGTAGGGTACAAGTTCTTTGGTTTACCTTTTGGTTTTCATTTTAATTTTTACTCAAGCAAATAATAAGAGCAAAGGACAAACCCCTTTTAGAACTTGCTGTCAACTTATTTAGGACTTTAAGTTAACAGTGTATGAGTGTGTGTATGTGTGCATGTGTGTGTGTGTGTGTGTGTGTGTGTGTGAGTTTGAAAATATAGTTAAAACGTAATTAACATTATGTGTACAAAGGCTTTCCACATCCGGATATTGTTGAAATTAAATTTTGGATTAAAGGAAAATATGATTTTATTTTAAACAAAGAAAGTTTAAGCATCCTAAACGTTTGTAAAGACAATTTGTTTAGGATTTAAAATAAGATAAAATCAGAAATTAAACATCTCTTTTAAGTAGTAATTGGTTTTTGCATTTAAGAATTATCTGAAGAGAAAGCGAAAAAAAGTTTGCAAGAGTTGAATAAATAATTAAATTCACATAAAAATTGTGTTAGAAACACACTTTAAATAAATTCAAAAGCTGTCTATTAACAAGGAGAAGGATGTGGAAAAACGACAACAAAAGCACCCAAAAAAAGAACATTTATAATATGAAAACTTGCAGCACATGCTAAAAAATATCAGCCATAAACAAATGCCACTTTTGTACCCAACAAAAACACACAGAAATAGTGCCGGAAGCGGAAACGACTAAATATAGTTGTAGTAGATGAATACAACGTGGTAAATGCTGATGTAACACCCCAAGTGTTTCGTACACAAATTGTTGCATTTTTCTCTCAAAAAAAAAAAAAAATAAATAAACGAAGGGAAATGAAAAAAAAATTAAACCATAAAAATTGTTTCAGCTAAAGTAAATGAAAATAATGATTTATATTGTAGTTACAAAATACATATTGGCCAAAATCTCCCTGACCATTTTTCAGAGGAAAAAAGGATTTTTTTTGTTTGTTCCTTTTATTTGTTTCTGACAAACAAATCCTGTCTACTTGTTGTAAGCACACATAACGGAAAGAATGGTGTGCTTCGGTTCTGCCTGAAATTTCGGTCGTTTCACCCAAACATTGCAATTGGTGCATAATTTTCATTAAACATGGCCGATATATTAAAAGTTACCAACATTGCACACTTTAGTACTAATCCTTTTTTAATAAGACAAAAAGAGTTCGTGTGTATGAGCTTTCCGTTTACGGTTCGAATGCATTCAAAATTGGATTTCTCTGGATATCTGCGGATATCTTCGTAGGGGACTTATAGATTCATTGTAAACTATCGTACATTTTAAAGTTGCGTTTTAATGTACGCAAACAGGTGGTTAGTGTGTTGTACTGTTTTGGTTGTCTGTTTGCCACCATGCTGGCTAATTCTTCCAAGCGGATTTAATTTTTCTGGTTTATTTTTAATAAAAGTGAGAATCACACTCAAATGGCTGGTAAAGTTTTTCATTTTTCAAGAGAATAGCATTAAAATTCACTAATTAAATTCTAAACAATTTTATGTTGCAGCACTAGGAATCTGTAGTGCGGCAAAAGCAAAGGAGCACACCCAACTTTTCAAGAAATATTACCTGTCACAAATTTATTTATTACAATAAACGTGCAAAGTCATAAACAGACCACACTAAAGCAATGTGCAACAGCAATAAATGTACACTGAAAGTGTTTAAGATGATTTCCTTAAAAGGACGGTAACTAGGAAAATGGCACGTTCCGAATTTTATAATATTTATGCTGAAATGGTTTTTAGCCAGCGCAATTAAACAACCTTCTTCACACTTCTGGATCGTTCTCGCTAGCGGCAAACTAAATCCAATTTTCAAGCTTAAATACACGCAAGGCATGGATATGACAGAACATTCTTAAAACTTTGCACTGTGGACCATATTTTGAGAAGGCAGCCAAAAATCATTTTTTTATGACAACCGATTTTAAAGTCATGTCACTCATTTGAAATAAAATACCAGTGAACCTCGGGAGACAAAAAATTACACCTCTATTCCAACTTTATCACAGCGAACAGGGTGATCCAAATGCACTATAACTCTTTTGTTTTAAGAGCTATAATTATTAATTTGTAACTTAAAATGTCCAAATTGGCCGAAAGTATTGAATAGAGCATAACTCCTTCCCGCCAAAAGCATTCAACCATTCACACCATTTAGTAGGCTGATCCCTCCGCTACAACTCGATACTCCATTGTATATCCGCCAGGTCCCGTCCGTGAGAACCAGAACAATTTTTCTGGCCCAAGATCAAGTATTTTGTGTAAAAAAATTTAGTATTGTATGGGAGCCCTTTTAAGGAATGGAGATAGCGGGCAGGAATTTTGGAAACAAATGTTGGGGATGTAAAATAAAGTGGGTCCCGTCTTCCGTTTCAACCATCTAGGGGCTGCAGGAATTTCATTAAACCGCCATAATTTAATGGTAACTTCTTTAAGTGGTGGAGATACGGGGTAAGTATGTTTGAGAAAATGTCAAGGACAAAAAACTAATTGATTGCGGTCATTAATTTTTCCTCGTTTGGTAGACTCCTTGCCATTAATGGGACCTTTCAAATAAAGTAGGGTCGGTCCTTCATTTCACCTCTTAAGGGGTGAATCTGTGGTAGTTATGGAGTCTTTTTTTTGCCATTTTTCTTTTTGTTTGCTTGGCATTTTCTAATAAGATCTAAGTTTAAATGTAACTGATAGAATTATATACACGATATAAAAAATAAACCCTTTTTATCATGTTTAACCACTGTTAATATCAAATTTAACTTAAAACGAAAATGTACCCTTTTCTTATCAAAATTTAAATCCAAGCAATACATTTTTGACCACCTTCTGGAGAAATGGGCCACTGTGCTTTGGCCCAATTAATCCCAATTTACAATATACATTTGTAACAAATATCTTTACGAATGAACTTAGTTTGGAGCCGTTTTTGCTAAATGAAAGAGAATTATACTAATGGATGTACTATTATTTAGATTATAAGCCCCTAATTAAGACAAAGTCTACAATACGAAATAATAAATGATACACTTCACATTAAAGCACAGTTGCGTTAATTGCCATAATTAGCTCTTCGCTTTTCTTTTTGTTTTGTTTCAGTGTAGAAAACCGGATAAAGCAAAAAACCGCTAAATTGACCCAATTATGCACACAACACAAGTAACAACTCCGCAAGGCAGCCATAAACATTAAATAAAAATGTATAAATTAACAAAAGAATAGAAAACATAATGTTTTCAAACGAAATCAAAAAACAAAGTAAATGATACCCTTTTTTACTCCCCGCTCTAACTACAATAATTTCTTTAACTCTGCAAAATACTTAAATTCCTGTTTCCGTTTTATACTTGTGGGTAAGCGTACACTCTTGCAGTGAATATGTATTCAGTAGTTATGAGTAAAAATTCTTCTTCTTCATTTTTCACTCTACCCCATTCTAACTATCTATTTCTTTTATCCCTTTACATAAATTCCATCCCTCTCCAAAACGGTTCGTTTGCAATCTTTGTCCTTTTTGATAAACAAAACATCGCATACATAAATATCAACATAACCTCAGGTTATTCGAAAACAATTTGTCACTCTTTATGTTTGGATGTACATATATGTATTAGATATAACACACACACTCATTAACACACACACACACACCTAAATTTGTATTTAAAATATAAGTACAAATACATAAACAATACAAATGCGATTACATCAACCTTGAACCATCTTAAATCAACAGAAATTAAATAGATTTTTCATTTCTTTCATACGTTTATTCTCTAGCTTTTTTTTTGTTTAAGTTTTACACTTTTTGTTTGTATGTTCTGCGAATGTGTGCTTGCTTGTACACAAACACATCCTAACAAACACACACTATTAAAAATATTATGATGTCTATAAAAAGATTACAAAACCATAAATCGTGACAGTATGTTTTGTTTAGTATGTAAATGCAGAATTACCTTGAAAATGTTTCTTCCACTTCAAAGTATCTGCTGAATTTAGGTTACCAAATCTCTTTTTTTTATACAAAACTTTTAAATATAAAAATTTTTTTTGATGAACAAAGTTTTCTTTAACTTTGCAACATTATTATTTTTCTATCTTGCTTTTTAAAAGAGTTTTAGAAATTATAATTTTCAAATACATACTTACATCTAACTTTGAGACACCCGCTCATAAAATTAAATTTTAATCTGTATTAAAATTAATCCTTAAACAAAAAAAATAGAAATAACAAAATTAATATAAAATTGCAACAAACATTAAGTAGAAAATGTTTTAAAATTGTCTTTAAATAACAAATTTTTGCAAAAATATTTTAAAATAATAAATTTTTTATACAGACATTATTTTTCACAAAATTTTTTATACATAGCAAATTTTCGCAAAAAAATATTTAAAACAAAACTACAGGGTGGCGCATTCAAATGGCTGCCTCGGCTGGCCATGCAGTAGCCTACACGATCCGTCCAATTTTTAATCACATTATCGATTGTATGCAACTGTATTTCACCAATGGCTTCACGAATATTGTCCTTTAAAGCGTCAGTTGTCTCTGGCTTGTCGGCGTAACACTTATCTTTGACGGCACCCTACAAATAATAGTCCAACGGTGTCAAATCGCAGCTCCGAGGTGGCCAAACGACATCAGGTCTGCGGCTGATAATGCGATCTTCAAAAACAGGCCGCAAAACATCAAGTGTAGCTTCGCCTGTGTGGCACGTAGCGCTGTCCTGTTGAAACCAAATGTTGCCAATATCCTCGTCTTCAATTTTTGTGAACAAAAATTCGTTCAACTTGTAACGGCCACTCCTTGTCCATTTTCGAAGAAAAATGGCCCAATTATGCCTCTGGACCAAAATCCGCACCAACCAGTGATTCGTTTTGGGTGCAACGGCTTTTCAATGTATGCGTGCGGGTTTTCTGTGCCCCAAATGCGACAATTTTGCTTGTTTACCTATCCGCCAAGATCAAAATGAGCTTCACCTGAAAATATGATTTTTTTTTTTTTTTTTAATCGGCATCTTCTGTAAGTCGATCGCAGGCCCTCTTAGCGAAGCGAAAACGCATATATCCCAGCGTTGTTCAAGCGTATACACAACCATTTTCGTTCAGCGGAAGGATAAAACTAATTATCTGTCAAATCAGATATGACCATTCACGAAATAAGCACTAGTTGAAAAAAAAGTTGGATGGCGGACCCGTTATATGGTTTCATATTTTTATAACTTTTAATTTGGTATTATTTTGTTCTTCTCTGCTTTTATCACATTTTGCGAAGAAGATTTGGGGAATTTATTATGATTAACTACACAATCGAAAAACGCACCAAATGAATTGAATTTAACTTTTCAACCAACACAGCGTGCATATTGTCGTCATTTAAATGTACGAGTTGCACCCGCAGCAATAAGACATTTTGTCTGTACGAATCCTTTCTAGTGCAGTAGGTCCACCTACACTGAACCAAAAAGTGTTCATAATATTAGTGAACAACTCTTATTAAAATAATTGTCGTTGGCTCAATAAGTTATTCGTAAATATAATGAAAGAAAAAATTATACATGTATTTAAATTTAAGTACCCTTCATCACAGAAAAAAATAAAAATTGGATCTAATTTAAAAATTTGTGATTTTAGTTAACAAATTAATAATCTATACATCTATACATACATACATAAATATTAATAAAATGGTGTAAAAAATGTATAGTAATTCATAAAGTGAGAACGGCTGGGCCGATTTCTGCAAAAATTTTATGTCAGTTGTTCGTATTTTCGAGAAGAAGTTTTTACGGAAGAAAATCCCTCCGGAAAAGTCGGTAAATTTTAAAAATCGAGTTTTTGTATGAAATTTTGTGTGAAATTATTCCTTAATTGCTTTCCAAATCAAACAATAGAAAGTTCTTAGTGTAAATCATGGAAAATTGCTGAAAATTGGAAAATCTCTCCACAAAAGTCGGAAAATTGGAAAAATCGAAAATTGTTTTTTTTTTTGTACGATATTTTGTTTGAAATTACTATTCCTTAATGGCTTTCCAAATGAAAAAATAGAAAGTTCTCAGCCAAAATCCGATAGATGGCGTTATACGTTGACTTAGACTTTGCGCAATCTGCCAGGTGTCATTTTGGCATTGTAATTTTATACAGTAACTGTGCTATTTTTCTTGCTGTAGGTCATTTATTTTGATAATAATTGTGGAAATCATTGTGATAAAGAACGTTTTGAGCTCCATTACACGGATTTTTTCGGTTCGTTTTGTTATTTGTACCGTAGTGACAACACGATTCAGTACGTTTTTACATTCTTCGTCAGTATCTTTTGTTTGTCTTTATTATTTGAATTGCAAAAAAAACGATTAGTGGAGTCCGAGATCGCTTCATTGAAATGTCTTATTTTAGTGTCTTTTCTTTGTTCTCTTCACTCAACTTCTTTGATATCACTTCATTTTTGTAAACGTCAAAGTTTATTCAGCAAAAGTTTAAAATTTTGCATACGTGGTTTCGCTCCTCTGTTTCCCTTACTTTTCTCCCAACCAGTCAATATAACCAATAACGAAAAGTCTTAAAAAACAACCCGTGTAATCAACCTCATTGCCTTCAATGCATTATACATTGACTTCCATTCCATTCAAATAAATCACATTGAAAACTTAAATATTTGTGTTGTATTAATACTCTAAAGTTTGTCTGAAGGATTCAAATTGGGGCGAGGCGAAGTACGCCGGGTGCGCTAGTATCAATTAAATAGTTTGCTGCAGTAATCTTGTTGACATAAATACACGTTTTATTAACTTAATTAAAACTGATTTAATGTTTTATTGTTGGTTTAATTGAAAAAATATTTTGTTAACATAGATTTTTAAAGAATAATGTACAATTCGTTGTAATAATTTATGTACTTAAAAATTGATAAAACTTTCTTTTGGCAAAGAAATTGTTCATTGAAATCAACATAATCATATGTTGCCTCAGTTAAAATGTGCGTTAAGTAAATAAATGTTCATTGAGCTAACGAAACATTTTTTATACACAAAAGCTCGAAACATTTTTAAACTATTCGTTGCCCCAATGAACTCTTAAAGTGTTCGTTGGGCTAACGGGAGACTTAACAAGTGTTTTTAACATGAACGCGAGTCAATTCTATGAACAGTTTGCTGTCATACCGAACCCATACGTTGAAATTGATAAAGCTTTCGTACAATTAATGAAACCTTCATTAAAATTTAACCCTATGCATAAAATAACAATTGATTTGTATGTTCAACGAACTCGTACGTTGAAGTTAAAAAAAGTTTCATGGGAGTAACGTAACGTTTGCTAAGTTGGTTTTTATTTATTGTTATAATTCCGTTCCAACTGTTCTGGTTCTTATTAAAATATTATTTCAACATATTCAAAAGTACAGTGTAAAATTTGCAAACACTTTTTTAAAGTAAATAAAAGTGAAGAACCGCATTCGTAAGTTAAATTACTTTTAAAGTAAAATTCTTTGTATCCATTTTAGAGGAAGGATCGATGTGTAAGCACTAAGAGGTATTGAACCCAAATAGAAGAGCCATTTAAGAGAATAGAGAGAAAGCATTGGAAAATAGGATTTCTCATTCTTTTCTAGCAAACGGACGACAATATCATACATCTATTTCAACTAATTTTTGTTTTACATTTTAAATTTAAATTGTAAATTTTTAGGGTGGTTGCAGTAGTGAATTGTGAGGAGACAGGAGGCCGGTGGCATATTTCTTTATTTATTTAATTCAATTCAATTACAAAGGTGCGCAAAAGGAAAAAGTGCCTCAGCGCCAGTAGGCATTGTAGAGGCTATTTGGCAATACGTAAATCACATTAGTTATTTTCAGGGAAACCAGAAATATGCTCTAAAAACACGTTTTATGCGCATTAAATATGCAGTAAAAACTTAAAAATGTGCCCTTAAAATTGTTATAAAAAAAAATATGCCCAAAAATAATTTGAAAAAAAAGTATTCAACAATTTAATAACAGTTTCAGTTAATAAAAACAATCCTGAAATAATAATCGGTAAAGCCTAAACTCCATAGTATTTTCCCACAAATTTTCGAGATTTTACCCTGTTTGGAAACGATGGGCACAAAAATGTTAAGAGGATAAAATTAACATAAGAGTTATTTGTGCCAAAGATTATCTAGATATTAACATCCATATGAATTTTTTTGTCTTTAATGGATTTTAGGGACGATCGTTTATTTGTTTATTAATGTTAACATTTTAAAGGAAGTTAGGGATATTTAAGCGCAAATGGGAACTGATTTGAAAAGAATTAATTTTGCTGAAAAATAATTTGGGGCGAATTTAATCTAAATACCAACATAATTAGATGGTTAACGGACACAAAGAGTCTAATTTGGAAAGAAGTTTTTGGGAAATATTCTCACCATTTACATAGACTTTGTGCCGACTATTGCGAGTATTGTATGAACTCTGATCTCTAACGAAACATATTCAGCCCAATTATGAATAAAAATTCCCCGGGAATTTTCTCCCTTCTCCTATTTTTCCTATGTAAATTCTATTGCAAAAATGGGAAAAGGGAAAAAACTCCCGGGGAATTTTTATTCATAATTGGTCTGATTGTATGATGGCCTATGCTATAGAGACATTTGTATACCTATAATAGAGATTGTAACTTATAAGTTCACCATATTGGCAAAATAGATGGACAATTTTCAGTATATAAGGAATTTGTTGAATGTCTCAATGCCTAGTTTGCAACAGCTTGAAATGGTCTATATTGCGAGGTTAGATTTAAAAAAAATAATTCACTGAGACAACGCAGTAAGTTCGTTGAGCCAATAAATTATTCGTTGAATTTACGAACAGGTTCACTTAATTCAAGAATAAGTTTATTTAATTAGGGATTTTTTCATAAAATAATAATTTACAGAAAATATTATTAAGGAACTTTGTTTGTTATATTTATGAACTTTTTCGTTGTATTAAAAAAAAGTTCATCAATTCATTGGACGAAACTTAACAAATTTTTTTTTTTTTTAATTGACAATTTTTCAAAAAATATATTTTAATTGCTTTTTAAAAAAATTAATAAAATCATTATTGTGTATTTTTTTATTTATATTTATTGCTATAATAGACGAGTTATGTGTTATTAAATTATTTTTTAAAAAAAACTTTCGTCAGCACATCTTAATTATTTCTTATTTTGGTTTTATTTACCTATATATTGATTTCAGAATACGATGGCTGTTGACACTTGTTTTTACAAAATTGCATGTATTATTTTTTTAATTATTCGGAATTGGTTCTGGAAAATTACAACATTTTGTACAAAATGTGATGTATATCGTAGCTTTTAAAAGGAGTACTTATATAACATTGTTGCATTTAAATAAATGAAATTTAACCATATTAATAAGTAAATGCTTCTTTGATTTATTTCGGTAAATTTAAAAAAAACTACAGTAATTTCAAAAATTGTGTTTAAAGTAATATTCTGCAACTTTCACTTTCACTTAAAAAAAAAGCAAAAAAAATAGATAAATCTGCAATTTTGGCAACGCTGAATACATCAGACTTAATTGAAGAAATGGACGCGTCAAACGGATATAGAAAGATAAAGTCCCTTTCCTTTTCAAAAGTCAAAGTTTAGGAATTTACATTGGTATTTCCATCTCTGTCAGTTACGTTGCATAATGGACACATGCCTTCACAGCTGGTGTTTCCAAAAAACTGGCACAGTAAGACAAGCGATTATAACTGGAATGCGCTTTCACCACTTTAAAATGCAGCTGACTGTTTTCTTTAAGGCTATCTTAAAAAGAGTGTGTATGTTAGCAAGACTATCCCCCAATTTTAAACCAACATTAAAAATTAAATCATGGCCGGTACGTTCGAAATTTTGGGAAAAAGTTATGTAAGTCAAGGCAAGTGGTGGTACCACTTGCAGGATATTATTTTTGAAAGTCAATCAAAACAAGTTTTCCAAAAAAAATTGTTTTGAAAAGGAATTTAGAAATATCTTAATCATTTTTATTTTTCGAATATGTTCAATGAATCAGAAAATGCATTACATTCTGCTGGTGTCTGATTATTGTAAAATTGCCTGTAACATGAAGATACAAGATATTCTGGTAGCCGAATCATCATTTCTAATTATATGTACATATTTGTCTATAGCGTCAATGCTAACCAAAGAAGGTTGGCCTTAAACTAATAAAATAAACTTGATCAAAAAGAAGGCATAATAAACGCATTCTCCAACCGTGTTTTTAAATTGTTAACAGTTTATTTCAAAATTAAGAAAAGAATATTGAAAGATTAAAAAAAAAAATTTAAGTTTAATAAAGTGGTCAGCAAGTTTTCTTATAAACCAGACCAGCTGCCATTTTTCTCTTAATTTTGTTTTATTCAATTTAGGTTGAACACGTTACCAACACGAGTCATTTTTATTAATAACAGTTTAAACATTTCGGTTTTAGACCATAATGTTTATTTAATACAAACGCATTTAACGACATTAAACAGTTTTAGTTCCTTTTTTTTAATTTTGGCTAAGGAAACACATATGCACACACACATTTCTTTTTTTATATGTATTTATGTTGGTGTTGGTAAGAAAAACTATTTGATAACCTCGTTCCGTTACAGTTGATAGAGCGCACACCACTAACACCAACATACATTTTATAACCAAAAACCAAGCTACTAACGGATATGTTGAGCGAATTTTCAATTCCATTTATCAAACCAACTGACATCTGAAAGGCGCTAGAGCACGAGCTCAACACATTTAAACAAAAAGGGTAAAAACTGCATGTAGGGAGGAAAGCAAAAACCCAACAACGACACAGAGCAGGCACACGCCAACGCTATGCACAATTTCTTAGCCACTGGAACATTTTTTTGAGTTAAGTTTTACCAACAAAAAGGAACATAAAGGCCAGCAAAAACAGCCCCTTTTAGCAAGATTCACTTCAGTGACCGAGTAACAAACAACATACTCAACAAAACTCATCCACATACACGCATCACTACACCACTTAGAAAAAGTAATGAAACAACAGCAACTATCCTTTAATAAAAAAAATAGGCAGAATAATAAAAGGACATAATGTCCTTTCAAATGATAAACATACATGCATAATAATCGTAATGAAGAGACAGAAAGTTTTTTTTTTCAAGGAACGAAGCCCACTTACATATTTACATACAAGAAAATACAATAGAGCTGACAAGAAAATTACTACAAAAGAAATTTGAATACTCAAGAAATAATAATAAAAACACACATACAGAAACACACTTCATTATTATGTGTGTGTGTGAGTTCATAATTTAGGGACTCCAACACTCCTACTTAGAAAAGGGATCACCGGAAATTATTTTAGCCAAGAAAGAAAAAACATTTCCAGAGTCTTTTAAAAATATTTCCTTTCATTTTTAATTTATTTTATTAACTCAAGTTTCATGTTCGAAAATTGTGAAGAGTTTGTGGGTCGGTAGAAAAATAAATGAATGTGTATTGTATACGTTGCCTCAGGAGAACGCCCTCGTGCTTACGTTGTTTTGTATGTTCGGGGGTGAACTTATGATGATGCCCAGATGATGTGACTTTCCAACAAAAAGTTTGAGTTTACTTTAGTTTTAGTTTTTATTTCTTTTTTTTTTTGTAATGCAGGGGTCCCAAGAAAATAAAAACTTAAAACTTAAAAGCTTCGGTTTTCATAAGGATAAATTTGATTTGAGTTTAAAGTTTTTTTTTATAAAATAATACTATTTATTTATTTAGTAAATGTTACAAATTTAAATAAAAATTATATTCTAACTTAATTTACTTTATAGTTAAATAGAAGAGAGTCTTAGGCGGGTAAACTGATAGACTAGCTCACTACCAGCGCGCCCTTCAGGTAGGGATGGGCAAATTGTAAAATATGGACAAAATATTTAAGATTTAACTCTAAAATAAACAAACGAAATAAAGGAATTTCGTTAATTCCCAAGAGCACATTTTATTTATTTGCCATATAAAATACAAAATAAGTTAATTACGAAAAATTTAAATGGAATTAAGTCACGGAAGAACCGACTAACTGTTTTATGTACTCTCCTGTTAATCTTCTTTTATTCGGCACTGCTAAATCAACAGCCGAATCAACTCTTCGGGAGATACTAGGAAAGCCGGCAGTCGTAAAATGTCGACAACTCACACAAAACTTTACTGGATCTGATTTTCTCTCTAAAAGTTTTGTATGTATGTCTTTCTACATTAATTGCAGGAAAACGTTCGTTATTTGCTTCTTTTTTTTTGAAAAACTTTCACAAGGAAGACATTATTCTTTACACAACGCAACTTTTGTACACCAAAAGCACATAAAATAAAAGTTTTTTCGTCTCGACTGTGTAAATTATGAAAATGTACAATGAAAAAATGCTGGGTTTTTCTTAGCATTTTAAAAAACGTATGATGCAATTCTTAAAAAGACAATAATACAAGTAGTACTGTAAACAGTTGAAAACCGGTTAAAATATTTTTAATTTAGTTGAGTTCTTAAAAATATCGAATTCAAATACCGATAAATCGATATATGTGAACGTATACGAGAAAAGGGAACTAGTGTTGAAAATTAAGTTTTGAGAAATACTCATTTCATGTTATTCTACACCCTTTTGGGTACCAGAATCCACTTTTAAGTCCAAACTCGTTTTTTGACACACTATGTCCCTTTTCTCGGAGAAGGTCACATATGGGTATTTTTAATATCGACGATATATATATCGATTTCTTTTAAATATCGATATTTTTACCCATTGCTACTACCAGGGCACACAACCCAATATATACTTTTTTAAATCTACATATATTTACTAATGTTAATACTAATAACTGTTTGCTTTTAATTTAATCATAATATTTTGTTCTTCGTGAGCAACATGTTATGGTTGGAAAACAACCATACAATGCGTATTATAAGCAGTGTTGGGCAAAATACATGGTTTGCAGTATTTAAAATACAAAATACAAAATACTTACACATCTGTATGTGTCTAAAATACAAAATACTTCCATTTATTGTACGTATTTCAAATACAAAATACTTCCACGTCAAGTACATGTATCCATTTAAAATACGAAATGCGCCATTTTAATTTAAACCAAAAAATACATTAGATAAAACTATTTAACCAAACAATTGTTTCCTTTCATACATATCAGATTTTCGAACGTAGCTTTAGACAAACAATTTCTTGTTGGAGAATAAATTAAATCTGCCAAGAAAATTAACTTTCTACAGATTCTGATGAGCACAAACTTGTATTAAATTCTATGAATACTCTTTTTATATTTGAATAGCTGTCAAAAGTGATAATTTCTTTGCTCTTGTCACTGAAGAAACTGACAAATTCCAACTCAAAATTTGATTTCCTAGATTCTTATCTACGAAAACAACAAATTCATCGTCTTCTTTACTGGTGCTTCTACTTCTGTTACGTTTTTTAGCGATTCTAGTTTTTGGTAGATCAAAATGCAAACAACCATCAACAAACTGACCAAATATATTTTTTAAACTATGTTTTTAGAATTCAAAATACTCCCATTTATTTTATGTATTTAAAATCAAAATACAAACTAAAAACTACTTCTATTAATTGTATGTATTAAAAATACAAAATACTTGCACGTCATGTAGTTAAAATACAGATACAAAATACGTATTTGTATTTTAAATACGTATTTCAAATACTGCCCAGTTCTGATTATAAAAAATATACAGATTAATAATATTATTATCAATATAATGTTTGGACGCAAACATATTACGGTTCTGGTTTCTTGATGGAGAACTAATTTAACCAAACTAATGTTGCCGGTGACAATAATATGGTAACAAGGGATGTAACCGACACCGATATATTTTGGCGATACTTCAGGTTTGCCGATTTATCGGTATCGGCGATATTTTACTTCCGATACGACGAATGGATACGATTTTTTTTGTTTTTAACAAAACAATTTTATTTTCAATGCCATTTGTCTGCATAACTAAGAGAAATAACGCATTAAAAAGTAGAGCATAAAATCAAAACAGGATAATGAGATTTTCTCTTCTAATTCTTGAGGCTTAGTTGAAAATACACATGAGCTTGCTTAAGCTACTGTCAAAAATTAACAAAAAGCTTCTAAAATGCATTTGATAAGCTAAAGAATAAGTCGAGAGATTCCTTTGATCTCCTAATATTTCAAGAGACGTAGACCCGCTTGTTTGTGAAGCAAAACTAAGTTTTTATTTTCCACTGCAGTTCTGGTTCAGGATTATTTTGTTATAAAAAATCTTATTGCTCTTTTTATACCCTTCACCGCATGCAAATAAATAAGTTTGTCATTCCGTTTGTAAATTCAACAATATTGACCCTATAAAGTGTATATGTTGAAATGGGGTTTCCGAAGACCGCAGAAATTATGGGGACTCGGTTGTTATATGTATATAACACCTATACTCCGCTAATCCATAATTTACTAAGATAAGAGCAAAAAACCACGACTGCTTCTAATTTAACCCATAAATCCCTTGTTGGTTTCACATTTCTTTTTTTCTATGTATCTGGAAAACAGCAAGATCCAAAGTTGGTTCAAGCATATTCGTCATCACTATAAAAATCATCCCACAAAATGTTTTTTATATCTAAAGAACGGTAAATATTGTCGAAATTTGGTACACATAGCTGAGTTACTAATACACAACTACTCAGAAATATGGGCGGGATTGGAGAAGTGGGCGTGCCACCTCCAGTTCAAAGACATTATAGATTTCTATATATCTGGAAAATTGCAAGAGCCAAAGTTTCCAAATGAGGTACACGGAACTTGGTTATAGATACCCGACATCCAACAAAATGTTGGCGGGATTGGAGAGTTTATATAACATTCTGTTCTTATCGCACAACGGTGGAGGGCATGTCTATAAGATTCAGCATAGACGAATATAGCACTCCTGGTTTTTTTTTTTTTTTTTTTTGTAAAAAATATAATTTATTTTTTGCTAATTTGTCCATGAATTCAAATTTAATTCGTTTTTAATCTTATAAAAATCAGTTTTAAATATAAATAATCTCTTACACTGTAATTTTGCAAAAAAAAAAATGTCAATGCTTTAGTTGAGTTTTGTCAATTTAAAATTTAATTCCAATTTAATATGTGTATCGGTATCGCCGATATATCTATTTGAGGATCCCTTTATTAACCATAATATCGAGCCCTAATAGCAAAAATGATGTGACCAACAAAAATATAATTGGACAGGAGAAGGTTTTTTTTAAATATTTTTGCTTGAAGTCAAGGGTTTCGTTTGAAATTGCTTTTGCTCTTATTTCTTAACGGTACTTCCCAGAGATATGAGATTTTTAGAGATGATGCAAATGATCAAAAACTATCGATTTTCATCAAAAAACAAAAATCGATCGATGGCTCGATATGTTTTATAAATGTTCGATAAAAAATTGCTTGGTTGAAGGCCACATATCGAAAAATGGGATTTCTCTGCGTTCAACACATATTTGTTAAGAAAATCAATTTAATAAACTTTTTCCCTTAATTAAAATTTAGACCATTCTAATGCAGGTAAAAGTTTCACATGTTGTCGCAAAAACATCAACACAATTGCACATCGCAATCCATAACTTGATAGCAGAAATCTATAAATTAAGGAAACAAGTAAACAACAAAAATTTCCAATTTTCATACGAGGAGTCTTAAATAATTTGCCTTAAGCATTAAGCTTTGTTCACAATCAGAGCAACAATTTCGTTTTTACTTTTATCTTATTTCTTCCCAAAGTATTTCATATATTTTCCTTTCATGTTATTAACAAAAATGTAACTAAAGTTTTTTTTAAAAAAGTTGAGTCAACAAGAACTTCAGCAACAATTTGTATGAAATTGTTTCTGACGTTTAAAATAATTTTACTTAGTTTTGAATGAAAATTTTAACATAATGTTGTAAAAAATAATAATGAATGGATAATATCGTTATGGGTAAAATTTGCAAACGGTTTCTTAATGCAAAATGTGTGTGGTTGCGGAAAAATTATTATGAAAACCAAGTGAAAATGTTTCTGGGATTGTGAACGAAGCTTTAGTATGAATTCCATACTTAAAAACTCGAATTTATAGCGGTATCTATTGTAGAAGAATATTTAACTTTTGTGTAAGAAAATTTATAAAACTTTATTGTTTATCTGCATTATGTTTGATTATTTATCATACGTCACGAATTTATTAAATCGAACTGAAAATGTGATAAAAACCCCCAAAAAAGGAAATATTAAAAAATTCAAATTTACACGCTCTCTCACACCCACCCGCCAAATGCACGTATGTATGTGCTTTGCACGTAGAGTGATACGTTCCTACGCATTTAAGGCTTATTTAATCCAATCGGAGCCAATATAAACACCAACACGTACGCAAAGGATTTTTCCGTATCCTTAACTTTAATATATGAATTTGTTTTGGTATCGATGTTGTGCTTTGTGTTTTGCGGTGTAAATAAATGGAGGAGAGAACAAGAAAAGATCATAACTGTTAACATAACAACCTGGTTTGAATTTTGAATAGGCATCGATACTTAAACAATCCTTAAACAACGACAGAACCCAAAAATAAATAAAGTTAAAAACACATACACTCACACTCACAGACGCACACACACACACCATACAAATTTTATTCATTTTTCTTCTTCGATTTTTTTTATTGTTGTACCTAAAAAAAGCAAAAAGAGCTGACAACAATGGCATTGTTTGTGCTTTTTTAATTCTTTTCAACAACAATAAATTATATTAAACTGACAAAAGACGAATGAACGTACAAACGAACACCGAAATCCACAAATAAGCACACAAACATGATACAATAAAACCAAAACCAACTTTATTTTTTCACCCACTTTATCTGTTTGTCACATTTTTTATAATGATGGCTTTTTGCAATTGTGTGTGTGCCAACGCCAGTGTTGTCAACTAAGCCATTTAGTGCCATCTTTTGACTTGGTTAGCCTTGAAAAAATTATCTTTGCCATAAGCTACTTTTATTCCGCAGAATTTCGAATATTTCGAATGCCGCTATGATGATTGATGATTTAATGAAGAATTTTTAGAAAACGATTAATAAGACAGTTTCATTCAAAAATTTCAATTGTGTGTACATTTTATTGTTAAAAAAAACTTTAATGTGGTAAATAGGAAGAAAATCATCTCTTTCTTTTAATTTTACTGGAAAAAATAATTTTTCACTTTTGGATAAATATTAGGGATCAAACGATTAGCCGTTGTTCGATTAATCGATTCATTTTGGGCGATTAACTGTTCAAATAATTTAAAATTAAAAGAACAGAGAAATTTGATATGCTTTATAAAGCTTTACTTTCAACCTCTCCAACGTCAACAACAAGTGAAAGAATCTTTTCTAAATCAAGTTTCTTCAAAACCAAACAAAGAAATCGATTGATTTTGAAAATTTTGGTGATGTTTTTTTTATTTAAAAAGTTTTCCTCTTTCATTACATGAAGTACCTTGTGTTAAATTGTTGTTACTTGTTTAATTAAATTTTTATGTAAAAAAATATAATTTTTGTTTTTTTTTTTTTGAACTATTAAATTAAAATTATTCGATTAACCGAAAAATATTAAATTGTTCGATTATTATTCGATTAAATTATAATAATACGAAACCTCGAAACTCACTGTTTATTGTTGGTGTTTTGTTTTGGCTTTGATATTGTTACAAGTAAGACTTTAAGTGTTTATAATTCTTATTCGCTTTAGGGTTTTATATGTATAATATTTTTGGCCTTTCTAAAATCTTTGGAAAAGGTTTCCTGGCCTAAGCAACCAGTGAAATGCGCATAGAAGCTAGCTTTCCCTCAACAATAAATTTCAGTGTATTTATCAAATATGAAAAACTGGGAATTTAGCACGTCATACGAAAATTGTATTAATAATCGATTAATTTTGTTGAATTTTTTATTTGGAATTTTTGGTGACTAAACTTTGGCAACACTGGAGGGAGGTTATATTTTTGACAAAAAAAGGATAATAAAGTAAACCACAAATTGTCCCTCTCACACTCTTATAAAAAAACACAAAAAAAAAATTTTGTTTGTATTTGCCTTGAGTTCTTCTTTTGTATTTTTAAAGAACTTTTCTCGAAATTAATAGAATTCTGAATTTTAAATTTAATAATTTTTTTAATGCTGCTGTTGTTGTGGTAAACGACCTTTTAAGTAGTAAATGATGGTCATAAAAGTAAAGAAGTTCATTAAAATAATTTATGTTTTACGGTAGAAGTGAAAAACAAACGAAACCAAATGTAATAAAATATCGCCACATTGTCCTTTATAGTCAGCTGATATGTTGGTCTTGCAAAAAGATTTTTGGTCACGTTCAAGGACCAGGAGACATTATTATATTTACTTCATGCCACAGCATGTATGCGTTTTTATACATGTCCTTCCATCCCGCCACGGCTGACTGATTAACTGGCTTACAGATACATGTATACAAATATGGAACGAGCAATTGTAGCATTTTCATATAAATGTTTCAAAAACCTGAATCTTTTAATTTGCAAATTTGTTGCTGCTGCAAGTAATAAAGAGCTCATAATCTTACATTATCACACATTTTAAGGCTGTGAACTTTGAAAAGATAAGCAAGGATACAACATTTTTGCAGTAAAATAAAATTTTAATAGCGTTTCTTATTAAATTCGTTAATCCGAAGAAATCCGATCCTATTTAAGGAATTATTACTGGTTTTACAATGTGATCTGTGTTTTACCATTAAAAGTGGTAAACATGCTATAATTACTACCAATTTGCCTACTTTAACTACTGTTTCCTGAAATGTTCTGTAGCATCAGCAAAAGCTTTAAAATGTTCTGTAGTTCTCTAACTTCTATTACTATCGCTTCATGTAATAAAAATTTATATTTAAATCGAGCAACGATAATAAAATATATAAAGCAGTAGCTTCATAGTTAAATCAATTGCAACCTGCTTCTTCATTTGTAGCTTATTTTTTAATTTAAATTTTTAAAATTTAAAATTCCATATAGGAACATGAGGCCACTTGTATTTTCCTTTCTTGTGGTATGAATAAAAAGTGTTTAAGATGAACCGGGAATTAGCCGATTTCATCCGGTTCTGGTAACAAGGCTGCCTATTAAAGCATCCAGACATGCTATAGGACTATTGATTTTATGGCTCTAATTACTCTCCATGACATTTCAACGATCATTAACATACTCAGAATTTGTGCAAAAACTATAAATTTACTACATTAAAATTTTTATATATTTCTTTAATAAATTTTGTAAATAACGCCTAATAACTTTTAAAATATTTATAATAATGAAATATACTAATAATTCAGTTTGAAAGATTAATTAATTCTTTATAATTTCGAAGAACTATTTTCGGATTTGCTCTTACTGTTCCTGAGATATACCGGATTTCAGCTTTGTACCCAGTTCATGATAATATTATTTATAGTACGTTTCCAGTTACATGTTTTCGGCCAAAAAACTAGTTTTGCAACAAAAAACAAAAGTGTTTTGCTACATGTTTTCCCATACATTTTTCATGTTCGAAAAACTCAAGCAAAAACTAGTTTTGCTCCAAAACATGTCGAAAATCATGAAAACAACTCTGGGTTATCCATTATTGGTTATTGACAACTTAAAAAAAGTGAAATTTTACCAAAATGTCAAGGCTTATTAAATAAGTTAATGCAACTCTCCAGCTGATTTATTTGTTTGCAGCGTAAAAATAATAATTTAATATAATAAAAAGATAGAAAATTATGTGCTTTTACATGGATGTTTCTCTGGTTATGCACGCGACACTTGTACGCGTTTTATTGTGTTTAAAAAAATAGAAGTGAATTGGAATCTTAGAATGAATTCTAGAATCGTTACATTGTTTGTGATGAGTTCTTTTTAAAAAGTATATATAATGGTAAATTGAGCACTGGGTACCCAAATGCCATGCAATCAAAGTTGACTTACTCACGTGACAAAAATAGAGTGCCTTTAAGGACCGTAAGAAAAAGTGCGAAAGTAAGTGAATTGTAGGAGGTTTTTATTGCGGAAAAAATGTTTTTATAAAGGTAAGTAATGGGCCTTTATAATCATGTTTTGTTCAAAAGCAACTATGCATGGGTTGGCGAAGAAAAAAATAAATTGTAAATTACGCACGTGACATTACGCACGTGACACTTTTTAATTTTTAATTTTACATATATTTTCAGAAGTTTTTAACAAAAAAATTAAACTTTTATTCAAAAATGAAAAATAAAAAATAAAAATATACTACAAAATTAATCCAACTTAATTAAATTAATAAAAAAAATTATGCGAGCGCTTTGATTTTTTAAGTCACGGTGGACCATTTCAGAGAAATACCCATATGCGTACATACATATGTATGTATATGTTTTTTTTTTTTAACAAACAAGGAAATTTTATGATAAAGAAAAATATTTTCAAAGTTATTTTTGGGAATAAAAAATTTATCATTAAAGGAATTTACAAGTAAGACTTTGAGCGTTTATAGTTCTTATTCGCTTCAAGGTTTTATTTGTATATTTTCAGCTTTTCTAAAATCTTTGGAAAAGATTTCCTGATGATCAGGCCTAAGCAACCAGTGAAAGGCGCATAGAAGCTAGCTTTCCCTCAACAATAAATTTCAGTGTATTTATCAAATATAGAATATTGAGAATTTAGCACGTCATACAAGTTTCAAACTGCATTATTGGTTTCTTTCATTTTCATGAAAATTTTTTAAAGTTATAAAGCCTTATTTACAAAAATGATTACCAAAAATTTTAATGTAGGGTGTATAAGTGTGCAAATGCATTGCCAAAAATTATAGTTTCTGCATACAAAAAAAAAAGCTTGGAAATTTTTATTTTAAAATATTTTCTTAAAAGAAGAAAATCGAGACTTTTTACAAAGTTGGAAGAAAACTCAAAAGTAGACCGGCAAATCGCTTTTTGGCAAAAATTCGACTTGACCGGCCTCTAACCTAACCCTATAAGCTTTTAGGACACACTTTGGGCGCATTTAATTTTTCTTATATATATAGACTATACTTCTTTAAACAGGGATATCAATTTTTTAAGCACTTTCAATACTTAAAACCCTTCATTCTTTCCTCCAAGCGATTTTAAAAGCTCTATAATTAATATAAGAACATCTAAGTGGAAGTGTAAATACAATGTTATAACTTTACTTATACAAACTTGGAATAAATTTGTAAAAATAAAAATTGTTTTTACATGACAGCAACATGAATTTTCAAATCGTTAAAATTTTTTTATACTGTCGTTCATGTTGGTAAATCGAAATGCGACACAAAGAAAATTAAATTATTATCGTTACATAAAATAAACAATACACAAGCAGAGTTGCACACACACACATCCATATGTAACAAATAATTTGATACATGTGTTTATTTGCGAACATTAAGGCATAGAGGTTAAATTAAAAGGCCATACATGCGGATCGGTGAACGAACAAGACTTCTAAAATAAAAATACGTGCCACAAATGTACTTGTCGCTCATTCCATATTTCCAAAACCGTCAAAAAAAAAATAAAAGCTTCTTAATGTTAAGGTTGCGTGTCAAACAAGTATTCGGGCAGCCCCCAACCCAACGAACACAAGACACTTTAAACCAACAAAAATTAAATAAAAATACACAATCATGATTACAATGCCGATTTAAATCATAAAGAAGCTGTAAGAAGCAGTTCACAAAAAAAAATAATAATAAAAGTAACAACGGCACCAGTTCCTGAAAATAACAATAATAACACAATAAAAACATTATAAAACTTACATTCAAACAATTTGAGTTTAACGGAAATTCATATGAGTAGTTTTTCTCTCTTTCTATTTAGATTCAATTTCCACAACGGATTTTTCAAACAAAATTCACACAATCAAAGAGAACGTTCTTTCGTGCAACTCGCGGATGCAAGTAATTATAGTAACGAGTCAAAAAAAAAAGGTACAAATGCAGCAACAACATCGACACATGAAAAGATGCAAGCAATGCCCTGGTAGTGCTGAGCAGAAAACACAAACCAAAAGTACACATTATTAAGCGCTCAAACACACAACACACCTTAATTTTATTTTTTGGTTTCTGTAGAATCTGCTGCTGCTGCTGATTGCATTGTTGTTGTTGTTGTTGTTGTTGTGTTCGCTATCCTCGTAGAGATGCTAAATCAGTAACAACGGCAAAGGAAAACGGAAAACACCCCTTGGTGTTGCAATCGCCAGGGAACAGTAACAAAATAAAATAAATTGAGTGAAAAAAGGATATCAATTATATTAGGAATGTACATATGTGTGAATATGTACGCGCACACACATTCACACAAACACACACGTATGCATGCCCTGCTTATGAAGGGTGATATAGCGAGCAATTTATTTAAGTATTTTTGCTTTGTTTTTGTTATTAACGACACTCCAATATGTTTACCTACGTTTGTTCGAGCTGCACATCTGCCTCAAAGCGTTGATTTTGTGTTTTCGTCGTCTAGACTGGCTGTTCGTTCATACGGGAAGGGTTGGTTGTTGGTCGATTGCCGTACATTATTTATTCCATTTTTAATTTCATATCAGTTGTTTTATAACGAAATCTATAAAATAGCATATGCACACACATATACACGAGTTTATAATTTAATTGAAAGAGCTGGAAGGAAATTGTTAAAACCGTTACTTTTTGATAGCACAAAATATAAGACATAGTGCTGGAGAGATCTGGAAAACTAGTTTCCAAGTTCCTCGTGCACAACCGAAGCAAAGACTGCAATCTCAATTTTGGAAATTTAAAAAAAAAATAACAGTCTTATATTTTTATAGACATTCGCGTTAATATTATTATGTTCTGCTATTCAGAACCAATTAGAACGATAAATAAAACAAGTTGGAACAAAATTCAAAAAAAGAACCATCAGAAAATTGTAAATTGATGTTTTTTTCAACATTATGTTATTTTTAATAATTATGCTAATTTTTGGTGGCATGTCATAACGTCCAGTGACACAGTGTCCATGGACGCTGTGATGCTTCAAAAAGTGTCATAGTGTCTACACTTTTGAAAATGTCATAATGTCCGTGGGCATTAAGACACTATGCAAATGGACATTATGTAATTTTTCAAAATGTCTAAAGAAGTTAAATACAAAAAAAGATCCACACTCAACAGAAAAATCAATCCATCTAAAAGTACGTTGAGTATGGATTTTCTTGTATCAAGTACAGAAAGATTGATTTAAGTACGGATTTTCAGTCGCGAAATGCTTAAATTATGCATATTCAATCCAAAATTCGTAATTGAAATAATCCGAAAATGAGATTGATTTAAGTAAAACTAAGATTAAATCAATCTCAAAATGAGCTTGATTCGAGTATTATAAAGTTGATTTTATTCCGAATTCGTGCTTGAAAAAACCTAAAAAGAAATTAGAAAGAAAAAATTATTATTATTGATTTACTTACCCGTATTACACTTTACAGAATGATACAACACCAACGTCACGCTCGATATGGTTTTTATTTTAAAAATCTGATGTACATATTTAACAAAAATTATAAACTAAATGAGAAGCAAGAGTTCAAATTTACTTTTTAACCCTTCGTGGTACACATGAGTCTTGCCAGACCTTTTTTCAATGTGTATAGAAATGCGTAAGCCGTGTGTAAAAATTTCATACTTATTTCAAGAAATTCCGGTATTGATTTTCGAAAGTAGTCCCATTTAGGGTTGTTTTGAGTACGTTTTAGTGTTATTCGTACTAGAATTTTAGAGTACAACTCGTGTACTTAAAGTTATCGCAAAAAACTTGATTTCTCCCGAGTGTTTTTCTTTCTGTGTACATACACACAGAGAAAAAACATGTTATATTATGGTCTCAACCAACAAAACAATTTTTAAAGAAACTAATTTAAACATAATATGGTGGTCGGTGGCAATAATTTGGTTAAATTTAACATAATATGGTAAAAATGTTCTCCCTGTAATGCGTTGTACTATTTACCTGCCAATCGACCACAAAAGGTTGGGCTCTTGAGGAAAAACGTGTATTACAAACAAACGTACGGGTTTTGGGAACAAGATCCCTAATTTCGTCAGAACACTTCCCAATTTTAGTAACGATAAAACATGCAAATACAACCCACATTGCGACAGTACTCATGGGAGTCAATAGAATTGGAGCCCTACTGTCACCATTGAGAACCTTCGCCCTCTCCTGCACGCGGTCGAGAAGCTCTTAAATAGACTTTGAAGCTCTGGCCAACATATGAGAGTTGTATTCCATACGTAGTCGGATATAGATGGTATAAATAGTAAGGAGATTAGATGGAGTGAAGTCTATCTTACACCGTCTTATAAAACCGAGGCACTGGAATGCTTCCTTCGTCATCTTGAATATATGTTCTGTCCATCGGACATCACTTTGTATCTTCATGCCTAGAACTTCAAAAGATTCTGATTCCGTAACAACTATAAAACCCATATATACAGATGAGGCACCTTGATCAGTCGCGCGTTTATGCGTCAGCGCTCAACATTGAGGTTTTCGGGCATTAAAATCGGCCCTATTTGCACGACACCATTCCGAGACTATGTCAAGGTCTCGGCCAAGCGTATCATTAGTATGCTGCCTCATAGCACCGACATCGGATACGCTTGGTCTGCATTCAAATGAGTACGAATGGCAAAGGTTGCTGTCATCTGCCAAAGAGTAGATAGGGTTGGAAGTTCGACATAGGAGGTCATTTAGAAAACTAAGAAATGGAGTAGGAGAAAGAACGGAGCCTTGCGG
Organism: Pollenia labialis; assembly: GCA_949318255.1. Classification (NCBI taxonomy): domain Eukaryota; kingdom Metazoa; phylum Arthropoda; class Insecta; order Diptera; family Polleniidae; genus Pollenia; species Pollenia labialis. The sequence goes on along the minus strand of OX439143.1, from coordinate 1,468,268 downwards.
CACCCATGAATGAATCTTGAACTCGCTTGACGAAATCCCATCTATAACAACTCTTATAGTGCGATCAACGAGAAAACTCGGTATAAATCGAGAGAAATTATCACCGACAACAAATGCAACAAGTTTTGACAAGAGTGTATCATGTAGGGAAATTACCCTACTTTCGCCAAAATGGTTAATGAACGGCACCATTTTCCCGATAGCAGAGCCAGGAGATCGACCTCTACGAAAGCCATACTACTGGAGGTCGCTTAGTAGGTAGTTTGACTCTAAATATTTGACAGGATGGTAATTTACCGTACTCTCCATAACTTTGGAAAGTGCCGAACAAATTGCAATTTCGCGGTAATTTTCAGCTTTATTTTTCTTAGATCAACTTGGAATATTGTAATTCTGTGTCGAACGCATTCTAAACAAATTTTGTTCACTTATACAAATATTTGGCTTTTTTATATTTTCTACACCGATATTGCACGATTCACAATATTAAGTAATTCAAGATACGAAAATATTACACATAAATATTATTTGTTTATCAAACAATATCAAGCAACACAAATAAAGAAAGTACAGTCGGTCATTTAGAGTCACATTTTCAAGAGCCGCATGAGCAATCATGGATCCACCAGAACAAAGTTATGTTCTGAGATTAAGATTCATATAAGAGTTCTTTGTGTTGATTTTTTTTGTTTTAAAGTGATTTTAGGGAAGGGTTTATATCGGACGTATGGTCAATTTTTGACCTACCAGTACAACATTTTGCAATAAAGGGCAAGATATCGCTACCAAATATTAAATGTATACCAACATTTAAAAGGAAGTTATGTCACTTAAAGCTATTTACGGGAGTGGTTTTTGTATCGGAGTTTTGGTCAAACATGGACCGATTTGGAAAGAGATTTTGTAAGACGTTTAATGTTGCAATACAATTTAATCTAAATACCAATATAATAAGAAAGTTTATGGCCACAAGGACTATTCCTAAAAGCAGTTTGTATTTGAGCCATGTCAAATTATGGAACGACTGTCACCTTTTTCAATAGCCTTCTTTATCCTTATGGCAATTGATACCAAATTTCATAAAATTATCTTAAAAATTGCCGAAAAATCACAAACATAACTGAAAATTTTTATTATCATTATATTTTTTTTTTTTTTTATTTTCAATGAAAAATTTTTAAATCAAAATAATTAATTAATTTTTTTATTTGTTTTTAAAATGATTATATTGATTACTAAAAATTGTAAAAATTTAATATTTTGAATATTTTTTTTTTTTTCAATAAAAGATATTTTTAATTTTAATTAAAAAAACTATCAAAAAAGTTTTCCGTTTCAAACAATGTGTTGATTGATTAATTTTGACAATTTCCAACAACAATTTCACAAGTTTAAATTATTTTATTTTAAACAAAATAATTTTTTGTTATTTAATTAATATTTTAATTCAAAATTAATTTCCAAACAACTAAAATGTTAATTAAATCAAAAATATATTTTTAATTTTCTTTCAAAAAAAATTAATAATTGATTCAATTAACCCATTTATTAAATTTAAATACTTTTTAAATAATTTTTTTAATTGAAAAAAACTACTAATAATTTGTTTGTGTGTATTTAAGATAAACCTTTATAAATTTAAGAATCTAATGTGCCTTTATCTCCCCAGTATTATTAAATAAGATTAACAGCCTGTTCATCGATTTCGAACGTTAACGTTCGCATAGAAAATTACATTTAAAACAAAAACAACGAACGTTACCGTTCGAAAACGTTGAACAGACTGTACGTCTTGTTGTTTTGTTTATTTTTCAAAATTTATAAAAAAATAAATTCACCTTTTGGCTTATCAAGTTTATGTTTTATTAAAATTGAATTTGCACAACACTCGGTACATGTTTATTTATTAAATTGGCAAAATTTCAAATACATTTTCCTGCTCAAAAATTTAAAATGAAATTTTTAACAAGTTAACGATTACGAAACATTTTGGCAGTTAAGCGGTGGTGAGCCCACCTTTTGGCATGTCGAATGATTCAGAATCACTTTCTGAATCAAGCTTACGAGATCCGTCCAACCATCCGTCCGGGTGGCTGGCTGCGCGCATTTTGACATTATGGTTAATTTTGACCATATGTTAAAAATGAATAAAAGTTTGGTGAATATTTACCATAATATGTTTTAAGTTAACCGTATTATGGTCACCTTCAAACATATTATTGTTATAATCCAATCATGGTATTCCACTTTAAGGCTATATGCGTGGTGGTGTGTGTTTGATTATAGAAATAATAGACGAATACTAATAACCAAGGAATCCAGAAATATTCTCTTAAAAACACGTTTTATGCCCAATAAATATGCAGTAAAAACTTAAAATTGTACCATGAAAATTGACAAAAATATGCCCGAAAAAATTCAAAAACTTCTAATTGGAAAACAAAAAATTCCACAATTTAATAACAGTTCCATTTAATAAACACAATCTTAAAATTATAATCGGTAAATCCATAGTATTTACAGACGAATTTGCGAAATTTTACCCTATTTGGAAATAATGGGCCGTCATCGGCTCACAAAAACAGAGTCATATTAATTCATAAAAGAGTCATTTATACCGAATATTATCTAGATATTAACATCCATATGAGATTTTTTGTCTAAAAGGGCTTTTAGCGACTGTCGCTAAATTGTTTGTTGATGTTAAAATTTAAAAGGAAGTAAAAACTGTTTATTGATGGGGGTTTTGGGCAAATGTGAACCGATTCTAAAAGAATTGAATTTGCGGTAAAATATTTTTGGGGCTAATTTAATCTAAACAACAACATAATTAGATGTTTCACGGACACAAAGAGCCTTATTTGGAAAGAAGTTTTTATGGAATATATGTGAAATTATATATAGAGTTTCACCATTGACTTCTTCCTTACTACAATTAAAATGTGTTTGCCAAAGTTTATCAAATTATCTAAAAGATTGCAATTTGTACTTTGCGCACAAGATTTAACATTAACAGACAACCAGCCAGAGGGATGGATACCGTTAGATCACTTAGAAAGATGATTCTGGGTCGATCGGCATATTTAAAGATTGGTCCAGATTTCTATATATCACACACATCACTAGAAACGATATGCATACGTAACATTGCTTTTTCGTTAGTTTCGGCTTATATGAATGTTAAACTTAAAAGTTTAAAATGACATTTAGATTTAATTTCAACATACTTTTTGTCTTTACAACTTTAGAGTAAAAATTAAATGCAGATTGCGAAATTGAAGAAACATGTTGGGTAAACAGACAAACAAATATTTAAAACAGAAAAGCCAACATTTTTCTTATTCGCTGCGAAAGCTCTTGTAGTCAAAAAGGCAAAATAAGCGAGATAAACTAAAAACAATGCTGCAAGAAGGCTCTTTTAATTAAATTATGCAAAAAAAAGTGCTGCAAGCGGTAAAATATGCAAAAATATGCAAATCAATGCCAAAATTCCGAAAAATCTCTAAAACGGATAAATATATTGTTTCTGACTTCATTGGTCGCACAAGGAAAAACAGGCAATTGCTTATTTATGTTGTCCCTGCTAATAACCCAGCAAAAACTGATGCTTCCTCGGAAGCAATAATGCAAGGGAGAATTCGGAGTGTAGCGCTTACACTTCTATGAAATATTACATGATTTATGTTTGGAATTCCTTGCGTAGCAGCTCTACTGTAGCGATCTGAAGAACGCTTATTTCACGCTTTGAAAACTGACTGGATAAAGTAAGTGAAAAAAACTAAGCATTAAAAATTTTTATTTCAGCACTTAAAAATAAAAGGAATAAAAGGATTATACATAGTTTTAAAATAAGTATGTATGATTTTTGTAATATTAAGTTACCAGTTTTTATTTTTCATCAATACAGCAGAAGAAAATGTAATCTTAAAAAACGAATAAACATCGATTCTCTTCTAGCATTTAGCAACGCATTTAAGTAAAGCAGTAGATTAGGAAGTAATTTTTAAAAGCAAAAAAAAAGGGTTTCTGATGCAGGTTACTTGTTTATTGCATCCAAATCTTAAAAAAAATTTTGCTGGGAAAATTATCAATTTTTTAATGAAAAATATATAAACAAGTTATAATTGTCGAAAAGAAGAAAATAGATTTTTTGAGATAATAGTTTGGCAGCTAAATTGAAGTTGAAACCTGTTAAGATACAAAAGTCTAGAGAATTTTTTTTAACAGGTATTTCGCTAGCTAAATATATTTTATTGAAGAAAAAAAGAAAGAAGTTAATAAGCCCTTATTCAATACTGTCTTTGGATATTAATAAGTGATAAGTAAAACTGTATCAGTTTTCAGAGTTCGATTGGTGGATTTAATAACACCGTAATCTAATTTTTCCTTGAATAATCGAATAAACAACCCTACATTAAGTGTAATATATTTACTTTAATCCAACGCAGGTTATTTTCTAAAATCCTTATTCTAGTTAAAAATATACTTAATTGAGGGTTAAAGGTTTATTTATTTTTCTTCGGTAGAACATTGCCAACAACAGCTACGAAAATGTGTTGGTAAAACGATCCTTATAAAATTGTAACACATACACCCATAAAAATTCAAAAATGTATAAAGGGTGTTTTTTAGATTGTCCATAATCGTACAAAACACTAAATTATTGAAAATTTTCGCAACCTTTATTTACCACATTAGATTTATTAAGCCAGTTAAACGAAAAGTAATATTCTGTAAGTCAATTTCATATTAAAAGAGGACTTACCACGTTTTCTTTAACGTTATTGCACTTAGCTTTTTTAAGTATCATTGCAAAACATCAAATGAAATGTATAATATGTTTTTTTTTTTGCAAACTACATATGTATTATTATTTACTCTATCAATATCTAAATTTAAAAAAAAACGTGAAAATTAGCTCCTTCACAACGGTATATTTTCAAAAACAACATCAACCGCATGCAATCTCAACTCAAACGTTTGGTCTTCGCATATACACGCAGAAAAAAATACAAATGTAAAATTAACATGGCGCAATTTTTATGCAAAATCGTAGTAAATTTCTGCAAAAGTATGGACTAAATTTAAAATCAACATTGTTCTGAGAATAATGATTTTAAATGCGAAATGTTAAAATAACATTGTTCAATATTAAATCCTTTAAATCATGTTTTACTTATTTCGTGTAAAAACAACAAGAACAACACTACAAGAAGAAAAAGATGAATTTTTTTTATTTTCCTTCATCTTCCAAAAAAAGACAAATTTTCGAATTTTGTTCTTGTTTTTGTTTTAAATATATTTTCTAAGCGAACGTTAACATTCGAAATTGATGATCAGGCTGTTATTTTTTGTAGCAAAAGTTACTACATGGCGACTTTTGAAAGTTTATGTGTAACTTAGAGTTATTTGAAAGTAAACTGCTAAACAATATAGAGAGTTTTACAGGAGTATTTAATATTTAACCAGAACTTACGCGTTACTTAAAGAGTTTTGTACGAGATTGATTAGGGCTTAGGGAGGCCTTATAAAAACAAATAAAATAGCGGCTTTTGCAGAATTTTTGCAAGTGGACTTACTCAATTATTCTAAAATCTAAATTATTCTATTTTTAAAGAAAATGTTAACACAGCTAATAATCTAATAGATAGAATATTGACGATAAGTGACAATAGATTTCATAGGAAAAATAAAAGAATTAGGAAATATTTTACAAGATAATAGTTTTCCTAAGTAAGAAAATCTCGAAACATTAGTGAGATCTTAGCACCTAAAATATATAAATCATTAACTTATGTACCTGGATTTTCAGAAGGGTTAGAAAACTCTAATATTTATGACAAAGCGAATGGCACACAAGGTAAATAATAATGTTGGTAGTTTATTCATAAGAATGAAAGATAGATTACAAAAGTTGGATATGTCAAATTTAGTTTATAAAATACCTTGTGGTGGCAACAATAATGAACAATGTGCAAAAATATATGTAGGAACAACTGGGACGAAACTGAAAACTAGAATAGCAGGACATAAACATGACCAAAACTATAGAAATTATAATTCAGCACATGGTACAGCTTTATCGACTCATTGCAGGGATTTAAATCACTATCCAGATTTTGAGAACACATCCGTTTTAAACGTGGAAGGTTTTAAGAAAAGAAGATATATGTTAGAAATGTTACAAATAAATAATGTTCCATTTGAAGAGAGGATTAATTTTAAAAAAGATACTGAAGGTTTAGCTCAGGTTTATAGATATTTATTGAATAAGAATAAATAGGTTGACGAAAAGGGAAATAGGTTTAGATCTTTGGTTGTTTTCTAAAAATAAAGTTTAGATGGCTTAAGTTTGATTTGCAGAAATAAATTTTTTGACGAAATAGGGAAATATTTTAAAATTGTTTTTTATTTCCTCTTTTTAATTTTTTAATATTTTGATCATATGAAATGTTATGAATGTTGAAAAAAAATTTTTAAATTTAATTTTAATTTTTATTAATTGTCAAACACAATTTTTTGTTAATTTATATTAAATTTTATAAATATAATATCCTGAAGAAGATTTCCAAAGGAAATCGAAATAAAAAATAAACGAACGATTTGATATAAAAGTGACCTTAAGCTCAAGTATTAATAAAGAAGAATATAATCTTAAAAAAAGGTCGAAGAAATTAGGATAAAGTTACTAATTTAAAAACAAAATATTCAACAATTTTTTAACAGTTCCATTCAATAAAAACAATCCTAAAAATATTATCGGTACAGCCCAAACACCATGGTATTTACAGACGAATTTTTGAGATTTTGGGGTGAATTCAACCTAAATACCAAATAAGATGGTTAACGGACACAAAGGATGCTATTTGGAAACAAGTTTTTATGGGGAATATGTGAAATTTTGGACCGATTCTCACCATTTACATAGACTTCGTCGTTAGTACAATTAAAATGTATTTACCAAATTTGATCAAGTTATCTACAAGAATGCAATTTGTACTTTGCGATCAAGGTTAACATAGACAGATAAGCAGTCAGACGGACGGATGGACATCACTTTTAAAAGTGTTGGAGAAATAGAAGCAACACGTTGGGTTACAGACAGATATTTAAAACAGAATTCCGCAAAAAAAAAATTATTTATTGCGAAAGCTCTTGTAGGCACCAAGAACAAATCTTAAATGTATCAAAATATGCCTTCAAAAGACAAAATATGCGCTTAAAACTTAAAAATATGCTGCAAAAAAGCTCTCTTAACTAAATTATGCAAAACAAAAATGCTGAAAACGGTAAAATATGCACTAACAAATCGATGCCAAAATTCAAAAAAAGCTCTGAAACGGATAAATAAAATATCTTCACCCTTATTGTGTTTGGCGTATTTAAAATACGCCTACGACTGTTTGGTAATGAACTTATTTCCTTTCATCTGTTACCAAACACAATCAGGGTGATTGTTTCTGCCTTCATTGGTCGCGCAATTTTATATTTATGGTAATAATTAATAATTAAAATATGTTTAACAATTACAATAGCATGATTGTTTTCCAACCATAGCATCTTGCTCTTGGGTAGGATAGGAATGTACTATTGTCAACTTAAAAACAAGTTATTGTCTTATTTAACTACAACATGTTTAGAGGCAACCATAATATGAATGCGGCTTCTTGATGTAGGACTAATTTAACCATAATATGGTTAAAGTTAAAGTTAAAAAGTTTGCTTTAAATAAGCGAAATAAGAAAAACATATCAATGCTATTATTAACCGCAACATGATCGAAAGCAAGTATAATATGGTTGCGGCTTCGTTATAGATAACTAGCTTCGTCATTATTCGTTTGACAAGAATATGTTTAAAGTAACTACAATACGTTTGTAGGTTTTCCTTTAAAATAAGTCTGTTAACCGGTGAACATATGCAAAACGGTGTTTCCCTAAAAATTTTATTGAATTAATTTTTCATTGTTTTATTTGAATTTTAAGTGCAAACGATCTTCTTAAAAAACACCCTTTATTTATTTACTATCCAAGTATGGTGGCATAGTTTTGGATACTTTGGCAAATCCTAGAAAATTTTTAAGTTTTTATTAAGAAGTATTTTTGTAAGTTTCGCTGCTTTTTAGTTCTTCGCTTTTTGCTCTTCCTTTCTATTATGGATTTTTTTTACAGTTTTGGTAATAAAACTCACAAAATAAACACATACACATGTAATAACAAATAAAGTAGTGGAAGTAGCTGTTGTTTGCAGAAGATGAAGCAATATTTGTGGAAATGTAGCAGAAAAAATAACACCAGCCGAAGTAGTGGTTGTGGTTATAGTTATGCACGTAGTTGTAGTCAAAACAGTAGTAATAGGAACAACATTAGCTTGTTTAAGATACTTAAGCTAAAAAGTAATAAGCTTTAAGAATTGTGTTGAGCTAGGTTGTGCATGCAGAGGCATGCAGAGACAGCAGAGGAAACGGCAACCAGCAAATGTGTGTTTTGCAAATAAAAAAATATATAAAATATAACCAGCAGAAAACGAAGAATACATCTTTGTAAAGCTTCATAAGTATGTCATGATTCCTTTATTCCATTTTATTTTTTAGTATGACTGCTAAACTACATACATGTGTTATTTTAAGTAGTTTGTATAAATGTGAATCATAATTTACTTTATAGTTTACCCTATATTCACACATGGAAACTTTCTTTACAAACTTGCAAAAGCTTGGTGATTTTTTTTCTTTTCTTTTTAGTTATTTCTGTTTGTTGTGCCAGTAAAAAGTCTACATTTGTTTGTGTTTATTCACATGTACAACTTTAAATTGTTATGCTATTTTTATAATACACACACACACACACACACACACATAGAAAAAACCACTAAAATAACATTTTATAACAAAAATAAAAACATACTCACAGCCACTAGCAAAAGAGTACATGCATATTAACAAGGATCTACTGCAACATTTTACAACATTGGCAGTCAACATCATCAACACTTTTTCCATTGTGCCTCTAACACGGATACACACATTCATACATATTCACTTACACTGATACAGACAACAAAGGCCGTACTGAAAAGTACTTTTTTGTGCTTTATTTGTTTTTTATTTCTTCCAATCCCCATTCATTGGTATTCAATTCACCATTCAGTTATATATATTTCAGCACATAAAGTTAAAGTTCTTGAAACCTTTTTGGAACATACGTTTTGAATCTCTTGTGAACAGAGTTTCTTTAAGTTATCTCCTATCTTCTTTGTTAGAAACAAGCGCCAAAAGGAATAGTACGTTTTTGGTAACTTTTAAAACTACAATCGTTAGACCATTTAAGAGCGACCACACATGCACACATTTGGAAAAGCATACTTGTTTTGGTATGTGAAAGAAGTTTAAGTAGTGACATTAAAGCATGTCGTTACGACAGTATAAAATGTATAAGTGTACATTTGTATGTAACAGAATGTATACGTCATATTAAATTCAGTTGAATACACTTATTTTTATTCACATATTCACACATCCATAGATCAAAATCAAGTAAATAATAAACATATGCAAATGTATGTATGTATATGTAAAACATTATACATATGCAAGAGTATTTAGTTTCCTTTTCTCTCCATAAAACAGCTTACTGATTCTCGAGTAATGGCCCAACTACTGCTTAACCCCCACACCTTTCTCTTATGTACCCCTTTCAACTATTTCTGCTATTTAACAAATAAACAAAATGGTTGCATTGTTCCTGTGCCACTTCAGATTCTATTCTTCCTTCTTTTGTTCTGTCCATACTTGGCTTTACATAACATGTGTAACAAACAGCAACAACGACAATAGCAGGCATTTATTGTATTTCACATAAAATGTTCCACTGCTATGACTGCGAACAACGATCGCACACCCACACATGCAAAAATATTTTCTGTGCTTTAGAGAGTTCCATTCAAGAATTAATCACACCTATTATGAAAGTCGAAGGCACCTGAACAGAATTGATATTTTCAGAGTCGTTATTGACAATAATCGATCTTCGAGTAGAATTGTCACTGTTTATGTCGACAGGAAATTTTGCGATAAATATATCCCGAAAATTCGGAAAAGTTTGCCAAAATAGCGAAAATTCGCGAACATTTCCAATTTATCAAAAAAGCAATAAAATTTATTTAAGTCCCTAAAACTATAAGGAATGGCAAAACTTTGGTTAAAAAAAACAGCGACATGATAGCAAAATGAAAGCTAATATTTATTAAAAATCGTTAAAGCTGTAAAGAATCAGAAAACTTACAATAAAAATATCTCTTATCGAAAACATGGCAAAAGTTTGCGAAAATATTCAAAATTGAAACAAACTCTAAACTTTATTTTAAAAAGTTTAATCGTTTACAAAAATGTGTCGGAAAATAGCATTAATAACGTTAAAAAGAGATTTTGTTTTAATTTTCGATAAATAGTCGACGTCGACACAACATTCGTATAACATTCCAAATTAACTTCGAAGTGGTGTAGTCGCCGACTTTATGTGACTACAATTTAAAATTAAAGTCGACGACGACTTAAGTAATAGGGGGGCATATTTTCCAAACTGTCGCCTCGAATCTTTTGTCAGATACAAAACGAAATTTAAGATTTTTCTCGTAGCAAAAAAAGTTGATGTTAAAAATTAGTATATTTAATCAGTAGTAGACATTAAATCTAATCTCATAAGCTAAATAAAATATGAGACAATTTCGTATTATCAAGAAAATAAATTAGAAATGGTCACTAAAAGATTTTAAAAAGAATGACTATTTTGAAGCTTATTATGCCTCTGTCCAACAATTATTTTTCTGGACACTCTTCCAGCAAATAAAATTGGACCACCTGACCCATTTTGATAAAATGGACTACTCCATGGACTGGTCCGATGTAATGCAAGCATGGACCATGTCATTGTTAAAAAGTGTTTGTAGTGAGACGACATGTCTTCGTTTTTTAACGACGTGCTTTCGTTTTTAAACGACTTCAAAACTAATCCTCTTGAGTATACCATGGAGTAGTTTTAAAACTACTCCTTAGTGGTCCAAAGGTGGGTTATATACCATGGAGTAGTTTTAAAACTACTCCTTAGTGGTCCAAAGGTGGGTTATATGATCCTCTCCTAGGACATCGTAATGTTAAATAGACCAGGTTTTTTCCATACGTTTGGGTTACTTTTGGACTAGTCCTGGTCCTTTGTGGACTACTCTTTACACGCGTGTTTGGACTGGTCCTATTATTTGCAGGGCTATTATGCATCAACACTTACATACATACATGTGAATGGTACATGTATACAGGTATAAATGTATATGAAAAACAAAAAGCCAATTCATACTAACCCTGCAAATATTATTGGACCACCTGATCCAATTTCATAAAATGGACTACTCCATGGACTGGTCCGATGTAATGCAAGCATGGACCATGTCATTGTTAAAAAGTGTTTGTACCCTGCAAATAATAGGACCAGTCCAAACACGCGTGTAAAGAGTAGTCCACAAAGGACCAGGACTAGTCCAAAGGTAACCCAAACGTATGGAAAAAACCTGGTCTATTTAACATTACGATGTCCTAGGAGAGGATCATATAACCCACCTTTGGACCACTAAGGAGTAGTTTTAAAACTACTCCATGGTATATAACCCACCTTTGGACCACTAAGGAGTAGTTTTAAAACTACTCCATGGTATACTCAAGAGGATTAGTTTTGAAGTCGTTTAAAAACGAAAGCACGTCGTTAAAAAACGAAGACATGTCGTCTCACTACAAACACTTTTTAACAATGACATGGTCCATGCTTGCATTACATCGGACCAGTCCATGGAGTAGTCCATTTTATCAAAATGGGTCAGGTGGTCCAATTTTATTTGCTGGGTAGTGAGACGACATGACTTCGTTTTTTAACGACATGTTTTCGTTTTTAAACGAAGTTAAAACTAATCCTCTTGTGTACACAATGGAGTAGTTTTAAAACTACTCCTTTGTAGTCCAAAGATGGGTTATATGGTCCTGCCCTAGGACATCGTAATGTTAAATAGACCATGTTTTTTCCATACGTTTGGGTTACTTTTGGACTAGTCCTAGTCCCTTGTGGGCTACTCTTTACACGCGTGTTTGGACTGGTCCTATTATTTGCAGGGAACATGACGATGCAAACCTCACACATGCAAATATGCAAAATCATTATTGTGTGTATTTAAAAAAAAATGGCAGAATTTTAAAATTCAGTTATAAAAATAGCCGCAGCAGATTAAAACTCCCATTGAGAACTTTTACAAAATGTAAACATCTATCAAATACAGTATATTTTTTCTTTACAAGTGCCCACAACATTAAGGATTTCCTACTACATCGATATTAGCAAAAATTTAATAATAACTTTTAACTTGTTATTAAAATGTTTCAATAACCACCAATCAATAATAGTCCAAAAAATGTTCAGCTTTATCAGGATTTATGAAAGCAAAAACACAAAACCGAATTACGCTGAGAGGTTTTCCATTAGAATGGAAATTTATTATGACACACATGGTGCGTGTAATTTTGATGCTGGATTAAATTTATTTGAATTTTAGTTCATTTGAAAGTAATTTTTAAATAAACAGATAGCAAATTATAGTCTCGCCAAAAATTTCAGTATATATGGGAAAGCAAGCTTTCGTTGAAGATAAATGTTATTCCAAACTGTAAAGTTTTAATTATGTACATATCGATGCCTTACTTTCTCAACCTTGTATCTTAAAAAATACAACTTTTCAGGAGGGAGAAAAAACGTTTCATCTTTTTATACTTCGATGTTTGGGTGAAATTTCAAATGCAATTATTAAAGAATAGATTACATCTATGTATATTAGGAGTAATAGTATACTAATCCTCTTTAGTTTAAGCATGAAACGGATATATTGAGATACGAGTTTGCTGCGTTAACAGTAATATTAATTCTTGATACTTGATGAATTAGTTACTCGTTTGTTGCACAAATAGCTATACAAACAAATAACCCCGTTATACCAAAATTATCCAATGAAAACCATATCTAATATATCACAGAAAAAATAACCAATGGATTTTAATCACCCAATTCACAAAATCAAGTAAACAATTTGTTAATTTGCACCTATCACCAAAATGATTATATTGATTACTAAAAATTTTAGAAATTGAAAATTGTAAATATTTGTTTTCAATAAATGATATTGTAAGTTTTAATTAAAAATATGATCAAAAAACTATGAGATTTCAAACAATGTGTTAATTGATTCAATTACAAAAATAATTGAGAAAAACTCTATATATTATTCAATTACCTCATTAGATTGAAATGAAACAAATAATTGATGAATAAAGTAATTGAATTGAGCAAACCAGTAATAAAATGATTTGTTAGATTCAATTAAAATTGTTATTAAATAAATTATTTTAAATAATTGAAATTTCAATTAATTAAAATCAAAAATTCAAAATAAAATTTTAATCCGCCCTTAATTCTATCTGGTAATATAAATTGATATTGTGGTGAAATTTGGTCGAATTAATTTTCGTTAGACTCGAAGTTATACATAAAAACTTGTTTCATGACCGCTGCAGAATTAATTACAGGTTCCATATAAATTATATTTTTATATTGGAATGTAGCAACTTTTCCACTCTGCCCAATTTTGTGATGTTTGTTTCATAATTTACCAAAGATCCAATATAAATCTTCCTCCCGAAAAGCCTAAAACATATCTCACTGCTTCCTGTAAAGAGAGTAAACTCAAAATTTTGCAATTTTCACTTTTTGCAAGAAATCGATGTACAGTGGTCTCTGTAAAAATCTTAGATCAGTTTCATTAGAAGTTTACTTAAAAATATGTAATACAATTGTATCCCCCTTTATAGTATAAGACTACATATAAAATGAAAACAGGTTTTTGTCTCTACTGAAAATATATAAATTTAGAGGAACGCACTGTACTACACACCTACTTATGTTATATTTTACGAACGCGGCAACATGGCATTATGTATATTAGTTAATCAGCTTGTTTTCGGATTTTTAAAACATAACTTGCTTTTGTTGAAAATCTATAGATTTGCTTGCTTCTAATCTGGCGTTCCGTTAGAGATTCGCTTTGACATCCAAGATGAAATATTTATACTTATACGAAACATGTCATATTAAGTACCCTTAACGCATAGCGAAGCGAAAAGTTAGGCAACTCTCATCTATTTGCGCGCTTTGACAGTCTGCTAGTATAATACTCTTTAAAAATTGTGAATTGGTTCACACACAGTTTTGTTTTAAAGTAGTTTGCTCCAGTTACAAGTAGAGCAATTGTTTGCACTGCTTGCATGTCCACCATTAACATTTGAATATCACCTCTTGAACAACGTTCCAGACTAAATTTACGCAAAGAAGAAATTTTTAAAATTGTTTATTGTTTAACAACTGCACGAATTAAGACAAGAGGTTGGCGCAGTAACGAAAATAGGGGTAAATGAGATACGTGAATATAATTTATCAATATTTACAGAATTGAGACAAAGTATTGAAATAATAAGTTGTTGCCGTAATAGAACACAAAAATAGCAATCGTTTGATATGAAAAGGTCAAAACCGCATTTCTTTAAGTTACGAGGTTGAGGAAGTATGGCATCGATATGTATATGCAAAAATGAAGAAAAAAGCTATTTTATAAATTTGTGCTGACACATAGAAATCTAGAGGCATCAAATCAGAAACACTTTTCAAAGTGATATTTTCTTGTCCGTCCGTCCATCCATCTGGCTGGTTGTTTGTCGATGTAAACATTGTACGGAAAGCAAAAGTAGCAGTTTTAAGATAATTATAATTTATATAATAATTATAATTTGATTAAATTTGGTAAATAGGTTTTAATTGCCATAAGAACGAAACCAATGTAAATTGTGGGAATCGGTCTATAATATCACACAGTCCCCATGCAAACTCTTTCCTTTATTTCCATAAACCATTTAATCATGCTCGTATTAAAATTAAATTTGGCTCAGATTTTAACATACAACGTATTTTATCCTTTATCCATAACGTTTATATTAATGCAAGAAAGCCATATTTTGGTTTTTACGCATATTTTTTTAAAAGATTTTTAGTGCATATTTTCAAATTATTAACATGTAAACTTTGTTGCATTACTTGCTGTGTTGTTGTCAAATAGTACTGAGGCAATTAAACGAATGAAATTTAAGTGTAATTTTGTTTATGGAGCTTAATTTTTAAGGCAATTACCAGAATTGGGTAATTAAGGCAATTACACACAGAAAAAATTACCAATGTAAAATTAACATGGAAAAATGTTGATTGAAAATCATAGTAAATTTCTGCAAAAGTATGCCCTTTATTTAAATTTATCATTATTTCATATTAATTTTAAATGAAAAATATTAAAATAATCTTAAAACACTGTTAAAAAAAATAAAATATAAATAAATATGGATTCAATATTGAATCCATAAAAACCTGTTTTATTTTAAAATCAAAAGTTTATCTTGTTAAATTAATATGCATACATACATGTTAAAAATATGTTATAAAAAAACACAATTCCCGGATTCTTTTAGATAAAATTATTTAGGTAAATAGTACATCAAGTTTTCAGAGTAGAATGATGACGAAAACCATATCGGGCGATTCTGCTTATGCTTCTGTTAACAAAGGAGAACACAAAATAAGTGAAACATGTGTTACAGGGATAAGTGTTTTGAATTATTCTTAAATTAATGCATATGTTGTCTCTGAAGCTTCTTCACACTGTTATAACACACTCAAACCAATTTGATTCTACATGAAATTCACGTTGTTTCAACTTGAAATAAATTTCATTCCACGTGATTCGGATTGTTATTTCAATATAAAGGACATTTTGCTCTAACTTTACTGCAATTTTAAATTAACATGAATTATAGTTATTTTAAAAGAAAAAAATGTTGTTCGCAAGTTATTGTAAAATTAGGTTGAATTAACATGAAAAACGTATGAAGCAAAATCAACACCGAAAAATTTTAAATCAACCTTGTTTTCTACGTTTTTCACTTGAATTTTCCGTGTGTAAGCGTGGATTTTTGTTTGAAAAATTGAAGAAAAAATGGGGATTTAAAACTTGTGGTAAATAAGTGTGAAATGCATTTAAGCGTGGGGTAATTAACCGGGTTATACTGTATCAAGAATAAAAATTAGAAATTAAGCACGATAAGCTAAATCTTGTTAATAAAAAATATGTATTAAGTTTGCAGGCACACACACACACAGTTGAAAATTATAAACCGAAAAAAAGTAAATGTCGTCCGCCTACTACTAAAGGCAGTTTCACAATATAATACAAGTCTTAAGTATTTTTAGGAAAATAGAGCCCCGACATGATAAGTTGTTTTTGTTTTTTTTCATAAATTTTCAAACAATAATTAGATCAAGGAAGCATTTTCGTCAAAATACTTAAGACTTGTATTAAAGTGTAAAACTGTCTTAAACATAATGCTATGAAACTTTGTCTTTCAGATCATTTTATAGTCTGTTGTTTTCTTTGTTTAAATGTAGTGTTTTAATTATGTTTTCCTTAATCTTGTTTCGATCTTTTTTGATTCTTTTAAAACTGTATTTTTTGCAGCCGGGTTTTTTATTTTTTTTTTATTGTTTGTTGTATTTAATTAAGCGTTTTTTTTTTTTGTAAAGGTACAGTACAACTGAATTTTTATTTTATTGTTTAACTACATTTTTTTTATTGCTTTTTTCTCTTAATTTTTTTTTTTGTTATTTTTTCAAAACTTCAACGATATCTCTGAAACTACAGGGCAAATTATAAGCACCGCTTAAAAATAATACTGTTTTAGAAATTCGGATTTTTTTTTTAAACTGAATATGGTGAACTATTTTCAAGTTATTCTAATTTATGTAGTAAAAGTGCCTTAATTTGGGAAGTAACGGTATATCCCGAGATCAGCGGCCTCAAATTAGTAAAAATTTGCAATCAAGTTCCAGGCCGCACAAAAAAAAGTTCAATTTTTTCCCCTTGTGTTATTATTTGAATTAAAAGCTTAAAAAATTGTTACTAATACATATTTCTAGATTGCAGTCAATTGGGAGGACCGTTAGATTCATCGATGTAGTATGTATGAACATCCATATCCGATAAGGACTTTTAAATGAGTATTTAATTATTTGCCTGATATTTAAACGAAAATTATGGTACAAAAAAAAGCAAGAACTCGAAAAATTTCTGTTAAAATCTAGAGGAGCAAAACAGACACAAGCCCAATTATTAATTTTTCAATAATTTCAAATGATAAAGCAGTGAAAACAGTTTGACAAAAATATACAACATGTTTAAAAAAACATTCAAAACTTTGCGGTAACACTGGCGTTGACTAATGTTTTTGAGTAATATAATTTCTCAAGTTCTCACCAGTGCTCTGTGTTTAAGCCTTTTGCAGAATGACTCAACCATCTGGTATTTGTACAATACTTTTTTAACTTTGTTTTGGTTTTTTACATTGCCAGCACTTTTGTCCCCACTGATGTCTAGAAAATGATGAACGAATCTCTAGCAAAAAATTGGGGCTTGAATGACAAAAGCAAAAATAAATGATCAACATCGAATATTAGTGTGACCATTTTAGCATTTTAATTAAAATTAAGCTGTAAAATGTAAATAACCGGACTCGAGGTCTGTGTTGTAATCTATTATTTTTTTTTTTTTTTTGTTTTCAATATTTCGCCTTCCATCGATAAGCATCATCAGGAAAATCTATACATACACAAAACAGAACTAATACAAATAAATTTATTTTATTGTTGTGAACAGAATAGTATCCCAGCAAACACAGAAATACACCCTATGTATTGCCAAAAGTATTGCCTGGATGAAAAATATTATTGCGGCAATAATCGATTTCGTATTGCGGAAGATACTTCCTTCGGGAAGAAACGTGTCTCGATAGCAATACTCCTTAGCAATACGAAAGCGATTCTGCTAGATGATAAACTGGCAATATCGCCAGATAACCACATATAAGAAAATAAGAAGATATCGCCAAAATATCATTGGGATGATAAAAAGAAGATTTTGCATTTTGTAAAACATTTATTTTATTTAACAAAAATTTTTTTTATCACAAACATACATTTAAGTAAATTATACTTACAAATAAAATAAAGTAAAATAAAATAATTTTGTAATTTCCAACAAATTCCTTTAAAATTGCATCCATTATGAGGGTTGAGTAATATCTGGATTAAGTTGAAAAGAAAACAGATTAATATATTACAGATTTATTTAATTTATATATTTACCTTCTTCAGAATGTTTTAGATTTAATATTTTTTATTTTTTTATTTATGACGTACAAATATTTTATAATTTTTTTTTCTCTAGAAAATAAAAAATTGCTTTGATTATTTCCTTTTAGATGACAATTTGGGGATATTGCTAAACTATTGCCTTAGGGGATATCTTCCATTTGTTTGCAGGGATAAGGATAACATGACAAAAAAACTTACAAAACAATGAGTACCAATAATCAAAAATTAGAACTTTAAAGGTTAACATTTAATATTGCACTTAATTATCTACTTTGTTTTTTTTTTATCGGTAGTTCATTCTCTCTTTTTGTTAGACTTTGTTGATATGTAACATTTCCAACGTAAATCTTCGTTTATATATTTCCTCTCGTTGCTAAATTTGTACGTTGTAAAAAATTGTCCTCTCATGGCACAATGGGCCGCAAGTGCTGTTATTTGTGTTGATGAATTATTCCTACATCTTATATCCGATCTGTGTCCTGCTAATCTAGTTTTAAGCTTGTTTTTTGTTGTCCCCCATACATTTTATTTTGTAGATAAGATTTGCTTTATCCATGTCGTCAATTCTACTTTTTGTATTTGAAAAACGTTGCCTAATAGTGTTATTTGTTTTTGGAGCTATTTTATATATTTTTTTTTGGTTATAAATATCCGAGTTTTGAATCCGTTCCGAGATTTTTGGCACGTAGGTCATTGATTTATATATTCTATTAGAGTAATTTGTTAAAGGTATTTGTTTACTGTTCTTTTTTTTAAAAAGTTTTTGGATAATAATGTCTTTACTTTGATTCAAATGCATATTCTTTTTATTGAATAAGAAGAAATATGTAATTATTTCATTATTAAATATGTTTTATTGAGTACAATTTTTGACCTAAAATTTTATATTTAACAAACTGTGTTGGTAAAAATTTTCCTGAGATATTTTTTTTTTAAGCATACTTCAAACTAAGTATGATGTACATATAGGGTGATCGATTATTCGACATTTTTCAATAACCGGATTTCGAATATTCCGAATAGTTGCTATTTTAAAAAAACCGGTTTTCAGTTAAGCATTTTAAAAATAACCGGTTAACCGGTTTTAATTCGAATACATAACAATACAAAAATCAAATTAGTTTTTGAAATAAAAAGTTAATTAGAATAAAAACAAAACAATTCAAGGTAAGGAACCAACAAAATACATACATGTTCCCGTCGATCCCATAAGGAGCATGGGGCTTCAATACATAGATATGACTTAAGGTATGTTCAGACCACAAATATTTGACGAAAAAATAAAAAAAAGCGTGACCAGTTAATTGATTAAACTTAAGCATTAGTTTAAACAATTTCTAGTTATTTGCTAAACTTTATGTATATCTCAGATGATAATTGCATTTAGGTATAATGTAGTTAAGAAACCGTTAAATAATGTTTGCTCTAGCCAAACGTTTTGCAAAAGCAAACAATTCTTTAAGAAAACTGGTGGTTACTAAACATCTGCATGAATGCAAAAAAAAATCAGCTATGAGACACCCACAAAAAATAACGGCACATATTCATTTAATTCATTTGCAATGAGAAGCAATGAGTGAGTGCAAAAGATACTTGAGTTGTTTAAAGTATGAAAGCATCGAACTCGATCAACTTGTAGCGTTCACACAACCCACGATTCACACTCGGCACAACTCGGTAAGCATTGAATATGGTTGCTTCGGTATGAATATATGTTGTATGTTGGTACAAATGAGAAAAGTGCGTGTACGACTTTGTTATATACAATGAGTTTGTAAGGCGCATTCGAATTATATAATATTATTCGCGTTACCCGAGTAAACTGAAGAAAGATCATAAAGGAAAAACACAATTTTTATTCTTATTCAAAATTTTTTTTTTTTAATTATTTCTTAGTAATGAAAACAAAAAAGTATATAACAAAAATAAATATTTAATTCTTAAATATGTAAGTCAAATTAGGTTTTTAAAAATCTAAACAATCTACATGTAAGATTGTAAAAACATCATCTTTCCTACCGTACCCAATAAGGCAACGTTTTTCAGAAATAAGGTTTCTAGCACATGAGAATGTTCTTTCTGATGAGGCGCTACTTGCAGGAGTTGCCCATATTATGCAGCTTTACTTATAGAGTAGTGGATATTTTAATATCCTACATTGTATTACTTATAATTTCACAGAACAAAATAACTACAAATCAATTGTCATATTGAATACCATATTCGTCAATACAATTATTTTTTTTAATTGAAAAGGCACCAACAACCGAATTTGTAAATATAAAAAATTCTTTTGTTAATTAAAATTGTTCAATTTCAACAAATATTTTTATCAATGAGTTTTTAACATTGAATTAAAAATTAGTTAGCAATCAAATAATAAAATTAAATACAAAATTTGTCATTTAAACAAAATGTTTTGTTGCTTATTAATTTTAAAAATATGTATGCCAATTTTTACAGAAAGAAATGCATTAAAAATGATGATCTTATTAATTTTTTTTTCAAATATAATAAAAATCTCATCACAAATACATATCTTTTACATAAACGGACTAAGAATATATTAAACCGTGCTAAAATTTCGGTAAGAAGTTTCAGCTTCACTTACCCCTAAGATATACTTTATTTCAATAACAGTCCAGGCATTCATTTTTTACGATATTAAAACAACAACAAATTAATTTTTTCAATTTTTTGAAAAAAAAAATATTAACCTTTTAAGGTTTTGTTTTTTAATTTGGGGATTTTTTTGTAATTTTTTGGGGACAAGGAAAAAAGTACCTGGCAGCCCTGGGCCCAGATCGTCGCAGTCGTGATCGAGTGACTTTGATCGAAATTTTGCTTTTTGGAATCGTCCCATTCGTTATCGAAAAACTTCTATCGAAATTTGAGATTATGTAATTCGATAACGAGGAGTCGATCGAATGCTTTTACTCGAAATGTCATTCGATAGGTTAAGAGCTTTCGTAAAAACATTTAATTGTTTTTTTACAAACAATTTACACACTTTTTGAGAATAATTATTAGATTTCTTCAACAAATAGCTAAAAATGTAAGTATTGAACTTTTTCCAGCAAAAAGAAAAAAATAATAACATTTAGTTTTGCAATTTTTTGCAAATTTTAGTCATGTTTGCGATAGAAGCGATTTTTGTATTGTAAGATTTTTGATTCCTTACAGCTTTAACGATTTTTAATATATAGTAGACTTTGCTATTATGCCGCTATTAGCAATTTTTTTGCGAATTTCCGCTAATTTAGCAATTTTTACAAAAGTTTTTCCATTCCGTATACTTTTATGGACTTTTAATCAATTTCATGGCTTATTCGAATTTTTGAACATTTTCGCGAATTTTCGCTATTTTTGTAAAATTTTTTTTGTTAATTGTTGAAATTTTGTTTTTTTTAACCGATTTAGCGATTTTAAATAAATTTTAAGGTTTATTACCAAGTTTGCAATTATTCGCGAATTTTAGCCATGTTCGCAATATCAGCGACTTTTCTGTAAGTTATCTGATTCATTACAGCTTTAAAAATGTTTAATAAATACTAGACTTTGCTTTCAAGCAGCTGTTTGCAAATTTTTGCGAATTTCCGCTAATTTCAAATTTTTTATCAAATTTTTGCCATTCCTTGCACTTTTAGGGATTTTTAATCAATTTAATGGCTTGTTTGATACATTAAAAATTTCGAGAATTTTCGCTGTTTTTGCAAATTTTCTGAATTTGTAAAATTTTTGCGAATTTCTATAGTTTTCGAATTTTTTAAAATTTTGCGTTGCTCTTTGTGTTAAGCGCCGAAAACCGATAAGCCGAAGTCACTATTTACACTGTTGATTTATATACAAGCATAAAATCTATTACATTTTTTAAACAAATTTCGATTCGAAACTTTTCGAATGCCGCAATCCCGTTTTTGATACGTGACAAAGTTTTATTCGATACGAAAGTTTATTCGATCACGTGTGCGACGATTTGGGCCCTGATTTTGTAAAGAAAATTTTTGAAAGGAAATTTTTTTATGTTTTCAGAAAATGTTTGAATATTATATATGTATATAGAATATTATATATAATATGTATTAATATAATCATACTACATAAATCTTGTTATTTTTTTCTGTGTTAGGCGCTAATCCACAAAACTTTATATATGTAATTACATCTTACCTCCATACTGAAACAATGTAATAAACCAACAAAATAAAAATACATACAATACGTGGTTACAAAGTTGTTGGCGTGAAGAGAGAGAATGCACAATACAATGCATACTAATTACTCATTGAACTCATTGCTACTAGCACTTGTCTTTTTATTGTCTCTATTATTGAATGTTGTGAGTTCGAGTTTGATCGGTATATGGGACGAATTAATAAAATCTACACCAGACGAAGCACAACGAAATAGAATACTACTTCAACGAAGTACAACACAACATTTATTCAATGGTCTTTTTTGCACACAAGTAGCAAGAATCATTCATGAATGAGGTTGTGTATTCATTGGACGAATGCATTTATGCAGATGTTTAGTGGTTACGTTAGGAGTCAAATATTTAATAGGTGTGAACATAGCTTTAGAATTTTTTAAAAACTTTGGTTTTAAAAATATAGGAATTTAATAAATTTATTATTTGAGAAATTCTCCCAAATTTATTGTAAGTGAGTTTTAATTTGTTGCTGGTTAAGCATGTCTATATGAAGCAGTAAACGTCGGCCATATTTTTGAAAAGTGGCAAACAAAACCTCTTATCCAGGATTATATATTTAAATTTTTTTTTGTTTCAGCATTATAGAAACAATAGTAATACGAACATGCTTATTATGTGAAATATCTGTCAATTCGTCGATCACACAATTTAAACCCTTCCATGACATTTTTGATTCCTTAAATTTTATTTTATGTTCTTGGTGTTTTAATAAATAAAACTGATGAATTTTTCCATATCGTTGATTCCGCCTATATGTTCTTGTTTTAAGCATGAAGATATGCTAGAACTACTTAAGAGTTTTTCATTCATTATTGGCATCATATTTTCGGAAAGTATTATTTGCAGTCTCTTAAAAACTACTTGGTTTTACTTGGCGTATATTTATGTCAAGCTTGTAGTCTAATTAAAAGTGATTAATAAGTCGTGACGTTAAAGAACCTTTGCAACTTATCATTTAAGGGCCATTTAAGCACAATTTTTATTTAAGTCAGTTCGAAAAATCACCAGAGATGGCATCTTTATAAAAATATACATAGTATTTATAATACAATCAAATTGCTAATTACTTTTAAAGCTGAACTTTTTTTGTAGTACTTTAAATTGTTTTTGGTTTTTGTTTCAAGAACACACGCTTATATAAGCTCATAATGTTTTTTTGACTTTTGTTTCATTTTGTTTTGACATTTTTTATAAAAAGTTTAAGTTTAATTAGAAAAATACACATTAATAAAGTAACCGGTTTATTTTACGAAAATAACCGGTTTATTCGATATTCGAAAAATGGACATTTTAAAATATTCGACTTGGGCAAAACTAAATTAACCGGTTAAAACCGGTCGAATACTATTCGATCGATCACCCTAATGATGTATAATCGTCCATAATAAACGTACCTCTCACGTGTAAACCCGACAACGATTTATTCTTAATGTTTTTATGTTATCTCTAAATATTCTTTTAATTTTTACAATTTCATCGTTAATATGTTTAAAATAATCTTCTGATAACGTTATTAAAGTATATTTATATATTTTTAATACTTTAAAGAAATGCCCAGAAAAAACTTCGCCCAAAAAATAATGTGTTGAGTAATCAGAAAAACATGAAAGCACTACAATTCTACTGAAAGAACTAATGAATTTTACAAGGGATGTCCCAAAATGAACGCAATCAGAAGTAAGTCAATAATTTTTTTAACTACTTAGTTATAGAAGTTGTTGTAGAAGTAGTTAAAGATGAAAGCTACAAAATAATGACTGAAAGAAGCTATTCAATTTGAAAAAGTAAGCGAAGTTTTTACTGGGTACAAATATAAATGAACAACTTTGATTAGCTAAATCAACCATTTGGCTAAACGCGTTTAAAACCCAAGTGTGAAAACAGTATTAATTTAATATTTGGTGTTTTTATTTGCATTTTTATGAAAATTATAACTAATAGTGGCCAAAATAGTTGCAATTATAATGCATTGTCATTTGTTAAATGTATGTTTAATTACATTCTTCTCGCCAATAAAATCTATCTTTCTTAAAGCAAATGTTCATAATGTAAACCCAGACGTAACAGGCCATGCGCTGATATCAGGAAACGAACCCGCAGACACCAGCAAAGATTTCACCATTAAACTATGAAAATAAACCAAAACTATTCAGATATTAGAAAATTTTTAAAAGAAAAAGCTTATAATCTTGTCCGAAATTTATATCTGTACATGGTTATATAATAGTGTCAAACGGCAAGACATAATAATACTCCTAAGACTTAGATTCGGCCACATAGTCACATAATAACGGAGAGTGACCCTAATTGTCGCACACGTGTTATGTGAATGCATTAACTTGAACAAATTAGAAACCAAATATTTTCCTTGGAGTGGACCTTCAATGAAGGGAAAATTTAAAAAGTTATCTATTTCAAAATGGTAGACCAGTTTTGTGATAGGTTAGAGTAAAAAAAAATTTGGTAAAATTAAATTTTTCGTATGGGGACCATATGAAGGGTTGGAGATGGAGGATAAGTTTGTTCTAATGGGGGTTGCTCATACATTTTACATCTCTAGGGGTGACTCCTCAGTAGCTACGGGTATTTTTTATAAAGGATTCATACTTTAATAGTCTTATGCCCAACTTTCAGGATAGTATTTAAATCTATATTAAGTTAATTTTCATATAAACTTAAATCGTATTTAAATACAGATTGATTTTTTGAGTTTTATTTGAAAAGTCTTATTTAATTAAGATAAAAGTATGGTAGCACTACTAAATACAAAAAAAGTTTATTTATTTGCAAGGTGGTCTAAAACAACAGCTGAATGTTATTGCTTTGCTTGTTGTTGTTGTATTGTTGTGATATTGAAGCCATATTGCTAAAATATTACAATGGAAACTTAAGTTGAAATTAAGTGTACCACATCGGTAAATTAAGTTTCATTTAAGTATTTAGTGAAGAAGAGAATTTTGTGTTTTAATATCAATCCTGAAAATTGGGCATTATTCCTTTAATATTTTCCAGGAATATTTTCTATGGACTATCAGAATTTTTTGTTTGTATATTTCTGATGTTTCTGATAGTGCATAGAAAATATTCCTGTAAAATATGATACTTAGCACCAATAAAGGGGCTAATCTACAGTAATAAGTTAAGCCTATTGTCAAAATTGAAACACGATTGGTATAAGGAAATGCCCATAAGTTCGAAAACTTAAGCTCGTCAACATCGAACTATTCCTTTAGAAAATTTATAAAAATATTGTTGTTCCCTTTAACCCCGGGTCTCCACGTAGCAATATTTATTGCGGCAAACGTCAAATTTGATTGCTCCATAAAATTTGCGACGTATAGACCGCATATTGCCATGAATGGCAATCCATTGCGCAATGATTGCTCTTCTTATTGCTTGAGCAATTATTGCTTAGCAATCTGCTGTAAAATCAGCTGTTATTTATCTGACATTTATTTTCTCTATACGTTTTTATATGGCAAAGCAATTTCACGTGTTCTCCAGCAATATAGTCAGCAATTATTGCGCCATGGTTCTGCCGACGTTATTGCTTGTGCTTAGCAAAAAATATTGCTACGTGGAGACCTAGCGTAACCATTCTTTTGCAATTTGAAGCCGCCAATTCCAGTTATGCGATATCAAGTGTTAAGCGTTTTTTATGGTCAGAACATGCCAGATTTATTTCCCTTATTATTCAAAATAAGTTTCTAAACATTTCTTGAGGAGGTTCATAACAAAACGTAACAATTCCACTATTACAATTATTGGATAAATGAAAAAAATTAATTTAAACCAGTACGATGTATGTATTTATGCGTTTTGATCCGATTAAAAATAAATAACTTCGTCATAACAATGACTATAAGGATTTTAATATGTGGAAAAGTATTCATTTAAAAAAATAAACTCAAAAATTGGAATTTGGACTCAGTTAATTTCGAATAAAATGTATGTAATTCCTGTTGTGTTTTAAACAAATTCTTTAAAAAAAACCTAAATAAAAGTAGTCAAAATTGGGCAACTTAATAGTTTGTTTCAATTAAATTTTTAGTGTTGTGTAACCTAAAACTAAATAAATAAAATGGAGAACAAACTTATTAACTCGGTCTTAATATAGCGGCCTGGCCCAAAACGACTGATAAAATATCCGTCATCAAAGTATTCATTAAATGCCCCTTTTCCGTTGTGGCAGTTAAAAATGTCCGACGTACAAAGTACGACGGATTCTATATGTGCCACGGAGTTTTTTTCAAACCTTTTAAGCATTTTTTAAACTTTTCTGACGATCGTTTTAGCTGTACAAATTGTTTTTTGAGTCTGGTTACACTGCTGAAAAAACACAATGATTCTACTTGAACTCCAATGAAATAAAAAAAAACCCCAGAGAAGAAACTTTTTATTGGTACTTACGATCTCTGTCCGTCTGTGCATGAGCAATAATTCAACTGAAACTCAACAAAATGTAAGTGGAGATGTAAAAACTTTTAAACATTTTATCATTAAGTTTTTTATTTGTAACAGACATTGACAATTGACATTTTAAACTGGCAACTGCAGTATTATACATATTTTATAATAATTATAAAATGACAAATAAGATGAGTAAATACAATTAGGGTCGCTTATCAAAGTGTATTTTGTAGAATTGATCAGCTGATTATTATAAAATATCTTGAACAAGAGATTAAAAATTACCACTTTAGCAAAATTTGGTGATTGATTTTTTTTATTTTATTGTTACTTAGTTTATAAATGTATTTGTTCTGACTTGGAAAACTAAACATGTACATTAGGGTAATAACTTTTTGCAATTTTTGCAAATATCGAAAATACCACCGCATTGCCGTGTGAAGCATAAAAAATATTTGGAGTGTTCACAAGGTGTGCTATCATGTTATATTGTCATAATGTTGTAACATTTTACAATGGTTTGAAAATATTGTTGTTGCTTTGTTAATAAAAAGTGTCTTAAATAAATAGAACTTTGCTTGCTATGTTTATTGTGCTGTCGTTATTAATCCGAAGAGACCTGCGCTGAACGGCTGAGCCGAGCCACATTAATTTTTGTAAGCCGTCGCCGTTGATGGTAAAATTATTCGGCTAACATCCGAATTTAACCTGCGGCTAGCAATTTTTGCAACAAATCACTTTCGGCGTCAATTAAGTTTGGCTTAGGACTTAGCTGTTTGATAAACAAACATAATAAAATTTATTTCTGATTTGCCTCTGAAAAATGGAAAATAGTCAGGTAAGATTAAATTAGATCTTATCAATTCATGGATAAGAATTAATAAATATTTTTTTTATATTTGTCTTTATTTATTTTTTATATTTGTTTTAAATCATCTGATTTAAATTCAAATAATCTTTAGTAGCAAACTACTTTTCATAAGTCTTATGCAAAGGTTGGATCATTTGTTAAAATTTTTTTCTTATATGAATTTTAATACACAATCATATCAAACTATTTTGATAAGAGAGTTAAACAAACTTTAAGTAAATCCTTAATAAACTTCATGAAAGCTAATGAATGTTCTTAATGCACTGGGTAAGAGAAACGTTTAAAATTTAAGATCACAAGCGTAAAAATATATGCGCCGAGCGTGCGAAGCAGGTGGTGCAGGATATATGTCCACTATGTAGAACCATACGCACATTAAAATTAAAGTTTCTATCTTACAATTTCTAGACTTTTCCGCCCATTTTAACTTAAGAAATACATATCGCTGGCCTAACATGTAAAGGCTCTAAGTCCATATTTGAAAATTTTACAGGAGAGACAAAAAACAATCAAAATACATGTGATGGAACAATTTGAGAGAAATGGTTAAACTGTACTTTTAATTGGGACTTAGAGCTTTTCCTTGTAAAAAATTGGACTTAGCGCTTTTGCTCATCACTAAAAAAAAACAACAAAAAATGGGATCTGTAATTTTTCTTTGTAAAAAATTTATTTTTACTTATTGCACATTGCTGCATTAAAATCTCAATTTCTTAAAAAAGTGGACTTAGAGCCTTTACACGTTAAGCCAACGATATGTATTTCTTAAGTTAAAATGAGCTGAACCAAATGAACCTAAAAACTGTTTTTTTTTTATCAAAACAACATTCCCCACGTGCTACTGGAGTGGTATTTTGCAATCAAAAAAAAGTTATAAGTCGAATGTACATATGTACACGTAGAAAAAAATATGATTGGAGGTAACCATATTCTAAGAGTAAGAAACTATGGTTGGATGTTAACAATGTTTATGTTTTCTGGTTACCATATTATGTTAAAATATGACCATATTATGGTAAAATCAACAAAAATTATTCCGAAATCAGCCATAATATGGTCAAAATTAATCATATTTTTGTCAAAATTTACCATAATATGGTCAACATTTTCCAGAATTTTGACAACAGTAATCATATCATGGTCAGAATTAACAATAATATGTTCAATGTTACCCATATTATGGTTATTTATTTCATCCATTTTTCAATTTGCTTGTTAAATACAATTATAATTTTTTATTCCTGATAGGTTTTATGTTCCACTTTTATAAAAAAACCCCCTTTGATTCATATTCCAGCCTGTGACGACCTTCATTACCATGTTTTATTTTTTACTGCTAGTTTATTCTACGTAAAATTTAATTTTAATCAATAATTTAAATAAAATGAATGGGAATTCGAAGCAAACAAAGCAACTATTTTAAAATACAAACGACCAGAATGTTGATGCTTTTTAAACATATTATTTTAAATTAAACATTCAATGTTTTAAAATGTAATAATTTCAAACATATAATTGTTATCAAATATTAACCAAAACATGTTTGGAGGCCACCATAATATGACTATAGCTTTTGGATGGATGAATAAAACCATAATATGGTTGCCATGATAATAACATGGTTAAGGTAAACATAATATGTTAAAGTGTAAAGTTGTAGCTTTATTTTATTACAAAATTATATTCTGGGAATTTATTTCTCATGTTGAGTAACATTTTATACAAATTTTGTATATTATTCGAATGTGTATTCGAAGGCAAATTACAATCCTCAAAAGCTTTTATACTTTAGTAGTCTTATTCCGTCAATATTTTCGAGGAGTATTTTGTATGCATTAAAATTCACAATCGACCGTATTGGTCTCCGAGTGAAAGTGTGCCCTTGGGTACATAGCCCTTCTTAACCTACCTAAACAAGAGGGCAAGCATTCTTTAAACATGAAAATTATATTGCCAATAAAATAAAACGACCAAGCGATCTATCAAATAAGATTTTTTAGCCGAGTGGTGTTGAATTCGCGATCTAAAGATTTGTGTGAAGATTAAAAGTGTTGTCATAAAAAAGATGCTTGCCGCTCTTATGTAGGTAGCTCAGTAAATTGAGTTTCAAATAGTCCTCCACCAGTAATCGATTGGAGTTATAAATCGTCACCCACCTTGCAGCTAGTAACACTATGCGACAGTCAAAATCGTGAAGGGTTCAAACTACCGGGGAAGTTATAGTCATATCCATAGGACGTATGGCAGCCCTAAAATTTAGGTTTTTATAAAAATTTTGATGTTTTTGATTCCTAGACGTGACCCAGCGAAACGCCGGGCCACGTATAACTTCTTTTTTACCGATATAACTTTCCCCGGTAGTTTGAACCCTTCCCGATCACTGACCTCCACCATTTGTCGCACAGTGTTATTGTTGTCATTAACAAAAATTGTACACCTTTAAGTAGATTGAAAAACCCTTTTTCTATGCAGAATAAAATAACTTTTTCTCTGTAATCATTTTAAGAATTAAAGTCATGAATTGCAAAAAAAAGTTCTATTCGCATTTAACAATTGTTTAATGGCTTTTCTATAGAATGTTAATAATTTGTTTTTTGTTGAAACAACTGTAGTCTGTACATGAGAACGAAAAAAAAAATTATATTGAATTTTATTTCCGAAACAATTAAAAAAATTCATTTGAGGAGAAATTAAACAAACAAAGTCGTAAATGGAAAATACGTAAAAAGAACAAAAATGTTGTTTTCAATTAAAATGATGATTAGAGCGGTTGGTGGTGGCTCGCTAATTGCCTCAATTATGTATATTCTAAATTTGGTGGCATTCAGTTGGCATAATTTTAAATAGCAGACATTTTTGGTATCTCTAAAATACAGTTTGTAGCTTTAACAGAAAACAGTGAGAGAGAAAGTATTATATTCGTTAAGTCGATAAAAATAAATACCTTAGCATTAATTAAAGTATGTTAAAAATGATATTTAGTAAAATAACAAATAAATAGACTTTAAAAAAACTTAAGCGTAGATTTTAATATTTCTTGTTGAGTCAAACAGAGTATACTTTTCTAATGGTGTTTTTTTTTTCTACCAAAAAATGTTCCTTTTTTTAAAAAAAAAAATTCAATTTGGTGTCTTTTTCTTGAAAATTTTTCTCCCGAAAAGGGTGGCTTGTTTTATTCTAAAAAACTCATGCAAAGTTTTTAAGAAACAGACACCAAATTGCATTTTTTTAAAAAAAAAAAAAAAAAGCACATTTTTTGTAGAAAAGAAAACACCATAAGTGTTTAAGTTGCGCAGCATCCGAATCTGTACTCAGAATTTCTACTTCACATCGGATTTTCTAGATAAAGAAGGCCTGTAAAATTTTGTAATTTTTCGATTATTTAATACACCCCAGGGTTCCGTTAACAGTTAAGGGCTGGTATTTGTATACCCACACACACACACAACAATAGTGGAAAGGGTACCTTGCGTTTGTGTTGATGTGTGTAACACCTTGAAATACTGGTCATAGACCCACCTTTTAGTATTCATATTAACCCACGTAAAATTTGTGCGCGAAGTATAGTTTGCAGTTTTATAGATAATTTTATAAAGTTTGGTGTACATGTTTTAATTGTTACAAGGACTCTATTGAGAATGGTGAAAATTGGTCTATAATTTCACAAATCTCTTATGCAAGCTTCTTTCCGGATTAGAGTATATGTTCCAGTAAGCTATTTTATTATATTGCTATTTAGATTAAATTTCCAGTACAAATTATCTTTCCAAATTTAATTATTATCGGTTTATATTTGGACATAACTTACATACATGTACAACAACCGAAAATAGCTCAAAATACCATAACATCTTTAAAAATGTTGGTTTTGATATAAAATTAAGCGACGATAACTTTTATAACAACTGCTGTGTCATGACAAAATGTTGTACTGGTAGGTCCAGAATTTACCTTTTGCTCCATATAAAATCCGTTCTTGAATCAATCCTTCTATATTGATTCAAGAATATCCATACCCACCGAACTATTAATACCCCTTCGATTGATTTAAGTACGGATTGGCTTGATTTTTCTTTTGAGTGTAGGTTGATTTAAAGATTTACGCAAGTCTGTTGAAATGGAGTTTCCAAGGACCCCCGTTATGACCGGGAATTGGTTGTTATATATTTTTAATACATATAGGATAAAGTATTTTGTTTTTGAAATTCAGCCAGATCCGTCCACAAATGGCAGAGATATGAGCAAAAAACCACGACTTCCTCTAATTTTAACTCATTAATCTATAATTTTTACCTATTAACCTTGAATTTTTGAAGTCTTTTTATACGTCTTTTTCACTTTTACCTTAAATAAGTTTACTACAACACTGGAAGTAAAAATTAATAAAATCGGTTTTTAAATGACCGAGTTATAAACAAACAACTACTTTTTTCTTCTCAATGTAATGGTTTTGGCTTAATATCTTCCATAATATAAAAACTAGGAGGACCAAATAAAAAATTAAGATATAAAGAATCACCTGCACCTCAAATTAAGGGTTTTGGTACAAAAACCTCCACCTAAATAATAGTAAAAAGAATAAGGCCAGATTTTTCTTAACAAATCTCTTGCTAAATTGCAAAGTGTGCAAAAAAAACTTGCCCTGGTTATAAGAAGCTAAATTTATTATCAATGCTACTTCCAACTCGCCTTATAAATTTTTGCTTTACAATTGATATATTTTTTGCTGAATTTTTAAAAAAAGAATATAAAAAAAATACAAAGGAATTATTCGGCGAGGTCCTCACCAAGCGCTTGCACCTAATCGCAGTTTTCTTACGCAAAATTGAGGTAGTAGAAACCCATATTACACATATGTGTAGGTACACATTGGCTCCCAAAAAACACAACAAATTCTTTGTGTATTTAAAAATATTTGCATATTATTTAAATATATGATGCTTTTGTTACAAAATAATAACAAAATCTTCATATATTTAGTGTAATTTAAACAAAATAATGATAATTCCATATCTTGTCTTCCGCACTGCGAAACATGATCATCTTTTTTGCACGCGGCCACACAAATACTAAAATATACCTCCCAAAAAATTATAAAACAACGATGAAGAGATAACACATAATATGTAGAGACTAAAAGAAGTAAGAAAAGTAAGATATTTATATATAAACTCCTCTCTTCAAAAAACGTAAAATTTACCTACACGTTTGTGTAGCCAGGGCCGGAAAGGGATATAAATTGTAATTTATAATAAACTACCTAAGAAGTTATCCCAAGACAGTTGCTTCGAATTTCGTGAAAAATTCAGATATAAAATTAAAATTAAAAAAACAGAATCTGGGAATTTATTTCTCATGGTGAGTAATATTTATTATATAAATTTTCATATTATTCGAATGTGTATTCTAAGCCAACGAAAATTCTGATAGTGCATAGAAAATATTTCTGGAAAATATTGAAGGAATAATACCGTGTGTTCAGATATACCTTTTTTATTGAGTCAATATTCAGTTTATTGACATTATTATCTTTCTGTTCACAAATACACAATTTAGCTAACTCAATTTATATTACTACTACATACAACATTCAACGTAAACAAAAATGTACATGAATAAGCAAAATGTAAACAACTTTTGACATCTGTAGGGAATAAACAACTGGCTATTGCGCAGACCTAATGGATGGGCCCTTGTTTTGCTGTAGTTTCAGTTGCCAAATGTCAAGAACTTTGTTTAGTAATATTTATAACAATTTCGTATTAATTGAGCAATAACTAAATTGCAATTTTATATGGATAATTGAGCTCAATGAAGTCATTTATTGCGTAAAATTCAATTAATGTGCATATCTGAACACGGTACAAGACTTTTTACGTGTAAAAGCTTTTGAGGATTGTAATTTGACTTAGAATACACATTCAAATAATATGAAAATGTATATATTAAAAAAACAACTCAAATTTCCAAGTCACACCTTCGGTACCTATGTATACATACATACATATGTATATGGGCACTTCCAAGATTGTAAACGGGATTCGCACACGTTTATATTAACACTGTAAAAAACAACCTGATTTTCATTTTTTAAATTAATGATTCTTTTAACTCTCAATTAGCTCTTTAATTTCCGCAAATGAAATTTTGCGCTTCCTGTCGCCGTTTCCGAGATAATTGCAAAAAACCAGTGATTGTAAACAGGACAAAAAACGGAAGTGGGTTTTAAGGGGTAACCGTTTAAACAGCGATTTCTGCGAAACCTGACACAATATTTTATTGGGATTAATTTTAAAATGTTGCGTACTAATGTGCCCTAAAAATGGTTTCGATTTCAAAATAAAATATGAATTAAATTTTTTTAAATGAATTGTAAACGGGACATTGTAAACGGGACAATTTTTCCACCATGATTTAAAATTTTTTTATGTTGCTATTTATAATCCTTTATATAAGAAACTTAATAAAAAATGTTTTTCAGATCATAAATATGCCTTAGATTAGAGTATTGTTGTTCCAAATGCATATTTTCTAATATACACAAGTATGTGCTAAAAGTTGTAGTACTTCGTTTACCATTTATCTTTTTTTTCGAATCAATTAATTTATACGCATATATTAAAAAAATATAAGCAATTCTCTAAATAAATCTTGAAAAGAAAAAATTTTTTTTTTCCATTTTTTGTGGTTGACGTTTTTTTGGAAATAGCCATATACTTCATCTGCACTTAAGCAAGTGTATTAACTAAACTAAAATGTTACACAAAAAGTTGAATTCTCTGTCGATTATCCGATTAGTCGTATTATCATTTCCCGGTAACTTTTTAACTTGTCAAAAACAAGAAGGAAGAAAAAATATGTCGGCAACTTCCTTTTACAAATACAAAATTATGTTCTGGTAGCAGTTTTAAAGGCCCTTAAAAAACAGAATCATAAATTTTAAAAGTATAATAAAATTTAAATGAAGAAATATTTATGAAAATGTCACAAAATTCTTGTCGTCATGATTTTCGCAGAATAATTTTATCAACGTAAATAAATTAATAAAAAGTCAGCTAAAAAAATAGTATAAGTACATAAGAAAGTATATAATAGATATGCATGTATGTATATGTGTTCTTATGTAACGCATAGATGTGAATAGATATCGTCACCATAAATTCAAACGGTTAAACTACACTTTTATTTTTATACCCAC
The DNA here is from genome assembly GCA_949318255.1 of Pollenia labialis. Lineage (NCBI taxonomy): Eukaryota > Metazoa > Arthropoda > Insecta > Diptera > Polleniidae > Pollenia > Pollenia labialis. The sequence continues at coordinate 1,433,244 of OX439143.1, read as the reverse complement.
AAAACAATAGTGGAGAGGGTATTATGCTTTTGTTGTGATGTAAGTGACACTAAAAAGTATTATTGGTCGTAGACCACTTTCTGAGTCGATCTTACGATGTCCGTCCACCCATCCATCCGGCTGGTTGGCTTTCTGTCCTTGAGTGCACAGTACAAGTGGCAATTTTGAAATTATTTTTTTTTTATTTATTTTATTTTATTTTAATACCTATCACAACAAGATATAAATCTTATAATAATCAGTGATTGTAATTATTAAATTAAGTTATACATTACATTCAAAAAATAAATAAACAATAAATACAAAACAATTAATAATTAAATGGATATAGATATATTTAAGTTATATTAAAGATTTTAAGAGTACTTTAATAATTCCTTCTTAAAGGCCGAAGTGTCGATTTGTGTTTGAAAACGTGATGGTAATTTGTTCCAGAGACAAATTGTGTAGTTAAAAAATTGTCTCGAAGAGATAAGATATCTATATTTTTGAGAAATCAAATTTTTACCGCGTGGAGATTTGGCAAAAATAATTATTTTAAGTAGATATTCGGGCTCTTGTATATATATTATTTTATGCATCATGAGGAGGCTTTTGTAGGTGTCTAAAGCTCATGTCATAAAGATGAGAGGAGTACGACGAAATACTATCAGTTCTCCTACGGTTAAATACATATCTAGCTAAATTATTGTAACTTACCACAAGTCTGTGAAAATCGGAGGTGTCGCAATTTGCAAATATTTCACATCCATATAGTAAAACCGGTATTAGATAAGTTTTAGCTAGTAACAATCTTATATTAAATGAAGTGAAGGATTGAATAGCACATAAGTTCCTAAGCATTCCGTGTACTTTTCCTGCAATAATACTGATATGGTTGGACCAAGAAAGTTCAGCATTAAACGTAATTCCTAAATTTGATGGCACAAAGTCGATTTTATTGTTGTTGATTAATAATGAAGCATTGTTATTAAGTGCATTCTTATTATTCCTGGATATGAAAATGCATTCATACACGTCCAGTGATGAACTCTATTTTTTTTTTTTTTTTTATTTATTTTATTTGGTCTATAGATTATAAATCCTTACAGACTAAAGAATATAATACAGGTGTGAATATACATATTAACTATTTAAATACAAAATTAGTTTTCTTTTTAAAATATCATTGCTTTCAGAAATATCTATAATATGATACAGTTTATTAAAATTTTCACAAATGCGACGAAAGGAGTCATTATTAGCATAAACGGATCTGTAGTAGTTAAGACTGATGAGCTGAAAGTTACGAGTTGGCCTATTTGGAACCCAAAAGTTAATTTTACTAAGCAGGAACGAAGAATCAACTTCACCATGAATTAATCCAAGTAGAAAAGATATACTCAGCATAGTACGGCGGCTTTTTAAAGTTGGCAAAAAATCAAAAATTGCTTTTGTACTGATACAATACTATTTATATGAATGGAATAGTAAGGATCCCATACAATGGATCCATATTCAAGAATTGGCCGAACCAAAGATGTATAAAGTTGTTTCGTGACATAGGGGTCAGAAAATTCTCTAGACCACCGTTTCATAAAACCAAGAACCCCGTTAGCTTTGTTAACAGTTAACGCAATATGATTACGGAAATTTAGCCTATGATAAAGCCCAGATCAGTTATGCTGTCCACTTTTTCAAGTATTATTTCATTAACATTGTATCGAGAATCAAATTTATAAGTTCTGTAGAATGTCATATGTTTACATTTTTTAATATTAAGGTCCATTAAATTAATTGTACACCATTCGGAAAATTTATCAATATCAGACTGTAGTAAAAGTTGTTGATTAGAGTCAATAAAGCTCTTGAAAATTTTGACATCATCTGCATACATGAGTACATTGGAATGCAAGATAACAGATGGGAGGTCATTTATAAATAACGTGAACAGTGTAGGGCCAAGATGACTTCCCTGGGGAACACCAGAAGTGACGTATATGTCTGTTGAGGTAACATTTCTAAACTTTACTTGTTGAGTTCTATCAAATAAAAAAGAACGCAGCCACTTTAGGGCTGTACAACTAAATCCCAGTAGTGATAGTTTGCTTAGTAACATTTCATGATTCACTATGTCAAAGGCTTTGCTGAAATCCGTGTAAATTACATCTGTTTGCATGTTTTTTAAAAATCTATCATTTACCATAGTAGTAAGTTCCAGTATATTAGTTGTCGTGGAACGCGACTTGCAAAATCCATGTTGACAAGGAGATAACAGCGAAGAAATTTGGTGTGATAAGCTGTCAGTTAAAATTTGTTCTAAGAGTTTAGGAATTGCATTCAGCTTAGCAATTCCTCTATAGTTTGCAACATCGAATTTATTGCCACTTTTAAACAAAGGAATAATAAACGATTTTTTCCATGCGGCGGGTAAATAGCACAATTCAATAGATTTGTTGAAGATTGTAGTAAGTGGGCCGTACAAAGTTTCGGCACAATTTTTAAGAATACAACTAGGTATACCATCAGGGCCAGAATGATTGGTCGCTTTTAACGATCTTAAGTTTGATAAAACTGTTTCATTACTCAAAAATGAAAAATGTATACCAGCTGAATGCGATAAATTAAATGGATAGGGAGAATTACGATCGTAGGTTTTTTTAGAATATGTAGTGGCAAAGAAATTTGCGAACATGTTGCTAATCAGTGTGTCGTCATCAGTAATACAGGAACCATATTTAAAAAATTTAGGATAGTCAGAAGCTCGACGTTTCGAATTAATAAAATTATAAAATGCTTTAGGGTTAGTTTTCATCTTTAATCTCATACGGGCTAGGTAGTAATCATATGCCAATTTGTTTGTAGTATTATATTCGGAGCGCGCAATACAGTAATTTCTAAAATCAACTAAGGTCCCAGAGCTCTTATATTTCTTGTAACATTTATTCTTCTTATTTTTGGCATTGGTTAAGAATTTATTATTCCAAGGCGGGCCTTTTTTATCATAACTATTTACTTTTGGGACAGTTTGAGAGATGAATTCATATAGTATTGAGTAAAAGTTAGAAACAGTATGGTCGAAATTAGTTCCAGAAAGTATATTGTTCCAGTTGACATTAGATAATAAATAATTAAGTTTTATATAATTAGTACGTGGAAAGCAAAACACTTTGTTAAGACTATGGTTGCATCTCTTTGAAATAGCTGCTAATTTTTTTGCTTGAAAATAAATTTCAACATCTAACGCAGGATGGTAGAGATCTTCAGGATATGTGGGAGGAGGTATATTTCGTACATGTATATCCATCGGCTGATTAACAAAAGCAAGGTCCAGAAGTCTCCCACATTTATTATGAATATGATTAACTTGAAAGAGCCCAAAGTCGAGTAGTGATTTAATAAATTCATTTGATACAGTAGGAATTAAGTAATTTAGTTCAAAAGTTGAATTCCATGATATATTTGGAAGGTTAAAGTCTCCAAGAACGACAAAAATATCATATGGCTTAGATTGCAACCAAACTGTATTAATTGCCGAAATATGCGCATCATAAATATCGGAGGAAGAGTTAGGAGGAATGTAAGAACAAGTAATAAACAAAACACCATTTGGAAGGTTAATTTTGACGGCAACAAATTCAATATTGTCATTGTGCGAAAATTCAATGCGTTCACATGAAAAAGCATTTAGTACGGCAATAAGGACTCCCCCACCAAGTTTGTGAGGACGATCATATCTGAATATTTGGTATTTCGGACATAAAATTTCGGCATTATGAATAATTTTCTTGTCATTCAACCAAGTTTCTGTTAAAACAATAAAGTGGTGTGTAAAATCGAAACTGCTTGCGTAAAGTGATGTTAATTTTGTGTTAAGACCACGGACATTTTGGTATACAATATTTATTGCATTATCAGTAGGAAATATATTTAGTTTTTCGATGTAGTATTTTGAGATGGTAAGTAGACAATATCCGATCGGTTATTATTATTATTATTATAAACATATTCATGAATAATAGCATTAGGAGGCCAAAAGTCAGAGTTAACTATAGTTTGAAAATTTTCCTCCGGAACAATTATTTTAAAAGAGCATTTACTTCTTCGCTCAGTATATTTAAATTTGAAAGCAGTGACATCAATATCGTTACCTATTTTATGTTTAATATAATGAACAACGGCATCAGTTGTAGTTTCGGATGCAAAACGTGCAGCAAAAATGGGTTTTTTTGGAGAAATCACCTTAAGCATAGGAGGATTACTCCCAGGCATAAAATCTGGAACATCAGCATTTAGTGCCCGTGTAGGAGCTTGATTATTTGGAACATCAGCATATAGTGCGCGTGTAGGCACTTGATTGTTTGGCGGCATGCTAGGTGTAAGTACATGATTGTTTGGCGGCATGTTAGGTGTTAGTGCTTGAGGTATTTGCAAATTTTGGTGTTGAAGGACAGATAAATTAGTATTTGATAGTATGGAATTTGATGAAGTCGACGGTGCAATATTCAGACCTTTATCGACGTCATTAGGATCAATATTGTCAGTATTATTACTATTAGGTGATGGAGAATTCACCGCAATAGTCTTCTTTTTCCTTTTGGGAGAACGAAGCGGTTTCCAAAATTTCTTTATAATCTAAGAATTATTTTGTAAGACACTTTAAATCATTATTTATCTCATCTAATTTATTACGCGAGTTTCTAAAAAATGCAAAAAATTCTACATCATAGTCCATACACTTTTTGCAGCACCAACGGAGTCCTTTACCTTCGCGAAGATTATCAACCGTCCGTGGAGCCAACTCGACACATTTACCATGAAAGATAGAATCACATACCCAACAGGAAATCAATGGATCCTCAGATTTATTCCTGCATTTCGGTTTTGTACAAGCCATTTAGAAAAAGATCAATTAAATATATTATATTTTAATTAGTAACTGAGTTGTTTGCTGGGTAGAATTACTCTTAATGCAAATATGAGATTTGTTGTTTTATTTTTGTTTTGATTTTGTTTTGATTTTAGATGATTTTTTTTTGGCAAAATCGGCATCTTCTGTAAGTCGATCACAGGCCCACTTAGCGAAGCGAAAACGCATATTTCCCAGCGTTGTTCAAGCGTATTCGTTCAGCGGAAGGATAAAACTAACTATATGTCAAATCAGACATGAGCTAAGTGTTACCATTCACAAAATAAGCTCTAGTTGAAAAAAACGTTAGATGGCGGACCCGTTATAATATGGTTGTGGCTTCTTGATGGAAGACTAATTTAACAATCGCTAACAATGATATGGTTATATTAAACATAATATGTTTAAAATTGAAGAACTTTTGGAGTTTTGATTATAAGATCTGATGTTCAACAGTGTCAAAAGCTTTACTATAATCTAAGAGTACAAGAAAAGAGACCATGTCCAATTTAGACCTAAGTTCTTCCACCACGTCGATTAGAACAGTAATACAGCTCCTTCCCTGCCTAAATCCAGATTGAAAATCAGTTAATAGCTTTTGTTTACTCAGCTTTACAAAAGCTTTTGACAGGAATGGAAGTATTGCAATAGGTCGGAAATCATTGTTATTCTTGGAAACTGAAATAATTTTGTCTTTTTCCACGTATAAGGAAAAACTGACTTAGTTAATATAGAATTTAACAAATATGTCAAAAACTTCAGGAGTTTATTAAAAACAAGCTTAAAAATCGAGGATCTATGCCTTCTAGACCCTCAGCCAAATTCACTTTTTTGAACTTCCGCTTGGTCAACTCATCTGAAGCAAAAACGATGTTAAATTGGGCATACTTTTTTACTGTTTGTCTTTTAACTGGTGCATTGACAAATTCGTTGTTTAATTCGTTTACGTCCACATTTGAAACAGAAGTAATCTTTCTACTCTTTCCAATACATATTTCACGAAAATTTTTTTCCAGTTTTCTTTGCTTCCTAAGGCAGATGAGAATTTCAATCCATAATACGTTGACTTCGCAGTAGTTATGCATTTAACGACATCTTTCCTTGCAGATTTAAAGATCGCATATAATTCTGGGGTTTTAAATTTTTTCCAACGACTATAAGCTAAGTCTCGAGCATTGATTAGGCGTTTTGTGGTTAAACTAAGACACAGTGGCTGTTTAGATTTTACAGGCACAAATGTGGTGAGGAAAATAGTGAGAATCGGTTCATAATTTCCCCCATACAAACTTCTTTGCGGAATAGAGTCGTTGTATCCATAAAATATATTATTATGTTTGTGCTTTAATTGAAATTGGCTTAAAAATATTTTATTGCAACATAAATCGTTTTACAAAATTTTATTAAATCGGTCCATATTTGGAAGAGACTCCCATACAAATACCACTCCCGTAAATCGCTTAATATTCCATGTCTTCCTTATAAATGTTGGTATTGCTTCACAATCTGGCAACGATAACTTTTATAGCAGCAGCTATGTCAGGATAAAAGTTTGTACTGGTAGGTCCAGGTCCCATATAATTCTGATATTTCGATAATATTCGGCATCTACGCTTCATAACATAATATTGTTTTGCCGGTCCATGATTGGCCATGGGTTCCAAATAGACACCAGTCCCGAAAATTTGCTTTTATGCCACCGTTGTGTAGGGTATCAAATGGTCAGGATGGACCGACTATACTTTGATACTTGTTTTTCTTTTATAGAAGAAGCAAATAACTTTACAAAATCCATAATATTAAGTCCTCATCCATATTGTGAAAAATTTGCTGATAAAACTTTCTTCAATACTCTTTTGAAACTGCATTTGTGTCCATAGAATGAGACATATTTTTTCGCAGCACTTACATAAGTATTTTGTATGCCTTCTCTCTTTCTTCTTCTTCCTCCCAATAATAAACTCAAAAAACTGCCTGTACACGAAACTAAGTTCACTTTTCAATTCTTCTTTTCCCTTTCAAATCAATCAAATTAAAATGCTTCGCTGCAAATATTTCATAATATGGGCGAGGACTAAAGAAACGGGGTTCTGAAAAGTTTCGTGGACATGTTGTTTTATAAGACGAACCATAATCAGTCGAAAACTCAATTTCGAATCTTTGTGAAGTTACGTCTATTTGCATTTTAGGTTACGATATGTTTGTATTTTTACAGGTATTTTGAAATATCACAGGTTTTATTCAGTAACAAACGTATGCATGTATGTATGTATGCAAACGAATTTTAAAATTGTATCCAGTTTAGTTTTTGCTTAAACATATTCTGTATATTTGAAAAGTTAAGTGAAACTCATGCATATGCATGAGTGTATAAATAATATGTTTACAACAATATCATTTTGTTGTTGTTGATGTGTGGTGGCTGCTGAATTTTACCCTTTAACCCCTTCCAAGCCTTTTATGTTAATGACTTGTTTGTGATAAAAAAATAAAAAGTAAAAAATATTCAAGGTTGCTTGTTTTTCTAATAAAATGCATGTAATTCATATTTTGCAAACATGATTTTTATTTTTTTTAAAGTATCAGAGATTTTAAGTTTTAGTCGTTTTGAATTTATTTTGCTTTTCATCAGTTTAAATAAATAATGGCAGAATTTTTTCTATAAATATTAAATGTGCGTTGTGAAATTCAGACATTTTAATACAAATTTTGTTTCAAATGTTGTCTGATTAAATATTTAAGAAATAATTTCGGATTGCTTAAAAGTTTCTGGCAGCAACAGTACAATAATTATAAACATAAATTCTAATTATATTGTAGAACTTGCAGAAAATGATGTTTCTACTTTGAGTACATTTCGCTTTTAATGAGTGAATACATGGGAGCGTTTGTCGAAGCAGTTGAATGAATTGTTATAGGGGTAGTGAACATATCGTATTTGGAACGTGCTACCTGATGCAGAAAGAACCTTAAATTGGTTGGCAGATGTCTTATGTGGATTTCTTAAGCATTCTTGATGACCATTAAAGGGGTGGTTGGTGTTAGGGGTAACTGGATAAAAAAATAAAACTACTTTAAGAAAACTGACATATGCGGGTCTACTACAAAAATAAAAAAATTTTAATTTTTTTCTAATTATTTATACACATGTATGTATTTATAAGTATGTTTGCAGCTCTAAAAACTACTAATAAAAATTTAAAATTTTAAGAAATTATCGAAAATTATAATTAACGAACGATAATAAATTTGTTTACGGCTTCATGTCACTTATTTCGGGCGAATTTCGGTTAATGATCACTTCAAGCGAATCAATTGTGTTGGGTTTATGTCTTATAGTTATGATTGCCTGGGCCGATTTTCGTAGCTTATCACAGATAATCACCTTCTGGCTGTGCAGGCGCTATGGATATTTGGCTTTTGGTTTGGATTCATGAATCCATTTTTCGACGCCAGTAATGATTCCATGATATTTTTGCGTTTAAGTGTTTTGAACATTTTCTTTTAACCACACGGCTTCCATTCCTGTGGTACCCGATTTCCATGCTTTTAAATGAAGCCTGATGCCAGGGCTGCCTAAGTACTTTTTTTCCTTGTCCCCAAAAAATTGAAAAAAAAATACCCAAAAATCCCCATATTACAAAAAAATAACCTTAAAAAGTTAATATTTTTTTTTTGATTTTTTTTTTCTGACCAACTAAAAAAATTTTTTTAAAAAATAGTAAGAACAATTTTAATAAGAAATCCCCACATAAAAATTGTTAGTAAAAAAATAATTTTAATTGTAGCGACAGGTTTCGGCATGTTTTTTAAAATCCTTTTTATGCGATTCCAGTGAAGAATTACAAGCAGCTGTTTTTGAAGACGAATAAGTCATTTTATAAGAATTTGGAGTTTGTTCAATCGGTTTTAGCCATCCTTAAAATCAACAATAAAAATACATATTTCCCAAACTTTATTATATTGTCTCTCATATTTACTTATTTTTGGGGAAGAAAATTGTCTTTAAAAAATCAAAACTTGTATGTGATGTCAACGGTCTTAGATTCTTCTTTTTTAATACACTCACTCAAGAATAATAACATACGTTTATTAAGTACCTTTTACACACTTAATAAAAATATTAATATTTATTAGGACCCTTTACACCGTTTAACTTGTTGATAAGATTAAGATAAAAAGTTGCTAATTCTTTTCATATTTCATATACGAAACAAAGAAAAATAAGCGTATATAACAAATGAAGGGAAAATATATTAAAAATGGGTAAAATTCCCAAAAAATCCACGATTATTTTTATTTAATCCTAAAAAATTACCCAATCTTCAAATGACTTTCTTTGTCCTCTTTGCTTGCATTAAATCCCCAACTTTGGGGATACATCCCCAAGTCTGGCAGCCCTGACTGATGTTTGCAAACGTTTTGAAATTGCTGCTTAAGTGGCTCCCAATTATGCAAGTTTTTCTTAAATTTGACAACAATCTACATGTTATCATCTTCAGACTTGTTTGCTCAACCATAATATGCATAGCCAAGCTTAACCTACTGTCAAAAATTAACAAAAAGTCTCTCAAATGTATTTAAAAAAACAAATATAAAATCAACAAACATTTGATTCCGTACGGAATGTGCGATCAGATTCGCACTTTGCTTAAGCAAATGACAGTTTCATAAAATTTAACAAAAAGTTTCCTTAAGTTCAATATGGTTTACCTCATATGATTTACATGTATTCGTGCAATTGCTTAAGTCAACTTATGCACATTATGGTTGGGCCTTAAGATCTTTGTCGTCCATGTCGGAACAATTGCTTTAAAACACCATCTCTCGAAAATTAGAATCGTTTAAACGTATTCAGAAAAATGCTTCAGTGATGCCGGAATCCAAATTCAATTTTACACAGACAAGTCATTAAATTATCCAAAATTTTCAAAATTACACAAAATTGAAATGATTGAAAATAGCGCAGTTAATTTACCAAAATATACAGGGTGGCGTAGAATAATCTTTATAGTTTTAATTGTTTATAACCTTTTATAATAATAATCGCGTATTTATTTTAATTTTCTAATTTTTTAAAAACAAAATGTATTTGCAATTTTACCTATTGAACAAGTAAACAGTTATCGATTAAAATGTAAACTTAACAGTTATCGAATAAAGTTTCAATTCAAGTAATATTTGCATAAGATTTTTGTAATCTTTCTGTTTGTTTTATTGAAAAAAAAATAATTCTCAATACATCTGCCAATTTCTTTCTGTTTTTATCTTATCTTAGATATGTATCGTCCTACTATTAAGGAAAGAAACGTGTTACTTTTATTAGGTAACGAACAAAAAAATTTTTGACACATTGACTTAAACATTGTCTTGAGTACTGCACATTGAATTGTTTGTGGTCTTAAGAAGTCAGTTTTCATTTGAGAATGCGTTTAAAATAGACGAGTGACTGAATGAACAAAAGTCATTTTTACATAATTTTATAGATTTTGTACAAGTAAATTAATTGTTCAAAGGGCTTCTTAAATATTTAGCATTAAAAAAAATCGAATATTTTATGGAAATAGTAAAATTTTGGTTTCGAGATCACCACAATATCCAGAATATTTTTAAAATTTTTAAAATAAATATTTTTATGTTTGCTTTTTTTCTGTAAACAAGGTAAAAAAGATTATTGCTAAATAAAAACGATTTCAGATCTCTATCCGGACAGCCTTTTGGCTCATTTAAAAACCTAACGAAAAACGTTAAATAGAGAAACTTATTTGTGTTAAATTTTTCTATAAATTGTGTTATAAATATCTACAGTTATACAGGTCATCAACCTCCAAATCCAAATATATTTATGAGCTAAAAAGGACAATAAAAATAATACATATGTGTGCACATACATACATGCAAATGTAAATGTGTTTACAGTAATGCCTTGAGTAGGAACCAGCGTTACCGATTTCTGTGTAATTATCCGAAAATAGGACAAACAAATTTTTTTCTTGGACTATTTTTGTATTATAAAATGTTTGTGTTATTGTTGAGTAACAACAACAACATTTTTTGTTTTAAATAGAAGTATATTTTTCCAGGAGACCTTTTCATTTAATTCAAAAGTTAAAATGAACTAATTTGCCCAGTCATATTAGGGAATTCACCTCGGAATGAAAGATAATAAGCTGCAAATTGGTATAAACCTTTGTTTTGTCGTTCTTAAAGTTGTCTCAAAAGTCAATAATGCTATCGTGTCCGCGTCTTTAGATATTCAAGGCCAAGGTCATAAAAATCGGGGTTTCGCGAATATCTTGTGTTTTATTGCTTAAATGAGATTTGAACCTGTATGAAAGTTGAAGAGTATAAAATTCTCCACAACTTTTGCCTGAACTTTTTTTCATACAATCAATCGTTTTTGGGGTAGAGCGCGAAGAGTGCGCAGCGTACAGTCATATATGGCCAAACGCAAGGACAAGTGTGAGTTACGGTTGTCAGTACGTTGTATAAAGTCAATTATTTACCAAAAAATATATATTTTAAAATTGAATTTGGATCACGGCAACACTTGTAAAAACTAAAAATAGACACTCCGAAATGCTTTGTAGTTCATACAGAATTCTCAGCTCCAAAAACAAATGCCATATGCAACTAGTGACAAATATTTTCGGCGCAAGTGACATTAAAATCAAATAAAGCAGAAACGGAACCAACGACAACAAGTTAAAGCAAATCCCAAAAAATTGAGCAATTGTTTTATAATAATGTGCACACGCACACACACAATTCTTACAAAAATTATTACTCAAGCAAACTAACAAGCGATTGTCAGAATGTCTGACTGAACATCTGCACAAAATCAGTTCTTGTTTGAAAATCATGTTGGGTATGCAGCAGTTTCTTTTTATCCTTTCTAGGATTTTTTTTATTTTTTTTATTTTCGTTCTCTCTCTATTCTCTGTTTTATCCTTTTGGCACGAAAATCTTAACCAGAAAAGCAGCTGCCGCTAAAATAAAAACTCGAAGAAATCATGTTTTAAGCATTACTGAGATTTTTATTGTAAGATTTTATGCATGTATGCAAGTCAATATTCTTCTAACTGTGTGTGTGTGTGCTCCTTGTCTTTTTGTGTATTTTTTTTATACTTCATTTGACACATAAAGAAGTTAAATAACAGCAAATCGATCGAAACTGCACAGAAAAAAAAACACCAAACCATAAAATTGCAAACATGGAAAATGCTGAGCAAGAGTCTTCCTTTCTTCTTTCTTTACATTCAATTTAATAGTTCTTTGAGATTTTTTTATCTTTTTCTTTCTTTTATTTGTCTTTATTTTATTTTTTGGCGCTCTACATTAAGGTATTTTTCTTTTATGCAAAAAACTAAAAATTTTTGCAAACATTTCGTTAGCAAGGACATATTTATACCCTACAAAACATATCGTCACATAAAATTAAAAAAACCGTAGCAGCACCTTTCAATATTTTACAGAAAAAGCAAAAAACACTGTAATTGAAGCGGGTTTCAAAAGTAAGGAAAAACGCTATTTCTATGGAACGCCGCGGCGACAATGTTTTTGAAGCCAGAATACCGGAGTTCAAATTGTGAACAAAACTTATACAAATTATACAATAAATATAAACGTTTATAAAATAAGAAATGCGTCACAAATATTTTCCTTATTTTCAATTTTAATTTTATTGCGGTTATGTACAGAAAACAAAATCGCGCAAATATTGCTTCAATTTAACCATTTATCAAAAATAAAATCAGTTTTAATTAAAAAATGTAATCAGGTCAATTAAACGTTAACATATATAGAAAATGTTGTTAATATCAAAAAATATTTAATTGATACTATTAATTTATTAACTGGCGCAAATTTAATTAAAATCCATTTTTATTTTTTTTTTCTGTGTGTTAATCTGTCTGGTATTCTCAAATATTTTATTATGCCCCGTGGTAGAATATTTTGTTATTTAAAAAAATAAGTGGATAAATAATAAATATAAGGGAGGGGCTAGCTCAGTCATATAATGATTTTTCGAGGAGGAACAATTGGTTTTAAAATTTACAAACCGTCTATTGTGACAGGTACCAAATCCACATTTGGTACATCCACAATCTGGTGCAGTCTTTCTCTAGAATTTGGTCAGGAAGATTAAAAGCTAACTTTACCAGCTAATTTTGAAGACTGTAGCCGTGACATTTTGCATTTTTCCCGAACCGAAACTGCATAGAAAATGACTGCTTGGAATATCATTTTAATATCCCTATTTAATAAGTGTACAAAATGAACAAGTATTGGCTTCGCATTGGGGAGAAAATAACGAGTAATTTTTTTTAGAAAAATTCTTTACAAAAATACTTTTACTATCACAACTGAATTAAAATCTAGGTTTCGTTCTTTCACAATCAATTTTGTGTCTTGGAAATCATTTAAAATACCGAATTTCAAACAAATAAACAACTAGAGGTAACAAAAGAAAATCAAAAATGATTTTGGAAAAAGGTTTGATTAACAAAGGCAGCATTGAGGTGTTATTGAGGGTACAAGGTGGCAGCAATACTACAACAATACAAAAACGACAGAAACAACAGAAGGTTTTTTTACATTGCATTGTGAGAGTTAACGTCTTGAAATGTCAACCATTGCATAACTAAAAACAAATTGGTTAGAACTGTCAAAATCAGCAGGCTTTGCGCTGCCGTCTGTAGTTAATTTGTCTAGAGGTGTTCATTTATTTTAAAAATCTTAAATAGTTTTTACTTTGTTAATACCGTATAGTATTGAAAACTTTCAGGAAGCATAAAGCTTGCCTTTGTTTCGTAAATTTCAATTTAACATAGAATTGTTGAACAATAAATAGTACGTTTTCACGTTAATGAATCTTAAAAAAATGAAAAATTAATACTTTTTACGCACTCATGGAATTGTCCCATGATTTCATTCCATTTATCCTTTTTAATGACGCATATTATTAGTTATTACCAGGGAAACCAGAAAAATGCTCTAAAAACACGTTTTATGCGCATTAAATATTCAGTAAAAACTTGAAAATATGCCCTGAAAATTTTTAATAATATGCCCCAAAAAACTTAAAAATTTCTAATTTGAAAGCAAAATATTCCACAATTTAATAACATTTCCATTTAATAACCACAATCTTAAAATTATAATCGGTAAAGCCCAAACTCCATGGTATTTACAGACGAATTTGCGAGATTTTACCCTATTTGGAAATGATGGGCCGTCATCGACTCACAATTCGTTCATAAAAGAGTCATTTGTACCGAATATTATCTAGATATTAACATCCAGATGAGATTTTTTGTCTAAAAGGGCTTTTAGGAACTGTCGCTGAATTGTTAGTTGATGTTAAAATTTAAAAGGAAGCTAAAGCTATTTATAGATGGGAGTTTTGGGCAAATGTGAACCGATTCTAAAAGAATTGAGTTTGCGGTAAAATATTTTTGGGGCGGATTCAATCTAAATGCCAACATAATTAAATGGTTTATGGACACAAAGAGTCTACTTTGGAAAGAAGTTATTATTGTAGATCGGTTCTCACCATTTACACAGACTTCATCCTTAGTACAATTAAAAAATGTGTTAACCAAATTTGATCAAATTATCTACAAGATTGCAATTGCACTTTGCGCAAAGCTCTTGTAGGCATCTAAAAAATTTAACTTGTATCAAAAAATGGCTCAAAAAGGCAAAATATGCTGCAAAAAGGTTCTTTTAAAGTATGTAAAAAAAAATGCTCCAAACGGTAAAACATGCCAAAATATGCGCTAACAAATCGATGCCAAAATGCATAAAAATCTTTTAAATGGATAAATATATTGTTTCTGACTTCATTGGTCGCGCAAGGAAAAACATGCAATTGCATATTTATGGTTTCCTTGGTTATTACTTTAAAATCTATTCATAGATTTTAACTTTGATTTTAAACTAAAATTTTATACATGAAAATTAAAACCTCAACGTAATTTTTAAGGCGGATTTGTCACACATGATCAAAATTTCAAAAACAATATGTGCATGAGTATTACATAGAAATATTTTGCAAAATTACTTCTTCAAAATGCCAAAAATGCATTTACCCATAGTGCAGGCAGACGCAGACGCAGATCTAATAGAGTGATCATGGGGTTCATAAGCTAGCCGAGTTCTACTATTGCAGAATCATAAATTGGGGTTTAAGGCTGTCCCGACTTAATTTGGACTATGCAAACCTCCCCCCTGAAGTGTAGACTGGATCCGCCCTTGAGTGCAAGAAGGTTTAAAACTAATAAGATAAGTAACTTGATAAATAACAGATAGAACCATTGCAATACCACAATACACAGTTAACACGACAGTATTATTGGGACAGTAATCGACTATTAATTTCGAATTTAATTGTCAATTTCTTTAAAGATAAAAATGCATACGATTCCTTAATTTTATTGCATTTGAACTGTCACATTCGACATTTGAATATGGCAAAACTAAAGCGAAAAATAAATGTAAACATTAAAAATGGCGATTAAGGTTACATTTTTACTTCGTGATTAAATGTGTTTTACAAGTGAACGAATTATGTCTTGTGAAAAATGAAAATTATATTTGTGTAATTACAATGATTAAGAATACGAATTTAAAAAATTAAACGGCAAAGTCAAGAAAATATTAGTTTGTTGTATGATCGCGGTGCTACATTCCTCAAAATAAAAAGGAGCCAAGGAGGACGGAAAGAACATTATTAAATCTTTTAGCTGTGCTGTCGAATGTTTACCTCACAGTTTATTTAAATACATAATGAATTTAAATTAAAAAAAAAATAAAATATTTTTATTTATGTTTTACATTGTATTATAATCCACATTTGAAAAATATTTGAGATGTACGTTTGAGAGCAAGTTGAAAATAAAGGCATTTTTCAATTTGATAATAATTTGCCCTTTTTCCAATCATTATCAATCGTTTGACGTTTGAGAAAACATTTGATTTCAAATCATTTTTAATTTGAAATCAAACCTCCGTGTTTGTTGGGCATGTGTACCCTGTAGGAAATGTCACTAGTGAATATGTACTAATTCACTATTGACACAGTCACCAGTACTAGTGACTTATTATACCCCAGACAATGTTATTTACTATAGACATTTAACATGTGCGTGTCATTGGAAATCTACTACTGACGTTGGTACTACTGACTAGGTACCGACTAGGAACATATGTAGACATTGGAACCAGAGAATCACTAGTACATTTTAGTAAATGTTGTCTACACTTTTGGTACGAATACGAAATCATAACAATATTTTTTTATTATTTCTTCAACTTTTATAGGAATTGTACTTCTCAGTTGTTATTGATAAAATTGTTTGCGTATTTAAGCCAAATATAGTGGCAAATGTAGTGAAGTGTAGACACTTTGTAGACAATGTCACCAAAATAGTCGACAAAACTGGTGACTTGGAGACACTTGCACCCAGGTTTCCTTCAGGGTACGTTTAAGAACAAAATACCTATAAATAGATTTGTGTGTGTATGCGTATGTTGAAAAAGTTTATGCAGAATACTACTTTTGCAACATACTGTATTACCATTCACTTAAGTTCTGGTTAAATTTAATGAAAATATACGAAGCGCAAAGAGTAGGGCGCATAGAAAACTTTATATGTTAACAATGTTCGTATACTTTTTTACATCTGCACTATTTTAAACAAATGTATACGTATTTATACACAAACTCTTACGCGAATGCTTTTCTACTTTAATGTTTCCAAGCCTAAATAATTTTTTTTTAATTTTTTACACCATTAATTTCACACTATTATTTTGCTTAAAGCAATATTTATCTAAGAAGTCTTTAGTACAGAAAATTGTCGTTTTCTGAAAATAAATTTCATAACCAAGCAGAAATTGTAGTAAGTCGGTTAAGAGTTTTTGAAAACTATGTAAACTTTTTCCTTCTTTATTGCTCTCGTACTAAAATGCCGTCTTTAAATAGTTCATTTAAGCAGTTACAGTAAAACACGGTTATAAGATACAGCGGATGGCAGATACTATCGACGTTCGCTCTCTCATTTACAGTTTACGACCGAACTGTTTCGCCACACAACAGTTTGAGAGCAAACCATCTTAGTTCATTTAGAGTATTTCTCCGAACCACGAAAATTTGCTATTATATCTAATATTGATAACAAATTAATGCAAGTTTACCTAAAGAAGCTGTCAAAAGAAAGCCAAAACAAATAGAAAGCAAAATAAAAATTCAAGTTCAATTAAACAATTTAAAAGCTCTTTTGGAAAAAGAATTTATACAAAAATGACAAATATGCAACAGCAGCAACCGAAAGAATTCATTAGAAATGTAATTTTAATACTTTTTTGACCATTAAAAAAGTAACGGTCGTTACTGTATAAATATGCTGTTTTCAAAAGTCGGGAAACAACATCATGTTTTGTAAAATTTTGCGCAGGATATGTCAAGTAAAATATCTTATTAAATTCTTTGAAATGTTTTGTTTAAGGAAGGGATTTATTTTCAAGCCAAAGAAATTCGTTGCCTAAAGAATGTTTATTTTTAAAAGTAACGGTCGCTACATTTTAAAAAGTTAACCGTTTTTTGTGTTTGAATTCATTTATAATGGGTATCTCAAAGTAGCATATTTTTGTTAGTATAAAGAAAATGAGAGTTAATCTTTCGGAAAATGACAGATGCATTTATTTTGTATAATATAAGCGGAAAAAAAATAACAAATAATAATTTAATTTTTGAGCTCTAAGGGGTAATTTTCTGTGGAAACACCCATATGCAACTTAATTACTAAAAAAATGCGCGTTTTATTAACCACCATGACGGTTGGCACACAAAAGAATTTTTGGTGAAAATCTAAAAAACGTGTTTTATTTGTTCGGATGCATAGAGGAACTCCACAGGTGCTGCATTACCATACAGTACGCACTGGACATTATTTTTCTTAGCAAAGCAAATAACCAGTGGCTGCTTACACATTTAAAAAAAATATATAAATGTCAAATTTAAAAATGTTTTAATATTTTTTATATTTCCCCAATCGGCCTTTTTTGTGTCATATTATCCTTAACTGTGTTATCAGAAATCCGTGTTATATGCGTGACGATTATATCGAAATCGTGTTATAAGAATGTCGTGTTTTAGGAGGGACGACTGCATTTAATTTGATTATAAAATAAATAATATGTAAAAATTAAGAGAAAATATCTATTTTGCCAGGGACCGTACAGTTATCAAGAAAATTTAAACTCAAAAACTCCTCATATTAGAAACAACGGAGACATATACTGTCACATATCAATAGATTTGTCGTAATGTGCTTTTTTTGGATCTGTGGTGGTCTTAAAAATCGATCTCAACTATGCAATTAAGATTTTCTTAAAAAGAGTGTCTTATTTCGCCGTCATAAAATAAAACTCTTTTAAGTAGTTTCTAGCCATGTTCCACTGTGTTTTACTGCAGCTTAATTTATTTGTTTCGCGAGACATGGCGGAGTCTTAGAACATCCCATTCAATGAATTTTTTGTTGGTTGATGCATACATATGTACACATGTTTGTATGTACATATATGCAGTTAAAAACACATATTTTTCCTAGTGAATATGTGTAATTTTTTTCAGAGTTCTAGTTTTTACATTACTGAATCGTCCTTCATCGTTTTCTCTGTGATTGTCTGTTGGTTTGTTTGTTTCTTTGTATTGAAAGTTTTTTTATTGTGGCATTGGAAGAATCCTCCAAAAAAATTCTATTTGTGTTACTTTTTCTTTTCTCTAGTGTTTAAGTTGATGTACATACGAGTGCCATGCTGGGAACAAGAAGGTAAATTGAGGGTTCATTCAACTGTCTCTTCGAATATTTATTCGGCTTATTTCAAGTGGAGAAAACAACTTGCAACAAAAATAAACCCGAATATTATTGCCAGACCAAAAAAATTTGTTTACTAGAAAAATGCTTTACAACTTTAAAATTTATGTGTGTTCCTTAAAATTTAAATTTTTTTTTAATTTGTTAATCAGTATTAAAAAAGGTTTATCAAAAAGTCTTTGGAAAATTAGTGCTTCGAATGTAAAAAATTAAAAATGATAATTTTTTTTTTTTTTGCCAAGACTGTTTTGGCGTGTAGCAGAAAATCGATTTTTTTTTACTGCGGAGATACTAAAAAACGATTTCTGGCAACACTGATGGCAACACAAAATACCATTGAAAAAAATATTTAAAAAAAATCTTAAAATAATTTTCTTTCGATTGATTTTTTGGTTGGTTCTAACTAATTCTTTTTCAACTTCTAACTTCTTGATAAATATTGTTGAAACAACATTTACTTATCTTATTTAAACTTTGCAGACATAAACACATTTTCAATACAACTGACAAATGCAATTTTTTAATATCAAATTCGTTTGTCATTCTGAGCATTTCGCAAAATAATAAATACAAAAAGTAAACTTGATAAAAAGTTTTTATCAAAATATTTGATATAAATATTCATATCTCACATTTAAATGCATATTAAGTAAATATCATAAGGGTATTGAATTTAAATGTCGTTTCCCGCACAATCAACTGTTATTTGCAATTTTAATTTAAAAACAAATGTGTGTATGTTTTTATCTTAATTTGAATTTTTTTTAATTATAGTGCAGTAAAATGCAAATTTTTAAAACATTTTCAAAATTCATTATGAAAAAAAATGGGAAAACATACTTTCTTTAAATATACAAGTATCTAACATACATCCATACGTAAAAAGAAAAATGTTTAAGCAATAATAATACGAAAAGTTTTCAATGATTTTAGTTTAAAATATTCAGAAATTCGTCTCTAAATAGGGTATTTATCGTTTACTAGTAAAGGATTTTGAATAAAACACAAATTATTTAGGAAATTATTGTCATTTCTTTTTAATAAAACCACACCAAGCAGTCACACTTTGTGGGTGCATTGGTATTTCCACAATCACTCTTGGATTATCATTCGCCCGAATTCGTCCGAATTATGTTAAAACGTCAAGTGCCGAGCTTGTCTAAGAAAGTGCCAATTTCGAGCACAGTGTTATTATAAGTTCTCTGCGGCTAAAGTTTCTTAAGTTATTATACCTGTCACAGATCGGAAGTTTTTATTTTTTGCACATTGAAAAAAGATAACCAAAAAGTAATTTTGCTAAAACTTTCTCAAAAATCCTAAAAAATAATTGAAATTTTGCCCATGAAGATCTTAAGGTGCACATTTTCCTTTTTGCCACAGAAATTTGAATGCGTTTATAAATTTATTTAATTGATCTCAGGAAATGCTACTTGGTCAAATCAATAAAATTAAATAATATTTTGCATCGATTTGTATTGAGCGGGATTTCCTGGGATCCCGGAAAATTTAAAAATAAATCCCGCTTTCCCGGGAAAAGAAAAACTTTAGTTGTGATGGAATAATCTTTTACATTTTTTCTGTTATTGAATCAAATTTAACACGAATCTTATATAAGAATTTTTTGGAAAATTAGAAAAGCGGGATACGGATATAAACGAATGCTCATAAGTAGGAATGCGATTTCCATGCAAACACATAATTTTGTCGATAGCTATCGACATGAACGATGGCGACCAATTACCATTGAATTTACATTAAAATGGCACCGATTTGTTCTTGCATATTTTGGTGAAAATACATATTTCAAAATTATTCAGTGATTTTTTCTTTAATTTTCATATAAAAAAATTTTTATATACAAAAAAAAAAACCTTCCAAAAAAAATTTTTTAAAATCAAAATATAAATTATTTTCGAGCTTTGCTTTAAATACAATATCTTCAAGATTTCGACAAAGGATCCTTCTATTTTAAACCGAAGCTGCTGGGTTCAAAATATTTATCCAAAACTGTTAGAAGATACTTGCTTGGTATATGGGTTATACCGCGTTGCAAAGGAAATTAGAAGTAAATTCAATAATATTGCAATTTTTAATGAAATGTATCCCTTGATTTTCTTTCCTCCGCATCCAGTAGTAACAAGATGGGGGCTGGCTAGATGCTTCAGAATTCTATTCATAAATCTTTAAATAATTTAAGAATGTAAGAAGAGCTTGCTGATTCCGATGTTTATGCAACTAAAAAGGCAAAAGAAATATTAAGTCAATTAGCATTTGTATTTTCCAATTGCGGCTTATTGGTGAAACAAAAACTTATTAGGAGGGATTTAGTTCACTTAATACTCAAGTCAAATTAATTGATATTGCAGAAAGTAAAATTAACAATGTGGAAGGAAGAAAAGCCCGACAAATTAAAAAAAATCCAAAAAGTTTGGCATAAAAAAAATTAAGAATAAATAAATAAAATATAAACTGGGAATTATTTCCTTCCGAAGGTTATATTTTATTATATTCAAGATTTTTATTTTTCGAATTTAGCTCATAGAATTAATTCGAAAAATAAAAAATGTTGAATATAAATAAAATATATTTCAAATACTTTTGGTCTGATTTAATGTATTTTACTTGTAGATTTGTGAGTTGTAGTTTAAAAAAAAGGTCACTGGAATCAAAGTGGATCGATATTTTATATTAAGTTTAAAAACTGGTCAATATTAAAATTTTTTAGAGGATCCAAAAAATTAAGTTTGGACCAAATTAAATCTAAATACCAACATAATTAGGTGGTTTATGGGCACAAAGACCCTATTCCGGAAATAACCTTGTATGAGGGCTATGTGAAATTATAGTACGATGCGGCCTTGTGCCGTTCCAAATTTCATTAACTTATTTCCAAAATTGCTAAATGTACTTTGCGTACAAAGTTTACATGAACAACCAGCCGGACGGACATCGGTAATTTGACTCAGAAAGTGATTATGAGCCGATCGGTGTACTTGAAGGTGGGCCTAGGTGGTGTGGCTATAAAAGTTACAGAAAATTATACAAACATCAGGTTTTGTAAAAGTTCACAAAGTTAAAACCATTTAACAACACATAATTGGGGTATTCACAAGGTGTGCTATCATGTTATATTGTCATAATGTTCTAACAATTTACAATGGTTTAAAAATATTGTTGTTGCTTTGTAAACAAAAAGTGTTTAATTTAAATTAATCAGAAGAGACCTGCGCTGAGTGACTGGGCCGAGACGCATTAGTTTTTGTAGCCGTCGCCTTTGATGGTATTGTTTTATCCGGCTTATATCCGAATTTAACCTGCGGCTAGCAATTTTTTAACAAAACAAAACACTTGCGGCGTCAAATTATATCGGCTTAGGACTCTGATGTTTGGCAAAAATAAAAGCAAAATAAAATTTACTTGTGATTTTCGTCTAGAAAATGGAAAATAGTCAGGTAAGATTTAATTTGATTTATTAATTCATGGATTAGAATTAAAAAATATTTTGATTGTATGACACCTTGTGAATCCCCCAAATGTTTTTATCATAAAAACAATTCAAACAAACAAAAAATACGAAACATTGTTAAAAGGCAAACGCACTCCCGGTGCAACAAGCAAAATTAAATTATTAACAACAAATAACACAAAAATTTTAAAATGTACATATGTATGTACATATTTGGAAAGTACGTTTTCTGTACTGTTTTCTACTTTAGCACAAACCACATTAAGTAAGTACGTACATATGAACATGTATGTAGGTATTCAAATTCTTTAAATATATTATTAGCCGATACACAGCAACGCTGGTGTACCCTACATTTCTTACATTCCGTTAAAAAAATAAATAAATCCCGGCGGCCCTGCTACATATTCTTATCATGTAAGAAGTTATATTATTCGGCAACGAAATCTAATTTACAGTTGTTCTACCCTGTGGTCACCTTAGAATTTCTTTCTCTACAAGAGCTTGATTTCTTTCCGTCGTCTAATCAACTTAATCCACACGTCTATTTACAGACACTTTCTCTTTAAGTTTTAAACACACCTAAACGTGTTCCTAGTTCACATACTACATTCAGTAGCCCTTAACTGATCCAGCTATTTTATTCAGATATAAAACAAATAACAAACAATTTCCCACACCTTTTTTATTAAATTTCTACACAAACATTTACATTAGAAATGTAATTGTCAATGTATTCTTAAAGAAAACAATTTATATTTTGGTAAGATCAGAATTTGGAAAAACGCTTATACCTATGTACATACCTACCTTGACCATGAATCAAGCAATTAGAGTGACTTTGTATTTAGCAGTTAGTTTCGGATAAAAACAAACAAAATTGATTGAACTTATCAAAAAAAATGAGAGTGAAAGTGTTGCACATAAAGTTTTTGTGAAATAGAACACATTTACAAATAATTATCACTGTTCTCTTAATAGACACAATCAGAATAAAAACATCTGCAAGGTATTTATTATCACGGAAACCTCAGCAAACTACCAAAAGAGTATTTATTATGTTTGGTTTTAATCAACTTACCGTTTTCTTTTTGACAGCCAATATTTGGATGTTGCTGATGATAATTGTTTATGATTATCAGCTGCACATATATAAGTACATGCATACATACATACATTAATGTGTCAACAGCAAAGCGCGTGTGCCATCAGCAGTTGTTTTTAAAACAAATCTTTTCCGAATCTAGAAAAATAAAATAAAAACATGTTGAACAAAGAAAATCATTATGTGGAACAGTTAGTTCTTATTTTAAATAGAATAAACCTCAATAATAACGAAAAACACACAAACGTAATACATTCTACCAAAACAAGGGAGAACTAAAGAATTGAGTGAGAAATAGTCGACGATACAAAAAACTGTGCCAGCTGCTTAATGAATGGAATGAGTAAATTATTTGTTAAACTCAGGTAAACATAAACATTGCTAAGTTGTGTTGAGTATTTTTATTTGTTTATTTTTTTATTGCTGCCAATGGATAAATGGTTTGTTTATATCAGAGTTTTAAAGAATGCATTCGTCGATGATTCAATTCTTTCTTATTTAAATAATACACTAGAGCGCCGGTCCTATTTGCATCGTTTCGATTTGCATCGCTTGTTTCAAATTGGTTAAATCCGCTTTTCGTCGTTTTGATTCCGATTTGCGTCGCTACATACGATAGAATTTTTATAACCTCCACCACAATTAGTTGTGAAGAAGGTATACTAAGTTTGGCATGCCGTGTGAAACTTTTTTACTATGCATCTCAGACCCCATGAAGTACATATGTACATATATTCAGGCTCCTTGAGTAATTTTAAGTCGATTAAGCCATGTCGGTCTGTCTGTCCGTCTGTTGAAAACACTTACGAAAAACTCAAAAGAAATTAAAAAAAACTTGGTGTCAAATTACTTGTAGTTATCCTAAGCAGTTTGGGATTGAAATCGAGCAAAATCGATTCAGTAGGACCAGAGCTCTGAATCAAAATGTGCAACCACAACCTTACAAAACTGATAATTTTGTTAAAAAAAATAACATAAATGTTGAAACAATACACGGAATGATATAAGATTTTACAAAAATTAGTTTTAGACCTCTGGAAATCACACTGAAAAATTTCGAGAAGATCGGCCCATAATTTACCGTAGGCCCCTTTTAAATCGTACTCCCGGAAAACAGTTAAGTACGCGTAAAACCATTATTACTAATGCTATCATAATAGAGTTTGGTACGTCACAGGACTAAAAATAATACTGTGAAATTTCGTGAAGTTTGGTCCATAATTTACCCTAGGTCCCATATAAACTCTTCTCCGGAAAACAGTTTAGCACGCTTAAAAAATTAAGTTTTCTATCATTTCTCTCCATCATTTTCCTAACGCTAACGTAAAAAAGATGACTATTCGCTCATTGATTTCTTGTAGGGGTCGTAACTTAGCATGGCTCCAATATAAATACCAATCCTAAAAAAATTCAAGTTCGGCTTATACCGTTACGAATCATGATATTTTACTCAAGCTAGTTAAAATTGCTAAAAAAGCACAAAACTTTCTAATTGTCAGTCAATTTTAATGCTGATGTCTGTTTTTATAAAGATTAATCTATCTACATATATAAAGTAGGATGTGTGTATGTATGTATGTAACGTATGGACTCCAAAGCAGGTGACACTGTGAAGTCTGATTTTTGATTTTCGGTCTGCTGGCGGAAGGGCGTGGCAAAATCCAATTTTCATATTGCACCACCAATGACATCTATATAATTTGGACGATTTTTTCTTTAAAATGATCGCCATGGTCCAACTTAGATTTATACGAAAAGAAAATTTTTCCCCGCCCACTTTTTTCGATTTACTTATAATCAAAAAACTGCTACATCGAAAGAAAAATTTACCACGCCTACTTTTTCTATTTATCTAAAATCGGAAAACAGTTGCACCGCTTTTGCGAAGCCCTAAGGGAATCAGTTCGAACAAAATTTCCACTGTTGAATCGACAACAAAGATAGGCATACGACACCCTCATGAAAGCTGTGAAAGATGAAGCTGGAGGCGCTGGCCTTAAGATGAAGTAATAAATTAATATAATTTCCAATTTGACTTAAATATTATTATTCTGTAAAAATAACTTTATAATAGGTATTCCAGGATTTTTAATTAAAGGCCGTAAATTTCGTTTAATGCTCAATTTAAATCGTGTGGTAATACAACACTAATGTTTGCTTAGGGCCAGCAACGTGGACCGGGTCAGCTAGTTAATAATAAAAAGATATCATATAGATGTTACTCCTGAAATATTCGAACTATCGGCGGAGTATATAGCACTCTAACTTGTGTTCACTGAATTTCTCTATTTGCATGTAAAAAGGCAAATTCCCATTTTACTCTGTTAGGAAAGTTATTCTAAGCATATTTGCGAGTTATTGAGAAAGAATTTAGTTCTTAACAAGAAATGCTGTGGAAAAATAAGTACAAAGAAAAGAAAACGAATTAATTTGGAACTGAAATTGTACGTACAGGGTATCCGCCGGGAAGGTACACTACTTTGTTTTGCCGCCATTTTGGTAAACATTAGTTTTGACAGTTCATATTTGGCAGTCGTGAAGTAGACACGTGGCAAATTTATTATGGAAAAATATTCGATAAGCTAACGTGTTTTAATCGTTAAAACCTTTTATCAAAATCAATCAACGATTACTGTGACGATGAGAGAGTTACGTTCAATTTTTGGGAGAAACAACGTGCTAACAAAACGCACTATTTATCGTGTAGTGAATGATTTCGAAGAAAGAGGGTCTGTAGGTGATAGGCTGAAAACATTACTGCTCCTCAAGAAATTGTTCAAAATAATCCATCAACCTCAATTCGACGCCGTTCTCAGGAGCTTGGCCTTTAAAGAACAACTTTGGCCACAATTTTGCACAAGGATTTGTTTCCATTTAAGACTCAGTGGACACAAGACCATTTACGCCGCCGTAGTATACCTTCCCGGCGGACACCCTGTATTAAAACGTTTCAAGTCGGGTGAAAAAGCTGTTGACATAGCCCTTGGATTAGCACCTTCAAAAGTAAAAAAAAACAATTAACAACAGAAATAACGCTAAAATTTAACCATTTAAAAAGCTAGCTCGATTTTATTGCAAATGCAATTTTTTATATTGAATGTTCATGTAAGTGAATATGGATAAATAAAATAAATTAATTTTATCAAAGTATTTTTTGGGAATACAAAAGTTTCAATTAACAAGATTTTGTTTGTCGTGCTTAATTCCCAATTTTTATTATTTGATAAAAACACTGAAATTTATTGTTGATGAGAAAAGCTATTCCTATGCACATTTTACTGGTTGCTTAGGCCATATCGTCAAGAAACTTCATCCAAAGATTTTAGAAAAACTAAAGATATTAAACAAATAGAACTGTTAAGCGAATAAGAATTATAAGAAACAGTTTTACTTGTAACAATATCAAAGCTTAAACAACAACAACAATTTTGTTGTGAAAACAGCACATTGAGTTTTTTTAAGCCGTGCACTTGCCAGTTAATTACCAAGTATTTTTTGGGAATACAAAATTTTTTAATTTACAAGATTTTGTTTGTCGTGCTAATTCCCAATTTTATTCCTGATAAAAACACTAAAATTTATTGTTGATGGGATAAAACAAATTTTATAATATTTGTATTGTGTATTAGTAGAGTTGTGTTAAAAAACGAATTTGCACAAATGGTGTGTGTATGAGTAAATAGTTTAATTAATGAACATCACTTATTTTCAGATAAAAAATTTGTGATAAAATAATTCCATATGAGATTGTCGAGCATCTCTCAAATTCTGTTACAGTCCGCGAAAGAGAACTTTCTTGTTGAAATTAGAAACTTTTTTATTTGAAACAAGTAAAATTGAAACTTTTTCGTGAAATATTCGTTTTTCGATCTTTTTACAGAAATATGCTTCATTGTATTTGTTTATCAAGAATGAAAATTGGGAATTTGGCACAACTAACTAAATTTTAAATTGTATTTTGGAAGATGAGTGTATCTTCCTATTTTTTTTTTTTAATGTGTTATTTTAAACTTCTATCCACACAACTTGTAAGCTCAGTCTTCCATTTTGACTATTTTTTTTGATTTTTCATCAAAAACCGATTTGATTTTTTTTTAATTTTCAAAAATAGAAAAAATTTGTAAGACCTACTACCTGACCATGCTTAAAAGTTATTGGGTGGATAGAAGTTTAAAATTACCCATTTTCAAAAAATTCAAAAGATGCACTCATTAAAAAAAAAATCAAGATTTAAAATTTCAAATCCAAATATCTTAAACAAAAATACTTGGAATGAGAGAATTTTTTTTCTCAACGTAATTTTTGGGAATACATAATTTTTCATTAATAAGATTTTTTTTCTATTTTTTCTGTAAAAAACGAATACAAAAAATTTCGATTCGGCCCATTATTAGGAAGATTTTGGACAATAAACTAAAACTAAAAAAAGTCCTTTAAAGACAAAAAATCAAAAAAAAAATTTCAAAACCATCCGATTTGAAGTGAAGTACCCCATATACATACATACATACAAATTTTTTATAAAATCTATACTTGCAGTATATTTTGAAGAATAAAAAAATTTTAATATTTTTAAAAAAAAAATATTCTTCCAAAGGTCTGTCTTTTGTAGCTGGACTAATAAGCAATGCGTCATCAGTTTCGTATGTGGTGATGATGAGTGTTGAATTTGGCACCACTCATTTATTTCTTATGAGTAATCTGAGTGTAAGCACAATTTGTTATCACAAACAAACAATTCACTCATAGTTTGCTTACCTTTCTTTGAGTCAAAGGCATGTGTGTGCACATGGGTGATGTGTCTGGGACATAAGTTGATTAACATTGCTAAAGCAAAGACGTGTGCGCACGCTCGTTACAATATTTGTTATACTTATGGAATTTTAGTTCGCGCAAAGTTCTCGCAAAAAGGGGGTTTAAATATTTGTTAACATTGACGAAAATTCTTTACAAAAAAAAAAAAAGATTTGCCATTGAAATGTTTAAAAAATAAAACAAAAACAATTTAATAAAATTTTTATTTATAAATGAAGTACTGAAGAACGTGTTAAAAATAGTTTAAATAACAATATCTACAAAGTAAAAAATAAAAACATACATTTTACATATTAATATTCTACAAAACACAATACAATTAAATAATTGTGATATAAATTGGATTACATACATACAAACATTGGATTATTGCAACACATATTTACTGTGGATATTATTTAAAAGAATTTTTTAAAGGTAGGAATTATTTTTAACTAAAAAAATATAACGACGCATGTAGAATGTGTGTCTAATAGAATTTTTTAACAAAAATAAATGTTGATTGCAATTGTAAATTATAGATTAATATGTACATATTATTAAAATTAATTACAATCAGTCAAAGGCAAAAAGTTTTTAAGTGCAAAATTTAAAGCGGATTCACTCATTTGTGTTGAACAAGAGATTCTCCTAATTTGTTTGTATGAAGTTTGACGTTTCTCCCTGTAAAGAGGTATAACAAAACTGTGTACGGACTACGGAACAAAGGGGTGAATCCGCCTTTAGCTAAGAACATTCCGTTTTGTATTTGTTTGTTTAGAAAGAGAAAAACTTATGACTTATCAGCAAAATATTTCATAATCTCTCTTTCTTGGAAATGTTTCACGTTTTTATCATGAATGATCGTATCATTTATACATTTTTCCATTACAAAGCCCTTTTTACCTTTCAGTTTATTACTTTATTAATAAAAAAGTTTACAACAAATAAAAAGCAACAAAATACCTATATTGAGAACAGAAAATATTTATTCGATGCCAGTAAATTTTAAGTATGTCAGGGCGCAACAAATGAAGCTTATCTAGGTGGAGGCTAGAACCACGAAAACTATAAATAATAATATGTATGTATAACTATGTACCTATAAAGTTACAGAAAAGTTTTAAATAAATATTAAAAAACAGAAGTATTTTTTTAACAAACTTAAGAATTTCAATACAAGTTTAATGATAACTATGACGCGTATTGTGATTCATTTGATAATTATTGCGACACTGGATTTGAAAGAAAAACATTGAATATATTTAAACAGAAATCTCTTAAAAATTCCTAGAATTTAATATATAAAAGATCTCTATATCGTCATATAAAATTAAAACAGCCATAACCACACAAAAACATTAAATCGTCCTTTGGATTAATTTCCATAAATTGTGACAAAACACATTTTTTATTAAATGTTGCTTTTAAGATTTGTAAAGCGCCAACAAACTAACTGCTGTATTCATATACCTATTTAGATTTCAAATGTATTTTAAAACTAAATTTTCATTTAAATGTTTTCTTAAAATAGATTTGAAATTAAATTTAGTTTTTTTATGAAAATGGCAGTAAGTTTCTAAAGCTATAGTCACACTTAACAAATATTTGACGCCCAACACGTAAGAACTAACAGCCGTACCTAAACAAGAGCGGAAGGCGGAACGTTTTCTTCCGCTAAGCTTTTACTCTGATATGCCAAACCTAAACAAAAGCGTCAACGTTGTGCCACAAACAGTAGTGTTAGCTTTCTTGTTTAATAAAACCCATATAATAAAAATAAATATAAGAGAAAAACCCGCTAGATTGACAAAAAATAGCTAAATTGTCATTATTTATTATTAATAGCGGCCAACTTCACTAATAAACGCGCTGTCAAAATCGGATTTTCCAATTGTAAAGCGTTGACGCCGCGCTATTTTGGGATGCTTCATACAAATTGTATGGGCATGAGAATTTTTGACAGCTAGAAAACGCTTTCCGCTCTTGTTTAGGTATGGCTGTAATTTTGTCAAGTAGGTATGTGTTTACTGGTATAAAAAATGTATTTAGTGCTGGTTCACACTCTTCAAGTTTTAGCCATCAAGTCTTCAGTTTTACGTAGAGAGGGGAAAATAAATGGCATTCTCTTTTCCCTTCTCTCCAAAAAGCTCAAGACTTGACGAGTCAAACTTGACGTGTGTGAACCAGCACTTACTGCCTGTTCAACGATTTCGAACGAAGACGTTCGCATAGAATTTTATATGGAAAATCTTTTTAAAACAGTGTTTTTCATATTAATTTTCTATGCGAACGATGACGTTCGAAATCGTTGAACTGGCAGTTAACTATTTATTAGATCCATTCTACTACGATTCTTAATATCTAAATAGTTTACTCGGAGATCAAATGACAGGCAGAAAGAAGCCTGTTTCAATAATTGTTCGGCATCTATTTGGATGTTTTACCTTTAAAAGGAATTTTATTTTTAATAGAAATATTCATTTAAATAACCTTTATCAAAATTAGTATTTTAAGCCAGATTCACGATTGTAGCAACGTTTTGATCGGGTGGTCACAGTATTGCCAACAATTTTGTTTTGCCCCCGAACAAAATATTGTAATATAAATTGAGTTTAATTTACATTGAAGAAACTTAGGCCCTATTGACAAAAATAACATTGATACACCCCGAACAGTTTTGTGCATAAATTATTATTTTCAATAGATATTGTAAAAATTTCCTTTCTTCATAAAAATAATTTAATGAAAATTAAATTTGATGAACTTAAGCCTGATAAAAATATTAAAAAAAATAGAAACTGGGAATTATTTCCTTCTGGAGGTTACTTTATATTATATTCAACATTTTTATATTTTTCGAATTTATTCTATGAGCTAAATTTCAGTTATGTATTTTATAAAGCTTTTTTGTAATAGTCATATTCCTTCAATTTTTCAGAAATGACTTTATACACTATCAGACTATTATATAATACAATATAAAAAAAGCTTTATAAAATACATAACTGAAATTTAGCTCATAGAATAAATTCGAAAAATATAAAAATGTTGAATATAATATTAAAAAAAATTTGGATTAAAAATTTCCTTAAAAACTTATAAAATATTTCATAAACGACATTTAGAATTTTATACAAATTTTTGCTGAATTGATATGAAATGCCTTAAAAAAGAATGCTTTGACGTGTCGTGATATTTGTAGCACAAAATGTGAAAAAATTAAATGACGAAGTCAAATTTGTAAAAAGGGTTTTTATATATACAAATTAATGAAGTATAACTATATTCAGAAAAAAAAATTACAGTAATCGACGCTAAGGATTTGCATATATAAGCAAAAATCTGCCCTGGCGTGACGTTAAAAAAACGGAAGTGGGTTTTGATTGCATTACAAAACTGAAAAATACTGCGAATTAAGCAAGAAGTTTTGTCCAAAACCTTTTTTAGTAAACTTAGAACTTATATAGATTTATTTTTCAAGCTATCAAATTTAAAAATCTTTGCTCGTTTTAAGGTAAGTATGGGAATTTCCAACTAAAAGTCTACTTTTTTTAATGTAACGCCAGATTGCAAATACGGTTGTATTTTCGGACCATGTTGTTCAATCGTTATCCCTTTTGTTACTTAATGTAGAGCTTGTTGCGCTCTACACCAAAATATAAAAAAGTAAACGATACATATAAAATTTTTTGAGAAACAATTTAAAATACTTCTGGCGTTACGTGACAGAAAGTAGATTTTCGCTGGAAATGCCCATATTTATTTTCTCTTTTTTTTTCTTTCCTAAGATTTAAAATATAATTTGTTTCTCAAATGTAATTTAAAAACACCGAACTTCGATTTAAAAAACTGGATAAGTTAATGTGATTTCTTTCCAAAGTAAAATATTTAAAAGTGTGGCAACGGGCTTTTTCATTTAATGGGACAATATGCATATTAAATAAATAAAACATGTTTTATTTTTCCATCAATCTGGGCCTAGTACAGGCATAATTTTTTAATTATCAATATTATTAAATGGAAAACAATTGAATTGATTTAAATGGAATATTTTAGACTTTTTGAATCGGTTGAAAACAAACTTTTTTAATCTAAGAAACTTTTAAAATAAATAAATAATACAAATATGAAAAAAGAAGCTATTAAAATGTGCTTACAAAAGATAGAAATTGATATTTGTCTTGTTTTTTTTTGTTAACAATTTGTGTCAGCAGAAATTTTTTTATAAATATTATTTTTATCGCTTTAATATCAATTATGAATATGATTTATAATATTGTTACTAAAAAAAATATGTAAAATAGATTAAAAAAATAGAAAACAATAAAAACAATAAAACCTAATTTTGAAATATTTTGGCAATTGCCATAAACACTTGTGCCACAGACAGACATCTATACAGAAAAATATGTATTTAACCATAAATCAATGCAATGTCAAATAAATATTAAATGGGGAAAAATAGTATAATAAGAAATCCAATAAACAAAAAATTAACAAACATACAATTTAAAAATGTATGTTTGTAGTTGATATGTATGTACATATGTATGTTTTTGTGATGGAAATAGGTACATGTATACATACAAACATACATACTGGCATATGTACACCAATTGTTTATTAGTAAATATAAAATTAAAACAACAAACATGTGCCATGAATAAATAAAAAGAAATCAAAACCATCAAAAGAAAAGCATAACTAAATCTACACACTTCCTATGTATTTGTTGTAATTAAAAAATATTTAATTCAATGGAAAGAATTCAAAACCAACCATATTTGTAAAATTTAAAGTGAAAATATTTGAAATTTCCGATCTATTGTGCTGTGCTATTAAACTTCTAATAAAGAGCTTAATCAAAAACGATTATCTGGAATTTATATATGTTAGAAAGAACCTGTTAACTTTTATTTTAAATTGGCTAAAAGTATTTATTTCTGTTTTTGCGATTTTATTTATGTGTGTATCTACAATACTAACATTCTGTTCAACTTGTTAATATGTACCTTGTCAGCAAAGTTTTTTTTCTGCCGTTACACAATAAGAAATTAACCATAATTATAGCAATAAATTGTTGATAAACCGAAGAAACACGTAAAACCCCAGCTTGGACGTACATTTCCATCTTTTAATATGATATTGTCCGTCCATCAATTTTTATTATTGTTTGATATTCTATTCTTTATATGGCAAAATGAAAACAATGTTTTTATTTAATATCAAATTACTTTGAATGGTTTAGCCTAATTAAAAACAAAAAAAAACATTGTTTTCAATAAGTACAGGTTTTTAAAATTCGTCACTTCTTAGTTAAACTTCATTGTTTTCATTAGTCGTGACTGGTTACTGGTTTGCCGCATGGCACATATTTAATTTATAACTTCAGGATGACCTGTTATGCTTATTGGCAGTGAGCTAGTCTATCAGTGGGAGGGTTGCGGGTTCGATTCCCGCCAAAAACTCTGGTTACTATTACCCGGTTAATTAAGTTAGAATGAAAATGGGGTTTATGTAAGAAAATAGAATTTATTTGACTTGACCTTTAAGCTTTAAGGCAGTGGAATGAGTACCACCGAAGAGCGGTTCTAGTGAGCAGCTATTTTTTGCTGCTGCGCAACTTTATCCCAAACGAAAATGCAATTTACAAGGCATATTTTTCTTCCATTACAATATTAAAAGATAAAGTACTTATTTAATACTACATCAATTATTTCACTAACCAAAACATTTAAATTTTGACGTCGCACATTGGTTGAAGTTCATAGAACGAGCGGCAAAATATAGAAGAAGTTGTCGAAGGATAGCGAAACTTGGCCCATAGGCATTTTTTGTTTGAATCAAGAAAAAAATCAAAATGATCCGCTCACTTTTACGCCCACCTCCCATACAAAGTGAAAATTAAATTTTGACCTACGGCATTGTTTTTTTTGCACATAACATTTTTAAACACTCATAACACTATGCGACAGTCAAAATCGGGAAGGGTTTAAACTACCGGGGAATGTTATATCGATAAAAAGAAGTTATCCGTGTCCCGGCGTTTCGCTGGGTCACGTCTAGGAATCGAGGTATATCGATTTGAAAAATGGGCTAAAAAAACATCAACATTTTTATAAAAACCTAAATTTTAGGGCTGCCATACGTCCTATGGATATGACTTATATACCAAAATATCGGAATATTTTATAAAAAACTCGGAAAAATCGGTTCAGATACATAAAAGTTATGACCAAAATTAATTTTTTTTTTAAAACCCACTTTTGGGAACCATAGATCTCCCCGAGTCCAAGCTTTATAACTCAAGTAAATGGTAAATTTCTTCTTTAACACGTCGGTATATAAATCTTTCAAATCGGTTAAAAAATGGCTGAGTTATGTATAACCGAAATACTGAATCTCCAAAAATTACTCTTTTTATACATTTCAACGAAGGTAAAAATTCATGTTTTGTAACTTTATCATTTTATAGTTTTTTTGTGTTTTTGGAAAGGAGCAGGTAGG
Source organism: Pollenia labialis (assembly GCA_949318255.1). NCBI lineage: Eukaryota > Metazoa > Arthropoda > Insecta > Diptera > Polleniidae > Pollenia > Pollenia labialis. The sequence continues at coordinate 1,398,601 of OX439143.1, read as the reverse complement.
AGCAGCTGTATTTTTTTTAACTTTTAGCTGAGACTTTAAGCTCTAATTTGACATCTTTCGTTAAACAGCGCTCCACAGCGCCAAGGAGATGCAGTCCACTAAAGTTGACGAAAATATACAACAAAGTCAAATGATAAGTTTACTGTGATTGTACCAAAAGATTGAATATACAGTAAATTTGCATGCCATTTTAAACAAGCGAACATATATGAACTTTGAGCATTTCTGTCCAAATAAATAACAGATATATCAGGTTTATACTAAGGAATCATAATATTCAGATATCTGTACCAATTGATAAAGTCATTTTATTTCAAAGGTTTGACTTCGTGTTTGTTGGGTGCAGACGAAAAATGTGATGGTGTAAGTAAAAAAGTGTCTGTGTATTGAGGTTTTCGAACTTCCCAACAAACACGGAGGTTTGATTTCAAAATGAAAATGATTTGAAAACAAGCGTTTTCTCAAACGACAAATGTTTGATAATGATTTGAAAATCGTTTGAAAATCATAGCGTAACAAAAAGTGGAAATTATTTTCAAATTGAAAAATGCCTTTATTTTCAACTTGCTTTCAAACGTAGTTCTCAAATGTTTTTCAAATGTGGATTATAATACAATGTGGAATATAAATAAAACTATTTAATTTTTTTAATTTAAATTTATTATTTATTTAAATAAATTTTGAGATAAAGATTCGGTACCATAGCTAAAAAATGAAATAGTGTTCTTTCCGTCCTCTAATTCTTGGAAAGACAAAATACTTGGCTCCCTTTTATTTTGAGGATTGTAGCACCGCGATCGTTCAACAATTTTTCTTCACTTTCCCGTTTTATTAGTTTTCTTTTTTTTCGTATTTTTAATCATTGAAATTTCTCACAAATAATTTTTAATTTTCACAAGAAATAAACTGTTCACTTTATAGGTATTAAAATTTATTTTTAATAGTAAAACACATGTAACCACAAAGTAAAAAAATGTAACTTTAATCGCCATTTTTAATGCTTACATTTTTTTGTCGCTTTAGTATTGCCAAGTTTATTTTTGATTTGATTTTAACATTTGACAAACATTTGATATCAAATCGATAAAACATTTGATATCAAATGTTTATTTTCAAAACATTATCAATTTGCATTTAAATGTTAAATCAAACAATTAAAAAACGTTTGAGAATTGCGTTTGATAAAGTCATTTCATATCAAAGGTTTGACTTCGTGTTTGTTGGGTCTGCAAGTACGAAAAATGTGATGGTGTCAGTAAAAAAGTGTCAGTGCATTGAGGTTTTCGAACTTGTACTTGCATGTGTAAAGGCCAGGTAAAGGTTATGTTTTCTAAATTTAATTGAAACTTTGCTCCACTTATTGAATAATATAGGGCAATATCAAAAAATATGGCGAATAACATAATATTGCAAATGGATGGAACGCTTGAGACAATTTTTATTCATTTTACCAGTTTTTAATAAAAATAAGTAAACATTTGAAAAACAAACTTGTTTTAATTTTTTTCATTCAAAAATATGGTTTTAACATATAAATGTTTATGTATGCCTTCATATATGTATGTATTCCCCTAATCTAAATATCATTAGCTTAGAACACTTCAATTAAACATTTTGCTTTATAATTTGTTGAATAAGATTTTTTTCAAGCTATGAGAATAAAAACACACATTTATGGTAAACATTTTGAAAATAAATGATTAGTTATTGTTTCTAGGGATAATATTATAGCAAATACAACAAATTAGATTTTTTGTTTTGCCCATTAAAACCTTGTACTGAAAAGGTTTTTGGCGCGATATAATTATTTATGTATATGTACCTATATATATTTAAATTACGTTAAATTTAAATTTAATGCATTTAAAACTATTATGTATTTATTTATTTTTAAATCAATTTTTATTTTCAACAATTGTACTTACACAACGCTTGGATGCATGCATAACAAGATAAAAATTTATAGAACAATATCAAGAATAAAAATTGGGAATTAAGCACGACTAACAAAATCTTTTTAAATTAAAATTTTGTATTCCCAAAAATTACTTTGATAAGAACAATAAATATTTATTATTTTATATTTTTAAATAATTTTTTTGTATTTGAATTTCTTCAAGACAAAATTTTTCTTTGTTTGTAAGCAATAGCAGTATGGCAACATTGCAGAACAATTTTTTATTACTGTTTACAACACTGAAATATTAATTTTAGCTTGCTCTTTTGCACTCACCATACTTACTACTTGTGCTGTTTATTTAAAGTAGCTGTTCTCTTTTAACAAATACACTCTTCGTATAATCATGAAGCGCCTGTCATTTTAAAACGAAATTTTCATCGACGCAAACAACTCGCAAAACAGCTGCTAACGCGAAAAAATAATTAAATAAATATTTATAATTTATATCTTAACACGAAAACAAAAGTTTAATAAAACTTTAAAAATAAAAAACGTATATTGAACGAATTAAAATTGTTTTAAATCAACTTAACAGTATTAAATAAGAAACGCCCCTCCACGACTCTGTTGTTTTGGAAATAAAGAATACGTTATACAAATATAGCAAGAAAAACCTCTGGAATTCGTTTATGGATAAAAAAAGAATAGTGGTGCTGAAATGTAAATTAAAAAAATATTTTATTTGTTCGTCACCACTTTTAGTTTTTGTATTGGTGGTGTTTGTACGTGTTTAACTGTCTGTAAAAACAAAAGACTCGAATTTGTTGCTCAATTCATTTAATTTTTACGTGTGGCATCCAAAAAGCGATACATACATATAACAAAATACTTATGATATTTACCAGCGAACTAAATTTATTTGTTGGACAGTAATTATTAAGTTTGTGAACATTTTTGCAATCTCATAAAAAGTAAGTACATAGAACGCTTAAAAAAAGGTGAAAGAGATTTAAAGAAAAAGTTGCTTTAAAAATATGTTACCTGAATTTCTTAATGATTTTACGATTTGGTTGAATTCGATGGGTGATTTCACTTTTTCACTAATTAAAATTAAATGTCATAATTTATAAAGTATATACATACATACATAGTATTAATTCCATGAAACTAAAGACACAAACGTGTGACAAAAATGCAATGTGCGAAGAGTACAATCGTTTTATTTAGCAAATAAATCTTTCCAGTCAGGGTATGCAAACAAGGTTAACGTATTTTAACTGTGGCATTTTGACAAAACATCTAAAGTCGAGATAAGATAGCAAAACTACAATCATTTTGTAAAAATTTGAGTTCAAAATCTCGTTCGATTTTAATTCCACTTCATTTCTTTTTCTAGAACATGCCCATATATGTATGTAATGGAATGTTAAATTGATTTAGATTCCAATCGAAAATCGATTTTGTGGTAAAAAAATCGAGTTTTTGCAATCGAATTTACGTATGCGATTTTATACTGAAATCGATTATTGGGCTTTTAAAATAGATTTTTTTTTAATTTATTTTTAAATTTTGGCAATTCTTAATGTAATCTAAATTAAATCGGTAAATTATAGGCATGCACAATTAAACTCGAAATTTTTTTGCGCGTACATATGTATGTTTATAGGTATGTATGTTTATGCAGTTTTCAAAGTTAAAAGTAAAAAAAAAAACTGTTGTAGTTTTACGTATTTACCTATTTGTAGCCTTGGTATACTTCCAAATTTAGTATAGTACCTCTTGTTCTTCATAAATTAAAGTCGTCAATGGATAGTGAACAAAACAGTCCTAAACGTATCGTACCAAACCAAACACTGAAAGTCAGTGAAAATCAACATAATATTAAAGAAACAGTCTCCACCGAACAAGAACTGTTGTCATAATCCTTTAAAATATTATCCATAAATTGACTAAATTGCAATATTTTGAAATGTATTTAATTTATTATAAAAAATATTGCTAAAATTCAGAATTGTTTATAATTTTAATCAAGAAGACAATTTTAATTAGTGAAATGTACGTACATCAAACTGGTTCCTCTCAAGGTCACCTCAAAATTTACACATTTTTAATTTTGGTAGGAAAATTATAAACAGTAGTCATATCTACTAAAGGGCTGCATGAACATCTTCATTCATAAACATACTGAAATGTTTATTCATTGAAAGTCGTGTTCGAATAAAATTGAGATTACCGAACAAACTGTTGTTTTATTCATGCTGCTATGAACACATTTCGTTTCATGTCGTAAACACACAGAGGTTGTTCAATGAAACCGGCTTTGTTTCATAGTTTTCATTCTCTCTCATTTATTTTTATTAATACTCAATAGCAATGTTGCCACTTCAGTAAATTCAAGTAATTATTTGCATGCGTTGCCCATGTGTAATTTAAATTTTAACACATATGTAGATATACCTATGCACATATATGTATAGTATACATATTTGGAATATAAACAATAAATAATATGCAAAATATGTTTTTTTTGTTTGATTGTCATTTGCATTTTTGAATAATACAAATCTTTGAAACATGGCAAGATTTTATTGTCTTGTAATGTACTGTACACGGCCCTGAAATGAAACGAACTCATAAAAAACACACACATTTTTAGGTGAAAGATGAAAAACAAAAGGAGGAATGAGTTTATGAGAAATTTAATTGTTAGTTTCGTAAGTGTCTTAGGAGTTTGACCACGTGGTTGTTTTTTTTTTCGAAAGATATTAAAAACTTGAAAATGAATGTAAGCCAATATTTTTCTGTTTAAGACAAAAATATTGCCGAAAATTTTTTAATGTTAGTGAATGTTTTTGAAATTAAAATTAAATATATTTAATTTTATTGAAAATTTACATTGAAAACAAACATAAATTTGAGTTTTTATTTCCATATTAATGTATCTCTTTAACTTGTTGCATTTACCCCTCATGGTTATTTCTATTTTTTTTTTTAACTTTCCTATGTTTTTATTTTTCTGCAACTGGCAACACTGACATTTAAATCATACAGTTTTTCCATGAACTTATTCGAGATTTGTTCAATGGTTGTTCTGTTTCATGGTTGTTAATGTTCATATTCTCTTGTATAAGCAAATAAACTAATTTTTTCTTATTCGTCTTTTAAATATCGAGTGTTCATTGCTTTCATTTCATAGTGTTTCATCTTACTGAATACGAATGAAGCGAACACAAAATTATAATGAAGGTTTCATGAACATCATTATTAAGTTTCATGCAGATGTTTAATATCTACCCACTGTACAAATTTTAATTGAATTTCTCCAGTATTTTGCCAAAATTATATACAGTAGGTATAAGTTTGCAAATTGATCTTAAACAATTTTGAAATCGATTTGAATATCAATTTTGAGGTACGATTAATCGCATTCAAAAAATAAAAATAGAAAATCGATTTTAGAATCCATTTACCATTTTCTAATGTAAATGTATTTAATATGAAGAATATTATTCAGAAAAAATAACTTAATAATTTTAAAAATTTTAGCGTTTTACTGTAGACCTTCTGAGTAAATTATACTTTATTCTGAACAAAAAATTAAGACATTCAGAAATGGATTTAAAAATCGCTTAGAATTTGTCAAACCTTTTTAAACCGAGAGTTTTGAAATCGATCGAATAACAATTATTTTATTTGTGGTTGCTTTTTTTCAATAAAAATTCAAAAATAATAACTGGTTTCCACAGACGTATAAAAATAATTAAAAAAATAAGTTTCCTGATAAAATTTTGAACCGTTAGATATCGCTTGGGTCAAATTATTAACAAAATTCTCCAGTATGTAACTTTTTGTTGTTATTTTAAAATTCCGAACAGCGCCGTGACCAAACAGCTAGTTAAATTACACAGTGCACCATGATAAAAAATAACCATATACGGACAATAAATAACCATAAAGGGCAAAAAAAAGACCCGTGTCTCCCAGTTTTGCCGAAAGTCATGCACTTTTCTTTTTAAGTGCCCTTAAAGATTTAGGGCCTCGGTGTCATATTTGCAAAAAAGTGATAATTTTCTTAGGCTCATATCTTGCAAACCGTTCGGAATTTTGTTTATTGAGACCTTAGGTACATTTTTGTGGTTGATTGTTTCCTTGAATTTTGAACGGCTTGCTACCTATGGACCTAACCAGGGGGAAAAAGGTAAAAAAAAAATGGAATTTTTTTTTAGCGTTTTTTGCGATTTTGATCTTGATGATGAAGTTTTTTTGATCTTATGTGTTCACAATTTTTGTTCTTTATGGCAAGAGCTACAACTTTGATACAGAGGGTTAATCAAAATTCCGAACGGTTTGCAAGATTTAAGCCTAAGAAAATTATCTCTGTTTTGCAAAAATTAAACCGGGGCCCTAAATCTTTAAGGGGCCTTAGAAAAGTGCATGACTTTCGGCAAAACTGGGAGACACGGGTCTTTTCTTTTTTGGTCCCTTATGGTTATTTATTGTCCGTATATGGTTATTTTGCCATGACTTAAAAAATTACACACAGTGTTATAGTAATATATTATTTAGATACTGGTTTCTCAATATTTATGTCTCGATATTTATCAAATTCATAATTTTGTATTTTTCTAGTTGATCATTTTAAGTTGTCATATATGTACATATAATTTATTAGTGACCAACAAAATCCTGCTATGCAACTTTTTTGAAACCGTTTTAAGACTTTTTAATTTTTGACCTTCAACGTTTTTGTTGACATAGGAACAATTTTATTGCGCATTTGTTTTGTTATATCTTTGTGCATAGTAATAACAAAATAAGCGAAAAAATTATTTCCTTAGTTAAAAAAGCGTTTTACAGGTATTTTGTTTTAAACGGATTACTTATAAACAATTTTACAGTTCGTTTAAAAAGTTGTACTTTAAATATTGCCTGGGCTTAAAGTAAAATTTTTACTGGCATTTTTCTTGTAAAATTTATCTTATCTGTATTTGTTTACAAAATACAAAAATATCAAAAAAATTTAAATGAATAGGTAAATATCATTTTTAATATACACTAGGGACGTCCGATTTATTTATTTTTTCACAGCGGTTAATCGATTAATCAAATATCTCAACTCATCAAAATTATGATAAATCAATTATTGGATCAAAGATAAACTTAAAGATTAATTTTTATTGTGGTTAATCTAATTCATGATTAATTGATTTATAAAATATTTTAATATGTAATTGAAATTTTAAATAAATGAATAGTAATTTGAAAATATTTATGATTTTTTTAGTTTTTTTTTCAATCAAACTATAAATTATTCTATAAATTATTCAATTATGTACTAAGAAATCTAGTAGCTAGAAATTTTAATTAATCGAATATTGAATTTCCAATAATTTAAATAAAAAAATATTTAATTAACTGAAAAATCGCACGTCCCTAACAGAGACCCTATAGTTTTAAGTTAGATTAAACATATGTATGTACATGTGAATGTTCGTTTGAGACCGTAAAAAATTTTCATAAATAAATTTATTTTAATTTCATTTTATTTCATTCTGCGTTGTCAACGAGGAAAAATTTCTGTTTCATTTTTTTATGATAAAAATATCCAAAAGTTGAAGCATCATCTCTTTTGTATGATTTCACACGGTTTTCTAAGTTTTATATTGTATGTATTACGAGTGTAGGTATTTTTCTTTACGCAAACTGTCTGAATGATTTTTTTTTTTGAAACAAAACAACAGCAATACATATTGAGTGCTATAAGATCGTGACGAAAATAAAAAGTTTTCTAAATGTGTAAAGAGTGTCAAGTAAACAGATCGAAAATATATATTTTTCTTCAATATTTTATTGAAATCTATAACAATTCTTGCAAATAATAGAGATATCCAGAATGAAATCGCATTTTCTGATGTTTATTTACAAAAATAAAATAATAATAATAGTGTGGAGTAATAAGAGAAAACAAATTGTAAATCAAACGGATTTAAAAATGACTCATCATGCATCATTAAAAAACAAATCAGATATGATACAATGGCATGAAGTCGCAATTAAATGTTTTTTACATGAACAAATATGTATTAAAAGTTATAAAGTGTATTCTAATTGTATATAATACAATTCATGTACAACAAAAAGCGATAATAGTAATAAATATATACATGTATTCAAAACAAAGCTTTAATTGTAAATGAACAATAAACCTTAAAAAGCAGCATTTGTCAAGTTCAGCATGAGTAATTTGTTATGAATGGAATGCTAGAGAACCGCATATGAGAGAATTAACACTCCTCAATTTTTTTCTTCTTTCTGATCGCCTGAGGGTATTTCCCGAATTTTAATTAAAAAAAAAACAACACAGAAGAAACAAAAACACGTACATACAAACCTACAAACACTAAAATTTAAAAAATTAAAAAATTTTAATTCGAAATGCATTTTTGTCGGATTTGCATTACAATAATAAGTTTTAAGGCAACTTTAAACTAAATGAATTTTCTTTAATAATCGATACGAAGGAAGTCGTTCCGTTTTAACGGTCTTTCGATAGCAACTTTTTCTTTTTACCAAGCCATTTCATCTTTTTTTGTAAACTTACGCAAAAATAGAACAAAGCTTGTAAAAATTCTTTATTTTTTTTTGTACAAATTTGTTTTTTCTTTTCTTGTTTTTATTTTCAAATGTGTATTTACAGCATTTTGCAAGACAATGGCCAGTGAAGTCGGTGTTATTGATTCTGTAGAATTGGAACCATTTAAACAACCAAACAACACTAAAAATAGTATTGATCATGATGATGATAATCTGGCCAGTACATCAAACGCAACGAATACAACTACTACTGCCACTTTAACAATAATCAAACCCAATTCTATGTCAGCGATATCTTTAGTATCGGATAATGAAGACACACATTTGAATCCGTACCCCACGCAAATACATCCAGCAATACCATCTACTTCGCGCCAACTTTTTAGCGAAGCAGCAAATGCTCATGGTGGCCATGAAACGACATCGTTTTTGCAGCAAGAAATAAACCAACAGCAGAGACTGAAAAGTGCATCTTCGACATTGGACAAAAGCATATCTCGAAATCCGTCATCAGCGGGAAAACATGAAAAAAAAATTGGCCATCGGCGAGTTGACGATGAGGGCGAAGTGACTTATAAGAAAATACAAAGTAAACAAATTATGGGTTCTATACAACTGGGCATTCAGCACACGGTAGGGAGTTTGGCTTCCAAACCGAAGAGGGATTTACTTATGAACGATTTTTTTGAAATGGAAACAATATCATTTCCACCCGATGGATCGTCCCTAACACCAGCCCATCATTATAGTGAATTTCGTTTTAAAGTCTATGCCCCGATAGCATTTCGTTATTTTAGAGATCTGTTCGGCATTGCTCCAGACGACTTTTTGATGTCCATGTGTGCTGCTCCATTGAGGCAGTTATCAAATCCCGGCGCTTCTGGATCGATATTCTATTTAACGGATGATGATGAGTTTATAATAAAGACTGTTCAAAAGAAGGAGTGCGAATTTTTGCAAAAGCTGTTACCCGGTTATTATATGAATCTTTCTCAAAATCCTCGTACATTATTGCCGAAATTTTTTGGTCTATATTGCTTTCACTATAACGCCAAAAATGTTCGTCTGGTAGCCATGAACAACTTGTTGCCATCAGATATAAAAATGCACGCAAAATACGATTTAAAAGGTTCAACATTCCGGCGAAAAGCTTCAAAGGCAGAACGGCAGAAATCCAGTCCCACCTATAAGGATTTAGATTTTATGGATCATCATCCAAATGGTATATTTTTAGAAACGGACAAATATAACGCCCTCATTAAGACCATACAAAGGGATTGTATGGTTTTAGAAAGTTTTCAAATAATGGATTATTCCCTGCTAGTGGGAATACATAATCTCGATTTAGCGGCCAAAGAGAAAAGGGAAGAACGCATACGAAATGCAAGAGCCAAATTGCAAAGAACTGATGAGATTCGAGATGCCGACGAAGCTCCTGAAGCGGACCAAATATACAATGCAGCTTCTAGTTCAGCAGCTGCTGGCTCTGCTTTAAATCGTTCGCGCAGCATGAATCGACAACGATTGGTGGCCCATTCGACGGCCATGGAATCTATTACTGCCGACATCGATACACCATTTGAAGAAGACGAGGATATACCAGCGGGTGGCATTCCAGCTAGATCGGAAAATGATGAACGCTTAATATTATACATCGGTATAATTGACATTTTGCAATCTTATCGTTTAGAAAAGAAACTTGAGCATACTTTTAAATCCATTATTTACAATGGAGACACAGTGTCTGTATGCCGACCCTCCTTCTATGCTCAACGTTTTCAAAATTTTATGGGTAAAACAGTTTTCAAGAAAACACCAACATTTCCTTTGAAACATTCCCCCTCAAAACGCAAAACATCTAACGCAACTGCGCGTACTCCGCAAAGAACACCATCTCAAAGTATTAGTTCAAACATAAGGCCACCTCTAATGTCAGGCTCTTCTACGCCTCCTCCTGCATTTGACGATATATCGGAAGAAGACATAACAGCAAATTCCTCAACGGCTCTACGAATTTCCTCGCATTATAGAAATTTAATGCCACAGAGATCCTACATGTCTTCACACCGTAGCACCATGGGCAGTACTACAGACGACTATAGTGATGATGATTTAGCATCGGCCACCGGTAGTACTCGCTCACCAATGCAATGGAAAAAGCCCCAATTTCATTTGTCGAAAACCAACGTTCATGTAACCACTGTGGGTTGCATTGAAGACCATCAACCTCAACAACCCGACCACAAACAGTCAGATGAAGGCATAGAACAAGATGTTGAGGGTAAAAAAATTACCACTACAAAATCAACCATTATAAAGGCTACTCAAGAACAAATTTATACTTCCACTTTAGTTGTTAATGATGTAGTGAGATGATGACCACAAAAGTTCTCCCAATCTCTTTCCCCAACACACGGAGTTTATTGTCTTACCCTTTTGATGACTTCAAAATGTATCTTTCTGTTTTTAATTTGCTGTTGTTTTATTTATTTCAAATGAACTAAAGTTCAGACCACCTCCGTGGTGTTTCAGACCATTGAAAGATCATAAATCAAACAATTACCTATTAACAAGAATTTTTTAACATTTTAAATAACATTCTGCTCCTTAAAACTCTCATTTGTGATGTGCAGAATAAAAACAAAAACAAAAATAATTCTTTTAAAAAGTGCTCTTAATTAATCCGAAAACAAAAGCAAAAAATTGTTAACAAGTTATAGATTTGGTTTAAGTACCCTGCAATTTAATCAAAATGGATCAGGTGGTCCAATATAATTTGCAGGGTACCACCTGATCCATTTTGATTAAATGGACTAATCCATGGACTGGTCCGATGTAATGCAAGAATGGGCCATGCCATTGTTAAAAAGTGTTTGTAGTGAGACGACATGTCTTCGTTTTTTAACGACATGTTTTCGTTTTTAAACGAAGTTAAAACTAATCCTCTTCTGTATACAATGGAGTAGTTTCAAAACTACTCCTTTGCAATCCAAAGCTGGGTTATATGGTCCTGCCCTAGTACATCGTAATGTTAAATAGACCATGCTTTTTTCATGTTTTGGTTACTTTTGGACTAGTCCTAGTCCATTGTGGGCTACATTTTACACGCGTGTTTGGACTTGTCCTAATATTTGCAGGGTATTTCTACACTAACACTACATTAACGCACACTCACACAATAAACAAACATTCTCTACAATTGTTTAAACAACAATGTTTTTCATTTTTAGTGTTATTCCTTCATCTTTTTTGCTTGCAAATTATTTACCTCTTTTGTTTTAGTTTTTTGTTTAATTTGTTCTTTATTATTTAATCTATGTTTTCTTAAATTAATTTTTTGTTTGTTTTTCGTATTATTACTTGTATTATTTTAGTTCGGTTTCAATTAAGAAAATATGTTGATTTGCTGGTAACGAATCCTTCTTCTACTTAGTGTTTTCGTTTGCATAAAACGTAAAAACAGTATTTTTTTATTTTAAAGTTATTAAAGGCAAAATTAATAAACATTTATTTACTGCTTACATACACACATATGTACATGCAACCATTTATATATGCAAGTATGTAATCGGAAAATTCTTAAAGGTTTTAGGCTAAAAAAAGTTTTATTACTAAAATAACGTTAACACAGTGCAACATTTTTAAGGTCTTTTTTTTATTTCGGTTTCTGATGGTACTTATCAAAACAGCAAAAACCCATTTGGTTTAGATTTTATATTATAGCATTATTAATATTTTGACTAAAAACTTGATTTTGAGAATTTTTTTCCTCCAAGAAAACGCAGTAATTCTCCTTCGCAAATGAAATCCGAGCTTAGCCTGAATTTATGAGTCGATTACGGATGGCAACTGAGCTGAAGTTGTGTTGACAGCAGCGAAACCAAGGACTTAATAGTTATTACTTTTATTCGATAAAAATTGTGAATATACATAATTATTAAGAATAAATTTTAATTTTATTTATTTATTTAGAAAAATTATTATTTCCAATTTTTATTCATACAAATTGATGATAACTATTATGGGTATCATTACTTATATTTTATATAGTTATGAATAAGAAGTAACATAACCGTTATAACTTATTTTATATAAAAAAAGTTTAGTCACACAAATTGTATATATCCTCATGCATAATCTGCAAATCTTAAACAATTAATATCAAGAAAATTTTCAAAATAATTACTATCGTAAATAAAATCAATAAAAATCGTTAGTAATAGTTATCTGTAAGAGAAACAAATATTTATCGATCATAACAGTTATGAGCCAATGTAAAAAGATATGAATTGGACTTAATAGTTACGTTTAACAAATACATATTTTCATTATACATAATACATAATAAAAAGAAATTTGTATAGAACATTTCTTTAAAGTGGTAAATTTTTGGTACTTGAAAAATGAGCATAATTATTACTTAGGGTCCTTGGTTGAAGCATGCAACAATTTTTTTTTTTTATTTTATATTTTAACTTCAGCGGCGTTGCCTGCTGGCAACACAACTTCAGTTCAGTTGCCATCCGTAATCGACCCATTAGTTTCGATTAGTACATAGTCAAAATGGAGTGCACTTTTTATGTGTTGGACTGTGTAACAAAAAATAATTTCATTTGTTTTCATTTCATTATGTAAGTTAAATCATGGGTAATTCGTTTAGAGTAAAAGTTATACATAATATTCTAATTTTACTTTAATTTTTTTAAAAAACAGAATTTGTGCTTTAATTTATAAAATAAAAAAAAAAATATATTGTAATAAATACTAATACAAATTATAACAATTATGTAGCCCATACTATTAATTAATTTAGTATGTATGTATATAATAAAAAAACGAATATAAAAAATAAACAAAATACGTAATCAAATGTTTTATTTTCTAGGATTTTGTAACATATGGCCGCTAAGATCAAAATTATTTTATTTCAAAGTAATTTTTTACAAAGGTTCATGTGCCTCATCATTTAAACAAAATACATAGTCCAAATAATTTTCTATGCGTAGATGATTAATTTCCCAAGTATAATGAGTTCAATATAATAGAACTGATTAAGTCAAAAGATATCAACATCTCTTTGTTACACGCAGTATAAATACTAACGTATATAGTTTCATAGAGTATCACAAACTATGGTAACACACAACATAATATTCTCATCAATTTGGTGTCGTAATAAAATAATCGTTAAGTTATCTTGTCTTCACAATTTTAACCTTGTAATAGCAACAAAAAGCATACTGTTAAAACTGTTTGCTTAACCAATAGGCAAACGAAGATTGGAAAAAAGTAGGGAAAGCCTGTTAAATTTCAAAAGAACTCAAGCTTTTAACACTCAATAATATTGAAATGCCCCGAATCAGTTTGAAATATATCTAATTGATACATCATGAATTTAATGCAATCCACATAAAACTTCAATTACTTAAAATTTCTGTTACTTAGGAAAATGAAAGGAAGAAAAGAGGAAACGGATAATTTTTATAGAAATGTAAAAGTTCTGTAAACAACTATTTACAAATTAAACTTATTCGTACTAACGAGAACTTTAAGCCACTAATGGTGCAGATAGTTGGATACTTAGCAGTAAACTAAGTATGTTTTAGAGAATACATACAACAAATGCACTACAACCGCCACTAAGTAGTAATATTCTTCCTCCGTATCTACACCGAAAAATCTTTGTGCAGCCTTAATTTTTGTTGCTGCAACTTACAACACTTTAAATTGAGTAAACTGTAGAGAAAAAAAAAATGAAAAATAGAAGAAAATGTTCAAGCACTTGTATTTTTTTTGTAACAAGTTTATTTTTTAACATTCTTTCTTTCAATTTTCTTTTATAGAGATTTACACACACTTCAGTGATTGAGATGGCTTTTCAGCGTAGTTACAGTAAAGTCTGGTGGGGTTCCGATGATAATCACTTACCCGGCATGAATCCAGCCAACCAGCAACTGCTCAACACAAACCTTAACACAGTGAGTTTAACAAGCGGTGGCTTGTATTCATATTTTAGTCAACAGCAGCAGCATCCGCAGCAACATCATCAAAGGCAAAATCAGCAGCAGTATCAACAATTTGGCGGCAGCACTTATCGTTCTTTAGATTTAAATCAGTACAAATCGTACGGGGGCAATTTATCGCGCATACAAGAAGTGGAAGACGAGCAGAACATATCAAAATTGTCGTGGGAGAAAAATGAAAGTCCTGGTAGTCTGAGATCACAAGTAAGTAGTAGCAAAAAAATGATATATATAAAAATATTTTAGCAAGATTAAAATGGCATTCTTCAGGATTCAGGTTTCTCCGACAATGACGAATATCACAGTACACGCAGTGGTCGATCTTCGAAGGTTTCATCTCCTAGTAGCAAGTCAGTAAGAAGTGCTAAAAGTGATATTGGCTCACCAACATCGGTGCTTAGCGTGCAAACACCACCAACAGTGATTAGGCGTACAGGGAACTCAGAGTTCTACACATCATTGGTAAATGTATCCAGACGTATTTCGTTTTCATGCTCTGCAACGTCTAACAAAAATGCATCCTCACAGGAGGAGGAGGAAGGGTCATCTTTGATGGCTAAGTTGGACAACATGCAATTGATGACAGAGTCGCCGTTAGCAAAAAAATTAGATTTTGATGATACAGCAACAACACTCAGTAGTGATGCAATGTCTCCAATTAAGGGACATAATCCAAGAATAAAAAAACGCAGAAAAGTTCAACGTAAGCCCACCTCGCCATTGTCACCATCCCATAAAAGAAAACAAAAACTAAACGACGAAATGAATGAACTGAGCAGTGAATTAGATTCTTTACCCGCGGTGCCCGAATACAATAATGAAACAGTATATTTAGGCGGAGCACACACATGCTCGACTCCACCACCTCCCTATAACAACGAAACTGTTATTTTTGGTGGTCCTTTAGAATCCAGTTATAGCAGCATCATAAAGCTTGAAGAGCAGGGCATATCTCCTTTACGACTTAATGCCAGATTTAGCGGAAACACAAGCACACCAAAAACGTTGAAAATCAGTAAAGCTGTGTGTACTCTTCCGCCTTTATTAGCCTGTCAAGAATACGACAATACCCTTTTAAACGGACATAGCGACGATGTGCGAGCTTGGTTAGATGACCTGCGAATGTCCTATGATCATGAAGTAATGTCCACTTTACAAACCAAATCGATTGCTCAAGAAGCTTTTAAAAATCTACAAATTACAACAAACACAGTGACTAAGTTTATAAGGCAAATGCAGCAAAAGGCTCTTGCTTTGCAGGGCGCTTTCGAAAAAGTTGAACGTATACTTTGCGGTGCCCAAAACTTTGCACTTCATGACGCTCTAACAGAATCATTGCAGTTATTAGATCATGTTTCCGATTTTACTCAGATTCTTGAGCGGAGATCGGTATTTTTTGCTGACTCACGATTGGAGCGTAAACGTTACGAGGACTATTTGGATCAAATACGTATGGTAAACAAGGATACATGCTATTCCCTTGAGAACCATCACTACATCAATCTGGAATCTCTGCTAGAAGACTTACAAGTTCTAAGACGTATTCTACTCATCTGCGTACAACAAGTGTATGAAAAACTTATTCGAATTTTGGTGGCCAGCGTAGAGAATGGTCGGTGCGATCTAATGTTAAAAGCCAATATTAACATGATAGCGACCCTTATGAATATCGATTATGATGGCTTTGCCTCCCTCACCAATGCCTTCGTACAGACTGAAGCAGTGAGGGCGTTGTTGGTAGTTTGCTTGGATCACAAACAGACTTCTGTAAGAGCTCAGGCTCTGAGAGCTTTAGCAACCATATGCTGTGCTCCCGAACCAATTGCTCAATTAGGCTCTTGCGGAGGTATTGAAATAATACGAGATATTTTGCAAGTGCGTGGTTCAAATAATGCAAAAACTGATGTGAAACGCGGTGAAACGGAGAAACGTGAAGCTGTATCGTTATTAACTCAAATCACAGCTGCCTGGCATGGCCCGGAACATAAAGTTAGTGGTATGAAAAGTTGTGTGGAGACTATAGTAGAAGGCCTTACCCAGCTGTTGGTGTTCACAGAATGTCCACAGACGTTGCTTTTGAGTACGGCTGCCTTGAATAATCTGTCTCGCATGGAGATAACCTCCCACTACTCCATCATGTCACATGAGACTATTTTTAAACTCATAACCACGATCGAGCAGCGGAAAAAAGGCATCAACGTTTTTCTATATGTAAGTATTTTTTTATGTTTCTGTCAATTATTTGCTAATTTTATATGCACTCTGCAGTTTCAAGCTCGTAAATTTCGTGTAATCTTACGATTTGCAAAAGTTTTGAAAAATATCCAATTTTATTGAAAGCTTTGTGTATGCATTCCTTTGGACGAAGTGTACACATTAAATATTGACCCTTAAAATTAACTTGATATACAACAGGGTTTATAAATTTATTTGAAACATTTGTTAAGCAATTTTTCTTCAGTCTTTTGCCTTGTGATTGTTTTTTTTTTTATTTACGTAAGACAGACAACGTAGCGGATATTTAGAATTTAATTTTTTATCTTCCCTTCCCAACCCTCTGACAGTTTTTTTTTCTTTATCCATTTCTTTATTTACCTATTTATTGAAGTAAAACTACAGTGATGGAATAAAACTACTCATATACTGTATACTTACTGTGTTACAAACAAAACTTGTGTGTAATAAAAATTCATCCATATCGTTTTTTAAACTTTATCCTTTGCAGGAACAAATTGTTGCCATGCTGTATAACATGGTACTGAATAAAAAATGCCACAGCCATTTGGCCAATGCCGGTATCATAAATTTCATCACGTACGCATACGAAACGGAATTTTATAAGAGCTACAATTCACGTGGCGAAAGCGAAGCCCAAAAACGTTGTATCAAAGCAATTTTGCACACATTGACACGTCTGGTGCAGGACTCTGTCTTGGGCATGGAACTGTTGGAGCAACAGAAGCACATGCCATCTTCCTTATTCTTTAAGTTAAACTTAACACAGGATGCAAAACAGCTATTGTCGTCGCTCGATGCCAATTCTAGTCGTGACATTTCTTTCCTGACCCACCAGCTATTACAACAGGGAAAACCCTACAGAGATGAACAATTACTTCAGCAGCTACATCCAGAAATTCCGGAAAAAGGAAAGAAATTGAAAATGCAACTACAACGCCAGGAAAGTTATGTTTAACAAAAACACACAGTCAACCTGCTCACACAGAAGAGTGTTTACTCACGGGTACTTAAGATGAACAAAGGACGAACTAAACAATACCAAACAACATCAGCAGCAGAATAAGAATCAGCCTAGGATTTTAATTCACGCACACTCCGACGCACAAGCACATGCACTATTATCCACTGGTTCATGTTAATTCAGAAGAAAGACGTCACGTTCAAGTCAGCCACGTTTAAGCGTTTATATAAACGTGCAGAAAACTTATGCAAGTTTACATTTGATGTATTTGTATTCCTCTTTTTCCCTCTAGCATTCGAGGTTCAATTACAAAAGAAAAATAAAACAAAATTTCTACAGAAAATTTTGCCCCCAAAATTCCAAAAGTAATTTTTACAAGCAGAAAGCAGAGCAAAAATAAAAACTACAAAACAAACGTATAGAACATTCCTTAAGGATTTGACAATTTATTGCATTTAATAAATTTTGTTTCAAAGTCCTACCAAAGAAAAAAAAACATAAAAACTTTAACATTTTTTTTTATAAAAAAAAAAGTTGTAAAGGCAAATTTACCTGTTTGTATGTATAAATATATATTTCTTCCTATGTACATACATATGTACATATATATTTAAAAAACAAATTTAGTCAATTTTGTGCCAAAAATATGTTATTTATACTTAAGTTTCAATAATAAAACATGAATCGCAATAACAATTATAAAAAATAAAAACTAGAAATTTTAATTGTATAAATTGAATTTTTGGAGATTTAAATAAAATATTAACTTTAACATTTAGAGATTTTTTGTGTTAAAGGGATTTTAGGGACGGTCGCTAAATTGTTTATTAATGTTGGTCACATGTGAACCGATTCTAAAAGAATTTAATTTGCAGGAACATATTTTTGGGGCGAATTTAATCTAAAAAGGAACCTTATTAGATAGTTTACAGACACAAAGAGTCTTTTTTGGAAAGAAGTTTTTATGGTGAATATGTGAAATCATAGACCGATTCTCACCATTTACATAGACTTCTTCCTTAGTACAATTAAAATGTATGTATTTACCAAATTTTATCAATTATCTACAATATTGCAATTTGTACTTTGCGCACAAGGTTTACATGAACAGACAACCAGTCAGACGGACGGATGGATATCTTTAGATCACTCTTAAAAAAAGTCGATCGGCTTTTGGTCCAGTTTTCTATGCATAACACACATCGCTGAAAACGTATATAATTGATTTTTCCTTCATTTTTGCTTATACATATATGTATGTATGTATAAAGTTTTAAAGTATAAAAACCCATTTATATTTTATGACAACCTGCTTTGTCTTACAATTTGAGATTAAAAATTAAATGTAGATGGCGCAAAAATATTTTTTGTTTGATTTCAGCCTTATTTCGGTTCTCGATGTCGAAAACGACTCAGTCAGCCTTATTTCGGTTCTCGATGCCGGTAACACCGTAAGTCGAATTTTGTAGTAGATTAAAGAACTTTAATTTAATTTACTTTAATCTAATACTGAGTCGTCTTCGACATCGAGAACCGAAATAAGGCTGAGTATTAGATTAAAGTAAATTAAATTAAAGTTCTTTAATCTACTACAAAATTCGACTTACGGTGCTACCGACATCGAGAACCGAAATAAGGCTGATTTTATTTGCCATGTTTCAAAATATGCCCCAAAAAATGCTGAAAAACGGCTCTTTAAACTAAATTATGCAAACAAAGGGAAAACGGTAAAATTTTCACTAACAAATCGATGACAAAATTCATAAAAAGCTCTAAAACAGATAAATATGTATGTATGCATATTTATGGGTTCCCTGTATATAAGCCCTAAAGTAAAAATTGTGATTTTATGGGGCCATTTTTCATTTTTTGATATTGACGTTATTTTTTCTTTCCATTTAAAATGCAAAAACATTCCAACGAAAATAATTAAAAAAGCCACAAAAAAAATTGCCCCAAAGTCGCGTGTTGTTGTGCCTAATGTAAAATGTTGGGACCATTTTTCATTTTCTTTTGGGAATCATATTTCCTGGGGTCATTTTGTGAAACGCCCATTTAAGCGATACACATTGTTGCATATGTAACAGCGTAACCATTTGCCAAGTTTTCCCTTTTTCTGCAAGTTTTTGAAATGCCAAAAAGTTTTTTATATTTTTAAAGCTTTTTAAGTTTTTTTTTTAAGTACATAATTCTAAAAGGCAACCAAGAGATTGTTGCTCAATTATGTTCTAAATGTTGTAGATTTAAGTGATATTCAACAAGTTGATAATCAGTGGCGAGCGCTACTACATTTTGATTTTTCGGAACAAATTTGCCGATAAGAGCAAAAGATTGAGAATTTGTGGAAGGAAGCATTTAAAGTAAGACGATGTGATGAGTCCGAAGTTTTTCCATATTTTAAAAAATTAGTTTTGTTAAAATTTTGTCGTTATCAATATCTACAGAAAATGTGGAGCGATTTTTTTTTCAAAAATTAATTTAAACAAAACAAAATAGTGTTAGAAACTGGTTAGAAATACCAACTTTATGTAGTATTTTACGAACAAAAGACTGAAAAAAAATAATAATAGCGATTGTAGAAACTTTAAGCAATCAAAAGAAATTAAAGTTTAAAAAGACATTGTACAAATAAAAAATGTATTTGTTAATAGGAGATAGGTATTTTTAAAAGATCTCCTAATACGAATTTTTTATTTAATGTATTGTTTTTATAGGTTATGTTTTTTTAAATAAATAGTTCCTTATAAACTTTTTTTATTTAATTTTTTATATCTTTAAGGGCCATTATTACAACTTGCCAATAGTTAAAAATAGTCGGATTTTGTTGGACCGATAAATAGCTTTGCATTTATTATGTTGTCATCTATTAAATATTATTATTATTGAAAATAACAGCAATAAAAAATGGAAGTTGTAATAATGCAAAGCTATTTATCGGTCCAACAAAATCCGACTTTTAACTATTGGCAAGTTGTAATAATGGCCCATTATGCAACTTTCTGTTTTTATCACACCATGGTGTAGGGTATATAAGATTCGGCATAGCCATATATAGCGCTTAAGCTGATACGCATATTATGGCTGGGCATCAGTTTGTATTTATTTATAAATGAGAACTTAAAAAAACAGAGGTAAAGGAAAAACATGTCAAATCAATCAAAAATGGATAATCATTCAAAAAAGCAAATTTTGATCTACCAAAGGTTAAAATACAATTTGGTTTAAGGATTGATGTTTGACTATTGACGTTAGCAGTCGGCGATGGCAGCGAGTGTAAGACGGCAAATCCCTCTGAGGAGATCTAGTGGTAGCGATCGAAACATGTCAGGGTAACCAGCCGCCTGGGTTCGAATCTCAGGTCAGTCAAGAATGAATGATTATCAATAACAATTTTAATTAATTTTCATGTTGCAAAATTCCTTTCTTCATAAAAATAATTTAATGAAAATTAAATTTGATGAACTTAAGCCTGATTAAAAATATTGAAAATTTGGATTAAAAAACATAAATAGTTCAACAAAATTACCACAATACTAATTACTTAAAATATTTTCAGTATAACTATCCCTGGTGAGGAGATGGAGGAGACTTTTTCGTTAATTTAAGTACTCATTCGTAAGTACATAATATGTTCTACATACCTATCGGTCCACAAAAGGCTGAGATATGCTTAAAAATAATTACGTCTGAGCGTTGTACAGTGATCTGTCCCATACGTAAATCTAAAGATTAATAAAGTGCTTAGAATAATTCTATGGTTTCATAGGAAACCGCGTATGTTAAAGTTTACGCCAATTTTAAACGGTTTTTTACATGGTTCTTAATATTTCTGAAAAAAGTTGGACCAATTCCGATTTTTTGGCGGTATAATTATTGAGTATTCTGTTACATGGTTTAAATGGAACTAACTTTACTAACAAACCTGCACTTTAAGGTCATATAAAATATCGTTAGTTTAAAAACAGTAATAAAATTCTTATATTAACAAAAGTAATAGAAAGTTGCACCAAAAAGAATGTGGGATGGTGATGCCACATAACAAAGTTCAAAAAGTGCAATACCATAGTCTCGTCTAGAGCGGGTATTCGGCTCTGCTAAAAAAATTGATTTTAAGAAATACGCGGTTGCCCATGAAAACCACAGAGCGATCTTATTTGTAAAGCTAAAAAAGTACCTGAAAAAGGTTTGTAAGTAGAATTCATAGTTTTTACCTTCTGTTTACAGTGGAAGTCACCAAAGTACAAACATTTTTGATCTAAACTGTTGAATAAAAAAAAGTCTAACATGTTTTACTAAAAAATTGCCAAAAATTAATTTCTTAATGTATTCTTTTTCAAACTTGTAGTTTTGTTAACCACCATAAGTTCAAAAAAGAAAGGGAGATTATTGTTGGTAAATAATTTACTGAGAAAACATTTTGTGTTATCGTAAACTTTGTGATTTTTTTTATTAGAACTCCAAGAAATTTCTTAAGTTTGGTAGAGTATAAATAACGAATTGTTGAGAGTACCTAATTGTTTTTTTTTTTTAAGATTGAAGTAGTTTTTGGAGTGTTTGAATAGAATTTGCCAAGAAGTTCTAGATTTTTCTGTAGGAAATATAAAAATTGCATTTATTTTTTGTGTCATATTTTCTAATACCCTTTCGGAAGAAGGCATCGAGTATGTTGAAAATATGAAAAATTAATTTACACTTCAGAAATCTAACATCTACATCGATTAAAAATTTTAGAATTTTTTAAATCCTTTTTTCTAAGAGAGTGTCAAAATTTTTAAAGAAACCACCAAAATGTATTTGAAATTCATTTTGTTAAATTATATAAAAAAAATTAAACAAAAAAAGACTTGCAAAAAAAGGAAAACCTTGACAAATGGTTTTAACCCGGCGTTTCCACATGCAAGTAATTACTTGCAAGTAGTGTATATGTATTATCAACGAAAAATCGAGAAAACAGCCGATTGGCTGAAAGTACACAAATTGTGTGAATGTTAGTGAAAAAAGTGTGAGTGTATTGAGTTTTTCGAACTTGTACTTCCCTGCAAATAATAGGACCAGTCCAAACACGCGTGTAAAGAGTAGTCCACAAAGGACCAGGACTAGTCCATAAGTAACCCAAACGTATGGAAAAACCTGGTCTATTTAACATTACGATGTCCTAGGAGAGGATCATATAACCCACCTTTGGACCAGTAAAGAGTAGTTTTAAAACTACTCCATGGTATACTCAAGAGGATTAGTTTTGAAGTCGTTTAAACACGAAAGCACGTCGTTAAAAAACGAAGACATGTCGTCTCACTACAAACACTTTTTAACAATGACATGGTCCATGCTTGCATTACATCGGACAAGTCATGGAGTAGTCCATTTTATCAAAATGGGTCAGGTGGTCCAATTTTATTTGCTGGGTTGCATGTGGAAACGCTAGGTAAAAGAAATGCCGTTATGTCAGTGATGACACAATAATAATAGAATTAATTGGCACTTTTTCTAGTGATGACACTAAAATAGTCGGAGGATGTAGAATGGAATACAATGCGATAGGAACATCTTGTAAATATGTTGAGTTATACCTTTATATATTTCTTATGTAAACACTTCAACATCTTCGCAAATTGATGGTAGAAGGTAGATGTCGACAAATGTGAATAGGCTATAAGTTACAAACAAATTTCAAGAGATAAGTCGATGGTACTGGCAAAATTGAAAACGATAAATTTATAAATCTTGATATTTTTTTTAGTTAGGCTTGAGTTCATTACATTTAATTTTCATTAACTTATTTTTACTGAGGGAAGGAATTTTACAACTTGGAATTTTATTAAAATTTTACAAATTCAGAAAATTTGCAAAACTAGCGAAAATTCTCGAAAGTTTTTAATATATCAAACAAGCCATCAAATTGATTAAAAGTCCCTAAAAGTACAAGGAATTGCAAAAATTCGATAAAAAATTTGAAATTAGCGGAAATTCGCAAAAATTTGCAAACAGCTGCATAAAAGCAAAGTCAAGTATTTATTAAAAATTGTTATAGCTGTAATGAATCAGATAACTTACAGAAAAAGTAGCTGATATTGCGCATTTCGCTAAAATTCGCGAATAATTGTAAACTTGGAAACAAACCCTAAAATTTATTTGAAATCGCTAAATCGGTTAAAAAAAACAATATTTCAACAATTAACAAAATAAAAAAATTTACAAAAATAGCGAAAATTTTCAATAATTCGATTAAGTCATAAAATTGATTAAAAGTCCACAAAAGTATACGTCTTCTACATATTAAAAATCGTTAAAGCTGTAAGGAATCAAAAAACTTACAATGCAAAAATCGCTTCTATCGCAACATGACTAAAATTTGCGAAAAATTGGAAAACTAAATGTTATTGTTTTTTTTCTTATTGCTGAAAAATATTTAATTCATACATTTTTAGCTATTTGTTGAAGAAATCTAATAATTATTCTCAAAAAGTGTGTAAATTTTTTGTAAAAAAAACAATTAAATGATTTTACGAAAGCTCTTAACCTATCTGATGCATTTCGAGTAGACTTTCGATCGACTACACGTAATCGAATGACATAATCTCAAATTTCGATAGGAGTTTTCTGATAACGAATGGGATGATTCCAAAAAGTAAAATTTCGATCAAAGTCACTCGATCACAAATGCAACGATCTGGGCCCTGCTTATTTCAATTTTGATATTTTTTTAGTTAGGCTTGAGTTCATCAAATTTAATGTTCATTAAATTATTTTTACTGAAAAAAATATCAAAATTAAAATTAACAGTTCAACTAAAAATCACAATTATTCTTAATTTATAAATCTTTTTTCCTAATATTTTACAAAGCTTGACAACACTATAAATATATAGAAATCTAAAATGAATGATTTTTAATTTCTTGTTTCAATGCAACGTTAGGAGGTCTAACGACTGCTGATGAAAAATTCAAAATTCTTTGCCATAACATGGAAATTTTGTTTTTTAAATGCACTCAGAAAACAGGCTAATTACACAGGTCTACGGTGAAAATGTTTTTTTACAAAAAACATCCAGTTGTTGGTCTGTATAAATAGAAAGCATTATTCATAGTCCGCCATAAAAAAAGGTATATTTAAAAACGGCAACACTTTAGCACCTCCTAACTCCACAAATAAGCATCAAAAATAAAAACTGATAATAATATTGAGAGTTTTATAATTTTATAGTAAAGTCAATTTGATTACAAAAATTTTAAGCCATAATGGACCAAATTCTATATTAAAAAAAACACTAGCATTTAACTTAGATTTTAATAAGTACCCCCATCAGTTTTTTGCATTTTTTAGAAATGTATGGACCGAAGAAACCAAATTTACAAAAGAGCTTAGACGTATTACTTTCGAAACACTTTTATTTTTAGTGTATTCTTCTCATAAACGCAGCTAAAATTAAGTTTTGTAAAAATAAGGAGACATCCTTAAAGCGATTTTTCTTAAACCAAAAGTTTTTTTGACTGAGACATAAAGTATCAGAATACGCAAGTTCATCTTTCTATGACAATTGCAATATTTTGCCGATTCACTATATGGGGACAAAGTACTGCGATACGTATTCAATTACTCGAATCAACAACATTTGTTTTTTTTTATTAACTTGGATAACAAACAATTATGCACCAGTGATGCTGCTTCGATTCGTAGTCGTATTGCCGAATATTCGACTGCTTGACGACATACATTCCAAAAAAAAAAAAACAAGTAAGAATGTATAGTCGGCCAAGCCCGACCATATGATACCCTATACCACAGTATTTAAAAACACATCATGGTTATATGTCCACATAAATATGGATTTTTCTATGTTTATAAACTTAAAATCGGTTTGAAAGTTTGTGGGATGAAGAAATTAAGCCAAGCAAAAGTGTAATGTGAACTGTTATTTTAGTAAAGTACAAAGCAAACAAATATTAGAAGTAGAATAACTTATGAAATTTACTCAATTTGAATTGTCCTGTTATCGTAAGAAAATTATTCGCAACTGGAATGGATCAATTAAATATCAAGATAATTCCAATTCCATTACATGAATTATAATGAGCGATATTTAGTGTTTATTTTCGAACACTGGTTCGAATACCCGAAAACTATGGAGGCATTAATTTTGTGCCACTGTGAGAAAACAAGAGCATGTGTGAAATTGCTACATCGTTTTCATATTTCAATAAATATTTATCGGATACATGGTAAAAATCTATTTTTTTCTTTTATTTCCGAACAATAGAAAAGCATATATAAATACTTAACAATAGGTATCTTTGAAGGCCAATGTCGAATTCCCTAAAAACCAGGGGAACTACTTGAGACGAAAACTACTATTTTTCCCGACTTCAGCGCCATGACATTTTCAGATATTTATCTCGCCATTTTTGACCCTGAAAGGGTTAAAATTGTTATATTGTTGCTTCTTTAGTCATTAATCACAATAATTCATTAGCAGACCTTGTTTGTTTAAAACCACAAAAACTACAATGTAATCTTTTGTATTTATTTATTCGGCTTAAATGTAATTAGTAATAATACACGTATACATGCATGCATTATTTTAGATATGTGCTCGTGAGTGGTTTATTAAAAAAGAATTTTTTTTAAGAAACACGAAGAAAATAATTATAAACAAATATTTTGAATTTTTTATGTTTTCAATAGTTTCTTAAGGAAGTTTTCGTAATTGCGTGAGAAACGATCACACCTGGTTAATAAAATACAAAATAATTACAATCCCGAGTTATTCTCGCGTGAATTACGCGTGGCACGAAAAATTTGCGTCACGTGTACACCCCTACAATATTAGTGCTTACTAACATACAGCTGTGTGCAAAAATTTAGGGACACCGCGCCGATATTAAATTCATCTTAAAAACTTAAGAAACACATTTTGTTTCTTTACATTAATAAAAAGTCTTTACATTATTTTTAATATGTGCATTAAAAAACATATTTTTCTTTGAAAAATAAAATAGGAGGATTTTATTACTACCACACGCAGAGAAAAAACATGTTAAAATGTGGTCAGCTCCAACAATACTATTTTTAATGAAATGTTTTAAAATATTACGTTTAATTTAACCATATTATTGTCCCCGCTATCTATATTACCAACTATGTCATCTGTAGTAATGGGTGGCATTGATATTGAAGAATCGGATACTCTTGATGTTCTGGGCATGAGAATACAGTGCGATGTCCGCTGGAATAAACACGTTTTTAAAGTGTCGAAAGAAGCATTCAAGTGTTTAGGTTTTTTATAACGGTGCAAGACTAACTTCACTTCATCCGATCTCCTTACTATCTATACCACCTATATCCGACCGAAGATGGAATACAACTCCCATATATGGGCAGGGGCTTCAAAGTCTATTTTGAACCTTCTGGACCGTGTACAAAGGAGGGCGGTGAAGCTCATCAATGACAGTAGGGTATCCAACTCTATTGACTCATTGGAGCATCGTCGGAATGTGGGTTGTGTGACACTTTTCTATCGATATTACCATGGGAGGTGCTCCACTGAGATAAGTGAACTTATTCCACCTGCCCGAGTATTTCTTCGTAATACTCGCTCATCCAATGGATCACATCCGTTTGAAGTCGATTGTCCTGTGTTTCGCACAACGCATTATAGAGAAAATTCGTTTTTCAGTCGAACTATCCGTATGTGGAATAAACTTCCCGCAGAGGTCTTCCCCGGTACTTATAATTTATTAAGATTCAAGTCAAATGTCCACAAACACTATTCCCTCTTTCCTCCTTCCCAAACCTTATTTTCCTGATCAACACAATGCACTGCATATATAGGGGGCATCCTCTGAGTGTTGGTTTATCGCTAAAAAAAAAAAAAAATTATGGTTAAATTATTCCTCTATCAAGAAGCCGCAACCATATTATGGTTGCATCTAATCATGTTCCTTGCAATAACGGAGAACCCTTTAGAATGATCCTGCCACAACCATACTTTAGGGTATCGTATACTTTTGATCATATCGAACTCGTTCAACAATACTGTATTAACTAAAAATTTAAAAATTTTCATGTTAATGTTTGATTTTACATTACAGCCATATGGAAAGAATTTTTAAGCCAACTGTTTCGTTACGTTACACGTGCCCAAAAAGTGAAAAAACAAAAATTTCAAGTTTTAATTCGGATGGCAAATTTCCGTCAGGGAAGGCTCTGTGGATTTTTGGTTCATACGAAAAAAACTACTTCATTCGGGTTCAATGCCGGTATTTGTTGTGCAAACTTTTAACTTTTCGTTCAGAGAGAAATAACATCTTCCGAGAAATGGTATCAAAAGATGGTTTTGGCACGTTCTCACTAAATACAGCCAAATATGGGGCCTGTAACATGAATATTTCAACGATAATTTGTGGGTTTTTAATGCACGTATTAACAACAAAGTAAATTATTTTTTTTTATGAAAAGAAAAAAATCCGTTTCTAATTGAATCCATATGTACAGAAAGGAAACTACTGATATTTACTTCATGAACCTTATTTGAGTATTGCTAAGAAGAAAACTGTGTAAAAAGTGTCATCTTAGCCAAGTTTAAATTAAAGTTTTTTCTCTCCTCTACGAGCTAACTATACGGTTTTAGCTGATTATCTCAAAATTAATATTTTGAAGTAGTTCCCTTTCGGCTTTTAGCGATTTAATTTTTATACGATTATTTTAGGTTTTTTAGGTTTTGGGCGAAAATCCTATCAAAATGAGAAAATTTCGCTCATTTGCTAAAAGAAACTTAAATTTTTATTTTTAACAAAAAGGGTGAAAATATTATTTAAGGTTTGTTTAACAATCATTTGTCCTTTAATCTTATATTTGAATCTTGTGGATTTTTCAATCGAATTTTAAAGATTCTAGCATTTTTGAATCTCAACATAACATTTTTTGCTGTGTTCGTTTACTCGAAATTCTTACTTCTTTAACTACAATTGGAAAATTGGTTTACTTTTTGCAATGAATGAACTCAAAATCAATTTAATTCAAACGAATTGGAAATTAATTGCAATTCACTTTAACAAATTCATTTGAATTGAAAACGAATTCCAACTCATTTTTCAAATTCAATTGAATTGGAATTTGATTCAAATTTCGTTCAATTATTTTTGTTGTGAAAAGAATAAATTCAAAATTTAGCTAATCCGTAACGAATTAAAATTTAAAAAAAAATGATTCATTTAAAGCTCTGATATAAAACAAAAAAGGATTTTCCATATTTTAATTGTTTTTCAGCACTGTTTTCCGTTAACCCATGGACTTAAAATGTTACACCAGAATGTTTCAAATCCGAATGAATAACCTTTAACGTATCCATTAAATATATGTTTGTACATACATACAGTTACATATGTATGTGTATATCTATCTATGTTTATGTGTGAACGTTGTCATAATGTCCACAACATGTTTACAAACTAGAAAGCATAGCCGGCCTTAGGCCGGGCGAAATGATTTTCTCCTCTATGGCATAACAAATACCGGCCTTCGTTCGGAAACAAGGCAGATTTTAGGAGCTTTACTTAGCAAAGCAGGTACTTGTTAAACCATAGATGAGAAAATCCTTGGACAAAATCCTTGCGCCCAAAAGTGTTTTCGTTTTTCATACACCCAGAGAAAAAACATCAAAAAAATTTTAACCATATTATGTTTAATTTAACCAAATCATTGTCACCGACAATCATATTATGGTTAAATTAGTTTCTTTAAAAATAGTTTTGTTAGTTGTGACCATAGCATAACATGTTTTTCTCTGCATGTATGTAGAAATTATGGACCTTATGACCTTTTTAAAATTACATAATGTCCATTTGCAAAGTGTCTTAATGCCCACGGACATTATGTAATAATTATATGAATTTAAAAAACGGGATCCCGGTTTTACGGATTAAAAATCCCGAATCCCGGGTTTCAAAAAAACGATATTTTATAAGGGTTTCTATACGGGAATTATATTTTTGAAGTTCCTTGAAATTTCTTTACAAGATTGTGTGTCAAACTGAGAGTGTTGTGACTTTAGCTTTTATACAATTTTAGCTAAAATAATAAATAGAGTTTATTTGAAAATAACCGACTTTTATAGTAATAGAAATAGTTGGACTAAGGCACTACATTCATAAATTTCATTCTTTTTGATATTCAACGATTTAGTTGAAACTTGAAAATGAAATCAAGAATTTCGTAACAGAAGCTTGACAAGTAATAAAAGGTTTAAATAGAAAAAAAAGCAATTTAATAAATGTCTTAGCAGTAAAAAAGTGACATCAAAATATTAATTCTGCACCGGAAATACCAAAAAACCTTGTATTTATTATAATTAATCAGTAAAATAAGAAACCCTACTTTCCACTTATATTTTATAAACAGACAAGAACGACAAATAAGTATTTTTCAAATGTTTAATGCTCAAGTCATGGTCTTTTCGTTAATGCTAGTGTTGTTGCCGTTGTTGTTATTTAAGCTTTTAGCTGCATATCCAAAGCTCTCTAAGGATAATACGAATTATCCTTAAATTTATATTTATCTTTTTCTTCTTGTGTATCTGTAGGAAATATTGACATTGTTGTTCATATTTTCCTTAACAAACAAAATCGTCATTAAATTGTTCAAAATTTCAATAGTACTTTACTGTTTTCAGACGTACCAGTGTTGCCAGTACATTATTTCAAAAATACCTACGCAATATAAGAAATATCTAGAAGGGGGTTCTTTGCTTTAATTACTTAATTGATAAAACTGATAAAAAAAAGATCAAAATTTTGTTTATCAAATTAGTGAAAATATGTAATGGCAACACTGAGTCGTACTTAGCGGTATTATTTTATGGCATACTCTTGGGTAAATCGGTATTAATGTTAATGCGTTTATTTTGTATTGTGCTTTGTGCTGTTTCTATTAAAACTGGAATTTTTCTGTGTGAGTGCGCACATTGGTTTGTATGTATTTAAAAAATAAACTTAATACTTTTTTATGGTCACAACACCTTTTTAATGCTTAAAAAAAGAGAAATCCATAAAATTATATAAAAGAATTTATCACTTTTAAGGAAAGATTTGGCATTTACAAAATTATATTGTATGCTTATAGGTTTGTAAAATGTGGCAAATATTTAGCATACTTTTAGGTCATTAATTTTTTATTTTAATGAGCCCATTGCCTGAAATGAAGAAAAGTCTACCACCACTTGCACATTAAAAAAAAGCAGCTCCTTAAACAATATTAAAAACGATTAACAAAACCATAGATATTTTTATTTCCACTTAGTAAAATCATAATAACAACAACAAAGAAACAATGAAAACACTTCTCCTGTATAAGCAAACAAATAGACATTAATAAATTCATGCATATTTTTTGCTAAACGGATCTTAAACGGTGGCAGGAATAAAAAGTGACGACAAAACAATCATTTCATATTTTTATCCTTAAATCATAAATTTTAACAGCTCGGATGCCATTGTCTGCGCCAGCAAAGAAAGCCAACCATCCGGCGAACCAAACATCAAACTTCGCTTATGACCACCGGTAATGGAGCCAGTAACACTGTTTACACAGGTCTACCGAACAATATCAACTTAATATAAAAGAGACCGTGCTGGCAGTTTGTATATATTGGAAAAATGTTTATAAGAATAATAAATATTTAATAAAAATTAAAAATAAAAAAAAAAGTATCTGCTCGTATGAACAATATTATCTTGCACACTGTGCATACATTTTGACTAGTGTTTATTGTTGTTATAACTAAAGTAGTTATATGCTTGTAGTTCATGCTTTAAAATCTATTCTTTCTTTATATTTTTAATACAAAAAGTTTATATATTTATATCCTAATTCGAACATCTTATAATTATGCCGAGGGTATGCAGACTTTCAAATAATGGGCGAACAAACGATGTCCGTCCGGCTGGCTGGCTATCAATGTAAACCTTTTGCCCAAATAACAGGTCGCAATTTTGGAGATAATTGCCACAAGGACTAAGCCAATTGAAAATGGTGTCAATCGGTCCATAATTTCCTATAGGCCCCATACAGCCGGAATAGAGTCTTTGTATCCATAAACCATTTTATTATGTTGGCATTAAGGCTTAATTTGGTCCAAACTTATTTGATTGCAATCTAAATTATCTTGCCTAATTTTATTGAAATCAATTTATATTTGACTAAAGCTCCCATAGGGCCACTACTTCTTTTTATATGTTAGAATTGACATAACAATTGGCGGCAATGACTTTTACGATATCAACTATGTCGTCACAAAATGTTGTGCTGGTGGGTCCAAAATTAACCATAGCTTCAGTATAGGCACCCTACCTAAATTCACTTAAAGGCAAGCAAATTTCATATACAGAGATGAAGATATTTAAATATTATGCGGCACAAAGAACTTTAGCATGACCTTTAACCTCATGGCATAATTTTGTTTTGGCGGGTACATGATTGGCCATGGACCCCAAATACGATACACTCGCAAAAACTTGTTCTTTTATATTTTAGTGTAGGGTACCATATACTCAGGCTTGACCGACTATACTTTCTTACTTGATTTTAATGCATTCTTTTATAAACAATGTAAAAACATCGTTAAAATGTTGAGAAAGAAAAGCTAAATAGTTTCACTTAAAATTAATAAATCATATTTGTATTTCTTTCTTCGAAACTTTGGAAATTAAAACTAATCCAATTTAATTAATTTAACACACATTTGCCAACAAGTGCTGGCAAATTCCAAAGAACTTTTAAATAATTTATATGCAATCAAAAGTTTTGAATGCTGCTGTCTAGTACTGAGTTCGGAGGGCATTCATTGTTGTTGATGTTTTATCTTAAGTCTAAAATAATCAACCACTAACTCTGAATGACAAACGCCCTGTTGAATTTGTGAACACACTTCCAAATATGTATGTATGTTTATGAAATGGTTGGTGACGAGAACGACGGTACGAATGATGGTGATGATAATGCTGCTTCTTCTGTTGAGAAAAATGTGCTTCTATTTGTTGTTAACAACAACCATTATTCCTTTTAGCTTGGGGTTTTTATGATAATGTTGAATTTTTATAAAAACATTTATCTATGTATGTATGTATGTATATAAATTTTACACATACAGTTGTATGTATGTATGAATTTGTTTATTCTTATCGTTGTACATATCTGTGTGCCTTTTTCTGTGTATGGATATTTAAAATATTTTAAATACTTCTCATTGTTATAAGAACTTTTAAGTACGTCAAATCAACTTTGCAAGTATTTAAGTGAAAACTATAATGAAATCTGACATTTTTATGAGCATTAAAGTTGGCTCATGGATACATTCACAATTATTTACATATGTTTTACGTGTGTTTGTGTTTCTTTTATTATATTTTTAAACATGCAATTGTGTGCTGCCCTTTTTTTATTTTTCTAACAACTGAATATAAAATTAGACTGGCCATTATGGGAAAATGGGGTAATTGTTTGTTTTGTTTAACTACTGAACACGATACAATGTAATATTGTTCAAAATAACATTTACACGCCCAACTAACTTTTGGAAGATCGTGGAATTGAGTCTCATAGATGAGTAAAACCCCTTGCGAAATGGTAAAAAACTTGAAAACTACTCAAACTTATTCATTCAAGTTAGTAATTGAAAATACAATAACTATAAGAAAAGCGCTCGAAACACGATGATGCAGGAGTTAGAAATGTGACTGTTTTCAGCACTCTTGAAAATTAATATTTTCCTCAGAAAAACTGATTATTGTGCTGTTATTTTTGTATGACTGATATAACGAACACATTTTTTACTTAATTTAGATAAAAATGTAAAAAATTTCTAAATTTAGAATTTTTCGTTCATTAAAATATCTTTGGCAATAAGGAAAATGTGCTCAAGTCTAATTTTTTAGTTTTGTAGAAAACCAATTTTAAACTAAAAAGGGTTTTTTGAAAATATATTTTTGTTCTAATACAAGTTTTGTTCATAACATATTCGCCCTTATTCTATTTGGCGTCGGCAATAACAGCGGCAATTTTAAGGCAACAGCAATTCTTATCAAAGACAACATCAATTCTATGTTAAATTGGTATTTTGTAAGAGTATTATGACGCCGTTGACTATTTATCGATTATGTTAATAAAATACGGCACACATCTCTAATATAAAATGCAGCTGATCCATTTTATTAACTGTTTTTTGATAAGAAAAAAAAATTCTGTGCTGTTTGTGCAAAATTTTAAGTTAAATAAAAATATGTTTGTAAAACAAATCATTTTTAAATAATTTTTTCTTACTTCTCATTCAGACTCGTCCAGTGACGAAGGAAATAAAAAAATTTAATAGTTAAAAGAATACTGCTGAGACGGAAAAGTAAGTGACATACATATTAAATTTTCCCAAGTGCCTAATGGATTTTTTAACCTTTTTAAGATTTGAAAGTTATTTTCGGCTGAATAAACCTTCTTTTAAACATATGTTGGAAATAATGGAGCCTCGTTTAAAAAAAGGGAACGTTTGTTCCAAACACAATATAATTTGAGAAGAATTATTAAAAGATACAACACTGTTAGGGATAAGTTAATAAAAATTAAGGATACAATTACCTTTTTAATTCGTTGCAGAAATGTAGGTATCATACCAAATTTATACGAAATTCTACTAAAAATATATTTAATATTTTTCATCAAAATGAGCATCTTCAAACATCTCAACGAAGAATATCACGAAGAATATCCAACTATAGGGAAGAACTACACAATAAAATTTTAGGGATTACAATCAAACAGAAACATGAATCGATGAAGGATGTTCAAAATGAATTAATGATGACAGTAAATAATTTGAGAATATTTTTTAATGAAGAAGAGATTGAAAACTTTTTGGACCACGAAAATAAACTGGCGACAAATTTCAATGAAAGGGTCAAGCATAGACATAGGAAAAAGTTTGAAGAACTTAGGAATATACAAAGGAAGGAACTAGGAATAAGATTAAACAAAAAATGGTTTGTAAACAAATCTAGTGTTAATATTCCAATAGACACACAGTGGGTTCTTTCATTAGGACACAAACATTCACTACCAATTAAAAAGGGGCAATTTCCGACTTTGAAAATTATAACTGAGGGAGAAGACTTAGTACAGACATTGAATAGTAAAGAAGAACAGGAAAGGGCCAGAACGAAACTTACAACAAATGTTGATAATTATATCAATGGAATTAGACTAAATAATAGAGACAAATTCATTCTGGAAAAGGTAAAAGATACGGAAAAATTTTTAAAACTTAATAAGGACATTCTTATTTTGAATGCCGATAAGGGTAATACTACAGTAGCTATGGACAAATGTGATTATGATACGAGGATTAATAGTATTGTGCAGGATAATTTGATATATAGGATATCAAATAAGGATCCCACAAACAAATTACAAAAGATGAATAATGATATTATTCAAGAACTTTTTAATAATAACATAATCACATCTACAGAGAGGAACAGACTTAAAACAAACGTTGCAATTGCTCCAAGATTATATGGAGTTCCTAAAATTCATAAGAGAGACTATCCATTGCGGCCAATTTGCTCGAGTATCAATTCTCCATCATATGACCTTTGTAAATATATTACAACAATTCTTAAGAATGTAACAATAAATTCTGAATACAATGTGAAGGATTCTCTTCAATTTAAGAATAAAATAAGACATGTTAGGTTATTTAACAATGAAAAATTGGTTTCATTTGACGTGATTTCATTATTTCCGAGTATACCAATAGATCTTGCTATAGAAATAATAGAGGAAAAATGGAATATAATTAAGGAATTTACGAAAATTGAAAGGGAAATGTTTTTACGTATTCTTAGATTCTGTATAATAGATAATAGATATTTTCAATTAGATAATAGCATATATGTACAACAAAAGGGACTTCCAATGGGATCACCAGCATCACCAATTATAGCGGATATAGTTATGGAGAAATTATTAGATACTTGTATTGCAAAATTGACTATTAAACCAAGGATTATGACAAAATATGTTGATGATTTATTTTGCATTATTGAGGAATCGGAAATAGAAAATGTTTTGGAAACTTTCAACTCATTTCATCCGGACATAAGGTTTACTATTGAGAAATAGTGTAACTTAAAACTTTCATATTTAGATACTTTGTTGATAAGAAAAGGGGATAAATTATTAATGGATTGGTACCAAAAACCAACTTCTTCTGGTAGAATTATTATTTATTTCTCCAAACATCCAAAGAGGGTTATAATTAATACGGCAAAAAATCTTATAGAAAGAATACTGAGAATAAGTGACATAGAATTTAATAACAGGAATTTAAAAATAATTAGGGATATTTTGAGAGATAATTGTTTTCCAATGGAACTGATATCAAGTTTAATAGGACAATGCAGTAACCATAGGGCAAATAACTTGCATATAGTTGCAGAACCAAAAATTTACAAATCACTTACATATATTCCTAAAATATCGGAACGTTTAGAAAAGTCCAAAATATTCGACACAAGGACATGTAAAATAGCACATAAATCATATAATACAGTTGGTAAATTATTCACTAGGACTAAGGATAAAGTACATAAGTTAGAAATGTCGAATGTAGTTTATAAAATACCTTGTAAGGGAAACGATAATGGACAATGCAACAAAGTATATGTAGGTACGACAAAGAACAAACTGAAAACTAGAATCTCGGGTCACAAATCAAATCAAAAGTTTAGGGATATTTCATCACAAAAAACAGCATTAACAGCCCACTGTGCCAGTTTAAATCATTCACCGGACTTTGAGAATGTATCAGTTTTAAACACAGAAAAAAATTATAAACGACGTTTAATGCTAGAAATGTTGCAAATCATTAAAGTACCAGAATTGTTAAGAATTAATTTTAAATCAGACACGGAAAATGTAGCACAAAATTATAGACATTTAGTGTATAAAAACAAAACAGGAAATTGAAAAATTTTTTAGAATGTAATAGATTATTTGTATAAAAATTTTTCTAATTGTAAATAATTTTTTCTATTGTGACAATTGTTATTATTTTTTCATTATTTTGTTATTTTTATTGTTTAATTATTTCCCTGACGATGATACACATTGCTGTATCGAAATATTGGAATTTTTATAAAATAAATGTTATCTAATTTTTTATAAAAAAAGAAAAACCTCAAGCTTAATAAATAATATTGAAATTTAATAAATAAAGGTTAAATAAAATAAAATTTATATAAAATACTTTAAAACTATCACTACGAGAAAAGTACAACTGACTCATCTATAAATAAAAATACTACAAAAATGATTTCTTAAAGACTCACACTCTCCTTCTCATACGATTAAAAAAAAATATTCAACATAAATCCCTGCAAACAAATGGAAGATATCACACCACCTTAAGCAATAGTTAATCAATATCCCAAAATTGTCATCTAGAAGAAAATAATCAAAGTAATTTTTAATTTTCTCATTTTTATAGATTTTTTTAAAATTACAAAATATACGTCCATGTTCTGGAAAACGCTAATCGCTTAAAATTTGCGTTTTCGATTTGAAAACGCCAAACAGGTGTTTTGAAAAACGAAAACGCTAGAAATTTGGCGTTTTCAAACCGCTAGTGTATACTTAAGCGATCTGGTCTATTTTATTAAAACTGCACTTTAAAGAGAAAAGGAAATGGCGCACAATTTCAATTTAATATGTTTTCTATTTATTTAATGAAAATCTTGTAACATTTTTCCACGATTTTAATTAAAAAAATGCAATTAAAAAATTTGCTTTGAGTTTGTCAATTGTGTGATGCAGTAGTTTACTTATGAACATGTAATAAAGCTGTAGGCATTTTAATTTTAAATTTATTTTGCAGAACTAATTTGTAAATTAAATTGTTTGTTTACGTTTTGTTATGATAAAACATATGTTTTCATTGCTCAAAAACAACTTCGAAAAATAGCAAAACGCTAGCAAATCGCCTGGTTTTCAGAACATGCTGAAATGCGTTTTGCGTTTTTGAAATCGTAAGCGATTTGAAAACGCTGCGTTTTCCAGAACATGGACGATAGACAAAAAAAAATTTATATTAATTATTATTATACATCCATTTACATTTTATGAATCATTATCAACAAATATATAAAAAAGGCGTAATCTCCCCGATCACAAATATGACAGATATTAGAGAACTAACCCAGCAAAAACTGATGCTTCCTCGGAAGCAATAATGTAAGGGAGAATTCGGAGTGAAGCTTTGAAAACTGACATGATTTACGTGTATAAAGTAAGTAAGAAAACTAAGCACTGAAAAAATTGTTATTTCAGTGCTAAAATTATTTTTTATAAATATTAAATATTTTTTGGAAATTCCAGGATTTTAGTTTTATAATATTTATGTAAGATTTTTGTAAAATTAAGTTAAAATTTTTTATTATTTTATCAAATGAATAAATGACATTGAGCCCTAATAGCAAAATTGATGTAACCAACAACATTTTAGATTTTTGTTTTTTGATAAAAATCGATCATTTTTGATCTTTGCATCATCTCTAAAAATCTCATATCTCTGGGAAGTACCGTTACGAAATAAGAGCAAAATCAATTTCAAACGAAACCCTAGACTTGAAGCAAAAATATTTAAAAAAAACCTTCTCCTGTAAAGTTTTATTTTTGTTGGTTACATCATTTTTGCTATAAGGGCTCGATATCACTGCTTCAATAAAGCAGTAGAAAATGTAATCTTAAAAAAACGAATAAACAGCGCTTCACTTCTAGTATTTAGCCCCGCATTTAACAATTGAAGGATTGTTTGCCTTATCTTACAGCAGTAGAGTAAGGCAGTAATTTTTAGAAGCAAAAAAGGAAGCGGTTTGGATACGTGTTTATTGCTTCCAAATCTTGAAAAAATTTTGCTGGGAAGCAAGAGACAAGCTGCTTAATGTATGGACGAAATTTATACGGAAAACAAGAAAGATTCAACTCAAGTGTCGTACATGGTACATGAATCGATTTCCAAACAAAAAAAAAAAAAAAGGTCATTACACACACATATTTAAAATGTTATTTTTGTATGAAAATCGATATTCAGTTTTCTCAGTAAATTGTGAGTAAAATCAATAGTTGTGAACCGATTACAATGAAACAAACCTCATTTCATTCGATTATGTTAAGCTAAATGTTTTTAGACCAAAACTGTGTTTTTTGTCGCGTTTTTATTTTTAATGAACAAAAAAATTGTTTTTTTTTTCAAAAGTTTCCTATTTTTTCTTCAAAAACTCAACGAGATCTCTGAAACTACAGGGCATATTTAAACACAATGTAAGCACGGCATAAAGATAATATTGTTGCTGAGATTCGGTTTCTTTAAACTGAACATGGTCAACCGTTTTCAAGTTATTCCAATATATGTAGTGAAAGCGCCTTAATTTTAGACATAACGGTATATCACGAAAACTAGAGCTGATAGAAAAAACGCAAACTTACTGTTCCGCAGTGTCTTTAATGTTTCTTTTTTTACATTGATAATGAAACGAACAAACAAAAAATTTTTAGAAACGACCGCAGCTCGAACGGCTTGTGTGTGCATTGTCTACAGGGCTGCCAGATAAAAAATCGTCAATATCCTGAAAAAAATAAAAAAATCGTTTTTCTCGTTTTGAAAATCGTCAAAAAAATCGGACAACTTAATATTTAGTTTTTTTTTAACAATTTTTGTTCGATTTTTACTTTGTCGATTTAAAAAGAAAATAATTGCTTCATGACCAGCTGGCATTTTCAATTGTGTTGTATAATCAACCAATCATCTAACAAACATCCTGTAAGCTGGGTGGGTATTTATTTAATTTACATACGAGATCCAAATCAAAATATATAAAATTTGATTTTATATAAGTTAATCATTCCGTTTGCAACTTCTACAATATTAACCATGCACCCTATAAACCTTAAATTTTTTATCTCATCTTATAATCATTGAACTTTCTCACTTATTTTTAACCAGAAATAATTTTAGTAAAATACTGATAGTGGAAATTAAGAAAATAGGTTCATAAACGACCGAGTAGTAGAGAAATAACTAATTTTTTTCATCCAGAATTTGGCACAAAAGCGTTAATTTGTGCTAGGGCGATGAAATTTGGCCCACATTTTTTTTATATAAGGTAAAGAGCCAAGACGGCCCAATATTTTACTTGGCCTCCAAACTCGAATTTAAGGTTTTGGTACAATTTTTAATACAATTGTGAAGGGTATATAAGATTCGACACAGCCGTATATTACACTTCAGCTTGTTGTTTTGTTGTTTTGTTTAAATTAACTTGACCCAAAATTCCCTCTTCATTGGCAGAAAACTGCGATAAGGGTTAATGTTCTGATTACATTAAGAATCACGGCTATCGTGAATAAAAAGTGAACAATTTTTTCCTTTAAGATTTTGCTTCTCTTTATTAATTTTATTGTTTACAAAATTTGTTCTTTGCTGCTTAATATCTAAACATTCAAAGTTTCGTTTTTTTGAAGACTGAATAAAATCGTCACTTTTTAGAAACAAATCAGCAAATCGGCACTTCAAAAATCTTCAAAATGATGACAAATCGTCAAATCTGGCAGCCCTGGTTGTGTATATGTTTTGTTGGTGTAAAATTATTTTGCTGGCGTTTTCTTTTTTTTCGAATGTGAATTTTGTTTTTGTAAAAAAACAATAAGGTTTGTTGTTTAAAGAAACCCGAACGAAATTAAATGTTCTCATCTTTTGTTGAGTTGGATAAAAACAGTATTATTTTTGTGTTCGAAAAATAAAAAAGAGAGAAACGTTATTTTTTTAATGATTTTATACACAAACACTATTAGCGTTTGTGTTTTCCACATATCTACCGAACCGAACACTAACTAAGGTGTGTTTATTTTCGTATAATAAACAATTTTATTTAAAACAAAAATTTGTTGTTATATGTAAATTAATATTTTTGAAATGCAAAATCTTCGTTGTATCAAATCTAATCTTATGATATTTTGGCGATATCTTCCCATTTTCTTATAAGTGGCAATAATGCTAGGTTATCATCTAGAAGAATCGCTTTCGTATTGCTTAGGAGTTTTGTTATCAAGACACGTTTCTTCCCGAAGGAAGTATCTTCCGCAATACGAAATCGATTATTGTCGCAATAATATTTTTCATCCAGGCAATGCGTTTGGCAAAACATATGAAGTATTTCTGTGTTTGCTGGGATATTTTTAATTGCAATCCATAAATAACTCGTGAACTTTCAGAAATACGCCTAAAAAAAAAGTCAAAACTGAGGTAGTAAAAAGAAAGAGTCGCAACAAAAAAATATTTTATGAACAGAAAATTATCTTCTTAACGTCTATTTTTATCATACCGATGGGTCTATATGTTTATGATCTTTAATTTTATAAAATGCTGACTGGGTAAGTACAATTTTCTGCAGTGTGGGTAAGTTTGCGAAGGCTATTTGTGCGTGCGTATATTAAAACACACATACATAGCGAGTACATAAAATATGTGATTTTAATGTTGGATTTATGATGGGTGACAAAGAAAAGTTTTTTTTTATAATTTTCAGAATCTAATGTTATTACATGCTATTATATTAATAAGTTTCAACCTTTAGAAGCCTCCTAACAAATGTGTCAATTTAAAAGTTATTTAAAGTGTGTTTGGCAACGAACACTGTTTATTACTCGTACATTATTAATAAAATATGTAGCATACTTTGAGGTTAGTCATATGCAAACACATTTGTTGTTTATTTTAAAATTCATAGACACTTTCTTAAACATATGCATTGTGAGCAAATGGCAGAAATTTTTAAATCAAAAAGTTTTGCTCTCTTTAATTGCTAATAAAATATTTAACAATTAAGATTTGTTTTTTGATATGAAAGTACATACGCACATACTTATTCTATGCTCAACTTTAATTCTGCAAATTATTTTTTAAATTCTCTGCAAAACAGAAAACATTTACAAAATCGTAATCAAGTAACACATATTTTCTTTTACAAAACTCTGTTTGTGGCTGTATTGTACAAGTGTCATCATGATTATGTTTTTCTGATACGTGCCGTTGTTGATGTTGCATATGCATGAAAGCAAAATAATCTTCTTTAAGAAGGACGTTTTTCATTTTTGTTTTCAAAAGTGTAAAATAGGGCATTTACGTATGTGTATTTGTTTGTCTTGGAAAAACTATTTAACTTCCGTGTTTTTTTATGGACAACGCATAAACAGTAATTTTTAAGGAAAGAAAACAAGTTTTCCATTAGTTTTTGTACAGAGAAAGTTTTTATGAAAAACACTCAGCGACGAACAAGTTTATAAAATATATTTTTTTTTCTACATAAAGACTTTTACAAAAAAATTTGTAGCTATAAATATTAAATTCTTAAAACAGTTGTTTTAAAATTTTAAATTGAACTGAATTTTGTTGTTAGTTCTTCTCTTTTATTTGTCGTAAGTCATAAGTCATACACTTTAGTTTTATCTTAGAAAATTCTTCTTACACACCTTTTGGAAACCTGGGGGCTAATTCTGTCAGTCGTATACGATCGAAAAATTACACGTTTGTTAATTTTTTTTGCCCCATACCAAATAACTTACGAAATTAAAAAATAGCTTATCACTTTTGTTTAATAGTTTGCAAACAAGTTTTTTGTTTACAATTTTTTTAAAT
Source organism: Pollenia labialis (assembly GCA_949318255.1). Classification (NCBI taxonomy): domain Eukaryota; kingdom Metazoa; phylum Arthropoda; class Insecta; order Diptera; family Polleniidae; genus Pollenia; species Pollenia labialis. Next base: position 1,356,152 of record OX439143.1, on the reverse strand, counting down.
TTTTTAATTTTAAAAGTGGTGTAAAACATTTTTTTGAGTTTTTACAATTGTTCAGTATTGACTGACAGAATTAGAAATGATACCATTATCGATATCGAAAAGAAGTTCGATTACGATTGCGAGAAAGAGACCCCTGAATTGTTTCTTATTTAGAAATGATACGTATACGTTATATTATTGGTGGTTTGAGGTTATATAACTCATACGCAAGAGTTCATAATTAATGAATTAATGAAAAAACCACTCTAACTTTTAATGATCATGCAAATTTTTTTATCAAATAATTTTTACGAGCCTTTTACTAATATGTAGTTTTCTATTTTTATTACTTCATTAATGAAATATTAAGAGCTATTTTGTTAATGCTTTCTAATGCTATAAGACTATTTAATAAGAAGAATACATTTATTTTAACAATTATACATACATACATACATACATACATACATACATACATACATACAAGGGCCGAGCTCAGGCTACTATGGGGGTCAGCGGGTGGCGGATAGCTGAACGACCTACAGATATGTAGGTCAGCTGCGATAAATAAGCAGTCCCCGACCAAGAGCGGCAGGGCCAGAGGGCGTACTACAAAAAAGTACATAGGCCTGACGACGAAACTGCGACATGGCGAATGGATTCCGCCATCTAAATATGGATCTCCCCACAAGGGATGCCCTCAAGAGAGGATCAGTAAGGAGAGTGATGCCTCCGTGGTTTCCCGAATCATAAATCCAGGAGCGTCTGACCCATAGTGGGCGGCTACCTGGTCTGCGTCTGACCTCAGGAGAGGCGGCAGAACAACAATATCTTGTACCATTAAGATCGAGACCAGTAAGATCTTAATTATGGCATACTGGAACATATTGATATGATTAAAACGAACCCCTGGGCTGACGACTACAATATTCCAGAACTTTAGTACGATGGAGCGAAATCCTACGGAAATGGCTTCTGGGCCAATGTTGCAGTTGCCTCCGTCCCGCGAAAACTCGGCAAGTCTCAGAGTACGCTCTAAGTTTCGTCGCCATTAAGTTGGTGGTGTAGGTTCAGTTGACATTGTCCTGATTAATACGAATCTGGCTCTGAACACAAGATCTCATGAGGATCTTGTGTCAACCCTCGCATGCCCTCCCTGCTTGCATAGATAAGCATGAGACCATATATAACGTAACTACACATCGGGCTTAGATAACGGCTTTGAGTTGGGACCCACCTAGAACCGGTGTTATACAACCGCTCGCCACACCAATGGTGAAAGATGATGACCAGCATCTTAAACGTCTTAAGATTGATGAAGAAACTGCGTTCGTTCAACTTGGTAGCAAACTGAGTACAATGAATCATATAGTCAGCGAAGCTAGAAACATTCACAAGACTGTAAGGGACAATCTCTTGCAGGCCGTCGCACTGTACCAGCAGCTTCGAGAATACAGGGAAGCTATCGCTCTTAACAACCTTCTGGACACACCCCAGGGTAAACCAGATGTTGTAAGAAGCGATAAACAAACCCAAACGGGGGAAGAATTACCCAAAAATGTTTCGAAAAGGTTAGCCTCTTTCACCCCTGAGAAATGCAAACCTACCAAGAAAATTCGCACATCGCAACCAGAGGAAAAAACTCAAAATGTAGTTAATGCTGAAGACGATAACACGTGGTCTATTGTGGAAAGGAAGAAGCGAACCCGCAATAACAACAAAGGAAATAAAAACTTTATTAAAGGTAAATGCGAAACAGTAACAATAAATGCTGGTGGCTCAAGTTATGCTGATATTTTGAAGGAGATGAAAAATACGATCAAACCTGATCAAATTGGTGTGGGTATAAAAAAGATCCGCAAAACAAATGATGGAAATGTTTTAATAGAAATGACAAAAGGTGAAGGTCAAGCGAGAAAACTAGAAAGCGCTATAAAAGAATCTTTTGGAAACAATCTTGAAGTTCAAACAGTAGTGGAAAAATACCTCTTGGATATTAGAGACATGGAAGAAACAACAGACGAAGAAGAAATAACCAATGCCATCTTGCAGGCTACTGGTGAAACTGAATGTGGCAGAATTAAAGTACGCAATATACGAGATTTCTACGGCGGTACAAAACAGGCACTCGTAGAAGTACCAGGAAATATCGCTGTTACGTTACTAAAGAGAAACAGGGTCAAAGTTGGACTTGTACTATGTCGTGTAAGAAGGAAAATCTTTGCCAAGAGGTGCTTCAGATGTCTTGAGCAAGGGCACATTGTCCGGGACTGTCGTGGTAAAGATCGTAGACAGACATGCATGAAATGCGGTATAGATGGACATAAATTAAATGGATGTAAAAACGATCCGAGATGCTTGATCTGCTTGGAAGCTGGGCGACAGGATGTAAACCACTTTATAGGTGCTAGCAGTTCATGTAGCTATAAAAATGGCAATTAAGTTACTTCAGATCAATCTAGGAAGAGGCCGTGAAGCTCAACAGCTGATGATAAGTAATGCTATGAATAAAGGAATAGATATAGTATTAATAAGTGAATATTATGCCAGAATTGAAGGAAGTGCTTGGTACCAAGATGCTCTGGGCAAGACATCTATATATCTGCGTAACCCGCAGATCACAGTAAATAGAATTGATGAAACAAATGAAAATTTCGTTGTCCTACACACTAATGATGTTCGAATATATAGTTGCTACTTTTCACCGAACATGGATATATCAGAGTTTCAGCATAGCATTGACAAACTAGAGCAACACGTAAAGAATGGCAATAAGCCGGTACTGATAGGAGGTGATTATAACAGCAAGTCATCAGAATGGCTTTCGGCAAAGACGGATAAAAGAGGTATTTCGGTAAGTGAAATGATTGCATCTTTGGGACTGATTGTCTTGAATAAAGGAAGGTCCGCGACCTACAGGGGGCCGTTATCTTCCAAAAGAAGGGAATCTAATTCGATTATAGATATAACTTTTGCGTCACCGTCAATAGCAGTTAAAGTATTAAAATGGGAAGTCCTAGAGGAGGAAACACTAAGCGATCACCAGTATATAGAAATGGAAATAGATCTATCGTGTCACAATATAATTTCGAACCAAACTCGAATCAGATGGAACACCCGAAAGATAAACAAGCAATTATGTTTAGAAAACCTTACGACGATCAAAACAACAACAGAAATGGGAGATAGTCTGAATATAGATGAAGTTGTCGCTCAACTTACCAATATACTTACCGAGATTTGTAATGCTGGAATGACCAGAACCAAAGTTCTTGGTCGATCACGGAAGCATGCTTACTGGTGGAATCAGGAAATTGCCAGACTCAGAGGAGAGTGCCACAGGGCAAAACGAATAGCCACGCGAAGCAAAGGTGACCTAGCGGTAATAGAAGCGTATAGAAGAGCTAGAAAAAGCCTTAGAATGGCGATCAAAGATTCCAAGAAAAAATCGTGGGAACTTCTATGTGACGAAATAAAGGATGACCCTTGGGGACTTCCGTATCGAATAATAATGAGGAAACTAGGAAATCGAAACACAATTCCAGGCATAAAAGACCCAACTTGGGCATATACTATAGTGACCACACTTTTCCCCAAAATTGATAGGGACGGTTATAACTTTTCCTTACCTCAATGTGCAGAGGATTGTGACCTTTTCTCGCACAAGGAGGTAATTGATGTAAGTCGCACATTGAAAAAACACAAGGCACCAGGACCAGATGGGATCCCGAACGAGATCGTGTCCCTGGTGTGTGAGCATTGGCCCGATATATTTAAGGATACTTTTAACCGTTGCCTTAAAATGGGAATCTTTCCAAGGGCGTGGAAGAAACAATACCTAGTATTGCTACGTAAAGCTGACAAACCATTGAATAATACATCTTCATATAGACCCTTATGTCTATTAGACACCTGTGGAAAGTTCTTGGAGAAATTACTGTTGAATAGACTTGAGATTGAAATAAATAGAAATGGCGGATTCTCAAACATGCAGTTTGGGTTTGTAAAAGGAAAATCGACTATTGGTGCTATCCGTGAGGTTGTAAATACTGCAAAGAGGGCCATGGAAAATATGAGATTCTGTTCTATCGTAACTCTGGACATTAAAAATGCTTTTAATTCTGCGAGCTGGAATGTAATCCGTCAAACAATGCGGGATCGAAATTTTTCGGAATACTTGATCAGGATGGTAGATAGTTATCTGCAGGACAGAATACTGGAATATGAAATAGAAGGTGGAGTAAACTATTACGAAGTGTCGGCTGGTGTCCCCCAGGGCTCTATTCTTGGTCCATTCCTATGGAATCTAATGTATGATGGGCTGTTGAACATAAACTTACCGGGGGGTTCGAAGCTAGTGGGTTACGCAGACGATGTGGCTCTGTTAGTGGACCAACCCTCTACACCGTTGATAGAGATAGTGACGAATGACTCTCTAGCGAGAATTAGTAGGTGGTTGAGATCTAAGGGTCTAACACTTGCGGCACATAAAACGGAGGCGATTCTTGTAACTAAACGAAGGTCTTTCGGGTATCCGGGACTAAAGGTCGAGGGATATGAGCTGACTTTCAACAGAACCCTTAAATACTTGGGAGTAATCTTGGATAACAAGCTATCCTTTGAACCACACATTAGAATGGTGACTGAAAAAGCTCTGGGAACAGCGGCGAAGCTAGCCAGAATAATGCCAAATACAAGGGGTCCAGGACAAACCACCAGAAGATTAATTGCCACGGTAACATACTCACAGGTGCTTTACGCAGCTCCTGCTTTTAGTGATGCTGTCAAAAACAACAGGAAACTAAGGGATATCCTGGAAAAAGTGCATAGGACTTGCTCGATACGAATAACGTCAGCATACAGGACTATATCCAGCGCGGCCGAGTCTGTACTCGCTGGTGTACCACCGATCGATCTGTTACTGACCGAAAGAAAGGAAATATATGAAAGACGAGAACATATAACACGTGCGGGTGAAAACTTCGATGGAAGGGAAAAGATACGTATAAAGGATGATGCAAGGGAAAGGCTGCTCCGAACTTGGCAAATACTATGGGATGAAACGGATAAGGGTAGATATACCCACACTCTTATTCCGAACATAGGGGAGTGGATGGGTGGAAAACATGGGGAAATGAACTTCTTTCTTACCCAGGTATTTAGTGGGCATGGCAACTTTGGCACATACCTCAAACGTTTCAAGAAGAGGGAATCGGATGTTTGCGAACTCTGCTGTAGCTCCGAAGACAACGTTGAACATACCGTTATGAAGTGCGGCTTTTCGAGGAGCAGAGGAAACATATTTCAGGAAATGTCTGAGAACACCACGATAGCTGATATATTTAACTTAATGATATCAAGTCCGGAGAAATGGAACCAATATTCACGTGCAATTGAATCTATTCTGAGAGCGAAAATGGAATGGCAACGAGCACAGGCGCCGAACCCCTAATCTCATACGAATGTATGCTGGACGGGGGAGTAGGAAAAGGTGGTGGTTGATGACCAAATAAATGAACTCCACCCCGAAGTAATGCTGGAGTGGTTCCGGGGTGGTGGTTCCGGTGTGGGGCCACTAGTTGATAGCTCGCTATCACTACGTCCAAAAAAAAAAACATACATACATACATACATACATACATACATACATACATACATACATACATACATACATACATACATACATACATACATACATACATACATACATACATACATACATACATACATACATACATACATACATACATACATACATACATACATACATACATACATACATACATACATACATACATACATACATACATACATACATACATACATACATACATACATACATACATACATACATACATACATACATACATACATACATACATACATACATACATACATACATACATACATACATACATACATACATACATACATACATACATACATACATACATACATACATACATACATACATACATACATACATACATACATACATACATACATACATACATACATACATACATACATACATACATACATACATACATACATACATACATACATACATACATACATACATACATACATACATACATACATACATACATACATACATACATACATACATACATACATACATACATACATACATACATACATACATACATACATACATACATACATACATACATTCATACATACATACATACATACATACATACATACATACATACATACATACATACATACATACATACATACATACATACATACATACATACATACATACATACATACATACATACATACATACATACATACATACATACATACATACATACATACATACATACATACATACATACATACATACATACATACATACATACATACATACATACATACATACATACATACATACATACATACATACATACATACATACATACATACATACATACATACATACATACATACATACATACATACATACATACATACATACATACATACATACATACATACATACATACATACATACATACATACATACATACATACATACATACATACATACATACATACATACATACATACATACATACATACATACATACATACATACATACATACATACATACATACATACATACATACATACATACATACATACATACATACATACATACATACATACATACATACATACATACATACATACATACATACATACATACATACATACATACATACATACATACATACATACATACATACATACATACATACATACATACATACATACATACATACATACATACATACATACATACATACATACATACATACATACATACATACATACATACATACATACATACATACATACATACATACATACATACATACATACATACATACATACATACATACATACATACATACATACATACATACATACATACATACATACATACATACATACATACATACATACATACATACATACATACATACATACATACATACATACATACATACATACATACATACATACATACATACATACACATACATACATACATACATACATACATACATACATACATACATACATACATACATACATACATACATACATACATACATACATACATACATACATACATACATACATACATACATACATACATACATACATACATACATACATACATACATACATACATACATACATACATACATACATACATACATACATACATACATACATACATACATACATACATACATACATACATACATACATACATACATACATACATACATACATACATACATACATACATACATACATACATACATACATACATACATACATACATACATACATACATACATACATACATACATACATACATACATACATACATACATACATACATACATACATACATACATACATACATACATACATACATACATACATACATACATACATACATACATACATACATACATACATCATAGGGCCATGGCTCTGGCTACTATGGGGGTCAGCGGGTGGCGGATAGCTGAACGACCTGCAGATATGTAGGCCAGCTGCGATAGATAAGCAGTCCCCGACCATGAGCGGCAAAATCCGAGGGCGTGCTATAAAAAGGCTACAATGGCCTGAAGACGTTTTTGCGACATGGCGATTGGATGCCGCCATTTAAGTAAGCATCCCCCACAGGAGGTACTCTCTGGAGAGGGTAATTTGAAGTCTGACGTCTTCGTGGTTCCTCTAGTCGCATACATACATACATACATACATACATACATACATACATACATACATACATACATACATACATACATACATACATACATACATACATACATACATACATACATACATACATACATACATACATACATACATACATACATACATACATACATACATACATACATACATACATACATACATACATACATACATACATACATACATACATACATACATACATACATACATACATACATACATACATACATACATACATACATACACACATACATACATACATACATACATACATACATACATACATACATACATACATACATACATACATACATACATACATACATACATACATACATACATACATACATACATACATACATACATACATACATACATACATACATACATACATACATACATACATACATACATACATACATACATACATACATACATACATACATACATACATACATACATACATACATACATACATACATACATACATACATACATACATACATACATACATACATACATACATACATACATACATACATACATACATACATACATACATACATACATACATACATACATACATACATACATACATACATACATACATACATACATACATACATACATACATACATACATACATACATACATACATACATACATACATACATACATACATACATACATACATACATACATACATACATACATACATACATACATACATACATACATACATACATACATACATACATACATACATACATACATACATACATACATACATACATACATACATACATACATACATACATACATACATACATACATACATACATACATACATACATACATACATACATACATACATACATCATAGGGCCATGGTTCTGGCTACTATGGGGGTCAGCGGGTGGCGGATAGCTGAACGACCTGCAGATATGTAGGCCAGCTGCGATAGATAAGCAGTCCCCGACCATGAGCGGCAAAATCCGAGGGCGTGCTATAAAAAGGCTACAATGGCCTGAAGACGTTTTTGCGACATGGCGATTGGATGCCGCCATTTAAGTAAGCATCCCCCACAGGAGGTACTCTCTGGAGAGGGTAATTTGAAGTCTGACGTCTTCGTGGTTCCTCTAGTCGACTCAAACCCAGGAGCGTCGGTCTCATAGTGAGCGGCTCCCTGGTCAGCGTCTGTTCCCCATGTAAGGGGCGGCTGTAAACAAATGATCCCGGTGTCGAAAGACATTAAGACCAAGCCCAGTACGGTCTTAATTATGGTATTTCTGGAACATCGATTTGGTTTTGTATGCAATTCGGGCCGACAGTTATGGTAATCTGGAACCTTAGTAGACGGAGGTGATATTCTGTTGAAATGGCTTCCGGGCAAATATCACAACTGCCTTCCGTCCTAGTAAAATTTGGCAAATCTTAAGGTACGTTCGAAGTTTCGTCATCATTCGGTTGATGGTGCAGGTTCGGATGATTTTCCCGATTAGCATGGATCTGGCACTGGCTTGTAGTCCCATAAGGATTACAAGTCAACCCTCGCATGGCCTCCCTGCATGCATAGATAACCATGGGATCGTAACACATGACTGCACAACGAGCGGAGATAGCGGCCTTAAGTTTGGACCCACAAGCACAAACATGAGTATTAACAACACTAATAACAATAACAAGAACAACAACAAACATGAAAGCAACATCGGAAATAGCATCGATAAAGCTGCCAGGAACAATATGGTAGGGGTATTTGTCTCCTCTGGAAGAAGTTAGGTAATCGTACCACCTGTACATGCAACAGGCGTAAATTCACCGGCTAAGACATGCAATGGAAACCTTAAGGACACAAAAATACATAAACTGGGCGCAAAAATATCCCAGTTGGTAGAGTTCTTAAAGGGAAGAAATAATGTACATAGGGAGATCGTCTCAATGTCGCTGGAAATACAGGCGATTTTTATGCAAGTGTCGGCAGATTTGAATAATCCGGAAGTTCGCAATGAAACTGTACTAGTTGATGCAAACACCCAGACAGACGAAGTTGCACGTCCAAAAGTATTACAAACTGATACTCCAAAGAGGAAAAGAGACTCTGAATCTCAAAGTCCAAAGGGTAGCAAGCCAAAGAAAAAGAAAAATTTATCAATCCAACAGCAAACAAAGGAACGTAGTGAACACCAGTGTTCGAACGTGCAAAACGACAATATAGATAACGATAACACCGAGTCTAAGTGGGAAAGGGTAAAGCCTAAAGCAAGGAAAAAGAAAAGGCCACCACGTCCAGATGCCCTCGTCATTGAAACGCGTGGAGACACATCATATGCGGATATCCTTAAAAAGGTGAAATCAGACCCAAAGTTGGCTAATCTTGGCAAAAACGTTATGACTATCAAAAAAACCGTTAAAGGCGAAATGCTTCTTGAGTTAAATAGGCTAGCTCAACGGAGTACATATGAATATAGCCAGTCTGTTGAAGAGGTAATTGGCACAGAGGCAGTTGTGCGAGTACGGACGCATGAAGTCTTTATTGAAATTAAAGACATAGATGAGGTCACCACAAAAGAAGAGGTCTATGAGGCTCTCGTAAGCCATTCCGAAGAATTTAAAGTACTGCAAACTACTGCAGTAAAGAGTATGAGGAAAGCGTATGGTGGTACACAAACCGCAACTATTGGAATGAATGCGACATTGGCAAATAAACTTATAGAACTCTCAAGGATTCGTATAGGATGGGTTATTTGTCGTATACGTGAAAAAATTGCACCTAGAAGATGCTTCAAATGTTTAGACTTTGGTCACCCGACTGCAAAATGTAAAAGCCCAAACGACTTTACTTACAACTGTCTACGCTGTGGTGAAACTGGGCATAAGATAAAGACCTGCGTTAATACGCCAAATTGTATGCTCTGTAGGCCTACTTCAGGAAAAAGCGACCATACCACGGGTGCTAGGGTATGTCCTTTCTATTTTAAAGCACTACAAAACTTAAAAGAACGTTTATGAAATTGCTCCAATTAAATCTTAATCACTGCCAGGCTGCACAAGACCTATTGGATCAAACCGTACGCGAGTTAAATATTGACGTTGCTCTCCTTAGTGAACCATACCGCTGTTTCGTTTCCCCAAAATGGGTCAGTGATAACCCAGGTACATCTGCTATCTGGTCCATACGGAAACAAATGTCTCAGAACGTGTCCGTGTTAAACGAAGATGGGTTTGCTAGTGCAACTGTAAATGGAATATGCATTTATAGTTGCTATATACCACCTAGATATACAGATGATGACTTCCAAATGATCATTATGAGACTGGTGTCCGACGTGCTTAGCAAAGACAAGGTAATAATAGCAGGAGACTTTAATGCTTGGGCGACTGATTGGGGTTGTCCAACCACTAACTCAAGAGGAAATATTCTTCTGGAATCATTTAGTGCACTTGATGTTGTACTCTTGAACAGGGGGAGTGAACAAACGTTTAATAGAAATGGAGGAGGTTCCACAATAGATATAGCTTTTGCAAGCTCAAACATAGCTAATCGAATAAACTGGTCCATCAGTGATATTTATACGCATAGTGATCACTATGCCATAATTATGGATATTGCCGATACTTTACGGCCAAACACCAGCATGCAGAAACGCACATCATTAAGTTGGAAGACTACAACCTTTGACTGCGAAATATTTAACATGTGTATAGTAGACAATACCTTAAGTGGTTCACCCGCAAATATGGCGAAACAATTTATAAACCAATTGACATATGCATGTAATGCCTCTATGAAAAGGAAGAGACAGGGACCAAATAAAGCTCCAGTCTACTGGTGGAACGAAGAGATTGCTCAGTTGCGAAGGGAATCCATTCATGCGAGAATAATTTATGTAAGGCGAAGAGGCACTCTGGATAGCACCTTATATCACCAAGAGCTTAAGACCAAGAAAAAAGCACTCAAAAATGCGATACGTCGTAGCAAAAGGGAAAGCTTCTTAAAAATTTGCGACGAGGTAGATAAGAATCCATTTGGATTGGCTTACAAACTTGTGACAAAAAAATTAAACTGTCATTTCGCTACAGCACCTGGGGAAGCCGGTACCTTGGAAGGAATAGTGAAACACCTATTTCCAGATCAGGGTATAACCCCATGGGAACACGGGCTTTCTGATCAAATATTTGATTTTCCCTTAGTTACACCATCTGAGATACAGCAAGCTGCTTTCAAATTCCATGACAGAAAGTCCCCAGGACCAGACGGTATACCAAACCTAGTCTTAAAACATGTTGCCAAGCATTTCCCTGATCAACTCGTTCAAATATTTAATGCCTGCCTGCGACATGGATCATTTCCAAAAATATGGAAAAGGCAACGACTCGTATTACTCCCTAAAGAAAATAAGCCCTTGGACGATCCATCGTCCTATCGACCCATATGTATAATAGACACGTGTGGAAAACTACTAGAAAGCATTATATGCAGAAGACTGGAAGCCAGTATTGAGATGGTGGGCGGAATTTCCGAAACTCAGTTTGGTTTCAGAAAAGGTAAATCCACAATGGATGCTATTAAGACAGTAGTTGATACAGCAAAGAACGCTATAAAAGGGAAAAGATGGAAATATGGCACCAAAAAATACTGCGTTGTCGTTACATTGGATGTAAAAAATGCATTTAATACAGCCATGTGGAATAAAATTGTGGATGCGCTAATTCACTCAAATGTTCCAAGCTACTTGATAGCGATAATTAAGGACTACTTTAGGGACAGATTCCTGATTTATGATACAGACGATGGTGTAAAAGAGTACAAGGTTACAGGAGGCGTACCGCAAGGCTCGGTTCTTGGTCCAATACTTTGGAACATAATGTACGATGGAGTGCTACGAATAAAACTACCAGAAAACGTGAAAATTGTTGGATTCGCTGATGACATAGCTTTGATAGCTGTAGCAAAACAAATTGAGGAGGCAACAACTATATTAAATAGTAGCATACATCTAGTTCGTTCATGGCTAGACTCAATGGGACTGACGCTAGCCGAACATAAAACTGAGGCAGTCCTCATAAGCAGTCGAAAAGTCAGAGAAAGTATTACCCTCACGATTGGAAATTGCACGGTTGAAACTAAAGGGCATTTGAAATATCTAGGCGTGATTTTTGACGATCGCCTCACCTTCAAGAAACATCTAGAGTATATAGGAACAAAAGCAAGAGGTACGTGTACTGCCCTTTGCCGCATAATGCCCAACACAAGGGGTCCCAAGTACATGCGGAGAAGACTTCTTGCAGGGGTTGTAAGAAGTATAATAATGTATGCTGCTCCTATATGGGCAAAATCAACAAAGTTTCGTTCATATCGAAATAAAATAACGTCTGTGTACAGATTGGCATGTCTTCGTGTTTGTTGCGCCTTCCGAACAGTATCAGATGAAGCCGCAGCAGTAATATCAGGTATCGTGCCTATTGATTTACAAGCCAAGGAAGCGGAGGAGATATTTTTACGCAAAGGCGAATCAGAAGTTGAGTCCCTACGTCAGATGGCAAAATGTAAAAGCATGGATAATTGGCAAAGGCAGTGGTCAACATCTACTAAGGGTAGATGGACATGGGAACTTATTCCCGAAGTTCGCGCTCGGACAGAACGTAAACATGGTGACGTGGATTTTTATCTTACACAGTTCCTGAGTGGACATGGGTGCTTTAGGGCATATCTGTATCGCTTTGGGTGTGAAAGCGACCCATATTGTCCATGTTGTTACGAAGACGCAAAACATGTATTTTTCGAGTGTCAAAGATTTGACTCTGAGAGAAGAGAAGTTGAAGAGAAAGTTGGTATTACTATAAGCCCAGCGAATGTGGCACAGATTATGTTAAGTTCCCAGGAAAACTGGGCATATGTATGTTCCTTTGCGAAATCGGTGATTCGGGAGCTCCGAAGGCAGGAGGACATTCGGAGAAGAAATATTTAGTTCATCGGTGATCTGCACCAATCCCTCCCCGCGAGGAAGTGCTTAACGGTGGTACCGCGGGGACAATGGACAAGTAGCAGGGGTGTTTTAGCGTGTTAAAGTCTCGCACCATGTCTTTCGATGATTTCACCTCTATAAAAAAAAAAAAAAAAAAAAACATACATACATACATACATACATACATACATACATACACACATACATACATACATACATACATACATACATACATACACACATACATACATACATACATACATACATACATACATACACACATACATACATACATACATACATACATACATACATACATACATACATACATACATACATACATACATACATACATACATACATACATACATACATACATACATACATACATACATACATACATACATACATACATACATACATACATACATACATACATACATACATACATACATACATACATACATACATACATACATACATACATACATACATACATACATACATACATACATACATACATACATACATACATACATACATACATACATACATACATACATACATACATACATACATACATACATACATACATACATACATACATACATACATACATACATACATACATACATACATACATACATACATACATACATACATACATACATACATACATACATACATACATACATACATACATACATACATACATACATACATACATACATACATACATACATACATACATACATACATACATACATACATACATACATACATACATACATACATACATACATACATACATACATACATACATACATACATACATACATACATACATACATACATACATACATACATACATACATACATACATACATACATACATACATACATACATACATACATACATACATACATACATACATACATACATACATACATACATACATACATACATACATACATACATACATACATACATACATACATACATACATACATACATACATACATACATACATACATACATACATACATACATACATACATACATACATACATACATACATACATACATACATACATACATACATACATACATACATACATACATACATACATACATACATACATACATACATACATACATACATACATACATACATACATACATACATACATACATACATACATACATACATACATACATACATACATACATACATACATACATACATACATACATACATACATACATACATACATACATACATACATACATACATACATACATACATACATACATACATACATACATACATACATACATACATACATACATACATACATACATACATACATACATACATACATACATACATACATACATACATACATACATACATACATACATACATACATACATACATACATACATACATACATACATACATACATACATACATACATACATACATACATACATACATACATACATACATACATACATACATACATACATACATACATACATACATACATACATACATACATACATACATACATACATACATACATACATACATACATACATACATACATACATACATACATACATACATACATACATACATACATACATACATACATACATACATACATACATACATACATACATACATACATACATACATACATACATACATACATACATACATACATACATACATACATACATACATACATACATACATACATACATACATACATACATACATACATACATACATACATACATACATACATACATACATACATACATACATACATACATACATACATACATACATACATACATACATACATACATACATACATACATACATACATACATACATACATACATACATACATACATACATACATACATACATACATACATACATACATACATACATACATACATACATACATACATACATACATACATACATACATACATACATACATACATACATACATACATACATACATACATACATACATACATACATACATACATACATACATACATACATACATACATACATACATACATACATACATACATACATACATACATACATACATACATACATACATACATACATACATACATACATACATACATACATACATACATACATACATACATACATACATACATACATACATACATACATACATACATACATACATACATACATACATACATACATACATACATACATACATACATACATACATACATACATACATACATACATACATACATACATACATACATACATACATACATACATACATACATACATACATACATACATACATACATACATACATACATACATACATACATACATACATACATACATACATACATACATACATACATACATACATACATACATACATACATACATACATACATACATACATACATACATACATACATACATACATACATACATACATACATACATACATACATACATACATACATACATACATACATACATACATACATACATACCTGAAGCTATGGCAGAACAGTTAGTTAACAGAATCTCCCGAGCATGTGATGCATCCATGGTGAGAAGGAAAAACAGCATTAATAAGCAACCAGTCTATTGGTGGAATGAAGAAATAGCCCAGCTGAGATCAGAATGTTTGCATGCTAGGCGACAATATACGAGAACGCGAGGCAGACCGGAGAATGAAATTCATCACCAAACGTTTAAAGCTAAGAGAAAATCGCTTAAGTTAGCGATACGTAGAAGCAAGAGAAGATGTTTTCTTGATATCTGTGATGATCTTGAGAATAACCCATGGGGACTTGCCTACAAATTGGTAACAAAGAAACTTAAATGTTTAAATCCCTCAGCACCTACAGATGAGTCAGTCCTTAAGGGAATCGTGGAACACCTTTTTCCTTATGAACCACCGACTTCCTTTGATAATAACATAAATGAAGATTTATATGACTATCCCCTCGTGGCGAATTCTGAAATCGAGGATGCAATCGTGAAATTCAAAGATAAGAAAGCTCCGGGTTTGGACTGTATACCAAATCTTGTGCTGAAAGAAGCCTTCAAGTGCTGTCCAAACCAATTTACATCCCTGATAAATGCGTGTTTGAGACAAGGCAAATTTCCATCAATGTGGAAGAGACAGAAACTGGTTTTGCTGCCAAAAGATAATAAACCTCTTGATGAACCGTCCTCCTATCGACCTCTCTGTATGATAGACACAAGCGGAAAATTGTTTGAGAGCATCATCTGCAAAAGATTGGAAACCTGTGTCGAGGCCGCCGGAGGTATATCGGATAACCAATTCGGCTTCAGGAAAGCGAAGTCAACTGTAGATGCCATCAACGTTGTTGTAGAAACTGCATCAAAGGCAATTGAAGGGAAGTGCTGGAAAAATGGTGCGAAAGAGTACTGTGTAGTCGTCACACTGGATGTTAAAAACGCCTTCAACACGGCTAATTGGGAGGTCATTGTGAATACCCTTACCCGATTGAATATTCCGCCATACTTATTGGCCATAATAAGGGATTATTTCCGAAACAGAGTCCTGTTTTATGATACAGACAGAGGAATAAAGCAGCATCAGGTGACGACGGGCGTTCCCCAAGGATCTGTCCTTGGTCCACTGTTATGGAACGTAATGTATGATGGTGTTCTAAAGCTAAAAATGCCTGAAAGGGCTTCAATCGTTGGGTTTGCCGACGATTTAGCATTAGTGTGCGTAGCCAAGGAGCTACAAGAAGCGGAAACTGTTACCAATGCTGGTATACATGCTGGTATACAAGTCGTTCGATCCTGGCTCTCATCTGTGGGACTAACCTTAGCCGATCATAAAACCGAAGCGGTACTAATCAGTAGTCGAAAATCAAGAGAAACGTTAAAGCTTAAAATTGGAACATGCTGCATAGAGACAACACCGTATCTTAAATATCTCGGCGTTATGATTGATTGTCGTCTCTCGTTTAACGATCATTTGCAGTACGTAAGTTCAAAAACTACGAAAACATGTCTAGCATTGTCCCGAATAATGCCAAACACAAGGGGTCCAAAATATCTACAGAGAAAACTCTTATCGGAAGTTGTCAAAAGTACGATCCTGTATGCATCCCCCATATGGTCAGAGTCTTTGAAGTATCCAACTTATGCTAAACTCATTACCTCAGTGTATAGGCTTTCTGCCCTACGAGTATGCTGTGCCTTTCGGACTGTGTCAGACGAAGCAGCTTTTGTTATTGCTGGTCTGATACCAATCGACCTGCAAGCTCGAGATTGTAAAAACATAACAACTGCAGCAGAAACTGTAGATAGTGTGAATATTCGCAGGATGTCGAGGAACATAACTATTGCTAAATGGCAAGCACGTTGGTCAACATCCGACAAGGGAAGATGGACGTATAAGTTAATCCCCAACATTGAGGACTGGTTTTACAGGAAACATGGAGACCAGCGCTGCCAGAAGTAAGATTTTACCTTATTTTTTAAGATTTTTTAACCGAAAAAAGATTTTAAGATTTTTTCCCCAAAAACAAGATTTTTTGTTTTGTCTAGACGAAGGTTAGGTTCAATTAAAATAAACCTTCTTTGTTCCCATCTAAAAATTTTTAAACTAAATTATACAATTTAGTATAATAAAATAAATTTTTTGTTATGTTTTTTTTTTGCTTATTTTATGTATTAAATAAAATATAAATTGTTTTTATTATTTATAATAAAAAAAATCTACTTTTTTCCAAAAATAAGATTTTTTCTTCAAAAATAAGATTTTTTTTTGGTCAAATTAAGATTTTTTGCTGAAAATTTCTGGCAGCCCTGATGGAGACTTAAATTTTTATCTAACGCAGATGTTAAGTGGACATGGTTGCTTTAAGTCGTATCTGCACCGTTTTAAAATTGAGAGGGATCCGTTCTGTCCATACTGTACTGGTGATGTGGAAGAGGATGCCGAACATGTATTTTTCATTTGTCCTCGGTTCAATGATGAGAGGACCAACTTGGAAGTGTTATTAGGATGTAGTGTCGGACCGACAAGCATTGTATATATAATGCTGTCGTCCTTGGCTAATTGGGAGCATGTATGTAACTATGTGAAATTGGTTCTGATTGAACTTCGTAGGGAGGAAAGGATACGAAGGGAAATCGGATTAGTCTAGTGTGGGTTTCTACCTTTTCCCACCCTGTGAGGTAATGCTTTGCGGTAGTTCCACAGGGAACATTGGGCTGGTGAAACGAGGTTGTTTTAGCGTGTTAAAGTCTCGCACTCCTGGCACTACCATCTGGCCAGGGTCTTTCGATGATTTTTTCCTCGTATAAAAAAAAAAAAAAAAAAAAAAAAAAAAACATACATACATACATACATACATACATACATACATACATACATACATACATACATACATACATGCATACATACATACATACATACATACATACATACATACATACATACATACATACATACATACATACATACATACATACATACATACATACATACATACATACATACATACATACATACATACATACATACATACATACATACATACATACATACATACATACATACATACATACATACATACATACATACATACATACATACATACATACATACATACATACATACATACATACATACATACATACATACATACATACATACATACATACATACATACATACATACATACATACATACATACATACATACATACATACATACATACATACATACATACATACATACATACATACATACATACATACATACATACATACATACATACATACATACATACATACATACATACATACATACATACATACATACATACATACATACATACATACATACATACATACATACATACATACATACATACATACATACATACATACATACATACATACATACATACATACATACATACATACATACATACATACATACATACATACATACATACATACATACATACATACATACATACATACATACATACATACATACATACATACATACATACATACATACATACATACATACATACATACATACATACATACATACATACATACATACATACATACATACATACATACATACATACATACATACATACATACATACATACATACATACATACATACATACATACATACATACATACATACATACATACATACATACATACATACATACATACATACATACATACATACATACATACATACATACATACATACATACATACATACATACATACATACATACATACATACATACATACATACATACATACATACATACATACATACATACATACATACATACATACATACATACATACATACATACATACATACATACATACATACATACATACATACATACATACATACATACATACATACATACATACATACATACATACATACATACATACATACATACATACATACATACATACATACATACATACATACATACATACATACATACATACATACATACATACATACATACATACATACATACATACATACATACATACATACATACATACATACATACATACATACATACATACATACATACATACATACATACATACATACATACATACATACATACATACATACATACATACATACATACATACATACATACATACATACATACATACATACATACATACATACATACATACATACATACATACATACATACATACATACATACATACATACATACATACATACATACATACATACATACATACATACATACATACATACATACATACATACATACATACATACATACATACATACATACATACATACATACATACATACATACATACATACATACATACATACATACATACATACATACATACATACATACATACATACATACATACATACATACATACATACATACATACATACATACATACATACATACATACATACATACATACATACATACATACATACATACATACATACATACATACATACATACATACATACATACATACATACATACATACATACATACATACATACATACATACATACATACATACATACATACATACATACATACATACATACATACATACATACATACATACATACATACATACATACATACATACATACATACATACATACATACATACATACATACATACATACATACATACATACATACATACATACATACATACATACATACATACATACATACATACATACATACATACATACATACATACATACATACATACATACATACATACCTACATACATACATACATACATACATACATACATACATACATACATACATACATACATACATACATACATACATACATACATACATACATACACACATACATACATACATACATATGTACATACATACATACATACATACATACATACATACATACATACATACATACATACATACATACATACATACATACATACATACATACATACATACATACATACATACATACATACATACATACATACATACATACATACATACATACATACATACATACATACATACATACATACATACATACATACATACATACATACATACATACATACATACATACATACATACATACATACATACATACATACATACATACATACATACATACATACATACATACATACATACATACATACATACATACATACATACATACATACATACATACATACATACATACATCATAGAGCCGGGCTCAGGCTACTATGGGGGTCAGCGGGTGGCGGATAGCTGAACGACCTACAGATATGTAGGCCAGCTGCGATTGATAAGCAGTCCCCGACCAAGAGCGGCAGGGCCAGAGGGCGTACTACAAAAAGGTACATGTGCCTGACGACGGAACTGTGGCATGGCGAATGGATCCCGCCATCAAAATATGGATCCCCCCACAAGGGATGCTCTCAAGAGAGGAGCAATTAGGAGAGTGATGCCTCCGTGGTTTCCCGAATCATAAATCCAGGAGCGTCTGACTCATATTGAGCGGCTACCTGGTCTGCGTCTGATCCCAGGAGGGGCGGCAGTACATACGATGATACGTCTCTAGGACATTAGGATCGAGACCAGTAAGATCCTAATTAAGGCATTACTGGAAACATGGATATGAATTGGCATAACCCCGGGCTGACGGTTGTGGTATTCTGGAACCTTAGTATACAAAAGTGAAATTTTGTAGAAATGGCTTCTGGGCTAATGCTACAATTGCCTCCGTCCCGTTAAAATCTGGCAAATCTTAAAGTGCGCTCAAAGTTCGTCACCATTTAGTTGGCGGTGCAGGATCGGATGGTAAATTCCCGACTAACACGGATCTGGCTCTGGCGAATGGTCCCATAAGGACCTTTCGTCAACCCTCGCATGGACCTCACTGCTTGCAAAGGGACCCATGGGATCATGGACGTGACTGTACATCGAGCGGAGATAGCGGCTTTAAGTTGGGACCACGAAGTCAAATGAATGAAAAAGAACAAGAACCAGTGAGAGAAGAGACAGTGAGAACGCTGATTAGAGTGGAGGAAACACCTCTTGGTGCAGAATCTCCATTTCGAAGGAGCACGGTGATAATGAGGTCCCCACCTCAAAGTGCAACGGAAATTGAAATTTCAACTGGCGAAAATGCGAAAGTTGAAAATGTGACTAAGCTGGGGAGGAAAATTTCACAGTTGGTGGAATTTTTAGGAACCCGTACGAATATTCATAGGGATATTCATTCGATGACGCGGGAAATACAAGCGCTGTATTTATTGATAGCCGAGGATAGCAGGTGTATATCTGACAAAAGCTTGGGGAAAAGAACCGTTAACAGGGAAACCCAGACCGAAGCATGGCCAAAGATCCAAGGAACAGAACTGGCTAGTAAAAGAGGTTCTACAACTCAAAGTCCTAAGGGAAACAGAACAAAAAAGAAAAAAGACAGCAACCAGCACAAGGCATCGGACAATAACGTTAAATTTAATGAAGAAGCTGCTAGTGAACCTTCCGAAATTCCAAATGCGGAAGCCTCGCAATCCGAATGGAGGAAAGTGCGCCCAAAAGCCAAGAAAAGAAAGAAGTCAATAAGACCAACACGACCAGATGCCCTCATCATCAAAGCATGCGGAGAGACCAGTTACGCAGACATCCTCAAGCAAGTGAAGCGAGAACCAAAACTGAACGTTCTGGGTGAAAATATCAGAAGCATCAGAAAAACCGAGAAAGGTGAGTTACTCTTAGAGCTAAATAAGCCCGCACACCAGAATACGGTCGAATTTAGGACTGCGGTTAAAGATGTCCTTGGCACAGAGGCTGAAGTTCGTTCATTAACCCAAGAAGTTTTATTAGAAATAAAGGATATTGATGAGGTAACAACCAGTGAAGAAGTCTACGAGGCTATTTGCAGGGTATCAGACGACTTCAAGGTATTACAGCCATCTGCAATTAAATCAATGAGGAGAGCCTATGGATCAACCCAAACAGCAACTGTTGCTTTAAGTTCGGTGTTGGCTAATATACTGATACAGACATGAAAAATACGTATAGGATGGGTGATATGTCGTATACGTAAAAAGATTTCCCCAAGAAGATGTTACCGATGCTTAAATTTCGGTCACCCAGTCAATAGATGCAAAAGCCCAAATGACTATACGAACTGCTGTATACGGTGCGGAGAAGTTGGTCACAAGATCAAAAGCTGTACTAAAAAACCAATGTGCTTGCTTTGTAAAGACAATGGATCTGATACAAACCACGTTACAGGATCGGCGGGCTGTCCGCAATATAAGAAGGCGTGCCAAAACCTTAAACATATATGAGACTGCTGCAACTAAACTTAAATCACTGTGAAGCTGCTCAGGATCTGTTAAACCAGAGTGTTCGTAATTTGGACGTGGATTTATGTATTATCAGCGAACAATATAGAAACGTTGACTTACCATGTTGGACCAGTGACGCCACTAGTTCATCTGCAATATGGGCTGTAAACAGAAGAGCTTTGGGACACATCAACAATACCGAATGTGGTTTTGTACGCGCAACAGTCTCTGGAATATGCATATATAGCTGCTATATCCCTCCAAGATATGACATTGAGGACTACAAGAAGATCATATATTCCTTAACAAATGATGCGACCGGCAGAACATCGGTAGTGATTGCAGGAGACTTCAACGCTTGGGCTACGCAATGGGGCTGTCCGAGGACTAATGAGAGGGGCAAGATTTTGCTGGAATCATTTGCTCAGCTTGATGTGGTACTGATGAATACTGGAAATGAACACACGTATAGAAGGAATGGAGGGGGATCAACCATAGATATTGCATTTGTTAGTGAAAATATCCGAAATCGTATAAGTTGGGGTATTAGCGATTTATATACCCACAGCGACCACAGCGCTATAATTATGGACATACACGAACGTTCACTTGCTCGCACAATAGGCAACGGTGGTAACCTGCCTGGGTGGAAAGCAAACACGTTTGACCGACGGTTATTTTCCGTGTTTATGGAGGACTTGGAATTGAACGGCACTCCTGAAAATATGGCGGAGCAGTTTATAATGCATTTAACACGCACGTGCAACGCTTCCATGAGGAAAAGAAAGAGCGGGACTAACAAAGCTCCTGTTTATTGGTGGACTGAGGAAATAGCCGAGCTTCGAAAAGACTGTATCCGCGCCAGACGATTGTATGTAAGAACTCGTGGTAGAGTGGGAAACGAACTACATCGCCAGAGTCTGAATGCAAAGAGAAAGATATTAAAGTTGGCAATACGACGAAGTAAAAGATTATGTTTCTTGGAGATCTGTGATGATATTGAAAAAAACCCCTTTGGCCTAGCGTATAAGCTTGTGAGGAAGAAACTCAAGTGTTTAAGTACCCCCTCGCCTATGGAGGCTACAGCCCTAAGTAAGATAGTCACCCACCTTTTTCCAGAACAGCGAGCCCCGACATGGAACAATCAAAGACTTGAGGAGACCTTTAACTTTCCAGAGGTTACATTACCGGAAATCCAGGAGGCTGTCTCCAGATTTGAAGACAAGAAAGCTCCCGGACCTGATGGTATCCCAAACCTTGTTTTAAAGGAGGCTGTTAAATGCAGTCCTTATCAAATATTACGGTTGGTGAACTCCTGCTTGAAATATGGGTCGTTCCCACCAATATGGAAGAGACAAAAACTTGTGCTCCTACCCAAGGATAAGAAACCTTTAGAGGATCCGTCATCGTACAGACCACTGTGCATGA
Organism: Pollenia labialis; assembly: GCA_949318255.1. Taxonomy (NCBI): domain Eukaryota; kingdom Metazoa; phylum Arthropoda; class Insecta; order Diptera; family Polleniidae; genus Pollenia; species Pollenia labialis. Next base: position 1,331,016 of record OX439143.1, on the reverse strand, counting down.
TAGATACGAGCGGCAAATTACTGGAAAGGATTATTTGTAATAGACTGGAGGAGTTCATCGTAGCTTCAGATGGGCTTTCCAAAACGCAATACGGGTTTAGGAAACAAATGTCGACAATCGATGCAATTCAAATGGTTGTGAAAATTGCGAGGAATGCAATTGAGGGCAGTAGTTGGAGAAAAGGTTCCAAGGAATACTGCGTACTTGTAACCCTGGATGTAAAAAATGCATTCAATACGGCGAACTGGGAGAATATTGTAAATGCTTTGGTACGTTTGAATACTCCTGCATACCTAGTGGAAATTATAAAGGACTATTTCCGAAAGAGAGTACTTTTATATCAAACCGACGAGGGGATGAAAGACTACACTGTAACAGGTGGAGTACCACAAGGATCAGTTCTAGGACCTTTGTTATGGAATTTAATGTATGATGGTGTCCTAAGAGTAAATCTCCCGAAAAGAGCAACAATAATCGGCTTTGCAGATGATATAGCTCTGGTGATGGTCGCAAAGTCGTTAGACGAGGCTAGGACAATTTCTGAAAGTGGTATCCAGATAGTTAAAGCATGGCTCAATTCAATGGGGTTAACACTAGCCGATCATAAGACGGAGGCCGTACTAATATCCAGTCGTAAAAAAGTGGAATATCTAACCATCGATATAGGAGGCTGTAAAATAAAAACTAAGGATTGTCTTAAGTACTTGGGTGTCATGATAGACAACCGTTTATCGTTCAAACAACATTTTGATTATGTGAGAGATAAGGCTTTAAATATATGCTCGGCATTGTGCCGGATAATGCCAAATACAAGAGGTCCCAGGTATATGAAGAGAAGGGTATTAGCAGGTGTTGTAAGAAGCGTCATTTTGTATGCGGCTCCAATATGGGCCGAATCTACAAGGTTCAAGACATACAGCGGTAAAATCAGTGCTGTCTACAGACTAGCGGCACTACGGGTATGCTCAGCATATAGGACTGTGTCAGACGAGGCAGTTCTAGTAATTGCGGGGTTAATGCCCATTGATATCTTGGCTAGGAATGCAAAATGGGAATTCTTGGCTCGGCGCACATCGGGAAATGGCCCAGACGTAAATGGTTTAACTACCATGGCAGAGTGGCAAAGGAGGTGGGAAACCTCTACCAAAGGTAGATGGACGTACGCGCTGATACCTGATTTGGAAGTTTGGATCAGTAGGCGACATGGTTATTTAAATTTTTACCTGACACAATTTCTGAGCGGACACGGGTGTTTCCGTTCATACTTATATCGATTCGGACATGACAGCTCGCCGTTTTGTCCATGTTGTCCTGAGGATATGGAAGATCCTGAACATGTGTTCTTTGTGTGTCCTCGTTTTGACCTACAGAGAGCAAACCTACGGCAGCAAGTAGGAGAAAATGTAAGCTCTGGAAATATAATTCAAATCATGCTGGTTTCCCTGGAAAATTGGGAGATAGTAACCGAGTATGTTAAAGCGGTGCTCTTGGAGCTACGAAGGCAAGAAGATGTCCGAAGAAGATCTTTCGCTGGTTAGGGTTTAGTAACCATTCCCCCCCTGCGAAGTAGTACTTTTGCGGTGGTTCCGCAGGGATAGGGGGCATGTGAGACGAGGTTGTTTTAGCGTGTTAAAGTCTCGCACTCCTGGCACTACCATCTGGCCAGGGTCTTTCGATGATTTTTTCCTCGTATAAAAAAAAAAAAAAAAAAAAAAAAAAAAAAAACATACATACATACATACATACATACATACATACATACATACATACATACATACATACATACATACATACATACATACATACATACATACATACATACATACATACATACATACATACATACATACATACATACATACATACATACATACATACATACATACATACATACATACATACATACATACATACATATTAACAAGCGATTCTAAGGCTACATTCATGTATTACATGGGTCTGTATTTGTAATACTTTTTAAGTCTGACTGTTGCACTTGGATGCCACTCGCAACAACAATTGGAACAGAAGACAAAAATCATTTTCAGCATCGTCATCGTTGCTTCTCGGTGGCTGTCACAAGCATAGCGAATATGTTTTAAGATTTGTAAACCACATACACATCCTTGTATGTTTGAATATGTTTATGTGCATGTGTTCGAGTTTCAGTTTGCATTCCTGGCTGTCTGTATCAGAATGTGAATCATGTGTGTATGCGAATGAAATTTTTTAATAGACTTGTATATAAAATAAAATATGTGAGTTGATGTGTATTTTTTTTTGTTCAATAAAATGCCAAAAGCAACGATATTTTCGCATTATTTGTGGTTGGTTTTTATTTATATTTTTATCTTTTTGATTTCTATTTTATCTAACTAAACACTAAACAAAATATTTCATATTTATGTAGATTCAGGCATTTAATAGTTGAGATTTTAAATAAAATTGGTTATTTTATTTCTAATCTGTTTGTTGTTTTTTAATGAAATGAAAATTTCAAGGATTTAATGGAAAATTTCATCGTAAATATGATATATGAAATATGAAATTATTTTATTTTATTTTTATTTAATTATTTTGAATTATCAAGTTCGCTTAACACATTCAACTTACATGTTGTAATCAAATAACGATGATATAATTACTTGAAGGAACTGATGATTTCAACATAAAATGCCAATTCGACATATTTAAAATATTTGCACAGTTAGTAGCAAATATTTACTTATCTGTTTGTCTTTAGGCACATGCCCCTTGAAGTCCCCAGTCTATTATAATGACAACTAAAAACGATTTTTAAATGTTACAAAAACGCAATTTAAAAAAAAAACTTTCCTTTTTTTTAACATTTATAAAAATGTTTTGTGCACTAAAGTATTCATGTTGTTTTTAAAAATATTTCAAAAAAAGTTTAAATTGTAATAAAAAAATATTTTTTGGTGAAAATAAAAACAAAACACAGCTTTTTTCATTATTCGTTAACAAGATTTTGTTGTGTGCTAAATTCGCAATTTTAATTTTGTTTTTGTAATTTTGGAAGTCTCTTGTAGAAAATGCTAAATAACTATGGACTCCTGGAAATTGGTTTGCCGGGATATTGGCTTGGGAATTTTAAAATAATTGAACACTTTAATGTTCAATTAAATATACTTTTATGAATATAAATAAAATAAGTAAGAAAGTACTGTCGGTCAAGCCCGACTTATGATACCCTACACCACAATATTTTAAAACACATTTACGAGAGTGCACCCTATTCGGGACCCATGGAAAATCATGCTTATGTGTCCATATATATATATGGCACCCTGTCACCACCAGTTACTCATTACTTTGGTAACCAGTTTAGCAACTAAAGTAGAATGCACATTTGAGTATGATAAATAAAAAAGGAAAAATAAGGGTGCGCTCGTAAATGCATCACTGCGCTGCATCAGAAAAGCAAACTTTTTTTTAAAGCAGATAAAAAAATAATTATAACTTTTTTTTATTGTGTGACTATTATTTTTGTGGAGTATTTCACAATTTTTTGGTCCAAATTTACTTCACTGATACATATATAACCATTTGAAATCACTGATGCAGCGCAGTGATGCATTTACGAACGCAACCTAAGCAGGGCCGTCTTAAGGCATGTCGGGGCCCCTGGGCACAAAATAATTTGGGGCCCCACTAGAAAGTAAAAAAAACCTCATGACAAGAATTTTTTGTTATGATTTTAAATTTATTATGTTTAATACAAATGTAATACATGTTATTTAATGTTATAAGAAATATAACCTAGGTATTTATGTTCTGATATAAATTGGCTACGCTAAAGGTTTTTTCGGAATTTCTGTGCTGCAAAATCTTCTATTATATCCTAAAAATCAATTTTTTGAAGGATATCACTTTCAATGCACATAATTGACAAGTTAGTTAGACGTTCTTGCAACATACATAGACGTTCGTAATTCATTTTATATTCTCTTTAGCCGAGAAAATTACCGCTCTCCACTACAATTAGTGATCATTAAACAAAGAAATATTTTTGTAGCAACTTCAACATTTGGAAAAGGTTAATCTAACTTCTCGGACTTTATTAGGTTATGTTAAGCTGAGATACTTAAATCCGATGATTCCGTTGCTATGTTCTTGAGGTACTGCCTTAAATGAAAACATTCTGATATGAACTCCTTAGCATTAATGTCTTTGTAGTAGAATTCGGCAAATTCTTTGCATTTTTTTGACAACTGGTCAGAATCAATTGTTATTAATTTAAAAAGAAAACTAAAAATTTCATAAATTTCTTGGTAGGCTGCAGAACGCTTTTTTAAATGAACATGTAATGTGTCAATTATGGGAATAAACGTTTCTACGCGGAACTTTTGTTTGCCAATTAACTGTACAGTCTCCGCTGATCCGTCAAAAAAAGTAAGACGTGTGCTGCGAATTTTTTTTCTTTCAAACATATCTTTATAGTCACCATTGCGCTTTTTTACTTTAGCGGCCGATTCGTACTGATCGAAATTATCGCGTGTGTTACTGACATAACCGATTAAAGATGCGTAAAGTTTTGTTGCAACGTCCAGTGTCAAAGTGTTTTTTTGTAAACTTATGCTTGTTTTGTTTATAACTCCTAAAAGATCATCCCAAATCTCCGTTAGAATCATAGTCTCAAATTTTTCAATTTTTTTTGGCTAGGCCTTGAGCTTCGTTTCTTGTTTCTGCTGGTTGATTGATGTCATTTGCAATTAATGTTAATGCTTCCGATATATGAAAATAACCAGTTTTCAAAGCATTAATAGCATTAGCACGTGCAAACCATCTTGTATCCGGGAGAGACTTCAAAACTTTATTTGTTCCTCACAGTACGTACCAGGATCAGGAGATACACTTTCTATGCTCGTAAATAATAAGTCACAGAAGCTTGAATTGGAGGAATCAGCATCTAATGTACCTGTTACTGTCTCTACATCTGGAACTTGCATAATGTTATCATTTTGGTCAGACGTGAGTTCTTTTTCCCGTTGATATTCGAAAGTAACCGGATCTTGAGATGATGAAGGCGAAGAATCAGTCATCCTGTTTGTTTCTTCCACCTTAAAAAATTAAGTGACTTTAGGAAGTTTTTCGGCTATTTCTTTTCGACATAATTAAATTAATTATAAAACAATATAGACAAGTTGTTTGCAACTAAGACGTTAAACTAATAAAAACTTCTTTTAAATAAGCTCAATAATTCACATTAAACACTTACACGCCTTACACGGGAAATCCCTTAAATATACACAATGTAAACTATTACTATCTGCACCAGTCAGGGTCGCCAAAATACATTTTTTTTAATATTTGTTAATATTTAAGTTTCGGTTAATTTTTTTTCTATTCCTTTTTGTTTTTGAAATTAACAAAAAAAAATTGCTGAAAATCACCAGAAAAATACAAAATATTTAACTTCTTTCTTTCGTGCAATCGAAAATATCGGGGCCCCCATGAGGTCGGGGCCCTGGGCACGGGCCCCGTGTGCCCTTATGGTAAAGACGGAATTGACCCTAAGTCTGCCTGTTTCCTGTCGACTTCGGTGCATTAAAGACGTGCTTACTTAAACAAAGAATTGTTCCTTAATTAATTAAAATTAAAATAAATATAGTTTTTAGAAATTAAAAGGACAGGCGTTTTTATTGATTCTAATCGGGTAAAATATAAAAGATAAACCCCAAATATATATGGATGTATCTATGTTTAAAATTTCATTAAAATCGGTTAGAAAGTTTATGAGAGGCAGAAATTGCCCCTATACCCACTCTTAGTCCTACGGGACGGCCCATTTTCAACAGGCTTGGTCCTTGTGCCAATAAGAACCTACAAGCCAAACTTTATCCAAAATTGCGACCTGTACTCTGTTTATAAAGTTGACCATTTTGTTTCTCGTAACTAGTTTTAAAAGTTTTTCCATCTGTCGCAACCAGTGTTTCCAGAAGGAGGGGATTTTATAATCAGGGATTTTTCGTCATGTCGCTTTATTTATAAAATTGAAATTTTTTTTTTTCACTAAAATCGCTTAAAAATATATTTTCAGAGTTGTTTATGGTTTAATAAGTAGGCGACGCCAATATGTATGTATGTGTATGTCTTTTCTAAGTTATCGCTTAGTTGAATTTTTAAAAGTGCATACATATCGAACCTATTCAACAATACTGTATTAACTCAAAATTTTTAGTTTGTCACTTTTTGGAAATAATCGACAGGTATTTTTCATAACTACCCACTGTTAAAATATCGAGCTATTTTGTCTACCTTTTGGTAAAGAAATGGTTGGTTCAAAAAACATTTTCATATGCCATTCATATTCAGCCCAATTATGAATAAAAACTCCCCGGGAATTTTCTCCCTTCTCCCATTTTTCCTATGTAAATTCAATTGTAAAAATGGGAAAAGGAAAAAACTCCCGGGGAATTTGTATTCACAATTTGGCTGAATCAGCACAAAAAAAATTGCTTTCCTTCTACTGAAAATTTGAAAATTTTTAGTAAATCTTTTTTTAAACCAAATTTTGATATTCTTTAATTAGGCTAAAGTTCATCAAATTTAATTTTCATTAAATTATTTTTACGAAGAAAGGAATTTTTAGGCATGAAATTAATTAAAATTTATTGATAATTTTTCATTCTTAACTGCCGCGGGGCATTATCATGTTGTAGTAGTCCTTTCTTATGATAATAATTAAATTTCATGAACTGTAGCCGAATTAAAATATATAAAATTTTTGTTTAAAAACCATAAACAGTTCAACAAAAATAACCACAATACTAAATAAAAAAACTGGGGCTTATAATTCTTATTCGCTTAACAGTTTTTTGCTGACGATCTGGCCTATGCAACCACTGAAATGCGCATAGGAATAGCTAATCCCATCAACAATAAGTTTCAGTTTATCAAAAGTATGAAATGGGAATTTAGCACATTTAAACGAAACCTTGTTAATTAAATACAGTATTGTTGAACAAGTGCGATGTTTTATTTTTTTTTAATTTTGTATAAAATGTATTAATAAAGTGACCCCAGTACTACAACAATGCAACAACAGGCATTTTGTTGCTAGAATTGAGACGGCAAATGTCAAAACGCCTTAAAATGTAAAAAAATAAAAAATGACCCCAAACGCCACACCGCGAAGAAAATCACTGCAAGCAGCTGGATTGTGATGTCACATTATAGTACATTCTGATTTTGTACTTATCTTTTGTCAAAGCTTTAATATACATATTTGAACAAAATGTACATATTTTTATTACTAATGTTTTTTCTTCTAATAAAAAAAAAAAAAAAAAAAAAAATAATCATAGGGATTTTTGTAGGGGAAACTTCTTTAAAGTGTAGGGAAAAATCGGATTTTTTTTAGCATGTGTAGGTATTTGTTTTGAAAAATTCACTGGCAGCACTGGTCGCAACACACTCTAGATACCGAGTTATTTCCTTACGTGACAGCTATTACTCGCCAAAAAAGTTACAGACACAGTTTAGTGAGACAAACAGCTGTTTGTTTCAATAACGTTACGGCATTTCACACATTTCAATCGAAAAAATTCTCGACGCGAGAGTTACAGAACATGGACACTTGATTTTAAAGAAAACATAAAAACTTAATTTAAAAATTTTAAATTCAACAAGTAGATTTTACTGTGTAAATTGTATAAATAACGATCACTACAGGACAAAGCCCAACAAGTTGAGAGCGACGAAGAATCGACATTTCGGCGTCATCTTTTATACTTCGCGCTACACCAGTCTCTTCGGTGCGCACATTTATTTGCCTTGTTGATGGTATTGAATCGATGAAAGTAAAATTAGTGCGAAAACGATCAATAACTGCACGAATTGCTTGCACACTAGGCCACACTGCACGGTGTTGCAGAAGTGAAGAAAAATTTAGTGCAGAGGTTCTGGTATGTTGGACACTCATCCGATTTCCAATAAATGTTTCAGTTCGGAAAAGTAAACTTCACTTACTTCTACAAAAATAACTTTCGAAATCTGTTCGTAAATAAGATTTTATGTCAAAGTTGAGGTTTTTTAGAATTTTTCGGCATTACAAATTTTCTAATATTTTCCAAAATAAAAATTCTTCGAAATTGGCGATTTAAAATATTTGAAGAATAATTTTCCTGCTTTATTTTTTTTACTATTTAAAAGGCACTGCATTGGGGAAAAAGAACTAAAAGTCAAATATGGACCAGTCTCATATTCAATTAACATTAAAGTGAGAGTTGGAATTGAAGTCGGAGTTGGACTCGCAGTCGGATCTAAAAAATTTCAGCGGTTGAAGACGGAGCGGGAGTAGGAGTAAAAACTTTTTTTTGCCGACTCCACAGAGCTGCTCGTAGCAGCGGCGGACTTATAGCTGAAATAATATTTAAGAAATAAATGCCATGAAATTATCTACCAGATTATAATAAAATAAATTAATTCCAACAATATTTCTGTCTTGTTTTATATGTATGATAATTATCATTTTAAGTGCTGCAGCTAAAAAAACTCGTCTGCTGATGTTGGACTTTGACTAACAAAAAAGGAGTGGAATATAAAACACGTTTTAAAATGCAAAAGACACTTGTTGTCCATTATCTTTCCAGATTGGAATATAGTTGGTGCTTTTGTATCTAATATGGATAAAACAACTTTTAAAACAAACTGGTATTTTTGAATGCAGTTTTTAAGAAATGCCAGAAACACAACAGAATACGAAACGAAACTGGTGTGTCAGACATGACGCTTTTGGAAAGAATAATAAATTCTTTTGTTCAAGTATAATTTGTAGTTTGGTCAGCCATGGACGATGAATCCTTAAAGACAATATTGTTTATTTTCTTTATATACAAATTTACGATCTTTAAAGAAAAAACAAGTTAAAAAATTGCCACATTCACACCATCTTTTTGGAAAAGACAAGGACTATTTTCTGTAGTGACTTTTGTGGCTGCAATGAAAATGGTGAACAAGAAGAGCACCACATTTGTCCTTTCATTCTTGTTACAAGGAAAATCCTTACAAAAACTTTGTTTTTTTTATTCATTTATTTGTTCCCTTTTTAAATAACATTCACATAATCAAGCTGGCCATAAACACAAATACTTTAAAAGAAACGAAAAGGAATGAAAACACAATTTCACACTCACTTGATTTTGTTGTCATGCTTATTGTCATTTTGCTTGTGATTTTTGTTGTTTCTTACACATACAATTTTATTTACACAGATATATTCGTATTGTTGTTTGTTTTTATGCCCACCACCAAAATATTGTGGGAAACTTTATTTTTGTCATTTCGTTTGTAACAGATCGAAATATTCGTTAGATACCCTGGGTCTAATATCCCTGTTTGTCTGTTTATTAATTTCGAGGACTCAGGCAGATGAAAGTTAGTCAACATACATACATATGTATGTATGTATGTACATGTACATAGTTTTTGTATGAGAGATTTGCTGTACCAAATAAGATAATCGGGTATGTTCTGTAAATCGAAATGTAAATTAATTCCACTTCATTTCGATTTGTAGAACATGCCCGAATATTTCACCAGGCAGGACTACAGCCAGATGAAATTGGAAATAACAACAAAATTTTACCTAAATATTTCCTATAATAAGGCCGATTCGATTTTTAAGTTATCCTTTTTGAAATTTGTTTTTTACACGACACGACGCTTAAGTTTGGCCAATTTCACCAATTCTACTTAAATATCAATTCATATTTAAATTTACATACCCAGCCAGCAAAATACTTCGACATTGTCTGAATCAGACATTTCGTGCCAATTCATTCTTCATTCTTAAAGACTTCGTTCAGATTTCTGTCAGACATTGAATATACTTACGGTCTGGCCGATTTCTGATCGATTTCGCATGGATATATCGGGGGGAATTTATGTACAGATATGTCCAATAGAATTCCGACGGAATTCATTCAGATTTGTCTAACTCGACTTATTATTTTTTTAAAATAATGACAATTGTCATTCTGTTGGAAATAATTTTAATTTTATTTTATTTGTTCAAGATAAAAAGCATAAAAAAGGTGCGTACGTGTAAAATTTATAATTATGTATGTATGTACATATTTTGCAATAAAATTATTTCTTTCAGCTATCAGTTCGAAAGCAAAACAATTCTCGGCTAACACATCAGAACTTCCCATGCCTTTTTCTTTCGATTTCTGTTAGATATCTACCAGAAATGCCGACAAAAAACCAAAATTTCCCACGACATGTCTGTCAGAATTCGTGTCAACCACTTCATACGTTTTTGGGTCAGAAATCTGACGGAATTCGTATACGATTCCGACTTTTTTGCCGACGTTTCTCTCAGATATCTGAACGACGTCGGATTATTTTTCTGGTTGGGTAGTTATTCATATATATGTATATGTATGCCCATATTTTTTTTTTTTATATAATATTTTACAGAAAAACGAATTTTAAGCATACATAATGTGATATTTAAATAAATTGTTAAATTTGGCCATTCGAATGGGTTCAAGGTTCATTTACACAAGGTAAACTCATTTGGGAGTGTAGATATGCTGCTCTATAAAAATAACCGTCTTGTCAAAATTGTCTTCATATAAAACAAAAACAATTTAACGCACACATGTACAAATTTTGGCTCAAATACACGAAATTTGACAGTTGGGTTTTAGCTGGGGTAAACAGCTGACAAACATATGGGCCAACGAGTCTACCTGGTAAAGTTGTACCATGAATGGGATAAAGAAATAACAAGATGTGTTTGTGCTCCAGAATAAGACTTTTACCACAAAAGCGGTTACAAGGGATAAGCTAAGGAACCTAAATTAGGCTTTTACAAGGAATGGATCAAATTGGTGTATTATTTCGTTTTGTATCAAGCGGCCACACAGGACAAAATAAATATTTTCTTTATGAACGAAGTGTTTGGTGTAAAAAAAGAACGAAACAGTCCATTATTGTTTTTTTTTTGTCACCATACAAATGTGATCATATCTATGATTCGGCGCGGCCGGATACAAAATTCTTTGCTTGTTTATCTTGTAGTAGTCAATAATACTTAAGTCGAGGGTGTGTGTGCTTTCCTGACTGTCTCGGTATATTGAAGATGTCATCATCTCAACTTTTTTGTTTCCGTTTTTGTGTTGGGCTCTGTGCTGATATTAAATATTGTTTTTGTTTCTTGCAGTCATTGTGAAACAAAATGAAAAGCAGGAAAACGAAAGCGAAACTAATTTTATTGAATGTTGCCAGTATCTTGCTGCTGCTGCCAAAATGTCTGTCATAGAAACTTGTGGTTATTTGTGATTGTCTGTTGTTTGAGGGCTGACAAGGGAAATGAATAAATGTTTTAGTGTTGAAGTGTTGGCGAATATGTACGTGTGGCTAAGTGTGCACTTGGTTAGTGGTAGTTGGCATGAATATAGTGCTAACTTAATCAATGATTGAAAACGGTAATTGTTAGAGCTTAATACAATTGAATTTATAAGTTAAATATTGGTTTTGCAAAAAAAAAACAAGAGTATCTACTCTTGCAAAAACTTCTTATGTTGACACCTTCGTGTTCCATTTTGAACAACCGTACAATTATATGATAATATCAAAACAGTTTTCCACCTAAAGTTTCGATATCAATAAATTTGTCGAAAAAGAAAAATCATTTTCTTCAAAAAGAGAAAAATCCAATAAACACGGTGACCATAATCTAAGGGAAACATAATATGATTGGATTATATGGTTGAAGTAATATGAAAATTGGTATGGTTACGAAAGTAAACTTATCTAAGAATTATTTATAGGTTTAGTTGTAGGTTATTTTGTTAGTTGTACTTCTATGTCGTATTAGTTTAAAATTGTTATGCATAATTTATGCTCAACTCCATTCTACGGAACTTTCTAGCAATTGAAAAATATTTGTGGCGCCTAAATGTAGACTCTAGATTTAGATGTATAAAAGTTATTTTGCTCTGATTAGAACAGAAAGGTTCAGGAAACCTCTAGGAAAGGTTGTGAACTTGAGATGCTAAACGGCTCAGATTTTTTGTAGATATAATGGAAAATCTTCCTCAAAAACTGCATATCGTTACCTGAAACTCAAAAGGCCCTAACTTTACACTGTAGTTTTCAAACACTAATGGTGTTTTTTTTCTACAAAAAATGTGCCTTTTTTTAAAAAAAAATGCAATTTGGTGTCTGTTTCTTAAAAATTTTGCTCCCAAAAAGCATGAGTTTTTTAGAATAAAACAAGCCACCCTTTTCGGGAGCAAAATTTTTAAGAAAAAGACACCAAATTGATTTTTATTTTTAAAAAAGCACATTTTTTTGTAGAAAAGAAAACACCATAAGCAAGATTTTTATTTCAAAGAAGAGTGAAGAGTATTAAGAGAGCCTCTTTATCAGCACTCCGAAGTTTTTTCTTTTATTTTTTGTGTTGTAATTAATTTTGTTGTATTTATATTTGCATCTTTTAATCATTAAAAGTATTTTTAATTTTATTTTCTTCTGCCAAAGTGTAAAATTTTACTAACACGTTGCTTTTTTTTTAATCCATAATTAAGAAATCCACAGGCGTATCTCTAATATTAAAAAAATTGGATTAAAAACCAATTAAAAAATCTTTCTTTAAATATTAAAAACAATTTAACAATTTATAAAAAATCAATGTTTAAACTGTAATAATTTATCTTTAGACATTTTTATTGGCATTCTTTACACAGGAAAAAGCTTTTTTTAATCAGAATTAAAAGTTGTGACACACAGAACGAAGGCGTAAATAGTTAATAAAAAGTTTAAATCCTTTTTGTTCTCATTTCTTTAAAACCTACAAAATAACATGTAAATTAAGTTAAATACCGCAGCTATTCCTTTATTCGTAAATTCATTTATTATCCTTGGATAAGGATAATTAATACTTGTTATGTGGCAAAAAGCTTAAAAAGAAACTGTGTGAAAGAATTTAAATTGTTCATAAAGTTGTCGTTTTAATATAAACCTTCAACCAGTACTGAGAAATGAAAAGAGAGAAATATATTTAAATTTTATAGATAAGGAAAAATGTTTTTAAAAAGTGTTAAGTACGTTTAAAGACAAGTGGAGGAATTTTTTTAACTTTAGAACAACGTTATACTCAGTTCATTCATAGGATGAAACTGAAAAACAGCTTTGTGGTTTACTTTGTTTCAATAAATATCAAAATTTTAAACACAAGGTGTCCCGTTAAATTTCTATACTAATCTTGCAATAAAATCGTTTTGTAGATGTTTAGTTTAGCTGGCCAAAAACACGGCTTTTCTTTGCAACAGAAAAAAAATAAATAATTATTGGTTAAGTCGAAAGGTTTTTCGATGTTACTGTATCACATAGGGTACGCACAGAGGAGTGAAATCGCAAAAAATGGATATTAATTGAAAAATGAAAATTAGTTTTTTTGAAAAATATTTAGTAGCCGATTACAGTATATAAAATTCTACATCACTACTGAAAATTTCAATGTCATATGTTGTTTACTTGTCCAGATGCATTGCATTAAAGTTAAGTAATTTTTGAGCTATTCGCGCACAATAGTGTTAATTGAAATTCGGTATATTTCGACGCTTAATATATAGTTTTTCGCAAGTCAAAAGTAATACTTCTACTATGGAAACTTCAACCTCAGGTATTTTAGCGTTATTCTAAAAATAATTGTGTTAACAAAAATTGTGTAGAAGTATTTTTAAAAATTTTTTTAAAATATGTCTCAATTTTGGCAATTTTCAAAATATTCGTGGATATTTAAATATGAATGGTGTTAGTTGGCGTTAGACTTTTTGTTAAGAAGTATCAGTGGTTTAACATGCCTCCAACCTTTTTAAAAAAAAAATCCGACTGAGCCAGAGCTATTTTTTAAAAGGGGGCGTGACACCGCCCTATTCCACCTTGGATGTAATTCATACTGTACGATTAACAGATATACCAAATCTCATATTCATACCTCTGATAGTTCATGAGATATATCCGTTCTAAGTTTCAGGTTATATGGGCTGTGCCACGCCCTTTTATCCAATCATAACCAAGTATATCCAAGGACTATTAGCAGGTCAACAGTACATTAGGAAAGTTTTATGACAGTCGGTCTATTACTATGGCCGCTAGAGCGATTTTTAATAGGGGGAGTGGCACCGCCCACTTTTCCAAAAGATGTGTAGCCTATGTCACTCAGTGATAACGTAGCATTCTAATAGTGAAAGAATTTTTAAAATTGGATAAGTAGTTTAATTAATCTCCATTTTTTGTGATTTCACCCCTCTGTGGTACGGTAGAAAATTATTCGATAGGATTTCGGATATTTGGCAGTCGTATTCTATTATTAAGAACTTGAGAAATTATAAAATATGCATGTTCACCTCAGTGAACAATTTAGCAGTCCCATCCCAGATGTCAATTTAAACTTACACCTCAACTGTAATCAACATCCACTGGTATTGTTGTCATTTTTTTATTGAGATTCGCAAAGTCTAACTTGAGAAGGAAAAAAGTGCACGCAACATCAAAAACCCCAAACCGTTTAAATAAATAAAAATTTACATTCTTGTGTCATTATAAAATTGAAATTTATTAAAAAATATTTAAAATTTGTGAAAACCCAAAATTAAAATTAAATAAAAAAAGGATTTTACATTTGTGATAGAGTTTAAGACTAAACTATAAAATATACCTAAAGTGTTTATACCTACATTTGTGAAGCTAAATACCCTTGTACCTACACGGAAATAAATTTAATCAAAAACCTACATTCAAATAAGTCAAATCAAAATAACCTAAATTAATCTTAAAATAAAAGTAATTCTTATTTACTAAAATGATACCTACATATATGTATATGTATTGCACATAATTCCCCTATAAAGGTTTGTTGACCCATAGTCATATACTTTAACCCTACACTCTATTTTTCCCTGTCTAACCCGTATAAGCAATGCTTATAAAGAATATTCTTTGAATTATCGGGAGTTGCAATTTTTAGGTGCATTTTGACCCAAAGAGCCTGTGACCCGAATTTGTTCTATTTCGCTCTTTCTCTATGTGTTTTCGAAACGACGTCGCTACACTATTGAGTTACTCTGTTTTTCAAAAAATGCCTGAAGTTATCTAGTTTTTACAAAAAATTGGTATTTTCTGATTTTTGTTTTTCAAACCACTTTTAATTAGAAACTTTATCAAAATTTCGATCTAACAGAGTGATAGTTAATGAATCACGCTTTCTATTTTTGGTGTTATCTCAATTTTTGCAAAAAGTGGAGTTAACAAGTTTTTTTCATACGGCCACAGAAATAGCTTCGCATAACTTGGATGGCAGATTATACATATAAGATTAGTTTTTCTTCATCTTTAAATGACACCAATTTGTATACAAATTTCTTTGTAAATTAATTATTATAATTATTCATCATCATTCATCATTCATATATATTAATAAGCAAGTTGTGTTCTTTGGCTCCCTTTTACGACTACACTAAAAATTGGATTTTAACAAATGATACATAATTCGCAAGATATTTTTTGGTAGAAGTGCACAACGTACATTTTTATTAAAATCGGTTCTGTATTTTAGGAGTTATAGGCGTTGAAAGGTGTTACTAATACATAGAAAATACTCACATACGTGGGAGCAAAAACAAAATGTAAACAAATAACAGAAACACAGATTTATGCTTCTTTTTTCTGTTTATACCAGCGTTGCCACTTTGTGGGTAATTACCCGAATTTGGTATAATTTTTACTTTCTTGGGTAGAGCGTGTGTAATTTCTCTTAGGTGTAATTCAGGTGTTATTTCAAATTCTTAATTCAGATACCCAAAAAAAAAAATCAAGATTCAATTTCAGTGATGACATTTATTTCTTTTTAAATATTGGTGATACAAATGCACAGTCTTCTGAACCAAAGAAAAAGACTTCAATCATTAGATTCAGATAAAGATGACTATCATAGTGGTTTAGAACCAGAAGTTTATTGAAAAAAGTTATTCGAGCTAGCCTTTGGGTAGGAATGTTTCCAATATTCCAACATATAATTAATTTTATTTGTGTCTGCAAACTTTCAAATCCTTTAGTTTAAACAATATTTAACGCCCTTAACAGTTCTAAACCTGAATTACGAAAGGAACATTTGTATAAAATCCTGCCGGCATTAAGTTTACTAACGGGCATTTTTAAGACCATGAAACTAAAAATGGTAGAAAACACTAAACAAATAAATGTTAATTGCAGATTAATACACTGCATAACAATTTGAAACTGATTTAAAACAAATAGGCACAGCGCCTGTCCTTGACGAATCACATTGCAGGCGTCCAGTTTTGTTCATCTTTTTCGAGAATTGCTGGCTGCATGTCACGAATAAAATGAACAATGTTGACCACCAAGATGTCAATTGTTGCTGGTTTATCAGCATAAACTAGTGACTTCACAGCACTAAGGAAAACAATCAAAAGGTGTCACATCGCACGGCCTTGAAGTCTTATTGACAGTTAATTTTCTCTAAATCAACAAATCGCTTTCATTTGTGGAAAAATGAGTTGCGTCATTTAAATCATAAGGTCGCCTTTAAGAGGCGAAAGTCGATGCTTGAGTTTTATTAATTGTTTTTAGTCTTTAATGTTATATTTTTTAATGTTAATTAATTTTAAATAAGAATGTTAACAGTTTGACTAATATTGATCTTCTTTCGATGAGTCTGTTGTGTATTGCTTCTTTGTAAATGTCTTGTTTTAAATAAAACTTCAATTTTATATCAGGTGTAATTTCATTTAAATCGGGTAATTTTGCTTCATCTCAAGTGCAATTTTGAATTTTGTTGGTGGTAACACTGGTTTATACATAGTAAAAAAAAACAACAACATACGATTTCTCTCCTAAGCCTTTAATTGACAAAAATGTTTTTCTTTTTTTTGGTAAATCGCTGTTAAAGTTTAGTTGTTAGTTACAAAAAACTGAACCGAAAAAGTTGTCGCAACCTTTTTACCAAGGAAACTTCTAGAGTTTCTGGTTTTTTTTGTTAAGAAAAATTTCAGGCTTCCAAGAGTAATAAGCGTTAAAAAAAGCTCTGTTCTATATGCAATTATTAACGAAACTCTTATTGTTTTATAGCATATGGAACAAAACGTAAAAAATTATTGTGAGAAATGAAAAACAATGTGTTTTCACGAAACAAAAACTTTATTTCGTATAATATTTGATTATACCAAGATTAACTTCAGTTTTGGAGCGTTCATTTTGTGTAAGAGTGGCTCGGTTATATAATAAGTTGGCAGGCTCTTTAATGTTAAAATGTTTCCGCTGATGCGTTCAGGATTAAACAATATCGTGAGTTTTCCAGATTATTGGGTTAAAGTAAACATTTTTCCTTTTGGATAAATCTGTTCTGTAGGCAGGATCCCTAAGGGAAATATTGTCGGACTTTTGTGTGACATTTTCATTAATATCTTTTGTATTTTAGATTTTTTTTTTTGGAATTGTTGGGGTTTGTTTTTAATTTTTTAGTAATTGACCTTTTAGTTTAATTAAATTTTTTTAATTAAATGTTACCTATATTATTTAAAACTTTTTTTATATATAAATTATTTTTTTGTTGTTAAGTACTATGTACTAATTTATTTTAAAATTTCTTAATTTCTTTTAAATTTTTTATTATTATTATGTAGAAACTTGTAAGCCGATTATGGCCAAAGGGGTAGGTAACTGAAATTAAATAAAAAAAAAAAAAAATAACATTGACTACATTTTAAACTTAATCGTATAGTTATGTTTTTATAAATCCACTTAGGCAACACTTGGTAATTTGTTAAAACAAGGTAGGTTTTGTCTATAAAATAAGAAAAAAACTAATCAAATTCATTTGACATCGATTTTTAATTTAAGCTTGTTAAAAAAAAAACAAACACACACTGCCGTATTCATAAAAATATTTTAAATTTAATTAAGGTTTAAAAAAAAAAAATTGTATGAAAATTTCCCTTAATAAACGTTTGTTAAATTGAATAATCGTATATGAATAAGGGGAAAAAGTAGTAAATATTTTGTAAGTTGTATTAAACAATTTATTGTAGAATACCACAGCATCAAGCAATAAAAAGTTATATAAACTTCTCACATCATTAATTTTTTTCATTGAATTCTATTTAATAGCTGAATTCTGAAGATGTTCATCAAATAAATTGTCTGGAGTTAAAAAAAGCAAATGATACCAAGGAAATTATCAAGTATTCACTAATTGCTAAAGGCTAGTTTACAATATCTCACAAGTTTTACGTATGCCATATTAATTTGTGAGATAGAAATCTAATAAGTTTTGTTGCGACTGTCAACAAATCTAATTTAACATAACAGTTTGTGTTCACACCATCACACAAAGTATAAAATAAACACTTACACATGAAATAAAATGCAACCCTGATCCAATAAAAAAATTATTGCTTAGAAATTTTTCAAAAAACAATGAACTTTTTTTCATAATCCTGTCATTTTTTATCACACATGCATTCAGAATATCAGACTTTTACATATTACTTGAGTTTTTGACATGTATTAATACAAAGTATAATAGTGTAAACAAGCATTAAGCGAAGGTTAATTTACAACTATCCTATTTTGCAACACATCACGAATTTCTGTAATGAGGTTAAGATTCATGAAAACATGATCTGTGCCGAATGTTGTCTAGACATCTACATCTATATGAGATTTTTTCGTCTTAAAGTGCTTTAAGGGAGGGGGTTTATATGAGACCAATGGTTAAAATGGACGTACCAATTCGAAGTTCACATAGTAGCTGTTATAAAAGTTATCGTTGCCAAATTTTATATTAATACCAACATTTCTATTTGTAAAGGAGCTGTGGTCAAATATGGAACGATTCCAATAAGATTTGGCAAAATTATTAAGGTTGCAATAAAATATTTTTATGTAAATACCAATTTAATTTGATGGTTTATGTGCACAAACTTTTATTCCGGAAAGACTTTTGTATGAGGGTATGTGTAATTTTGTACCAATTCTTACACTTATAAAATTATTACAGTAACTGATTGTGGGTTATTAAATTCGTTTTCCGTACTTACAATAAATAGAAACTGGGAATTATTTCCTTTCTGAAAAATTGAAGGAATAGGACTACCACAAAAAAGCTTTATAAAATGCATAACTGAAATTTAGCTCATAGAATAAATTCGAAAAATAAAAAATGTTGAATATTTTTACAATCTTTATGTTTTAATACCCACACTACCATAGATAGAGAGAGAGAGAGAGAGGATATTATGCTATTGTACTGAAATATGTAACATATAAAAATACTCGGTATGAAATTGAGAATTTCAATTTGAGATTGGGAAAATTCCAAATGAAATTGAGAATTTTTATTTGAAATTGAGAAAATTCCAAATGAAATTGAGAAATTTTTTTATTTTGATAAAATGGAATTGTGTATATTATATTCATTCAACAAACATTGGAATTTTCTCAATTTCAAATTGAAATTCTCAATTTCATTTGGAATTTTCTCATTTTAAATGAAAAATGGTGTAGTATCTTTAATTACATTTATCAAAACATAGTCTGCCCATATTTAAACAAAAAATAAAAAAAAACTACTTATTTTAAAAGAAATATTGAAAAAATAGCTTAAAACATTATTACATATTTATATAGAATAATTAAAAAAGTGGTGATTAAATTTATATTTTTATACAAGTAAATCCATATAAATTAAAAATTATTTTTAAAGAAAAATTAACATTTATTCTAATAAACAGCAGTAAGAAATATAAGTAAACCGATCGCTGAGATCGTTACGCACAATATTTTGATAGACACCAGGATGTTCAGTTGTATTTCTAGCTAACTGTGTTACTGGAGGAAATAAAATGAAACAACTTTTGTTAACTATTTTTTTTTTAAATTAAGGCCCAGGCCCACGATATCGAAAAGAACAATTCTTTCGTATATTTGTCTTGAAAACAAAAAAAGGGGAATGTAAGAAAAGATAAACTCACTGTTTATTGTTGGTGTTTTGTTTTGGTTTTGATATTGTTACAAGTAAGACTTTGAGTGTTTATAATTCTTATTCGCTTTAGGGTTTTATATGTATAATATTTTTGGCCTTTCTAAAATCTTTGGAAAAGGTTTCCTGATGAGCTGGCCTAAGCAACCAGTGAAATGCGCATAGAAGCTAGCTTTCCCTCAACAATAAATTTCAGTGTATTTATCAAATATGAAAAACTGGGAATTTAGCACGTCATACGGAAATCGTATTAATAAAAAACACATTTTAGTTTTTTATTATTGTGATCAATATAAATATTCGAAAGAAATGTTCTTGTCGACATCGTGGGCCTGACAGTAAAACTTTAATTTTACTAAAGTTATTAAATATACTTTTGCTTCATTTCTATTATTATTTCATACTAATAAGTATGTATGTGTGTATATGTATGTAAGTAAGTATGATTGTTCGTGCCCTGCAGAAAACCTGGGATCAGGTGTCGCCAAGCCGCAACTTTTGTCGATTATTTTGGTGACACAATCAACAAAACGTCTATACTTTTGTCTGCCTTTAAGAAAAAGAGATATTTGTTTGACAGGTGTAAAGCTGCAATAAGTAAAAAGTTCAGATTTTTTTAATGAAATAAATTTAAGTGTTCTTTTTATTTATTAAACATCTTGTGTAAACAAAATATATGCATGTATTAATTGTCTTGTCTCTTGTGTTGATAGTGCAAAATTCTGGTAAAATTATTTAAAAATATGGTGCTATGACGACTCAATTCGATGCCACATTTTATGTATTATTAACAATATTTTCATGTTCAAAAATTTAAATTAGAAACCAAAATTCACATATTCTATTTAGTTAAGTACATCAAATTTTCAATGTAGAATGATTACGAAAACTATATCGGGCGCGCTGCTGTAAATAATAATATTCTCTCACTTTATATACATATATGTTCCTTTTACTCCTCTGGGGAGCATAGGGCCGCTTTGACTTAAGTCAATCCCTCTGGCTCAATTTAAGGACAGTTTGTCATGCAATAATGATTCCTTTCTGCGATGTCACTTAGCCAATGCACTGATTACATTTTATATTAAGCTAACTCCGGTTCGTCTCTTCTTGGATGCCGATGTGTCATCCCATTGATTAGAAAATTTCACCTAATGACAATTTGGCAAAGTGATATAAAGGCTGACATCACAATGATGAAAAGTGTTATGGGTTCAAAGATGAACCAACTTGTCATAGCACTAATGTCAAAATACATCAGCGCTATTACGACTTTTCTATCAGTGTAGCAAAAAGCATTGTCTGGTCTTCTGATGGCCAGTAGTTGTGGTGACAAAGTCAATACTGCATCAGTACAATTTCACTATTGCCACTATTCCTACAGAGTACTCGAGTTCTTTTCAACTACGCATATGAATAAATAATGTTTGGTAAAATAAATACTAAAATATTCTATTCCATTGTCAATCATAGTAATAGAAGTTTTCTATAAAACTATGTTTTGCCATCACAATTGGGATATAAAAACTGAACTAAAAATGTAAATTTGATAACAAACAACTGATTTAGATTTCATTATGATGAAATTAACATTTAAATTGACAAAGTAATTGTCTAAAAATAAGCACAATTTTTAAGGAAATAAAACAAAAATTGATTGTTTGTATGGCTGTGTGATTTAGAAATAAACAGGAAGCAATAAATAAATACAGCCAATTTTGTATTTGTTTATAAAAAAGGCTAATAAAAAGTTTTTATCACTCTCAGTTGGGCTCTGTTTCTATTTTGTTTGTCTTTCCGCTTCGTAACTTATGATACATCCGAACATTAATATTGTATCATTTTGTTTTTGTTTTTATTCTTTTTTTTTTTTGACAGTTCCTAAACAAAGTCGACTTTGAATGTCATTACAATGTAAAAAGTCTTTTCGGGGAAGGAAAAAATGCTGGACTCTTCAAATGTTCAAAAGTATTTAAATTAAATAAATAAAATACTTTAAGTATCGTTGACCACTTGATAAACTGATTTTTGAAAAAAGCAAATGGTAAATGAAACAAAAAAAGTAAGTAGATGGGAGTGTCTAGAAATCATTAAATCTATAATTGACGAAAAGTCAACCAATACTAACTTTAAGTTATGACCATCTTGATTTTCTAATTCCAATGGATATAAGTTATCAAATAATTGATGTCATGCGAAAAACAAGTAAATACAATTTATTGCTTCACATTTACTTTGCTAAGAGAAAAAACTATTATGATTTCCAAACTTGAAATATCATCATCGTCATTATCATCCAATAATACATAAATAATGATGACGACCATCAAATAAATGTTCATCTTTGATTAAATACTTATTTTGACCTTTTCCTAAAGGAGAAGAAACAGTTTTTCATTAAGCATTTAATCAATAGCAAATATATACATACATACATACATTAATAATATACATATGTATATACTAGTGATGTTACTAATATTCATATTCGCATAGACGAATATTCGCCTGTTTCATGAGATCTTTATTTTGCAAATACGTTAAAAAGAAATACAAAATTATAAAAAAAATACATAATGCGTTCGCTGCAGTGGATTGAACAAAGTAAATTGAAAAAATATTACTGGAATACGTGAGACATTTAAAGGAACTCGGAGGGATCTTTTCATTCTGCCTACCATACAATCATTAAGGGTAGGGAAACACACAAACATTAATAAAATAGCGTAAACAAATTTTTTTTTGCCAAACAACACTGAATTACGAAGTAAAAGCGCAAACAAAGTGAAAAAGCGAAATCTGAAAGTCCGTTAGTATACGTTTTCCATTTTCTCCGCAGTATTTGCATTTGTTTTTGGCTTAACTGAGTACGTGCCACAGTTGTGAATTTTTCAATATCCTTCTTAGGCATTTGTTAGTAAAAACTTGCAAGTTGTTCAGATGTTTAATAGCCATGTTCCACGTTTTGCACCCATAGAGAAGCACAGACTTTACACAAGAATTAAAAATTGTAATTTTTTGTCTACTTGCACTCATGTTGCGGTTTGAGACATTATCAGAAGATCTACTATTCGCTGGAATGACGCTAGCAAAAGGTGTCTTGACTAAAAAAATAACTTTTGTCTTAGAAATATTTATTCTTAGAACTGCATTTGCAACCACGTTTTGCCAATGCTGTTGTTCATCGCCATGGCGATAATATGCAGCTTGTAAAGTTTTGATGAAGTATACGACAGTTTGTGCTTTTGTATAGTTACTAGGTAATCTCTATGCCTGTGTGGGCAATTGTGTCGAAAGCCTTCTCAGAATCTATGAAGTCCAGGCCGAAGGGGATCTCCATTCCACTGATTGCTCAGTTATAATCTGGAGGCTATTTATGTGGTGTACACAGGACTTTAAAGATCTAAGTCCAGCCTGTTCACAATGAAGCTCTTTGTCGAGGGATTCATCCAGTCATCTGTAAATAATGTTTGCTATTCTCTTGTTGATCATGCTAAGAAGTGTGATTCCTCTCCAATTTTTGCACTCCGTAATGTAACCTTTCTTCGGTATGTTGATGATGAATCTCTCCTTCAGTTCTTCGGAGTGTTCATTTCTGTTCCTTAATCTTTGTTCCACACTCTGGAGCAAAAAAGGAACTTGTTTGTTCAGGGCTGGAGCCTTGTGTTATTTTAGGACACAAATGGCATCAGCTATTTCCGGTAAGAAAGTCCTCTTAGAATGGCTCGCACAGTTGCATTTTGGTTTGGGTACATCTGTGGGTTTGCAAACATGTGAGAGCAGCTAACATTGTTTCCATAAAGATATTTGTTTTTTGAAATGTTGAGATCGCCATTGCAGTTTCGTTTGAGAAAGTGACGTTCATAGTTATTAGCTTCTTAGTTATTTTATATAAATCGCGGGTTCTTCCAAACTCTGTGCCTCTTGGGCCAGGTTTTCTGTCCACTTCCTCTTGTCTTTACGAGCGGCACGTTTGACTTTTGTGTCAATGGAACTGTAGTTACACTGAAGCCTGTGTTTTTCCATGAGGGTTCTGGCATCGTTTATTTGGGACATTATTATTTTTTTATCTCTTGGGGTTATGAGCTTCCACTAATCATTGGTTATCCACTGCTTTCCGTTGGAGGCTTTGTAACCAATTTAAATTGCTACCACATCACATGTAAGTTTGCGTAGATATAAGGATCGTTTTACCTATCGAAATTTAATTTTCTGTGAGTTGTAATTTATTTGTTCACTATCGCAACTCTTAGTCTGATGGTGCCAACAAGAAGATAGGCACCATCGCGCGTTTATTTCGCGCCACTTATTGAGAAGACATATGGAGTCTTACTTAAAGCGATGTGGTCGATATGATTTTCCGTGCAATAATCAGGTGATATCCACGTGACTTCGAGAACTTTGTTGTGGGAGAAAGTTTCCCACCTCTCAACAGTTTGTTGGTGTGGCACTCTTTTGTTTTGATGGCCTATGACTTGTTCGCAGTTCCAGTAAATTTGGTAATTTAAAGGCACCAATCACTAGCCTTGACATTTTTCAAATTGTAGGCACTCACAAACCCCTTAACCTACTGAGAATCTCAACTTGCGTATACCTATGGAACGTTTCACTATCCCCAACTAGTGAACGCGCCTGAAATCATTCAGGTGAGCTTCCGTGAGTTGTAGAATGAGCAACTCACTTGAACAAAATCATAAGTTTCCATTTCGTGTACTGCACTTTCCACTCCCGAGAGTGCTATTTTTAAAAGTATGAAGTAAAATTATTTATTAAATTTTAACATTTTTTATTTGTTACAGTGGAATTTCCCTTAATGATCACCTTCCTTAAGTAGACACCTCTTTTCGATAGACATTAAACTAATTGGTGTTTTTAAAGGCCAATCAATAATTTAAAAAAAATGTTTAAGGAAAATGTGATTAATGCTTTATTTGTACACATTAGTTTTAAAGAATCGTTTTTTTTTTTTGGGAATCGCATGTCCTTGTGAAAATGTATAGCAATTTACAGAATTTTACTGAATGCCTTGAGAGCTCAATCAATAAATATTTTATGCCCTTGAAGCATTTGTGGCATTTTATACTCACACTTGATGAATTCATGCAGATACATTTTCATGCTACATGCAACTTTGTTTTGTAAATACCGAACAGAATTTCAGAAACCACTAAGAGTAAAATTCACACACACTGCTCCACAAAACCATGAACTAAGAATAGCAGGCAAGTTTAGCGAGGAAACCCGTTGCTATTTATTCAATGGTAACCACTAAATTAGGAGCATTCAATATAAGTCTTGAAGCAGTGAACAGTTTTTAAAAAAATTTACAAATACAATTTTCTAATGCAAGAACTCACACTGCTCGTAATTGGTTTTACAAGTTTTGTTTCATACACTTTCAACTTTGAAAAGAAAACAGCTTCAACAAACGAATTGTTTTGAATAAACAATGAAAATTTAAACAAGGAAAATCTTCTCTAATCTCATCTTATGTCACATTCAAATTCTAAATAAAGTAGACTCCTTGATAAAAACACACACATACATGCGCACATGCAAACACACGTAGCCTTTTACTCAAATTGCATCTTTCTATTGCATTTCTACATTCAAACGCATTTCTACTTACTCCCATACATACATACATACATACATACATACATACATACATACATACATACATACATACATACATAATGCATAAGAATTAAAATTAATATGTGCATTGCACATATCCAATTGTGAAAATGTACAGGTTGTTAAATGTAAATACATAATAACATCTGTTTACAGGTGTGTGTGTGTGTGCGGGTGTATTCATGCAATTTCAAATTGTAATTTAATTAAAACCGTTACCAAATTTGCATGCGAATTTGCCATTATACGCTTAACAACATAATGCTTGTTACATTTCTTCAATTCATACCATCATCTAAATTCATGAATCTCTGTCTACAGACATTTGCACAAACTCAAGCATATACGCACTCAACCATATGCATAACCCCACTCCCACATACTGAGACACACACACACACATGCCAAAAACTCTCTTCCTGCACTCATGATTATAAGAGCCCAACTAAGAGGTGCCCACATTATGAAAAGCAGAAATATCACCAATCCGCCTCAAATAGAGATGCAGTAATTTCTTTGCAAAGTTAATGCGATTTCGGCGGTAATTTGTAGATTTTCAAAGCCATAACTAACTAACTAACTGAAAAGCTAGCTGAGTGAGTAACCAAGTAAATGAAGAGTAGATGAGTGGCTGAGGTAACAGTAGTGTTACTACCGAACACAGACAGGTGTATCCTTGTGATGTGTTCCTTAAGATATCTTGTGTTTATGACACAAGGGGCACAAAACGACATCGTCATACCAGGCTGATGTTTCTGATTTATACAATTTATTTTCCATTTTAAATAAGGGATTCCTTTGTGGTCGGAGAGTATTAAAAGCGACCGACCAAATGCAAACATGAAAACTATGCCAGCTCTAATTTCAAAAACATAATTTTACGAATCAAATCTAAAATGCTGTTGCTATTAAATCATTTGTGTGTTTGCTGCATAAATAATGAATTTAAATAAATATTTAGATTAAAGTGTAACAGACAGAATTGCATATTCGAATTAGTTAGTTTTGAAATGGTACATTCATTACAATGAAAACAAACCCAAAATGAATTATTAAAACTGGATTTAAATATGCTTTTTTGCTTGGATGACTTTTGATTTTGTAGGCGAAAAATGTGTAGAGGTTTAACTATCCCAAGAATACAAACTCATGCCTGTTTTCTTAAGCAAAATAGTCACAGGGACCGTATTTTAATGCTTTTAAAACAATTTTTTTTGGTTTTTTTTTTCATATAAAAATTTTGCGAAAAAAAATTTTATTTATCCATCTGGACTTTAAAATTTGGGAAAAAAAATATTTTTTTCTTTTCTTTTGGATAAAAATTTAAAATTTATTTATCACAAAAGTTGAAAATTATTTTCATCTTTTTTTTAGCGGATAAAAAAATTTAATTATAAACAGTTTAATAAAATAATGTTTTAATACACATTTAAGCCCGTTTTCACAACTTACCGATAGATAAAGGTAAGGTTTATCGTGCGTTTTGAATTAATTAGTACAAGAAGATTTTAGATAGCGCCACAATTCAAACAACAAAAACTAAATTAAATCACATATTCAAGCAGATACAGCTAGAAAAGCCGTTTTGACTCTACGATGGAACGGGCAGACATACACAGACTTGTAACAGCCCTCTTTTTGGGGCGGGGTTAAAAACGATTGGGGTTCTTCTATAATTTGCGAACTTTTGTTGCTTTATACATATAAGAATTTATATTCGAAAAAAAGAAAAATGTCAATGTTCAATTTTTGATCTACAATAAATGAAAATAAATTTTAATAAACAGAAATATTTACATACATATTTGATATGGAAATAAAAAGTTCTCGAGTCTCTGAATAGTCATAATAAAAATGCAGTCGATTTAGAAATTTAAGTTTGAGAAAATAAACAGGAGGCTTATAAAGGGAACAATTGTCCGTGCCTTTATACTGTTTTTGCTAAACAGAAAAATTCTTTGTTCGGTTAGTGAAGGTTTTTTTTTTGGCCAACTAGCACATCTTTATCAACGCAAGAGATCTGTTTATCTCTCCGATAAAAAATGTTCTTATTTTTCGAAGCATTATTGGCACATTTTAAAAAGAAAGCGCGCAATAAGCCATACAGAGAAGCATATAAAATATAAAAATATAAAATTAAGGGACACTACATTCCCTTACTACGAAGCATGTTTGTAAGGGTGAATATAAAGAGAAGAACTATAAGAAAAAATACATGTTACTTTTGTATTTAGTTGTCACCATGATACAAATAAAGAAGGTAGTTCCACTCTCTCTTTTTATCGGCATATTAACGTTTTGTCGTTTATGGGAATTATCAAAATATGTGCTACCATATTTCATTAATTAATCTAATTTTTCTGTTTTTGTTTGATTTTTTTTTTTGAAGTTTAAAAAACTCAAAAAACTGAGTGCTTTTCATATAAATTTTATTACACGTTCAATGACTTGTGTTGTGAAAACAGCACATACACCAACATCTAAATGAAATATGGATAATTTGTAATACAAATTACACATTTTAACAAAGTTATTTCCGGGAATACAAAATTTATTATTAATACGATTTCCGTAAGACGTGCTAAATTCCCAGTTTTTCATATTTGATAAATACACTGAAATTTATTGTTGAGGGAAAGCTAGCTTCTATGCGCATTTCACTGGTTGCTTAGCCCAGCTCATCAGGAAACCTTTTCCAAAGATTTTAGAAAGGCCAAAAATATTATACAAATAAAACCCTAAAGCGAATAAGAATTATAAACACTCAGAGTCTTACTTGTAACAATATCAAAGCCAAAACAATGTAAGAAAAGATAAACTCACTGTTTATTGTTGGTGTTCATGGTTGTCACTATGTTTTTAGTATTCTTAACGAAATTATAACTTTAAGCAACTTTGTCAGAGACGGAAAGTTTAAAGTCGGATTTTGTTGGACCGATAAATAGCTTTGCATTATAAAACCTTCATTTATTATGTTTTTATCTATTAAATATTATTATTATTGAAAATAACAGCAATAAAAAATGGAAGTTGTAATAATGCAAAGCTATTTATCGGTCCAACAAAATCCGACTTTTAACTATTGGCAAGTTGTAATAATGGCCCTTAGAGATGTTAGAATTTGACTTTTAACCGGATATTTGTGCCAGTTACAAAAACGTTTTGCTTTGTACTTGTAACTCATAATTTGAGTTTTAAAGTTAGAAAAGTCATTGATAAAATCTACAATAGCTAATCAGCCATGCAACTAATGTTGTTTTCTTTTCTACACAACATAAATCGTCTTCTTAAAAGGTGCATGTATAAAATGTCTTGCCAGCCCTGTAATAATGCAATTTGATATTTGACGAGAACAAAACACAAGATAGGAAAAAGTGAAATGCCCTGTGTTTAATACCTGACAAAAATTGTTCTTCATCAATATAGCTAATTTTTTAACGCATTTTTTCATTATTTTCTGACACTTGTTTTTTAACCGATTTAGCGATAACAATTAAATTTTTGGATTTGTTACCAATATTGCAATTGTTCGCGAATTTTAGCCATGTTCGCGGTAGACGCGGTTTTTACTATAAGTTATATAATTTTTTAGAGATTTAGAGATTTTTAATAAATATTAGACTTTGCTATCATGAATTTAGCAAATTTAGCAATTTTGAACAAATTTTTGCCATTCCCAATAGTCTAAGGGGCTTTTAATCAATTTAATGGGTTCTTTGAAAAATTAAAAATTTTCGCTAATTTTGCAAACTTTTTCGTTATTTTCGGATATTTTGATTTTTTTTTTTTTGCTTATTTAGCGATTTCAATTAAATTTTTGCTTTTGTTTCAATTTTGCAATTTTTGCGAATTTTAGCCATGTTCGCGATATAAGCGATTTTCATCTGTAAGGCTTGTGATTCTTTACAGCTTTAATGATTTTTAAAAAATATTAGACATTGCTTTTATGGCGCTGTTACCAAATTTTTGCAAATGTCCGCTAATTTAGCAATTTTTACCGATTTTTTGCCATTCCTTTTTTTATATCAATTTTATGGCTCGTTTGAAATAATAAAAATTTTCGCAATTTTTCGCTATTTTTGCAATATTTTCCGAATTTTTGCAATTTTCGCATTGCTTTGTTGCTGTTTGAGACAATCGTTGCCGTTATAAAAAAACCCCATATATAAACATCATATATCACCTTTTTTACAGGGCACTAACAAAACTCTCGATTTATTCGGGGTGAAAAATGGAATGCCTTGTGCCATAAGTAAGGGTGAATGTTTTAAAATAAAACATGCTTCCATTTTAAAGAGAAAAACATTTTTAATAAACGAACACAAAATTCCATTTTTTAAATAAAATATCACATTTTTTTGTAGGAAAGAAAACACCATAAGCCACCAAATACATAGTTTGTCTTAGTTGCCACTTGTGTATACTGGAAATCTGTTTTTATAGAGTTTAATCCATTCCACACAATTCCCTAAAAATTTAAATGAGAATGCGCTAATGAGTTTTCAAATGCCCTGCAAACACGCGTGTAAAATGTAGCCCACAAGGGACTAGGACTAGTCCAAAAGTTACCCAAACGTATGGGAAACACATGATCTATTTAACATTACGGTGTCCTAGGGTAGGACCATATAACCCAGCTTTGGATCAGTCTTAAAACTAATCCATTGTATACACAAGAGAATTAGTTTTGAAGTCGTTTAAAAACGAAAACATGTCGTTAAAACGAAGACATGTCCTCTCAATACAAACACTTTTTAACAATGACATGGTCCATGCTTGCATTACATCGGACCAGTCCATGGAGTAGTCCATTTAATCAAAATGGATCAGGTGGTCCAATATTATTTGCAGGGATGTAATAAAATAAAATGTGTGCATTTGCAAATGGATTTATTAAAGTGGCAAGTCTAATTTGATACTAAAAAAAAATAATCTTGTTGTTTGGGAAATTGATGCTACAAATTATTTATTTTCTTTTTTCTTTTTAAGCTTGAAGTAGTTTTAAGTATTACACAGACACACACACACACAATTCAATTGTGTCGGTTCATGCAAACGCGTTGCTCGTTTTAGAAAAACTCTCTGTGTTAAAATAAGAAGTATAAATAAAAATGTTTCTATTGTATGACAAAAAATATTAATCATTGCATTTTACTGTTTCACTTGTTGTTGTTTTTATTTTCTTTTTGCTATTTTTTTTGTTCTTATTTTTGCATCGCTATTTATTGTTTAGTTAAAATTACATGACTGCAGCAGCAGCAGAAAAGCTTGTCTGTCTAGGAATCTGTGATTTCTGTTATCTCGTGTCAGCATTTAATATCGGGGTCTACTGCTGCTTCTGCGTTTGCTTATAACAACAAAAAGGAATAGCAAAAAACAATTCAGAAAAGCAGGATGCTCCTGAAAAGTCAATTGTGTGCATTGTACGTAAATATGCTAACAATTAATCATGAAATAATACAACTCTTAAACAAAGAACTCGTAAAGTGATAAAGGATGATTGTTAAAAGACATCAACTTGTGTCCGTGGACTTGGAGGTTTGTTGAAATTTCAATTGCGTGACAAAATATTGTCTATGTATTCACGTCATGTAGCATGAAATGCCAAATCTTCTTATCTGCTTGCTTAAGATGCAAAATATTCAAAATTTTTAACATCAAGGCACTTACATTTCAACAGCTTAATCTTGTGTGAAACACAATAAAAGTTTTTCTCTAAAAAACAATGTTACAAGCTAGTGGCATGTTGCAATTCCCAAAGGACACATCATAAACATTTCGTTAAAGCGGATTTATGTAAAATGTACATATATTTTAATATTCAAAACTCATTTCCATCGTCTTAATTGCTTTTTAAAAATAATAATTAATATTTCAAAATGCCAACTTCCTGCTTCCCATGTTCTGTTTATCTTTTACAAGGATACTCCGATAACAATTTTACTCAAAAACAGACAATTACATTTATTTTTCTCTTTCATTGGCGTTTCATTAATGTGTATTTTTCATTTTTGATTATATTTGTTAAATGTCTTATTCGTCGCTGTTCCCGTTCACTGCCTTGTAATGACAAAAAGCAAATTGGTTTTCAATAATAATGATTTAAAAGATTGCATTGTGTGAAAATTATAATCGAAGTCGTATTCATTCGCTTAAATGGTGTGGAAATCTGTAAATTTTTTAAAAGAATTGTCGTTTCGGGGATTTTTGAAAAGAAAAGCTTAAGCCAGATATTTTCATTTAAATGTTCGATAAAACAAGATTTTGGGAGAAACATAATGGATGTATTTTTGTTTGTTTGTACAGTGAACACCATGACTTCGAGATGTGAACTTTAATGAGGTTCAATTGTGGGTTCTTGTTCTTTTGTTGTGTTTTCAATACAAATTAATAATTAATAATTTTGCATGTATTTAAACACAAAATCAGTAATTGGTTGACTTTTAATCAAACATTTTCTAAAACGTTAAACATCTTATTTTTTTTTTAATTACCCAGTAAAACATTGAGCTTCAAACGAAGCAGGTTCGATAAGTAAGTGAGATATGTAAGAGTTTCTTTCGCTTACCATACCGCTTACAGGAGACATGAATTTTATATAGTGAGTTCCCACTTTGAAGCAATTCAGCATTACATTTTTGACACAAAAAGCGCTTTATTCAACGCATATAAAAACTGGTGAATGTAGCTATTAGCTTTACACACTGAATTATTTTTACAGTTATTTTTGATGCTCTCCCTTACAAACCCGCTTATATTTTTAAGTGTACCATTAGTGCTTCGTAAAATGATAAAAATTTTTATTGGGTATGCTCTTCATTATCTATTTTAAAGAACAAAAAATGTATATCCTAGACTATGAGTCTCTTATTGAGGTTTTTATTACAGCTAATATCAGGGCAGGTTTTGAATAAATATCAGGGCAAATTAAAAATCAATATATATATATAAATATTTATGTTAATTTATCTGTTTGTTTTTACCTTTTAGTCGCCTTATCGTCTGAACCGATTTTTATGAAACTTTTACAGTGTATAACTGATGGCCTGGAAGCAGCTATAGGCTACATATTTTTTTGGATTGTATTGAAGAAGTAGGCGTGTCACCTTCTATACAATGACATTATATGTAGATTTCGGTATATCTGGAGAACGGCAAGAGCCAAAGTTTCCAAATTAGGTTCAAGCATCCGACAAAATGTAGGCGAGAAGGTAGAAATGTGGGTGGCACAAAATATATTTATTTATATCTTAAGAGCGTAACTGACAAATCGTCTAAATTTGGTACACATAGCTGGGTTATCAGCACACAACCTCCCTAAAAAAATTGGTGGGATTAGAAAAGTTGGCGCCGCACCTCCCATACAAATACATTATAGATTTCAGCACATCTGAAGAACGCAAGTGCAAAAGTTTTCAAAAAAGGTACAAGCATCTTGGTTAGCAATACTAAACATCAACAAAGTCTGGGCGGAAATAGAAAAATGGGCGTGGCATAAAATAGATTTATTGATATCTAAAGAACCGTAAGAGAAATTTTCTGTAAATTTGGTACAATAGTATTCAATATTCAACACTTGTCAAAAAGTGGGTAGGAATGGTAACGTGGGCGTGGCACAAACTGGAGCTCTGTATATCTAAAGCGCGGCAACAGCTACAGTTTACAAATAAAGTACAAATAGCTTGGTTATAAATGCTCAACATCTGTCAAATTGTGGACGCGATAAGATAAGTGGGCGTGGCACAAAATATAATTCTTTATATCTTGAAAACGGTAGGCGTA
The DNA here is from genome assembly GCA_949318255.1 of Pollenia labialis. Lineage (NCBI taxonomy): Eukaryota > Metazoa > Arthropoda > Insecta > Diptera > Polleniidae > Pollenia > Pollenia labialis. The sequence goes on along the minus strand of OX439143.1, from coordinate 1,297,556 downwards.
AAATTATTCAAAGTTGGTATACATAGCTGGGTTATCAATACAAAAATCAGTCAAAAAATGGGTGGGAGTGGATATGTAGGCATGGTACAAACAAGAAGTCTATTTATCTAGGGAAAGTTTACAAAGAGCTTGATTTTAAATGCACAGCATCTGGTAAAGTATGGTCTGTGTTGCAGACGTAGGCGGGGCGCCATCAACACAAAGAAAATATAAATAAAGAATGGTAACAGTATACATATATATTTGTATATCGTCGTCGAAAATCCAAAAGTACGTTTCATCAAAAAAAAAAATAAAAATCGAGCTTTTGATTGATTATGAATCGTTAAGTTATCTTCCAATTTTTAGATTTTTGCGACCAAAAATAGCGCTTTTATATCCATAATTCAAAAAACCTGATCAACATGTACATTATTTTCAAAAGTCAAATGAACGTATCATCAAACTTGGGGTAAGAAATTAAAATAAAATATTTGAGTTTTTAAATGACAAAGCAAGCATTGATTTTTCCTTACTACATACATATATGCTTGCTATTGTGTTTGGAAAAACTTATTCCACAATCAAATGCAACTTCCTTATGAATCTGACAACTTTCTTTGGGATGAAGGGAACCTTGTGGCGTCGACTATTACCATAAAATATTGAGGAAACGAAATCCTGCGTACCTCAAATTTTCAACATCAGACGGATGCTTTTACCAAAATCGCAATGTGTTGTTATCCAAAATGTGGAAAAAGAACACTATTAAACATAAATATTTAATCGTAGGGCACACGCAAATGGATGGAGTGCGATTCGACTCACTTTCCCCTGTTCTCATGCAATACTCATCGATTCGACCAAGTAAAGTATGCATTATATATTAGTCTGGGCTCACACTATGACAGTTTTCTTTCAGAAAGTCGTATTTGATTGGTGAGAGAGGAACATAATATGCTGTTATTTTCTCCCCTCTCACCAATAAGCTCACACTTTCTGAAAGACAAATTTCATAGTGTAAACCCAGACTTGAATACTTCAAACTATTTTTTAAAAATGTATAAAAAAAATTGAAGTGCCACTGTCAATATGATCCGTGCTTAAGGTTGTGATCCATCGGGAACCATTTATTTCAAAACGGATAATACTAAAGAATAAACATTTCTAAAAAGAAATCCCACCATTTACAGGAAATTTTTTCTTCCTTCGGACTGTCATTACTTCTGTGATAATATCCCATTTGAACATTCTGTATACAAATTTTTTATGAACTTGAATTTCATACATAATTTTGCTTTGTATTATTTAAATTATAAAATTATTACTTTTATTGTCAGTATTTATTTTACTGAAACTTCATTCCTCTTATTAAAAGGTAATAATTAAAAAAAGAACAGAAGTAATGCAAACTTAAAGCGTTAATTAAAGGAATAAAATATCATTTCATATTTTTAACTTTTTCACTTCTGTTTAAAAAAATATTTTTAATGATACGTCATTTTGTTTCAGAAAACACAAATACAAAAGAACGTAACAGATATAAACTTTAAAAATATTTCGAAAAATATAGTTTTTCTCTTGAATTAGTTTAGTTGTTCTGTCATTATTCCATATTCCATCAATTGTTTCGATATCTCAACTATTTTTTATTTTATAACATTTTTTGCTTCTCCTGTAAAATTAGAAAAAGTGATGTTACGTACTTTTGGATTTTCGACGACGATATATCCTTTATTTACAGCTGAATTAAATTACAGAGCATATACAACAATTGCAAAAAGTTCAAAGTGAACATAGGGTATCGACAAGCTCTCTCCATCTAACTCTATCGTTGGCCAGTGCTTTTGCGTGATTCCAGGGTATTTGGACTGATTCTAGTTCTCTTTTAGTACAGCTTATCCAGGGGTTTCTTGGGCGGCCTCTTCTACGTTGCCCTTGGGAGTTCCAGTCTAAGACGGCTCTAGCGAAATCATTGTGTGGGCGACGTAAGATGTGACCTACCCAAGTCCATTTCCTACTACGGACTTCTTTTGCGACAGGACTAGTATTTGTTCGTAGTAACAGTTCTTCATTTGAAATTTGATTTGGATAAAAAATTCTCAATAATTGGCGTAGACAGCGGCTGATAAGAACTTGGAGTTTGCGAGTTGCTGCCTGTGTCAAACTCCAAGTTGTGGAGCCATATAGTAAAACGGATTTGACCCTGCAGTTGAAAATTATAATTTTTGTTTTACATCCCGCGTTGTTGCATCTCAAAATTTTATTTAATGCAAGAAAATCACTTCTAGCCTTGTGAATACCATCGCTAATGCCTACCTCTGATCCCCTGTCTTTGGTAATTTTACTGCCGAGGGAGCAAAAGCTGTCACCGTCTTCAATGACCTGCCCGTCTATAGTAAGCGGATTAACATTTGTTGTGCCTATTCTTATAAGCCTGGTTTTGTTAATATTAATTTTCAGACCGACCTTAGCAGCATTTTCTGACAGGTATTTAAGCCTGGCTTGAAGGTGTTCTAAACTGTGCGCGAAAAAAGCAGATATCGTCAGCGTTCCAGCGAATGACATAAGGTGCCTGACTATATGTTGATTCTAAAGCAAAATCCTGTAGGATTAGGAAGAGTGTGGGTGATGGGTGCATCTTTGCTTTACACCTTTGTGTGTCTCGAAGGGTAGACTTTCCCCTCTGTTGAAGCGAACTGTAATATCAGCATTTCTGTACAGCTCACTAATCAGTGTGACAATTTTTGAAGGTATGCCGTTGTTCATAAGAGCGTTCCACATAGCGTTGCGATAGACAGTATTAAAAGCTCACTCAAAATCGATGAATAGAAGATGTAGGTGTGTGTTAAGTTCTACTGACTGTTCAATGATTATGCGTAACGGGTTAATGTGATCGGCACAAGATCGCCCTGGACGGAAACCAACTTGTTTCCTGCGTATAACTTTGCTGATTACATTAAATAATGTTATTCCCGGCCAGTTCTTGCATAAGGTGAGGCCATCCTTCTTTGGAATTGTTATCATTATTCTTTTCTTCCATTCCGTTGGAAAGGCGTTTGAATCCCAGGCTTCTCTTAAAATTGGGTTAGTAAATTGGGCAATGGGCTCTGATCCATATCGGTAACAGTAAGAGTGTTCAAGCTTGGTACAAATAGCTTCGTAAAAAACACACGAGATCTGTTTTAATAAAGTTTTCTTATATTATTTTAATCAGGGTAGCGAAGTGCACTGGGTTAAGCTACCCAGTTATCATTTTGCGAAGCACTAATGGTTCATTTGAAAGATAAGCGCACAATTATGCGCTACGAAATAAGACATGCAGAGTTGCAGTAAAGTAAGTGAACGAACTCTTAACAAGTTTAATAAAAAAAAATAACATTTAAAGTTCCACGGCCTTTGCTTACTACGAAGCAGGTTTGTAAGGGAGAATACTTAAAAATAGCTATAACAAAACATTCAGTGTGTAAGTCTGATAGTTACACTCACAAGTTTTTACATACGTTGTGTAAAGCGCTTTTTGTATCAAAAATGTTTTGCTTCAAAGTGGAAACTCGCCGTACAAAATTCATGCCTTCCATAAGCGAGTTGATAAGCGAAATCCTGACATTTCTCCCTTTCAAACCTGCTTCCTTCGAAGCATATTCATATGCAATAAATATAAAAAACATAAATATACGTAGGAAGTACTTAAGCAAAAAGATTATTGTAGTTTGTATTTGTAAAACTGTTTATTAAAAAAATAAAAAATATTTTTTCAAATTTTGAATTAAAAGAAAATCATTTTTCGCACAGGCAATAAAAACATTTTAAAAATGTTCGCTAAGTGTTACTATTGTTGCAAACTTTGGTTGTTGTGTTTCCATTTCAGCAAAATCCTTGTTTAACAAATTGTTTCAAAGAAAAAAGCTTAAAAAAATTACGCTGATTTAGTTAATTGTTACTTGCGAAATTTGCAGCTATTTAATAAATTACATTTCCACAGTATGAAACTCTTTGTCGTTGTTTTTAGGTTAAGAATCTTTTTTACCAATTTACAGCCTTGAAAACACTTTATTTTTTATTTTTTATTGTGCCCTGTGCTTCTATTGCCTCTAACTATATTTTTTACTTCTATTCAATTTAACGAAAATGCTAAAAAATAGTTGCACTTTTTCAGCAAATCCATAATTCATTGCAGCATAATTGAACTGTGTACTCGTAGTTGATTGCAATATGTTTTTAATAGAAAAAGAAAAAAACAAGATTCCTAACGACAGAATTGTTAATGTCTCTTTTCAATATTTATTTTTTCAATTTCACCTTGAAATAAACAAATTTATTTGCTAATAGTTTAACTTTTGCACAGAACAGAAAAAAATCCTTTCTTCGTTTCACAACACCATCAAGGTTTCTTTATGGGAACAAAGAATAAACCAATCCATTTATGTTTTATGTATTTTTGCGAGGTTGAGTGAGTGTTCGGAGGATTTTAGACCCAGCCAACGTTGCTGTTTGTTCTGTTTACTTAACCACACTCCAAAAGTTTTGTATGGTTCAACGATAAATTTCAACCAAAGTATTGACACTTGAGGTTGCTCTTACAAAAACTAAAAAGGGAATGCATCACTACCACTTACACCAATAACGAACCAACCAAGCAACCATCCAACTGGCCGACCAACTAACCTACAACTCATAATTCACAATGTAACAAACATTTCCATTGTACATGTAGAAACACGTGTACTCAAAGTCCATGTAAGCCAATGATGAGAATATCGGAGAGCCAAGCAGGAGAAGGCAAAGGCACTTGATATGTTTGTTTTACAGTTTTACAATATTATCACTTTATAAAAGGGTGCTTCCTTAAGTATGTTTGGTCTATCAGAAAATCAAACTACTAAGTGTCAACTACTTTTTTTTTATTACATACATACATACATTTGCACGTTTAACTCAATATCTTTAGCTAACTAAGTTAGGGTATCATATAAATTAAAAAGTCATCGGTCCACCTATGCCAGAACTTCCAGAATTCGCTCCAGAGAATATTGGTCTCCACTAGTAATCAATTTGAGTTTTACATGTCACATGGAGTAATTTTTGGTTCTCCAGAACACAAACACGTTAAAAAATTGAGGGTAAAAATGATTGCATATGTAACTCGGTACCAAGCCAAGTCATTAGCCAATGCAAAAAGCAGACAGACGGATTGACCTGAAAGCGTAAAAAAACGATAATGACGCGCGATCTGCTTATCCGCTCTAAACAGTTTTACGACTGAAGTGTCAAACTCTAAACTAAAATTTGTTTTACGTTTAGTGTTTAAACTTGTTCAACTTCAACTGAAACAGCACTTTATAAATTTTACGATGTACATAATTGTCCATCATTAATAAACTCCCAGCAAATAAAATTGGACCACCTGACCCATTTTGATAAAATGGACTACTCCATGGACTGGTCCGATGTAATGCAAGCATGGACCATGTCATTGTTAAAAAGTGTTTGTAGTGAGACGACATGTCTTCGTTTTTTAACGACGTGCTTTCGTTTTTAAACGACTTCAAAACTAATCCTCTTGAGTATACCATGGAGTAGTTTTAAAACTACTCCTTAGTGGTCCAAAGGTGGGTTATATGACCCTCTCCTAGGACATCGTAATGTTAAATAGACCAGGTTTTTTACATACGTTTGGGTTACTTTTGGACTAGTCCTGGTCCTTTGTGGACTACTCTTTACACGCGTGTTTGGACTGGTCCTATTATTTGCAGGGCTCTGCACAACTTAAACACATGTGTTGTACAACATCCAAATAACCATCAACAAGCCAAAGAAATATTCGTACCGAAGAAACCATCGCTGCTGTAAGTCAAAGTGTTTTTCAATACACTGCCAAATTTTTTGTTTCGAAGATCTTGCTTTACCTACACTGAAGATTTAGCTTATTTAAAAAAGAAGCCTGAAGACTACCGATTGTGTCGTGTGTTTGCTGTTTTACATTATTATCAATTGTAAATTTATCTATTTTTTTTTTATCTTTTTTAGGACAGGAACAATAATTAAATGTGGGATAAAAATAAAATCCAACATAAAAAATAAGACGCCGTTGTATTAAAAAAATGTTAGTGAAGGCAGTAGATTGTCAGCAGAGGGGTTTTTACGGAATTTGTCCCTTCCCGAAATTCAAATTTTCCGGGATTTATAGAAATTATGAAAATTTATAGAAATTATGGATGAAGTTTCCTGATGATCTGGCCTAAGCAACCAGTGAAATGCGCATAGGAATAGCTTTTCCCATCAACAATAAATTTCAAGTGTTTTTATCAATAATAAAAACTGGGAATAAAGCACGAATAACAAAATCTTTTAAAAATTTAAATTTTGTGTTCCCAAAAATTGAAATTACTTTTTGATAAAAACAAAAATTAAATTTTTTTTTAAAATGTTGTCATTTTAACAGGTGAAATATTTGGTAATTGAAATTTTTTTTGATAATAAGACTAAAGGCCCAACCAGAACATGAATGAGGTCGCTTAAGTCAACTTAAGTAGCTGTGCGAATACATATAAAACATATATGGCAAGCTACAATGTACTTAATGATGCTTTTCGTCAAGTTTCGTCAAATGTCATTTGCTTAAGCAAAGTGCCAAACTGAACGCACATTCCGTACGAAAACAGCTGTGTATGTATAACAATAAAAAATAAAATAAATTAAAATGGACAAATAAGACGAATTAACATATTTTAATTTATTTTCCATTTTTTTAAGACACTCACAAATTATCTATTTTTAAATTCTTTACAAATTAAATAGCATAAAATAAACAAATACACGGTTGGACTTTTTGGTACATTTTAGTTTGAAGTGCTCGCAAAAAAACAAAATATTGCACAAATATGCAACAATGGTTAAATAGATATTAAGTACATTATGGCCACCTAAAAGTCTTTTTTTATTTGCTTATGCATTTGACAGACTTTTCGTTAGTTTTTGACAATTGCTTAAGCTAATACATGCATGATCTGGTTGGGCCTTTATCGCTGAGTCATATTTTTAACCTTAAAATCATCTTCGAATCAACTTTGACCCAATTAAGGAAAAAATTTGTGATTTTTCTGAACATTTTTAATAGATGTTTGTGATATTTTATAACTCTTATTTAATTAAAATACCTTACAGCTTAAATAGTGTCTTAGAAATATATTTCCAAAAAAATTATTTTTGAAATTGTTTACTCTGAAGGCTTTCGAGCCAAATTTCACCCGGTGAAAAAATAACCAAGTAAAATTAAATCCTGTTGTTTAAGCCATACATAATAAAATCACTAAATAACACAGAGCAGAGTTTCTCTCAGAAGTATCGAAACTCACAAAACTTTATTTGGGTTTTGCTAGTTTATCTGTTGTTCGGATTATCTGGACTTATGAATTAAGCTTGAAAAAGTTAAGAAAAACATGATATTGATCAATTCAAGTTTTTCTTGCCGTTTACAAAATTTTTCATACATTTATCGATTTTCGATGTAAAATACAGCTGGAAAATGTGAAAAAAGCAAAAAAAAATGGGCCAGTATACAGATACCAAATATGGCCAAATATGGTAAAAAACATCTTGGCAATTTTAAGGCACAAGATTCAGTTTTTTACACTTTTTCTTCTATTCTATAGCAACAATTGTGCCGAGGACAAGGAAACATGTTTTTCGGGAAAGCCAAATAAACGAGCAAAAACCAAATAAAGTTTTATTAGTTTCGATAACTTCTTCGAGAAATTGCAAACGAGAGGGAGTTTGCCGTCGATAACTTCAAAATGTTGCACAGTGTTATCGGCAGCATTTCCATGCAATTTTCCTCCAAACAGGACAAATATCTCATTTAACTTATTATTATTTTTGTTTTTTGGTTTCGAATTAAATTTTGTATGCTCTTATAAAAACACCCTGTACTATTTTTCCTTTGCACTCAGCGTTGCCAGAATTAAGATTTTATCTTATTTTTAAAGATTTTTTGGCCAAAATAAGATTTGAAGATTTTTTTCTCAAATTAAGATTTTTTTATTTTTAGAAATAAAGATTATTAACTTTAAGTTTGTACAAAATACATAATTTTTTTACAGTTTTTTAAACAGAAAATTTTTAAAACCATTAGGTTTTGTATCATATTTGTTGTCTAACTGTTGGTTTTGCACACTTTTGAACCCATTGTCTGGCGTACACAAAAATACATCATTATTTCTGGGCATACAAAATATTAAAAAAGCATCTTAAATTAGCAGTTGTTAATTTTGGGAATACGGATGAAAAAAATTATTTGTGAAAAGAAAAAACGCATTTTTATAAAGTTTCATAAATTAAAGAACAAAAAAGTTCAGGTATTTAGTACCAAAATGTAAAACTAATGGAACTTAAGAAGCTTTTAGTTTAAAAATTCCACATTCCATGTTTATAATAATTTTTAAACAAAGTATATAAACATAAGTGCTTAAGAATATCTTTTTAAAAGGTGCACCAACATTATTTTAATAACAATTCCATAAGGAATATATTTAAGAAAATCCATATACTTTCAATGAGCTCTTTGTAAATGCAATTTCCTCGAAATGAATTCGATAAAAGAACGGTATCAACAAACATAATATTAAATTAAGAACCCATAAAATTTCATATGAAGTATGAGCTCCCAAACTAAAATTTTTTTGCTCAAAATTTATGTACACATGAATGAAACTTCTTTATTTAGATGGACTTTTTTTTAATTTCTTATTGATTAAAAATTAAATGGATTAAAAATTTATTTTAGAAACAATTTTATGAAAATATATATGTAGCTTAAACACAATTTAAACCTACAATCTAATTTTGTATAAATACCGCAATTTTGTATTTCGAAAATTAAAATTTTTTTACTTTTTTGGCCTTGTTATAAAAAATTTTAAGATTTTTCTCTTAAAAATAAGATTTTTTTCGCCCAATTAAGATTTTCCTTCCAAATCTTCTGGCAACGCTGTTTGCACTACATACTTTCGAAAGTGGTAATTTTTTTAATGTAAAACACCTTAAACTCATAAAGAAAAAAAAATGAAAAAACCTTCAAAGAACTGCACAAAAGCTAAAAGATTTTTAACATTTAAGTTTTATTTTTCAAAACAAAAACCAAATTTTTTTTTGAGAAGAGAGAAAAACATTCTTAAATTATTTTACTAATGGCAGAGATATTTCTCTGTAACATGATGTGCCGAATTAGGAAACCTTGTTTTAAGTGGGTAGTAGTACATTTGTTACTGGAAACCACCTCTACTCAATTCTATTCGGTTCATTAAAACAGCTAAAAAATCAAGAAAAAACAAAATCGTCTTACCTTTGACACTTTGAAACTGAAGACTCTTCGACTGTGTACGAATAATAAATGAATATTTATTGATTATTCTACAATTCAGTCTTATCACAACCCTAAAGCGTTTGGTGTGCACATTGCAACATTCCATTTCTTCATTTATTATTTTTCACAAACAACGATTTTATTTAAAGTTATCACACAATTTAAAAAATTTTTTTTTAATAATTTGCTAAATCCATGGTAAATCAGCGAAAACGTGTTTCTTGGTGACGTTACAAGTGATATCATTCAGAAATACATTAGAAGAGATGCCAGCCAATGCGCATGCGTTTAATTCTCTTAATTTATTTCAATTTAGACTCTAAATTTTAGAGGGATTTTATCTCTTATATTTGTTCAACTACGTCTGGTTAAAATATTTTGTTTATTTAATACACGAAAAAGAAAATTCATGTCATAAATAGCACTGTGTGACAGTGGAAATACTCTTTCAAAATGATCCAACGCAGGTCGCAGGCCTTGTTGAGTATATCAATTTGAAATGTTATGAATTTCGATTTTAGCCCCTTGAAGCTTTAAGTCATCGATAACAAACGATTTTAAAGGACAAACTCATTTGTAACTTAATCCGTTTTTTTATGCATTTTATTAAAATGTTTTTAATTCCCAATAGGGTGGAGCGTCAGAATTTACTAGATTCATGGGAAAAATAATAAAAACAAGTAAGAGTGCTATATTCGGCTGTGCTGAATCTTTAATACCGTCCACTGAAAGTTTAAAAATTTCTTGAGCGGCCTTAATATGACATCCATAAAATATAAGCAAATTTTTAAACAAGATAGACTCATAGTATCGTTGGCTAACTTCAATTGAATATCATTATTTGTTTCAGAAATAATATTAGCGGTATGAAAGTGATTTTCAGGATGGGATTTAATGTTGGAGCTACCGTAAATTATAGATCGTTCAGCATAATATTTTTTTTTTAATTTTCTAAGCTTATCCCGCGAAGCTCTATGCTTGTCTGCAGAAAACAAACCAGAGTCTCTGGCGGGAATCGAACCCGAAACCTCGGCGCTAATAGAATAGCTCACTACCAGCTAGCCTACCGGGCCACTCGTCATTAAGAAAGACTTTAATTAGACCAAATTGTAATACAAAATAAAATTTTTATGAATTTAATCCTTTTTTAATTGCTTTTCAGGAGGCCTCTTTGTATGGGACCTATGGTTAATTATAAACCGATTATCACAAAATTACATGGTGGCATTTCTAGCCATACAAAGCTAAATTGGTTTAATTTTTACGACAGTTTCTATATTTGCTAGTTTTTTCAGACCATATTTGACTGCAAAAGCATGATTCGTAACGGTCTAAAGCGTACTTAAGTGTTTTCCGAGAGTGAGCTTTAAATGGGACTTTAAGTAAATTATCGAAGAAAAAGTCGTATGATTTCCAGTCATATAAAATGAATTTATGCAAAATTAAAGAAAAAATTCTCTTTAAAAACGGGAAGCTCGATTTTGATTTTAGACCCATAGTTTCTTGGGCAAACCTTCTTAGAATTCGCCGTAGATTACGAATTTGACAACCACTTGGTGAATTATTTTAATGCATACAAATTGGCCCATTCTAATATACATATGCGGCATTCACAAGGTACTCATAACTTTGTAAAGTCATATGTCTTAAAATAATTACAAGAAATATATATGACTGCTGTGGGCTACCGCTTATAATTTTGATTTTTTCTGTTTAGCTATGACGTATCAATGAACACAGCATTAACATTTTTATTTTGTTTGAAACACAACAACAATAATTTTAAACAATTGTAATATATTATTTAGGACATTATGACGATATGACTTGATAGCACACCTTGTGAATCCCCCAATAGTTTCGACTAAAGGTTAATACAAATTTTAAATTTTTAAAAATGATTAATATTAAATCTGTCAAATATTTTGGCGATTATTACAATTATGAAGTCAAATTTTTAAATTAAATAGCGGATTTTGTTATAATGCGGATTCAAAACTTGTTTTTTTTGCAAAGCTTAGCAGCTTGGCGTCTTGTATTATAAAACTTTTACTCCGTGGAATTTCCACTTTCCCAAAAAACGTTATCTATATACATAAAATCAGTCCATTATCTAAAAATTTGTTAAGAAGAAGGCAACATAACTTAATCATATTAAATGAAGAATCCCCAGGATATTGTTATCCTTCTTGCAATGGGTCTGCCATTCATATTTATTTTAAGCTTTAATGAAGAGGATCGAAATAATATATTGAATGTATTTTTTTGTGCACCTGGCTATAAAAATTAAAAATTATAAACATTTTTTGCTTGTTCTACAATCTTAGAGGTACGTAATTATAAGCCATTAAATATTGATTTTAAAGTTCTTTTTTATAATTTGTATGTACATTTCCATACAATAAATTCGAAAAATTGCAATATTTAGAGATCTTAAAACGATTTCGATTTCGCTTAAATTCGGAACATATGGTGGTGTGGTTCATACGCAATGATCCAGCCTTGGAAAGTATTAATCAGACGATTTTGAAGAACACTACTATGTATATATGTATTTAAATTAATAAAAATGAAAACACAATAATTTTACACCCGTATTCAAAACAAAAATTTAGTTACTGCATATCCCCTGATTAAGGATTTCTTATTCAAAACACTTTTAAATAAACTATGATTATCGGCTGATCAAAGACTTTTTAACTCCTGATTAACTGCTGTCAATTTGGGTTTTCTATCAATTGAATTTCACTAAAACAGAGATGTACAAATTTTTCTTAATCGGGCAATTTAAAAGTGTTTTGAATAACCTCATGACTAAATGGTGATTAAGCTTAATTAACATTTTAGGTGCTCACTCGATGAGCGGAGTATAGTCGAAGTACACAAATTTTCGTTTTGAATACGGCTGTTAGTATTTAATTTTTTTTTTTTTTTTTGATAATGACTCCTATATAAACAAAAAGGGCGGAATATTAAAGAGCGCATATGGAGGGGAGGAGACCTAAATCCGCCACTGTAAATTAGGAATGTTTTAAGGTGTGATGCGCCATCCCTAATCTTACTGGTAACAAAACAAAATTGTAAATCCCAACCCATACAATATACTTAAACTACCTGCCTTACGGCCAATTTCACCCAATTCAGTTAGAACTAACTATTATTTAACTTCCAATTAACAATATGTTTTTAGCAACTGATAGTTAATTATAATAAACTTGGTAAACATTAATTATACGATCACTTCTGAAAAACGTGTAAGTGACTTATAAACTATTATGAATTGTACTTAAATCTTTGAGTACTTGGCTTATTTCATTGACATTAATGTCAAAAATGTATTAAGGACGAACAATACCTTAATCCCGCTAATAGCTCAATTAAAATTTTCCTGCAGTTTGATCGCTAAATTAGACGAGAGAGTAGCTAAATCGTTCCCACATTTTACACAACATTTATTTTGGTTCGGTCGCAAATGTCCACGATCATTAAATGATTGCTGAATTATGGCAAGAATTTAAAAGATTTTTGCAATAAATTATTAGTTAATAAAAGAGTTTTTGATCGGGAATCGTTATAAGAAAGAAGTCACTCACTTTCTGGTGTCCTGGTAGGCCACTACCAATTTAAAAGGAATTGATTAAAAGTTGTGCACAAATTTGCATTGGGTTTTTTTCAATTATTTTTTGCTTTAACATTTATTTATGAAACGTATTTTATAAATATTTTAATATACAAACACGTAAAAATAAATAAACATAAACCATTTACTAATTAAATATTCCATTTGATTAAAAAAACTTTCACATTAATTTTAAAAATAAATTTTGGTAAAAGTAGCTTTTTCCCATAATTGAATTATTTTTAGAATTATTCGTATAATATTAAATCTACAACAAATCTAACAGCAAATATTTATTTTTAGTGCAGATACGTGAGGATATCTATGGCATAGGGTTTCTACAAGCTGAGAAATTTTTTTGGAAATCGGAAGAAAAATATTTTTGAAATTTCCTTGAATTTTTCTTCTAAGGTTTTATAATTAAATTTAAGTTTTTATGACATTAAATTACTCTAACTGCTAGTTTTTTAATGTCGAAAAATTTTAAAGAATATTTTTCGAACGGATAACAAATTAAGCAGGCCTTCTGGAAGCCATTATTTCTTAGACACAGGATTTACTACCCCATTCCATACTCATATATTTTTTACACACGATGTCCTAGCCAGCCAAGGCCTCCTGCGTTTCCTTCTTCAGCAGGCCTGATTAGAGGCCTTCTTCAGCAAGTCTCATTGTAGGCCTATGCATGCAGAAGGAAGTAGGTAGGCCTTCCATAAGACCTTCCTGAGATGGCAAGCGATCACGAGTACTAGATATTAATAAAAGCTCTAGGAAGGTCTTACAAGGAAGGCCTCCAAAAGTTTACCGCTGAGTAGCAAGACAGTAGCAATACATGCAAACCTTTTTACTAATACATGCACACTTTCCCAACTGTCTTGTCTACTGTTTAGCAAATTTAGCAGACAGTAAAATTAGACAGTTATTTGACATTTGCTAAAAGTAGTTTGAAGTTTTGTTCGCAAAAGAAAGAAAAAATCCAAAAGTAAAAAAAAAATATAGTCTGCTTTCATTTTTTATGTTTTAGTTAAGTTTTATATTTGTTCACACAATACAGTTATTTTAAGCTATTTTTTAAATTTGTTTAGTTCATACAAAACACGTTTAGCTGAACTTGCACTGCAACATTTACGTTTGACGCCTACGTCACGAAGACAGTTAGTATGTATTTTCTTACTGTCTTGCCAGTACTGTAAAATGTAAACGCTGTGTTAAGTATCAGGCATGTAATGAAAACCGTTCAATACGATCGTTTTTATAGAGTGTGATGAATTTCAAACGATTTTATTATTTATTGTCTTACTGCCTTACACTAGGTCTACACTAACGATAAATATCTCAAAATGTTGGCAATTACGTCGGCAGAATAACAGAGCAATATTTCTTATCGCTCAGCTTATGTTAAAGGCATGGGAAGACGTATTTATGTTAACTCATAATTTTAAAGAAATTAAGGAGTGTACAAATTACGCCATCTTGCAAATATTATTTTTATTAAAATAAATTCTCTCTAATTCGCCTTAATATTATAAATGTACATATCGCACCCTAAATACTAAAGGGTCACAACTCAAAATTTTTCAATTTTCACTTTTTGATCGATGCACAGTGCTCATATCTACGCACTGTAGAAATCTTAGATCAATTTCTCTAGTATTTTGCAAAAAATATACAATTAAATCCTTCTTTGTTGTATTAGAGTACATATAAAAAGAAAACCGTTTATTGTCTCTACTGAAAATTTGAGAATTGTGAGTTGTGACCAGGGCTGCCAGTTTAGGGGTTTTGACCCCAAATTAGGGGTTTTCTTGTTGCTAAAAGGGACGGAAAATTTAATTTGGGGTTTGGGGTTTGCATTGGGGATATTAAAAAAATAACTTGGGATTTTTTGGGGAAATAAAAAATATGAGCTTAATTTTTCTATTGAAGACAACTAAGTTTAATGCACACATAGTATGTGTCACATACACATTACAGTGGATTTTTTGCAACATCACTTGATATCAATGAGCACCGGGCAAAAAATTATTAAAAAAAATATCTGATAAGTTTGAAGTTAATCTCTCAATAAGTCCAAAATTTGCATTTTTCTGGACAACTTCATGTGTATAAGAGATGTTCAAAAAAATTAAAATGAATTCGAAAGCCAATGAATGGGCTTATTGGTTCCTTTATATATAAAAACATTTAATATGAAGTTTGGTGACGATTGGGTAAAGAAAACTCGATTGAAATGTCAAAAAGTGTGTACAAGGAAAAACAATTACTTATTTATGTTTTTGGAAAATTTTTTAAATGTCGTAAAAGTTTTTAGTCTAGATTATTAACAATTAGAAATGTTTTTAAAAAAGAAATAAAAAATCGGTTTATAACTAGTAATAAATGATGCCCCAGACCACTAATGTGCCAATTATTACTTGACCTAGAAATGTGAGCACACACCTTTAATAGTTTTAAATTTGATTTCGCAAAAGAATAAAAATTGTCAAATAATAAAAACGCATTACAGAAAATACAGTACGTTACGGTACGTTACATTGCATAATTCTTAAAATGTTGAATGCAAACAATTAAGCATGAAATGCAAGAGCCTTCAAGCCTGTGTTTGTAGAGAAACAAATAAAGCAATTCTCAAATGGATAACTGGTGCGCGTGGGAATGTAATCTAAACTATTATTTTTTAATAAAAGTAAAAATAAAATTAATTTTGTATAATAAACTTCTTAAAAATTTAGTGATTTTGTGGTCTCATGCAAACTTTTTATAGGAAAGTTCCACTGTATATATATGGGGGATTTCGCGCCAAGTGACCCAACTTTGAAATCGATATCTTCCGATTTAGAAGAAAGTTAGTCCTATTGGATAGTACTTTAGACACAAATTTTCAACCAGATCGGTCAAAAAGTTCCTGAGTTCAAAGTTTGACATTTTAGCCATACAGGTGTTCTTTCTCATCCATGTAACTTATTACCTATTGGTGTTAGCAAAATTTGTCCCAAGTAGCTTCGATAGCTAAAAGTTCGATTTAAAAGTTGGGTCACTTGACACGAAATCCCCCATATGTATATATGTATATATTTAAAAAACAACTACATATTTCCTTTCGATAAAAATGATCTCTTGTAGAACATGGTACAAGTTAAACTCAAATAAATATTTAAATTATCCGTTAAAAATTATGTATTTTTTTACAGGGGCTTTTTTTTGGGGATTCTTGCTTTTATCGGGGGATATTTGGGGAAATTTATTTTTAAATTTGGGGAGAACGAAAAAAAGTACCTGGCAGCCCTGGTTGTGACCCTTTAGTATTTAGGGTGCGATATATTGATTTGTTTAACCTTGAGGTCTTTTTTTATATAAAAAAATTAATTTTTATTAAGTTTATTTTCTTTGTTAAATTAAAATTTATATTTTTACATAAAAAAGAACTCAAGCTTAAACAAATTAATACAAATTTAAATAATAAAGATCGAATAAGAAAAAATAAAATTAATAAAAATAACTTTTGCAATTTTATTTAATTCTTTAATTGAATTCTTTCTCAATTTCACAAAATTAATTTCTTTCCAACACAATTTGCTTTTATATTTTTTGCTTTCTGCTTCTTTTTTTCAATTGACAACCAAATTTATGTTATGAATAATTGTCAACGAAAATGGACTAACAAATATTGCAACAAAATTTGCCGGCAATAAATATGTTCGAAAAATTGCTGTCTTCATTAGAGAAAACATAATTTTGACATTTACTGCAATATATGTCGCAATATTTATCTCTGGTATAGACGGGTAGTTATGTCCGATAATGTCATTCTTGTTTTGTTTAACTGTACAGTTTAGTTAGCACAACATTGAATTTGAAAAAGAATAGACCGGAAATAAAAAGATTATATGTATATTAGAAATCAATATTAAACGACATTTTCAGTTTTAAATTATGCACTTGGTTTTTGAATTCGATTTCCATCAAATACCTGAATATTGTACTTTGAGATTTGTAAGACAAATTCCAGAGACTTTGCTTATCCTTTCACGCTTTAATTTCTTTATTCTTTATTAGTAATACTATGTTCACACTTGGGTTCTTAAACGCGTTTAAGCAACTCGAACGTGATTAAGCTCTTATCACATCAAAATCGAGATGATTTCCCATACATTGACGTGATTTGTTAATCACTTCAAATTGACATGTTTAAAACTAAATCACTTTTTTTTTTTTTTTTTTAGCGATAAACAACACTCAACCCCTATATATGCAGTGCATTGTGTTGATCAGGAAAATAAGGTTTGGGAAGGAGGAAAGAGGGAATAGTGTTTGTGGACATTTGACTTGAATCTTAATAAATTGTAAGTACCGGGGAAGACCTCTGCGGGAAGTTTATTCCACATACGGATAGTTCGACTGAAAAACGAATTTTCTCTATAATGCGTTGTGCGAAACACAGGACAATCGACTACAAACGGATGTGATCCACTGGATGAGCGAGTATTACGAAGAAATACTCGGGCAGGTGGAATAAGTTCACTTATCTCAGTGGAGCACCTCCCATGGTAATATCGATAGAAAAGTGTCACACAACCCACATTCCGACGATGCTCCAATGAGTCAATAGAGTTGGATACCCTACTGTCATTGATGAGCTTCACCGCCCTCCTTTGTACACGGTCCAGAAGGTTCAAAATAGACTTTGAAGCCCCTGCCCATATATGGGAGTTGTATTCCATCTTCGGTCGGATATAGGTGGTATAGATAGTAAGGAGATCGGATGAAGTGAAGTAAGTCTTGCACCGTTTTAAAAAACCTAAACACTTGAATGCATCTTTCGACACTTTAAAAACGTGTTTATTCCAGCGGACATCGCACTGTATTCTCATTAATCACATAGAATCCACTGAACATACCTCAACCTGAGTGTAATGTAGAATCGGCCAACATAAACTGAACAACCGGCCACGATTTCTGCTTAATGCTTTTATTTTTTTCCTTAAATAATTCATAAATTTTCACAATTTCATCATTAATATGTTTAAAATAATCTTCTGATAACTTTATAAAAGTATTTTTATCCATTTTTAATACTTTAAAGAAATATAAATTTGTTTATTGTGTGTTTTTTCTTAATCATCTGTCATCTTAATCATCTCAAATGTAATGTGAACGTCTTTGATTAGCTAAATCAACATTTTGCTTAAACGCGTTTAAAAACTCAAGTGTGCACATAGTATAAAGCAGCCCATGCACGATTAAATTCAATTGTCAACTGAGTCAGTTGTTGTACAAATCAAAGCGTATATGGTTTTGTCAATTGATTAGTTTGACGGTTGTCGAGTTGGTTGAAGAAAAAACTGTGTGTGCTCGAGTCACTTGATCAACTGTCAAAATTAATGTTTGTAATTTTTTTTGTTAAAAAAAGTTAAGTACATATTTTAAAAATTGTCTTTTATTTCATTAAATTTGTAAATTTATTTAAAATCTTTCAACTCATTTGACGAAGTGTGTGGCTAAGCATCAATTCAGTTGAAAGACTCTGTTGACAGTTGAATTGAAACGTGTATGGGGTGCATAAGATTTGAAGAAGAACATGATGCAATAACTTGCAATCCTTACTGTCCAATTTATTTAAATCGTCAATATAAAGTACAAAGGAGATTTATTTAATTTGCTTTATAGAAATTCAATTTTACAACTCTTATGCCTACTTACTAATCTGAGTATATGTTGTCGAAATGTTAGAGCATTTATTCATATTTGATTTAAAAACTGGTAAAAGTGGCTGTCCTGTTTTTCTGGTTAAAATTTGTTTCAAAACCTGAGATTGTTTCGAATGATGCTTTTAATTTAAAAAGTGGAAAATAAAAAATGTTTTAATGGAAAATAAATGCTGAAAGCTATAAGTCTAAATGGAAGCCATTTTAGAGCGAGCTCTTTAAACTCCCTTGCTTAAAGTATCTTCCAATCAATGTGGTTTTCACTGATTATTGTCGATTGTCAAAAATCGATTACATTTTTTTAAATCTTTCCGTAGACTTAAAGATTTTCTGATCTACGGAAAATGGAAGAAATCCCGGAAATAAGAAACCCTACTATGCTTTTAGGCTTTAAATACTTTTCGATACAAACAAATAAATAAAACCTGATTTGAAAGCATTTGGATAATATTGTTCTAGGACTTGTTTCACTTATTTTATATTCTTCACAAATAAACAAAAAAAAACACACACAAATTAAATTAAGTGCAATAAATTCATTTCAATTGAAGGTGTGAAAAATGTCATGAATAAAAATAATAATAAATAATCATAAAAAAATGCTTCTGTTGAAATAAAAAATTAAATGAAAACGTTTAAAAGCTCTTTTATTGTCTGACACTTTGTACTGAAAAAAATATTCTGAAGTTAAAATGTTTCCTTTGCCACAAACACTTCTTACATTTGTGTGGTGTTTTCTGAAAGCGTATCTCATGCATTGTTTCGGCAGAGAGCGAAATGGGGTTCTTTAATAAACAGGATGGTAAAACTTAATATTCTATACACTTGATTTATGATTTTTGTAAAATACACACAAATGTTACGAGTAGTATGCTTGTGCGTCCGTACTTTAGTGTGTGTTTGAGCAAACCAACCGTGCCCAACAAAAGTTGCAAAGGTGAAATAATTTCTGATAAAATATAAAAATGTATATAATAATTGTATGTATAAATTTAAAGTCTAGGTTTTTCTTTTTGAACGCATTTGAACGAAAATTGATTTTGCCAGTAAAAAAAAATTAATTCTTATTACAATAAATTAAAAAACTTTAAACAGATTTGCCATCCACTATTTTTTTTGTTTGAATTTGTTTTTCTAAAGTGTTTTTTTTCACACCAAAACAACGAAATCTTCTTTTGGTGTTTAAACTTCTAACAGAAGAACTCACAATTTTATGTATTTGTGCGTATACGTGTTTTGTTTTTATACTCCAATTCAGGATTGATTAAAAGAATTTTCATGTTTTTAAAGGAAACAAGTCGAAGAGTAGGAGGAGAACAAAAAAATTGTGTCAGCATTAAGCGATTTCTTCTAAAAAGGAAACAAAACAACATGTATGAAATTTGGCTTGGGGTCGTTTTCTAAAAAAAGAAAAATGTTTTTAATCATGTTTTGCCTAAAAGTATGCTGCTCAATTTAGGAATCAAAAGCAATATAAATCCCCACGAAAAGTTTTTATATGTATTTCAATAATTTGTTTGGGTTGATATTGAATCTTAGAGATCAACAAAAACTGTTTTTTTTTTTTTTTTTGGAGCGCAACAACACAAACAACTTTGGCGATTGAAAAATAAAAATAAAATTGGAAAACATTAAATTTCTCATTTTTTTACTTTTAAAATTTATTTATGTTGTTGCTTTAAAACTTGCGCTACGCAGACACAATTACTTGTGAATTCTTTAAGCTCATCTATAAAATCGAAAGCACGCATAAATTGTTTCAAATTAGGATTCCTTTTCGTTTTTGTTTCAATACAAAAATTCCTGATATTTTTTATTACCATTTAATATTTTAACTTATTGCTTTTTGTTTTTCTTTTTGCCGTATTCGCTACGTTTCGTTGTGGGAGAAAGAAAGCTCAATCCATTTCAATGATGAAGATGTTGTTCCTTTTGATTTTTAGGCCGATTTATTATGCTAAAATAAGAAGCAGCAACAACAACAATTCGGTTGGTTTATTTTGTTTATTATGGCTGGTTGTTTACTTAGACAGTCGTTTCGTTTATACGTTTGGTCGACGTACTGTTTGCCCATTTTTAAGTTAGACCGTGAATCATTTTCGCGCTTCCGATAATGCCAACCAAAATAAGATTCGTTTTTTTGGTTAAAGTCTACAGCAAATGAATGTAAATAGTATTTATCCATTTATTATTATTTTTCTTCTTATTCTGTTTAATATTTTGTTTGCTTTTCCTCTTTTTGTTTTGTTGTTTTGTTTTTTTTTTTTTTTTTTTTTGGCAATAGAGATAATTATGCCGCTTGAATTATTTGTTAGACGCGCCGCTAAACTTGGCATAGACTTTGTGGCATCATTGAGTGGATCATGAAAAAAGTATTTAAATCGATGAGCTACAGTATGGCTGAAGACGATTCTGCTAAAATTGATGCCAATTTAGGTAAATAAAATAACATTTTATTTCTAGTTGAAAATTTTGTGTAGAAATAAAGTTAAAGTTGAATTCCATGCTAATTTAGAAATGTTGCTTTCGCATAACTAATGACTAGAGTTTTTCATACGGTATTTCCCGGGATCCCGCACATTTTTCGGGAAAAAAAATCTAGGGAATTTGTGCGGGAATTTTATTATGGCAACTTTACTGCTTTTATAATTGTAAATAAGTTGTATCAACCAATATATCTTAGCCGTTAGGCAAAACGGTCTTAAGTCAAAAAAAAAAAAAAAAGAATTTGAATTTTTGATTGGCTTCAATTAAATTTTGTTCTGTCTTTTGTTTGGCTTAAATCACTGCTTCTCATCGTTATCATCTGGAAAAAAGTCTATGAAATACACCAAATAAATATTTTTTTATTATCAAAGTTATTTTCGGGAATACAAAATTTATTATTAATACGATTTCCGTATGACGTGCTAAATTCCCAGTTTTTCATATTTGATAAATACACTGAAATTTATTGTTGAGGGAAAGCTAGCTTCTATTGTTTTTTCTTTTTACCCACTTACAACTACAATTCGAGTCGGAAAGATCCCAACCAATTGTAGGGGAATGTAAGAAAAGATAAACTCACTGTTTATTGTTGGTGTTTTGTTTTGGCTTTGATATTGTTACAAGTAAGACTTTGAGTGTTTATAATTCTTATTCGCTTTAAGGTTTTATTTGTATAATATTTTTGGCCTTTCTAAAATCTTTGGAAAAGGTTTCCTGATGAGCTGGCCTAAGCAACCAGTGAAATGCGCATAGAAGCGAGCTTTCCCTCAACAATAAATTTCAGTGTATTTACCAAATATGAAAAACTGGGAATTTTGCACGTCATACGGAAATCGTATTAATAATAAATATTTTTTTTATTTAACTTAACGAAAAACTACAGTTTCTGACTTAAACACATTTTTGCCAAACGCCAAAGAGATGTCAATTCATATCCGATAAATAAGTCAATGTTTAATGTTTGATGCTCCGAAATTTCGTAAGAAGAAGAGTAAAAGAAGAATTTTTAATTTGTTTAAAGACGCAGATTGAAAAAATATAACGATTTTATGTTCAGAGCAGCTGCATAAAATATTTTTCGAATTAGATTCTGTAAGAGATGATGATAAATGTTATTAATAAAGAACACGCTTATTCGATTTTAAGAAAATTATATTTTTAGAAAACTGAAAGTGTCCAAGATATTGTATTATGTTCCTTTGACTATAAAGGCAAACATCCGAAGAAAGGAAACGTGTTTTTTAATTGAAATGTTTAAATAATTTAACTTTTTGGATTTGTGTTAATGGCGTTGGCTTTGAATTAATTCTGTGGCAATACGTGCTTAAGTCTATTTGTTAAGTTTTATAAGAGAACAATTTAAAACTTAAAAGGTGGCTTTTGCAAATTTACTCCGAATTTAATGTTATCATCAGTTCTCTGCGATTATTGCTTCTTAAGTTTTTTTTATTCCAAATGTTATAACACATTGAAAAAAGATAACCAAAAAGTAATTTTGCTTTAGCTTTCTCAAACATCCTGTAAAATAATTGAAATTTAGCCCATGTGTTCTTTTGAACATGAAGATCTTAAGGTGCCATTAAGTACTTTCTGTTTGGCAAAGAAATAAAAAAGTTGAATGGAAAAGTTATTTTTTCAAATAAAATAATATTTCGCGTTGATTTTTATTGAGCGGGAATGCCCGAATGCCTGAATGCCGGAAAATTTAAAAAATAAATCCCGCTTTCCCGGAAAATGAAAAAGTCCGGGAAAAGAAAAAACTCTACTAATGGCCAACGATGAAATAATAGAATGTTTGTCAGAACTTTGTTTTCCAGCTCCATCATCTATCTCTTTGTAAGCTTTTTTAGCTTTTATATTTTATATAGCTTTTATATAAGTAATTTTCTATTTTATTCTGTTATTATGTTAATACTGTCGGGCTGGCCGGATAATTTTCGCAGTAATTTTGGTAAAAATGGGTTTGTGTTCAACAAGAGGATTATGCAATGATTTAGCTCCTTTTTGAATTCAGCTTCACCTATCAGTACTTTAATGACTACATTTATTTTCATAAACTTTACGTCTGCCAGCAACATCAACCTTTTAGTACTTTGCAAAAGGCAAAAACAAAGAAATAAATGGCCACAGTGCAAATACACACACTCTCCTTCGAACGTTCGACACATAAATTTTACAGGAAAGAAAATTAAGTAAAACAACTCACAACTTAACATTTGAGGAAAAGGATAAATTCTTATAAACTCAGGACAACGCAGCCCCATTCACACTAATAAATATTTTATTTAAGTGAATTTTCCACTGCTGAGTAGTGTGAATGTGAGGGTATGTGTGGGTGTGTATCTGGGCATAATTTGGCTAATGTTTTTTGTGATTTTGTTGCTCTTGTTTTCCCTTTCACTTTTCTTTATTCGTATCTGTTCCACACAACAGAAAATAAATTTAGCGCGTAATCGGGATTTAATGTTTATTTCACAGGCTTTTTGTTTCGTTTTGTCTTGGTTTTTTGTTTGCCCTCAAACTAAATATGGATGTGAAAATGGTATTGCTCGATTGTGGGTGCGTGTATATGTTCGAGTTGTTGTGGGTAACGCAAAAGGACACGAGTGCTAACAACCTTGGTGTCAGGCAATTTGTGGTCTTTTTTGGCTATTGCTTTGGAGACTCGGTTGGAATAAAACCCCAAAAGACATGGAGTGTGCTCTTTCTAAGCTGGCGTATCTAAAATCTAAATCCGCATAAATACTGTCAATTAAAAAAAGGATAATTTTCATGATATTCATCACTACGCTTACCGTCGACTACTCACGTACAAAATTCTACCAGAATAAAAAAGATTAAAATAAAGGACCAAGGCTCAACAATATTTAGCAAATTATGTGGCATGATACACAAACAGACCGACCTGCAGCCAGAAGTGCCATAAAACCAACAATTGAATTGGACAACAGGCATATTAATGAGGACTAACACTGTTTATGGAGGTTATCAAATTGATAAAGGACTTGTACTACTTTTTATTTTGTTGTATTTTTGTGCGAAATATTATTTCTTTTCGGTGTTTTTTGTTCTTGTATTTAAACATTGTGTATAAAATTGAAAACAAATAATACAATTTCGCCTTAAACCGATGAAATAAGAGAAGAAAAAATTAAAATGTTAAGCTACTTGTCAATATATGCCAATATCCACTGTCTTTTTTTGCACAAGTTTTCAATTCAATGTCACATTTTATCATTGGATTTTAACTTGACATGTGTGTAAGTGGCCATCCATGTGTATGTGTGTGTGACTCAAATGTTTATTTTCTGTGGCCCAGGCATAAAATGTATTCTCTTTTCCAATATGAAATGACATCAGCATTATTACAATGAACTGAAAGGACATCATCGTCAGTTGTAAAAAGTACGGCAACAGCAACGTCGTCATGGTTTTTAATGCTCCAAAATGGTTTATTACGTCCATTGACACAGAACAACAGCAGCAAAAAAGGCAAAATAACTATAACTATGATAACTTTTTGTTGCCATTACTTTATTACTCGTATTATGGAAAAATACTCGGACATAATCAAATGTTCACAGACACATTTGCTAAGCACACACACAAAAATACACACTCATTTACGTATCCTGACACAAACGCTTTCGTTCCATACACGTACACACATTAGCTGCTTTAATACACTCTTATTGTTCTTCTATAGGTCATTTTTAATCATTAGTTTTTTCAGTGTCTCCTCCTCCTCCTCCCCCTTAGGTTGTCATTAATTTTATATTCACGAAATATAAAATTAATCATGCATCCATATTTGTCCGTTTAATTTCGTACGTGTTTACAAACATACAAACATACATACAAATAAATGCTAAAAGTGGAAATTGTAGACATTTTTTTTTAATATTCGTTAAATCTTTTCAAAAAAAAAATATTTTAGCCCCTTCAGATTTTTTAATGTGCATTTTACGACAAGGCAACAAAGAAAATGCGTTTTTTATCATTAAATTAAATAGAATTTTAGTCCAAAATATTTGTAAAGAGAGACATTCGGATGAAAACCTCTGAACATAGTATTTGTCAAAAAAAATTAATTTCCTGTTAAAAATCAATCTTTAATGCAAAATTTTAAAAATGGATTTTATTTAAAATCGATTCTTTAAAAATGCATTCAAACAAAAAAAAAAAAACATAATAGTGCTGAAATTCGCCCTCTTGCACGATATTAAACTTTAATGATTCTGTATTGCATTTATTTAACTATCATTTCATTCGGTACCCATCGTTTAGTATCGAAATCTCTTGCGACATCCAAAAACACAAGATTGCCACTTTTACTCTTGTCCTAAGTATGTGCTCCTCTTTGGATGGCAGACTTGGAATACAATGAAATACCCCGTTAATTACCTATAAATTTTCTGAACTTGCGAAGTACGAAGCTCTGGAGACAAGCAAATCTACGACCAATTCATATCGAAATAATAAACCGCATTTAATAGATATTATGCAAAATCAATTAATACTATACGATTACAATCGGCGAAAATAGGCTGATTAAAGTTTAAATAAATAAAGCTTAAAAATTATTAAAAAAAAAATGGCGGCATGAAATTACCCCCCAAAATATAACCCCCCAGAAAAATTTTGAAATAACCCCCCAAAAGTTAGTACAGAGAACAACAACAACGATTTTTGGAGTGTCATTTCATTTTGTTTTGGGTGTTATTTCATTTTATTAATTTTTTATATGAAATAATCCCCCAAAAATCATTCTGAAATAAAGCCCCAATAAATTTTTTGTGGGATTACTTCATTTTTAAATTTATAACGAAAACTTTTATGGACGCAAGGATTTCCTCCTCTGTGGTGTAACAAACACCGGCTTTGCTAACTGAAGCTTCTCTGCATAGCCAGTCTTAGTTAGCGAATCGTTATTTGTTATAACTTAGAGGAGAAAATCCTTGTGTCCAGCTGAAGGCCGGCTATGCTGAGCAGCTTTATTTAGCGAAGCCGGAATTCGGTATACCATAAAGGAGAAAATCCTTGAGCCCAGCCGAAGGCCTGCAACGAAAGAAGCTTTAGTTAGTGATGCCGGTGTTTGGTATAACATATAGGCGGAAATCCTGGCCGAAGTATAAACCAAGCTTAATATCGCGCGATTCTTTAAGCCAACAGGGTACAAATAATTGTATTATAAAGAGCCGATGGCCTTTGCTGCCAGTGCTCTAAAAATATAAATTTAGTCTTAGAATTAATTCTGTAGATCAAATAAATGAATAATAATAATAACTGTATTATACATATTGGGCTCTTATTTAATTTCAGGGGATTATTTAATTTCTTTATGGGGCGTTATTTCATTTCGTTGGGGGCTTATTTCATTTTTAAAATTGGAGTTGTATTGCATATGAAATAAGGCCCCACAATTTGGGGGGTTATTTCATTATTTTTTTCGGAGGTTATATTTGGGGGGGCTATTTCATGCCCCCTAAAAAAATATATAAATTTATTGTATTAACCATATAAAGTTTTGATGATGTCAGAGTGGCTACTAGAAGAAAGTAAACGCTGTGTTGAACAAAGCTTTTTCATTTGTTTATATTAATTTTATAGCGTTTTATAAGTTCTTTTGAATGAAAAATATATTCTTCAAAAAAAAGATATTAGCAAATAAAACTCCAGAGTGAATGAGAATTGAAATCACTCAATCGTACAATCTTGAGATATCCAAGTGGCTTTATGTATTCGCTTATGTAGGAACAACGTACCGCCTATCACGAGCGCGTTGCTAGCGCATGTTTCCGCGAAAAGAGAAACATTTTCATTCATTGTTCCTAGCCCATGGCTGCCCATTACAGATTCGAAATTGTTGTTGTCCCTCCCGACCTGAACGATGAAGTCGCCCATAAATATAATTATGTCTCTCCTGTGAACGGAGTCATTAAGCCTGTATCAGCTGGCTGTAGAACGAACTCTTATCTGATTCTTCAGCGTTCTCCGTCTGAGCGTTGCATTGCACAATAGAAAGGTATTTGGCTCTTGTACGAAATCTTGCAGATATGATGCGATTTGTGTGCGGTTTCCAATTAATCAAAGCTTCTTTAGCACTTTTGAACAAAAGAAGTCGCGTTGGTTTACCCGAGTATAGCAATGTCACTCTATCGGTCGATTCACAATCTGGCCATCTTGTTTCACATAGACAAGGGAGTGTTAATTTATACTTGCCGAATTCTTTCGTTATTTGGGCAAGTTTTGAGGGTTCAAGCATTGTTCGAATATTCCATGTTCCGAATTGTGTCCTTGTTTTCATTCTTGTTTTTCGAAAGGGGATGGTGTCTGGACTGGGGCTGCCAGCAATGCTCGGCCACGGGAATCAGACGTTGCTTGAGCTGGTTCTAACCTGGAGAACAGACGGGAGCTATTTGGTTTGACTCCTACCACTCATAAATGAGAGGCGTGCCCCTATCCGCCACCTGGGGACGCGTCCAGTTGGGGTTACAGCCTCCCCAATGGAAATCTTATTAATAATAAATTTTGTATTCCCAAAAATAACTTTGTTATTATCAAAATAATAATTTGGTTATTATCAAAGTAATTTTTGGGAATACAAAATTTTTAATTAATAACATTTTGTTTGTCGTGCTTAATTCCCATTTTTTATTCTTGATAAGTTTTTGCTAATTTCAATCATTTTTTTTTAAAGAAATACATGCAATAAATAGACGTCGATCAGAGAAAAGCGTGTTCCACAAAACAGACGATGAGTAAACCATTATTATTTTTTCGGTACCGATTTCATACGTCAAAAATTCCATATTTAATACACAAGTTTTCTTTATTTTGTTTAATTTATTTTTTTATTTAATTAAACAAACAAAAAGGCTTATTAGAGAAAGCAACCAAAGATCAGTTGCTTGAAATCAGGCAACGCCGCTGATGTTAAAATGTAAAATATTAAATTTGTTGATGCTTAAATATTAAGCGGCGTTGCCTGATTTCGATTGCTTGCAGCACAAATTTACTGACTGGAAAACTGAAAAAGCCTGAGAAATAAGATATTCTGTATTATGGGGTGCTTTCGATTTCTCCAACATCTTTGATAAGTAAAATAACTATATTTTTTGCTCGTTTAGCCCAAGAATTGTTTCGTTGGTTATGTTGTTGTTTGTTTTTTTGCTAATAAGCTCCAAATAATAAATAAGTTTTGCATTTTTATTTATTGAAATTACTTAATTTATAACAAAACTTTATTAGTCGGTTAACCGATCAATCACAAAATTATCCGATTAAACCAAAACCTCGGTTAATTAATCGAGTGGTTAACGATTAAAGCAAAAGCCCGATTAAATGAATACCCTAGCAAATACATAAGAAAAACATAAGAAGTGGTTTCTAGCGCCGTCTTATATTGAAGCTTCTAGCGGCCACTCTGATATTAACCTTAATTTTGATTCAAGTTTTTAACACACAGTCTTTGCCATAACTCATTTTAATTGAAAGTTGTGAAGGAGACTGCAATCAAATGGAAAGCGATTCAATTTTTTTAAATGGGATTGTCAACACAAAAAAAAAACTATTAAAATCAGCTGTGCTCAGGAATAACAATTGAAACTTTAAGAATCAAGTTTTAAAAGTACGAGTGAAGAAGTGTAGTTGTATTGATACTTAAAAGGCAAAATATGATCGTGTAACCCCGATTGGAATGATTATAAAATTATTCTGTACACGAAAACACAAATGCCAGTTTTTTACTAATTGGCTTCTATTATTTGCACTGATATACGGACGGACAAATAATCATACATATTCAGTCCATTTACACTTAAAATATTTTTAAATGTTTAGCAAATATCTTAATAAGCGCTTATTCAACTTCCTTTTCTAAATGTTTCTTTTTTCCTTATTGGTTTCCTATTTGGTTTGGTAAAATATAAAAAAAAAATCAGCCATGTTGGCTAATGTTTTTCTTCGAGTGTACTAACGACCTGCACATTTAAGTCGTAATTAATAAAATTTAACAAACTAAACTTTTTGATAAAATAACAACTGCAGGTTGTTTATTAATTGTTCAAGTACGTCGAATTTTAGAGACACTCTATTTTTACACAAAACAGTTTATTTGAAAGTGAATGAACTATTTTTGTTTCTGCATATTTTTTTTAGTGTAATTCCGAAGGACGAATATTGACATCCAATCAAACAATTTCCAACGTCGAGGAGAATTTTATTTTTGTGCATAAATTTAAATATTTCCTTGTATTCTTTATGCATAAAAATTTAACTTCTATCAGTAAAAAGATTGCATATGATCCAAATTAAACTGTAGAGTGTCATAAAGCAACATTTTATTCGTAGAACGACTTGTTTTTTTTAGAACTGTGTGAGTTGTAAAAGTTATGATTTGTTGTATTAAACAAGCAAATTGTTGCAAAAAGAAATATTTCAAAGCTAAAACAACAATTTCGTATTGTACTTCTGCTACGACAACAAAGACTGCAGTTGCTGCGAATATGTAATGGAACGAAAAGCAACAACAACAACAACAACAACTGCTATTACGGAAACAGAAGCAAATATAGAAATCGAGTAATAAACTTTTTCAACAGTATTTGGATAAAAAGAAAAACATTCTTGATACACACACGTACACACAATAATGCACACAAGAGTACAGGATACAGTAAACCATTTCATTTTATATTCGTTGAAGACATATTTTTACAGGTAAATACAAACACATATACAATAAATGTATACCCAACAAGCACTGAGATTTGTTTTTAATCGTAGGAACATAATTGCACCGTATGCACGTAGTAGCGTATGAAGTAAACAAGTTGTCAAATTACAATTGGGGGATTCACATGGTGTTATAAAATTATATGTCTTAAAATAATAACATGAAAAAATAAGACTGTTGTGAACAACCCCTCATAAATAAGTGTGCTATTTTGAATTTAAATCAGCTGATTTAAAACATATATAAAAAAATAAATATTTTCCTACAATCAAAATATTTTTTAATTCTAATGCATGAATTAAAAAATTACATTAAGTTTTACTTGACTATTTTCCATTTTTTATACGCAAATCACAAATAATTTTTTTTGTTTGTTTACCAAACTTCAGAGTCCTAAGCCGGTCTAATTTTACGCCGAAAGTGTTTTGTTGCAAAAATTGCTAGCCGCAGGTTAAATCCAGATGTATGCCGGATACAACTATACCATCAACGGTGACGGCCACAAAAACATAGCCGCTCAGCGCAGGTCTCTTTTTATTAATTACGACAGCACAATAAACATAGCAAGCAAAGTTTTATTAATTTAAGACACTTTTTGTTTACAAAGCAACAACAATATTTTAAAACCATTGTAAAATGTTAGAACATTATGACAATACAACATGAAAGCACACCTTGTGAATACCCCAAAGGTATAATATTTTTAGTAACGATGAATCGAATGCTATTTCGATACGGTGCATTGGTTGAGGAACTTTTTCCCTGTTCCAATTATTATGAACAGATCTCACCTCATACCCTTCCAACTCTGTGGCAGATCTTATTTCTTTTTTTTAATTATGAAAAATGTTCACCCTATTTTTTGATAAATGTAAACAAAAAAAAAAAAAATAATTTACAAAGAAATTTTAATAAAATTTGTTGCTATTTTTAAAAGATGACAATGGATGCAATAAAATAGTTAAAGAAGTTTAGAATAATAAATGTTTATATAATCTGGCTTCCAAGGTTTTTATTTTTATAAATTAAAAAAATTTCAAGTGACATTAATACCTGGTATTCACACACTTACTATTTCTCATTTGACGAATTTACGCAACGAATTCGTCGTACTATGCGAAGTTCGTCGTTCGTCCCAGTTGAATTTATAAAATTTGTTATTTCAAATATTCAATTTAAAAAAATACAAAATTTAATTCCTTTTATATTAAATATTTTACTTTTTCTATGACAACACGGCCGAAACCGGCGTATGAAATAGAATTAGATCTATGCCAACGTACGACGTATATACGCTTTTACGTTTACGCCAGCTATTGTGGTGCCTTTGTATTAAATATTACATGTTTTTATTTGATAACGTATTTACGTCATACGCTACTACGTGCATACGGTTCAATTATTTTTTCTGCGGTTAATTGTTAAGTGCATTTTACATTAATTGCTGTGTAAAAATGTTTACATTTAATTTTTGCTTTAAACATAATATTCTGTGCAAACTGTGAATTTTTACGCCCTCGCAAATGAACTGTCAAGAACTGTTTGAGAATTCATTTACACAAGCTTGGTAAATTTGCCCAGCAATTTTGCCTCGTAAACTTGCGCTGTTCAATTGTGCATTTAAACAAACAGATTTTTTAGTGCTTTAATGTCGTTTTCAATGAAAAATCCAAGTGTTTATAAATCACAAACAATAAATTAGTATTTTGGCCTTCTTTCAGCATTTGTAAAAACAATTTTTGTTTATTGACATTAATTGTTTTGAATTACACAAAAATTAAAAAGGTTCTTCATGAAACGAGTCTCGCAAGCTTGCCCATTTGCACAAATGGCAAGCAATTTTAGGCGATATCATGAAATCCCTTATTATACTCAAATAAAAAAATCAAACTATTGACAAAAGTTTTGTTATCGAATGATTAAGAAGTCATTTTATATCAAAGGCATGTTTGCTGGTGAAACATATTTGCTTGCGTGTGTGTGTTTTATGTGCATCTAGAAAAAATAAAGAAGTAGTTTTCTAAAAGGCATAAACTCTTTTAAAAATGGCGCTCATTCAGAACAAAAGCAACAGTAATGGAAACAAAATTGCACCTAATTAAAATTTTCTATTTTAAAGGCGAAACTTTAGAATCTTTTCACTAGATATGTATGTGTGTCTTTGCAGGAGAGGTACACTCCGCACATTTTCTGCACACACTACACACTCAAGCACAGCATTTTATTAATAAAAACTTTTAACATAAAATATTAGTCATTAGTATGAAATTAAGAGGAAAAATAATAAATAAAACTTAGAAAAACCAAAAAATAGTTATGCAAATAAATACAAACTTGCATGTTGTAATGATATCAAAAACAACAAAAAAGAATGTAAACGTGGTTTATTAATATTATAATACTTTTCTCAAGTCAAAAATATCATTGAACAACAAAAGAAAAATACAAGGATTTTCATGTACAAATTCTGTTTTACTGAATTTCAGTGATAACGAAAACACATAAAATTAATTTCGATCACTTCGTTTCTCATAATTCTTTTCAAAAATAATAATTTGTTTCTAAATCGGTTGAGAAGTGGCCCCGATGTGGGCGTTTAAGTAACAAGTATCCATAGCAAACGTTTATATTCATATTTTTTCTTACCCAATTGAAAAAGAACACCCATGCAGTTTTGCAAAGCACCCCAGTAAAAGCTTCGCTTACGTTTTCAAAATGAATAGCTTTTCTCACTCACTATTTAGTAGCTTTCTTCTATAACTGCTTCTATAACTACTTATTTCTCGATGTATGTAGGTAAAAAAATAATGACTTACTTTTGAATTCGTTCATTTTGGGACTTCCCTTATAAAATTCAATGGTTCTTTCAGTAGAATTGTAAGTAGTGCTTTTAAGTTTTTGTTATTACTTAAAACATTATTTTGTAGGCAAAGTTTTTCCTGGGACCTAAATACAGTTGGGGATAGTGCACTAATTGCACCATCACTTATTAACCAAAAAATAGTTTGCACTATTTTTACCAGCTTAAACGCAGATTAAATGCATAAAATCTGCACTCAATTCAAAAAGTGCAAAATTTAAACTTGCAAAACAAACTCTCGCTAAAATAAAAAAAAAAAAAAAATTAATTTTGTGTGTTCTTGGTTTTTGATATTTGTGATGATATGCGTTAGGAAATTAAACAAAATAAAATTTTGTCAAAAACGGAATAATTATTAGCTCTTAATAATACTGAAAAACAAGTTTTTTGTTTTTAAATTCAGTTCAAAACTTTTTTAAATCAAAAAAATTTTTTTTTTTAGTGCAACTGATGTTAAGCTAATTTTCACTCTCACGCAGTGTGAGCTAAAGCTGCTAAATTAGAGCACTCCCCCATCTTTGCTTTACACACAAAAATGTTTCCTGTTTTCTTGATCAATTTTTTAATAATTCTGTCTTTAGCTATAACGAAGAAAATCAAGGCTATAAGGCTCCAAAGCCTCTGTACAACGAAGTTAGAATAAAGCAAAATTGTAAAGTTTCGTTATGAAACTAACGGAGTATAAATGTGATTGCAATTGTATATAGAAAGCGTCACAACTGTAGTGAGTTTAGCTTTGATTCTTGCCTTAAGAAAGAAAAAAAAAACTTAACATTAGAACGTATCTCAAAAAAAAAAAAAAAAAAAATCCCGTACACCGCTAATATAAAGCATTTTTACCAATACCGATATTCGTTATATCGCTGGCTTAACAAGTAAAGGCTCTAAGTCCATACTTGAAAATTATTCAGGAGAGACAAAAAACAATCAAATTACATGTGATGGTTAAACTGTACTTTTAATTGGGACTTAGAGCTTTTTCTTGTGATAAATTGGACTTAGCGCTTTTGCTCATCGCACAAAACAACAACAAAAACTGAGATTACGGTAATTTTTTCTTTGTAAACAATGTATTTTACTTATTGCACATTACTGCATTAAAATCTCAATTTCTTAAAAAAAGTGGACTTAGAGCCATTACATGTTAAGCCAGCGATGTGGAAAATTTTGTACCGAATTTGCGAAGCAGAAAATGGCCACCAATTGCGAGATATTATTTTTCATAACTAAACTAAAAATATTCCCCATTTATATACTGTATTAAAAAAAGTTATAACGAATTCAAATTCCTTCGTTAATTTTGGGCGACCCTGTACAATGAACCAATAGTTAAAAAAAATAATTTTAGATTCGTTGTATCGAAGTTAAACAGCAGTTTATTGTTCAACGATCAAACTCAGCTAAATAAAATTTTTATCTGTTAAAGGAAAAATTT
The DNA here is from genome assembly GCA_949318255.1 of Pollenia labialis. NCBI lineage: Eukaryota > Metazoa > Arthropoda > Insecta > Diptera > Polleniidae > Pollenia > Pollenia labialis. Next base: position 1,263,370 of record OX439143.1, on the reverse strand, counting down.
ATATGTTTCAAATAATGAAAGAATTATGCTAATCAGTTTGTAAACAGAAAACTTATGATTTTTGTAGCATTTCACAAAAGCAAAGTGATCGAGAGAAATTTTAAGTAGTTTCGAAATCTATCAAATTAGTAGAATCAGTGTTTAAAACACTGCAGTCAAAATAAGAAAAAATTGCCTTTTCTTTGACTTTTTAATTATTCATTGGACAAGAACCAACTGTTTCATTTACTGTTGATTCATTAAATGTAAACAGTCACAGTCACGTCAAAAGCAAAAAGCGAAAATTAATACACAACAAAGTATGTACTTCTGCAGTTGACAAGTTCGGATGTTTTTGGTTTGGTCGACTGAAGGCCCAACTATAATATGCATAAGCTTGCTTAAGCTACTGTCAAAAATTAACAAAAAGCCTCTCAAAAACACAATATTTGATACCGTACGGAAAGTGCGATCTGTTCGCATTTTGCTTAAGCAAATGACAGTTTCATTAAAATTAACAAAAAGTTTTCTTAAGTTCAATATGGTTCGACACATATGAATCACATGTATTCGCACAATTGCTTCAGTCGACTTAAGAATATTATAGTTGATGCCTTGAGACTTTTAATAAATTCCGAAGTTAAGGCAAAAGAAATGTTGTGCACACAGAGAAAAACATGATTAATAAGTGGTCACTACAAACATTTTTTTTTTCATACTTGCCCAATATGTGTACCCTAATAAGTTTATTATAATCCTTATATAACTTGAAAAAATATTTTTTGTCCTTAACGTTTTTAAATTCACTATAATAATATTTTTTACACTTAAAAAGTTACTTTGATCTGGCTAAACATATTAAATTATGTGAAATGTTTGCTACTATAATTTATACATTTTGAACGATACAATTAAAATCATAATGTAAGTTGCACCCAAAAGGTATGTTTAGTACAATAATTTTTGTTTGCTTAAAAACAAATTCTCTAATTTACCAAACATTAATTGTCAAAACAAACGATGTGTATTTATAAAGAAAATAAAATTTTCTTTACGGAATTTACGTCTGCGAGCATCAGTTAATCGGACAACTTGGATGCTTCAGTGTATATAAAACAAAGTATATGTACATACATACATACGTATTTTTAATTAAAATAAATATAAATCTTATTTTGTGTTTTATTCGACCTTTAATATGTTTTAATAAAAGAACTTGTTTTTCTTTTGAGCTCGAGGTCAAAAGAAAAACAAGTTCTTTTATTAAAAAAAAAATTTGAAAATTAATTTGTTATTGTTTTTATTGTGAGAACCATATAGCATGTTGAAATTTACATTTTGCATGGCGTTGGGAAATATAGAAACATGGCTGGAAAGGTCGTTTGCGTTTTTCTTCTGAACATAATAATATGTTTGAGACAATAATTGGCTAAAAACATTGTGCCTGAACATAAACTGTTATTTAAGACGTGTTTGACACAATCATAACCACAAACATTAATGATCGTTTGCGATTGTGATTGCATCAACCCTGTTTTTTCTTTGCGCGTGTGTGTGTTTTTACATGAATCTATGTATGTATTTTCAAAACATCAAAAACAAAAAAAACACATCTCTTTTGCATCAACACAAACATACATACGTAAGTATGTTTAAAAAAAAAATACACAAACACAACATCTCTTCTGCCTTAATTTCGAAATTTATTAAAAGCTTCAGTCGGTCAAACCTAAAACTTCCGAACATGTCGACTGCCGAAGTACTTTGTTGTGTATAAATTTTCGTTTTTTTTTTGCTTTTGACGTGACTGCGACTGTTTATATTTAATGAATCAAAAGTAAATGCAACAGCTTGTTTTTGTCCAATGACAAATTAAAAGTCGAAGAAAAAGCAAAATCTTGTGACTTTTACTTTTTCAACTGCAGTTTTTTAAACACTAAGTAGAATTGCTGTGCGAGAACCCCAGCATAAATTTTTTCTTCACTTTTGAATCACTGTGTAATTTTTGAAATATTTGTTTAGAAAAAACTTGCAAACGATTTTTCTTGTTTTTGCACACAATCAAAATGACAATAAAAATAAAATACAAATGATGTGATAAATCAATTTAATGTTAAAAATATTTGTATACAGGTGTTTCCTGCAAAAAAGATTTATATTCATAATCATTTATATAAATATGAGTTAATTAAATAAAAATGTTATAATTTAAATAAAAGTAAATATGTAGATTGTGATTAGCACTACAGTAGACGTTCCAAATTAGAAATACTTTGTTTTAAAAGCAATTAGAATTTCGGAATATTTCTTATTTCTGAACTATTTGTTTAAACAAAGCTCAAACTTTTAATAATATTTGACGTCATAAACGTAACCACTAGATTTATTAAAAAGTTATTTGCTTTTGCAAAACGTTTGGCTAGATCAAACATCATTTAACAGCTTCTAAATTACTTTATACATTTATCTTCTTTCAATTAAAGTTAAGCAAATCAATAGAAATTGTAAAAAATAAAGCTAAAGTTTGATTAATTTACTGGTTACGCTTTTTTGGATTTTTTCGCCAAATATTTGTTGGGTTTGAACATACCTTTTTAAATATTAAAGTAAAAGTGAATTTTATCATATATAATTTAATTTACTTAATAATGATAACAAAACATGCTAAAATATGTCAGAAAGTGCATCCTCCAAATTAAGAACTAAATTGAAATTAATGTCACTTAATCTTTGTTTAATATTGTTTGTTTGTTTGTTTTTTAAGTTAAAAAGAACATGGCAGCTAAAAGAATTCCAAGTTCTTAGTTAAAAACAATTGAATGCTTTTGAACTACTTTAAATAATAAATTATTTCTGGATTTAGTAGCTGTTGAAAATAAAAAACAGAAAATAAAAACAGGCAGTTCTTTCACATATTTGCTTTCCCTAATGTCTGACGAAAGATTATCGCTATTAGGTAGATGAATATATTCAAACCCAAATTCATCAATATCAGTGATGCATTTTGAGTTTTTCGTTTTTCCGGCCAAATTGAATTGATTTAAAATACCTTTGATAGGGCCAGCATGTATCCTCAATAGAATCATTAATGCAAGCTTGTGGTTAATAACAAATCAAAAGTTAGTGCAATGTAATAACACGTAAAACGTTGCAAATGGCGAAAGATTGGCCATACATGTACTCTGAAGGCCCTGCAAGCAAATTTTTCCAAAAGCGCTTACCTATAACCCTCAACTATCTGGCAGATAGCAACTGATCAGAAGCTTCATGCTGCAAATTAAATTAAGAATAATGTATGCCGTAAAGAAAATAATGCTCCAATAGCAGAAAAGAATGAATGAAGGCAAGCACAGAAGCACTGTTTAGTACAAAGATTTTTGATATTATTAAGATGGCTTTACAAAATATATATTTTACAGAGTGTTTGACAAATTTCCCACTTTAAATAGAGTGTGAAAAAAATTCAAGAACATGTTCTATTTTAAACTGTTATACCTCCTGACATCAGCTGATTTGCAAGTCATTAGTTTTTATCCGGTTGTATGCAATAAAATCTATTTACATAATTATACATATTCTTTAAAAACAACATTATTAATATACTGCTATGAATTTAAAGTTAACAGAAATATTAATCAGTATATAATTTGTTATTGTAAACGGTTATAGGTTATTTCATATGAACGTAAATTGTAAATTTTGACAGACATGTGCAATTACAAATGGAACGTCCAACTGATATATTGTGTAAAAGTAGCTTTACATAAAATAATTTTTATTTGACACAAAACAGATGTACAACTAAAGAACGGTTTGATATGAAAGGGCCAAAATAAATTAAAAATATCCACAATGCCATCAAACATGCAAATGTGTGTCAAACAGACAAATTGTGCCTCATTTTACATCACTGTTCTTAATAACATCTTGAAATTTTTCGTTGCACAGATAAAATAAATAAAAGCTCACAAATTTTCATTTATTTTTCATTTCAACAAAATTAAATCCAACACAATTAAGTGCTTGAAATTGTTGAAAATTTAAATATTCACTTAATACAAATATACGAACATCAATCAAATATTCCATTGAAATTTTGCAAAGAATTCTGTAACACTTTTTAAAAAGTGTACATACAGCAAGTTCAAAATTGCCAAATAGTCTCATTTACATTTTGCCACTTTTTGTATGAATTTGCAATAAATATGTTTTCGCTTATCTCATTCAATATTGTTTTTGTCGATTATTTTATCATTTTGTCATTTAATATGAATTGACAATGTCATATTTTGTATTTTGTAAAGTGACATGTTTTCATCCAATTTAATTTCTCATTTTACAAATCAATATCGGTTAATGCGAGAATGCATAAAACTAAAAACCATTCATATGGTTGTGTATTTGTGTGCATGTAATTGTGCATATGTATGTATGTGTAGTAGCATAAGTGTAAATGTGTAAAAATTAGGTGTGTTATAGCACGCTGATTTTCTAAGGAATTGATTTTTGCTCCTGTAAGCATTTACTATCTTGGAAGTTTGGAATTTTATTTAATTTTTTAATGCTCGTACCTAACGGTTATCTTCACCTATTTCAACGTTTATTTTGCATATGTATTTTTACCTTCAGTTTTCCTTTTACACCATAGATGTCTATGCACAGCTTGATTTCTTTTTGTAGAAATTACGGGAATAAGTCATGGGAAAATAACCATATACGGACACCACAACGTGATAAAAGACAAAAAAAAAAAACCCCGTGTCACACAGTTTTGCCCAAAGTCATGCACCTTTTTTATGGGCCCCCAAAGGTTTGGGGCCTCGGTTTCATTTTTGCAAAAAAGTGATCATTTTCTCAGGCTAGTATCTTGCAAACCGTTCGGAATTTTGATTTACCGTTCTTGCCATAAAGAACGTTGACGTCGCACTGTGTAATGCATCGATGTGACCGTCGTGCCGCTTTTATATTGTGTGCTGCGTCCCTTGATCCGTGTGCTTAGCTTACTACTCTGCCTGTGCTGCTGCGGGCGATGCGTGAGTTGTTTCATTGAGATTGTTGATAGTTACCTTGAATTTTGAACGGTTTGCTACCTATGGACCTGAACAGGGGGAAAAGGTAAAAAATCGAATTCTTTAAATTTTTTTGCGATTTTGATCTTGAAGATGAAGTTTTTTTAATTGTTCTTTATGGCAAGAGCTACAACTTTGTCTCAGAGGGTAAATCAAAATTCCGAACGTCTTGCAAGATACTAGCCTGAGAAAATGATCACTTTTTTACAAAAATGAAACCGAGGCCCCAAATCTTCGGGGGCCAATAAAAAAGTGCATGACTTTGGGCAAAACTGGGAGACACGGGTCTTTTTTTTGGTGGTTAATCACGTTTTAGTGTCCGTATATGGTTATTTTTTTTTCGTGTTGCACTGTGTTATTAAAATTATTCTACCCATATAAAAAGACCTGGGCTCAGTTTAAAACGTGACGCAACGTTTTTTTTTCCATTATTAATGTGCATTTTCTTCTTATTATTGTTCAGAAGAATAATATCCTTTTTGTAAAATGTGCAAAATCTTTTTCAATCCTAAAGAAGTACAAACAACTGTTTATAATTTGAGGAATCATTATGCTAAAATTTAGGAACAAACGCTAATGTCTAACAGATTCCAACAATACAAACCATACAATTTAATCCGTTTAAGCCAGTGTTCGAAAATAAACACAACATTGTTTAACGTACGGCTCAATAAAAAAACAATAACTATTAAGTTTGTTTAGTGTTTGTGTATACGAACACGATCCTTAATAGCGTTCGTAACAGTTTTTAAAAAAGAAACGAACATTATAAATTGTTCTGTTCTTTATTATAAAATAGAACAATTGTAGTGGTTCTGTAGCAGTGTTGCCAATTTAGCTATTTTTCAACCTGTTTAGCCATTAAAAAATGAGTTTTTCAACTTGTTTAGCCATAAAATTTTGTTTGCCTGTTTTGTTTAAACAACAATTTTTCATTTATTATAAAAATTTATAAAAGTAAAATAAACATTTTTAACAATTAAAACGCCTTTCGTTTAAATCACAACTTTTACAAATGTTGAATATCGCTATAAACAATGATTAAATTTATAAAATGGATCACAACAAACATCGGCGTTTCTTTCTGGTTGCAAGTATTTTAATAAAGAGATGCAGGCGGCAACAAATTTTTTTAGAAATTTCAGAATTGACTATAAAGTTGCTCTCACTTCCATGGTCTAACGCTAAAGTAGAGGGGTATTTTGCCGAATAAACATCGTTAAAAAAAATTTGAGAAATTGGTTACATTTCTCAACCGTTAATTCGACTTTTACGTAAACCGATAGACTCAGAATTACTTTTTGAGTCGAATTTACGATGTTTGTCCGGCTGGCTAGCTGGCTGTAAACCTTGTGTTCAAAGTACAGACTGCAAATAATACAATTTATACATAATGTGGTGTACGGTATCACATAGTTGGGGTTGATCGACTATACTTTCTTGTTTGTTTTTTATTGTAGATCTGGATTCAAAAGTTTGGGGAAATGTGGTCGTGATTATGATTAACCTTCAAATTAGTAAAAACTAATAGGCTCTAGTGATTCGTATGAGATGAACAATAACGACTTCGAATTTATCGATGATTCAATTTTTTGAATATCTATCAAACTATTAATTTACGTTTATTCTTATTTAAGAAATTGATTTTAACTTAAATTTTCATCGAAAACAACTTTCAATGAATTATTTCTGTTTTGCTATTGATTTTTAATATGTTTTTATTTAAAAAAAACTTTAAGCCATTTTTAGCCCATTTTTAAGCCATTTTTTTCCGTAAATTTAGCCATTTTTGGTCACCAAGTTTTGGCAACACTGTTCTGTAGACATACAACATTGTATTTTAATGTTCTATCCCAGCAAACAATATGAGTCCTAAAAGAGTCTTTTAGGACTCCTTTTTATGAGCAAAACGCTCAGAAAAAAGCTCCTAAAACCCTCAGTCAAAAAATTTTGTACTGAATATGAGCGTTTTAGGACTCCTAAATTTAATGATTTGTATGGAAAATTGAGAGCCTTTTTGCTCACAAATCAATCATAAAAACCTCTTAAAAGAGTCATAAAAGAGGGATTTCGGAGCCAAAAAAGAGTGATATAGAAGTGTTTCTTTTTCTTGAAATTAGGGTATTCATTTTATTTGTAAATTTATGCTTGTTAGCTTTTAAGGGAAACTTTTATTAATATATGTTTTGTCCATGGAAATAATAATCATTTTAAACCGATTTCAACGAACAAAACCACCTAATTTGCTTTTAACAAAGGCTTCAAATGGATAGTTTTGTCTAATGAAAAGATTTACAAGGACAATGTTTAGTCAACTATTCACACATAAAGTACACAAAAAATATTAGTGAAATACGGAGCTCAATCCAAGTGACAAAATATCGGAGGTTGTTATGCCAACAAGACCTGATTTTAAAGGAGAATCAAAAAAAAAATCTCAAAGATTTTATCAAAATCACAACCGAACAGCGCAAAATGATCACAATAATGACAGACAAACGCAAAATATTGAAATTATTAAGAATAAGAAAACAAACTACCGTTGCCCCTCAGAAAACTCTCATAAATAAGAGTTTTCTAGGAATGTGCTCCTAAATTGCTCATAAAAATTAGTCTTTTAGGAGTCCTGAATTCTACAGGCTCCGAAATCAATCAGAATTGCTCATAAATTAGGAGGGTAATCATAAAACCCTCAAGAAAAGGTATCTTTTAAGAGTCATATTTAGGAGCGCTCCGAAAATTGTTTGGTGGGACAGTGTTTCTTTTTTACATTGGTAAAGAAATGGGCAAACAAAATAATTTTAGCAACGACCACAGCAGAAACATCATGTGTAAAATTATGTTGCTGCCTTTTTGTTTGGATAAGAACTATATTATTTTCGTGGTCTAAGATCACAAAAAAAGAAATGTTATTTTTTTTAATGATTAAAATGTTTATTTTCGAACACTGGTTTAAGCAGGTTTTGTGGCTTAAAACGAAAATGATGTACAGTGTAAATCTTATATACTTTTTTTAACACAGTAATAAAAGCAGAAATTAGGAACACTAGTCACACTCTCGACTTAAAGTCGTACACCATTAAACCGTGTATTCAAAACTTTGCTCAGCTTTTAGATTTTAGTTTAATAATTGAACAAATTTTCGACTTGTAAAAAATATAGCGAAAGGATGGGAAGTGTTCAAAAAAAAACTTTGGCAACAGTGGATAGACGTATTCATGTCTTCATTATTGTTCTATTAAAAAAAGTTATTTCCCTAATATGTTCATATAAATATGTCAAAAATATAAGCAAAGAGGATGGTTTTAGGTAAAATCTCATTTGTAGTTGTTTTGATTAGAAAAGAAAAAAAATTATCAACATCAATTAAATGTTTATGACAACACTTACAAGACATTCAAACAAATGCAGATTGTACAAAATATTAAAGGGACACAATGCTATACATACATGTTACTCACATGTGTAACTTCAAGTAACCCAGTGAATAAAATGAGAAGGTTTCGAACTTTCTTAAAACGATTCTGCATGAGATCATCAAATCCCTCCATTAAATAACAACTTCGCATTTTCTTCTTTTATTTAAAATATTCATGTTTTTTAGGTTAAACTTCATTTTTTCCCTTGCGTCGTTTACAAAATTGCAGCTTAACTTTATTTAAATCCTCAAAAAGACAGATTCGAAGCTTTTTCCGTTTAGTGCTTTAACAGCGTATCTTCTCCATCTTTAGAAATTCTGCTTTTTTTAAATATTTGGTAAAGTGCTGGAACTTAATTTTCTCTTTAGTTTAAAAAAAATTACCAGGCAGCAAATTTATTATAAAATTAGAATATACTTTCTACCGGTTTCAGACTATGCGAAAAGTCTCTGCAATAATATTCGAATTTTTTTCGTGTCCCTTTTAAAATTCTTATATATTCAGGTGTGTTGTTTTTGTAGCAAGCTACAAGCTGCAATTTGACGTTTAACCAAGAAATCAAAATTTTGATATTTAATTTCAACAATTTATACAAAACTTAATAAAGAGGAAAATCAAAGTGTTGCTTGGTTTTACATTTCGTATGGCATTGTTTACCCCGCAAGCGTTTCTACACCCTTTGTTGTCAGCCTCCGGTTTATGAAATATTTCTATGAGCAAAGTCTAAATCAGGTATACTAAGAATTTTAAACTTGTTCTATAAAAAATATACATACATAAATGGTAGAGAGCATTTGGTGAAAGTCGAATTCTTAACAAAACTATTTTCGAAATAGTTTTGTTTTTTAAATTTTAATTGGTGATTTCGTAAAACAACTTTAATTTTCACGTTAAATTTTTTACTGGTTTATAAACAATTATTTTTTCTAATAATTCTATAGTTTTCGTACAATCTGAAACGAATTTTAACTACACCAGGCAACAAATTTAAAATATGCAGTTTCCTATTAAAGTTTTCAAACAATTGTTTTGGATTGCAATCAAAATTAAATCAGAATAAAATCTTCGTTCTCTTCAGCTGAAACTCATTCTTATAGATGATAGAAAGCAGGCTCTGATAATTTGGAATTGCCAACAACGTAAATTTTTATTTACAACCGTTAGATTCCAACAGCCACAGTTTGTACACTACGTACAACGAGCTGCATACTAGAATGCCGATTAAGCTTAGCAGCTCAACTCGTTGGCACAGGGTTAATTCATAACGAACTTTTCTCCATCTGCCAACTTTTAATAAATCAACTCTGAAATCGGATGATTTCAATTAAAATTAAATTGCAGTTGAATTTATTGCTGTCACTGATTTCTAAAAATAATTACAATCACAAAATATTGCAATTTTGACAAGATTTCACTTTGAAATATGAAATCAAAGAGATTAAAATTAGTTTGGTTGATTTGATTTGCTGAATTGTTTGCGGTTTTTTACAGCTTTGAAACATATAATCCAACATTGGATTAATGCTCTTTAATTGAAGTCATCACAGCGAAAATGTTTGCTGTAAAATGCTAAAGTACACTGGTTCACAAATTTTTAACTAAATAAAGATTTACTGAGTTACAGGACTTTAAACTTAAAAAAAAGTGAATTTTTATGTTTTTTACAAAATTGATTCGCAACAAAAAAAATTTTTAAATTTTTTTTCACATGTATCTTAAATAATATTTTGTTTCAAACGTAGTAAGCGTAAAATTGTTATCGTCGGACAAAGAATTCAGAAATAACGGCATATTTAGTGAAAACATCCGAAATTGAATTTTTTAAAATTTTTTTTTTTTTTTAAATTAAGGAACTTTCACTTCATGTATTAGAATAACTTAAAAACGGTTAACCATATTCAGTAAAAAAATCCGAAACTTGGCAACAATATTATCTTTCAGCCGTGCTTACATTGTTTTTAAATTTGCCCTGTAGTTTCAGAGATTTCGTTGAATTTTTGAAGAAATATTTTACGATATTCGATATTCAGTTTTCTCAGTAAATTGTGAATAAAATCAAAAGTTAGAGCCTAAGGCCTTGTAGCCATGGCCTCGTTATTCATTAGTCTATAATTTGTAATTATTTTCTAATGCTATAAATAAATAAATAAATAAATCAAAAGTTGTGCACCGATTTCAATGAAATAACCCCCATTTCATTCGAAATTATGTTAAGCTAAATCATTTCAGAGCAAAACTGTGATTTTTGTCGCGTTTTTATTTTTTATGAATTGTTAAAAAACAAAAATTGTTTTTTTTTCAAAATGTCCCTATTGTTTCTTCAAAAATTCTACGATAACTTTGAAACAACAGGGCAAATTTAAAAACAATGTAAACACGGCTTAAACATAATATTGTTGCCGAGTTTCGTAGTTAAAGTGCCTTAATTTTGGACCTAACGGTATATCTCAAAAACTAAAGCTGATAGAGAAATATGGAGATTAGATTTGAAATTAAATTAGTAAAAATTTGCATTCAAATTCCAGACTGCATACTTACCGTTCCGCAGTGTAATAGTAGCATTCTTAAAAAAATTTTTTTTAAGAAAATTCAAATTCTGATGTTTTCACTAAAAATGCCGTTATTTCTTAATTCTTTGTCCGACGATAACAATTTTACGCTTTCTACTTTTGAAACAAAATATTATTTAAGAAACATGTTATAAAAAATTTTAACATTTTTTTATTGTCTTACTGGAGCGAATTTAAATGATGAATTTAGAAAAAACATAAAAAATCAAATTTTTTCAATTTCAAAGTCCTGTAACTCAGTAAATCTTTATCCAATCGACACAGTTTGGATATGTTCTGAAAGGAAAAAAATATCTATGCAAAACGTTAAATCTTGTAAAATTCAGTTGAACAGTTCTCGAGATTTTTCGAAATACCGAAACAACTGCAGAAAAATTAATTAATTAATTAAAAACGACGTCGCTTTATTAAAGAGAAATAAATCACAGCTTTCGATTTGAGTTTTAAATGAGTGTATTTCAAATATTTAACTTATTTGATTCAAAGCTTTTAAACATTAATATTCTGTGTTAATTATAATGTTTTTAATTACTTACCTGCTAGATAAGTGCTTATTTGCATTCCTTTTTTTTTTTTTTTTTGGAAATAAAGATGTGAAAAGAACGTATCGGTTTCGTAATATAGAAAGGCTCTAACTCGTTTTATTTTAAAATCGAGTTTTTTGCATATTTCGATAGATGATCCTCTAATACACCACTGATAAAAAAATCAATGCAAAAATATAAGCAGTTGAAAGCAGCCCTAAGACATTTAAGCATTTGAAAAAAGTTCTAGCTCATTATTATTATCAATTAAAATATATTTAGCAAACAAAGTAGCATTTTAAGTCGTACTGGTCGTCGTATCTATAAATATTTCGCTAAGACCTCACAGAGAACAAATAGAAAATTAGAGGGCAAAAGCACAAAAAAGATGAAAGAATTCTTAATTTTTTTTTTAAATTTCATCAAGTTTTGGTTTTATTGTAATAAAAAGCAAAACCTCTCGAAATGTTACATCACAAAAAGCCCTAACTTGCAATAATTTTCAAAATATGAAGAAACTGCGTTTAACAAATTCGCGACTATAAAACTACAATTTGGAATAAGGCCTTAACTTCTCATAAAAAGTAAGGAAAACGTTAGTTAGGGCCGTTCTTTAATAAGGTAACGATATGTATGTGCAGTGTGATTACTCAACAGCAGCATTCAACATCATTCGCACATATTTTATAGGATATCCCTGAAAAAAAGCAGAATTTTGAAATTATTTTTTTTACCCTTTTAGTTCTAATTATGAGAGCCGTTTTTTAAGACCTTGTGCAGATATGGTTTTTTTTGGAAATTAAATATTTAAAACGCCAATAAATTTGAAAAAAAAGAATTAAATGCTTACAAAACTTATGTAAATTTGGTAACAGTGCCAACATTTTCCAAAACTTAGGGTCTATTCTAATACGCGCTCTCACACACCATTAAGTCTATTAGCAAATATCAGTCGGTGTATTGATATGTAAATGGTGTTTTTTTAAGTCCGATAGAACTTACGATTGGATCTAAAATTCTCAAAATTCCATACGCGCAGCTTAAAGACGCGAAATTGCGTAAATAAAGAGATTCGAATAGCAAAACGTACCGCAAAGAATGCATCATTTTATCGTAAATGCCAAGAAATGGAACTTCTATAGAGCCGACATGATGACTACAACCTGCATTAAAAACAAAAGGGAGCTTCAGGAAGATATAAGAGGACATTCCAATCTCATTTGATGATAACAACAAAGCTGTTTTCGAGGTTAAAAACTCGATTTGGGGAAAATACATAAAGGAATTATTGGACCCCAGCATGACTGTAACAACAATCCCTAGAAAGAAAGTAGAATAACTATGCAATTAATGCATTGAAAGAACGAAAGGTACCTGAACTGATGAAATAGATAAAGAGAGTACTGGACTGCTTGTGAAACAACACAGTTCGATACCCGAAAGGTTTGCTTAATCAACTTTTATTCCGATACCAAAGAAAAGCAATGCAAAGAAATGGTATGAGCATAGATTAATAAGCTTAATGTCACATGCAACATATTGTTTCGGATAATACAGAGGAAAATATCGAGTCATTACTGCAAAAAAAGCTTAAGCGACAAAAAAAATTATAGGAGAAATTTTGTATGAAGGTTGTCGCTTAAGATAAAATTGTTTTTGCTATACAGTCGTTACGATGCCTTATGTGACCATGACAGTTTAGGAGATGATGCAAGTGTTGCCAATAAAGTAATTTATTGAAAAAAACGAAAATGGCTTTAATATTATTACGGGTAAGACTTTTGAGTGTTCATAATTCCTATTCGCTTAACAGTTTTATTTGAATAATACCTTAAGCTTTTCTTAAATCTTTGGATGAAGTTTCCTGATGATCTGGCCTAAACATCCAGTGAAATGCGCATAGGAATTACTTATCGCACCAACAATAAATTTCAGTATATAAATAGCAAGAATTGGGAATTTAGCACATTAAAACTAAATCTTATTGAGGAAAATTATATCGTTTAAGCGTTTTTTGAGGTAATGACTTGATATATGAAAAATATGAAGCAGCTAAGGGTGAGTTTCAGTCTGGTTTCAAAGAGAAAAGGGCACCCGAGAGACCCTACTTAGTTTTCACATATTAATACAAAAATGTCAAGCGGTACAGATGGTCATCTTCATATGCTTTGTTGATTATTAAAAAGATTTGAAAACCACTCAACATCACAAGTTTACGGAAATCCAAGAAGCAATTGTAAAAGAAGAGGAAGAAATTACACGCATTTAAATCTGTATTGGAACCAACTGGAGCGAATCAAAATAAACATAAACATATACTCCTTAATCAGATTTAAGAATAAAAAATGAGAAAATATGTAAACAAATAAAGGGTAGATACGTAAATTACATACGCTATATCGATGACATCACTGTGCTGGCAAACAGTATAACTGTTCTACAAAGCTAATGAACAAACTTTCTTCAGCAATTGAAACATGTATATGGTCTGAACACAAGTATTGAAAAAAATTAAAAACATGATCGTCAGCAAAACAAACAAATACGACTCCACAACACTGAGGATAAGAAATGTCGAAGTTGAATAATAAGCTTCAAATTAAATTACCTTGGAGTACATGATCAATGGCACAACTCAAAGGAAATAATTTGCCGAATAGACCACCAATTAAAAATAAAGCTTCCAACGAGGCATGTTTGTAAGGGAGAAATATAAAAGTTTCGCTAACCATTGCGCTTACGGAAAACATGAATTTTATATGCCGAGTTCCCACTTGGAAGCAGTACGTTTTTGACACTTTCACCGCATTATTCAGCGCATACAAAAATTGTTGGATGTAACGATCAGCTTTGTACACTGAATGCGCAAGGGAATGCCGTGGCACTTTAAGTGTTATTTTTTTTTATAAAGTAGAAAGTAGAAGTGTTGTTTACAAGGCATCAACACGTACCTCCAAAATGAAAAAAAAATCTTGATATAATTTTACAATGCCAATGCCATGTATTGATCTTTGGAATAAAATTTATTTTTTTTTTGTTATTTTTTACAATTTCATAAAACTTGAAACTGGCTTAAAAAACTCCCTTTATTATTTGTCAAAAATATCAAAAATGTGTCTGATTGTGTATTATTCACAAATCAATTTCGAATGTCAATTTACTTTTACACATACAAACATATTTAGATACACAGTTTTAATATGGGAATTACTAAAAATAAAATTAAATTTAATTCAATACTCTGTTTTTGAACAACGATATTATTATGATAATAATAATTATCACAGTAATTATTACAAAGTCATCAGATAATAAAATCGCACATTTGCATTGCGAAATGTAAATGAAATAAAATTATGTTGAATCTATTAGCAAATGTGCTTAACTTTTCAGTGTATGAATGTGTGTTTACGCGTGTCGGGGTTTTATTTTAATTTTTGACACAGTTAATGAGCAGAAAGGAGAATTTTTGAATGAATTGTGAAATTGTTTAAAACCATAAAACTACATGTATGTGAACATATTCACATCAGATGATTATTATATACATACATACACTCACAATATTCTGTATGTAAATTTGGAAACCGGTCTACTGATTTTC
Organism: Pollenia labialis; assembly: GCA_949318255.1. Taxonomy (NCBI): domain Eukaryota; kingdom Metazoa; phylum Arthropoda; class Insecta; order Diptera; family Polleniidae; genus Pollenia; species Pollenia labialis. The sequence continues at coordinate 1,248,205 of OX439143.1, read as the reverse complement.
AGTTAATTTTTCCCGTCAAGAATTCAACCGTATATTCCGTAAAAACAAATGAATTTTCAGTTATTTTATCTAAATAAGTAATTTTATATAATACAGGTTTTACTCGTTTACTCCACAAAAGAGTCGAGTCCGCCTGTTTTTCTAATGAATGGGAGAGATTTACTTTCCCCATTACCAGTGTAACCAGAACTTATTGAGAATAAAATGCTACATTTTGTTAGAAAATGCTAAATCAAATTAAGAATAAATGCTAAAAGTAATTATATAAAAAATTTAGAAAGATCGGCATTAAAGTAAGGGCCGAGCACATTTTTATAATTTGCTGCATTATGTCCTTTAACTTCCGCGACGAGATGTCAAATTTCCATTTACAAAGGCTTTTCAGATGATGAACAGGAGCAACCGAACTGTGCAGAGCACATAACTTAATACCGCCTCTGCTGTTCATTGCAACCCATATTTTTAATAGGGATAGGATGGTTTATAGTTATATCCGTAGCGTTTTTCTGCTTTCTGCATGTTGGTCCAGGCCACTTAATTAAGGAACAATATCGCAAACATTTTTTTCATCTGTTTCTTTCACTCATTCTTTCTACTCCAATCTTCGTAAAAGTTTTGTAATTAGGTTTTTGAAAAAAAAGAAGTAAGGAAGAACATGTTAAATCAATTAAAATAGATAATCATTCAAAGCAAATTTCGATCTACCAAAGGTTAAATACAATTTGGCTTAAAGATTGATGTTTGACTATTGACTGCCAGCAGTCGTCGATGGCTGCGAGTGTTAAACGGCAAACCTTTCTGAAGAGATTGAGTGGTTGCAATCGAAACATATAAAACGCCTGGGTTCGAATCTCAGGTCAGTCAAGAATGAAAAATTATCAATTAATTTTAATTAATTTCATGTTGTAAAATTCCTTTCTTCATAAAAATAATTTAATGAAAATTAAATTTGATGAACTTTAGCCTAATTAAAGTATCAAAATTTTTGAAATTTTCAGTTTATTTATATCCACATTAATTAGAATTAATATTGTTGCATTTTTTAGATCTAATTCAGTGTTAGAATCTTTTATTTTCAAAGTAATTTTTGGGAATACAAAATTTACAAGATTTTGTTAGTAGTGCATCCAATTTTTTGCCTTTGAATCGCTTTTCCATTGGCATGGTCACCTGGTGGAGCCTCTCTCCTTGTTCGTCCGATTCCTGAGGTAGGTAATTGTGCCAAAAGGGTTTCAAGGTGGAAATGCAAGAAATGTAATTTTAACGTTATGGATGCATTGATTTTTTCAAAATAATGCAGCAAGTTATCCACTCGTGTCTGTATGTCATCTCGCTGTACACGGTTATTTCCTAAAACGCCTTCGATGACTTGTTTTAATGCGTCCCATCCACATACATAGTTGGTTATAATGGTTCGAAAGCATATTTGTGAAAGATTCGCTTTTCATTAATTTTCGTGTATCCGGTTTATTGAGAATACCTGTGTGAAATATAAAAAAAAACTGCGAACAATTTTTTCACTAAGCCTGCGATATCATGGGAGTAGGTGAACGTATTTGCTTCGTCAACGGAATAAAATTTCTGAAAATCATGGTGTCAACATTTCAGAGTTTTGTTGTGATAGTCCCATCTTAGCCACAATGTTATCCATTTCGATTTGTGTTAGCGGTTGTGGTCCATTATTTTCAATATCGGGTGTCCAATCAGCATCATTCAGATTGGTCGGATTGGTGAAAACGGTTTCGGCTTGCAGTGACACAGTATCCAGAATCGGAGGTTGAGGTATATCGGTACCAGCAGAGCGTTCTACTGGAAGTGTGGCAGTAAAAGCAACAATGTATTCTTTTGTTTTCTGTTTAATTCAGGACGAGAATTTATGCATGCGTAGCACCTGGATTCATCATGTCCAGTTACGTCTTCCACCCAAATTGCACCACTTAAATCTGCTTCATCAAAATAATGACAATACGCTGTTTTGAATTCCTCAGTAATCAATTTTTTTCGATCCAGTTGGCCTCTTTTTGGGACGATATGACCACAAACGTAACAAAAATTATCCAATTGTGGGTACTTGTTTTGTTGTTATTCACTTTTAAAAATTGGAGAAAAATTCACTTGTACTCTCGCATTCGTCGACTCTTGTTAAATGACAAAAATCGATCAAAGAGCACCTATAAATACTACAAATATTTCAATATTTTACTGGCAGGTACTTATGAAATATGTTTTCGAAACGTTCCAAAACATGAGCACTCATAACTGTGGGTGCAATTTCGGTTAAAAAAATAGTGCAGATAACTAACGGAAAAACCCAAATAATTAAAAAAGGGCAATTTTCTTTTTTCTTTTAATTTTCCATTCAGATTTATAAACGCTTATTACTTTACTACCGCAATCATAAAAATCAAATATCCTTTTTTTCATTACTTTTTTTTAATTCTGAGAATCAAAAAAAAGACATCAATGTTTTTTCCAAAGAATTTTGTCGATATCTCGAGCAAATTTTTGAAATGCATACCTTTAATTAATTGTGAATAAAAGCGAAACTCGGTCATCGATTTTCATGATTTGTGTGTCATTTTGCTCACAGGTTATGCGACTTTACGTGAAAGTAATAGGACTTGACACTTTGTTTTACCTTTTGGGATTTTTTATGAATTAAAAATAAAAACTTTAAATTTGTTGGGCAAAAAATATTTTTTTTCTTCATACATTTATTTATAACTGCGAAACTGTTGCTTAAAAAGCGAAACGTTGTATCAACAGACTATAGGAATTGTAATTCTTAATTTTTTAAATTTGTTTCACCTTATTCGGACTAGTGGTTCTAGAGTTATGACAAACAAAAGAGCCTAAAACGTGACAAATGCCCCTATACGATTCTTACTAACTTCAAACTAATTTTTAAATTATTTATTGAGGTACAATGACCAAACTTATGATGCAAAAGTTCTTCTTTTTGGGTCTACTTTAATAATCAATTATCAGAATTGAGTCTCGAAATCATGTGTTGTACTGTGTTATGAAATCGAAAAATAGTTTAAGTTTGTTGTTGCATATGGGCAGCGTGGACTTAAAACACAATGGAGTTGACAATTGCCGCCTCGGCATTTGTGGCGAAAAATGGTCGTGGTTGTTCTGGGCCAAATGTTTGAATAGCGCTCTTTTCAATGCTTGGAAACTACATTTGTCCGTAACAGCTTCAAAAAACGCAAATCATATCTCACTGCCTCGCTTTAAAAGTTCGACGACCAAGTCTCTGCAGCTTTCGTCGGATGATGATTAAAGTATGGAATTAAAGCTTTGTCTACTGAGGATTCAGGACCTGATTAAAATCCGTTGAATTGTGTGCACACCAAAAGCCAAGTGTGAAATGCAACGTACACCTACACTCAGAGAAAGAATTACTTAAAATTATTCTGCTAAGACAAGCAATTTTTTTTACAATGCCGCCCTACACGCTTGAACAAATTATCAAGATTTCTATCATATAAGTTAATACTTTAAACTAAAAAATAAAGTTTCTTTTACTTACCTGTTCTTACCTTGTTTTATATGCTAAATAATGAACCAGAAAGAACATAAATAATAAAAATATTGTACCGAACAAATGATTTCAAAACACTTTATTGTACCAGCGTTCTCTCAGGTTATGATAAAAATGGTTTCTTAAGGCTTTCCCGAAATTTGTATCAAAAAATTTAATCGTTTAAATTTGTGGTAAATATTGTATTAAAACATTTAACGGGTAAAAATTTGTTTTTAATAAAACTCATAATTAAAGGCTTAATGATAACCAATGCTTAGCTAGTTTTTATAAATACCATAAAACCATATAAAATGCTTTGTGGTTAAAGGTATTTAATTTAACAAAAACTTGGAACCCGTATCAATATTGTTTACACGCCAATGTGATATTTGATGTCATGTTAAATATAACGGTCAGCATAATAAATGGTAATTAAATGTTCTGGAAATCAAATTTAAGTGAAATTAGAATCGAACATATTTTGAAAACTAGCCTGTGTTTAAAGTTATTGGCAGAAAGTAAAATTAACATGTGGAAGGAAAAATAGCCCGACAAATGAAAAAAAAACTCCAAAACGTGTTGCAACAAAAATGCAGAATTTCAAAAAATAAAGTCAATTTCAACTATTTTTGATCTGCAATCAAATGTGGGATAAGAATTAGAAGTATTAATGTATTTGATTATGTTTTTATTTCAGTTCAATATTAAATGTGGAGATTTATCCTAGTAAAAACTTCGCCTACAAAATAATGTGTTAAGTAATCAAAAAACATAAGAGCACTACTTACAATTCTACTGAAAGAACCAATGAATTTTATATGGGATGTCCCAAAATTAACGCATTCAAAAGTAAGTCATTCGGGCATGTTCTGCAAATCGAAAAGAAGTGGAATTGAAATCGAACGAGATTTTGATCTCAATTATTTACAAAATGGCTGCAGTTTACCCGGTTTTCAACAGTGGTTCTTGTAAAGACAATTAGTACTCGAAGTATGAAGTATATAAAATGAAATATTTTCATGAACCTTCAATACAGGATCGTTTTCAAAATTTGGGCGATTTTAAATCCACTTCATTTCGATTTACAGAACATACCCGATTATTTTTTTAACGTTAATACATCCAGAAGAAAGTAGTCATAGAAGTTGTTATAGATGTAGTTATAGAAGAAAGCTACTAAATAATGAGTTAAAGAAGCTTTTCATTTTGAAAAAGTAAGCGAAGTTTTTACTGGGTAGTAATAAGTCTATTGCAAATATACTTGTAACTCATTCCTTGATAATGATATCCGATGGATATCGAAATATTGGAACAAATAATTTAATAAATAATATATTTATTTTTTAAAAATAATTGGCCTCGAGCTCGAAAAAACTTTTTATATTAATTTTTTATTTTGTAAACTTTTATATTATTCGAATCTGTATTCTAAGTCAAATTACAATCCATAAAAACTTTTATACTTTAATAATATAAAAATTTATATAATAAATGTACTCACCATGAGAAATAAAATCCCAGATTCGGAATCACAGAAAAAATTAAAAATTTTCTCTAATCACCAATTTTATACCAAATTCATAGAGTCAAGCAACCCATTTGTTGATTTTGCACCTACTACCAAAATATAATATAAATATATTATTATATTGATTACTAAAAATTTTAAAATTTTAAAAATTTAATATTTTAAATATTTTGTTTTTTTCAATAAATGATATTTTTAATTTTAATTAAAAAAATGATCAAACAACTTTGCCGTTTCAAACAATGTGTTGATTGATTTTGACAATTCGCATCAACAATTTTTCAAGTTTTAATTATTTTATATTAAACGAAATTATTTATTGTAATTTGATTAGTATTTTAATTCAAAATTTATTTCAAAACAACTAAAATTTTAATTAAATCAATATAATATTTTTAATTTTCGTTCAACAAAAAAAAATAATTGATTCAATTATTACATTAATTAAGCTTAAATACTTTTAAAATAATTTTTTTAATTGATAAAAAACTACTAATAATTCTTTCTGTTATATAACAGAAATATATTTTATGTTATACCTTTCCAGAAAAGAGCTCTTACAGTATTTAATGACAATCAAAAATTGTATTTTTATTTTAAATTTTTTTTTTTTTTTTTTTGTGTAAAACAATCCTCGACGAGACCGAATTATATTCCAGTTCCAAACCAAAAGTCGCCGAAGGTTACGGTAAATTTACAAAAAATTTTCATAAAAATTTACTTAATTTTTTTTTTTTTACTAATTTACTAAAGTCAGTAAGTTTGTATTGTAAGACAGGTTTTATATATCTGCACCTGAAACGCAAAAGACTCTATCTTACATTTTGGAAATTTTACAGTTGAAGAAAAAAACTATTTAATATGATAAATTGAATTAAACTGTTTATATGTAATTATTTTATCTTCTTCTTTGCTTATAAAACATACCAGTTGGCTTAAAAATTAACAATCTTGCATGTTGTACAAAATGTTACTTAGGCCTTTTAGCGTTTATCATAAAATCTTTTGTAGATAGGACCGTTTGTTTTTTGGTCAAATAAATCGCTAATGTTGGTCGAAAGATTCCAACATTTTTTGGGGACATTTGTGTTTTTGCAATTCATCAGATCAAATGAAAAAGTAGTTTTTAATTTTTTGTTAGCTTGGACCTTTTGCGTTTTAGGTGACGTAATAACGTTTTCTATATTTAGTAAAAATTTTAATATCAGAACTTTCGTTGCAACTGTTGGAAAACAACTAGTAGTGCTTAATTTTAACATTAAAATAATTATACAGGTAAACTTGGTAAATACTTTAAATGTGTTTTAATTTATTTTCTTACTTAGAGTTACAAATACAATTACAAATTACATTATTACTTAAATAATTAACCGAGCAATAGACCTTGAAGTGAAGCCAGCCTACAAGGGTACCCAAAATGAGTTTTACGTTTTTTTTCCTGTTATTAGTGTAATTGAGAAAGTTTCAAACAATCGAAAAATGATTATGAGATATTTATTTAATATTATCAATTTTAATTGGTAAAATAACTATTCCCCTGGTTTATTAAGAAATAAAAAAATAGCTTGTACCTTACGAAACAATAATGAGGTGTCCTAAACACACAATAATAAACACTTAAAGAATTAACGGCCATTAAGTGAATCTGCCACGTAATCGTGTCCTTCGAATACTAATTATTTAATTGCCTTCCAAACAATAATGTAGCAGGCCATGTAGAAGTTAACGTTGTACAAATATTTATTTGTTTAACACAAGTAACCTTCTACCTGTTTAAAAAGAGAAAAAAGCTATTTATGATTTCAAGTTGAAAGCTTCAGCAAATTTACACAATGACTGCATACAAATACACATGAAATGTATGTGTAAATCTACGAATACATACACTCTCATATACTACAATTTACAATAAGAAACATTTCCGTTACGATTTTAACACATTCGTTATGCTGTTTTGTTATATTGTTGAATTGTGGGCATTAATTGTTCAAATAATATTCGCTTACATATGTATGTATGTATGCAAACCTTCCTTCATACAGTCAAACATTCAGACTTACTTTTATTCATTTTCTGATTGCCTCTGCTTGCAATTGAATAGTTCCTTTTGTTCAAGTAGTATTTAATGTTACCAACATAAAAACATAAATACATACATACATTCACATCCCAGCGGGAAAACTCAGAAGACCTTCTTACTTTAGGCCTTTTTAAAGGCCTGCTTAAAAATTGTTCTTATCTAAGTAACTGCTAAAGAATGCCTCATAGAAGCCCTCAGCTCTTTGGTTTAAAAGATAAGATACCCCTTCCACATTCGCTTCTATGAGAAGGGAGTAGACAAGGAGTAAAATTTTTTGTATTGTTTTTTTTGCACAAACAAAATCAAAATAATTTTATTTTTTTTTGTTCCCGTTTTCATTCTTAGGTTCCTGTTAAAGAAGCGAGAGCGGAAGGCCTACTCCACGTTGACAACGTGTGTAAAAAAGATATGAGCATGTAATGGACCGAGCAGGCCTTTTACATCCAAAAGAATGGGTACAGAGGCCTTCTAGAAGGCATCCTTCTTTTTCCTGCTGGGATATTTATATGTAAGTATGTGTATGTTTGTAAAATATACAATGACTACTTGCTTCAAGACATTTCGAACTCGGCACAGTGAGTAGATTTAACCGATAATATCAATTAGTAGATATCAGAATATTAAAGGAGAGTTGTTTAACAAAGTGTACGTTGATGTTAATTAAGAAGTTGGTAAGTTTTTAAATTCAACCCAAAATATGAATTCTCGATAGAAATGGTGTGGCGTATGAGTAATATTTATGCAAAGCACTATAAGCACTAGTATTAGTCATACGTCATACGTCACATATCACAAACTCCTTTACGAATTTTCAGTGAAATTAAAATCAAACAAATTTTAAAATTTCTTCCGTTCCCTGGCGGGTTCCAGTCCATAGCGGTTCAGGTGATATCGTAAATGTGCCGTCAGAAGGCGTGGTTGGTCCAACGAAATTTACGCCTCCTTATCTCAATTGATAGAGTTCGTTGGACTGTTCTTCGCCAAAGCCCATGATTGATATGATTCTCGCGCAGAATGCTCGCGATTTATAAAAATTTGCATATGCGGGTCGGATTTCAAGAGCGCAACAAAGATCCCGTCAATACCTTGGGATTTGTTTCCCTTTTTTTATTTTTTTTATTGAATCTTTCTTGTCGAAAATCACAATATACATTTAAAGCTTAATCTTAATTGTTTTTTTTTAGCCATTACTTATGTTACCGCTAATTAATGGCATTCAAGTGTCGAAAAGCTTACTACGCTCAATGTGTCGGTTTTTTCAGCCTCCGGTGACCTTCGAACCCCGGTAGATCCCGAGCAAAGTAGTTGGGATGGACCATCAGTTTATCTATGTCTTTGACTGTTAAGATCTCTGTGGATAATGTCATTACGCATATACCACGGAGCTCAGACAATTTGTCGTAATTTGTTACCCTTGAGACGGATGATTGAGCTCGCGATCTGCTTCATGGTGGGACAGGTATCTACGTGTGACACACACACGCATTTAGTCCGATGAGAAAGGTTATTGCCGGCGAACATGCGACTGCAGTAGTCCTCCCGAACTTCGACCTGTTGCTACTCATTTACCGCAAGTTGTTCGTTCGCACCTTCAAAGGACCTTTGCGATTGTGAGTTTCATTACAACCCTGTACGTATCGCTGGTACGATGGATATCCACTGCAATTTGCGCTCCCCTGCCGATTTTGTATAGACGTCTTCTTTTGACCATTTCACTCTTCTGTTGAGCTCGTTGTAAAGTGTTTTCAGTTGAAGATTAACACTACAAGTTCGAGCTTCAACGAGATCAGAATTCGTGTTTTTCCGTAATTGAATAGAATGCCAGGTTTTCTTTCGCACACACGCAAAGAAAAAACATGGTTGTGGTAAACATATTCTAAGAGCAACATATTATGATAAGATTCATGATTGTAGTCACCATATTACGATTGTTATTAAATCATATTATGACCAAATATGTTCGTTATATAACATCATAATATTTTTCCCTTAATCATATTGTTATCCTGTTAATCATAAAACGTTAAGAAGTTATAATATTACTGTCATGGTAACCATAATAAGTTAAGAAGTAATCATATTACTGTCATGGCAATCATAATAAGTTTAGAAGTAATCATATTATTGTCATGGCAATCATAATTAGTTTAGAAGTAATCATATTATTGTCATGGCAATCATAATAAGTTTAGAAGTAATCATATTATTGTCATGACAATCATAATAAGTTTAGAAGTAATCATATTATTGTCATGGCAATCATAATAAGCTTAGAAGTAATCATATTATGATGCAAAGTGATATGAACTGTTATACATAAATTTTTTACATCATAATATGATACAACTTTAAACATAATATTTTTATTGGAAAAAAATACTTATGATAAAATAAAAAACATAATATAGTTACTGTAATCTTTTTGTCGTGGGTCGCAATTATTTATAAATTATTTTATGGAGTTTTCATTATTTTTCTCTTAAAATAACACAAAACTTACCAGTAATGGTTAATATTTTGCACCAATATTTCACAAATTTTTCCACCACTTTAAGATTATTAAAATTTTTTAGCAAAGATATTTTATTTTGTGACACTACAACCCTTTTTTAATGTTTTTTCTTTATTTTTTTTTTAATTTCTTGTTTATTTTAATGGTTATTTTGTTATTTCTTTTTTAATATTTTTTTTAATTTCTTGTTTATTTTAATGGTTATTTTTTTATTATTTAGCCACTCACTAACAAATAATTCGATATGTTTATGTAAAACACGACACAACTGATACAAAATTATTTTACAAATGGCGATACCAAAATATTATTAGAGTAACGATATTTTGATTGCATCTTAAACTTATTATGATTAATGTATATAAAGTTATCATGTTATGGCTATTAAATATCATGTTATGGCTGTGAGTAATATAATATGTTTTGAAAGTTATCATAATTTAGTTGTTAGAAAAATAATTATTTTTCGGTCAACAATACTCAAATTTATAATTGCGATAAACATTAATATGTTTACAGTAACTATAATATTGCTGATATTTAATAAAAATAACAATTATTTGTGTACAACAACAATATATTGTTACAATAAACACAGTGTGGTTGCCGTAACCATGGCCAACCATATTTTTTCTCTGCGTGCACGTTCCTTATGGCCGAGAATTCGAGTGGCAAGATTCATATGCATGGACTTCACCCTTTTCCATTCTTTTAAATCATCTTCTTGGCCACATCTAACAGCGTTACTTAAGGCTTCGAAATATGCAGTGGAAACTGCTCTAACCCTCAACTTTTGTTCGTTCATAGGTTGCATGGTGTCTCTATTGCCGGTGTTTAGAATAGCGATCACTTGCCATTTCTGCTCCTCTACGACTACATACCTTCAATAGCGATTTTAGCCATTTACCGCTTATCGCAACGTGGTCAATTTGCTTCTCCGTTCTTTGGTTCGGTGAAATCCAAGTTGCTTCTGAAATTTTTTTTGTGGAAATAGCGACCCACTTCCTACCAGATTGTTTACCTACCCAAAAAGCGTTCGCTATTCTCATTCTTGCGACTGAGGTGTGTGGGTACCCATAGTTTGCTTTTGGTGAATATTGTCAGATTCAATTGTGCATTGAGATCTCCCATTGCAACTCGGCTGCTCGCACTAATTGCCTTATCAAGGGCCTATAGAATTCGTCCTTGCTTTCCAGGTCAGAAACGTGCGTTTGGTTGTTTAATTATATGTAAGTAACATACCATGAGCGAGCGCGGAACCGAGAAGATATAACTCTCCAAAAAAGGTTTCCAAGTTATAAGTACTGACCTTACATTCCTTGTCATCAGAAATTAAACACACCTTGACGTGGGAAGAGTATCTGGTTTGCCCGAATATAACAGCGTGAATCCATCAGGTGTCGTGTGTTCACCCACTCCGGGCCAACGTGTCTCACGTATCCCTTATGAATTCTCTGCGGATTTGTGCTAGACAAGTTCCTAGGATTTAACGATTTATATCGTGTCCTAATTTGCATGCCAAACCTCGTCAACGTGTTATCATATTTTTCATATTATTTGAGTTTTCGTTATTCAGTGAGTTTTAAAGAAGCAAATGATCTGTATCCCATTCTAATAATGGGGCTGCCGTCTAAACAAGCAGATTGGCTGATAATGCATCACATTTATAAAGGAAACAGCTTAATATAAGAACAGATGTCCGTTGCAGCCGCACCAATTAGGAAAATAGACGCTGCAATGGGTTCTTACAACTCGCCGATGCTTGGCGGAGGATTGTAAGTCACCTTAGAATGTAATAAATAACAATCACAGGCTTTGCCCTATCGTTCGCTTTCAAAAATTAATTTTCGGAAAGTAGTGGCCATTGTCTGCTTCGCACAGACGTGCGTTATTTTACTTAGTTGGTCATGACTTAATTTCAAATGTTAATTTTAAGTTGGGGGATGGTTCTTGGCTGGTTAACAAATACTTTTTCTTGCACATATTCCCAAAGCAAACTGTCAGGAGCATTCATGCGGTGATCGTGGATACCAGTTAAAATAGCTGCAAACAAAATAATGCGTTTGCAGTATATGCCCCTTACCAATGGCATTGAGGTACCTGTAGTATGTGCCGTGGCTTCATGTTATTGGAGCCACAAGGTTAGATGGTTTTTCACAACTTGCCTAAAAAAATATTCCAACATGGGCCAATTCTTGCCCAAGATTCTCTACAGCTATCGCCGGAATATCCCAAATTGTATCGAACGTCTCTTTGTTGATGTTGTGGGACTGTGGATTTTGAGCCGTGTTTACTGAAAAAAGTAAACAAAAATAATACTTAAATAGTTATAAGAACTAAAACTTTATAGATCATTCTAAGCCACCCTGTATTTACCAGAATTACTCTTAAAATCAGGAATTCCTGCTGGCATTTAAAACTCCACTGATTTTAATTGCACTCGATTTAGATTTTAAGAACATGGCCGATAATTTGTGGATTGACAAAAAAGTATTTTTTTATTTTAATAATTCGCATTTAATCAACAAGAGAGTATTAACTGGAAATTTATAATTTTTGGAAAAATCGACTTGCAGTATTCAAATCTAACCACTGTAAACTTATCGTGCTTTATTTTTTACTTTTTGGTAATGAAACGGCTGGTTAAAAATTCCGTTTCACATGCCTTTAATGTAAAATTAAAAAAAGTTTTGCATCTACTGATAATTTTTAAATTTTGAGTTAATACCCTCTTGTTGATTAAGTGCGAATTGTCTGTTTTAATTCGTTATGCATTTAAAATGTTGGCAACAATTTTTTGTATATGTATGCATGTGTTCGTTAAATGACAGCGATAAACTTGTGACTTTCAATTTTGTTTACGATAATAAAATAACATTTTCAAAATCCTTCTTTATAATTTGTAAATATATTGATTACATGTCACACTGTGCGGTTGGTTTAACTCGGGTTTTTTTTTCTTTTATGGTTGTCGTTGTCGTGGTTGTGGCAAGCAGCTATGGCCCTGGCGCTGTCACTGTCACTGGCACTGGAACTATGTAACAGCGGTAATAACAAAGGAACGACGATTAATTTATAACATGAAAAATATTTTCCAATTAAACTCAATTGAAAATGGATTATTGTAACTGGCATTATAAACGAACCGTTACAAAATGTATGTTAGTGTTCGTGCGTATGTATGTATAAATGTACGTGTGTATGAGTCTGTTTATGCAGTGTTTAGGGAGTATGTATTAGGTCTTCGTATAGTAAAAACGTAAATAGAGCCACTTTGACGATTTTTAAAGTCACTAATATCGAAATGTTTCGAGTCAATATTTTTTTTTTATTAAGTTTTATTGAAAAAGTGGCCTTTGGAATGAAAATTTTTATGCGTGTTTTTATTATTTATATTTCTTTTTTATATTTTGGAAAGAAAACTTTGAGAATTATATTTTATTATTTATTGAGTAATGACTGCCGGCCGTCGTCAAGGGCGGTGAGTGTTAAACGGCAAAGATTTCTTAAGAGATGGTGTGGTTACTATCGAAACATGTCAAATCAACATGTCCTAGAACGTGGGTTCGATTCCCCAGTCAGGCAACAATGAAAATTGCCAATAAATTTTAATTAATTTCATGTTGTAAAATTCCTTTCTTCATAAAAATAATTAATAAAAGTTTAATTAAATGAACATTAGCCTGCTTAAATATATGAAAATTTGGATTACCATAAACATTTGAATAAAATAACCACAATTATTTAAATTTTATCTTTAGCAAAACGTTTAATTGTAAAATGGATTTATATAAAAATATTAATTTTTTACAGTTATTCTTTTTTTGTTAAAATAAAATTAATTAATAATTAAAATTAATGATAGTGCATAGAAAATATTCCTGCAAAATATTGAAGGAATAATATAAAAATGTTACTCACCATGAGAAATAAATTCCCGGATTCTATTTGTTAAAATTTATATATTTATATAAAAAGAACTCAAACTTTAACAAATTAACTGCCTGTTTTTAGAAAATGTGAACAAGTGAGTCAGTAAGAAATTATATTGAAAACAAAAACAAATTTTAATTTTTTATTGTTGTTTTAAATATAATTTCTTACTCACTCACTTGTTTACGTTTTCTAAAAATAGGCAGTAAATAAATTTTTATAAATTTAAATAATAAAGATCGAATTAGAAAAAAAATTATATTTACTTGATTTCTTTCCCACGCAATTTGCTTTTATGTTAGCAACAATTGTCAACAAAAATTAATTAACAATTATTGCCGGCAATAAATATAGTACTGTCTACATTAGAGATAACATAATTTTGACATTTACTACAATATATGTATGTCGCAATATTTATCTCTGGTATAGACGGGCAGTAAGTCATGATTTTTGTTGAATGTGTATGCAGTGGCAATTTTCATCTCGTTTAGTCATAGAAAAATGAAAAATGAGTTAACTTAGCCATCAGCCATTATTTAGTTATATTTATTAAGCCAAATTTCGTTTAAATTTTTAAAATTTTAGACCAAAAAAGGTTATAAATAAGGCATCAGTTGGGTTAAAACGTCGAACTTTTCCAGATAATTTAACTTAAATGAACTTTGCAATAAATAGCCCGTTTCCTTTATATCGGTATTATACCGGTACAATCGTTGCTGTATTAAAAAATAATTTTATCTTTCAAATAGAAAAAATTAAAAGTTTCAACACTTGTGCTAATGAAAAATATGTTTGTTAAATTAACGCTCTATTCAACACTGTTATTGTTTTGTTACTTACTAATAATAAGTTACTATTACTACGTTTTTACGTAGCCTATTTGCGAATAAAAATTATTTGCAATTAACTAACTTAGAGCCACATTTTGGGTTTGAGATTAAAGTTAATTTAATTCTATAATTAGCTAATCTGAGAATTAAGTGAATCTAGTTTCAATTGAATTTGATATTTTTGGGAGATGGATTAAGCCTTGTAGTGTTACCATACTGAGCACAAATAAATGGCAAATTTTTTTTTCCAAATGTCAACTTATTATCAAAGCAATATGGATGTTTTCAAAAAATGTTTTAAGAAAAAATATAGTAAAGAAATGAAAAATTGTATAAAAGTGTATGTCAATATATATAGAATTTTTTAAAAATTAATTTTTGTTTATATTTTTGCAAAAGCTGTTTATGATAAACATGTGTATGTTGACATTTTAAGTTTAGGATTAAGCCACCTCCATTGGCCGCTTAAACTGGCAAAATATATTAAAAAAATATAATTCAAAAAGTAAATACGGGGATTAAAGTTAATTAAATCGCTAATTTCTAACGCAAAAAGTGGCTCTTACGGTTTATATGTCAATTTTGCTTAATGAAAATTATTTTTAAGTGATGCCAGGTGGAAAATTTATTCATTTAGTAGCACTGTATGTATATAAACTTTTTATTTTTTAAATGAAAAAGAACAAAAATTATTGTGTACTTTTAAATGTATTTACACATTTTTGATTTAACTGCGCATTTCACGATGTCACTCGAACGCTTTCGTTAGCACAAATTACACGTTAAATAAAAAAATATTTTGTTTTTGTTTTAAGAAAAAATGAAATAGGCAGTAATACCGATAACGAAATTCGTTTCGGCATCTAACCTTTGTTTTATGTAATAAAATCTTGTTTACCTATTTTTTTAAACATTTGTTATTAAAAATTTAGCAGTTTTTAGTGGTGAAGATCTGGCATTACTGGTTGCAATACAGCTTGATTCTACTAAAACTATGCTCACATCTATCAACTATTTGACGTCCTACACGTAACCACCAGTTTTATTAAAACAATATTTGCTTTTGCAAAATATTTAAATTACATTGTTTAATTGTCTTCTTAGAAATAATACTCAACTTTATTTGTAAGAAGACAATTAAACAATCAATAAAAATTATTAAAAATAATGTTTAAAGTTTGATCAATTTACTGGTCACGCTCAAATATTTGTTAGGTCGCAACATGCCTTTAGAATAGAGCGTTTATAAATTCCGGGTGAATAAAGATTAGCTGTATATCATGTTACGGTTTTTGTTGGCATTCTTGTTTCTAATAAATCAAGTTTATCTTTGGAAGGATTTTCTTTTTCGCTTTGCGGTAACCCAGAACAAGAATCTTAAATAAATTTTGCTACCTTTTATTTTTTTAATTTAATTTTCTTTCTTTTTCATTTCTCGCTTATTTAGTGAACTTTTGCTTGTATGTGTGTGTGTGATTACATTTACTACATGGAAAAAGTCGCATATGTTTATTTGCATTTATTAATATGATTTTGTTTTGTGTTGCTTTCAACATTGTGTTTTATGATTATTTTGTTTAAAGTCGAATTATAAAGCAGCTTGAGCCTTAAGCATGCTGCATAATGTTTGTTGTATGGCTTATTGTGAATTACTATACATTTGACTGTATTGTATATTTATTGCCTTAACAAATACACCCTGTAAGAAAAATTTACATACGATAATAGTCCGTATGTAGACTTTCGTTAAATTGTTTATTGTGTATGCTTTTTGTCGGTTTACGATACTTTTTAAAAAAATTTAAAATAAATGCCTAAAATTGGTGCCGTATGTAGATTTTTGTTACATGGTGTATTTACATATCCAAATTAAAGTAAAAAAGTAGATTTTGCGGATTTTAGCAACAACAAAATACATTAGATTCGAATAATGTGTTCTAAAATTATACTTTTTCGTCACATTAAAAAGTTGTTCAGATAAATTGCAATGTGATCGGTGGTGCGTGAGTGTGAAATAGTATAAATCTGTAAAATAAAATAAAATTTTAAAATCTAAAAATTAAATTGTATTCAAAGTTAGGAATCCGATGGATCCAAAAGTTACCGAGCGTTCTAGTACATAAAAGTATTAAATGAGTGCACAACACAGACCAAACTCATTCTTCGGGTAGATTGGGTAAATTTTTAATAATTTCTTATACATTAAATTTGTAAGCCAATAAAAGTGAACTTAAAAGAAATAATAATTGTATGTATGGTCGAAATGTCGGATGAAAAATTAAAACCAAATTTAAAAATACAAAAATTTTGTGGATTTTTTTTATTTATAATTTTTATATGACCTAAAGGCAAACAAAAAACAACAAAAATAATTGTCTTTTTTATTTTTTTTTATAAAAAATAAGACCTTAAGTTCAAATATTTAATATATATATTAAAATAATAAAGGTCGAAGAAAATACATATTTTTTTTAAAGGATATTAGGGCCTGTGCGTTTATTCAACGACCATTAAAACAAATTTATAAAATAATTTTTGCAAAGCGTTAAAAATTTGTCGAAATTTCGTTTTTAGCTTTAAAACATTAATGGCCAATTTCACCAGTTTATTTAAATATCAATATATGTTAACAATTGGTTTTTCATGTCAAATTAAACAAAGTTATAAATCAATTTATATTTAAATAGAATTGGTGTAATTGGCCATAACAATTGTGTTGACTAAATGTACTGTAGAGTTTTGATTATTTGTAAAACTTTCAGCTCAGGTAATTTTTATTTCACTCAGACTTGCCTAACAAAAGAAACAGAAAGATAAACTGTAAAATGGACCAGTTTTTATTTTAAAGAACAATAAGAAAAAAATTAACATAAAAGAGTACTTTTTAGAGCCAAATGCGATACTACTAAATTCAGTTGATATTCAACTACCAAAACCCTCTAATTCGTCATGAAATAAAGACATTAAAGCGGCCCAAACACTTGCAATATTATTGTATATGATATTCGCCATTACATTTCCATTTTGTCCTATATTATGTAATAAGTCGCACAATGGTTTCATTCATTCAATAAAAAGGTGAACGTAACCAAGAGGAATAACATAAACAGCATTGTACAATGTTGCCAACACACACCACTTTCTTTTCGTTGTGCAATAAAAATCAAAAGTCTTTTGATTGTTGCCAATATATTGTGCCACCTTCAAATTTCACCTACACATTGGCGATATAATTGCATAATACGTAAAATTTAACAAATTTAGTGCAAGTTTATGAGTCGCTTAAATAGATTCCCAATAAATATATTACCATAGTGGGACACACCTTCCCGAACGATGTTAGTACTTAAATAAGAATTGAATAGATTTTTGGTAAATGGGGGTACTATTAAAATTATTTTTCGATCGAAATTGCTTGCAGGGTTATTAGCGTATGTGTGTTTGTATGCGTGAACAAATGAAAATATAAGTGTGAAATAAAATTAAATGTTTATTAATAAAAATGAATGTTGTTTGTGCACTTGTGTACGTAAAGGCTTTTTATAAAAGTGTTTAACGGAAAAAGTAAATAAATATTACCAATACAATTGCCGCTAGACTTTTCCCACCGGCAGAGCGATTTTAAATAGGAAATATATTGTAGAAAGTTATGTAGGACGAAATTCATATGTAAAGAAAATCGTAATAATTTTAATTTTATTTGTTGTACAAAATAATTTACACTTTAAGGATTTTAAAATCCGTCAAATTAAATTTAATCCTTTTATCGATACTGAGTAAAAGGCGTGTCAAATTATTCCCCTACGAAACTTGGATTTTGTTTTTAATAAGCATTTAGCACAACCGGTTCAGTAGGATCAGAGCTATGAATCAAAATGTGGAACCACCACCTTAAAAAATTTATAATTTTGTTACAACAACTAACATAAATGGTGGAACAATGCACGGAATGATAAAAGATTTTGCAAAAATTCGTTTTATAGAACTGGAAATCACACTGTGAAATTTCGTGAAGGTATGACCTTATTTTACTTTTAGACCCATATAAGCCATACTATCGGAAAACAATTTAGTACGCCTAAAACCGTAATTAATAATGCTTTAATAACAAAATTTAATACTTCACAGTTTTATAGGACTAGAAATTACACTCATAAACTACGTGTTGATCTGTCCATAATTTAGTTTAGGCCCCATATAAAGTCCACTCTGGTCAATTAATTAAATACGCCTAAACCCGTAGCAGATATATTTATTGTGGTCAAATTTCTTCCAACTTAGTTTATTTATTTATTTTATTTATTTATTTTTATTAAATATCAATACAAAGAAGCCTTCGTGGCCAAGAGCATGTATTGTTAGTAAAATATCTATGTATATATATATATATGTATGTACACATTAGTAAATATTTAACAGAATATACTAAATATATAAAAAAAATCGAAATAAAAGATAAAAGATAAAAGATAAAAGGTAAAAGGTAAAAGGCCCCCCAGCCATATAAATATTGTATAAAGAATTTAAAAAATTTAAAAAATTAAAAAATGTTATGCAATTTTGTGATACACGCTCCATAATTTAGCAGCCTTCTGACATTCACTGTAAACGCTAAAACTAATTTCACCGCTGTATTGAAATATTCAATTTTAAATTGGGAAAATTCCAAATGAAATTGAGAATTTCAATTTGAAATTAAGAAAATTCCAAATGATTTCGAAAATTTCAATTTGAAATTGAGAAAATTCCGAATGAAATCGGGAAGTTTTAATTTGAAATTGAGAAAATTCCAAATGAAATTGAGAAATTTTTATTTTTCATTGATAAAATTGAATTATGTATATTATATTCATTCAACAAACATACATAACTTACATAAAGGTAAAAAAAAAATTAATGTAAATACATATAGCAGTATTATTGATCAACAGGCATATTTTCCAGATCCAGAGCAGATTGGTAAAACGTTGTAGTATGTTGTATAGCTCTACTGCAATCTCCACTACATAGTTATACATGTCTTAGAAGTATTAATCACCTGTTCTAAAAAGGCAAGCCTCTGTTCTCCTTCATGGGGGGGGGAATTACATTCGGTACATTCATCTTTGTTTTCATCGTACTTTTTATTTTTGACCAAATAATTTCAATGGGGTTAAGTATCGGTGAATATGGAATATATTTGTCCGTGCAGAGTATTTCCCACAGTTGTGATCGAAACTTGTTTATTACACTGCGAATTTATTTTTCGGCAATTTCACGAAGGATAAGTGCTGGTCTTTCACCTACCCAAGTTAGAATAGTAGTCACTTCTTCATAATCTAAGGACCGCGGCTTTTTACCACCTCTTATTAGCTGCATCGATAATACGATGACGATCCGTATTAGAATAAATTTTGTACTTTTTAAGTGTATTGCGTTCCGACTCTACGAAGGTTAGTAGATACATATATAGAAGTTAAACACTTTTAAACGGCCGATAAAATTTTGCCTTTAGCTATTGGTAAGTTGTGACAATGGTCTAAAGACATGTATAACTACTGGAGTTTGCAGTAGAGTCATACAACACACTACAACGTTTTACCAATCTGCTCTGGAAGATATGCCTGTTGGTCAATAATACTGCGATATGTATTTAGTTTAATTTTTTTCTATCTTTATGTTAATTATGTATGTTTGTTGAATGAATATAATAAAAATTATATACATAATTCAATTTTATCAATGAAAAATTAAAATTTCTCAATTTCATTTGAAATTTTCTGAATTTCATTTGGAATTTTCTCAATTTCAAATTAAAATTTCCCAATTTCATTTGCAATTTTTGTCAATTTCAAATAGAAAATTGAAATTCTCAATTTCATTTGGAATTTTCACAATTTCATCTAGAATTTGTTTATTTTAAATGAAAAATGGTGTAGTTAAAATTGCTGTAAAATTGCATAAAACTTTGTATTGGTCGGTCAATAATTTAATATTGGTCTAAGCCGCAACCAATTTTAATGCTGACGTCAGCAAATTCAAAATGTCGGTGGAGGGTATCAAAGATTCCAAAGATTTCAACGGTAAAGCTGTAAAGAGTGTGTAATTTGAATCCCCTTGTTGAGAAGCTGAAGCTATCCCAACTCCGTTGCTTTTGAAGAAATGCTCGCAGCATCTGTTGAGTAGCAACAGCACCTAGTGATGCTCCTAGTTTAACCCAAACTCACCCACAGGTGATAAAAAATTAGCCTTTTAGTGGGACTCTCAGGATATCCCTTCCCGCGACTTTTGGTAGTAAGCCACAGTCACAACGCGATACCAGAAAGTATCTTTACAACTGAAAAGATTAATTTTCAAAGAGACAATCTCCCTGAAAGACAGAAATCATTTCCCGCAAGAGGCATACTAACGGAGGGTTCAGTTAGTACCAACTAATCAATTCGGTGTTCACTCACTGGGTCCCAGGAAAAACTTTTTGATTGTTGGTAGTAGGTGGTAGTTTTTAATACGTTACCTGGTAAGTAGTTGTTATTACAATTGTCATTATTCTGAAAACTTCAATCAGTACTTACTTGTAATGACCTCAGAAACTACTTATTACTTCTATTATTTTCATTACTGAACATTTGCTTTCTAATAATCAGCTCAATAACTACTTATTAGTTGTGTTGTTTTCAGTCTGAATATAAACTACTTATTAGGTCTATTCACTAGTTAATATATTTAATATTATTAATATTATTTGGCTTCTAGTAAGGATTTTGTAAGTACTTAAAATTCATCTTGTAAGTGTATTTTAAGTACTGAATTCTGTAGACACCTCGAACAAAAACAAGTAGTTATTCAGCCGAAAAATAAGTAGTGTTTATTTTTCTCCAACATTACTTTCTAACTTACTAGGTAAGTAAAGTATTTGCTGGGCTGCTACTGACTCCCGTGGTACCATCGCAACAAATCGTGAAGATCTCTTGATATCTGTAAATTTCGATTTTTGAAAAATCCCAGGTGTTACCTGCACCCGATTATGCCCCAGATGATGTAACATGTGAATCTGAAATATCGCTACACCACTGTGGAGGATCTTAAGAGGTACATAAATTTAGCAGTTATTCAGTCTGAGTACCAAAGCATTCACTAATCGCTCATTTATGATTAAGTAAGAACTTTTGAAAATTTCGCTGCCTATTTTCCTTCACGAATTAAAGGATAAAAATATTTGGATTTTGTTCATTCGACTATGATATTATTTTGTGTCTTCGATATTTTTCATTTATTGTCAGTGAAATAAATAAACATTTATAAATTTTTTTTTTTTTTTTTTTTTAATTTTAAGCTTATCCCGCGAAGCTTTTTATGCTTGTCTGCAGGAAAGAAGCCAGAGTCTCTGGCGGGAATCGAACCCGCAACCCCGGCGCTGATAGACTAGCTCGCTACCAGCTAGCCTACCGAGGCACTTCAACAATATGAATATGATTAATATCAACAAGTTGTTTCAAGGCAAAGGCAGATAGATGCCCTATTATCCTAGGACCTGCTATAGCAGATCAATAATCTACTTAACTGGAACAACAACCGTTTAACGAAACTGATTGAAGGCAAAATAACAATACTGAATGGATCGATACTCTATGAATCTCACAAGGGAAGGCACGAAAGCAACTGCAGCAAATCGTGTAAGATGGAGATGCTTTGTGGAATGGAAGGAAGAATGAAGAAAAAATGTATGAATAAGCATCGTTCACTTTTTTTTCTGATATATGAAAACTGATTAACAAAGAAAAAACTTAACCATCTTATAGGTGAGCTGGCACACACAGAAAAAAATACCAATGTAAAATTAACATGGAAACATGTTGATTGAGAATCATAGTGAATTTCTGCAAAAGTATGCCCATTATTTAAATTTATCATTATTTCATATTAATTTTAAATGAAAAATTTTAAAATAATCTTTAATCACGCTTATTTAATATTATTCACTGTTAAAATAAGTAAAAAAAAATATTAAAATACAAATAAATATGGATTCGATATTGAATCCATTAAAAACCCTGTTTTATATTAAAATCAAAAGTTTATCTTGTTAAATTAACATGCATACATAGTTAAGTATGTTAATTTTTTTATTTTCATTCTGAAAATATGTTTTAAAAGAAGACAATTCCCGTATTCTTTTAATTAAAATTATTTAGTTTAATAGTAAATCAAGTTTTCAAAGTAGAATGATGACGAAAACCATATCGGGAGATTCTGCTGATGCTTCAGTTGACAAAGGAGAATACAAAATAAGTGTAGCATGTGTTACAGGGGTAAGTGCATTGAATTATTCTTAAATAAATGCATATGTTGTCTCTGACGGTTCTTTACACCGTTATAACACACTCAAACCAATTTGATTCTACATGAAATTCACGTTGTTTCAACTTGAAATAACTTTCATTCAACGTGATTCGAATTGTTATTTCAATATAAATGATATTTTGCTCTATCTTTACTGCAATGTTAAATTAACATGAATTATAGTTTTTTTAAAAGAAAAAAATGTTGTTCGCAAGTAATTATAAAATCAGATTGAATTAACTTGAAAAACGTATGAAGCAAAATCAACACCGAAAAATTTTAAATCAAACTTGTTTTCTACGTTTTTAACTTGTTTTTTTTCTGTGTGTAGTCTAGTTGGTAGTGTGCGAGACTATCAGTATGAGGGTTGCGGGTTGGATTCCCTCCAGGGACACTGTGCAATATCACTACAATGGAATTAAGTTACTGTTGCTCGGTTAATTAGCATAGAATACAATTTGTAATTGTATTTTTAACTCTTGATAAATAAACAAAATGCTAATTTTTTATTTCTGATATTTTTTGTTAGGCTTGGGTTCATTAATTTTAATTTTCATTATTTTATTTTTACTGAAGGAAGGAATTTTACAACATGAAATTTATTAAAAATAATTGATAATTTTTATTCTTTGCTGAGCTGGGAATCGAACTCGGGTTGAATTTACATGTTTTAAGAATCACTACATTCTTTTATCAGAATTCTTTGACGTTCTAACCTCTGCACCACTGCGTTGCCTGCCAGTCAACAGTCATACATCAATCTTTAACCGGTGGTACTGGTGGTTCGAAATTTGCTGTAATTATCATTTTTTATTTACATGTTACACCCTTTCTTCTGTGTTTTTCCGTATTCTTTCTGTCAAGACTTTTTCTTAAGACCTGAATACATTTGTTTATTATGCTTTTTTTTGTCCACTTTCGTCGACATTTTATTTATACAACTTGAAGTACAAATTTTGTGCAGTGGTGCAGAGGTCAGAACGTCAAAGAATTCTGATGAAAGAATGTGGTGATTCTTGAAACATGTAAATTAAACTCGAGTTTGATCCCCAGCTCAGCCAAGAATAAAATTTTACTAAATTTCATGTTGTAAAATTCCTTCCTTCAGTAAAATTAATTTAATGAAAAATAAATTTTGATGAACTCAATAAATAAAATGTATGGTAAATCACCTCATACACAAATGAATAAAATCAACTGGTTTATTATTCTTTATATTCATTAATGTAAAAAACTGCAAAAATAAGAAGTCAAAGTTTTTTCTGGGATTCAAAAAATTAATTAACACGGTTTCGTTTAAATGTGCTAAATTCCCGTTTCATACTATTGATAAACTGAAATTTATTGTTGATGGGTAAAGCTATTCCTATTCGCATTTCACTGGTTGCTTAAGCCAGATCGGGGCTGTAAGAAAAGATAAACCCATTCTTTATTGTTTTTTGGTTTTTTGTTAAAGCTTTGATATTGTTACAGGTAAAACCATCGCTTATTATATTATTTTGTACATGAAAAACCTATTTGTATTAGTGTGTATATAAGTGTGTTTGTGTGTGTTCTTTTGCCAAAAACTAAATGTTTTACACACTCAATTAAATGCTCATTACCACATAATTGTTTTAATATGATAAACTCAATAAAAATGCAATTATTTTAGCACTTGAATCAATAAACTAACAAACATTTAAATAAACCAACATTTGGTTGATGGTAGTGGTGTTATTATGTACAAATCGTTGTCTGTATGTGTGATGTGTGAATTTATGTTTCCCAAGAATATTCAATAAAAGCTAAACAATTTTGTATTGAAACATGTTTTTATTATAAGTTCTAATTAAAATATCAAGTCCAGACTTTCCAAAAGCCAATAAGAAAAAAAAATTGGCGATGAATCTTTTAATCGATCTCGTACTCGTGGCGATACCGTTTTCTTTCATATGTATTTTCTAAGTAAACTGTTACTTAACAGTTTTGGATGTTTTTTTTTATAGGGATTTATTTGAAACTATCAAAATTTAACTAAAAAAGACTTTAATGCTCTTATGGTGAGACACATAACTACTGATATTTTAAGAGTTGATTGTTCCGTTTTTTACATGAAAGTTCATCCGTCACAGAAAAAGTTAAAAATATTACGAAGCTGAATCTAAACCTGTTTAAAGATTGATTCTATCGGGTCTAATCTTTTGGACTGGACTTTTTATTCTTAATATACTTGGCTTTCTTTTAAATGATAAAAATTTTTGGTCTTATAATTCTTGTTTTAATTTTTAAAATCAAAAACTAAAACTTACTTACTAAGTATGAAAAAAAGTTAACGCCTAGAAGTTTGGAATAACTCCGAACTAATTGAAAATATAAGAAAATAATATTTCTTAGCCTAATCATTAGTAACGGACGAAATACACTTACGAAATGCCATTAGGCGAATTTAATCGTGTACGTGTGCTGGAAGTAATATTCGCCGTCACCCTGCATATCATAGGACAAGTCCAAACATGCGTGTAAAATGAAGCCCACGAGGGAATAGGACTACTCCAAAAGTAACCCAAACGTATGGAAAAACATGGTCTATTTAACATTACGATGTCCTAGGGCAGGACCATATAACCCAGCTTTGGATTACAAAGGAGTAGTCTTAATACTACTCGATTGTATAGGTATACACAACGGGATTAGTTTGAACTTCGTTTAAAAACGGAAACATGTCGTTAAAAAACGAAGACATTTCGTCTCACTACAAACACTTTTTAACAATGACATGGTCCATGCTTGCATTACATCGGACCAGTCCATGGAGTAGTCCATTTAATCAAATTGGATCAGGTGGTCCAAATTCTCAGATGTTCTAAATTTTTGGATTTTCCATCCAGCATCGTCGGTGTCACTCATACAAACACATTTCCACTAATACTACCACAAGCTTAATGAGTATTTTGATCAGTGTATTTGGGCCTTTAATATTTTGATCAAAATCGGGTAATTCCTAAAATAAGCATAACCGATTTGTTTCGGGCAAAATATTAGTCTAGCGCTTTAAGAAATAGACGTGATAGAAATAAAAACAAAAATGGATTTGAGTAACGCAACTTAAAATCTTTATATTCCATATATTTTTTTTTTAATGATCATAAACATTTATTAAATGTGAACGCAAAAAAGCTCAAATCTGACAAAGAGGAAAAAACATGAGTATTCATACCAATTAATTAAATAGTTAAAATACGATTGTTTTTGTCAGAAACATTTTTTTTTTTTTGAAGTTATAGAAACAATTTATTTTTTCAATACTTAAAATTAGATGCAAATATTAAAGCAGGCTTTGGCAGTAATATTCCGTTATTCTCTCCCATAAATCTAATAATTTTTTGTTAAATTACAAAATATTCTTTTTTTTTTTGAATTATTCAAAAATCTATTTTTAAAGCAAGAAGCTTGAAAAACTTGCCTTATTTATTATTTAATTTATATTTTTCTCAGACAATTTTATGGTCATTATTTAACATCCTTCGCAATACGAATCTGATTACATATTTAAGTCAAAGACGCGAATAACGTTATAAGTGACAAAATATAATTTTTATTATTATTTTCCAGGAGAGCAAAAAAAAAAGTTTTTAAAAGCCAAAATTATTTTTTTTTAATGATTAAAAATAATGATAATAAAACATTTAATGAAACAAAATTTAAATTTAAATTAACAGGTAAATTTACTGCTAAGAACTAATTTTTTTTTGTGGAAAAATGTTTCACATCTAAAACAATAAATAAAATACAATCTTATTTGTTTGCTGACGTTACGTCACAAAAGCAGACTTTTCGGTATAAATGCCCATATGCAAAATAGTTTAATCAATATTAAAATGTAGAGCGTGTGGTATTATTACTAAACATGTATTTTTCAGTGAGTTCTGTTGACCGTCCATTGAGCGAATCTTTGGGACTCACATTTCATTTTGCTTAAACAATAAATAACTTAATGTATGAGCTCAGGAGTGGCTTTGAACAGGGTTTTCAGATTTTTTTGAGCTCCATCGCCAAGCCAGATGTCAGAAATCGCCGAAAATCGCCAAACGTCAATTTTGTTCAGTTTTCGTTTTTTTTTTTTAATTATATTTTGCATACAAAAAAAGATGGTATAATATTTGAGTCAAAAATCGCCAAAAACTGAGAAATAAAACAAAAAAGTCGGCGAAATAAATTTTTTGTTTAGTGTCTGTTTTTTTTTTTAATAACATAAAATGGAGATCATACATTCAGTTAAAAAAAACTAAAATTAAGTACACAAGTCAACTTCAGCCTCATCGATTTCATTACTTGTGTTTTGGCATACATACCTACTATTTGAATTAAAGAGCGACTGAATATAAAACTCACCTAAAATGATAGCAAAACAAATATCATGTGAAAAAAGTTCCCAGATTTTTTTTTAAATTAGTAATGATAACAAAAAATGGCAAAGTGTTAAAAAAATTGTTGAAATAAAATAAATGGTAAAAATAGCCAAGTAAATCTCCAGTTATATCACAAATCGCCAGTCGCCAAATAGAAAATCCCACCGCCAAACACGTTTCAAAATCGCCACGTTTGGCGAGAAATCGCCATATCTGACAGCCCTCACTGTGAAATCAAGCACACACACACTTTTAATTACAAAGGAGATTAAAAAACAAGTATTTTGGGCGTGTTAATTACATATAACTTTGAATTTTCAGTAATAAAATTTGTTGAAAGAATAATAATAAAAACAAGAACAAAATAAAAAAGTTAATTGTTGCAGAATTAACTTGTAACGTTTTTTTTAGATTTTTTTCGTCAAATATTTGCGAAGTGTTTTTTTCAGATGACAATAATTTAATGCACGCAAACATCAACACAAAACTAATAAATAAAGGTTTTCTGACAATATGCCATAATTTCGTTTCAATTCAATTAAAAAAAATCAGAAAACATTTTTTTCCTTTTGGGACCTGAATCCACAAACGGCCTTGATGACAAACTTTTTTTTAATTTACCAAACTTTTAGATTTTATGAAAACAATTTATGTTTTTCGTAACCCGAAAAATATTTATCAACCCAGCTAACAATTGGAAAATAATTTTTTTTTCAAAAACCACCTAAATGGGTCTTCTCAGATTACTTTTGATGGTTAAAAAAATATTTATCACTTGCACCCAGCTGGCATGTTTGAACCAGCTTCAAAAGCAATATAACCGCATATGAGCTAATTTTTCGATCTTAAATGATACTCTCCTTGAGAGAAAATGGTACCCTACCGATGATTCAGCTCAAAGAATCATATGTGATACAAATTTCTGACTCCTTTTTGAGCATTTAAATTAATCATTTACGAATCCCCTATCAATCGCTTAATTGATAAATCAGTGTTAAGTCATCATAAGAGATCTGAAAAGACTTACTTAGGAGATTTTAACAAAAAAAAAAATATCACCCAAATGCTTGCTGGGCTGGGTATTTAAATTTATGTATGTGAGTATGTGTGGGTAGGTGAGTAACCAATTGTGGGGGTAAATATGAAAACTATTTGCTGTTGTTACTGTCGAATCGCATTTTGCTTTAACTTTTTTATTTTTGTTTTTACGAATAACATTTTGACAAATAGAAGGAATAAGTTTATTTTTATGAAAAAATGCAAATTTATTGAAAATTAAATGTTCAATTTATTTGGTGTGAAATTAAATTGTTTTTCGTTGTTTTTCTGTTGCTCAAACATTTGCTTTTCCAAAGATATCTTTACAACATCCACACACAATCAAGCACCTAAAATCTCATTCAATTTTAAAATTACAGAACACATGGTTATTTAAACTTAAAAACTCATTCATGGTACGCATATCTGGTAACTGGAATGCAGGCAGTATCGTTATTTTCTATGTAAATGGTTAAACAGGCGCCATATTTCAGGCCCATTATATAATTCATTTATTTACATTAACTTTACAAAAACAAACATACACCCACACACAGAATCGTCTTTAGAGTTCAGGGATTCTGTTTCACCTCACTTTGCGAACGGACACATCAGTATGTCTAACAAATTTTGAATAGATGTACATTTATGTATATGTATGTACGTGTGTGTTTGCTAAGGAATAGCAGTTTTTTGCGTTTTTTTTCAAACAATTTTATTTTTAAATCAATAATTATTTCCAAATCATTAAATACAAGGCTAAAACTTTCTCTTCTAAATACTTTCTTGAACAAATTCCTAGCAAATATGACGCAAAAATAACAAAAGAAAAAATAAAAAGGATGAAGAACTTTCTCTAACAACACTCTTTTGTGTCACACACACGAACCCATATAACGCAAATAAAAAATTAAAGCAAATAGGAAAACAATATCTGTTATGCGTTGGGAAACCTTGTAGGCAGCTGTTTCTATCGGAATATCTTTGTTTCATTTTTTTTATTGATTTGCAAATACATACCCATGAATTTTGAAGTTTCGTAATTACACCCAAAAACTTACAATTTGAAATTCTGTAAACAAAATCAAAAAACTAAAAATGTTTAATTGATTTTGAAAATGAGGATTTTAAATACTTTTAATGGTTATGTCAAATAATTTGATTATTTTTAATTAAATAATTTAATTAATTTCAAGACTGTCATATTTAGATATTTTAATAATAATTGGAAAAGGAAGTGGAGCATCTGGTAGAATTATTAATTATTTCTCGAAACATCCGAAGAGAATGATAATCAATTCAGTTGATTTGTTTTTTATTTAAGCTAATAGGGACTAAGGTTAATTAATGTAAATAAAAAGCAATTTTTTATTACAGTTTTCCCGACGTTTCGTCGATTTTTTGTTCAGCTTAAAAATTTATAAACATTTTGTAAAATTAAAAGATTTAGAATTGAATAGAGATAATGAAATAAAGTTTTCTATTATTTTAACAGATAATAGCTTTCCTAAACAATTAATAACAGATGTATTACTACAATATAATAGATAATTGTATAAAAAATAACCAAAATAATTTTACAGATAGAAAGTTTGTAAAACAAAATTCTCAGAAAGTTTGGAAAAATCAAATAAAATGACAACAAAATATTCCAATTGGCACATAAATTTTTTATCACAGTAGGTAAAAATGAAATACAAAAATTAAGTAGATGAAATTTTCAAATATTGTTTATAAAATACCTTGTAAGAGTAATGAAAGTAGAGAGTGAAATGAAGTATATACAGGTACAAAAATAAACTAAAAACAAGGATAGCAGGACATAAGTCAGATCAAAAATAAGGAAATATTTTATCACAAAAAAAAATAGATTTATCAATTCATTGTTCTAATGTAAGCCATTATCCAGATTTCGAAAAACTCACACAAACCTCAAGATTGACAATAATAAACAAAATTTTAACATCCAACAATTATAAAACTAAAATAATAGTTATCAGCAGGTCTTCCAAGATCACCTGTAATGAATTCGCCTTTCATTAAAAATATGTATGTGAATCGTAAGTATGTTTGTATGCATATACAAATGTAAGTTTTGAGCTTAAAACAAAATGGAAAAAACTTTTTTGATTACAGTGTACTATTTTTTTTTTGTATGTTTTATGTTTTTTGCACCCTCCGTCCTCTAAAAATAACGTTAGACTTTTGAGTTTCACATTGGGTTTTCTCCTCCTGAAAATCAATAAAACTAAGTTTACCTAAATAAAAGTGATCAAATTATACGATCTGTTTACAAATAAAAGACATAATTTATTTGACTCTTTACCATGAAGAAATCGATACTTTTTCAGTTTTTTTTTGCTTTTTATTGAAAAATTTCGTGTAAAGTATTTTTAATTCGTCCACTTGTTCAAATTTCTTTCTTTTTATGTTTAAAGTTTTTATATTGTCCCAGAGCCAAAGACACTGTGTAAAGGAAACTTGTGTTTTGTTTTATTTTATTATGTTTGCCACAATGTTTTCAGTTTAGAACAGCTTTGAAAAAAGTTTTTAGCAAGTTTGTTAACTAATACGTTTGCGTTTTTACATAAATAAAATCGATAACAAAAAAAAGGTTATCAGTTAGAAAACAGAAAACAAAAAATAAAAAAATGTGGGAATGTGTATTCAAATATTTGTTGCAGTATTTCATTCTGACATAAATTACTTGGGGGGGTTTGTAGAGCGCTAGTCCTTCTGCTGAAGATCTACATATGTAAATTTTTAATTGTTGTAGGGCACCCTTATTTACATACGTTTTGTTAATTATTTTTTGTAGGTCTGAACTAATTTATTTAAATAAAGTATGTTTGTAGTATATTAAATTCCCATTTGACCAAGTTCAGTTATAATTAACTGTCACTTTTACTGTCAAAGAGCACATTGTTAATCGGCAATTATAGTAAGAGTTTATTATAACTAAACTGAAGTTTTAATTTTGAGTTCAAATCATAGAAATATAAGACTTTTTCTATGTTTCCCACTTCTAGTGTTATACTAAGAAAGTTCACGTTTTGAAGTATAATAAATTTGACATTTATAAAATGTCCAGTTTCAATAAACTTTAAAATTTTTGTTCATTCATCGTTGATTTATTTTAATTTGACTTTGAAGCCTTTGATATGGTAAATCTCCCAAGTAATTACAAAATTGGCTTTTGAATTATTTACTTATTGTAATTGCAGCTTCTTCATGTTGATTGTCACTTACTCTGTTGTTGTTGCAATTTCCACTTAACCTTAATTTAGTAAAATACAAACACACACATACCCTACTTATATATTTTTATTTCCATTTAGCACTTTATTTACAAAAATAAAAATACAAATCAAATACACCGACACACATTTTTACCAATGGATATATCATGCCATACTTGTGTATGTTTGTGTGTATGGTAACATGAATGTGTACATCTTTAATTGGATATCGTCTATTATGTATTTCTCTTATATTGAAGCATATTATTACAACAACACATTTTTTCTTTCCTCGTTTCCGTTTCCGTTTGTGTTTATTTTTGTTCGATAAAATCCATATTTACGTCAAATCGTATTATCTCACTTTTATTACCAGGTGTCAGTCTGAGCAATCTGATTACTATTGAATATAGTTTTTTTAGTTGTTTATGGTTTTAATTTATACGGCACGCCTTCTACGATTGTTTTGTCTTAACATTGATTTACTTTCCAATATATTATTAGATACGAAAGTACTTATAGTGCGTGTCAGCACAAGGTAAAAACAATAAGTACTTTTTGAGATAACACACATCCATATGCATTACGTCTGTATATATGTATGTCTGTATATATGTATGTATGTAGAAGCATGTGTATATTAGGGGAGTAAAAGGTAACAATTTTACTTTCTTTGTCGAGAACTGCAAAGTAATAAGTTTTAGTCGGTTTTTGGACAAGAGTGCCTAATCGATATGATTAATAATTGTAATATTTATGTAGGTATACAAATATTAGAAGCTTTAATTATAAATTATTTCTGAACCATAATGTGGTTGTGGCTTCTTGATGAAGGACTAATTGAACCATAATATAGTTGTCGGTGACAATAATATTGTTAAATGAATCATATTTATTTTAAATTTTATTTAAAAATAGTTTTGTTGGAGTTGACCATATTTAAACATGTTTTTTCTCTGGGTGTAGATGGGAAAAGGATAAATACCCAAATGGTAAATATCTGGTAAATACACTGAAAAGAAAAATTAATCCATCCGCACACAAATCAATCCAAAGTGCTATTAATAGTACGGTAAGTACGGATTTTCTTGAATCAAGTACAGAAATATTGATTCCAGTACGGATTTTCAATCGCAAAATACATAAATTATCCATATTTATGAGATTTTGATTTAAGTAAATCTAAGATTGAAGCAATCTCAAAATGCGCTTGATTCAGGTTTTATAAAGTTGATTTTATCCCGAATTAGAAAGAAAAAATTATTATGATTAATTTATTTACTCGTATTACGCCTTACAGAACGATAAAACACCAACAGCATGCCCGATATGGTTTTTACTTTAGAAATCGTATGTACATATTTAACCAAAAATATAAACTAAGTGAGAAGCAAGAGTTTAAATTTACTTTTTAACCCTTCGTGGTACACATGAGTCTGGCCAGACGTTTTTTCAATGTGTATAGAAAAACAAAACATGCATAAAACGGAGAGTTAAACAAAACGAAAAGCTTAACCTTTTTTTTACTTGATTTAAGAATTTTACACTTATTTCAAGAAACTCCGGGATTTATTTTCGAAAGTAATCCCATTTAGGATTGTTTTTAGTACGTTTTAGTGTTATTCATTATTGCATTTTTGAGCACGACTCGAACTTAAAGTAATCATAAAAAACTTGATTTATCCCGAGTGTTTTTCTTTCTGTGTAGGGAAAATCTGGTAAAAATTTAGTGTTTAATTTGATCAATATTAGCTGCACTTAAAAAAACACATATCTTCTTCACAGTTTTAAATTAATATTCTCCGGTTTATTTAAGTTTAAGTGCAATTTAACAAACCAGCTTTTTAAAAATAAAATAAATAGATTTTAGATTATATTTGCACCACAAAGAAATGACTTGCAAAACAGCGTGTAAAACCACCTTTACCTGTTTCGTAGAAACATTTTTTCAATTAAATCAAGTAATGCTGTTTCAAACATTTTTTTTAATTGTTGCAATTAATTTCTCTTAAATGAAAATAAAAATTAAAATGTTTGTGCGTATATTTGCAGATATGAAAACATACACTTTAGCCTTAATTAATTTAAAGTTTCAAACAATTTGAATTTAACCTACTGATTAAAATTCAACAGCAAGAAAAGCTCAAAGTTACAAATATGTTAATTGATATGATCAATTTGTTTGGTGGCGGGAAATCAGTACGGAATTTAATTAATGGTGCAAATTTCTAACTAATATGTTAATTGAAGTTGGTTTTTCATTTTTTTGTGTTCTCTTCTTTTCCTTTTTTGCTATGTTATTTTTAAACAGTTTTGCCTATGTTTTTGGTTTGTGGTAAATTACTGAATAGTTATTTTTCATAAATAATTTCTTGTTATATTAATAAAACCAAATAATTTTCGTGGGAATACAAAATTGAATTTAAGTGATTTTGATATTCGTGCTTAATTCCCAATTTTAATTTTTGATAAAAACACTGAAATTTATTGTTGATGGGATGAATTGCTTATCCCATGCGCATTTCACTGGTTGCTTAGGCCAGATCATAAGGAAACTTCATCCATAAAGATTTTAGAAAAACTAAAGATACTAAACCAAATAAAACTGTTAAGCGTATAAGAATTACAGCAACAATTCTATTTGTAACAACATCAAAGTTTAAACAAAATCATCAACAATAAACAAACAGTGAGTTCATCTCTCCTTTCAAGTTAAAATAATAGTTGGTCAGTGTCTTGTGTTTTGTTTTATGAACCCTCCTTAATTTTCTACTGCATATTGTAAGTTCCTTTAGTAAATTTAATACGTAGAGCAATTACGTTTACGCTTTAAAAAAAAAGAAGAAAGTTACTGAGGGCTGTTCTTATTATCTCTTCTTTTTTATGTGTTTTTAACCAGATGGTTAAAAAAGAAATTAATATTGTAATGCAACCAACAATACTACGGCTTAAAATATTTTACCTTTGTATAATAATTTTTATTTCTACTGATCGCCTTTTTTCGAATATTATATCAAAAATCCGCAAAATCTGCAACTACTTTAAATTTTCAGGATTTATTATTGACTTTAATTTTATTTAAAATTCTTTGTTATCGTTTTGCTATTTACTTTAATTAGAATTACCTCTAAAATTTGTAAACACATTTTTTTTTAAATACAGTCAACGCCTGGTATAGCGAATGATATAATGTCACACCCATTCGTTATAGTGAAAAATTCGTTATATAGCAAAGTTTTTTATTTTATTTATTTATGTATTTTATATACATATATACTTATATTTATTTAAATTAAATGTTAAAAAAACCTTTTATGCAATTTTAAAACTAAACAACATTGAAAAAATTATTCAAAGTTGTTTGCTTATGCTCTATTTGTAAACTTTTTTGAACAGCTTCTTCCTGTATTTCTCTTAAAACTAATGATTTCGTAAAAGAAATATTATTTTGAAATTTTGAAAATTCCGCAATTCATCCAAGCATTTTTTGAATGCAAATAATTTACAGGTAAAATTTTGTTTCGAAACGATCGAGGCTTTTTTGCTTTTCCAATAAGAAGTGGTGTCACTTTCTTTTTACCCGATGCATTTGCGCAGAAAAGGGCAGTTATTCTTTCTTTTGATAATTTCCTACCCGGAGCCGTTTCTTCTCCAGCATGGACATATGTTTTGTCTGGAAGCATCTTCCAACACAAGCCCGTTTCGTCGGCATTGAAAATTAAATCATGTGTTAAGCCCTCTTCCAGTATGGTTTTTTGCAGCTTTCTTTTAAAAGGCTCTACTAAGTCATCTCTTGATGACAGCTTTTCTCCAGATTCCTTTAGAAGCCGTATACCATATCTCTTCTTAAATCTTCCTAGCCATCCATCACTTGCATTAAATCCACCGCTACAAAACCTGGGATGTATTTCAAGAGCTTTTGCTTTGAGTCCCATTCCATTTACCGGAATAAATTTTTTCCGCTGTTTTAGGAACCATTCGTAAAGTTTTTCCTCCATGTCGGGATACTCTCCCTTTCGAAGTGATCGCCTGTTTTTCGAACCATTGTTAGTGCCTTCCAAATTGGATACAATTTTGTTTTCCATTTTCTTTAATGTGCATATGGAAGATTTTGATATTCCATATTTATTAGAAATTGCTGACAATGAAAGTCCACTCTTGCACTCTTGCAAAATCTTAATTTTTTCATTTATAGAAATTCTTTTTCTATTTCCCATATTGCTTTGTACAACAGCTAACACTCAACTTAAAACAAGTCAAGTCTTGAGTTTTTAGGAGAGAAGGGAAAAGAGAATGCCATTTCTTTTCCCGTCTCTCCTAAAAACTCAAGACTTGACGAGTCAAACTTGACGTGTGTGAACCAGCACTAACTCTTTCATTAATTACTGAGAAAGATGAGAAAAAAACTAACGGTACTATAACGAATACATATTCTTCTTTTTTGTCTTTGCGTTTCTATTAAAACACTTAAACAATCTTTTCTGTGTTTACTTTTCTGTGTTTATTTTTTCAATCATTCGTTATACTGAGCGCAAAAATTTCAAAATATTCGCTATATAAGGTATCTAGTACTTGGACAAAACTCATTCGTTATATCGCGAATTCGTTATAATGAGTATTTGTTATACCGGGCGTTGACTGTATAACTATTTTAGCGCTGATGCAAATTTCAACAGCCTTTATAAATATTGTTATGCTTAAGTTTATGCGTTTAGTTTTTAACAAAAAAGTACCCACATTTTGCACCTGATAGGATCTCGTTCTTTCAGTACCCTGCACCTATAATCTTATGTTTCTAAATTCAATATGATAGACAATTCAAAAAGTACCACATGTAGAACAGAAAAATAAAGAAATTGAATATTTCGCATTTCCCCTTTTTGATACTTTTCTCAAAAATTTCAATATTGTAGTGGAGCCCATAATTTTATACGTATATGTCAATGAATGAAGAAAAGTATTATGTAAAAAAGTACCAAAAGTAGGAACGGTTTCACCCCTTAGATATAATTTTTATTTATTTCGGGTGACAAAAAAGTTCAAATACTTCCCAAAAGAGCCGAATTTCAAAATAAAAGTACCATATCGCTTATATTTTTGATTGAACAACGAAAGGTATTAAATGTTTTTGTATCACTTAAAGCTAAGGAGGTATAAGATTAGCGAATTTACACGTTTTTACCCCCTAAACATTTAAATTTCCAAAATTCCGTCTTAGTAAATCGAATTGGCGAAAGACCAACCTTCGGTCCAAGTTTCAACGTTTTGGCTTCTGGCGCTTCGGCTGAGCGATTATGAAGCAGTCAGTCAACCAGCCAATTACGTTAAGATTTTATAAATAAATTTGTTTTTGTGATTATTTTCTTTGTGAATTTGAGATCACTTGGTAAAATTTTGTATCTTAAATTAATTAAAAAGAAACTAAACAAAATAAAGGAAACTTGTGTATTAAATAAGGAATTCTTAAAGTAAGAAATCGATACCGAAATTTTAATAACATAAGTGTTTACCCATTCTCTGCTTTGTGGTAATCGCTACTCTCAGATCGACTTCTATTTATTTCATGCATTTTTTTAAGTATTAAAAATATTAATTCACATTAAAAACTCATCGTCAGAAAACAATAAAAAAAATTAATATAAACAAAAGAAATCGCTATCCTTAATATAGCGTTCACTCTGACACCTTCTAGCATTGAAATAGCACAAATTCTTATCGCTTCTGGTTTCATTTCGCTTCTAGCGGCCACCCTGACATCAGCCTAATGCAACATTAATAATAATCTATTGAAAGCCTGTAAAAAGTTGTTTAAATGCTTCAAAGAATTAAAATATGCCAGCCACATTCACTTCAAAATGTTTAAGGTAGACGTGATCAAAAAGTCGAAATCTACTTTTAGGCTAATGAAATTATAAAAGCATTTAAACTACTTTGAGGCTGCTTAGCACCAATGAAATGAACAAAAATAAATTTTTATTGCATATTTTAAGGGTAGTAAAAAATAAAGAAATTCCTAAGTTGTATGCAAATAACCGTTATTTTCTTTTTGCACTCTTTGGCTCATTCTTTTTTCGTTTTTCCATTTCTTGGATGTTTTTATACACTTCCCTCGACAAACAGAATGACAAAGACTATTAACAGCATCTGGCCTTTCGTTGTAACTGATGACAGTGGTCGTGTGGCTTGGAGAAGCATGTGTTTGAGTGAGTCTGTATGTGTTAATAGTTTGTCCATTGTGATTGCTGCTACTACTGCAGCAGTAGCGGTGGCAGCTCTAACAACAACTTCTTTAACTGCCATTATTATTGTTATTTTTATGGTCGTTATCATCAGTACGAGTATCGCAATGGGCCCATCATCAGTAGTTAAGAATTTCTTTAATTTTTTGCTTTTATTTGTATCTTTTATTCTTTTTCTATTTTTTTTTTTATCACATTGAAATACAAAAACTGTTGCTTTTCTTTCTATTTTTTTTTCTTTTTTAACCAGCGATTGAGTGTAAATTTTTTTAAAACTGGTGCTCGGGTGTTTCCTTTTTCCTGCATCCTTTTCAGACTCAATTTCAATCGATCCATTTTCACAGTTATGTGTGTGTGAAAGCGTGGTGAATGGTTGCTTTGTGGACTTCTCTGTGTCCATAAAAGAAAAGATATAACAATTTAATTTTGTTCCTTTGACCCAATATTTGGAATTAGTATTAGTATTAGTTTTGTTTTCCTTCTTTCCTCATTTATGGCATGTTTCATGAATGTTCACATTTTTTGTTTAATATGGCTAATATTCATTTTGACTGTCAGTCACTGTCCTGTCCTGTTCATATTCACGTTGCCCTTTTTATGGATTTTTGTATTTTCTAAATCCCACTTAAAGTCATTTCTTATGTAGTCATTATATTTTTACCATTTTCTTTCTTTTGCTGGCTGTGTTTAAATGTGTCATAAGTCCATTAAAAGAAGAGTTCCTTTTCTTCCCTACTTTAACGAGAAAGGTGGACATTTACGAGTTTATTGCTTTAACTTTTTTTTTGAGAATGCTCTTCTATGTGAATTGAAAAGAGGTTTGCAAAGTGAATATTTTAACGATTTATTAAGTAGTAAAGTTTTTCTTTTTCTTTAATAAATGGAATAATATAAAAAGAGAAGAACAAATAAATAAAAAATATAATAAAATTTATATGCATCCAAGCACTTATGTAGTTTTTATTGTATAGAAAAGAAATCCTTAAAGCAATTAATCACAATTAATTGTAAAAAGGAGGGCTTTGACTGTAACTACGTAAGTAATGGTTTTAATAGAATTACGGAATCCTATGGTTTCCCATTTGACTTAGAATTAAATTGTTATATTAGAAAAATGTAAATTAAATTAAGAAATCCAACTCACAAATTATTGTTTGATCATTCGTTGATTGCAAAAATGCTCAGTGTCTTTTATGACCTGCCCAAAAGTATTTTTACATTTTTAATTGATTGCATCTTAATATTTTACATAATTCAATAAGTTTTAATAACTCCTGTTTACATTCAGTTGAAGAACAAGAAAAAAATTATTCAGTTTCGTTTGCAAAGTTTTGTCGATGATAAATTTTATTTATATTATCTTTTAATTTTAAGCGAAATATTAAAATGGTTTGCCCAAAAAAATACAAAGAGAAAAATCGTTTATAAAATTCAAAAATATTTTGCTAACGAAGTCAACCAAGACACCACACCGTTGGGTGTTTTAACTTCATAAAGAGGAAATAATTTCCTGGAGTCCAAAACTTATGCACCTGTTGTTTTTTTTTTTTGTTACTGTAAAAAGGGCTTTCCCTTTAGCACACCTTCTACAAAATAAAGTTATTAATCAAAAAATATTCTCCCATGTGTGACTGAAATGGGCGTATGTAGATTTGTGAAATTTAATACATAAATGCATGTTGGCTTGGGTACATGTAAATATTTTTAACTCAAATTTGAATTCGATATTACATTTATAACAAATGTGACACATGGTAGAAGGCTTTTTAGTTGTGAGTTTAATTTTGTAATGTTATTAATCATCTTCGACAACAATTCAATCTGTAACTGTAAGAACTTTCAATATTTTTGCTGTACCTTTTAACATGATTGAAACTGATATTAAGAGGTACATGTATCTTTATATATGTACATAAATTGTATCATAACCAAGGCACGGATTTTTATGCAAATGCATATTTGTTCCCGTCAGTCGTAGATTACCATATAGAAAATATTTTTGCGAATCAAGAAATTTGCAGTGAAATGACATCGATTTGTTAGTGCATGTTTTTGCATATTTGGCTTTAAATGCATTTTTTTGCATATATTGCTGATATTGCATATTTTGAAAAAACTTGTTTTAATTCCTTTATTTTGCCACGCACTCTTTCCACAGAAGATATAAGAGACAACTTCGATGATATTTTTTTTTATTTCTAATGGAAAAAATATTTTGTAAACACCTTCGCGTGTTGCCGCATATAAAAAGGATTATTCGGATTAATGTTTTCATCTACAGCCTATAACAACCAGATGGGGGACGTGGTTGAAAGCAATCAGTGTTGGGCAAAATACATGGTTTGCAGTATTTAAAATACAAAATACAAAATACTTACACATCTGTATGTGTCTTAAATACAAAATTCTTCCACGTCATGTACATGCACATGTATCTATTTAAAATACGAAATACACCATTTTTATTCAAACCAAAAAATGCATTAGATAAAACTAATTAACAAAACAATTGTTGCCTTTCATAAATATCAGATATTTTAATCAGACAAACAGTTTCTTGTTGGAATATAAATGAAACCTGCTGAAGAAAACTACCTTTCTACAGGTCCTGAGCACAAACTTGTATTAAATTCTATGAATACTCTTTTTATATTTAGATAGCTGTCAAGAGTGATAATGTCTTTGCTCTTGCCACTAAGGAAACTGACAAATTCCAACTCCAAATTTGATGAATCTATCATTCCCATCTACGAAAACAACAAATTCGTCGTCTTCTTTACTGGTGCTTCTACTTCTGATATTTCCATATTCTGATAGTTACGTTTTTTAGCGATTCTAGTTTTTGGCAGATCAAGATACAAACAACCATTAATAAACTAACAAAATATAGTTTTGTAAACCATGTTTTGAAAATACAAAATACTCCCATTTTTTTATGTATTTAAAATACAGAATACAAAATAGTTGCTGGACATGTATTTATAATACATAAGACTTGCATGCATGTATTTAAAATACAAATACAAAATATGTATTTGTATTTTAAATACGTATTTCAAATAAATGTATTTCAAATAGTGCCAAACCCTGAATGCAATTATGTATTATGCTGAAAACAGTGGTGAATTTAAGTTAATTGATATTTCCATAAATATGATGTATTTTTTGGGCGGTAACTTAAGTTAACAAATTCGTAGCAAGCTTGATAAAGTTTAAACAAAAATAAAGATTTAAATTAATTATTGTCTTAAATCCTTAACTGCTTGCATATTTAATTTAAATTGTTTTCGAAAACATCGTAGTGAAAATGAAGATGCCACAGAGAAACTATCAGCATTTTATCATGCACTTATCACTTCCGTTTTATTTTGTTTTGAAAAACAGGCAGTAAACTTTTATATTGAAAATATTTCGGGTCAAATATATCTCTAAAGGCATTTTAAAAAACAAAATCAATAAACATTTGATTCGCATGTAATTGCGATCAGTTTCGCAAAAATTTAATAAAAAAAAAATTTTCTTAAGTTCAACATGGTTTGACACTTATGATTGACATGTATTCTGACAGTTACTGAAGCCAGCTTATGTATATTATAGTTGGGTCTTTACAAGTGACTTAATTTACATGATTGTCTTAACGTTTCTTTATATATTTGTGTTGTACTTAATTTTAACTTCTACTTTTGTGGTAATTGTGCCTAACTTACTTACATACGTTTATGAGACTGAATTTTAACGTTCTTCATGCTATTTTTGTTTTTTCTTGTTATTTTTATGTTTTTTTTAAATTAATTTATTTATTTATTTGCCTATGGAATATAATCCTTACAGACTTCTTAATTAAATACAAATTTATTTTACAAAATATATACAAATGTGAAATAAAAAATATAATATAATTTAGTTTTAGTATCAGTGGGACTAGAAGAATAGTCAATAAATTTATAAGACTTGTTGAACTCAATACACATCCTTCCTAACGGATCACCATTAGCATAATTAGCTCTTAAAAATTGAACTGATAACGGAACTAAATGACGTGATGGGCGTTGAGGAACATTAAATGTTATATTGTTGATTAGGTATCCAGAGCATACGTCGCCAACAATTATGTTAAACATAAACGAGATGTTCATCACAGTTCTACGGCTCTTTAGAGTTGGCAGCTTGATGAGGGGTAGTCTTGCAGAATAAGACGGCATATTCCATTGGTTAAAGTTCAACCAACGCAGACAAAAATTCAGAAACAGAACCATACTCCAATACAGGTCGTACAAGGGAAGTATACAGACTTTTCGTAACATATGGATCCTTGAACTCTTTAAACCCAACGTTTTACAAAACCGATCATGCCTCTGCCTTTATTAACAGTCATTGTTATATCACTAATAAAAAATTTAAGGTAATTTTAACAGCATATTTTTTAAATTTTTAGCGCATATATTTCTATTTTTATAGCATTTTTTATGCGCATAAAACGCGATTTTAACTGCATAAAAGTCCTGTCCCTGATCATAAGTTAAAGTTAAAGAGGCCCAACATGAACAAACAAGTTCATGGAAAAAGATGAAGAAGGGCTTTCACTGAAATTGTTAGAGACGTTTGTGTTAAGGTAGTTTCTTATTTGTTTTTTTTTTTAATTTTAAGTCATTTTTTTTGAAATTGTTTTGACATAACGAATGTCATGTCGTTGTATACTTTTCTATCCATTGTAGTGCAAAGTTTTAAAAACGAAACACAAACTAACCGAATCCAGAGATGTCAGTATAAAGTATTGAAAATCTAAATGAACGTTAACCATTGAGTATAAATGAATGTTTTCTTTTTTGGTGAAAAAAGTCAATCCAATACATATACACATACACTCTCTCACTCACATTCCATGTAATAAATTAACAATGACAG
The DNA here is from genome assembly GCA_949318255.1 of Pollenia labialis. Lineage (NCBI taxonomy): Eukaryota > Metazoa > Arthropoda > Insecta > Diptera > Polleniidae > Pollenia > Pollenia labialis. The sequence continues at coordinate 1,205,659 of OX439143.1, read as the reverse complement.
CTGAATAATCTTGAACATGCTCATACACATGTACAATATTTTAATGACCCTGCAAGCATTTTCCATTAAGAAACATGATCTAAATAGTTATCCCATTTCGAAGAGAGTACAAATAAGGTAATGTGTAGTATAAACAATAACCCTCTTATTTATAAACGATTTTTAAATTTAACAAACGTTTATCAAGGCACATTTTCATACAAAATTTGTTTTGTAAACCTTTATTAAATATAAAATTTTGTTATAAATATGGGCGTAAGAATGTACTAAGTATCTACACATTATGACCAAATAGTTAAATCAATTCAGTTTATACGACATCTTACATTGCCAAGCAGAAACGAAAAATGGCAAAATATTTTTATATTAAATGCGAAAAATTGTTAAAAGATTGTTAATAACACTGTGCTAGTTGCAAAATTAGACAAGCCGGGCACATGGTGTTTCAACATAATTCGGGTACGCTGAATCCAATGGTGCTAAACGTTTTTTTTAGCTTAGCTCTTGTTTTCGAGATATACCGTTATTTCGAAAATGGAGGAGGTTGCACAACATATATTTGCGTAACTCAAAATCGGCTTAGTTTATCAAAAAAGGATGCCCCTAGATGGGTCTAATGTATGACCAACCCCACTTTATTTTTCATCCGAATCATTTATTTCTAACATACATACCTAACCGCTTTCTCCATTCCTTAAGGGTGCTCCCATACAAAATGTTCAATGCAGACTAGAAATGTTTTGAAGAAAAATCCCATTATTGCCCAGGAGTCGCCCTTAACATTTTCTCGAGACAAACTTGCCCCCTAACACCACTTCTTAGCGGGGCTCCCATACAAATATTGCGTTTTATGAAATTCTTAAATTAATTAAATTTCAAGACTTTTGTAAATAAAATCAAAAGTTTATTTTTAATATGTCTTACAAAAAATTAAAGGCCTAGCAGCATTTTCCAATTTTTTATGAGTTTTTAAAAATTAAAAATTGCGAAATTAAAATAAAAAAATCATTTTTTTTTCAAAAAAAAAAAAATTTGTTTTTAAAACGACTCACTGTGGTCAAACGACCTTCTAAGCGCGAAAAAAGTCCACAAACGAAAGTGGGCCTAAAAATAATAATAATAATATTGCCAGTCATTGTCGATAAAAGCAGGGTTTAGAAATTGTGCAGGTATTTGCAAGGATTGAAGTTAATTTCTTTTAGTAGTTTAATTTGTGTTCTCAACATAAGATACTAAATAAAATGCGTTAACGTACGGCGTCATTTTTTTATTTATTTTCCAGTATTGACTCATTTAGAGTTATTCAAGAAATGGCATCTGATAATTTTTCTTAAAATGCTAATTTTATTGGCTCTCAGTACAGCTTTTACGATGAAACAAAAAGGATTTTCATGATATCGCTTAAAATTGCCATTTGTGCAAATGGGCAAAATTGCGAGACTCTTTTCATAAAGACCCTTTTAAATTTTTATGTAATTTTTCACAATTAATGTCAGCCTGTACACCATAAGAAAAATTCAAAAGCACTTTTCATCTTAGACAATAACTCGTATGTTTTATTACATTTAAGAAAAAATAGCTTTTAGTTTAATTTTGCTTGTTTTGGACATTTCTGGTAAAGTTTAATAAAATGAAAGTTAATAAATTTTTACTCCCTGAATGGGAAAAAATTACAAAAGAACGACAGTAACAAATTCTTTTTATTACAGAGAAAAACGCCACAACTTAATTTATATAGTTTGTCTAGAACCAAATAATAAAAATCTTTCTTTTATTTTTGTTTAATTTTTTTCGACAATTTATTCAATCTACCCGAAGAAAAAGCTTGTTCTGTGGTGCGATTCACTAACTTTTTACGATCCGACAATCGGTATATTTGTCTACATAAATATTCGCTTGCAGTAACGATAGTGTGATTCAGCAGCTTATTTTTGACGATTGTTAACAGCTGTTTTTTTTGTAACATCTCTCTCTGTCTACAAAATGTCAAAAAAAAAAAACCAAAAGCACAAAAGAGAATGTTACACATGTTTTTTCATTCAAAATACATTGAAAAAGGTCTGGCCAGACTCATGAGTAAGACGAAGGGTTAACTTGTGGTTTTATATTTTTTTTTTGTGAATTTTACATTAATAATTTTGTTTTTGTTCCTAATTTGCTTATTTTGTAAATTTTAAATTTAGGATTTTGTTTTTGTTCATACATATGAATATATGTTTGTATGTATGTAAGTTATTGTAAACATAAAATACATTTTATCGATTAAATAAACACAACCTAAATTATTATTGTCGCTAAAATATCGACAAAAAATTGCTTAAAGTAACAGCTGACTTTTAACGACAGCGAATTTCGTTAAAATTTTTACTGAATAGCGTATCTGGTGTGTGCAAGATTTATTCTTGCAAACATTGTTCTCTCAAACCCTCTTTCATTTACATATTTTTTTTTGTACGGAAACGCTTTTCGGTAACTCTTAAAGTACGGGATCAAAACTATTATGAAACTTTAATAGCTACCGATAACAATTACATGGTTAAATTAACCATAGCATGTTAAACCTTTTCCGGTAAAAATTGTTTTATTGGAGGTGACCATATCGAAAAATTTGTTTTCTCTGCGTGTAGTTTAACACACGCACCATCGATGGATCCCATTATAAATTTAAAGGCAGAATTAGTTTTTACGTTTTGTAGCTCGTTTCTGTATTTCTCGCATCGTAAAATTTTTCACATGAAGTGTGAAACAAAAAATTCCATCGTTTCTCGATTTGCGAGAAAAAAGTGTTTCTGTATTTAAATGCGAAAACAGACAAAACAGATTCAGTTTTAACTCGAATATTTCCAGAATTAAATGTCAAATGAAAGCGAAACGTCAACAAAAGAAATAAATATAATATAAACAGGGATGCCAGATTTGACGATTTATTTTCATTTCAACGATTTTTGCTCCGAAAACGTGCCGATTTGCTGATTTTTTCTAAAAATTGACGAAAGCAAAAACAAAATCAACAATATTTTATAACTTTATTGTAGCTTTCTATAAAAATTCATATCGAATTTTTAAATTTCAAACACTTCATATTTTGTGGCATTGAAAATTTAAAATAACAATATGAATTTCTGCAGAAAGCAACAACAAATTTATATACATATTTGATATTCTTAGCTTATATGGACACTTTTATGCCAAACCCATATTTCGGCAATTTCGATTTCAACTACCAGTAGCTCGTTTCTGTATTTCTCGCATCGTAAAATTTCTTACATGAAGTTCCATCGTTTCTCGATTTGTGAGATAAAAGTGTTTATATCGTATCGTATATGCCAATTTTTTTGAAATTGAGTTTTTGATGCAATCTTGTTCTACATTCAAAGAGACGTCACCTGAAAAAATATTGTAGGCGAATTCTACTTCGTTGCTGCAAAAATTGAATGTATATATTCATTTTGATATGCAAACGAACGCAGAGAAAAGTAGAAAAATGGCTGTCCTGTAAAATTTGGTTTTTGTAACATACGATAATTTCGCGCAAAGGTGTCGATATTTTAATAAAAGTCGAAACAAATTTGTTTAAAATTGATTTTAAATTGCACGATTTTTAAAACAAAAAAGACGATCTTTTTTATTTTTTTCTCAGGAAATTGACGATTTTGACACAAATTTATCTGGCAGCACTGATTAAAACCAAAACAAGAAAAGGCTAACAAAAATTTAAACTAACAATATATAACAATTGTTTTTTGTTTATTTTCATCATATAAATTATGCATTTATCATTTATATTCCTTCTATTTTTTTTATTTATTTAAAAAAAATAGTATATAAACATATTTTAAATTCAAAATATCTACATTTTGTTTTTCTCGCCACCAATTTCAAATGTGACTTATTTTGACAGTTCTTGAAAGAAACTTTTCGCAAAATATTGTTATAGAAACACTTTTTCTCGCATCCTTCCAATAATTGCTGGAAAATTATTAAAATGACAGATAATTCTCGCAACGGAAAGATACAGAAACACTTGTGCGAAAAAACCATTTTTTGTTTCATTTTGCACTGTTTCTGTCCCGATTCACTGGTTTCATGCGGAAAATTTAACGATGCGAAAAATACAGAAACGGGCTACTGTTCTATAATGAATCATCTGTTTTGTTTCTGTTTAATTGAAAGTCTGTACTTGTGGTTTGTTTTTCCGATTTTCTTCGTTTTCTGTTTGCGACAAATCTGTTGTTCCTGTGTATAAGTTTGTCGTTGTATGAAAAATATATAAAACTTTTGTTAAAAGCTAAAAAAAATTTGATTTAATTAAACATATTCAAAAAAGTGGTTTATTTTTGACACAAATTTAATTAATTTACTAATTATAAAGGTAACAAATTTTTACGAACAATTTTTTTTCATAATTTTTTACGAAAAAATTAATTACATAATATTTGTTACAGAACCGCAACCGAAAGAAAAAACTACTGAGGTCTTAATTTAATTTTGTACTATTCATTTTTATCAGCAAGGCGTTGCGAAGAAGTCGAATTGTTATGTGTATGCGTGAGTTTTGTATCAAGTTATGTGTGCGTGCATATGCACACACTTTTGTATGTGAACAGATATTTTGTGTCAAATGGAAAATAATTATATTTACCACTTGAGTGATTGCTTATCAATATGTGCCCGTCAAACATTTTTCGATAAAATATGATCAGTTAATTCAATAAAATTCAAAGAACCATGAAGTATTTAAGTCAAAATATGATGGCGATTGCTCTGCAATTTATCTGATAAACATTTTGTTGTGTATTGAAGGAAACAAAAAAAAAAAATAATAAATAAATCTTAAAAAAGATTACATGACTTTAGTTGTTTTATTTTATATCAATCACAAATAATCTCAATGTAGTGGAATTAGTAACACAAACACAAACAAAAAAGAAAAATCATTTTTCCTAATTAAAATTCCCTTCATTCAGAAATAATTTTACAACTTGATAAACTTAAACAATTTTTAAATGATTTAGTAATGTGTCAAACAATGCTTGACAGGGCGACACATTTTTCCATTACAACTTTCTAGATTCTTTCTAATTGCCCAACCATTAAGACGGCAAACATGAAATAAATAGAAAAGCTGAAAAGAGAAGAAGATGAATGTTGAATGTTAAACAAACAGTTTTAACGTTTATTTTTCTCAGATACAAACACACATACATACATAAATACATACATACATATTTAGTACATAGTTTGTTCCAAGGCATAACAACAACAAAATTATAACTTTGAGCAAAGTTTTGCCTTTCCTTTCCTTTTTTCTGCAGTCCTTTTTTTCTCTTCCCTCAATTGCCAGACTATCAATCAAGCATGAAAGAAAAGCATGTCAAAAGGTTCGGTTAAAAAGAGACTCAGTGATGTTGACAACTAAAGGTGTCAAAATGTTACAACTGAATGGATTTAGAAACTCAAAGACATGAAATCAGTAATAAACAAAATGAAATCTTCGTAGTAACAAAAATCGAAAAAGCGAGACTGAACTTTAAGAAAAAAAAAAGTAACCAAAATGTACGAAAACAGTCACCAAATGCGAAAAAAATTACTAAATATTTTATGTTATGCACTGTGATTACGGTTTGGAAAAATAGCTGTGCCGTCAGGAAAACTAGCTTTTGCCGAATATTGTAGTTTCGAGTTGTCCTCAGTTTTGTTAAAGTTTCATCTGAGGTGTTTTTGCATTGAGTTTGTATGTTATTGTATTCGTGCCAAGTGCGGATTCTGGTATTAAAAAACCTAAACTAACACAAATTTCGATGTAGTAGTGAAATTTGTAAGTATTCAACCTCTCCTTTTTTATTTAATTGTTGTACAGTTTTAAAAAGGTTTTCAAAAGGCTGCTTGATATGGGACCTTAGGTAAATTATGGACCGATTATCCGAAAATTGCATGGTATTATTTCTGGCCATATGAAACCAAATTGGACCGATCTTCACGAAAATTTACAGTGTTAATTCAAGTCCTTTAAAACTGTGGTGTTCTCAATTTAATTACAGTAGCATTATTTTTATCGGTTTTAGGCATACTAAACTGTTTTCCGAGTGAAGGCTTTATATGAGGCTTATAGGCAATTATGGTGCGATCTTCAAGAAATTTATCAGTATGATCTAGTCATATAGAAAGAATTTGTGCAAAATCTTTTATTAATCCGTGCATGTAATAAAATTATCAATTTTTTAGAGTGATGCTGCTACATTTGGATTCATAACTCTAATCCTACTGAATTGATTTTGCAGGATTTCAATCCCAGGCTGCTTAGGATAACAGAAGCAATTTGACACCAATATTGTTCTTTTCTTTTAAGTTGTTGGAAAGTGAGCGTATTTTCAACAGATGGACAGGCAGACGGACACTCCAGTGCCAGAATATACCTAAATACTAAATGGGTTTGAGATGCATACTAACAATTTTTTACACGGAATGACAAACTTAGTACACACCTTATCCACCACTAGCGGTGGTGAATCTATACAAATTTATCCAAAATGGAGAAAAATACTCAAGTGCACATTGAAAAATGGACCCGATTTTGTTTCGATATTACCAATGCGGCAGCTCTGTTTAAACCCCCAGAATACCCGTAAAACAGAAAGAGAGCAAAAGAGAGATAGAGGAAACAAATCGCACTTACCTAGCGGGAAAACTCAGAAGACCTAGAAGGCCTCCGTATTCCTTCTTTTTTCCGCTGGGTATCTGTCAAAAGAGCCTAACTTTATGATTGTGTTAGTTAGAAATGTTTTTGTTTTGTTTTTCTAACCGCACATGTATGGAATTAAGAGATTTTTTTTAATAATATTTCTTTCTCTTCCTCTTTCAATTATAGTTGGCTTCTGTGATTATAACAGCGTTTCAGTTTTTGCTATTCGTCTTCGTTGAATTTTTCATGTGGGTCAGTGAAAAATAAAATTAAACTTTTGGAAGCTTCGAAATGACATTTTAATACCTTTCTTTTGTTTTTCTTTAAATTATAAATTAGTTATTCTTACTCTCTTACTCATAAAAAACATTTATGGTTTATAAAAGATTTATTTAAATGTTACCTTAATCGTTTTCTATTATAAGTCTATGATAATCCTAATAATTTAGAGGAATTTATGAGTTTGTTTGCTTTTAAATGATGCCTAAAATATAAATTTTAATAAAAGGAACTTAAATCTTTAAATGCTTGCGTCTCATTTGTGTTGGATGAGAGTGTGAAAAACTGATTCATTTTAACAAATGTTGCTTATGAATTCATATGTATGTACACCAACATACGTGCGTGTGTGCATTGTATATTCGTGTTTATGGTGTTGCTTCCGGTTTCCGCTTACTAATTTATGGTCTGCATTTAGAAGTGATAAAAATGATAAATGTTTAAACTTGTTTTAGGCATTATTATTTTCATTTTATTAAGTCTCTTTTTTGTTTTTAATTTTCCTAGTACCATACCAAAACCATGGGTTTATTTGTGCATAATTTAACACAAATTGACGATAAATCATCTTGCCAAAAGAGGAAAATCAGTTACTCAACAACACAAAAATATTTAAAAAGATTTAAGATAAAGGAATTTTTAATCATAAAATAAAGTTTAAAAATGCCCTTCAAGTCATGAATTATCCTGAAATTCAAATAACAAATTGAAACTGGTACAATATTATTCCTACATAAAGCGGATCCCAATGCTTTGCAAAGTGTTACATATATTTGAGTGTTACACACATCACTTCCATTTTTAGAAGTAATTGTCAAATTGTCGGATGAATAAATGCGTGTCCCAACATTACATGTTCATAAAACATTGTTTATGAACAATATTTTGTTTTTCTGAAAGCCTACATCAACTGTGTGTACATTAAGTTTGTCGTTCCGTTTAAAACACAATAAATAGTGCATAATTTTCATTATTTGTTGAAGTAATTTTTAAATTCGCCATAGTCTTGCACAGCATGAAGGCTAATTTTTTACGCTTTCAACTGGTATTCACACTGTTGCATCCTCAAGCTGACACATTGTGCATGTGAGCTCTATTTACATGTATGTATGTAGGTTGTCATTTATATATAAAATTATATTAAGATTTTTAGACTTAATTGTAGCATCTGATATTGCGTTTTACATTTCCAATTTAAATGCAAACTTAAATGCCAGTGCTGCCAGAATATTTTCGGTTCATATATCCAATTTAATGATTAGGCCCCACCAAAAATCCCCAATAAAACTTTAAATCCCCAATTTTGTCACCAAAATATTAGTTGCAAACTTTAACAGGCTATTTCCGATGTGCGAAAGAATTCTTTCTTCCGAAAAATTTTGTTTTAAATGTATTTGTACATTTCGCACATCAGAAATACGCTATAAATATTTATTAACTTCTACGATATAAAAAAAATTAAAGGTTTGTCCTTTGCGTTTTATAACATATTATTTCCTGAAACAAAATAATTTTTCTAGTCATCTTTTCCGGTCAACCAAAATTGACAATAAAGAAACAATGTAATTCTAGAAAGGACTTATATACACGACGTGTTTTTAGCAACTGACGTGTTAAATTTGCCACTTCGAAATACAAATTTTTTGTGTGTCATCTTATGAAATATAGCTTCTGTAAAAGTCAGACGCAAAGTAGCCTGAACAAATTTTACATGTCAGAAATCTATGATGTGAAGAAATAGGTAGCATAGGCCTCTTTTGCGATGCAATCAAACAATTTAGTGGCGGCAGCACGCCATATTCGATCGGTCAATCAGGGTTTTTTTTTATTTTATTTCAGCTTTTATTGCAAAAACCCAGTTCACTGCAAGTGTATTAGTTTTTGAATCCATTTTACAACCATTTTTGATAAAAATAATTTAACAAAATTTGCATACTGATGAGCGGTTGAGAAGCAGTTTACATGTACGTTTGTGATTTCTGCAAAAAAAAAAATTTTTGACAGAAATAACAATAACAAAATACGAATAACAAAATCTTTTGAAATAGAAATGGAGAATTTCATGTAAATTAAAAAGTTGACAATTCAGATGTAAAATACATGTCGTATATGACAGGCTTAAGTTGAGAAATATAAAAGAATTTACTTTTTTATTATGTGGTACGCTCTAATGTACATTCATCATTTCAAAATATTGCTAAGCAAATTTCTCTAAAGTCTTAAGTAAACAAAAAAATAGTTAGAAAGAAAACTTGCAAAAGCTAAATAGGAAATAAAATACATATTTTGAAAGGAAATAAAGATGAAAAGTATTAGAAAAGTAAAAAAAACTTTATTATCAAAAAAAATTTATACAAAATTCTGGTAGAAAATAACCAGAGTAAAGTATTTAATGCTATTCCACATTTAACTTTACATAAAGTTCTTAGAATTTCAACAGGAATAAAAGATATTTAAAAATTTTATGTTCGTAAAATTTTAAAAAGCAAATAATACCTTCCCAGGAAAAACTTTTAGTTTTAAGTAATAGATGGAAGTTTCCTGGTAATTAGTTGTCATTGCAATTGTCATTATTCTAAAAACTTCACTAAGTAATTACTTATTAGTAATAACCTTAGCAACTTCTTATTACTTCTGTTATGTTCACTGCTGAACATTTGCTTACTAAATAATAATCAACTCAATAACTACTTATTATTTTTGTTGTTTTCAGTACTGAATATTTGCTTACTGGGAACGTACTGAATAACAACTTATTAGGTATATTAACTAGTGATTTTTTGGCTTCTGGTAAGTATTTTGTAAGTACCTACTTACAATTCTACTTACTCGTAGTTAAATAATAACTATATGTATATTTTTTGACTTCTTTTGTAAGTACTGAATTCTGTGGACACCTCAAACAATAATAAGTAGTTATTCAGGCGGCATGAAATAAACGCCCATGAAATAAGTCCCCAAAATAATTCCCCAATTGTTCGGGTCCTATTTCATATGAAATAAAACCTCAATTTTAAAATGAAATGAAACTCCAACGAAATGAAATAACTCCCCAATTCAAAATGAAATCAATCGCCAAAAAGTATTCAAAGCATCCAATCAATTCAAAATACATATAGATTTATTTGCAATAATGGAAAAATTTAAACAAAAACTTGAATCGATTCGCCAACCGTCATTTTTAATATTTTTTTTCGTATTAATGCACTTTACACCGCAAAACTATTCCTCAAACTAACTACGTAGTAACTATTATTTTTAATGAATGGTCAAATCCCCAACAATCTGGCAACACTTCTCATCATTGCCAAAGGCTGGTGCAACACCGCTACGATGCCACTACCACTACAACCACAAACACTAAGTATTTTGCTTGTATGTAAAACTCTTCTTTTGGTACATTTTAATTTTGAGTCAAGCGGGTAATTTACAACTTTTAACATTAAAATATTTCAACAGCAACAACTTCACGGCTTTTGTGCGTTTTAAAAGCAACACAACTCTTTTACTTGGTTGTTTTTGTAGTTGTTGTTTTTATAAAATTCTCTGGGAAAAAAATAGAAAACATTAAACTTCCTGCATTAAATATTTGAGTTGAGTTGAGTTAAAATAAAATTAAAAACTAAATAAAACTTCAGTGTATGAGTATGTACGCGAAGGTATGTAACTAAGCGGGTGACAGCCTGTGTATATGTGAGAAGGTACCCTGCAAATTATAGGACCAGTCTTCGTTTTTTAACGACGTGCTTTCGTTTTTAAACGACTTCAAAACTAATCCTCTTGAGTTCCTTGGAGTAGTTTTAAAACTACTCCTTTGTAGTCGAAAGCTGGGTTATATGGTCCTGCCCTAGGACATCGTAATGTTAAATATACCATTTTTATTCCATACGTTTGGGTTACTTTTGGACTAGTCCTAGTACCTTGTGGGCTACATTTTACACGCGTGTTTGGACTAGTTCTATTATTTGCAGGGTACACAGGAAGAGAATTTTATATCTCTGACCTGCAAGCATTTGAACGTTTTTTGAAAAATAAAAGTGACTGCGCGACACGTTTCTTACACTTCTTACACACAGTTTAAAGAAGATTTTACATATTTTACAAAAAAAAAAAAAAACAATATGTAATTTTCTTTTCTGTTACTTTTGGACGATAGGAAGATAAGAATAACCATTTTACGAAAGCAAAAGAAAAATATCTTACATTAAGGAGAGAGGCATAGTTTTTTATTTACAAAACAAACAAACATATCTTACAAACCCAAAATATATTTTAATGGCCAATTCATCTTCTAAGAGTGAATAACGAAGTTGAGACTTTTTGCAAAATAAAAGTATCAGCAGAACAATTTGTTTTTATGGCTATCGAATGTAAAAATTGAATTATGAGTTGACAGCACTGTCAAAAATTTTAAAAATAGCAAAATAAGACATAGATCATAAATTAAGTGAAGGTACCTCATTTTTAAGTGAAGGGGAAAACGTCCATAAATAGAACAGCAGCAAACACACACATAAATATTAAAACAAGTTATTTTTGTTTGGAAATCGAGATTTTTATCAATTCAGTTTTCTCAGCAAATTGTAAACAAAATCAAAAGTTATGCACCGATTGCAATGAAATAGAGTTCATTCGAAATATGTTTAATAAAATGTTTGTAAACCCAAACTGTGATTTTTTCGAATTTTAATTTTTTATGAATTTTTAAAAAACAAAAATTTTATTTTGATTTTTGTAAAAATTGTCCTTTTTCAAAACTTCAACCATATCTCTGAGACTAAAAACCAATGTAAAGCCCTTATGACACTACATTTTTAATGCATTGTTCAAGTTTTGGTGAACAGTGCAAATATAAAGTAATAGAAAAATTTACCAAGTGCGAAGGTTTCAGCTGTATTAAGATAAATGGCAAACTGTCAAACATTTTACTAAAGTTATCGATAAAAAATGAAGTTATGTCTAAAAAAATGTAAAATTGTTCAAATTAAAATTGACATTTCAAGCTTGAAATATTAAAAGTGTTGCTGCATCAGCGGTTTATGGGAAAATTCGGCGATTAACCGCTTTTTGTTTTTAGGTTTCTCATAAACAAAAAGTTGGTAAAATTTAATACAACTAACAGAACAGGGATGGCTAAGTTGTTTAAATTTTACTTTTTTGTTGATACTTTTTAAACTAAGACTTATAAAACCTTTTTGTGGTGTTTTTTAAGAACATAAATAAAATTAATTTCAACTAAAAAAATCTTTTAGTACAATTAGGGTTGGTTGGTTGGTTAACGTGGTAGCACGCACAGGTCCCGGCGCGCAACAAGTAGAGCCGACGGTGGCTCCGTTTTGACAACACACAACTCGTCAAGAAATTGGAACCCCCGATCAAAACTTGACCCAGAGGCAATGCTGAGGTGGCTAGAGCCAGCCCGTTGCGTTGAGATATTTCAGCAGGCTGTTGAGTCCCACCCGCGATATCTCCGAGAGTCCTTGTAGAAGGTAATTCCCGAACAGTCCATGTCGTATAGAGTTAAACGCCGGGCAATTACATAGAAGATGAAATACTGTCTCCTCAGTTCCAGGTTCCCTGCAGCTGCGGCAGCATTCATTGAAAGGGAGGCCGAGTCTCATAGCGTGCTTGCCGATCGTCCAATGACCAGTGAGCACGTATGTAAGTCTTGACACGTCCTTCCGACTGAAATTGAGAAGTCGCTCAGAGCGACCTATGTCATATGTGGGCCACGTTTCCTTGGTAGCCCTACAGCCATCCAGTTTCCTCCATTTATCGTCAGCCATATCCAGATAGTGCCTGAAGATTTCGCTCCTGATAGTTCCCAGGGGTGTTGCGACTGGCACAGCCTGTGAAATATCAAGAGCGGCTCCAGTTTTGGCCAGCCCATCCGCTTGTTCATTGCCATAATGGTCGATATGCGCAGGGATCCAAATTAAGGTAATGTCAGATAGACTGCCCAGTCTGGACAGTTCTTCCCTACACTGGTTGACGAGTATGGATGTTGTGTTGTGTGACTCCAGTGACATCAAAGCTGCCTGGCTATCGACGAAGATGCCAATTTGGCCGCTGATGTTCCTATCGTATAGCGTTCTGCATGCCTCCCTGATCGCCAATATCTCAGCCTGAAATACGCTAGCCCAATCCGGCAGACGAAAAGAGAGGTTCACATGTAGTTCCTCCGAGAAAACCCCAGAGCCGACACCGCAGGTCATCTTTGACCCATCTGTGTAAACCCTCGTGCGGTATTCCTCGTCCAGGATACCCCTGCTCCATTCCCGTCTTGACGGGAATATGACCTTGAATTTCCTATCAAAGTCCATGCGGGGTATCATGTAGTCCTTTGGTCGTTTCAGAGATGTGGGTTGCTTCTGTAAGATCCCTGCATGACCGTACGTCCTCGCCCTCCAACATCCCGATGAAGAGAGCCTGACCGCGCTATTGACGGATATGGCCATTAGGTGTATTTCAATTGGAACAAGGTGCAGTATAGTGTTCAGAGCCTCTGAAGGACTAGTGCGTAGAGCGCCTGTTGCTCCAATGCAGGCTGATCTTTGTACTCTGCCCAGCTGAACCACGATGTATTTCTTGCCCGTCGCGGTCCACCATACCAGAGATCCATATGTAAGAATGGGCCGTACTATTGCTGTGTATAGCCATTTGACCAGTCTAGGATTAAGGCCCCACCTGGTGCCGAACATTCTACGGCAGGCGTAGTAAGCCACCGTAGCCTTCCTAACCCTGTGTTGAGTATTCAATCTCCATGATAGTATCGAGTCCAGGATAATTCCCAAATATTTCGCGTGATTCGACAGGGGAAGTTCGCAACCCCCCAGCCGCGGCAGTTTAAAAGCCAGAATTTTTGTCCTTCTGGTGAATAGTACCAGTTCCGTTTTGTTTGGGTTCACTCCCAGTCCGCACTCAGCGGCCCAGTTGCTGAGCGCCCCCAACGCACTGGACATAATGTCACTCATCACATCCAGAAACGAACCAGATACACATCATCCGCATAGGCCACCGTCTTGATGCCCCTGTTATCCAGGCCAGTAAGAATCGAGTTAACAACGATGAGTCAGAGCAGAGGAGAGATCACCCCACCTTGGGGTGTACCCCTGCTAACATTCTTTGACCTCACACTGTTGCCAAGACATGATGTAACGATCCTTGACCTCAACATGCTCACCAACCATCTAATGATGTACTCCTGGACATCCAGATCAGTTAGAGCCTGTTCGATCGCAGTGATCGTGACGTTGTTAAAAGCGCCCTCAATATCCAGGAAGGCGGCCATGGTAAATTGTTTATATTCCAGTGATCGTTCTATGGCCCCTACTACTTCGTGTAGCGCCGTCTCCGTAGACCGACCCTTAAGGTAGGCATGTTGACTGCGTGAGAGTTGTGATGTACCCTCCTCGATCTCTTATATCGATCTCTTATATGTGAGTCCAGAAGTCTCTCCAGAGTTTTGAGCAGAAAAGATGATAGACTGATTGGACGAAAGTCCCCCGCAGTCTCATGACTACTCTTTCCGATTTTGGGTATAAAAACCACCTTTACCCTCCTCCAATTAGCCGGCACATAATTGAGGGATAGGCAGAGTCTATACATTAACCTCAACCAGGGAGTGACATACTTCCGTGCGCTCTGCAGCATCCTAGGGAAAATGCCATCAGGTCCCGGGGATTTATATGGGGCAAAACTTTCGATCGCCCATTGGATTCTTTCCTCCGAAATGATATATTCGTCAATCTCGAAGAACGAATCATCGTATACTGGTTCCCCATCAGTAGCGTCCAAGCAACCGGGGAAATGAGTGTTAATTAGAATGTCAAGTGTTTCCTCCGATGATTCCGACCAGGTATCATCCGTTCTCTTGACATACGTTGGGTTCGAGTGGCCCTTGGCCAGAACTCTGCTAAGTCTGGCAGATTCTTTGGTATTATCTATTGATTCGCAGAAGTTCCTCCATGATCTTCTCTTTGCGACTGCTATTGCCTTTTTATATGCCCTCTGTTTTTCGCGGTATTCCTGCCACGATTTACTGGCATAACCCGTGTTGAAAGCCCTACGGGCTTCTTTTCTTAGAGCCGAGAGTTCCGAGTTCCACCAGGGAGGGAAGCTCTTGCTGGCCCTCGTGATGGGGCAGGAGATTTCAAACGCCCTAGTCAGGGCGCCACTGAAGGTCTCCTCCACCCCCTCGAGTGCAGAGATTGAATCCCGAATCTTCGGCATTCTACTGAGTCTACGTTCAAGAATTCCGTTAAACTTAGCCCAGTCCGTGCGTCTCGGATTTCTAAAGCTAAGTTTCCCGGTATTATCTACGTGTCCAATGTCGAAGAGTATCCAGTTATGGTCCGAGAAGGACCTACTGCTCGATACCCCTCACTTATCAACTGATAAATTAGACCCATCGTTCATAAGTGTTAAATCCAGAACCTCCTCCCAACCATTGAATTTACCTGAACTAGGAAATCTAAATGTTGGCCTTGAGCCAGAGTTACAAACAGTAATTTTGTTAGTATTCATGAAATCTAATAGACACTCACCTCTATTGTTGATTTCACTGCTGCCCCAGATGGTGTGCCTGGCGTTGGCATCACATCCAAGGATGAAGTCCTCTTTGGCGCCTAAAGAGGATAGGAGCGCCCGTACCTCGTCCGGAGGGGCGTCCCTGTCATGTGCCATATAGCATGAGGCAATCACAAAGCTTCTTTTTTCCGCCATCTCGACCCTTGCGACTGAAAGGTCTGCTGAGCTAAGCTGTGAACAGAAGAAAATATTAATGTGTTTTTTCGCAACAAGACATGCTCTTGGCCTACCCTTGTCTTTCGCGTATAGTATATTATATGTTTTGGCCGGGAACCCTTTCACCATTCCGTTTACCGTCCAGGGTTCCTAAACCAGCGCTATGTCGAGGTCCTTCTCGGCTAGGAGGACCCCGAGGTTGTCAGAAGCACATCTTGAGTGCTGCAGGTTAATCTGCACTGCTCTCAGTACCATCGGGTGGCTTCTTCTCCGACTCAGAGAGCTTCATACCGGTGAGCAGGTTGTGGGCGACCTCGACCTCATCCTTTTCACCACTCGCCGAGCTTGTTGGGCGGAATACCTTTACTTTTGCGTCCCGCACACCAAAGAAAAGCTTAAGGCCTGCCTTCTCGAGCGCCGTTGAGCCCTCCTCCGAGATGGCAAGCGTAAGGCAAGTGCTGTTATCCCCGTGATCTTCGGCTCGGATAACATTCCACTCCTCCATCGGGATACTGGGGTTCTGTCTCTTCAGACATCCCAGTATTTTCTGACCGTCAGAGCCTACCTTCGGTAACCAAATCTTTGCCCGAGGTCTCATTGAAATTTCCTCGGCGGGGATTAGCTTAAGACTTAAGCCATCCCATGCATCGCATATCTTAGCGATACATTTGCCTAAGAAATCCTTTGAGAAGACGTCCAGACATTTGATTACCCTGTAGCCCCGGTGAATCTCACCGGAGTCAAAACGAGGCGCAGGACTATCCAAATTGGTGAGGACGTGCTCCATGACGAGCTCAGCCAATTTGGACTCGATCGCGCCCCATTCTGTTACCACAGGGGTAAGATGACCACTCTTGTCGTTTGCCAAGGCCATCAGTAGGTGATCCTTTACAACCTCATTGGTTGCAGAGCTCGATGGTCCCGGAGTGATCGGGTTATCCCGGATCTTCCTCCGTTTTGGCGGCTTTTCACTCTCTGCCTGAGAGCGATTCCGCTTGGACCCTTCTTGAGCGACATTAGACGTGCTGGGCATGTTGTCCCTAAACTTAATGTACTCTTCTACCACAGCCTGATATTTGACACGATCTTCCTCATCGCGTTCGTGTGGGGTACCGTTCGCAGCGTTCTTAGCGATCTTGCCGAGAATAAATTGCGCCTTATTGTACCTTTGCCTGAGGATATCACCAGGACTTCTCCTCTTTTTTGTGTTTATTTTCTCACCCGTTTGTCCATCAGACTTGATGGTCGGTTGGGTGAGATTTGGTTGGTTTTTCGGGGGCAGTGGCGTGCTCTGGCTGTCACCCACACAGCCGAAGAGTCCGATCAAGGTCTCTTGACTAGAGGCCAGGAGATCGTCCTCAGATGAGAGATTTCTCTCATCTTGTTTTTTTAAAAATTGTTTTTCGTTTATTAAATTCCTTTCCATTTTGTTCCCACGAGTAGGCACGTAAGGGGATGGACCATCCATGCAGTGACGGCGTACATGGACTAGACAACAACTTACAACCGGCCCGTGTCCTAGCACCGGAGGGGAGCTGTTAGCGACTAGTCTTCTTTTACCACTAACTAGTCATTCAGGTTCTCGGCACTACAAGTGGGGGAGAAGGGATGGGGTTCAGAGGGATATGAAAGGGAAAGAGGATGGGAGAGAGGAAGGATAACCATTAGTTGCGAAGGCCTTTGGGTTTACTAGTTCATGACCAGGTGCAGTGTTGACCAGTCACCCACTGTTTCAGGGCACAAACTAGTAATCATAGCCTACGCTTAAGCCACCACATCACGACAAGATTGTTATCCAGGTGGGGACAATTAGGGTAAAAAAGTAAAATTTTTCAAGTTTGTTGGTACAATTTTCAAAATTCTCAACGCCATCCCTGAAACAAAACCATAACAAGAGAAAAAAAACTAAAAAACTTTGTTTACATTTTGTATAGCTTGCTCTTTCTAGCATTTACTGTTTCTTTCTATCAATTCTATATCAATTAATGAATAAAAAATGTAGTGTCATAAGGGCTTAAGCACTGCTTCAAGAAAATATTGTTAACGAGTCTTGAATTTTTTTAAATGGATATGGTGAGCCGTTATTAAGTTATTCCAATATACGTAGTAAAAGTGCCTTTATTTTGGTCATACGGCATATCGCGAAAAGTAGAGGTAATAGGAAAAAACCAAGTGCAGATTATGATTCAGCGTCTCAAATAACCTTAAAAAAACATTCAGTTCTTAATCAACAAAAAAACCTTGTTCCCTAAGGGCTATTCTTTCGATTCGAAAGCAATTTTATTTCTAATTCTTTTAGTCGAATATAAATTATTTTTGCGTTGTTGTGAAAACTTAAATAAATGCGTTACAACACTGAAAAAATTATTTCGATTTGTTTAGTATCGACTGAAAGAATTAAAAATAACATTACATTCATATCGAAAAATAATTCGATAACGACTGCCAGAATTAGCCGTCAGATTGGGTTCTTCAAGTTTTTTTAAACTACTTTACAGAAATCTTGCTTCATATTCTTATAATAATAATATAAAAGAATTAATGTAACTTTCAGGCAACACTAAAAAAATGGTCACTTTTAATAATTTATTTGCATTTGATTGCATTAGATTTTAATTACATAAACAAATGTCTTTTGTTGGTATTGTCAATTTGAATAATTTCATGAAATTAATAAACGCATTCATACACTGATAAAAAATGCATCTTCATATTGATGATGCCCTAACATCAGAATTGTGGCATCAGTGTTACTACAAATGGCATCAATGATGCAAAAAGTAACATCAATCCAATGATTAACGTCTTCATACAATTTTGTAATTTTTACGTGTCATCTATTTTAAGACTATAGTGGCATCAATGTCATCCCATTGATGACATAATTTCATTTTGACCATGATGACCAAGTGATGTTAAGGCTGCCATCACAATGATAAAAAGTGTCATGGGGTCAACAACGAAGACACTTGAGATAGTACTGATGTCAAAATACATCAGCGTTATCACGCCTTTTCTATCAGTATTCAACGGGCGTAAGTTCCACGTTGCTATTTCCCGAAGGTCACTATATATGTGAAGTGCCAGGCGGCTCGGCTCTTAGGACCTTGATGAGCTGTTTTGTGAATTACAAACTAATGGATGATTGTAAAATAGCCCTAAGTGAAATCTAAAGGGAGTATGTAGTTTGGCTATGCTGGGTACCGGATCACTGCAATAACACCTATAATGAAATGGCCGATGTGCTGAAAAGACAGGGCTCGGAAATGATGGATACTGACTGTGTGAAGACTGTCAGACCTTCAATTTAATTTATACTTCACATGTGACAATAAAGTCAACAGGGACATTAATTTGGTTGTCTTTATCACCGTTCAATTTACGCAAGGCCAATTTCAAGGATCTTTTGCTTAATAATTTCTTTATGTTGGATTAATATATTTAGCAAAGTATTGCTCGTTGCACATCACTATGAAGTAAAAATTTGGTAGGAGTGTTTTGTTTCGAAAGGTTTTTTCGATAAAGTAAACCCATATGAGAATTTTTCAGCACTTTATTAAATTAAAAATGTTAATCAAACTCCCAAACTATAAAAAATATATATGAAAATTGGTGTGCTTTTCTTAAAAGATCCGAACAAAACAGCAAAATATTGGACTAATTTTTATTTTACTTATTTAAGAATTTAAAACCAACAAGTGCTAATATTTTTATATAAAATTTCATATTCAAAGTGGACTTAGCACTTTTTCTTTAACATGATTGGACTTAGCACTTCTTTTTATCAGTGAAAAACAAAAAATAAAACCTCAATTTTTTTATTCTGCAACCCATTTATTTTTTTGTACTCTACTGAACTTCTTAAAAAAATTATTTTTCAAAAATGCGGACTTAGCTTCTTTACGACTGAATGTAACGTTTTGGTTCTTGCTTCTACACGTTCAGACAGTACATATTTTCAAAAGTCCAAGCGATTTAGAGTTTGGCAAATGTTCAAAAATTTAAATAGAATTGTGCAGGCTTCTTGTATATTGTTGATAGACGTTGTGTAGTAATAACAAAGCTTTTTGTACAACACTTAAATACTTTTAATGTTACTGTTCTCCAGATTTCCAACAAAAATGTAGACTGTCTTCTTAAATCCAGGCCACCCTTTGTGGGTTTTTTTTTTGAATTGATAACAATTTGGAAACTTTGCTGTAATCGTTATCCAAATTTTTTGCAATTTGTATGTGAGATGCCTCGCCCATTAGAAAATTTACAAATATTTATAGGTTATGTTGAATAGTTTAGGAGTCTTTGGAAAGCAAATAAACCCATTTTTGAATGTAAAATAAGCGAATAAAACAGCATGATTTTAATTTCTTTGTATTTTGATGGGTATGAAAATTCGTTATCTCGAACACACATTTTTGTTACTTCTTTCGAATACTTTTAGTCACTTCTCAGAGACTCGTAAACAAATTCTTGGGTTATGTCTTCATAGTGTCGCCTAGAACAGTATTTTTCGCTTTCCTGATAAAAAAAAGCCTTTCTGGCAAAATGTTAAAGTTTTATAGTTAAATAACATGATTGGCGATCATTTAGGTAGTAGGCGACCTTTTTCGGTCTTTCGCGATAATTAATGCTTGCTGGGTGTGTTCACCTACAACTGTTGATGTGTGTGTGTGTGTGTAAGCAGTTACGCAACAAATGTTAGAATTGTAAATTTGTTTAACTGGCAAATGGCAGCAACTGAACACAAGTAGTACAAGAGGGCAAAATTTATGATAAAACTCATTACATTTAATGAAATTGTTATTTATTTTGTTGTTGCTATTGTTTTTGGTTTTTGTTTCATTTGTTTTTGGAACTAAAACTTTTTTATTCACATGTCAACGAACTCTTGAAAGTTTTGTTTTAAATTTTATGCATTTTTGTGTACAAATCCGTAGAATGTTGCAGTTTTAAAAGTTTTCCTTGAGAATCCATTATTTTCTTTAAGTGCAACACAAAAGTACAATTTAATTACTGAAAAGGCGTGCAAATGTTGTATGCGTATGACTTCTTTTTTTTCGCAGTTTGATGACGCCCATAAATGGGATTCTGGTTTGCGCTAAAGCTATTAAATTTGTTATTTTAAAGGTTTGCATAATTTACACAGTTTACTGTAAATATCCTGTAAATATTCACTTTCCAGCAAAAATCTTTTTTACCTTGTTAAAAATAGTATAAAGAGAAATGTTTTTTTTTAAACTTGCTTTCAAGTCCAACAATTTACTGTCTTGCAGAGATGACGAAGTTTTAATTTTTTTTGTTTGTTGATTGAGAAAACCGATTTTTTGAGAAGAAACTTTAAGGTAAAGAAAAAACAATTTGGCTGAGCTAAGATCCGCACCCAGAACTCAAGCAACGTTTTAAATCTTACTGACTTCATATTGCTAACAAATGATTTTCTCATACAACCATAAACCTTAAAATTTGTAACAAAAA
Source organism: Pollenia labialis (assembly GCA_949318255.1). Taxonomy (NCBI): domain Eukaryota; kingdom Metazoa; phylum Arthropoda; class Insecta; order Diptera; family Polleniidae; genus Pollenia; species Pollenia labialis. Next base: position 1,184,481 of record OX439143.1, on the reverse strand, counting down.
TTCTTTGCACCAGTTGAGATTTGAAGCAGTGTTGCCAATTTGGCCATTTAGTGGCCAGATTTGGCTATTTAATTTTACCATGTTCATTTTATTGCTTTAGGAAATTATAACGTATAGAAAAAACCTCTCTTTTTTGTAAAAAAATAATTTTGTTACGTTTTGGCTAAATATGTATTGGTTTTGCAATAAAATTTTAATAATTTTTTATTAAAAATGTTGCTACAATTAGGGATTCCAATACCGAAGGCCTTTCGGTATTTCGGTATTGAGGAAATCTCGATACCGGAATTTTCGGTATTATTTATGTAATAAAAATTAATATGTATGTAAATACAAAGCACCAAGAATAAAACAATTTTCCAATTATATTATATTATTCAATCCAGTTTATTTTTTATTTAAAATATTTCTTGAAAATCTCAGCTCAGCCAAGAAAAATTATTAATAAATCAAAAAGTAATTTCAATTTTTGGGAATACAAAATTTAAATTTTCAAAAGATTTTGTTATTCGTGCTCAATTCCCAGTTTTTATTATTGATAAAAACACTTGAAATTTATTGTTGATGGGATAAGCTATTCCTATCCTATCAATAATAAAAACTGGGAATTGGGCACGAATAATAAAATCTTTTGAAAATTTAAATTTTGTATTCCCAAAAATTGAAATTACTTTTTGATAATAAACAGGCAGGTGCACGGCCAAAAAAACACTTAATTGACAACATCTTTTGTAAGTTGTTGTTGTTGTTTTTATTTTGTTTTTCTTAACCTACTTTCAACTACAAATAATGTTGAGAGAATTTCAACTAATTGTAGGGGGAATGTAAGACGAGATAAACCCACTGTTTATTGTTGATGTGTTTTTGTTTAAACTTTGATATTATTACAAGTATAACTGTTGCTATAATTCTTATACGTTTAACAGTTTTATTTCGTTTAATATCTTTTGTTTTTCTAAAATCTTTATGGATGAAGTTTCCTGATGATCTGGCCTAAGCAACCAGTGAAATGCGCATAGGAATAGCTTATCCCATCAACTATAAATTTCAAGTGTTTTTATCAATAATAAAAACTGGGAATTGAGCACGAATAACAAAATCTTTTGAAAATAATTATTAATAAATTTTAATAAAAAATTCCAAGTTGTAAAAAATTCCTTCTTCAGTGAAAATAAATTAATGAAAATTAAATTTGATGAACTCACGCTTAATAAAAGAATATCAAGAAATTAAAAAAAAAGTAAATTCATTAATACATACATACATATCGTTACTTTAATATAGAAAAGCCCTAACTAATCAGGGGTGTGCTGGAAATCGCAAACGCAAAACGCAAGAATTTGGAAGTTGTTTTTAATAAACTTAAAGCCTAATTCTTATAATTTCTTATTTAAAATCCTGTTTAATAGGGAAATATTTGTTTAATATTTGTCATAAAATTCTTTTATTACAGAAATCTTACTTAAAAACGACTTTTAAAATTCTTGCGTTTTACGTTTGCGATCTCCAGCACACCCATGAATATTTTCCTTACTTTACAGGAGAAGGAAAAAACTTAATAAAAATTATAGTCTTGCAGTCACGATTTTTTTAAACGCAGTTTTTTGTTCAATTCTCTAAGCAATTTAATAAAAAACTGGTTTCTATAATTCGTTTTTCAGTCGAACTATCCGTATGTGGAATTAACTTCCCGAAGAGGTCTTCCCCGGTACTTATAATTTATTAAGATTCAAGTCAAATGTCCACAAACCCTATTCCCTCTTTCCTCCTTCCCAAACCTTATTTTCCTGATCAACACAATGCACTGCATATATAGGGGGCATCCTCTGAGTGTTGGTTTATCGCTAAAAAAAAAAAAAGGTTTGGAATGTATTCCATTAAGAAGTGTTTGCTATTAAAATATAAGTAAAGTCTTTCCTGGGAAACCCCCTAACAATAAATTGCATTTATTTGAGCATATATAGCAAATTCTCTAAAAAAAATTTATTTTGCACTTAAATTTATTTATTTATTTATTTATTTCTTTAATGAAAATTAAGTTTGTAAACTAAATATTCAAAAGTAAAAGTTAGGTATTATATATAGTGAAACAAATTTATGTTACCTGCTATTCTCCATAAAAAAAACGTTAGCAAACTTTTCTTGGTTATCACACCATCATTTGGAGCCTAAAACAAAAGTCCTCAGCCGACCTGGGCTGCCGGACGTGACGATTTTGCACTAAAGATGGCGACTTTTAAGCCTATCTACCGATAAAATTTTATATTTTGTGATTATTTGTGGTATTTTATGTAAATCTCATTTCATCCATTAGCGAAGGTATATGAGGGGTATATAAGGGGACTTTCATGTCAAGTGACCCAATTTTTAAATCGATGTCTTCCGATTTGGATGAAATTTGCAGCAAGGTTAGTCTTATTGGATAGTAGTGAGTTAGAGGGGGTTTGACATTTTGGCCATACAGGTGTTCTTTCTCATCCATGTAACTTATTACCAATAGGTGTTAGCAAAATTTTTCCCAGGTAGCTTCGATAGCTATTTGATCAATCTTTTGAATAAAATGTTTTTGTGTTTTTAAAATATTTTTAAAACTTTTTTTATTTTTATTTTATCTGGAATGTTTTTTTTTGCTCAAAAGAAAGCGTACGCCTTTCTTTATGAAAGAACACCTTTTTGGCCAAAATGTCAAACCCAAAGACATCGCTTTAAAAATTGGGTCACTTGACATGAAATCGCCCATAAGTTTGTCAATATATGAGGAGCAAAGTTGGTTTAACGATTTTTGTCTGTTCGCTGATATGGGTTATCCGAAGACCTCTGATATGATGGGGACTAGGTTATGATAGAATTATCTAACAGATAGTCCACAATTGTTTTCCAACTGTACCCTAATCCCCTTGTTGTTGTCAAGACCAAAAGTTTCCAAATTACGTACAAGTATCTTGGTTTTCAGTACACAACATCCTACAAAATATGGGCGGCAGAATTTAAAAAACAACAGTCAAAGTAGAAAGACTGCCATTTCTTCCACTTCTTCATTTGTCATTGGCAAAAAAAAAAACTGGTGCTCTTACTTCTGGTTCATTAAATGTAAACAGTCAATGTCAAACTAACTCAAAATGCAAAAAGTTGTACACCGCAGTTTTTTTAACCCTGGTAGGCGGGATTAGAGAGCTGGGCATGGCACAAAATATATTTATCTATATATAAATATTCAACATTTTTTATTTTTCGAATTTATTCTATGAGCTAAATTTCAGTTATGTATTTTATAAAGCTTTTTTGTAATAGTCCTATTCCTTCAATTTTTCAGAAATGACTTTATACACTACCAGACTATTATATTGTATTTTCCTGTTATTCAAACCTGTTATTCCTGTTATTTAAAACCGTAACAAATATTGCTACTGTAATAAAATTTGGTACGTCACAGTTTTATAGTACTAGAAATCACACTGTCAAATTTCGTAAATATCGGTAAATAATTTACCATGGGACCCATATAAAGCCCCCTTTGGGAAATTAGTTAAATATGCAGATATAAATATTGCGGTAAAATTTGGTCCAATTTAGTTCCATATGGGAAGAAATAATACCATGTAATTTTGTAATAATCGGCCTAAAATTTACCTTAGGTTTCATATTAAGCAGCCTTCTGAAAACCACTTTATAACTAAAAAACGCTATAAAAAGTTCACGTCTACATCGAAATTTGCTCTAATTTAGGTTTTTAATACCAGAAAACACTACAAAGAATTTTTTAATGATTGGCCCATAACTTACCATGGGTCCGGCTAAACCTGTAAAAAACCGTTATATTTACTGTAATTTGTTCAAATTACTTTTTATATGACCATAAATAAAGCGTTCTGATTATAATTTTTAAAATGTTCTAACTGCCAGTGAAGGGTATCAAAGGTTCGGCACAGCCGAATATAGCACTCTTACTTGTTTTTACTTAAAATATTAAACTTTTTAATTTTAGCCTTTTTCGGTGTACTATTTGATGAAACAGGTAAAACCCTGCTTTATTACGATTAGTTTTGCCTTTCCTTTCTGATTTTATCTGTGTTTTCTCTGGGTGAAAACATTATTTGGTCTGTTCTAATTAATGTTATTGTTTTTTTTTATTATCGTCGTAGCTAACAAATTCGATCTATTATGTGTTTAAACATGATGGCAGCCATTATATTTATTTTTGTTTGTTAGGTTTCGTCGTACTAATTTCGGGTAAATATTTCATGTAAGTAACACGGATACCTGACATGTTTTTATATCGGTTGGCATTTGACATTGTAAATAGTCCTTGAATTAGAGAGGATATATGTAAACAACCTATTTCGTGTGTGTGTGTGTATATATATTACATATCCAGACACATACACGTGCACTGACACACCCACATATGGCTTGGTTGCTTGGTAAAAAAATGAGCCAACTTATATGCCATTTGAAAATTACTGTGTACATTCAACGCCCCCTTGACATCAAGTGCCAAGAGTAACAATAGCAACAACAGTAATATAAATATATTATCTATCTTGTATGTGTGTGTGTGTGTGTCAAGTATGCGAGTCTTAGCGTTTTTCAAGTGGTTTAAACGTTTAGCTTTTAAACAGAATTATTCCTTCAGTAGAGCAACAAAACGACAGACGAAGGAAAAAAGTCTTCAAAATAGACGACAATTTACTAAGATTTACACAAGGATACTTAAACAAGCGAAAACATATGTACGCACATTATTGCACACACACACATGCTCACATAGTTCGTATGTACACGCAGAGAAAAAAATGCTTAAATATTGTGACCTCAAACAAAACTGTTTTTAGGGAAATTTTAAAAATATTATGTTTAATATAACCATATTATTGACACTGACAACCGACAACCATATTATGGTTTAATAAGTCTATCAAGAAGACACCACTATAGTATGGTTGCCTCTAAACATGGTATGGTTAAATATGAAAATAATATGTTTTAAAATTAACCATAGTATTTTCCACTTTTCCAAGAGCAACATGCTATGGTTGATAACCAACCATGTTATTAAAAGCGTTGAACATATTTTAGTTATTATTAATCAAAACATGTTCGGAGGCAACCACAATATGTGTGTGTCTTCTTGATTGATGAATAATTTAACCATAATTTGATTGTCGGTGACAATAATATGGTTACATTAAACATAATATGTTCGACATTTTCTTTAACAATAGTTTCGTTGGAGGTGACCATATTTAAACGTGTTTTTTCTCTGGGTGCAGTTTGTATTTGCTTCATACAAAAATACAGAACTTTAAATAATAAATTTCTTAATATTTATTCTCTACACACTTTTATTACTTTTATTAATAGATGACAAATTGATTTATAGATGATAGATGAACCAAGCAAAAAAAAAAATAAAATAAATAAATCTGCTATTTTATTTATATTTAATTAATAGCGTTTTCTTTTCTAGACAAAAAATATCTCCTTCTGAAAAAGTGAATGTATAAAATGTCTTGCAATCCCTGTAACAATGCAACACACTTTCTGAAAAAGTTGAATGCCTTGTTTTTAACACCGGACAAGAAGTTTGCTCTTTATCATTATAGCTTATTTTTTAACGCTTTTAATGTCATATTCTGACATTTAGTTATTTTTTTAACCGATTAATTTTGAATAAATTTAAGGGTTTGTTTGCAATTTTTCACGAATTTTAGCAATGTTCGCAATAGAAAGGATTTTTTTCTTTAAGTTTCTGTTTCTTTACTGATTTCTATAAATAAATGTAACACTTTGCTATTATGCCGCTATTAGTAAATTGTTTTTTTTTTTTTTTTTTTTTTTTTACTGTTAGGACCAGCACTCAGGGGATGACCCCTACTAATGCATTGCATTGTGTTGGAACTAGGAAAATAGGTTGTGGGAAGGAGGATAGAGGGAGTAGTGTTTGTGAACATTCGATTTGAACTTGATCATGTTGTAAGTGAGAGGGAAGACTTCCGCAGGAAGGTTATTCCACATACGAACTGTGCGGGAAAAAAACGAATTCTCTCTGTAATGCGTTGTACGATTCACCTGCCAATCGACCACATAAGGATGGGCTCTTGAGGAAAAACGTGTATTACGAACAAACGTACGGGTTTCGGGAACCAGATCCCTTATTTCGTCAGAACACATCCCATTGTAGTAACGATAAAACAGACAAATACAACCCACATTGCGACGGTGCTCAAGGGAGTCAATAGAATTGGATACCCTACTGTCACCAATGAGAACCTTCGCCCTCTCCTGCACGCGGTCGAGAAGCTCCAAAATAGACTTTGAAGCACCGGCCCACACATGAGAGTTGTATTCCATACGCGGTCGGATATAGGTGGTATAAATAGTAAGGAGATCAGATGGAGTGAAGTATATCCTACACCGTCTTAGAAAACCGAGGCACTTGAATGCTTCTTTCGACACCTTGAATATATGTTCAGTCCATCGGACATCACATTGTATCCTCATGCCCAGAACATCAAGAGATTCTGATTCCTCAATAATTATACCACCCATATATACAGATGAGGCACCCTGATTTGTCGCGCGTTTATGCGTCAGCACGCAACATTGTGTTTTTCGGGCATTAAAATCGACCCTATTCGCTCGACCCCATTCCGAGATCGTGTCAAGATCTCGGCCAAGCGTATCATTCATATTCTGCCGCATAGCAGCGACATCGGATACGCTTGGTCTGCATTCGAATGAGAACGAGTGGCAAAGGTTGCTGTCATCTGCAAAAGAGTAGATAGGGTTGGAAGTTTGACCAAGGAGGTCGTTTAGGAAGATAAGAAATAGAGTAGGAGAAAGAACGGAGCCTTGCGGCACCCCTGAATGAATCTTGAACTCGTTTGACGAAACCCCATCTATAACAACTCGTATAGTGCGATCTCTGAGAAAACTCGATATAAATCGAGAGAAATTATCACCGACACCAAATGCAGCAAGTTTTGACAAGAGTGCACCATGCCAGACTCTGTCAAACGCCTTGGAAATATCCAAAGCAATTACCTTACTTTCGCCAAAATGGTGAATGGAACGGCACCATTTTTCCGATAACAGAGCAAGTAAGTCTCCAGTAGAGCGACCTCTACGAAAGCCATACTGGCGGTCGCTTAGTAGGTAGTTTGACTCTAAATATTTGACAAGATGGTAATTTACCATACTCTCCATAACTTTGGAAAGTGCCGAACAAATTGCAATTGGGCGGTAATTTTCGGGGTTATTAGCGGTTCCCTTTTTAGGAATTGGCGTTACGTTAGCAACTTTCCAGCAGATTGGAAATTCCGCGGCACGGTATAAAGTGCTGAAAAGATTTGCTAAGGGACGAGCTAGCGTCGAAGAGCACTGCTTCAAGACCAGTGCAGGTATACCATCCGGCCCAGGAGACTTGTTTATGTCGAGATCCGCAAGAACCCTTTTAACAGCTCGACCCCGAAAAAATATTCTAGGCATAGTTACGGATACTTTTTCGAGTTCGGGTAGTGGTTGACTGCTAGCTGGTAGGTAAGAATTATTAGCAAATAATTCGGCAAAACAATTAGCCTTGTCAACCGGGTCCGTGAATGATCTGCCATCCTTTAAAAGAGTTGGTATTGAAGAACTAGCATTAACCCTTACTCTTTTAACGAATGACCAGAAGCTTTTACTACCCCGGGGAGCAGCAAGAACCTCAGCACGAAGACGTTGCTCGTGAAGAGCTTTTTCCCGTCTAAGTACTTTGGCACACGAAGACCTTGCCATTTTGCGTAGCAATTCAGTATTAGCGTTTTTATTTTTACGCCAATTTCTGAATGCTTCCTCTCTGGATCTGACTGCTGATTTGCACGACTGATTAAACCAAGATTTGGATCGAGGTTTATTCGAAGCTTTTTTAACTGGGATGAAGATTTTCATTCCCAGCATTATTACGTTTTCAACCATTTTCGCCATGGCATTGACGTCATTGTCTAGGAAACAGAGTTTCCAATTAAAATGCCGAAAAAAGTCATTGAGCTCAGCCCAATGTGCTTTTCCGTAAACAAATATTGATCGTTTCGTAGCCCGTCGTGAAACGTTCCGAAGTTCGGAGAACGGAAAAGAGGCGGAAATGGTGCAATGATCCGAGTTGCCGAGAGGTGCTAGCACCTCAACTTCGTACTTTTGGGGGTGCGAAGAGAGGAACAGGTCAAGGGTATTGTGTTGGTGCCCATCAACACACGGAATATGTGTTGGTTCATTCACCAGTTGCACGAGGTGATTGTGCACAGCAAAAAGCTCAACATATTGGCCTTCATAAGTTGTACGGCCCGAGTGGTGAAGCCAAGAAGAATTGTGGACATTAAAATCACCAGCAACAACGATTTCACTGTCGGGACAATTCTCAAGGATCTTAGCTATTGAGTCGGAAAGGGAGTCGAAGCCCGATAAGGTAATATCCCTTCCCGCATTTGGACTTCTATAAAGAAATCCGAAATGCAAATAGTGCGCATCGATTTTGAATTTAACCCAAAGACAGTTAAATTCCGCATCAAGCATGCCCATTGATTGCTGGCATTGATACACAACTTCATTGCGTATGTATATAGCAAGACCCCGATGAAGATTAAAGAGGGATAGAAGGTGATACCCAGGAATCTGAAAATCAAGTGGATCGGAATTTTCAGATACCTGAGTTTCACATAAGGCGAAAACATCCGGCCGGTGGAGACAAACGTGAGCATACACAGAGAAAAAATTCGTCCTCAGCCCACGTATATTGCAAAAGTCGATTCTAAACCGACCTCTCATCACAACATAAAAAAATTAAAATCAAACGCAAAGTACCAATATTCGCTATGTTAAAAGTCGTTAAAAACTGTTTGGTGATCAGTGTTATACCTTCATCACCAAAACAGTTCAACAACGATTAACACAAGAACATTTGTACTAACAAAAATAAAAAGGACGGTTAAAAAGGGAACACAAGAGACGATGCCATAAAAAGGGCCATAAAAGCCCTGATCTGGTCATCGTTGAAAAAAGGCCATCAAGCAAGCTTTTCTGAATTTATGCAATTTTCGTGCAGCTTTGTTGCACTTTGAGGCAATCGTCGCCATTATAAAAATAGCTCCATATATAAACCGCAGTCAACTATTTTAGAGTGCAGCATTAATACTGTCGATTTATACGTGATTTTTTTAGAATAAAACATGATACCCTTTTACAGAGCAAAACATCTTTAAGAATCAAACACCAAAGAAAACAACATAATTTTATAGTTTTAGCCAACAGCACAGGTGGAAAGGGTATGTCACATACGTTTGGCATTACGCTTGTAATTTCTACAATAGATCCTATAAATGTGGGCGAGAATAAAGAAGTAGGCGTGACACAAAATAGAATTATTTAACCCACTAACGCCTAAGAAGAAACTGCAAGTAAAAACCTATTTTTATTGAAATTTAGTTCTTTAGTATGAATAAAATAAAAAGAAATCATAAAAAAATGTAAAGTTTTTTTCTGGTTTTTAGAAAAATAGGTGTCCCTACAGGGACAATGGGCGTTTTTAGCTATAATATATCAGGCTAATGCATTGATCCATTTGGCCAAAACCTTCCAAACTCAGGTTGTAATTTGCAGATAATCCTTTTTCTATTTGACAGCCTGCTGAAGTCACAAAAAAACATGTTGGCCTCTAAAAAAATATTGCGGTGGGTCATATTTTATATATAAAAAAAAGAATATTAAAAAAAACAAATTATGTTTGTAACGCCCATTGTCCCCAAAATTTATTTTTACAATCTTCATTTTCCTAAATGATTTTAAAATGATTTACACAGCTCTCTTTTAAGCGATTTAGCACAATAACGAATTTAAAAACATCAAAAATAAAATTTTAATCTCTAATTAAATTTATTGAAAACAACACTTGTATTTCCCATGGCACCTTGAACGCTTTGCCACAATTAGTTAAGGCTTTTAGATGAGATATTTCTACTAAATAGTGGAGCAATTATTTGACGTTCAAATTAATTGAAACCGCCATTACGGTATTCGCCTAGCTAAATCCTGAAACCGACATTCGAGCGAAACCTTCATTTGGAAACAAAGAGTTGTCTAAAAATGATTGATCTCCAAAACGTGCAAGTTTTGCTTTGTTTGATATTCATTTCGTTTCCAAAAGCGATTGCATGTGATATTTGTAGATTAAGAGGTTGCCAAAAATTTAGAGAACTATCGTACTGCTAAAGAATTCATCATTTCAATTGTCTGCGATATGTCTGTTTTCTAACGTTTCGTAAAGGGGGTTAAATTTAATGTTAAAGAGCGTAAACTGAGCATAGATATTGTTGTTACTTAAATGGCAAAAATAGTGATGTTTTTGTGTTTGCAGGAATGTTTGTAGCTGGCTGTTAAGCTCAAGTCGTTAACATGTTGTCATATTAAACATGTACACTTACACTTGAACACAAACACGCTTTAACATTAACACACACATTCCTTAATAAATCTTTTAATATATATTATGGCAGGCATCCTTGGAATCAACTTTAAACGTTAGGAAGAGCCAAAGATCACAAATAAATTGTTTTGCATATTGAGTAAAAAGATTGTAGAGTAAAGCTACGGTCACACTTATTAAATATTTGACCAAATAAGCGTAACCCCTACTCTTGTTAATAGTTAGTGAGATTTAATATGGTCTAAATATTTCAAAATAAACTAATTATACTGCGAGACATAGCAAAAAACAGTTTTTTGTAAGATGTGGTATTAAAATCAAAAAGAATATTGGAATTAAAGGAAATGATTATTTAGTTTGCTTGTTGGTCCCGCTTTTTTCGTCAAATATTTGACAAGTGTGACCGCAGCTTAAGACCGGTAATAAATTGCACAATGACACGGGTTAAACAGCATTAAAGTTTGATTTTCCTAATTGGTATCTCCATAAACAAATTGAAATTATAATTTTTATGTTTCTGCAACAGGTTTTATCTTAAAAAGAAGCTTTACCTGAGCCACTTTATGTCAAATACTTAATATGTCGGCACATAGCTTTAGATTATTTATTTATAAATTTATTATAATTAAACACAACTGATGCAAAATTATTTTACAAATGGCGATAACAAAATATTATTAGAATGAAGATATTTTGTTTGCATCTGAAACATATTATGAGTACACGTATAGAAAGTTATCATGTTATGACTATTAAACATCATGAAATGGTTGTGTGTAATATAATATGTTGTCAAAGTTATCATTATTCAGTTGTTAGAAAAATTATTATTTTTCTGTCAACAATACTCAAATTTATAATTCCAATAAACATTGATATGTTTACAGTAATAATAATATTGCTTATGTTTAATAAAAATAACAATTTTTTGTATACGACAACAATATATTGTTACAATAACCATAGTTTAGTTGCCGTAACCATATCCAACCATATTTTTTCTCTGCGTGAAATTACTAAATTTTGAAAATGCGTACGTAATAAATTCAATCTCTTGAATGAATTTCAAAATTTTCACGACTTTCGGTACATAAAATAGAAAAGTAACTATAAAAACTCGCTTATTTGCATAATCAGTCCAAAAAAATTATAGATATTTTACTAGCGTTTAAAGTGCATTTCAGGTTTTAATCAAATTAAGCAAATTTTTGATGAAACTATTTTATAAATTTTTTTCGCCATTAACTAAAGTTTTTGATTAAAAACCAATTCTGCTTTATTTGACTTCATCATACAATACAATTTTAATTAAAGATGCTTATGTACGGATCATGCATAGCAGCGAATGCTTCTACACAAAACAATTTAAATATTTGCGTAGTCTCGAAATCTATGTAGTCGAAAAAGGTAGAATTGCACTTTACTTTTGTATCACCGTATAATTAAGTAAAGGGTTGTTTTTTGTAGAGTGACACAAGTTTAAATCATAATAAAACAAATATATTTTTAACATCAAGGAAACTGTCTTTATTGGTAAGAAAATTATATTTCTGTCATGTGGCCGCCACGACTGGCGCGTAGAAGGCGCAATCTGGAACACCAATTTCCAACAAGTTTTCGCATGCATGATGGTCAGCATTTTGGAAGACATATTGGCCAAAGACTCCGCCAGCCAACAAAGCGCACCAAACAGTAATTTTCTGTGGATGTAATAGTGTTTCGACATAAGTTTGTGGATTCTCCTCACGCCAAATGCGAGAATTCTGCTTATTTACGTACCCATTTAACCAGAAATGGGCTTTATTCGAAAATAACATTTTGAATGGAAATTCAAAATCAATACATATCAGTTTTCGCTTCAGCCCACTTGCCGAGTTATTTTGATTAAAAACGTCAACAATTTGCACGCGTTGCTCTGGTGTAAGTCGAATCATAATGAAATTTCAAAGCAAACTATCAGCGGTTAAATAGGTGCTCAAATAAAGCAGTGATGCCAACTCAAAGTTGTGACACTCTAAAATAACACCATTTATAACAATATTATAAATTTAATGAAGTTTCGCTTAACAAATGTTTGTTAAATTTAATAATCGGTTGAAAATACGGAGCCAAAAATTTTATTCTAAAATCACTTTATTGTACAGCAACACTTAAGATATGTAGCATTATTTACACTTAAATTATAAAAATGAAAAAATAAACTAAAACGTAATACATGTTGATTATAAACTATTATCAACTTACGTATATCCTTGTTATCATAACAAGGGATGACCATATATTATTCAATGTCCCTATTGGCTGTTGCCCTTTCTTTGGTTTCCGTTTTTTTATGATTCCATGGACTCCATTCTGAGTGAATGTCGATGCTGGCTTTTTGGTTGTCGCAGTTGATGGTGTTTTTGGTGGCTTCATCGTTGCGCGGGCAGAGTAAGCAGATTTATTTAAACTAACATCATCAGTAGATGTAACTCTATGGAAGATGGAATTTAAAAATTTTCTAATTTCCGCATATGGTAAAAAGTGCCACCAATTTGTCGTAGAAATTTCCTCTTCTGTTTGAGTGGTTGCAGGGATATTTTTGCGGGTGCTTGTGCGGATGTTGTTGCAGATTTAGTTTGAGAGAAAAAGTGCCAAAGCAGGAGATGATTGTGTTTTAAGTAAATTGTCAAATATCTTTGTATTTTCATCAGTTGGCCGTTCAAACTCTTCACTGTTCTCATCATTATTTGATTTTATTATTAGGGATATTGAATTTGAGTTGTTGCTAATGTTCTCGTTTATTGATTCATTTCCTTTATTTTGATTATCCATTTCAGTGTTTTTATTGTTAACCATTTCATGTTGGCCATATGGGTTTGTTGATGTTTTAGTCATAAACTTTGATATGCTGAGCAATTTATTTTCAATTGTAGACATTTCATTTGTTCCTCCCTCAGTTTGTGATACTTTAAATTCATTGCTTGTCCCATACCCTTTTTGTTGTAGTATTATTGGCCCGTTGTAATTGTTTCGATTTTCAACAAGTCTGTCATTATCCGTATTCTTGTTGATTTTTTCATTTACAATGCCTTTGTTTTCTACCTTCATCTCTAATCGCATGTCCTTTATAAAAGAGGATGTTTTATATGTTGCCTTGTCATTACCATTAACTTCAACATTATTTACATTAAACTCCACCTCTTCGTCAGAATCGGTATCAGCACCATCGACATCAGAATTAGCATTCTTTTTTGTAAAAAGATTGCCGGATTTAGTTATACTGTCATTATTCAGTTGATTGTTTTTAAATGTTGACCACTTTTTAATGTGTTTTTTTTTGTTTTTGTCATTTTCAATAGTTTTTTCGATTACAGCACTCCGGTTGTCTACGTTTGTTTTTGTTTTTTCTACATCTTCTTCGGTTCTTATTTCCGTTGTCATTGCAGATGCCAGAGAATATGGGACTGGGATTGGCATGGTTGTTGTATGACAATTGACCGTTGATGAGACTTCTTCTTGTATCGTTTGCTTTCTATTGTTTATGTTGTCGTCATTTGAGTTGTCAGTTTCATGTTCATTCTGTTGAAGATGTTTATTTATTTGTTTTTGTTGTTTCCTGCAATGAGCTGCCAATGATTGAAATTAATTCATTAAGATTTTCGGATTTCTCCTTTGGCTTTGTTGTTGTTTTAATAGGCACATTTTCTATTATTATGGATGGTGTTTGATATGAACTCGAGGATTGGGTTAACCAGACTACTTCAGTTACTGATTCGTTTATTTCAGTTAATGTTGGAAAGTAAAAGTTTTGGTCCTTTTCTTTGTTTCCAGATTCTTCTTTTTCACTGTTTATTTCGTTTTGTGTTTTAAGGTTTTCATTGCATTGATTTGTGGCATCAACATCTTTCAGCGGATCTAGAAAAGAAGTAGATCTTGTATTTTCCAATTTGGTATTGGGAGATTTTTGAGGTATTAAATTGATATTTTACCCAGTAACGCCTGATGGCTCAAAATCTTTTATATTGTCTTCTTTAAAAGCAGAAATAAAATTAGTTGTATCATGTGCATCTTCATTACTAGAAGAAACCTTTTCAGTATCTGTTATCTTTGGATATGCAGCGTATGAATTTATATTGTTATGAGATGATTTGTTATCATTGAGATTAGAAATGCTTGGCCCTAACAAATGCTTAAGGAATTTATTAAAACTTGGTTCCTGAGAGAGTGTAGAATACTTTTCAATTTCTCCAGAAAACTCTGTATCATTGTTTTTGTCTACGTCATTGTCATCGTTCATAGAAAAATAAATTTTCTTTGACTCTGGAATTTCAAGGAATTTTTCTATTGCATTTCCCGTTATTTATATTTTCCAATAGGGTCGTTTTGTTTCATTGATTTCTATGATTTTTTCGGTGCCAAAATTGTTTTCATTTACTTGGGAACTAGCAAGGCCCATCTATCAGGTCTGCTTACTTGTACAAAAACAAAAAACTATTCTTTTTAGTTGTCAAAAGTTTACTACCACATATACAAAGCAAAAGGAAAAAACATGTATGTGTGGCATACCATAAACGTATACATGCACATGTAAGCAAAATGTAAACAACTTTTGACAACTAAAAAGAACATAAACAATGATCATCAGGCTTCTTGCACAGACCTTTTCAATGGGCCTTGGGAACTAGAAATATTTTCAGTTTTCAATTTTAAGCTTTCATGCTTTTCTCTGATAATGTCATATGTTTATTCGTATTCGTATTCGTATCGTAGGGTTACGTTTTTACTATTCGGGTTTAATGTGATGTTAGAAATATTATCGACCTTAATATGAGAAGACTTTTTCTCTGAAAGGCTCGAAAGCTTGTTTTTATCCCTCAACGCTGTATCGTTGTAATGTGTTGTAAATTTGGTCGGTGGAACATCTACGATAGATTTGTCTGGATTTATTATTCGTTTGTTTAGAACTTGATTATTTTCGGTGCTAAAGATGGTCATTGAGTTTTCTGTTGTGCTTACCGTATTTCCGAATTCAGCATTTTTGAGTAAATTTGATAACATTGGAAACCCGCTATTGTATAGTTTTTGATTTTCATCTTTGTATTTTTTACTTGGATCTTGGTGCTTATGGATGTTTAAGCTTCTTGTGGGGAAAATGCGCTCTCGGATGAAATATCTGTTGCTGAATAATTTGGAATTTCTGAAGTGAAACTTGGTTCGTCAATGGTCATCGATGATGTTTGAATATCAGTTACAGGAAGCTGTGTAGTAGAATGCTGTTGGGATTCAGTAGTAGTTTTGTCATAATTCATGCTGTTCGTGGTGAAACGACAGTTTTTTAGTTCAATCGGGTAAATATGCGATGCTTACACAGATGTGGATGCACTTAATTGTGATTCCATATTTTGTCCTGCTTCAATTGGATTTTCAGAATTTTGGTGTCTGTTATAATCAGATTCGTTAATAGTTTCACTCATTATAAATGAATAAACAGATGTTTCTGTCAATTCGTTACTGCCGAACTGAGTAATAAAATTAATATTTTTTATTGCTGTGGATGATAATTTATTTGCCGCAAATATAATATTTTGATTTGCGGAAATTTTGTTTAAATTTCTTTCAGTTAATTCTTTATTGTTATTGCTTTTAAATTCGAATCCCGAATTAAGTATTAAGATATCATTAAGGAAAGGAGCATCTGTATGTACATTATCATTACTGTCAACATCATCTGAAATCACTTCTGTTGGGGAATTATCAATGTTTTGTGGATATTCGGTTGTAAAAGGATTCCAATGGTTTTCTGTTGTCAGCTCATTGGTTAGGTTAGGAGCTTGCGGTATTGTAGACTCCCTAAAATCGAAAGAGGCACCTACGTGGGCTATTTTGTTTGTTAAAGTCTAATTTTCATTTTTATTCTCAATTATACCGCTTTGGAATATCGGTGTGTGGACTGAAAATATAAGCAGTTTATTATTATGAATTTAATTTTTGTCTTTTTAAAGTTGACTTTTAGTTACCTGTTAAATGTTCTATTTATTGTTCCAAAATATCTAGATTTTCCGATTTACTTCCCACGGAGACTGTAATCGATTCGGGAATACTTGTTTTGTTTTCTGAAATTGGAGTCCTTGTTGGAAAATAATCATTATCTGTTATCGAAAAAATATCAGTTGTTAAAAGCGGCTTAAGATTTTCCTCAATGTCGAAGTATGACGGCTTTTCCACCTGTGTTTGCTAAGGTTTTTGTTCATCTTTTGTAGCATTTGTTTTTGTTTTGTTACTCTAATGCTGATGGTCTATTCCGAAAAGCAAGTATTTTTCTATGGCGTTCGGGGGAAATTTATTCGAGATATTGTTGTCATTTTGTTCAGAGTTATGAAGTCTCTCTGAATTAGGTTGAAGGGTAGTTACGTCTTCTTCCATTTTTGGCTTCGTGAGTAGAATACCATTTTTTTAAATCACTTGTGCTGTCAAATACTTCTTCTTTACTTTCGTTAATTTTGGATGTCGGTTCTGTGATGTTGTTTCGATAATCATCCATATTTTTTCAGTAGGACTATCTTTTAGTGTAGAAATGGTGTAGGGAGAATTTGTAGACAAATGCAAATCATCATCGAAAATGTTTAGTGGCTTTGAAATTTGTATTTCGTGAGTGCGTTTAACTTCTTTGCTCTCTGCTTTTTCTTTTAACTTTTCAAGATTTATTGCTGCTAGATAATTTTGTGGCGTTCCTACTTGTTCTCCACTCGCATTATAATGTTTTGTTTTCATTAAATAATTAAATGAGTCAGGCATTTTTTTTGTAGATTTCGTATTATTTGGTTGGGAATTGTTTGATTGTTGAATGAAATCAATTTGATGCAAAACTCCTTAAAGATCATCCCCGTTATTTGTTTGATTTCGAAGTTTTTCTTAGTTCGAAGTTTTCGTCTAGTGTGTCCATTTTATGCTCTAAATTTGAAGTTAAAAAATTCTCAAAACTGTGTTTTGTTTCTTGCAAATCATGAAATTGCATTTTGGTTATTTTTTGCACCTGTTGAAATATTTTTAAGTTTTCAGCATTTTCTTGTATAAATTCCCTTTGTTGCTTTATGTGGTGAGCATCAATTGAATTTTCCTTTGCGAGCTTTGTTAGAATTTGTTAAGACTTTGTTATGTTTTCTCGTAAGACGTAGTCAAATAGTGAATCTGGTGGATTGTATTCCGCTTTGATGTTTTCACTGCTAAGTCTGCTTTCACACGTTTCATCTTTTGATGCTCAACTCTTATGTTTTTAGGTGAGAGAAGAAAGAAGAAAGGGGGTTAGTACGGAGATGCCTGTGCTCGGTCAGTACGCTTTGCGTTTTTATTCGTTGGTATATGTACAACGGTGGCTGCATGTAATTTTTTTTCTTTTCTTTTTATCTTTGAATCGCTATTAATAAAATTGTTGTTGTTTTGTACCGAAAAAGTTGAAACCGATTGCTGCGTGTGAATATATTGGCATCTTTAAAAGGGAATTGAAAAGAAGTTGAGCATCAAAAGATGAAACGTGTAAATTCAGACTAATTGAACCTAAAGAATTTTGAGGCGTATGTGCATTTTGAACATTTTGTTGTGTATTTATATCCTGTTCATTTCAAACTGACCTCTGAGCACCAACTCCTCCATTAATTGTCTTGGTCTTAAATCATACTCAACATTATTCATAAAAGGTTTTGGAGTGTTGTCCGTTGATTGGGAGGAGCTCGATAAATGTTAATGGGTTTTGGTAGTGTGTAGAGCACTGGTTAATTTTGGCGAAGATTGTTTAAATTATTTGGGGTCTATGAATTTTAGATATAAACTTTTTTCGCCTGTTTTTAGTTTTGTGGCAAAGATTTCGCTAAAATTTATAGAGTTTTTAATGTGTACATATGAGAATAGAATTTTAATAACTTTTGTAGATTAGTTTTACCATGCAAAAGGTTTTAGTTGGGATTATAAAATTTTTTTAGTGTTTCAATAATCAAAATCGTTAATAATAAACACAAAAATTTGTGTGTAAATAACATCTTTTCAAAAGTAGGATTTTTTCTAGTTAAATTTATTAAAAAAAGAAAGAAAAACCAAATTGATTCTACATTTGTTAGCGTGTTGTTGTTTTAAGAAATCGACGTTACCAACTGAAATTATTTAAGAATCTTCAACACAATGTATGCCTTCTTAAAGACTTCAGATGATGACATCTACGCAGCTAAAATTTGGTCAAATAATGTGAATAAAGAAAACTATTTACTGAGATACTCCCTGCAAATAATATTGGACCACCTGATCCATTTTTATTAAATGAACTACTCCATGGACTGGTCCGATGTAATGCAAGCATGACCCATGTGATTGTTAAAAAGTGTTTGTAGTGAGACGACATGTCTTCGTTTTTTAACGACATGTTTTCGGTTTTAAACGAAGTTAAAACTAATCCTCTTGTGTATACAATGGAGTAGTTTTAAAACTACTCCTTTGTAATCTAAAGCTGGGTTACATGGTCCTGCCCTAGGACATCGTGATGTTAAATAGACCATGTTTTCCCCATACGTTTGGTTTACTTTTGGAGTAGTCCTATTCCCTTGTGGGCTACACTTTACACGCGTGTTTGGACTGGTCCTGCTATTTGCAGGGCTAGAACAAACTAATACAAGCATAAATTTGTCTTTATTTAATTAAACCCTACACCATCATAGGTGGGGAGGGTATTATGCGTTTGTGATGGTATGTGTAAAATATTTGTTTTACACCCAACTTTTAGTGTGACTATTTGAATTGGTCTGAATATGTCCGTCCATGTTAACAATTTAAGAGATAATATTTCATAAATATGAAGATAGATCTATATGAATCTCATAACATAATTTGGTCTCGTAGGCCAATGACTGACTGTCATTGGTCTCAAACAGGGTTGCAAAATGAGAACCTCAAAATTGTACCAACAAGTTCGTTCATAAAATTGTACTTTTTTGACTCCAATTGCGTTTTTTGTGTGCAGGAGGTCCCAATTAACTTATCTAGGCATGTGGCGTTCTTGGTATTTTTTGGCTGTAAGCCACTGTATTAAATAGATATCATATAGATCCCACTCCTGAAATATTCGAACTGTCCCACAGAAAAAACATGTTTCAATATGGTCACCTCCAACACAACTATTTTTAAAGAAATTTTAAGCATATTAAGATACATTTAACAATGTTATTGTCACCGATAACCATGTTATGGTTGAGTTAGTCCTCCATCAAGAAGCCACAACCATATTATGGTAGCCTCCGAACATGTTATGGTTAATAATAACTAAAATTTGTTTAACACTTATAATAACGTGGTTGTTTCTCAACAATATACATACATATAAAAGAGGAAAATATTATTGTTAATTTTAGAACAAATTATTGTCATATTTAACCACAACATGCTTAGAGGCAACCATAATATGGATGTGTCTTCTGGATGACTAATTAAACCATTATGGTTATATTAAACATAATATTTTTAAAATTTTCTTTAACATTAAACCTGTTTTTCCTTTGTGTGTGGAGGGTATCAAAGATTCGGCACAGCCGAATATAGCACTCTAACGTGTTTATTTTATTTTTGTAAAGAGCAAAAGCGTATTTTTAAAGAAACTGTTACCAGAATGAATAGTGGAACACGCATAAAGACAAATCGGGTTACAAATTTATAATAATCCCAGCAAACCTTTTTTATTGTGGTTATGGCTTTCATTAAAGTTAAGAATTTTAAGTGACAAATCAGTCCACTAGAAAAGTTTGTCTTTTATGAGTCTTACTGTTATTTTTTGGTTTATTGTTTATTAATTTCACTATCTCCTTCCTAGTTATAGCCGAAATGTAAATGATCTTTAGAATTAACAAAATTTATAATGTTGACCGGGATGAATATATTTGCATTAGTTTGTGTCTGCGTCTCTTTTTGTTTTATAATATAATAATGTAGATACTACAATCTTTTGGTATGTAAATTTACATAATTCTTACAGTTTTAGTTTTTTAAGTTCTTTTGTGCTCGTGATTATAAAAAAATAACAACAACAAAAATATACATACCTTAAAAAAGTCAAATGAATAAATAAAAAAATAATACAAAAAACAAGAAATTTTGTCTAAAATTTTTTGGGTCAGCTCGATAAAAAAAGGGGACTTATTAAGAAAATGTATAAACCTAATAATGAATATTCTTTCTGCAGAATCATTTATAAACTATGTGGGATTCCAGCAATGTGTTTGTTACGCACCTTCTAAGGTTAACAAAATTATTATGCATCTAAAATCTAAGAAAGTATTAGGAAAGGTTTATATTTAGGTAAAATTATAGATACCCTACAGACCGGAAGTCTTCGTGATTGCACAATTGACTTATTTGTTAATATGTAGTGATATTTTAGTTATTTTCTCTCATGGTATTTTTTTTTTGGTGTCCTTGAAGTTATTAACAAATGACCACGTGTACTTTTATTAAATAATTGTATTATTTTGCTGTTGTTGTTGTCATCTAGACGTGGCGTAATTTGTATTTATTTACACGCAGAAAATAAATATGGTTGGAGGGAACCTGCTCTGGTTGGACTGTTTCATGTAAATGTTTGTAGAAAATAATATTATGGTTAAACATGACCATAATATGGATAAAATTAATAATAATCTGGTCGCAATTGACATTCATTTGGTTATCATTAACCAAAAATATGTTCAAAATTAACCATGCTATGGTAAAAATTAGCAATAAAATTGTCAAAATTAACAATAATATTTATATTCAAAGCATTGAAAATTATGTTCGAAAGTAACTATATTGTGGTCAATACTAACCATATATTATTTATGGATATTTATTTCAGGCCTGCTGCTACAGAAATCAAGTTATAATTTCATTACTTTTATTTTTATATTCTACATGTAATTTTCGAAGCACTAATGGAAGATACATTTATAAAAATAAGCGTACAACTATGCGCTACGCAATAAGACATACAGAGATGCAGTTGAGTAAGTGAAGGAACTCTTAACAAGTTTCATTTAAAAAACAAAAATATTTCAAGAGCCAATGCATTCCTTTACTACGAAGCAGGTTTTTAAGGGAGAATGCTAAAAAATAACTGTAAAAAACATTCAGTGTGTAAAGCTGAACGCTACCAGTTTTTATATGCGTTGAATAAAGCGCTTTTTGTGTCAAAAATGAATTGCTTCCAAGTGGGAACTCATAAGCATGATGGTTGGCGAAACTTGCATTTCACCCTTAAAAATCTGCTTCGTTTGAAGCTCAATTTTTTATTGGGATATTTTAAAATATTGTTACGTAAGTTAAATTATCTTAGAATTATTTATAGTTATGGTTATAAGTTATATTGTAAGTTATGGCTTTATGTCATATTAGTAACTTAAAATTGTCATGTATAATTTTCAACACAACTGTATTACCTCCTGAAAGTGTACCTTAATTATAACAGTGACTACATGATATTCCCAGTAATTACTGGAAATGGTTTGAGAACATAATACATTTTTATTACAGGGAGTTTCAGGAAAAGTCTAGAAATAGCTAAGAAATACAAAAGGGGGCGACACATTAATAATTAGCTTAGTTCTGTTTGGAGAAAAAAACGGTTCTGTTCGTAACTAACAATTGTGAACAAAATAATTCATAAAGTTTGTTGAGTTGAATAAGTGTGTGTATTTATTCGGATTTGCAATTTAAAGAACTCAAACGCGTTTATTAAAGGAAAAACGTAACAAAATTATTATTTCAAACATAAAATACATAAATTTTTTACCATAATATGGTTATGGCTTCTGGATGCACGAGTAATTGAACCATAATATGGTTGTAGCTAAATTGTTTTTAAATATTGTATTGTTAAATTCAATCATATATGAAGTTTCATAAGAGGTAAAAATGTAATTTTTGAATAGAAACAAAATTTTATTACTCGTGAAAAAAGTAATGCGGGCACTGTAATATGTTTTTTACCCATTCTTTTCTTTGCATGTATGGAGAGTGTAAAATGCGTTTGCGATAATGTGGGTAGCACCTTAAAATTTTAGTATACCGATCGACTCAGAATCACTTTTTAAATCGATCTAACCATATCCGTCCATCCGGCTGGCTGCCATGTAGTAAATCTGCACAAAGTACATGTCACAATTTTTGAGATAAGTTAATGAAATTTGGTATAG
Source organism: Pollenia labialis (assembly GCA_949318255.1). Classification (NCBI taxonomy): domain Eukaryota; kingdom Metazoa; phylum Arthropoda; class Insecta; order Diptera; family Polleniidae; genus Pollenia; species Pollenia labialis. The sequence continues at coordinate 1,161,840 of OX439143.1, read as the reverse complement.
GCTCTAACTATCATAGTGTTTCACAGTTTTTCTAGAATAGAAACTTTGTTTCCTTAAATTATCTTACGATATTGATATTGATATTAATAATAATTTGATACAAACTAACTTTCATGCAAGCCAAATCATATTACCAAAATTTTATTAAAATCGGTTCATTTTTGACCATAGGCGATAGCTCCAATGCAAATACTATACCCTCTTAAAGCTTTTAAAAATGGCTACTAGTTCATTAAAATATTTGGAGCTACCAGTACAGAATTTACCATAGAAGCCATATAAAATCACACCCCCTGAAATTCTCTTAAGACGAAAAAATCTCATACAGAGGTTGTTATCAGCGTAGATGATATCCAGCACAAACATCTCTTAAACGAATCTTAAGCTTATAATAAAATTTCATTTTGTCGAGTTTATTATTGGTCATGGGTCCCAAACAGAATACATAAGCGAAAACGTGTCTCTAAATACTGTGGTGTAGGGTTGGGCTTTGCCGACTATACATTCTTACTTGTTTCATCTGTTGTTGCCGTACAATGTTGTTTTTGTTGTGTCATTTATTTAATAACCATAATTAAAAAGTTGTTTTATTTTCCTTAATCTTAATTAATTCTTGTATTCACTTGCCTTCTCCTTAGAAATGGAGTAATAATTTTACATCTGCTACTTTTTTTGTTTAAGCTCAGAGTTCCATTTATTAAAATAAAATTTTCCAAGTTGGTTCAATGTTTTGTTGTGTTTTTTCTTTAATGTAACATTAAAGTCTTAAACAGCTGAATATGCATTAGATTGATTCCAAAAAATCTTTGTTTTAACACGCTTCCAATTTTTTAAAGAAGGGTGGTAATGCACCACGTATTTAACATGACAATCGAATGTACGCTTTTCTCGCATTGAAATAAAATTAGTATTTTTTTTAAACAGATCTCGTTTATATATAACGAAGCAATTAATACATGTATGAATAAATGTATCGTTCTCCAGATATTTAGGCACTTACCTTGTCCTTGTATGGAACAGCTGGCATATTTTACGTCAGACTGTATTTTGCTTTCAGGTTAGTATAAATATCTCTAAAATTGAAAACGAAAATTATTATATATAATATATATATATGTCCTTTATTTATCTAAATATATAGATAAATAGAATTACATTTCTGAACACCATAAATACTTGAATAAAGTTCAGTGTGAACATAGGGCGTCAACGTTTCTGTAATCGTAGTAGTTTAAGAGTGAGGGCTGATTGGACCACTGCACTCCGATCCTAGTGTTGGGGCTGCCAACTATCTCTAGGCAGGGAAAAAAAAAAAAAAAAAAAAAATACAGCTTAGTTTCAGAGGTAAAATGTAGTCTGGATTACCACATAATTACCTGAGCCGCACCGGTGTTAGCATGTCATTCAGGTTACTCATAGCTGTACGCCTTCTCACTCTAGCTGACATCAGACGGGTCATTACCAGGGGATACTTGGCCAAAGGACCGGAAGTAGTGAGCTGCTTGGGAAATCCAGCAGAGGAATTGCTTCTTGCTATTCACAAGTAAATAGCAGGCAGATAGCGTTCCACACCGAAGTGCACACCGAAGTGTGACAAACCCCACCCCCCCACAAAATTGAAAACGAAAATTATTAATAATGCAGAAACTTTTTAAACAAATTTCGAATTCTTTAAAATACAGATGAAAAGGTCGCTCACATTAAGGTGTTTTAAGTTGTTGTATATTTGAAAGGATTTTAAATTTAATATGAACCGTGAATACCGCTAATGAGTTATTAGGGAAAAAATTAAAGACTAAAAAGTATGTTTGATTATTGCTTTGAATTGCATTCAGATAATTTTTTTACATACAAATTTTAATATCTAAAACTTTTTAAGCAAAACAAACTGATTTATCTTTCAACCGAAATATTGACGATTTTTTTCGTGCAAATCACTTTTTTTGTTTGGTCATGAACCAAACTAAGCAAATTTATCTGAAAAGCAGGGATTTTATAATCCTTGGGAATAAACAAAATTGTTTGGAATCTGAACAACCTTAAACAAAATCTATCGAAATTGAAAATACAAAATCGAAACCACTTCGATCGGAAATTCGGCTCAAATATCATAAAGCATGTTTTTTTGGAAATCCCCAATGCACACTTAAGTATATTCACGAATCAATGAAGAAGTAATTTTTTTGTATTGTATTGATTTTTAATTGAACAAAATAATCGAGTTGTAAAACCGCCTATTTATTCACTTTTTTGATGTAAATGATTCATTTTTCTTTTACAAACTTGTTCTCTTAATCAAAGGATGAGTTTGTGATGTGATGGTCTAATTTTATTCATTTGTTATTTTTTCGAATTAAGAACTGTAGTAGTAGTATATACACGTGAAGGCCATGTGCACCCCGACCCAAAGGATCTTTTGTGCAGCCTATATGTCTCACCAAGTCAAGTTTAGGCCGCGTATAAAGCCCATTACCTTGCCCGGTGGAAGATCAAAGATATCAGTCGAGCCCATTGTATGCCCCCCGAAAAATAACTGCCTAGAAGTCCCCAAGGCGGGACAACAGCAGAGCAGATGTTCCGACGTTTCGTCATCCAACCCACAGAATCTGCACATTTTGGTAGATGAGTTACCCAACTTAAACTGGTGGTACCTAAGACCACTGTGCCCCGTGAATAGGCCAACAAGCAGTCTAAGTTCCGCTTTTTCAAGCAGCAGAAACCTTCCTGCCCTGTGCCGGGACAGCGTCACAAATCTTTTGGACTGTCTCAATCCAGAAGTGGACGTCCATGCGTGGAGGAATTCACGCTCGGACCATTTTTGTAGCGTCCCCCTGATGTGACCCACAGGTACGCCGAAGAAAGGCTCAGGACCTATAAATGGACGACGAGCGCCCCTGTTTGCCAAGCAATCAGCCCTTTCATTGCCCGCATGGCCCTAGTGGCCGGGAGCCCAACACAAATTCAAGTCATTGTGTTTCCCTAACTCATTCAGAGACGCAAAACAGTCCAAGACCAGCCTTGACTTTATCTCCAAAGAAGAAAGTGCCCTAAGAGCGGCCTGGCTATCTGACATTATATAAAGTCTCAAGCCCCTTGCCCTCCTCCTCAGACATTCCCCAGCACATTCAATGATAGCGTAGAGTTCCGCCTGAAATATTGACGGCTAAGAATTAAGAACTGTTAGACAATTCCTTTGCATTGGAATGTAGTACAAGTATTAAATAAAATGCTTTAGTATAACGGAATATGAAATATTAAAAAAAGTAAAAAACGAATTACATCAATATATTTATACTACTACATAGCAAGGATATCGTACCTTAAATCACGTGGATGAATTATATTAATGATCTTCATGTACTGTTAATCCGGAGGGCGTTTTATTATACTGCCTGATTGTAGACCGCGCGTGCAAAAGTGAACGAGTGTTCAACTAACATTAACATAACAAAAATTCAAAATTTTGTTCTTGTGTTAAATGTAAGTTAAACGAATCACTTTTGCGGTCGCGTTCTACAAACAGGCAGTTAGTTAATATATAAACCTTAAACCGCATATTCAAAGCTTTCCGGAATCAAATTGAAGAATTATCATACAAAAAAATTCTACAAATTTTTTTATCAATTTATCAAAGGAAATCTTTAACATAAGTTTTACATCCGGTCCTTACTTAAATCCTTATCATACTTGTTTTGCGATTGTTGACTTTAACGCAAACATAAGAAGGATAGTTAAGTAAGACAGGTTTTGGTGTTTTAGACTTTCCGCATTATTTGCGATACTTAATAAATTCGTTCTTTATTAATTTCTCTTAGATCCAAAATCAAAAGAAAAATGCTTCCAAGCAAGAGCTCTTCACACTCAAAGTGCTATTAAACGATGCTAATTATAAAAAAAAAAAAAATTTAAATTTGCTTGACTGTCAACAAGTCGTTGCATTGATTTGATAAACGTCAATTATCATAATTTTGTCCATTTTACAAAATTGTAATTGGAGCCGCTACGAAACTGCATATGACATTCATATTTTTCCAATTTTATAATATTAAAGGCAAATGTAAATTTTACTGAATAATGTTTTGCAAAACTCTAAACAATACAAATTAAAAACGAAGTAATCTAACACGGCGTGTGATCGTTTGACCTAATTTTTTTGCGCGGCAGTACTGGAAATGATGACCTGAACATTAGCGTAGTGCGATATTTTGTCAATTGTGCCTTTATTCAATTTGTTCATTAATCCCCCAGACGTGCTTTGGTTCCTCTTATTTACATACATTTTTGCTATTTGTTTAAACACATCATCGTCACTTCTGCGACAACATCATCATCGTCAGCAGTGGCATATGTGTTGTTAGATGTTGTATGTTGTTTTCCATTCTATTATTTTTGTACCCTTCACCACCATAGATGGTATATTTGTGTTTGTGCTGATGTATATAACACATAGTATTATTATCTCTCGACCTTGGAGTATACTTATCGCCTCAGAAATACATTCTGAATCGATCTTAATTTGTCCGTTCGGCAGGGGCAGGTCTGTTGAGACGGCTCTTCACTCTCTGGTCGGAACCATTGAGAGATCGCTCGAATTTAGGGAGTACACACTTGTGGCCTTTCTCGACATAGAGGGGGCCTTCAACAATGTCAACCCGGACTCTATCGTGATGTCCATGAGGAGTCTGGGGATCAACGCTGGCATATGTAGATTTGTGGACAATCTACTACGGAATAGGGCATTTGTTCTACGATAGGTGAAACCAGTGTTCAGAGGCTGGTGAACAGGGGTACTCCCCAAGGGAGAGTTCTATCCCCACTATTGTGGAACCTAACTATGAACACCATGTTAACAAGGATGGACGACATGAGGATCAAAACGGTGGCGTATGCTGATGATGTTGCAGTGGCCATCTCAGGGAGGCATTTGGGCGTAATGTCCCAGTGTATGGAGGCTGCTTTGAAGATACTCAGTACCTGGAGTGCATCATGCGGTCTGGGTGTAAATCCGTCTAAGACGGAACTGGTACTCTTCACGAGGAGGTATAAGACCGAGGACTTTAGGCTTCCGAGGTTAAATCGAATTGAGCTTCGAATATCTCAAAGTGCGAAGTATCTGGGCGTGGTTCTGGATAGCAGGCTGTCATGGGGACTAAATGTCCGGATGAGAGTGGAAAAGGCAATAGTTGCCATATATGCGTGTAGGGGTGCAATCGGCAGGAACTGGGGTATGAGCCCGAGGTGTGTCAATTGGATCTTTGAGGCTGTGGTAAAGCCGACCCTGTACTATGGGGTCGTTGTGTGGTGGACTGCATTGGATAAGGGCGTACACCGTGCGATGCTTGAGAAAGTATACAGACTTGTCGCGTTGATGATTACGGGATCAATGCGATCTACTCCAACGAGGGCGCTGTTCACGATACTGAACTGGCTCCCGGTGGATATAATGGCCAGACAGTTGGCTCTTTGTTCGGCGACGCGGCTGCACGCGGGGAATAGCTGGTCGACACGTGACTTTGGACACGCCGGGATAATCAAACGTACGATTGTCCCTGATGGAGTGGATTACTGCACCCCGGTGCCATTCTTTGGTGCGGGGTTCGTGGTGCAAATGGCGCACAGCAGAGTGCTGTTGGATACTTTCCGTGAACCGACCCTAGGGGTCTATACTGATGGTTCGAGGAAAGGTGAGAGGGTCGGCGGAGGTTTCTTCATAGAGGAACTGGATGTGAAGGTTTCCTTTCGTTTGCCGGATGGATGTAGTGTCCTGCAGGCGGAAATCTCGGCTATAAGGCGGGCGGCAAACTGGCTGAGGTATCATCGCATATCGGGAGATATACATATATTTACTGACAGCAAGGCTACCCTTGCTTCCCTAGCGGGTGTCTACACGACATCAAGGTTAACTGTAGAATGTCGGATGTCTTTGGATGAGATTGCGAAACATTCAAGGGTAACACTAATATGGATACCGGGGCACACTGGGTGCCCGGGCAATCAGGTAGCAGATGAGCTGGCCAAACAGGGTGGTCGCATGGATGATGCATTCATTGACCAATTCATTGGCCTTCCAATGGCTCACTGTAAATCACTTATAGGGCGCGAGTCCTATAGAGTTGCGCAGACGCGGTGAACCTGTGAATCCACCTGCTTGATATCCAGGATTCTTTGGCCTGGATATGATGGACGGAGAACTAGCTCTCTACTTGGGTTCAGCAGAGACCAGATTAGGACTGTGATATCGGTTGTAACTGGACACTGGCCGGTGGGGACTCATGCTGGAAGAATGGGTCTGGAATTTAACGACTACTGTAGAAGTTGTCAGAACGAGGAGGAAGAGGAGACTGTGCTCCACTTTCTCTGTCATTGCCCTGGACTGCGGGGTATTAGGGTGGAATGCCTGGGGAAACCGGTATTTGCCTGTTTGGAGGATCTATCTGGGATGGAACTGAAATCGCTCCTTCTCTTCACTAGGAAGACGAGGTGGTTGGACTTTGCAGTGACGCCATCTGAGTGACTGCTCTAAGGGATGGGCATTGGCGCGGGGTATCACAAAGGGACCAATAGAGGACCCAAGTGAGCTGTCTTTTGATGGCTGCCCATGGAACCTAACCTTTATGTCCGTTCGGCCAACTGGCTGTGATTGTTTGTCCATGTTTACGTTGTGCACAAATAAGTGGTCACAGTGAAACAAAAGATCGAGGACAAAGAATGTAGAGACACTTGCGAAATAAACAATGTCACACGAAATGTTAAATCAAGCAAACATTTTATGTTTCTCTCTTCGTAAAAATTTTTAAAATTGAATAGTTAAATTTGAATTTAGGATGTTAACTGCCTGGCCCACGATGTCAAAAATAGCATTACTTTTATTTATTTGCATACATTGAAAACAAAACAAAATTTTTGATTTTTGTTTTCAATATAATTATGTATATGAAAGACATGATGTTTCCAACATTGTGCGCGAAATATAACCCGTTCGTTATCAAAACTTGCTTTTCACAATTAACGCTTAAAACCGACCGAAACTATTTAACGAATAAGTGGTTGTTAAATAAAGCCCATGGAAAAATCTTGGTTAAGTTTGCAATAAAAAAATGGAAAAAATAGAAATACAAAAATTTATTTTGAATAATTTTTTAGTTAAAAGTTTAAAATGAGAAATAAAAGTCTACATCGGTACCACTTTGATTTTTCAATATAAATTTACCACCATAAAAAATTTATCAAAGTTGATATACATACATACATAAGACTCACAAGACGGAAAGAAGTTTATTTTTGAAAGTAATCAATTTCGTTTCTTAAAACAAGAAAATCCAAATATAATTTCATGATTTTAAATTATTTTGTTCGCATTAAGTAAAATTTTCGTAAATAATGAACCATTTTCTCATGATCAAAACATTCACGTGTTTAAAATATGATCAAAAATTTCTGAAAACAAGAAATGCAAAAGAAGCTGGTTTTTATTTAAAATAAGAAAGATATTTCTGAGTTCAAGCTGCATTTAATTAATGTTAGTCTGGTTTTCCTAATTTTTAATTTTTTTTTTAATTTTTTGCATCAGGAAACAAATGCAAGGGATTTCTTTAAATTTTTCAGAAAATGCTGTAGAAATTCAATTAATTTTTATTGGAATCGAAATGCAAATCAATTAAAATTATTATTAGTTTTATATTAAGATTTCTTAAACTGACTGATGCTACACGTTTTTTGTTTAAGAAACTTCAGGCTATAATTCGTATTTTGTAAAATATTAAAAGCCGATTTCACCTATTTATTTATATATAAATTTTTGTTTAAAAACAGTTTTTCATGTCGAATAAAAATAAAATTATGTATATGAAAAACTTTATTTAAATATGAATTGATATATAAACAGAATAGGTGAAATAGGCCATAAGCAACTAAAACCTGATTACAGATTAAGGAACTAAAATAAATTTTTTTAAGCTATATTTAAGTTAATTTTAGAGCGCTTTGAGTCATGATTTGTTTGCCTAAACCAAGCCATATTTTCTTGGTTAAATCCATAATTTCTGCGCTTGTTAACCTAACCGACAGTTTGATAATATTGTTGTTAAAATAATTTAAGCATATATTGTAAAAAGGGCCGTTAAACGTCAACATCGAAACACTCACATCTAAACGTATACGTGTTTTCGAAAGGACACCAAAAGAAAATGCGAATATTGTTGCACAGTTATGTCGCATAGTGTGAAACAGGTATTTCACAAACACCCCATCCATAAAAACTTTGTTCCGGCATAGAGTCCATGTGTCCATTAAACATCTAATTATTTTATAAGATTCAATTCGGCGCGAAAATATTTTATTGTTTCCTTAATCAGTTTACCAAATTTCATTAGATTCGGTTTATATTGGATCATAGATTCAATACAAATGGCCCTTATAATAACACAACAAAAAAATATCTTAATCTTGCAAACTAAGAAGGTCTTAAAAATACCACCAATGTATGCATTGATATTAATGTTTAGTTTTTTTTTGGAAAAGCAGGTGATGGCAGGTTCTGAAATGATCAAATAAAGCCTGTCCCTAAAATCACTTTGAACAAAAGCCGCATTTGATGTTGATATAAAAAAATATTTCGCACAAATACATAAGTCTTATATGAATGTTAATCTCATAGCACAATTTTATTCTGAAGGATCCGCTATTGACCCTGGATCATAAATAGAGCATATTCTCTCACAATTTATGTGTAAATACTGTGGTGCAGGGTGTCACTTAATCGGCCTGGACCTGCTATACGTTCTTTATAATTTTTGTTCACAAGCTCAAAGTTTGTATGTGACCGAACTCAGTTTGTTTACTCTTTCAACTGTGTGTTTTTTTTATTTTAACAACAACATGAACGACAAAAACTTTTGGTCACATTACAAAAATATGCTGGTGATGCAAACAGACCACGCAACAGGCTCAACTAATAAACAACATTAACCCGACACCATTCTCCAATGGCAATAACAATCGTGAAACTAAGCATTTGCAGTGGTTTTAGTTGTTGTATTTGTTTTTGTATATTTTTTTATTGCTATTTATAATTTGCTAGCAACTAACTGCTGAATACTCTTTGCCCAAAGCAGCAACAAAATACCAGATATAATTGATAGTAAGTTAGTTAGTCGGTGCGCCAGTGGTCCGCCAGTGGGTGTTCAATTAGAGAATTCATGTGATGGCAGGCAGGACGATGTCATGTCATGTCGTTCAATTGAATTGAATATTTGAGAGACAACTTTACAACGAGGAAAACAGCAAAAACAGAAAAGAAAAACCTTTTATGGGCAATTTTTACCATTCGGTCGTTAGTTCGCTTTTTGTTGGTCCTTTTTCTTTTATTTTTGTACTGCCATTATGTGTATTCGTTTGTCAATTCCTTCCACTTCTTTACCCTGTTTATTGTCAAAAGTTTTAGTGTTAATAACTAAAACGTGATGGTAATTGTCCTTTCGGTATTAATGATGATGATTTCTATTTACTTAGAATTTGCATTTTATTTTCCATTTTTTTTGTTACTTTTTCTCTTGATTCTATTGGCAGAGTGCTGTTATATTAAAATTATTTTATTTTTTACGTTATTGTTAAGTAATACTTACGTTAAAAAATTATATTTTATGATTGTATCGTGTTTAGGAGATATAACCAAAATGCTCTACGTAAAATTAGTTATAGTGGTTTTTTTTATTTAAAGAGTTACTCTAATGGATTCGGCTTAATCCTAAACATATTTATTAAATTTTAACTAAAAGTATGTTAATATTTGTGCAATGAAAGACAACAAAACAAATTCTGACATTTGGAAAGTAACGACTATTATTCTAAACATTTTAGTTCAGCCATTGACTCTAGAAACACATGGAAGTCCATTCGAGACATTGGCAGTGAAAAAGCTGTTAAAACTGACAGCTGTACTATCGATGCCGATGAACTCAATAATATCTTCACCAATATACCATCGGTTTCTACCAATAATGTCATACCAAACATTTCTTCTTTTAATTATAACTCGAGCTCTCGAATAAATTCGTTCCAGTTTTCTTGTGTTAGCCAGGTTGAGGTTTTGTCTTGCTTTTCATTGGTTAAATCCAATGCTGTGCGTTCCGACAATAGTCAATCGGTTTACGAAAAGGTGGGCTTAGGACCAAGATTTTAAGGTGTTACAAACATCAGCACAAACGCATAGTACCCTCTCCACTATTGTGGTGTTGGTATAAATATTTCATTGATAAAATCGAATTAGCGGTTGCTAAATGAAACCTATTTTTGAAATTACTCTTAACTACGTTTACTTCAGCATTAGACCATGGAAGTGAGAGCAACTTTATAGTAAATTCTGAAATTTCTAAAAAAAATTTGTTGCCGCCAGCATCTCTTTATTGAAATACTTGCAACCAGAAAGAAACACCGTTGTTTGTGTTGATCCGTTTTTTAAATTTAATATTGGAATACAGTTCCTTTATTTTGTAAGATGTTTCATCATCATCGTTTATAGCGATTTTCAACATTTGTAAAAGTTTTGATTTAAATTAAAGCCGTTTTAATTATTTAAAATGTTTATTTTGCTTTTATATATTTTTATAATAAAATAAAAATTATTCTTTTAAAAGAAAAACGGCAAGAAAAATTTTATGGCTAAACCAGTTGAAAAATGGCTAATGGCTAAATGCATTTTTTAATGGCTAAACAGGGTGAAAAATGGCTAAATCTAGCCACTAAATGGCTAAATTGGCAACACTTCCATGAAACCTTACGCATGAAATTGAGGAATTTTTTCAACTTTTCATCCTCATCAACTACATTGATATCGTCATATCTTTGTAATAGAAGTCAATCCGTACACGTTAATAACACTATTTCATTTGTGAAATGGTGTGCCACAGGGATCGATTTTAGGACCCCTCCTTTTTTCAGTTTATGCTAATGATTTACCACAGCAACTTAATTACTGTAAAATAAATATGTATGCGGATGATGTTCAGTTGTACTTAAGTAGTCCTGCAAACTCTATTAGGGAAAATTCCGATTAACTTAATTATGGTCTGAACAAAGTACATTGCTGGGCAGTTGCAAATGGCATTTGTCTTAATCCACAAAAGTCAAAATGCTTAATAATTTATAAAAAAAAACCATTATACCTACCACTTATTTTTTTTTTTGGTTTATTTATATACATACATATTTAAAAAATAAATCATTACAAATTTAATGCCTCAGCACCATAAAGGCATTATTGAAGCTAACATTTTAATAAATAATCAAAAAATCGACTTGGTGCAAGAGTTGGGAACTTAGGGATAGTGTTCAACAACAACTTAACCTGGTCAAGCTGTTTATACAAAAAACCCACAATACACTTATAATTTTATTCAATTTGCTAGATCCACCATGATTTAAATGTCTTGTGTCGGAATGGCAATTTTTTACAATCGCCGTTCGTCTTTGGGATGATGTGCCAAATAACCAACAAACAAACAGCAACGCAACCCTGTTTAGGAAATTTTTATTTAAAACTTTCGCATTGCTTAAACCAGTGATGCCAGGAGAAATTTAAGAAAATCCCTAAGTGTCTTAACAAAAAATCCCTTTTTTCCCTACAAACAAAAAAAAAAAATTCCCTACACTTTTCCCTACTTTAAAAATCTATAGTTTCTACAGTCAAACAAATTTATATTTTGTTAACATTTTGTAAATATTATTATAAAATTTATTATTATTATTATTTTATTAAGCTTGAGGTCTTTTTTTTAAAAATATTAAATTTATTGAACCAATATTTCGGCACTCCGTTGTGTGCCTTCTTCAGGAATAGCTTATCCCATCAACAATAAATTTCAGTGTTTGTATCAAATAATAAAAATTGGGAATTAAGCACGAATAACGAAATCATTTAAATTAAATTTTGTATTCCCACGAAAATTATTTTGATAATTATTTGTTAACAACAAGAAAAAAAGCCAAAATTAATATGTAAATGCCATTTCTCATTTATAAAAATTTATTTTCAAAAATAACAGTGTGTGTTAAATTAACTTTTGTTCTTTTTGGCAAAAACGCCTCTATATACCCTTTAACCTTGAGAAAAAAACATAGTCAAACTTCGTATTTGATTTTAAAAGAGCTTAATAATTTCCAAGAATACTTATTTTAAATATTGCTTTTTAATAAATCCATGTATATATCTTGTGCAACACAGTGTAATTTTTATATCAAAATATATTTTAACAAATCATATAGAGAAAATATAATAAACAAAACCACAAAATGTCATCATAGAACATTTTTGTGTTTAATTTGTATATCGGGATTCCAGAAAATCCTAAAAAAAATAATATTTGTTCCAAATAAAATTGTCGTGCTTAATTCCCAATTTTCATTCTTGATAAAAACTCTGAAATCTATTGTTGAAGGGATAAGCTATTTCTATGCGCATTTCACTGGTTGCTTCGGCCAGATCGTCCTAAGAATTTAGAAAAACTAAAGATGTTAAACAAATAAAACTGTTAAGCGAAAAAGAATTATAATCAACAGTTTTACTTGTAACAAGATCAAAGCAAAAACAATAAAGAGTGAGTTTATCTTTTCTTTCATTCCCCTCTACAATTTGATGGAATTCATCCAACAGTAGGTTAAGAAAAAACGAAAACAACTTGGTTAATTGTTTCCGCTAAAAATAAAACATGTTGCCAGTTTAGTTTTCTTAAGCCGTGCATTTGCCAGTTTATTATCAAAGTAATTTTGTAAGAATGCAAAATTTTCAATTAACAAGATTTTGTTTGTCGTGCTTTGTTCCAAATTTTTCGGGATAAAGAAGTGTGTGATTTTCTGATTTCAAGTTTATGTTAAAACACGCAATTGCTTAAAAAAACAATCAATTAGAAAACACATACTTTTTTTTATAAAAAGTAAACACAGTTTGTAGATCTCAAACAAACAATTTTAAAAAGCCACACTGCCTACCAGGCCACCCAAAATTTGAAAATGGAAATCAGACACTTTCCCCTTTTGCAGTTAGATAAGAAGGTTACAATAATTTTGATTTTTATTTATGTTTAAACAAATTATTGCATATCTTCTGGAAGTACATCAATAGAATGTTCAAAAGTTTTCTGCAATTGATGCTCTAAAGTTTCGTTATTAGAAAGTAAAAAGATTACAAATTAAAAAATATAATTGATACAGAAACATATTTTGATGAGCAAAAATTAATATATGAAATTTGGGTGTTCTCGAATTCGGCATTGCAACCCCTATCCTAAATATTATGATGAAATACACAAATTTAGTCGACTACATAATTTTGTTCATCGGTCTAAATACTAGTGTGCCATTTAATTTTTTTTAGCAAAGAATAAAGTGCAATAAAAGCATAATTTGTGGTAAAAACGCAGATATTACTTTAAAATGACATGGTTTAAAATAATTTTAATTTGAAAACATGTCAAAATTCTGTTAGATATTAAAAAAATGTTTGTATGTTATTATGAAATTTCGCTTCGATTTATTTGTAAATTTAATGTAATTATTTGTACCATGCATGGTAGAGAAACATTATTTTTATTGGATCTTAACTTTGGTTTACATATATAAACATGAACATTTAAATTTATTTATTTTTTCACTCATGTTTTTCCATATCCAGTTGCAACCAAAACTGAAATTTTATTTGTAATTGGAATCTTGTTTAACTTTTTATCGTAAACCATCTAGCAGTTGTAAGAAATATCTTACAAATAAACGTCTATCTGAAAAACGAAGAAGGAAGAGGGAAGAACAAAGACGTCCCTAAGTATAAGATAAATGAAATTCTGATGCAAATTTGATTTGTTACGAATGTTCTTTTTGCCACAATATTTATGTTTGTCAAGTTGTAAAAAAACAAAAAATTTCCGCTTTGAAACCGAATTACAACTATAACATTTCTGTTTTTTTTTTTTGTTGAACGACTGATAAAATACACAAGAAGGAACGTATTGCAGGTTCTTTGACCGCAATCAGCAGCAGGATTGCCAGAAGAATTCAAATAAGAGGTGCTAAATAGACAAAAAAAAAAAGTGCTAAATTGTTCTTCCGTTAAAAAAGTGCCAGTTTTTACATTGATTTTTAGGATTATAATTAAAAATTCACATTTGAATTTTTTTTTATATATTCATTTTGTTTAATATAAAAACTTTTTTAATGTTACAATATAATTGGGGGATTCACAAGTTAGTTTATAAAGTTGTAAAGTCTAATGTTTTAAAATTATAACAAGAAAAATATATGACTGTTGTGGGCTACCGCTTATAATTTAGATTTCTACTGTACAGTTATGACGAATCAATGAATACAGCATGTATTTGTAATTGTATATATGTATGCTTGAATTTTTCTTGATACACTTAAAGAATTGATACTTTACTTGAAATGATTATGTGAGTTTTTAAGTTGTTTTGGTATCTAAAAAAAAGTCCTAAAAATGCTAAATAATTTTAAAAATGTGCCAAACTAGCACTTAGCACTTTTTTTGAAATTTTTAGTGCTAAATCAGAATAAAATGTGCTAAATCTGCAGTATATTTGACATGTTTTTAATGAATGAGTTGGTTAGCATCTGAAAAATATTCGAATGTAAAATACGTGCGTATGTATGAACGTGTAAGATAAATCCGACTAATACGTGCTGCCAATTAATTAATTTGAAATTTGTCTTTTTCTTGAAACTAACATTTCTTTAAACAGGCCCTTAAAATTAAGATCCATCCCTTGGCTACTTGCTGTGCCAAGTGGCAACATCTGCATCTTTGAACGAATGATTATCGTAAGAATGAACGGGCAACGAACTTAGATGTGTTTGTGCGCACAGCTCCAGTTGTTTTACGGTTGACATTTTTTATGCTGCATGATTAATTATGCAATTTTAGTAATATTTATTTAAAACTAAAATTCAATTTAACCACAAAAGAGAAAAATTGAAAGAATATTGGAAATAAAAGCAATATTATTAAAAACATACATATAAACCAACTATTAACACATGTGTGAGAATAAAGTTGAAGAAAATGAAAGAAATTTAATTGAAACTCTTGAGTAAAACACATAAATCATAAAAATACAAGAACGCAACAACAACAAAAAACAAATTCCATTTGAAATCATTTAGTTGCGTTTTCATAATTTTTTTTTTATGATGCGTATATTGACAGATTGTAATATTATTGAAAGTTAAATTTTTTATGGGGTTTTGTAATCATACAACACATTCTTATATCAATTGATTAAAGAGAATTTTAATGATTGTTATAAACCATAAAACTACTTTATTTTGTATTTTTATACCCTCCAAGCTAGCATTTTCAATCGTGCAAGAGTCTACTAGGAATATCATGAAGAGCGTTTTTGTTCGTCGACGAGCGCATTTTTTAATCGTAAAAGAATTCTCGCCAAGGAGAAAATGTTACAGAAGCTGATTCCTCTCTGAGATACTTCTACAACACACTTAAAGTAGATCGTAGATGGAGTCGTTTTAGATGTGTGTAAAGATTATCTCACGATTCTTTCAGAACGCATGTCAAGAATCGTATGAGACTCGTGAATTACTCAGCCGTAGAACTGAACTACCTAAATAAGAACGTCAAGCGTCTTGTTGATGTCAAAACTTGTCATGTTCATATAATAAATAAGAAACAAACCTTCAGATTATTTGACAGATCCTTAGGACGGTTTGTTTTATTAAAATTGTTATGGAAATAAAATGTTCATATTTAAATAGCTGCTCTTATTTAGGAGTAATTTTTATATGACTCATAAAGGGAGTCGCAAACGATTCCTTCGATGATGTGTAACATTTTTTTTGTACTCTTGAAATAATCAATTAATGATTGTTTTAGGACTTGCATGGTAAAGATTCCAAGATTAAAGGACAAGCGTGTCAGGAAATTTATCAAAAAATTTAGATGTTTTTTTTTATTATTAAAAAGAAAATCGATTACCTATTTATCGAGGTTGCATCAGGTGGTAGGTAGCTACTAGTTGGGTCTGTATATAGACCTCATCATCGAATTAATACTAGCGATTACTTAAAAGTGCTTGAAAATTTGACCGCGAAGTATGAAGACATTATAATATGTGGAGATTTTAACTCAAACATTCTTGTTGAAAGCCATCTTACTAATGATATGAAATCCATTGGCTGTCATCCAATCAATACTTTAAACCCGACACATTATACATCCACAACCAATACGCTGTTGGATATATTTTTCGTCAGTGATAAACAAAAAGTTATGCTTTATGATCAACTTACCACACCATGTATTTTCAAGCATGATTTATTATTTTGTGCTTTTGATTTTAGTTTGTATCATGTATCATGTATCGGATCCCAGACGACCTTTTGTGCAGCCCGTGTGTCTCACCATGTCAGGTTTAGGCATAAAGCCCATTATCCTGCCTGGTGAAAGATTATAGGTATCAGTCGGGCCTACTATTTGCCCCCAGAAAAAATTCCGGCTAGAAGTCCCCAAGGCGGGACAGCGGCAGAGCAGATGTTCCAACGTTTCGTCATCCATCTCACAGAATCTGCATATTTTGGTAGAAGGGTGGTACCTAAAACCACAGTGTCCCGTGAATAGGTCACCAAGCAGTCTAAGCTCCACTTTCTCAAGCAGCAAAAACCTGCCTGGCCTGCGCCGGGACAGTGCCACAAATCTTTTGGACTGTCTTAATCCAGAAGTGGACGTTCATGATTGACGGAATTCACGCTCGGACCATTTTTGTAACGTCCCCCTGATGTGACCCACAGGGATGCAGAAGAAAGGCTCAGGTCCTTTAAATGGACAACGAGCGCCCCTGTTTGCCAAGAAATCAGCCCTTTCATTGCCCGCAGGACCCTGATGGCCGGGAACCCAACAAAAATTCAATTCATTGTGTTTCCCTTACTCATTCAGAGACGCAAGACAGTCCATGACCAGCCTGGACTTTATCTCTAAAAAGGAAAGTGCCCTAAAAGCGGCCTGACTATCCGACATTATATACAGTATCAAGCCCTGCACTCCTCCTCAGACATTCCCCAACTTATATGATGATGGCGTAGATTTCCGCCTGAAATACAGAAGGCTGTTTGCCCATTGGCAAGTCCCTTTGGAAAACCGGGCCCTGCTTCAAACCATCCGTGAATCAGACCTGGTCCGCGCATGTGCGCTACCAGGATTGGTTCGCCCATTGGTCCCTGTCAGGTATAAGGACATTAAAATTCCTATATAATGCCAAACTAGGCAGCATATGATCACCCACCACGATTAATGGATCATTCCTTATAATATCCAAGATCCGCATGTGACCCACCAAGTCAGCTGCCGCAATGCGCGGCATCCTGCTAGCACCCCAGTAGGCTTCCTCCCTTATAGAAATGTGCAATGGAGGAATGTGCAGGATAGCTCCCAAAGCCAGAGTGGGACATGTCCTCATGGCACCTGTGATCGATACGCAGATCCGGAGTTAGACTTTGTCGAGTCTCACTCTAGCTTTGACCTGTTCGGTCTTAGTCCACCAGGCTAGGGCGGCGAAGGACAATATTGGTCTAATAATCTTAACAAAAGACCAGTGGATCATCCTGGGTTTCAGCCCCCTTGTCTTCCCGAAGAGTCTCTGACAGGTATATTTTGCCCTTGTTGCCCTTCTGGTAACATGCACCAACTGAGCGTTCCAGTTAAGGGATTCGTCCAGAATGATTCCCAGGTATTTAGCTCATTAGAGAATCCGGTCGGTTCTTTTAGTCTCAGAACTTTACGTCTGGTGAATGGTACCTGCCCGATTGGTAGGCAAACTGAAAGCGATGCATCGGGGTTTCCTAAAGATACTTATTCCGTATGAATCTATCTATAAGACTTGCCCCCGCCTTTGGTATAAAGACCGCTCTAACCTCCCTCCATGGCTCTGGCACGTGGCACGCCAGTTAACTGGATCTGAAGAACCTAGTCATTTGAGAATTGATAGCCCTCCCCCTTACTGAAGGCAGAATGGAAGGACACCATCCGGTCCAGGTGATTTGAATTGGCTGAATTTCGATACAGCCCATGTCACGCGTTTCGCATCAAAGATTCTACTCGCCATCCTGATGTTCCTTTTGGACGACGAGGGCGACCATGTGGACAATCTTGGTGCCGAAAAGGGCAGAGAATCTAGAAAATGTGTCGCAAGTAGGAGCTCACAGGTCTCCTTTGGCGACTCAGTAAACGTACCATCCGGCCGCTTAAGTGTGCAATGACCATTAGTGTGGTCCTGAGAAAGCGCCTTTTACAGCCTGAGTGATTCAGGTAGGTTGTCAATCCTGCCGCAATATTCACGCCAAGTTGACCTCTTGGACTTCCTGATTTTCCTATTATATTAAGGGAGTGCAGCTTTATAGACGCTCCACGCACCACTCTGGCCTCAGACCCTTCAGATGCTCATTTCACCAGAGAACATCCCTTTTAGGCCTGCGGATCCGGAGTCGACAGCTTCTTTCGAAGGCGTCACGGATATCCGTACAAAGTGTATTGGACTCAAAATCAAGAGCTTGTTATCTTGCCCCCGCACAAGTCTTCAGTAAGAGCCAGATGATGGCGGAAAATGTCCCAGTTCGCTTTTCTAGGATTGCGATACGTTTGAACAAGTATATATAGGACCATATCCTCATGTCCATGTCAAGCTCATTATCGAGCGATTGTAGTTCTCTCAAGCTGTTTCAGTAGGATAAGAGTTTTGAATCAAAATGTTGAAAAACTGATAATTTTGTTACAAAATGCATAAATATTTATATGAGATTAAACACAAATTCGTTCTATTCAACTAGAAATCATACTTCAAAATTTCGTGAAGAGTGGTCGATACTTACCATTGACCTCATATAAAGCCCACTCTCGAAAAACATTAATACGATTAAAACGGTAACGTAAGGAAAAATGCTATTTTTATAAAATTTGGTTAATTATAGTTTTATATCAGCTCATAATTTATAACAAGGTGCATATAAAACCCACCCTGGAAATATTCTAACTGTAGGTGAAGGGCATAAAAGATTCCACGTTGAAATATATAACCTTGTTAAACGTGCTGTTTTCAAATGACATTATGTAACGTAGATTTATACTTCGCAAAATCTACGCCACATGTAATTATATTCTTTTCTTGGGGAAAAAATCATATAATTATATGTTATTTCATATATTTAATCTTAATACTCTAGGAAGTTTATTATTATACATACATTATACTTGATCTTAATATAATATTTTAATTTACTTTAATTTCAATTACACATGAAACCCACTAATGTTACTTTAATTTCATTGAAATCCCCTAATTTTACTTTTTTATATAAGAATTCCTATTTAGTTTATGAATAATGTTAAATGAATAGTATAGATTTAGAGACGATCGGGCGATTGCTTCTACGATCTTGCCATATTAAAGTCGACTTAATCCCCGCCTTCTGTACGATGGTCGCCGACACTTGTATTAACTCGGGTGTTGCCTTAGACTGCGACTTCGGCTGACAGTTTCGTTACTGTGACTTCGCTCAACAGTTTCTGTACTGTGACTTCGGTCATCAGTTTTTGTTTTAAAAATTGGTTAAAACCGCTTTGCGTTTTTATGATTTCGATTTGTGCCGCTACATACGAATGCATTTTTCGGTGAAGTCATAATCACATGTGAAGAATTTTTCTATTTGTGTGTAAAAAGGCAAATCCCATTTAATTCTGTTAGGTAAGTTATTCTTAGTAAAATTACGTGTTAGAAAGTAACTTTTTAATAAGAAGTTGTGTAGAAAAATGAGTGCAATGAAAGAAAATGTATTCATTTGGACGTAATAAAACGTTTCAAGTCGGGTAAAAGGAGTGTTGATATAGACAGAATCCTTGGTTTTTAGATAGGCAATAGAGACAGCGCTAAAAGTTAATCATTTAAAAATAGCTCGACTTAAAAGCAAATGAGATTTTATTTATTATTTAATATTTTTCTGAATATGGATAAATGAAATAAAAAATTTTTGTTATGCATTTATGCAAATATATTTTTTCTTATGTTTTCTTTTTAAATGATTAATATATTCAGTTCACTTGCTGAAATAAATAGAATAAAACTTAACCATATCACGTTCTTCATCATAAATCGAATTTCTTGCTAAAAATGTAAATTTTCTGACCAATCCATGCAATGAATTGTCTTTAATTTGTAAAATTTATATATTTGACGTTTTTTTGACGATTTTGTTCAATTTTCGTGACGATTTTGACGAATTTTGTTAAAACTTTTGACGTTTTTTGAGGAAAAAAGTCTAACAACCCTGGTCGCCAGTCCTCTCTTAGTAAATCAGTAGTTAGCCTAGTATATAAGGATGAATTGTAGTATTTAGATACCTAGACATATGAACAAATTGTAACGACCGCTGAGGGCGAGCCGCCTCATCATTGCCCTGCATTAAAAAGAACCCGATCCAGACCCCGCACCCGACCCCGACTCGAATACGCTAACCAAGGTGATTCCGCCGAATTCCTGCCTATTTTCTGTGCTGCAAGTACTTTTAAATGAAGTTTACAAAGTATTGTAATTGAATTGTAAATAAAGTTAAGAGATTATTGCTAACCCCAAATGGGTAAATCATTCGTATTTTCACTTAAGGTTCGTGGATTCCGTAAGTCGACCCTGGACGCAGCTAAACTACCCCAGCCAACGACAAAACTACGTTACAATTAATCACTTAGAAACAGCACACATGTGTCCTATTTAAAAATAACTCAAAAATTGTGTGTGGGTTTTTTGGTTTTTTTTTTTAAGATTACAAAACACATTTTAATCGACTCAAACTGTTTATATTTTCAGCAAACATTTTTGTTTCTCACATACAGATTTTTTTTCTAAGAAATGCTCTAAATAACATGCTGTGCATTGAGCTGAAGGCATGTGTAGCTGTTGCTAAAAAATAAAATCCAAGTAATTTATAATTATAAGTTAAATAAAAATCAATAAATAATAAATAACATTTTGTGCACACCGGACAAATAAAAGTTTGGCATCCATTAAAGGAATTTTTTAAAACTCTTTTACAATACAAGATTTTCGAGATCGATTTTTACCTTTTCAAGTAGACTTTTTTTAATATTTAATCATCATAATGATATTAAATCGATTATAATTTTTTTTACAGACACATGCAGACAATTATTGACAATAAACGTCGTATAAAGACCATAAAGAATTAACAATGAGTATTCGCAACGAACTAAAAAAAATAATGTGATTATGATGCAAGTTGAAGACAAGTCTTTATTTGTCATTTTTTACCACCTTCAGCGACAGGACATTCTCACAATTTCAAAACTTTTCAAGCCTTAATATCATCAATGAAAAATGAATGAATAAGCTGAAGACAATAAATGGCATTTGTCTACGAAATGATGCGTTGTTATGTCGGTATCTGAATCAGTGACAACAATTGGAACTGAATAAATAGAAAATAAATGAAGAAAAAAGAAACAACCCAAATGATAAATCAAAGCGAATGCACAAATATAAAAGAATTTTATTCAAATTGCAAAAATACATTCAGACAGAAATACACGCGGTATCTGCATCGTCCTAATACCCAACAAACATAAATTCAAACCTTTAATTTTCACGTATTTGAATATACATTCAGTGGCAGTAAACTCTTTAACGTGTGAATCGGCTGCATATTGACATTTCTATTAAAAATATTATTATTTTTTTATTTTTATGTTTAACTAAATGAGGTAGACATTTTTATTAACTTTTTTTATCTACACCACAATGGTGTAGAAGGAATTTTGCGTTTGTGCTGATGACATTAAAATATTCGACTGAGAATCATTTTTTGAATCGAATTTAAACCTGATATATTTATTTTGTTTTGGCTGGTCCAAAATTGCCCATGGGCTTGGTGTACCAAATGGTTGGGCTTGACCGACTATATTTTCTGACTTGTTTATACATAAATTTGCTAGGATTCTTAAGCTCTTTACGATTTTAAATAGGCTTCAAGCTTGCAAAAGAAAAGAAAAAGCGATGAAAATAATACCTACACATGAAGCCGAAGATAAATTGAAAATCGTTTTCTTGTTTCCTTCTTTGTTATTTACGCACTTCCTCTATTTGATGACAACTTTAAGGTGATGTTGTGGTATTGCATTTTACACGGAAACTCAATCCCAGCTGGACAAAGAAATAAATAATAAAAAGTACTTTTAAAAGGCGCATTCTAAATTCATTTTTAACTTACACGTCGTGTCAGTGGAGATCAAGGCTGCTAGAATACAAAAGTTTGTCAGAATTAAGCTTTATATCAGCATAATTGTTGTTGCTTAAATCAATAAAAGCTAATAATAATAGACCTTCTTAGAGGCCTGAAAGGTAGAAGCGCTTACAATTTCTCCCGCTTTAATTTTAAAAAACATTTTCTTTGAACAAAATTAGCATTCAAAAGAGCTTGAAACGTTGAAGACAAATTTCAACTTGTTACAATAATTCTTTTACTAATTTGACTCTTAGAATTTTTCATATAACGCAGAGACACAAATAATTGTTCATAATTTGTTGGTTCAACTTTTGTATTCAGTATTAAATATTTAAAAAAATAAATCGCAGATACACCGTTAACTGTAAGTTTTCAGAGGTCACATTAGATAATAAAGGATCTCAAAGGACTCATGACCAGTCAAAAAAGAACCAATCCCTTAACAGGTTTATGAGGAACAAAAAGGTAGAAAAAGTAATGAATTACAATACAGTCTTCAACGGTGCTGTGACACATTTTTTGGTACTTTCTAAAATTTGGTTCTTAAATATAATTCTAGGACTTGTTTTATTAAAATAATACTACATTGTATTGAAATAATACTACATTTGCGTAACTGACACTAAGCACGTTCATTGAGATTAGTTCTGTGACTGGTCAAATGGTATCAATTGACCCCCTCCAATGACAACCCCATATAAAAGTGATAGGTCTTATTCATATAAAGTGTTCGAACTAGAACCGGTCTCTACCACCAAAGACCTATCACGGGACTACTTTGGTGTTAGTTCGCTTCCCGCTAGGGATATGTCATAAATTAATTTTTTTTTTTAATTCTATAACTTTACAAGATTTTTTTTTAATATTTTGAAACTTTAAAATACCAACCAATAATGAGTTTTTTCACCAATTACTTTCGTCCTATAAATCATTCTTCACCAAATTGATGAAAGTATCTACTTAAAAGAAATCCGAATACTTAAATAATGTTGTCTTAGTTAAGAAAACAAACCAGTAAGAGAAAAAAGAAAACTTTGTTAATCAGCGGTAATCTAGAGATAAAAGATACAGCAAAAGTAGCTTATAAAAGAAATAAAGTTCTCGAACAGCTCACAGTGTAATTGATAGAGAAGCATTAGGAAAGAAAGCTCTATTTGATAATGTATTGTTGAGTGTTTAAAAGGAAAATGCTTCTGCACTTATACGCGTGTATTGTGTTCTTGACCATTGTCTTCGTAAAATCAGAAACAAAGGACATTAACAAATTATGATTAATTGCAAAAAAAAAAAAAAAAAATACTGGTATCAATAAATTCAGGTGGTTAAGCATTTATTAAAAAGCAAATAAAACAGCGTGCAGTCCCAAGGTAAGGCGTGGTCCAGGGCCATACATTTTTGCGTTAAGCGTTAACTATTTGAGGAGTGAGATAAAAAATTATTTCAACTTTAAGAAATAACGGACACCCCAATGAAGGACACGGGATTTTATTTTTTATTTATTAATAACCATGCTAAGCCATTGTGGCTTGTCGGCAGGTAAGAGTTAACATTTTTGAATTTAAGTATAATTATTTTGAGCATTCATTGCTGATGTATGAAAAAGTTTTTTAATATTTTTTCCTCTTATTATAATTTGTTGTATTATTAAGAACTTCAAGGGGAAGTTTGTTGAATATTGTTGGGACAACTTCGGATAAGGTGTTTATCCCGTAGTTGTTTTAATATCTTTGTATGCGGAATCTTCCTTCAGCGTTCATACGAGTTTGGTGTTATGGTCTATTTTTTTTTAAATCTAGAATCATTGTAGTAGATGCTGCTAACATCTAGTACTTGTAATTCTTTAGCAATGTTGTTTATTGTTGATTTGTTTTTATTGGTAATTGTTGTACTGTTCGTGTTGGTTGGATTTAGAAGAACGTTAAGATTATTAGGTGTTGTTGTTTGCGTTGTTGTCGTAGATCTTGCTGTTGTAGAGTTGCTAGAAATGATATTTTGTGAATAGTTTCTGTTGTCTGCTGCGCTGTAGTTATTGTTGAAAATAGTTGAATATGTGCTGTTTGTTGTAGTTATTTGTTCCTGAATGGGGCAACCGTTTTTGGAGAAATTTAAAATTTGATTTTGTGTCAGGGCTTTAAGAAAAGTTTACACATATTTCCCGCAGGAATATTTTGTAAATTTTATTTAAATATGTAAAAACAATATAACTAGTGAATGGTTGTAAACGATTTTTTTATTGTAAAAATAAGTAAAAAAGATGTGTAACAATTTCACAATTTTAGTACAATTTTATTAACATGTTGGTTCAATTTCGAAATTCACATTTTGTATCCCTGAGACACTTTCGAATACGGCGGCGCATAATCAATATTAATTTTATTTAATGAATATACGTCAAGAGTTCTCAAGCTTTTTTTCTTAACAGAAAAGCAGATTTTCTAAACAAAACGCAGTACTTAACTAAAAAAAAATAGTTTAAGGATATGTGGGAGGGATATGTTTTTTATTTTATTTACTTTGGCTTTTCTTATACTTTTAAAGAACGAATCACTATGCAAGCCTTGCAACAAAATTACAGTTGATACTGAAACAAACAATATATTAAAAATTCTTTAGTTTTTCTACCTGTGTAACTCCACTACGTCTACATTGGTGTTAATGCCATGTTGGGCAATAAATGTTTCCGATACTCTGCAAAACAACGCGTCAGTAGAGAATCGTAAAAGTGTGACACGAACGTAAATCAAATTTGATACACTGACTTTGTGTTCCTTGTTTTAATCATTAAAGGACACAGTTTAATATCCATCCAGAAAATAAAAATTTCAAACAACAACACTGTAAATATTATTGTTTTTGTTTTTTATTTTAAGTGGCCGTTGTTGAAAATTAAAACGTATAAAGGATGTGTTTTGCAGTTTTATAACTTTTAGATAAAATTGTTTTATTACTTGTTAAAGAAAAAAAAACGAAAATAACATCAGATTGAATTTTTGCACTTTCAAATAAAAAACAATATCACTAAAACTCTTTAATGAAGTTCAGGTCGTCGTGCCGAAGATATCTTGCCGTATATCACAAAAATTTTTTTTGGGAAATCGAATCTTAAGGTTCAAATTTTAATACACAAAAATGTACATTAAAAAAGTCGTCCAATATTTTTGTCAACTGTTGTGGTTGAAGTTCGTTATCGTTGTATGTAAAAATATCCAAAGTCATGGAAAACAAATTTTAAGTATCGTATACGCCACCTTTTGCGAAATAATTTTTTGTTTGTGGGATATAAGTCAAAATAAGGTATTAAAAACTACATTCACGTATTTCACCAATATTGAAAATTAAATTATAATAATTTTCGAAACGAAAATTTATGCTAGTGACAAATATATTTACATATACAGGCCTGTTCTGAAAATCACATTTTATGAAAGTGATTTCAAATCACAAGAAAGTGTTCTGGGCATATTATTTTTGAAATCACTTTATTATTTTTGCGACTATTGTAAGTTGACCGTTATAATAAATTTCTTAAATAAAATATTCCATGTGTTGTTTATTCATTTTTTATGCAATAAGTTATTTTATTAACAACAAATCATTTAAAATTAAGAAAATTCGACGATACTACCAAATGATATTTGCTTTTGTGACTTCTGTTGTGATTTCAGTTTTGTTTTTTTAGATTAATTAAAGTTCGGTTTTTTGCTAACAGCGGCATGAAAGCAAAGTCTAATATTTATTAAAAATCGTAAAAGCTGTAAAGAATCACAGGAAACAAATCGCTTCTATCTCTAAAATAGCTTAAGTTCGCGAACAATTTCAAACTTGTAAACTTATCCTAAAATTTATTTAAAATCGCTAAATGGATAAAAAAAATATAGGAAAATAAGAAAAAAAAATTTGAAAAAAACGAAAATTCGCGAAAAAATTTTATATATCAAACAAGCCATAAAATTGGTTTAAACTCCCTAAAACTATAAGGAATGGCAAAAATTCGTTAAAAATTGCTAAATTAGCGGAAATTCGAAAAATTTGCTAACAGCGGCATGATCTACTTTTTATTATAAATCGTTAAAGCTGTAAAGAATCAAAAAAATAACAGGAACAAATTTCTTCTATCGCGAACATGGCTAAAATTCGCAAAAAAAAATAAAACATTTTTAACCACCCTAAAACTAATTTGAGATCGCTAAATTGGTTAAAAAACAAATTGTCGAAAAATAACATAAAAAGCGTTAAAAATGAGCTATAATTTTAAAAAACAAATCCTTTGTGTTTACATGTGCTTTCGACAATTGAAAATCACACCGAAAAACACAAAAACGATGTGATTTACAGAACACCACAAAATCACACGTGTGATTTTTAAAGCACATGTGATTTGAAATCACGTGATTTTCAGAACATACCTGATTGTTATAGTTTTTATATTATACTAGCTATTTGGTCCCGGCGCTGCTCGGGATTTTCTTTTTCTAAATAAAAATAAAATACTGGAGAATTTTGTTAATAACTTGACCCCAGCGCTATCTGCCATCAATAAAAAAATTTTAATATCACAACAGCCCACCTATCGGAAGTTGTTTTTTATTTTAGTACGCCTAAAGCCGTAATAAATAATGCTATCAAAATAAAATGAAATACTTCACTACTCACACCAATAAATTTCGTGATGCTCGGTTCATAATTTACTATAGGCCCCATATAAAGCCCACTGAGCTGTCGGTGGAGGGTATCAAAGATTCGGCACAGACGAATATAGCACTCTAACTTGTTTTTTTTGATTTTGTGTAATGCTACAAGATAACTCCGGCACGACGAAGAGTAAATTAGCAGTAACTTTAAATGTAACAAATATTTTTCTTTAATGTAATATAAAAAATTTTTAAAAAGTCATATCTAAGTCGAACGAAAGCTTTTCAAAATAATTGAAATCTTGTGCTTCTATTGTATTATTATCTATGCATGTTCGTATGAGTTTTGAATTAAAGCAATATTCGTTTAGTCTATGTTTAAAATAAATATTTGTTCTTATGTCTTCTTCTGCACTTGTAGTGACGCTGACTAAAATATTAATGCAAACTTCTATTTTCCTCAAGTTCATTAACCCTTTTCAACAAGTTCTTAGCAAACAATCGAACAAACAAAGAAATAGAAAAGTAAGCAAATGCAACTTGCAGGAGATACAAGATACAAGATAGAAGTGCAAATACTTTCTCGTACTCAGTCGCAGTTGTCCTCTATATGCAAAGCGACTTAAATGAGTTGCAAATATATGACAACACTAATGGTCATCGACAACATGTCTGCAAATGTTGACAATGACAAAAAAAAAATACAACGAAACACAATGTAAAAATATAATCAACAACAAAATGATATATCACAGTTGTTTAAGAAGAGTGTATTAACTCAAACATTTTTTTTACTTTTTGGAAAAATTGTTTAAGATATGGAAGCAATAAAGCCGTAAAATGCATCCCAACCATTTTCTTTTTTATTTCTAAAAATGACTGCTTTACTCCACTGCTGTAAGATAAGAGATATAATAATTATTATACAACTAAAACCCTCTTATTCCAAAAAATTATTTTAGATTTTTAAAAAAATTTTAAGCGCTGAAACAGCAATTTCCTCAATGCTTTATACACGTAAATTATAAAAAAGCGTTCTTCAGATCTCTAAAGCAGAGCTTCTTCGCGAGGAATTCCTAACAAAAATAATGCAATATTTCATAAAAGTGTAAGCGCTTCCTCCGAATTCACCCTAACATTACTGCTTCCGAGGAATCTTCAGTTTTTGCTGGGTATCTACCCGCAGTAAAATATTGTACTCTTGGTTTAAAAATTCTTTTTTATATGCCTTTAATGCAAAATCAGAAATTGTTTCGCTTCTACTGAAAATTTTGAAATTTTTAGTTCATACAGTATTATTGAACAAGTATTTAATATGTTCAAACATATTCTATACATACTTATGTTTATAAATATAAGTACATTATACAAAGAACAGCTCAAAAATATAGCGCATTTTTATTTATTAAAAAAAAAAAGATAAAACAGATCAAAACTTGTTTGCTATTTAAACAATATTATTTCATTTTATCATTCTTAAAATAACAAAATGAAAATATAAAACTTTATTTTTAACAAACCATTGGCCATTTTCTAAATTTATCGACAAATTACCTGTTAATAAATGCCAACATCAATTTATAAGATCGATAAACTACCCGTTAACGATTTTGGGTTTCTCAATATACTGACACTAACATGCACCCCTATCGTGAATAACAAGTGGAATTTTTGATCACAAGAAATTTCATTCCCCTCAAAGGGGAAAAAACCATCGTGAATCTCATGTGAAAAATTTTCACGCTATCAGTTACAGTGAATGTAAAAAGGAAGAAAGATTAAAAAAAATTAAAAGTCCATGAAATTTTTATTCAAAAATATACACATATCCATACATATATTTTTAAAGAAATGCTAAAATAATAAAGCAAAATATATATTTAGTATTGGTGGGATAGTTTGATTACAACGTTAGTTTTTTGCACTTTTTAAATTTTATGTTGAAAAATATTTTCCAAAATTCTTCCACAGCGTCTTTCGGAAGCTTCACAAATCCGCAGGCAATCGATCTGTTGTTTTGAATTTTGTTGACCAATGTATCGATTTGTGCCTTATTAAAGAATTTAGCCTGTAATATTCGATTTATAGGTGGAACTATTTACATACATGTTCTGTTCCCTAGCAAAAATAAAGTGAGAAAAGCTAAGGGAAATGTAAAAAAATTACGAGGGACAAAACTTTTCACGATAAGGGGAATTTTTTCCCGTGAACATTTTTTCACGTTATTATTCTTATTTGAATTACCTTTTTTTAATTGAAGTTTTTCATGATCGCAAATATGTGAAAAAGGGAATATTTGCGAGGGAAACATTATTCACGATAGGGGTGATCGTTTTCAGTTGGCAGCACCTCTCAAAATACATGTAAAAGTTAGGAGTCAGCTGATTGAATTTATCTGTTCGCCAAATAAAAGGAAAATAAATAATTGGCAGATGTGTGCTGGTAAGCTTTGCGACAGAATAGAAGCAAATGAGACAGACATTGAGAAAACCAAATTTCATTAATGTACAGTTTTTTGTTGGAGAAAAAAGATAATCGTGTAATGTTAATCAATAAGTTTTCGTAGAAAATCTGTTTATAAGCCCTGTTTATTTTTATAACTGCACTCACAATATTCTGTACGTAAAATTAACTAAAATTGTAATACAAAACAAACAAAAATTCAGTTTAAAACCCGTCTACTTATGTTTAGTTATTTTATATAAATTAACTATCAGAAAATTAACTGACTATTCCGTAAAAACAAAGAAATATTCAGTTAATTTATTAAATTCAGTAATTTTCGTTTAATCCCCAAAAGAACCGAATTTCAAAAAAATGCCAGATAGACACCTGTCCGCTTGTTTTTCTAATGAGAGAGAGAGAGAGAATATTATTATTAACTTACCCCGTTACACACGTTTGTTTTACTTTTGTTGTACTGACCTCGTTTGTTTACAAAAGAACTCTCAATTATAAGTCATCAGCAGCATGACCGATATGGTTTCGAAATTATTTTACTTTAAAAATTTGATGTATTTAACTAAATTATTTTAACAAATAGAAACTGGGAATTGTATTACACAAAACAAGCAAATCGTTTTTTATAGAATAGTAAAAATATATTTTTGGTAGTTAAATAATATAAAATAACTGAATATTGATTTGTTTTTACGGAATTCGCGGTTGAATTTTTGACAGTAAAAATTAAATGAACTTTTCGTTACTTTAAATTATATTTTCATTTAATTTCACATAAAGAAAAAATTAAGTTAATCAACGGACAAAATTAACTGCAACTGAAAATCCATATTATTAGGCAGGAAAACTCAGAAGCCTTCTTACTTCAGGCCATTTTAAAGAACTGTTTAAAGACTTTTTTGATTCAACTATTATTCTTATCTCACTGATAAAGAAGGCCTCATGGAAGACCTCTGCTTTTTTCGTATGAAAGTAGAGAAGGAGTAACATTTTTTTGTATAGTTTTGTTGCACAAGCGAAAGCAAATAATTATTTTTTTTAACCCGTTACCATTCTTATGTACCTGAAAAAGAAGCGAGAGCAGAAGGCATACTCCACAATGACAAAAAACAAATTCATTGTTTATTTTTATTCCCTTCGCCACTGATGGAAAGGGTTAATATAAGTTTCTCATTCCGCTTATAATTTCAACAATATTGTTGAAAGACCCTATAGAGTATATATACTCTGGGTCCTTATGAGGAGCGAAGTTTATTTAACGATGTCCGAGTGTCCGTTGAAATGGGCTTGACGCAGCCCCCTTATATGATGGGGACTCGGTTGTTATACATTTATATCCAGGAGCGGATCCAGCTTGAGCCTTAGGAGGGGACATTTTTTTTTGATACAAAAAAGTAAAAAATTTGTTTTTAAAAGTTTATTAAAATTAATATGTGTATATTATATTAAATAAACTCAACAATAAGGTTAAACGAAATATAAGATCAGTTCAATATAAATTAATTTTTTTAAATAAGCAATTTATGATTTCCTTGTGAGGCAAATTTAGATAGTACAGTATTTATTTCTTCTGTCATTGTTGATCTGAACCATGTTTTTATAAGAATACGGGTAGGAAATGACCTCTCTCTCGTAGCATTACTGACGATTAGGGCGAGTTTTTTATGGCATATGCCATTTTTACCATTTCTTCAATTATTTTTTAAAATCAATTTTTGGTCCAGCTTGCCAATGAATACCTTTTTGCAACCTAGAAAAAAATGTTTAAATAAGCTTAGCGGATATGAGGCAGAATCTTTTCGAAATGCTAACTGAATAATGCATCTGCTCAAGCCTCTTGAAGTTACAAGCAAAAGGGATTTCTTTGAATGAAAGCTTTATGCTTAATTGACAGTGCAAAGGAAAATAATACAAGATGTCAGTAAAAAAGATTTTGTTAAAAAGTTTAAAAAACATTTTAGATCGTAATACGTGTAGTATACTTCTGAAAAATCTATATGGCTTGGCATTTCAATTTTAAAAAAGCGTTTTAATCGATTTTCTCACAATTTATTGACAACCTTTCTCCATCTGAACTTTGAGTGTTCAAATATGCTCCAGTTACATCTTGCGATGTTGAAAGAGTGTTTTTCATTTATTGAACTGTTTTATGTGATAACAGGAGATTATCAGGGGTGTTCTAGGAATCGAAGACGCTAAACGCAAGAATTTTAAACGTCGTTTTTTAATAAGATTTGCCTGATAAAAAAATTTTATGGCAAATATTATAAAAATATTTCTTTATTAAACAGAATTTTATAACAAAAATTAGATAAAATGTGTATAAAAAACAACATCCAAATTCTTGCGTTTTGCCCCCCCCCGTTTTTTTTTTTTTTTTTTTGACAATTTGATGAAACATACTATTGTACTTACAGTAAAAACTTAATAAAATAAATGTTTCTTAAATAACATTTTTATTTTTGCCATTTTTCGTGCCGTTTTTTATACTTTTTCGTGCCATTTTGCCAGCCATGCCCTGCTGACGAGCATTGAAACGAAAATTTGAAATATTTTTCTTAGATTTCGGTAGATATCTTCATCACAGTTTATTAAAGCATCTACAACGTTATCTGATAGATTTTCAAATATTTGCCATGTTTGTTGCCAATGCAACAGTTCAGACTCAAGTTTAGATGTTAGTAGGTGTTTATCTATCTCTTTTATCAAACATAATCAGCTCATCAGTTAGTTGTGATTTTAAAAGTTTGGTATCTGTGTTTGACTTGATTGCACTTTGAGGTAGAAGTTTAGGTATGTTCAATACATTTAGGATATCTATTGGGAAACGTGTTTTGAGATCTTCTAAAATAAATTCAATATGAGGAATGTAACCTACAACTCGGTAGTAATCTTCAACAATTTGAATGAGATTGGAACCTCGATTTGAACGCAGATAACTTTAACTCCTTCAAAGATCGCTTTACATAGTTCTTCAGCTTTATTTCTTTTCTCTTTAAGGCACATGATTTAAGTTTTGATAAGGCTTGATCCTTTTTGAAGATCTATATTGTGCTTTTGTAAAATGATACTAAGCGGCTGTGATACAATAAGTATCACACTTAATATGCTTATTCCGTAAATGAATTCAAAAGTACTAAGCGAGTTCCTTAATATAAGGCTTTTAATGAAGTATCTCTACCTTTCCACTCAGATATTTTTTCGAAAGCTTCTACTACATGATGTACACTTGTTGCAAATTGTAAAATTGGTCCAACCATCTTGTCTCGCATAATGTTAAGAGTTTTTCTCCCAAATAATTTGCTTAAACTGCGTTTCGCTTGGGATGATTATATATAAAAAAATTTGTCGTTTCTTTAACAAATGATACAACTTATTGTATAAATGGGACTTTGTTGCTTTTTAAAATTGAGTTGTTTGATTTATGGGAATAGCAAGGCGTTTGTTTTGCATTTGGCCAGAATTTTAAAACAGCTGACATCAGATCCTACACAATTTTTTAGGTCAAGACTAAAATTTGTCAAAGCTTTTAGAACTATTGATGATAGTGCCTTCGCATCAATTGACACATCAACGTCATTATCAGTATCCTTTGAAGCCTCTTCAAATGCGTTTACAACTAAGCCAATAAATGCTTTCCTAACAACGTTTTGTTGTATGTTGAAATATCTTTAAGATAAGGAAATCTGGGTTTTCCCCGACAAATCTGTGTTTTCGTCAAAAATTATCGAATAGAATTTTGATTCACATAACACATATATACATAAATATTGCATATACTTAGGCTTATTAATAATTCAACCGCACGCATTTTCAAGTCAAACGTTTATTCTTTGGATATATGTAGATGGCACCTGCTGGCATTTAATGTAGAATAATAAGTATTTGAATACAGTAAACTAGATGTTTCATTGGAAATATCTAATAAATAACTATTAGAATTAAGATTTGGATACTTTTTGAAAATTTCGTTAGATTCAATAAAACAAACAAAGAAACCCTTGCTGGGATTTCCTAAAATTTTGTGCATATAAAAAAAATTTTAAAATTGGAAATTCTTGTATTATCGAGATAAACCAAACATATTTTTATAATTTAGGGGGGTGGGGGAAATTTCCTTATTCCCCCCCCCCCTTAATCCGCGCCTGTTTATATCACATTTACTCCGGAATTGTTTGCTATTGATATTCAGCCTGATCTCTCCTTAAATGTCTGAGATATGAGCATAAAACTAAGAATGCCTCTAAATTTTCCCATAAACTTCCTTGTTGTTGTTTTTTATATCCATCAACGAAAGTAACAGTTTTTGTTTTTAGGTTTATTCTTTTATTGCGTTTTGTTACACATAGCAAATACGTATGTACATGTACAGCAAAGTTCAATAAAATGTTTTTTTACAACAGCATGTGCATTTCACCTGCAAATAATAAACACTTATTAAGTTTTTCTTCCTTTTTTCACTTGATAGCATAACACACGATACCTTATACATTACAGGGTAAGCAACAGCGTTTCTGCTTAAAGTAATTACTACACTGAGAAATACACTGAGAAAGTGTGTTTCTCTCTGCCTGTAATCGATATCATGTTAATGGTACAATATGGACGAAAGAAAACTCTGAGTTACTCTTTGGCTACAATTTTCAGTGCTCGGAATATTAGTAACGTAAAACTTCATCATTCCAAAGACGTTCTTCGAAAATTTAATTCAGTTGATTCTTTGGGGAACTGCCTTTTTCAAATCATCTATAGTTATTTTGGACAAAATGTTTCTAATGCAAACCTCAATTCATTTCAAAAATCAAATAAAGTAGTAGTTATTGGAACCCCACAACCGCGCCCACTTTAAAAATGGTTGGGTGGATAAAAATTTAAAATTACACAACAAGGAAGAAATTGGCTTCAAAGACATGGTTGCAATTTTTTTTTTATCCTATTGAGTTTTACAAATATTAAAGACGATATTAGCGCAAACGAAATATTCGTGGTCGTTACAGATTTGATTTTTAAACCGTTTAATGAAAAATAAACGATTTCGGTAAACATTTTGAGTTGTGACTGTTTATGATTTAGTGTGCGATTTGTGTCCTCCCTTATTGATACCCATCAAATATTTCTGTCACCAAGTAACGTGTCTCGTAATGAGCAACTCCTTTGGGTTGTCCCTATTTGATTATTGCAGAACCGAGACTTGTACTCAGGCTGCCACGAAGTAAGTCGATAATTGTTAGTCCAGAATCTTAACCACTACCCAAAGTCGTTACAATCCTTATATTTGTTAAAAGAAAGTTAATCTCCCCATGAGATTAGAACTTGACATTTTCTCTCTTTATTGACTTTTCTTAAGTTTTATGCTCTACACAACTGAGTTACTTGCATATGCGAATTGTGAATAAAAACTTCATAAAAAATAAAACAAAACTTAATTGAATTAATTTTTGATGACCTTGAACCAAACATTTTTAAAACAAGAAAACCATGAAATAATTAATAATATTTATAAAAAAATCATGCTACACATAGAAAAAGTTTGGGGAAATAATTCGTATTCAATTCATTTAAAAATTCTTTCACTTGTAAATTCTTTTTATCTGCGAGTTTAGCAAACTTACGAATATTTCCAAATTACTTGTTGTTTACTATGAAAGAATTTTATAAAACTTTTTTCAAGTATGAATTGCATAATTCTGAGCTTATTTGACATTATTAAAAAATTCAGATATAAAATGGAATATAAATGAATGTAGGGTGTTTTTTTAAGCTGCATTAGAACTTTCGATATCGATAATTATAGCTTGACAGCTGAGAATGAGAAATTTGTCGAAAATTCTGTTCAGTATGGTTTAGCAAGCCTTCGTTTAACGCTAGAACCATAATATAATAAGTTCCAGGTATGTTTATTAGGGAGAGTTTTCATTATTTACCCATAAAATGTCAAATTAATTTATTTGATTTTTGACGCTTGTTTTAATTTTTTTCCATATTTTCTTTTGTTTGACGTAATGTGGGTTTTGAAATTGTGAACAAAATTTCTAATGACTATACCTTGTACTTATTCTAAAATTTGCTTTGAACAAAAATTAGATCTGTTCGCCAAGTTCTTGGAGCACTTTGTCCATTTTACAAAGCTCATTTATGGTTAAATTGCTACGTCAAAAAGCGAAATTGCCGTTTTTGAAAGAAGACCGTTTACGACTCGCTATTACATCCATTAAAATTGACTGTTTGGTGCAATTTACACGCTCTTTCGAGAGGATCTTTCCTTACGGTAGATGGCGAGTGTTAAAAAAAATTAATCAGCGAGAACAATAGATTTATTGCAAAATCTATTTGGTGACAATTTTTTCCCAGAAGTGGTCCTGTTCATTGGCCCCTTCATTCGTGCGATTAAACGCCTCTGGATAACTTTTTATGGGGCTATGATAAGTCATTGGTCTATGTCGAAAAGCTAATAACTCTTGAAGTATTGGAAGCTGATATTCAAACCACCATTGATGCCAAATGACCAGATTTTTTGGAAGAAGTAGTTAAATATATATATGATCGCGTCGGACATAGGTACATATTTCCAGCATATAAAAAACAAATGCCATTAAATTTTCTACTAAATTATAAAAAATGTATTTTATTCATTTAAAGTTCTCATGCAGCTAAAAAAAACACCCTGAGTTAAATTCTATTTGCCTCTTAATATGAAATGTTCTCTGAATTTCACATTTATAATAAATTACCATGAAAATTTGTTGTCATTAATCACGACAAAACTTAATTCAAGTGAGCAAAGACATTGAACCGACAGCACAGCGAAAACAGAGCAGTGGCATAAAAAGTAGCAAATGAAAATCTGAGAAAAGTACCTCCCATTAAGACAAACCTTTTTTACTATTTTTGAATTAGTAAGCTTTTTACTTCTTCTTATTTGTAGAAAGTATTAAATGAATTAATTTAATTAATATAATTTGTTAAGTTATTTTTCAACTAATCTCACAGAAAAATAACCATGTTTTTATTTGAACATTTTAGAGCTTAAATTAAAATATAAATAACTTAATCATAACAGCGTTAACAATTGAATAAAAGCTTAAAAAGTATTTCCAGTACCCAAATAAAATGTTTGTATTTTGATCTTTATCCTCTTTCAGTTTGAGATTATTTCTATTAAATGTTTACCAAAAAGATTTATAAGATCGATAAACTACCCGTTAACGATTTTGGGTTTCTCAATATACCGACAATAACATTGTTTTCAGTTGGTAACACCTCTCAAAATACATGTAAAAGTTGGGAGTCTGCTGATTGAATTTATCAAATAAATCATTTTTAGATGAGAAGAACCAAATGAGGCATAAGAAACCCAGAAACAATGTTGTTTTTTTTTGTTAATTTAATAATTCAAAATCAGAAATCAGACATAAGAAACCCAGAAACTATGGGTCCTGAAAAGTTTTCGTGTTTTTTTTTTTAAATCTGTAACTTTGATTCCATAAACTGAAATAAATACGCTTAGAAATTTATTTTATTATTTATAAGGTTTTTTGTGGCTTTACTGCCCGAAGAATAACCAATGTTTAGCCGAATGAGGCGCAAATGAACAAGTTATTTTCCATTACCGATTTAATATCTCGATATTTGTTCAAATTGTGAATTTGGACATATTTTAGCAAATGAATTTTATAAATATTTCGCCTTCTTATACACAAATATTGATACTTTTAAAATAATAAATCTCCTGATCTGAACAAAATGTTTTTGATGGTCCGTCTAGCAAAAACCTGTAAGAACCCCTGGGTTAGTGTGTGAAATTAACAAAATGTACATAGAAATTAAAACAAAATACGTTGTCAATTTAAATCAGAGATTCTATAGACACTGTATTTACGCATGCAAAAATTGTACAATATTTTATTATGTAATTATAAACGAAGATTTTGGTCGCTCAATTTAGCGAAATATTTGTTCGAAATCG
Organism: Pollenia labialis; assembly: GCA_949318255.1. NCBI lineage: Eukaryota > Metazoa > Arthropoda > Insecta > Diptera > Polleniidae > Pollenia > Pollenia labialis. The sequence goes on along the minus strand of OX439143.1, from coordinate 1,124,484 downwards.
ATGAACAGGCAAGGCAGTAAATGTAAGTTGTTGTTTTTTTTTTAATTTAAAACTGGGTTTCATGAATTTCATCATTTTCCTTTTCAATATTTACTTCAATAGAGTTGGTTTTTGTTAGTCATTACTGAAATTAAATTTGATATTCGCTTTTCACAAGCAGTTTTTATTTAAAACTACTGAAATGATACATTTATAGTCTTGTTTGTTAAACTCTTGCACAGAGGAAGTAACAAACACATAAGAACCTTACCAGTAATCGCACGCATATTAGGAGTGCACCGGTTTTTGTGAAAAAATATTGCCAACAAAAATGGAAGTATACAAATATAATATACATACACATAAATAAAGAAATGCCCAGGTTTTCCGCACAAAATAACCTTTTTTCCTACACTTTGAAGTTATGATTTTCAATCTAATATTTGCATTTTTCCAAAAAATTTTAAACAATTGTTAACATGAGTTTTAAAATTCATAAAAATTTTATAATTTTAATATACTTTTTTTTAAATCTTCATAGCATCTATTTTTCTAGTACATAAGAATGGTGAATGTTCCTTTTAAATTTTTCCTATTTTTCCAACTCTACTATTTTAATGATGATTGTAGATTATTTTATGCATTTCAAAAATCATAGTGCCATCCTAATACATAATCATGTGTATTTATATATGTTTCTGTAAGGAACATATTTATGTGTGCAAGGACATGGACACACATACATACGTAGATTTATCTATGTTTGTACATGTATGGACAGCAACTTAACGAACAACATGTGCACATCCGGAAGAAATAACCATGCAAACAACCAGTATAAACATCAGTTTACACAAAAAGAAAAATTAAAAAGAAGCAACAACAACATTATCGACTTGCCTGTAACACAAAAAGTTAAGCAATAGCAAAAACAACAAAGGAAGTACCATCAGCACTACAACCACCTTCTCGCAATACACAGTGGGAAAGAATCAATATTTATGGGAAACACAAATGTACATAATTATTCATGACCTACTAGAGCGAATAACATCAAAAATTAACATAAAGATGTTTATAAGTTTATGTTTAAGTACCGAACCCCTCTCGAACCGCTATGATTAATCTACAACCCAAATTAATATAAAAAATGTATATGTGATTAAGCCCTTAACACATCAGTAACACTTTCAAGTTTTTCTTGATAATCTGTTACATATCGCTTTGGTTACTCTAAAGAGAGTCCACTCCAAATTTACAAATTTTCAGTAGAGGCAAAAAACTGTTTTTTTTAATATGTATTTACAATTAAAGTTGAAAACAATTTGGCATTGCAAAGAAATTCGCGTATAAGAAGTATACAACGGTAATTTTTTCAGGGATTATCGAAAAATAACAAGTTTTTTGACTTGTTCCGCTTTATGTGAAATTTGTTCATTTTTATATTAATATGAGGGAGACAACTGTATTTTTTGACGAAAAAGTAGAGAAAATGGTGTAAAATGTTAACAATGGGTAGATATGACCACTTTATATCGATTTCCTGCAATAAGTTAATATTGACAAAATTTCAAGTTTAATTTCTTTAGTGGAACCAGTGCGATCCAGACTTGTAAAGTAGATTGCAATTTTTAAGCCATTTACTTTCAAGATGTCATCAAGAAAACAATTTATAAAGACAAATGAAAAAATCGATCACTTAACTTGTAACAGAATTTTAAAGGAAATTTCCTTTTGAGCATGAGTATGAGTGTATTGGTAAACAAGTTTAAATACACTCAAACGTATTTAAACTTGAAAGGTAAAACTTGCTTATGTAAACCTCAAGTAATGGGATGTGTAAAAAACTACTTAAAATCTGCTTATTATCTCTCATAGTTTGCGAGTTATATGCCATTCAGAGTATAAATTCTTAAACTTAGCAATAAAAGCAATAAGATTGCGTCTAAAATAATCACTTTTCTTAACTTCACTTAACTACTATTAAAAAAAAAACAAATTTTAAAAATTTGTTTTATTTAATTTGTAAAACTATTAAATTTTACATAACGCCCTCAAATTATAGGTTTGACCTACCGACCATTTAAAAAAAAAATTATGTTAGATATGTGGTGCATATATTTTCAATACCCCCTTTTTGACTCCAAGCCCTGTTTCACGAAATTTTGTATGTTTCTGAAATATTAATAAATTATTTTGCTCAATATCAAGTATTTTAAAGCTTATCAAGTATTGTTTTGCTCTACACGCCCCTGTTTGGCGAATGCTGCAATTCCTTATACAAGAAACGTACAAAAAATGTTCACTCTTGCTTGTCTTCATTGCTGTAATAAAAAAAAATGTGAATGCGAAAGCAAAATAAAATTACAACAAGAAAATTAATTTAATAATTAAAAAAAAGTAATTAAAGCAAAATAAAATGTTAATAACTCAATACACAGGAGTAAGTATACATACATATGCAGCACAAAGAGCTACATCTTTAAAAATAATTTTGGAAATGTTTACTTTTAATAAAAAACTGTCGACTTCCAAGTGCCTTCATTAGAGTTCACAAAAATTTATATTTTTCTTCAAAATATATGCCAGAAGCATATACAATCGAAATTCTTTGAAATCTTCATGTACACCTTCATTGTCGGTTTTCTCCAATGCGACTTTTTGGCATATGCGCCAGAGCAATAATCAGCTGACGATATGTTAAATAATCTTGTTATTTGGTGTAAAAAACATTGTCAAAAATGTTTAACTTAAATGCCAAATATTAAATTAATTATTTACTAAGAGGAATCTCTAGAGTTATAAGAACAAAATAAAAAACTTTACAGCTTCCAATAGACGGTTTAAAATTAAAAATGTTGAACTTTCCCAATATTTTGGTAATTTGAAAGAGTTTGGACCAGCTTTATTTAAATACAATACATTTAGTTTTAAATTTAACCAAGAAAATTTAAAGGCTAAAGACCGTGTGACACTGCCTTTTTATTCATTAATTGATAGAAATAAACGGTAAATGCTAGAAAGAGCAAACTATAAAAAATGTCAACAAAGTTTTTTTTCTCTTGTTATGGTTTTGTTTCAGGGATGGCGTTAAGAATTTTTAAAATTATACCACCAACCTTTAAAAATTGTTCTATATTATCATTTGAAAGTTGCAAAGATTTTTGTAGAAAAAATAGGGTGTTTTTCGGACTGCGTAAGAACTTTTCAAACAAGTGCATAATATCACTGATCTTCACAAGCAATCCATTGTTATTTTAGCAATTTTATTACCTCTCAATAAAAATAAAGAAAAACATAGTCCGTTTAAAATGTTTAAAGATATTTGCATTTCAGTCACATCATCTTTTTTAAAAACACCAATAACAGTTAGTTTGGAATATCTCAAAAACGGTTCTACTTTTGATAATTCTGACTTCATATTCGGATTCAGGGGAAAATTTTACATAAAGAGTAGCTGTTAGATTCATTTGGTCACGACTTTGTTGAAAATTTGTCACGTAGTGTAATCACCAGGCAAAGAATGCGTAGATACATGAAAATTTCGGTGTTATTTTTTAATTGGCTTTTTCCGGATCAAATATTAATGTTAAAGAAAACTAATACAGAGCAACATTGTTCATAAGATATAGCCCTAGAATATTTGTGAATAAGATTTTTCTCTAAAATAAATAATACTGAAGTTATCAACAATTAAAGCGACACATAGTGAGAAAAATAGCATTTTTAGCAAACTTTGTGGGCTCAAGGCACACCTAATAACTATGCAAACGATCTAAAAATTTTTATATATTATTTTTTTCTACTTTGGAATCAATCTAAGGGGTTTGCCAAGTGAAAATACGAAAAAAATAATAACGGCCACCCTAATGTACAGGGTCCGCCAAATAACTTTTTTTTTGAAAATGCTACAAAAAAAACTACTAAAAATTTTCTCAAATTTATTTTTTTAATTGAAAGTACAATCCTTCCAGTTAATAATGGAAAAAATATAACATTCAAATGGCTGCTTCGGCTGACCTTGCAGTAGCCTACGCGATCGGTCCAATTTTTAAGCACAGCTGTATTTCACCAATTGCTACGCTAATATGGTCCTTTAAAGCGTCAATTCTCTCTGGCTTGTCGGTCGGCGTAACACTTATCTTTGACGGCACCCCACAAATAATAGTTCGACGGTGTCAAATCGCAGCTCCGAGGTGGCCAAACGACATCAGCTCTGCGGCTGATAATGCGATCTTCAAAAACAGGGCGCAAAACATCGAGTGTAGCTTCGGCTGTGTGGCACGTAGCGCCGTCCTGCTGAAACCAAATATTGCCAATATCCTCCTCTTCATTTTGTGAACAAAAATTCGTTCAACATGGCCCGACAACGATCGCCATTGACTGTAACGGCCACTCCTTGTCCATTTTCGAAGAAAAATGGCCCAATTAAGCCTCTGGACTAAAATCCGCACCAAACAGTGACTCGTTTTGGGTGCAACGGCTTTTCAATGTATGCGTGCGGGTTTTCTGTGCCCCAAATGCGACTATTTTGCTTGTTTACATATCCGTCAAGATCAAAATGAGCTTCATCTGAAAGATGATTTTTTTTGGCAAAATCGGCATCTTCTGTAAGTCGATCGCAGGCCCACTTAGCGAAGCGAAAACGCATATTTCCCAGCGTTGTTCAAGCGTATACACAACCATATTCGTTCAGCGGAAGGATAAAACTAATTATCTGTCAAATCAGACATGAGCTAAGTGCTACCATTCACGAAATAAGTACTAGTTGGAAAAAAAACGTTAGACGGCGGACCCGTTATAACTAAGCTACATCATTGAAGCATAAATTCGAAGACTCATCTTTTATATAAATGTAAAATGTCATGTTAACTGTTTTAGCCGTTTATAAATGAATAATTAACTTCTAAAACAACATAATTTTGCCCCACTGTGCAACATTACTTAAACTGCTGTTTTGCATTTAAAATTATGACGCTCATGTTTGTGTTGATACGGAAAATATTACTTCCGCTTCTCATGCACAGCAGTTAATGTGTAAGAGAATGTACAAATCCACACAAACATAACAACAGAAGAACAGTCAACTCCTAGAATTACGTCCTGATATACAAAGTAATTATTAAAAAAACACAGTTATTCCATTGATTCACCTTAAGATTAACAAATTTAAGTTATCACTACTTACAAAATGAACTCTGCTCTTAGTTCAGTCATGATTTCATTCTTTTATTATCTGAAATGTAAATATCGTCTATATTTTGTATAAGAGTATGATTTTTACAAGAGACGCTTGAATAAGTGTTTTGTAAGCAACAGTATCCGTAAAATACTCATAATGTTGAAGAACTTTCATAAGTAACTAAACAACAGACAACAAAAAAGCAGCGCCGACTACAGGCCATCCCAATAAAGGATGTGACTACACAAAAGAAATATATAACAATCACTTTGCTTCACTTCCATCACATTGCAAACACGCACACACACGCAAGCAATGGTATCAATAAATTATTTAGAAGCTAATTAACCCTAAAACGGCAACACAATAAGTTTTGCTAAAACTTCTATAAGCTAAAAGAATTATGCTCTCTGTTATTTTTGTGTAAAAAACTATTGAAACATAATGAGAATAGTAAAAGATAAACAACGCGACACATTGAAAGTTGCATTCGATCATTAATTGCATTAAATCTAAAGTTTTGACTTAACAAAAATATGAAAATCTACGACGCATCTGCCGCTCTTTTTTAATGCAAAATTTCACTTTGTTTTTAACTTTAACCTCTTTTATAACCTGTACGCTAGCAGATGATCCAAAAATAATGATTCGGGACCCGATGCACACAGAAAAAACGACGACTCTGCGTTATGTCACCATTGATCTACTAGTTTACCTAACCGCTGTAGAAATTCTGCTATAAGCCTTAAACGCCATTTAATATACATATATGAATTGTTTACATATTAATACGAAGCATATAAGTAGCATATCCCGTTCCGCATTGTCTACAATTTAATATGAGAACCAATTGATTTATATTTGTGTATTTATAATTTTTGCCTTTGGTTCACTTAAAGAATATCCTAATATCAAATTTAACATTTAGATAAATTCTTTCTTGCAATTTATCAGCTGCATTTTAATGCTTTACATTTTTTCGAATAAAATAAAATGCGTTATTCAATTTCCATCCTGTTTAAACCTTATTTTTTCCATGATTTGCTTTAACTTGTAGCATATCTTTTTAATAACACTGTGCTTCACAGAAATAATGCAGCGGTTCTTAAGTACCAATTCTGTTTTTTCGGCCGCATCGCTTAGCACTTCATTCGTGATTTAACTGTAATATTTAAGCTAAAAATTTAAATAATCAAACATATTTAATTTTGGAAATGAAGTTTCTAATGTTTCTTTAGTAAAAAATTAAAATAAAGTAAAATTTTAATAAAAGCGTCTGCGAAATTGTTGGATTATGGGTATTAAAGTAAAGAATATTCATTCACCTTTTTATTATTAGCAAATTTTTAAACTCGTTTTTCTCTGCTCCTATGTAGCTTTTCAATGCACTTAAATACTTAAAAATCGGTTAAAATCTGAACGAGGTATGATAAGTTTTGTAATGACATGTTAACATTTTATGTGTAATTTCTTTAAAAATACCCCTGTATTGTTTTTTATGCAACCCAGTAGAAATTGTATATGTGTGGGTGTCGAGCCTGTGTCGTTTTATCGCAATATTAAGAATAACCAACCCATCTATATCTTAATAGTTGGGTGTTTTGAAAATCAGAAAATAAAAGCGAAATCGTTTACTGTATATCGATCAAATTCAAGCATAATAAAACTGAAAAATTATAAAAAAATGAGGTTTGTTTTACTTTTACTACCGTAACACCGCCATTTTTTATTCGATAGATAAGAAATACAAATTGAAGACAAAACTTGTACGTTTTTCGAGAATAATATTAGAAAGCAAGTAACTTATTCGTCTTACAGTGCTGCCATACTTTTATATTTACACTTTTACTTTTATTTACTAATTGTTTTAAGTTTTTAAAAAATTTTCTTTCAATCAATTCAAGTTTTTTTGAACTTTATTGCGTTGCATTATGCTATCATTATGATAAATCATTCACATGATCAAGTTGGTTCTAGAGATGGAAATTATAACATGATTCGTATACTGGCTAACCAGAAGCATGGTTTTAGAATTTGTCATATCAGTGCGCAAAGTTTATGTCCTAAGCTTGATGAATTTCGATAGTTATTTGAAAATTCTGGAGTTGACGCTATATGTATATCCGAAACGTGGTTTTCTGATAGAATAGCGGACAAAATGTACAGTCTGAATGAGTACCGAATTTTTAGATCGCCAGGAATAGTCATGCAGGAGGTGTGGGAATTTACATTAGGGACACTATACCATGTAAACTTGTTTGTTCGTACAATGTGTCCGGTGATGTGGAATTTTTGTTTATTGATGTTAGCTATGGTGGTGAGAAGATGCTTCTTGGGTGTGTCTACAGACCAAGCAAGAATCTGATCTCATTGATAAGTTGGAACTTTTGTCTGTATCCTACTCAGAAGTTGTTATTGGAGGCGATTTCAATAGCAACTTGCATGAGAATATGACAAGTGTAATAAACGCAATGTCCCTGTTTAACTTATCTGCCGTCAATACTACTAGGCCCACACACTTTACAACCACAAATAGTGCCCTACTGGATATATTCTTTGTAAGTAATATGAGAAAAGTTTTGCTTTATGAACAATTGGCTGCGTCTGCTTTCTCGAAACATGACTTTATTTTCATCACATATAATTTTGCTATCAAAAATGTACCAAAAAAAATTACTTATGTATCGTGATTTTAATAATATCAACTTCATGGCTCTAGAAAGTGATCTTAATAACACTGTTTGGGACAATATTTTCTTTTTACACACGGTTAATGAACAACTTACTTTTCTTAACACTCACATCCTTCGGATTTACAAAAACCATGACCCACTTAAGAATAAAACTATCGGAAATAGAACAAGACCTTGGTTTAATAGTGAAATTAAATTGCTGATTGCTCATCGTGGCAACATGTAGAACATGTGGGAATGATATAAAATGTCAATGTACAAACCGGCATATCGTAATGCTAGAAAATCTGTTGTTTCCAAGATAAGGCATGACAATTCAACTTATTATTTTAACAAATTTAATACGGCAGTCGACGGTAAAAAAACTTGGAAGCAAATTCGTGATATTGGCATTGGTAAGTCAACTGTCAGGACAGTGGATGATGACGTCAACTTGTTGAACGAAACCTTTGTTAAAATCCCTCTGCCAAATGTTCAAACTGACTACTATGACAAACTCACTCTCCCCGACACTAGAATAAGTGAATTTAATTTCCGCTGCCTAGACCTGTTTGAAGTAGTTGAAGGTTTCTTTTCAGTTAAATCTAACGCTGTTGGCTTAGATGATATCAACCCCAGATTTGTGCGAATAATCTTGCCTTGGATAGTCCGTTTTGTCACCCACTTATTTAATACAATTATTACCACCAGCACTTTTCCAATGGATTGGAAACATGCCAAAATAGTTCCCGTGCCTAAGGTTGACAATGAGTACCGACCTATTGCAATTCTTCCCTTTTTATCCAAAGTATTTGAACGACTGTTACATAAGCAGATTTCTGAGTATGTAAACGAGAACAATCTATTAACTGATCGTCAGTCCGGTTTTAGGCCACAGCGTAGCTGTATTCTTGTCTTATCAGATGTGATAGAGGAAATCCGGGGAAACTTGGATGAAAGTAAAATTTCGTTTTTGGTTCTACTGGTCTATTCAAAGGCATTTGATACAGTGCATCATTCAATTTTATGTCTAAAATTATCAAAAATGTTTAACTTCTCCATACTTGCTGTGAGGCTGATGTTGTCGTATCTTATAAACAGATCTCAATCCGTCACCAATGGTGAAAGGGTTGAATACTCGGACCCCTACTTTATTCGTTATATTCAAATGATCTTCCCCAACAAATCCGTTTTTGCAATGTTCAGATGTATGCTGACGACGTTCAGCTATATCTAAGTAGTACCAAGGAGCTATTTTTGTCTAAGGTGCGTGAGTTGAATTATGATCTAAATAATATTTTCGTTTGGGCTTAAGCAAATGGCTTAAGACTTAATCCAGGGAAATCTAAATGCTTAGTCATAAGCAAGAACTTATTGGGGATAGAGGATGAGGTAAATATTTTCTTGGGAGGGTCAAAAATTGACATTGTAAGTAAGGCTAGGAATTTAGGTGTAACATTTAATAAGCGTTTAACTTGGTCAGATGATATTACACAAGCCTGTGGTAGAACCTACGACATGCTACGGAGCTTATGGGTAACCCAATACTTTACTCCGCCGAAAGTTAGATTATTACTTGCGAAAACATATTTATTACCAACGCTTTTATATTCATCCGAAATATTTGCTGGTTGTAACTCAGGGGATACGAGGAAACTTAAAACAACTTTTAACAACATCGTAAGATACGTTTTCAGACTGAGAAAATTTGATCATGTGTCACAATTCTCCATTCGTATATTCAATATTACATTTGATAACTTCCTAATTTTCAAAAACTTAATATTTCTTTATAAAATTATAATGACAAAGGAACCAAAGTATCTCTTTGATCGCTTGCGATTTGCAAAATCACCAAGAGGTAAATTGTTGATTCAATTTAGATATCGTAGCCATGCTTCTGAATGTCAGTTCTTTATTCTTAGCATCCGTCTCTGGAATGAACTCCCTGATAATTTGCAGACCACTAGCAACGCAATGAGGTTCAGAAAATTAATAATGATGTAGCAATATCCTATAAAAATAGTTAAAACGTTATTTTTTAATTTTGTTTTTTTTTATTTATTTATTTATTTATTTAGTTAATTTTTATTTATTTTTCATTATGTTATTTTATAATTATTTAAATTTAATTAAATCAATGTATGGTTTACTTTTCAGATTCTAATACTGTAATTTATAAGATATTATGTCTTGTTGTGTTAGAAAATCATATTTAATAAATACAAAATACAAATAAATACAAATCGTAATCTATGAGAGAAGCTCTGTATAAGTTGATGCTTCACTTCTCTTTCACCGCGTTATTTTTTAAAGGTTCTTTATTACTTAAGACGTTTTATTTTAACTTTCTTTCATATCTTGTTAACTGCTAGTACCTGTTCTGTCGCAGTAAATCATGTCGTGTTATTTTTGTTGTAGCATGTAATGCATTCGTGTGTATGTATCTGTATGCTGCAACAATACAACATGTGGATCGCAGTGACATTTTTGTCACAACGCGCGTAATTGATTACAAATCAATCAAACTTTTTTATGCGGAAATCCTTTAACTCTACTTTCCCTTAGATGGAATAGAAGTTCAAATAAAACGAAAGAAAAAATTTGTAAAATGATGTCAAACAATGAACGTGTATCAAACAATTATATTCATAAGCAGGGCAAGTTTTTTACGCTATTTGCAGGAAAATTAGGCTTTTCAATATTTCTAAAGCTTTTCCCAAGCAAATAATTTTTAATCATGTTTTGCATGCTACGCAGTTGGGCAACCGTATTTAAAGACTTACTTCAGAGTCAATTTGTTGCATTTGAAAAATTAAAATCAATGACTTTTTTCCGCATTTCAATTGGAAACTTTGTTTGCTGGACAATGACGTCAGTGGAATGGCGAAAATAGTTGAATTGATATTAATTCTTATTTGACCTTTATTTTATAACTACTTTTAATTATTTAAGCTTGAGGTCGTTTTTTATTTAAAACTTCGAATAAACCTCTATCTAAATCTTCGTTAAATCAGTCGTGCAAATCAGCAGTCAGATCCAGAGAGGAAGCATTCAGAAATTGGCGTAAAAAACGGTGATACGCAAAATGGCAAGGTCTTCGTGTGCCAACGTACTAAGATGGGAAAAAAAACTCTTCACGAGCAACGTCTTCGTACTAAAGTTCTTGCTGCTTCCCGGGGTAGTAAAAGCTTCTGGCCATTCGTTAAAAGAGTAAAGGTTAAAGCTGGTTCTTCAATACCAACTCTTTTAAAGGATGGTTGAACATTCGCGGACCCGGTTGATAAGGTTAATTGTTTTGCCGAATTATTTGTTAATAATTCTCCGTAACGGGCTCGAGCTGTTAAAAGGGTTCATGCAGATCTCGACATAAGAAAGATTCCTGGGCCGGATGGTATACCTGCTCTGGTCTTGAAGCCGTGCTCTTCGACGCTAGCTTATCCCTTAGAAAATCTTTTCAGCACTGCTGGAAAGTTGCTTATGTAACGCCAATTCCTAAAAAAGGAATGGCTAATAACCTTGAAAATCACGCGTTAAATTGCCTACTAAGCGACCGCCAGTATGGCTTTCGTAAAGGTCGCTCTACTGGAGACTTACTAGCTCTGTTATCGGAATAATAGTGCCGTTCCATTCACCATTTTGGCGAAAGTAAGGTAAATGCCTTGGATATTACGACAGAGTTTGGCATGTTGCACTCTTGTCAAAACTTGTTGCATTTGGTGTCGGTGATAATTTCTCTCGATTTATACCGAGTTTTCTCGGAGACCGCACTTTACGAGTTGTTATAGATGAGATTTCGTCAAGCGAGTTCAAGATTCATTCAGGGGTGCCGCAAGGCTCCGTTCTTTTTCCTACTCTATTTCTTATTTTTCTAAATGACCTCCTATGTCGAACTTCCAACCCTATCTACTCTTTGGCAGATGACAGCAACCTTTGCCATTCGTACTCATTTGAATACAGACCAAGCATATCCGATGTCGGTGTCATGAGGCAAAATATGAATGATACGCTTCGACGAGACCTTCACATAATCTTGGAATGGGGTCGTGCAAATAGCCCGAAAACCCAAATGCTTCGTGCTAAATCAGAATTTCTTGATGTTCTGGGCATGCAGATACAATGTGATGTCCAATGGAGAGAACATATATTCAAGGTGTCGAAAGAAGCATTCAAGTGCCTCGGTTTTTTAAGACGGTGTAAGATATACTTCACTCCATCTGATCTCCTTACTATTTATACCATCTATATCCGACTACGTATGGAATACAACTCTCATATGTGGGCCGGAGATTCAAAGTCTATTTTGGAGCTTCGCGACCGCGTGCAGGAGAGGGCGAAGGTTCTCATTGGTGACAGTAGGGTTCCAATTCTATTGAATTGCGAATGTTAACAATCACTATTCCCTCTATCCTCCTTCCCATAACCAATTTTCCTAGTTCCACCACAATGCAATGCATTAGTTGGGGTCATATCCTGAGTGCTGGTCCTAACAGAAAAAACAATATCGTACGTGACGGCCTTTTAAAGTTTATAAAATTTTTATTATACCAATTTAAAAAAATGCCGATCAATCTTTGTTAATTACGGGATTTTTTAAAAGTTTAAGTCTGTCAAACAAAACACTTCCGAACATGTCGACTGTCGATGTTCTTTGTTGTGTACAACTTTTCGTTTTTTGCTTTTGCCTCGACTGCGACTGTTTTCATTTAATGAATCAGGAGTAAAGGCAACAGTTTATTTTTGACCAATGACATATGAAGAAGTCGAAGTTGCAGCACAGTCTTATGACTTTTACTATCTAAACTGCAGCTTTTAAACACTGGTTGTAACATTAATTTTAATGTTTAATTCCAATATTACCAGTATCGGTAGTTAATCGGCAGAGAAATTGCGAATTGTTGATTGCAGTTACTTAAAATTAATCAAAGAGAAAGTCAGTTTAAACTTTTAATTTTTGCTTCATAAAAATTGTAATCAGTTATAAGCAGCCCTGCATAGTAAAGTTTGGGTGTTTTTTCCTTTCAACCAAATTTGAAAAAAAGTTTCAAGCGTTTTGATTTTTTGAGTCTTGGTTGACATTCTCATGGAAATGCCCATATACTATAAATGGCTCAAGGGCAGACATAATGACCACGGAACTGGTCTTCGACAGAAGGTTCGGGGCAATCTTTCCGGACGAAAGGTCCTGGAGTGTTGGGAATCCATGTCGGGGAAACCATGAATTGCATTGGTATACTGACGGGTCAAAATCGGAGCACGGAGTGGGTGCAGGGGTCTTTGGACCTAATACACGACTCTCGATGGCAATGGGCGAATCACCGAGTGTTTTTCAAGCCGAGATTTTCGCCATTGATGTGTGTTGCAGCAACATTCTTGACAGGGGAATGGTTGGTGGCGGTAATGTGATTTTCACTGATAGCCAAGCGGCCATCAAAGCACTCACTTCTTGGAGAATGTCCTCGAAGCTGGTGGCGGAGTGCCGTGGAAAGCTACAGGAGCTGGGGACAAGGAGCAGATTGACGCTCTGCTGGGTGCCGGGGCACTCAGGGATCCCGGGTAATAAAATGGCTGATGAACTGGCCAGGGCTGGTTCTAGCGCGCAAATGGTGGGTCCCGAGCCCTTCTGTGGACTAAGTTGGGCAGGGGTTCAGTCCGTCATGGAGGACTGGGCTCTGGGCGAACATAGGGGATACTGGGTATCGCTACCGGGAATGCGTCAGGCAAGGAGATTTATCTCTCCCGGAAGGGTAATGAGGACGAATGGTCTTGGCAGACGGGATCTGCGACTGCTGGTGGCCTACCTGACTGGTCACCACGCGGTCAAATACCACCTTTATCGGATGGGCCTGGCTGAGGATCAGGAATGCAGACTATGTCTAGACGGGGACGAGACGACTGAGCATGTGCTGTGTGACTGCCCGGCGCTGGCATGGGCCAGGAGGAGGCACTTGGGGCATGGTACAATGTGTGCGTCCCAAATCGGTGATATACCGGCAAAGGCCCTGGTTGGGTTCCTATGGGAAGCAGAGGGTCTTTTGGCCAACTAAGGGGAGTGGGTACAATAGACCTAACCTGGTCGCGGTACCTGTCACTGTGGGGAAACCTCCCCGCTCCATCGTACGGAAAAAAAAAAAAATGGCTCAATAAAATATCAAGATATTATCAACGGATGATTTTTTTTGATTCAATTTGAAATATTGAGGGCCGATAAAGTTCTTATTGTTTCCGTATTCGTATTCGTATTCGGCAACTATTGGCGCAGATAATAATTTTCGGAATATAAAATTGATATTCTTAACGTCACTAATAAGTATTTGAATGAATGTATTACATATGCGTACAATCTACACACTTTCCGGATATATTGTAAATTTATGTACTGCACACTACTCCAAAACTACATTCTGCGAGCAACATTTCAACGTTCCTTTAAATATGAAAGGATACATCGTTTTTTTCTGTTTTTGCAAGCAACACACACACATGCAATAAAAATTTTAAATATTAATTAAAAATTTAATTGAATCTGCTATGGTGTACAAATTAATAGTACCAATTAAAATTGTTTGGATATTTTCAACATTTTCTCCCTAGATGTTGTTGATATAACATAACATTTGATGAACTTAATAACATTTTTTATTAAAACTGATTTGATTTTTATTAATTAATGGCTTAATTGAAAAAAAATTGTCAAGAATATTGTCTGTGTACAGGTGCGATATGTATATATATATTCGTGGAAAGAGTGATGAAGAAGGTATTATGCATTTGTGCTAAAGTGTGCAAAATATAAAATTTCGGTTACAGACCCATGTTTAGTATGGCGATCGACTCAGAATCACTCTCTTTTGATAATTTTAATTTATCATAATGACGAAGCCCATTGAAAATGGTGAGAATCGGCCCATAATTTAACATTAAAATCATAAATTTTTTTTCCGGATTCTATATGCTCATTTACTATTTGGTTAAATTGGTTCTGCATAAATCGTCATACCAATCTTTTTTAAATCTGTCCATATTTCACAATAGCCCTTATACAAATAGCACTCCCGATGGCACTTCCTTATAAATGTTGGTAATGACAAACAATTACGAGACGATAACTAGGTCCAGAATTGACTATAGGTCTCGTTCTAATTTTCTCTCCAAAATCGCTTTAATGCATACAAATCTCATACAGTCAAAAGAAAAATCAATCCATTCGTACTCAAATCAATCCGAAGCGGTATTAATAGTACAGTGCAGAGATGCCAACTATTCAATGGCAAAACGTGCCAACCGAGCAGTCAAAAAAAAAAAAACTAAAAAGTGCTAAATTTAAAAATCAAAGATTGTTCTGTTTTAAATTCATTTTTTTATACATTTTTGTACTTCAAACTCATTTATTTAAAAAATATTTAATATACATGTTAATGTTTAATAAAATTACTACTTAAAAATTGTATACAAATATTTACATTACAATATGTAAAATTTCAATAAATAGAATTAAAAATATGAACATTATTTCTTTTTAGGCCATATCAAGGTATATTTACACAAGGTAAACTCGTTGGCCCATATGTTTGTCAGCTGTTTACCTAAGTTGGAACACCAATGTCAAATTTCGTGTATATGAGCCAAAATTTGTACATGTGTGCGTTAAATTTATATGAAGACAATTTTGACAATTCCGTTCCACTCGGTTATTTTTATAGAGCAGCATGTCTACACTCCCAAATGAGTCTACCTTGTGTAAATATACCTTGGGCCATATGTTTGTTTTAAATTTTGACTTTTTAAGCATATTCAATTTTAAATTAATTGAATTTATTTTTACAAACACGCTTGCTTTGCAATGGTTATTTATTGCTGAAATTGGTGTACATAAAGCAAGATTTGCGTGTGCAATTCACGTTTCCGTCGAAACATCTGGCGAAAATTATATATTTATTATATGGTTGGAATTTTTAAACACAGGATTTTATTCCAAGTCTTTCTATACTTTTGACCGAAGCAAAAAACAAAAACACATATAAAATTGAACTAAAGACCAAACAAGAGGGTACAAACGGGAGTAATTACTGATGTTAAAAGTGTCAAACGTTCCAATATCATGTTTGAAAAGAGCCCGCGTTAGCTGTTTTTTAAAAAAAGAACTAACGGGAAAAATAACTAGCCAGGAGAAATTGAAAAGAGCTAAATCAAGCACCATAATTGCTAAGTTGGCATCACTGGTACGGTGTCAAGTACAGAAAATTGATTCAGGTACGGATTTTCAATCGCAGATTACTTAAATTATCCATATTCAATCCAGAATTCGTACTTGAAATAATCAAAAAATGAGATTTGTTTAAGTTAAACTTAAATTAAGTCCGATTAGGAGTCGCTGCTGGGCAGGAGTAGGGTCTGCGTTAGGACAATGATAGGAATTATTCCGGGCCACCGCATGATATGCATGCCATTCTGTACCACTGTCCCATGCTACAGGGCAGCAGGCTAAGGTGGCTGGGCAGTAGATTCCTGGGCGAATTAGAGGATGTCTCGGGTTGCGGACTCGAGAGTCTGATAGGATTATTACTGGGGATGGCCTGTTTGCGCGACAGGAGACTGGGTGCTGGCCGCACGTAGGGCAAATTTTGTTGAGTAGTATTTCTCTCGGGTTTGGTCCGGAACTTTCTTTTCCTATCTTTCTTTCTTGTCTGTCTTATGCTTTAGCTTTTTATTTCACCTACTTTCCATTTCTACATAGCTTTATCTAAATAAGGCGTCACAATGGACCATGTTGCTCTCAGGGTGATGGTGTGAAGGTGACTTCACACCAGCCTTTCTACCTATCTACGTACCTACTTAAGTAAAACTAAGACTGCATTAATCTCAAAATGCTCTTGGTTCAGGTATTATTAAGTTGATTTTATCGCGAATTAGAAAGAAAAATTATTATGATTGATTTACTTACTCGTATTACGGCTTACAGAATGAACAAAACACCAACATCATGCCCGATATAGTTTTCACTTTAGAAATCTTATGTACATATTTAACCAAAAATATAAACTAAATGAGAAACAAGAGTTCAAATTTACTTTTTATCCCTTCGTGGTACACATGAGTCTGGCCAGAACTTTTTTCAATGTGTATAGAAAATCAAAACATGCGTAATCCGGAGGGATAAACACAACGAAAATCTTAATCTTTTTTTTTACTTGATTTAAGAATTTTACACTCATCTCAAGAAATTCCGGGATTGATTATCGAAAGTTATCCCATTTAGAATTGTTTAGATTACGTTTTATCGTTATTCGTACTTGAATTTTTGAGTACGACTCGCACTAAAAGTAATCATAACAAACTTGATTTACCCCGAGTGTTTTTTTTATAAAGATGTTGATATTAAGATAATTTTCGGCAAAAAGACCTCTTATATGAACCGTAACTTAGTAACACGAACTATACTTACTTCCTTTTTTTATATATAAGTTTATAAGTTGCTAACGCAGGAATGACTCATTAGAATCGGCGATAGGGTATTTTATTTCCGTAATCGTATAATATGAAAAATTAACCCTTCATATATTTAGACACGTTTAAATACAGCTCGCTAAAAAGTATTTCTTGGGACACTCTAAAACTACACACATCTTAAAACGTTTATATTTGTTTATGGATGAGTCTTGTTGCTTCGAACAAGTTGTTTACAGTGCACAAGTAGACAGATTCAACTGATTACAATAGTTAGTTCGTATCCATGAAAGCGTAATATAAGTACAATTTAGTAAGCTCAGATATTCGAAAACTCCCAGACAACATTATCTTTTTCATTTGCTACAAAACCAACATCTTAAGTAAAAAATTCCAAATCACTGTGTTGCCATGTTGGAGGTTATTTGCAAATCAACTTCCTTAAAATATGAAAGTGCGATGGTTTAAAGTTTTGGGTTCATCGGTCCATTCGCTAAGAAGCTGCAGTTTTATTCCCCTTATTTTTTATATCTTCCCCATTATCAAGTTAAGAAAGTAAATAAAAAATAAAACTTTATGAAATGATCGGCAGTTCGAGAACCCAACAAAATCAGCCAGGTATTGATTAAATTTAACTTTAAACTTAATTTTTTTTTATATAAAAAACTAATTTGCGTTGTCATTTTTTTATTTTAATTTTCAATTTAAATCTGACGTTTGAACGTTATTTTGAATGGAAAACTCAAAAATGTTTGCAGGGAAAAATATTAATGCTTTAGTAGTTACTACTATTTGCGTTCGTGTTGGTGTTGTGTTGACGGTGTCGCTGTTTAAATTGTTACTAATGAAGGCAGCATTGTACGATGGTGAAAAATCTCCGTACACTGTGGCACCAACAATCTACATAGATAATAGTAATAAATCAATAATAAAACAAGAAGTGTGGCAAAGTTGACAGTTTCTAAAAGCTTCAAAATGATAAATTGGGTGAAGTTCTAGGAATATCTTTTAATTCATTTGCTTTTCAATTCTATTAAACATTTTCCTATAAAATTTTTATTGATTTTTGTCGCCAAATAATGGAAATCATGTGGTTTATGATGATGTTAATATTTTGTAAGCTACTTATTATTTTCAATTACAACAAGTAACTATTGTTGCTGTTTTTATGTGAGTGTATGTGTGTGATTGTAATATGTTCGTATAAAAGTGAATATACATACACAAAATACCGTTATCAAGTGCTAATGAAGAAAACCAGCCGTTAGACATTGATTTGAGTACCAATTATTAACATCATTATCAAACCATCAGTTAAAATTACATAACCACACACATACACATACATATTCAAATACATTTAAGTGTATATTGTACATGTAATCATTAATAAATTTAATCCCCACATCTCGTTCAGCCTCATTGTTATTTATTTGATCAGCTTTTAGGGCGTACAACGCGAATGCAGTGATATATCAACCTATTTCAACCTCCCCGTTTCCCACATAAAAATTATATGCCACAAGAAACACATGTCTCAGCAAACTTGGCTAATAAATGTACCTGTATTTACGAAACATCAATATTTTATAAAAACACATACATACATAAATGTAGAACATTAGGGTACGACTTTTTTCTAGCGATTACGAATCAAAATAATTCGTATTTAACGGGGTTAAAATAAAATAAATACGAATAAACGGTGTTACTCAACTTATTTACTAAAACGATAAAAAAAAAACAATTGTGAAAAATAAAATACACAATAAATACATAAAATAAAAAAGCAAATTCATTTACTTAGCGTAAAATTGAAGATGGATTGAAGTAAGAGTTGATGGAGCAATTTCAAATCGCTTAGTCCCCTTTTAGACAGGCAAAGTTTACTTTGCAAAGTTTTGAGTTTATAGAAGGGAGGGGAAAAGAGAATAGCGGGGAGTTCATACTTTGCTGTACTCGCAAATTCCTTTTGTTTTTCGTTCGTATTTTTAACCTGAAGTTGGCTGCAACTTTATATTAATATACATATAGCGTTGGCTCATCATTTGGCTAAAATATGATTTTCTTGATGAGAAAAATCTACAAAATTTATAACAAGGGCAAAAAAGTAAAAATTATTAATTTTAAAATAAAAAGTTTTTTCGAGCTCGAGGCCAATTATATTACTTATTAAATTATTAGTTCCAATATTTCGATATCCCTCGGATATCATTATCAAGGCTGTAACAATATAACGGACTACGCAATAGATGTTATAAAGAACAAATGGATTGACATAGAGAAACATACAAATATGCCAAAGGAACTATTTTTGAGAATTCTAAGATTTTGCATTAAGGATAATAGATATTTTAAGTACAACGACAAAGTATACATCCAATGCAAAGGACTGCCAATGGGTTCACCGGCATCACCTATTGTGGCAGATATAGTGATGGAGGAACTCCTTGGAACATGTATGAATAATCTGGACGAAAAACCTAAATTATTGACGAAATATGTTGACGACCTTTTTGGAATTATAAAGATAAGTGCAATAGAAAGGACCTTAGAACAACTAAACACATTTCACAAAAACATTAAATTTACAATGGAAGAGGAGGTTAACGGAAAGCTTCCATACTTGGATACCCTGGTCATAAGAAGCGAAAACAGAATTAAAATAGACTGGTACCAAAAAGCGACGGCTTCAGGGAGAATTATTAATTTCAATTCTTGTCAACCAAAAAAGATAATAATGAATACGGCCAACAATCTTATCAACAGGGTCCTTTCCATTAGCGATGAGTCGTTCCATTCATACAATAAAGAAAAAATTAAATGTATTCTTACAAGAAACTCTTTCCCTAAAAATATAATAGAAACTTTAATTAAAAACTATGGAAAAAACCCACCTAGGGAACATAAAGAGAATACGAAAATATATAAATCAATGACGTATGTACCATGCATCGCAGAAAGAATAAAGAATGCTGAAATTTATAATAAGGACAAATTTATGATTGCTCACACATCGACGAATACATTAAAACAACTTTTCTCAAACACCAAATGTAAACTTGACAAATTGGATAACACTAACGTAATATATAAGATTAGTTGTACAGGAAATGACCAAGACATATGCGATCAAGTTTATGTCGGTACTACAAAAAATAAGCTAAAGACACGTATAGCTGGACATAAATCAGATTTTAAAAACATTAATAAAATATCAACACAAAAAACTGCACTCGCATCCCACTGTGCAGAGAGACTACATACGCCAAACTTACAAAATGTGGAGATATTACAAAGAGAGGCGAAATATAATAAACGGTTTACTTTAGAGATGCTCCATATAATTAACATACCAAAGGAGAGGAGAATTAATTTTAAAACAGACACGGAAAACTGCGCCAATAGCTAAAGACATATATGTAATAAAAAAGAAAATTAAATAATTAAGTTAGTTCGATATTAAATGTAGACAGTAATAAGTCTCTTGCAAATATACCTGTAACTCATTGTAAGTGTTTTGTTTTCTTTTTGTTGTTATTATGTATTTTATTTTTATTTAATCACAATCTTTGTTAATATTATTCGTACATTGTTGTTTTCTTATATTGTTACAGCCTTGATAATGATATCCGAAGGAACAAATAATTTAAAAAATAATATATTTATTTTTTAAAATAATTGGCCTCGAGCTCGAAAAAACTTTTTATTTTAATTAAAGAAAGGTCGAAGAAATAATAAGATTTAATTTAATTATTAATTTTATATAAAAAAAAATACTTCTTCCCAGCACAAAAAAAGAAGAGGGAATATTTTCATGATTTCTTCAGTACTTATTTACTTAAATGAATTTAAAATACATACATACCTTATAATAAATTGTTCATAACTAATAAAATTACCTGCAATATTCCCATTCAACTATTATGTATGAATTGCAATATTTCACATAATTTGGTATGAATTCTTTTACGATTTAAACGGGTAGAATATTTTATGCAATTAAAATTAACAGTTGAGTTAGATTTATTTAATTTTAATACTTAATAGTTTTTTTTTTAAAAAAGAAGGCGAAAAAGGTTTGACAACTAAGTAAATTTAAGAAAACGCATTTGCTTTGTTTTGTTAATTATACGAAGATTTAAATAAAACCTGAATAACTAATCAACTTTTGATTACGTATCAATTATTGTTAATATCTTTTAATGTTTGAAGCTGTTACTTTAATAAAAATAAGATTAGGATTAATATTTTGATTTTTGAACTTCTTAAAAATAAAAAGTTTAAAGCTTTAATAAACAATTTAAAAATGTACAAAATGCCTTAATTTTTTAGTATTTTCATGTTTCTTTTTAATTAATGTATAATACAATTAATAATGCACGTAAGAATTAATATTGACCACTAATGAAAATACGTATTAGAATCATTGAACTTCATTGGTTTTAATTCGCACTCATTCAAATGAATATTTCATATCAATGAAAATCCTAATTCATCCCTGAACTTTTAATGACGAGCCGTTTAACTAATGCGAACCCATTCTCGCCAATGACACGCTTATATTAAACTATTGCATGTTTCGCCTAAAAAGAACCAGTGCATTATCTTTGGAACCCATGCATTTATTACTTTTTTAGATGTCTCTTTTTTTTCAGGCTATTATGTATAATAATGAGCTGACGAATTGCCATATTTTTACAAAATTAAATAGGTTTAAATTGTAAATTCATTAATTTCTAAGGAATAAGAACGTCGGTCCATCTAAATAATGAAGTTTCATTGAAAGTAATTAAATTCTAATCTGAAGCTATGAAGCTCCTACGCCATATGAAATCTTAAGGGTTCTTAATTTAATATTATATATTTTGATTCGATGTAGTATAGAAGATATTTTGATAAAATTCTATTTAAATGTAAATTAATTCTTAATGGAATAGTTAAGAACTTATATGCATGTATGTATATACAAACTTTGTTTATAAATTATCATATATGTACATATATGGAAGGCGGAATTTTCAAACTAAAAGCTTCTTAATTTTTATTAGTTTAAGCTTTTGGTACTAAAAACTTGATTTTTTGTTCTTTAATATACCTATGAAACTTTATAATAATACGGGTTTTTTTCACAAATAATTTCTTTCATCAATATTCTAAAAACTAACAACCGCTAATCTAAGATGCTTTTTAGTATTTTGTATGCCCAGAAATGATAATGCAATTTTGTGTATTCTTGACACTGGGTGCAAAAGTGTGCAAAACCAATAAAATACAAGCTTGTTTTTCAAATTGACTGCTATAATAAAATTTTGTATTTTGTACAATCAAACTTGAAGTAAATCAACCATTCATTATTTTTAAAAATTTATGAAAAAAATTTTTAAATGG
The DNA here is from genome assembly GCA_949318255.1 of Pollenia labialis. Lineage (NCBI taxonomy): Eukaryota > Metazoa > Arthropoda > Insecta > Diptera > Polleniidae > Pollenia > Pollenia labialis. The sequence goes on along the minus strand of OX439143.1, from coordinate 1,101,813 downwards.
TATTTTTGTCAAAAACAAAAAAAATCAAAAATATGATAAAATCATCATTCTGGCAACGCTGTTTACATATGTAGTATATTCAAACAAAAGAAAAAAAACTTTGTCAAATTAAACTTTGTGTGTCTTACCACCGAACAAAGTTTAAAAGAGAATTCAAAAAACGTTGTCAAAGTAAACTTTGCCTGTCTAAAAGGGGACTTAGCAACGTCTCTATTGTCAATATGTAGCTGCAAAAATTTGTTGTTTTTGTAAAACCGAATTGGGCTGTATATGTATAGCCCGCACACATAATTTTTATTACTAATTTAGTTTTGCCTATCGCGTGGGTGATAGGCATACTTTCCTTAAGAAATCGGCATTACCCTAATGAACATTTACACTTATTTTATTCCCATTGCGCGCATAAGTTGTTTTTATTAGAAGGCACATTTTTACACCTAAACCAGATTCCAAACGTTTGTGCCACCAGAGTGCTGACATTTGCAATGTTGGCGACATGTTGAAATGAGGCAAAATAAAATTGTTCATCGACTAAAGAATTTTTTGTATTAAAAATTTATTTAGTAAAATAAATTTAAGTTATCACCTACAATTAAGTTAAAATAATATTTGTTTTTTTCTTTAGAAATTAATAAAATTAATTTGCCTCAATAGAACATTTGACATGTTATTAAGATAAGATTATACTACGTTCAGTTATAGTCATATTACTTTTTTAAAATTGTACAAATAACGAAACGTGTTGCTAGTGTGTTGCCAGAAGTATATACATAGAATTAAGATTTGAAAAATCTGCGATAAAGGTCATTGGAAAAAGGACAAACAATGGAATTCTATTTTAACAAAACTTTTACCACAGAACCAACCCGAACTGCCAACGAAGTTCAAAATACAATCCAGGTCAAGCCAGAAATATCTGAAAATTGCATAAAACTAACAGTTTAAATTTTGACTAGTTGTCTTCTTAAGTCAGGAAGACATCCATCCGATGCTTTACGTTCCTATTTATAGGGCAGAATGCAGTGAATATAGATTTCAGTAGTGACACAAGATTTTTTTATTGATAGCAGGGACATGGTACGCTTGTCATCAAAAACTACTCTTTAAGAAATGAGCAGATTTAGAAAAAATATTTGCACGCCTTAGAGAGAATTTTAATGTCGAATTTTGACCTTTTTATTCTATTAAATAAAGCAAAGCCTTCTAAAGTTATACTAAAATGTGCCCTCCAAGTAAACATATTTTTGAAAACTAGATCTGAAAAAAGGCAAAATGACCCAAGAAAATATGGCCCCAAAAGGAAAGTGAAGAACGTCGCCAATATTTTACATAAGACACAACAACGCGCCAGTTTGGGGCAATTTCTTGCTTTTTTGGTAATGCATTGTATGTGGAATGAAAAATGGCCCCAAATAAAATCACAATTTTTTACTTCAACAGTTAAGTTCAACAAAATAACCACAATTCTAAAAAATGAACACACAATTATATAAAACTGTATGTAAAAGTTTCTAGGGATAGTATAAAAAACCCGAATTCTTATACCAAAGTGGAGAGATGCTGAGATGCTGTAGTTAGCGACTCCAGTGCTCTTTATACCATAGAGGGAAAAATCCTTGCACATGGCCGAAAGCCCAACCATGCTATTAATCGTACCGATTTTTAAAACCAAAACTGTATAATTATTTGGATTTTTAAATAGGGATTCTAAATTTGGGTCCCAAAAATTGGGAAGTTATTTCATTTGAAATAAATTATTAAAAATAGCCCCAAATTTGGAGCCAATTTTCATTTATTTTTTCGGGCCATATTTCCTTGGGCCATATTTTACAGCGCCGAAAAAACAATTAAAATTATATTTAAAAAATCTGTATATTATAGGTAGTCAGCGACAGCTAAGTTTTTTTTCGGAACGCAATGTACTGTAAGTATGTGTAACCGTTAAACTGAATCAATTTTCAACAAGGTTTCGTTTAAATGTGCCAAATTCTCATTTCATACTATTGATAAGCTGAAGTTTATTGTTTATGGGATAAGCTATTCCTATGCGCATTTCAATTCAATTAACGTCGTTATTTGCTAAATTGCACGGCGAAGTATGCAAATAATTATTCTTCAAAGTATTTTACCAATCTTTCTTGCTTATTTTTTTGGGGCCATTATTCCTTTTAAATCTCTACCAAGTTGTTTAAGTGAAATGAGTTACAACTTTCGATCTTGAAAAAACATTTCCTTTGTATTTCCTAAAAATGTTGCAGATGACATGCAATGAATGAGTTTAAAAAATATTGTAAAATAAAAAACTTTAAATTGATTGACTTGTAAAATGCATCGGTATGCTGTGCTTATCCTTTTTTTTAATGTAATTATTGTTACTTAATTAACGAATTTTAAATAACGTGCCAATATTTGTAAGCAAAAGCCAACTTTCTACAGCAAAATTATAAAAATTTGTCTTTATTCTTCATTACAGACGCATAGCAATATACTATGGTTGGATTTATGTGTGCAGGTAACTATATAATAGTTTAATATGGCCATTATTTGGTTAAAACTAACAGTGATTTGCCCCCAATAAACCATAATGTGTTCAAAATTATCCCCAATTTGGGCTAAACTAACCTTATTTAGTTCAATATTAACCATAATATGATCAAAATAATTTTTTAATATGGTCTATTATTTGCATAATTTAGTGCAGAGTAAACATTTTATGCTCAGAATTAACAGTAATATGGTCAAGGTTATTGCAGCTAATTTTTGCATATTAAGTCAAATTGTAATTTTATTTCGTTTAACCTATTTTCCAGCCCGCGACTCCCAGCAGCATTCTTTCCATTTGACTGCTTTATTAATTACTAAAAAAGATTTCAATTAAGTTGTCATGCTTTTAATTTAATTTTAAAAAGACACATGTTTATTTTTCTTCAACTCTGCATTGGCAAGACTGGGCCTAAGCAACCAGTGAAATGTGCATAGAAACTAGATTTCCCTCAACAGTAAATTTCAGTGTATTTATCAAGAATAAAAATGGGGAATTTAGCAAGTCATAGAGAAATCTTATTGATAATTAAACAGTGTTCTTACAGTCCCCACTGTAAGAACGCGTACGCTCTTCCAACGTCCCTACCATGCTATCTATCGCGCGATTCTTAAAACCAAAACTGCATTATTAATTGCACTTCAGAAATTGTGGTCTTATTTCTTATGAAAATTACGGTATTATTTTATTTGTTTGGTGCGTTATTTCAATTCTTTGGAATTTTTATCATTTTAACAATTTGGGTTTTATATCATATTTTGGGGACTTTTTCTGTTTGCTTTTGGGGACTTTTTCATCAGGACGTATATCATGAAGCGATTTTTTTTAAATAATTCTTTAACCATGTTTTCTCTCTACGTGTAGTGCAACTCAAAATGTAGCAAGTGAGCATTTTTGAAATAAATTTATTTGTTTGCGACTTTACATATAAACACACATATACGATACAGCCCTGCAAATAATATTGGACCACCTGATCCAATTTGATTAAATGGACTACTCCATGGACTGGTGCGATGTAATGCAAGCATGGGGCATGCCATTGTTTAAAAGTGGTTGTAGTGAGACGACATGTCTTCGAAGTTAAACTTATCCTCTTGTGTGTACAATGGACTAGTTTTAAAACTTCTCCTTTGTAACCCAAAGCTGGGTTATGTGGTCCTGCCCTAGAACATCGTAATGTTAAATAGACCATGATTTTTCCATACGTTTGGATTACTTTTGGAGTAGTCCTAGTCCCTTGTGGGCTACATTTTACACGCGTGTTTGGACTAGTCCTATTATTTGCAGGGAGTAAACGCACACAATCCACCATATCTGAATATACATATGTACATAAGGATGTACCTGCAAGACGTTTCTAAACATAAGCAATCTGTTGTAAATTGCACACATGTTTCTTATCAAAAATATTTGCATTTAATGAAACAATAATATTTGGGGTTTCTCGTTTTATTTTAGAAATTCTACCATTCATGGATTTTTGTTTTTTATGGTAAATATCTACACCAACAATTTTCTCCACAACACTAACGCAAAACACTATTACAATGGAGATTGTCTTTAAGCTGCTGGCAATTAAAATATAAACAATTTTAATTTATATTCATGTCTAAACATTCATCCGTCTATGTGTGTATGTTACACATATTCACACAGCAAACAACAACATAGTTAACAACACTGAACTGCCTTTAAAATAATTTCTAGAGTTAATTAGAATCGTGAAAAAGAAAACTTTTTCAAACAGGAGAAATTATGAAATCGCGCATAGCAACAGTGATTCAAATTTTAGTTTAAAAACTTGCCTAGTGACTCGATCATTTTTTTCCAAATCTAATAGAAGTTTGCTCAGAAAATCTGCTTCGGACTTTTTGACTAATGAAAATCTTTTAATTAAAAAATTAATAAAAACTTTTGTTAACTGGGACTTGAATGTATCCTCCAAATGTAGTTCCTAAAAACCTACACATATCAGATGAAACACTAAAAACTTGTATACTTTGGTACTTCTAATTACATGTGTCCTTAGTTTAAAGATGCTGAGTTGAAATAGGGACGATAGGGGTAGTGAAGAAATCGTGTTCATTGTATTCCTAAACTACACTCTCAATTGAAGAGCCACTGGCCATTTAGTCACAGCTTTGGACTTGTCTAATATTTGCTTTCAAAATGCCGAGAGACGAAAAAGAAAATGAAGAATAGAAAACAAAAACAACATACAAATACAACTCAAATGCTGATGTTAATACATTGTGTTACAAGGATGCAATGATTAGAAAAGAAGAGTAAATTACGACCTTGTAACACTTGGAAGATTAAAAGTAGATTGTATATGTTATATTTTTATGATTTAAAATTAAAATTTGCAGTTAAAATCGAAACAATGAGATAAATCTCTTTTGAATTATGAATGATGGAATTTCTTATTTGCTGTTTTCACAACACAAGTGATTCATAGTTATGACTTTGCAAAATCGACTGTCGGGTTAGTCAGAATGGTGGTCTTTATGTAGTTTTTTTAGGTTATGTTTGTGAAAATATATGTAAATATATTCCTTAAGCGGTCAGGAGTTATTCGAGAAGAAAAGTCTGCCCTTTTACAGCTGTATCTTATTCCGCACAATGCGCTTTGACAGCATTAGGAAATAAAATGGGAAACAAATACAAATATTTTTTATTGTTTTTTTTTTAATTTTCTAAAAACCAGCAGGTAGTTCTTTCATTGTTATCGTTTTAAAACAATTTTCAGTCGTATTTACATTGATTTGTCATAATTTTTATACCCTTCACCTCAGGTGGAAAAGGGTATATATAAGTTTGTCATTCCGTTTGTAATTTCTCCAATATTGATCTTAGACCCTATAAAGTATATATATTCTGGGTCCTTATGGGGAGAGAAGTTGATTTAACGATATCCGTCCGTCTGTCCGTCTTACGTTTGATATAGACTACCATCGGTTGCTATTGAAATTCAGCAAGATCGATCCACAAATGGCTGAGATATGAGCAAGAAACCACGACTACCTCTAATATTTTCCAAAAATCCCTTGCGGTTGTTGTAATTTTATTACTTTTTGCTGTATATCTGGGGAACGGCAAAAGCCAAAGTTTGCAAATTAGGTACACACATTTAGGTAGCCAATACACACCTCCTACAAAATGTGGGCGGGATTGGAGAAGTGGGCGTGGTACCTCCCATAAATCTCCCCGAGTCCAAGCTTTATAACTCAGCTAAATGGTAAATTTTTTTTTTTTAAACACGTCGGTATATAATTCTGTCAAATCGGTTAAAAAATGGCTGAGTTATAACCAAAATACTGAATTCCCAAAAATTACTCATTTTTATTTTTTTATAATTAAGTTTGTTAAATATAATATATAAATGTGTATAAATTATTCCTTAACACGCCGGTATATAAAACAATCAAATCGGTTAGATAATGGGCAATTTATAAGCAAAATACTCCAAAAATGGGCTAAAAAACATCAAAATTTTTATACAATCCTACATTTTAGGGCTGCCATATGACCTATGGAAACGACTTATGTATCAAAACATCGGCAATTTTTAGTAGAACATATTTCCAAAAAAATTGGTTGTTAAAACACAACATCCGACATAATGTGGACGGTTTGGATAAGTGGGCGTGGCACAAAATATAATTATTTATATCTTAAGAATGGTGTTCACATAATTTTTTGTTCTTATTGCACCATGGTGAAGGGTATATAAGATTCGGCACAGCCGAATATAGCACTCTTACTTGTTTAATTTTGATTCTTTTTTATTGATAAGCTTTATTTTTGCTACAATTCTTCACAATTAAATTGTCATGTTTTAATTCTTTTCAATTCGGTTTTATTCACACTATATTTCCGAACAAAAGTTCGAAACTTTTAAGCATTCGAAACTTTCTTCAAACCAAGCAATAGTTTGTTCCATTAGCAACAAAAACGCGAGCGGGTTTCAATCGTCCAGTTGGACAAAATATTAAAAACAATCACATTTCAAACACCTGAGTTAAATTTTTGGGACTGATGAAAATTTTCAAATAAATTTCAATTATAATTAATAATGTTTTCACAGCAGTCAAATTTTCATCTTTTAAATAAATTTTCAAACAATGTTTTAAAGGGCTGTATTCTTTTTTGCTTCTGTTTTACATTTTGTTATTGTATTTGAAATTGATTGATTATTATGCATAAGCACGATTCCTTTTCGAGTCTTTTTTTCAAATGCGTTCATTAATCAGTTTTTAGCCCTAAAGAGCACTCAGTGATTTTTTGTTTGTTTAAATATTCATTCAAATGCTAGTTGGACTACTGCGAATGACGTTTACACTTGTTAGACTTGAATTTTACTCAATATATCACGTACATTTTATTAAGTTGACTGGTAAAAAAATACTTGTATAAACATTTAAATATCTGTAAAAAATTTAATGACCAAAGTTGGAGATTAAAGCTTTAACCTATCGTAATCTGTCAAAAGAACTGTGCAAGATTTTTGAAGCCATTCAATGGAAAGTTTTTCTCGTGTAAAATTTCTTGAGGTACAAACTAACAAAACCCTATTTGGCGTTTGCTAAGTGTCGTTTCCACACAGGAAAAAAATATCTCAAGCAAATTTTTAACAGCACAGTTTGTTAAAAATAACATTTTAGGTCAACAAACTTTTTGTTTGGTTCAATGAAAAAATTTATCAAATTCAATAAAACATATTTAATAATGAAATAATTAAATATTTCTTCATATTCAATAAAACCATATTTGAATCAAAGTAAATACAGTATTTTTATAACTATTTGCTATTTGTAATTCCCATTCGCTTTACAGTTTTATTTGTATAATATATTAAGATTTGCCAACGTCTTTGGAGAATGGCTTCCTGATGATCTGGCTTAAGCAACCAGCGAAATGCGCATTGGAACTAGCTTGTCCTCCCATAATAATGATTTATTCAACAGTTCTAACAATTTATTTTAATAAATCACGCTAACATTTTATTGAAAAAAATGTTTTTGGGCAACAACTTTTTTTATTGACTTAATAAACAAGGTTTTTAAATAAAAACCAATTGGAGGTTTGCTTCCCTGTCTTTGCCACAATTGTAGCTAAAGACCAGGAGATAAAAACGTAGATCAAACTATCCCAAAAAATTCATCCAGTCACTGGATTTTAGTGCCTCCAAATTGCTAAAATGTGGAAAAATGTTATATTTGTATATCTTTTTTCATCATTTCTGGCCCATAATAAGGGGTTGCCCCCTTTCACCATTACTGTTCGCCGTTGTTTTGGATGAGGTTATGTCACAATTATCTGGGATTTACAAAACCACCTAGAAGGCTTGGACTTTGCCGACGATATTTGTCTTATATCGCATAAGTTTAATGATATGCAGAGCAAAGTAAATGATTTGGTCGCGCTAGCAAATAGAGTTGGGCTGGAAGTTAATATTGCCAAAACACATGCAATGCGTATAAAGAACGCAACTGACAACCATATTGTAGTACAAAACCAACGTATAAAATATGTGAAATCCTTTTGTTATCTAGGATGCATGATGTCGGTAGATGGAGGAGTGGAAGCAGACGTTTCGCTCAGGTTAAACAAAGCAAGATCAGCTTTTGGTCGGCTAAATAAAACATGGCGATCCCCCCAAATCTCAAAGAATACAAAAATTCGTATATTCAATGCCTGTGTGATATCCACACTGCTATATGGAAGCGAGACATGGCTTATGACGAGTAATATAGCGAGAAAACTGCAAGTTTTTGTAAACAAATGTTTGCGCATAATATGCCGTATCTTTTGGCCAACCACCAACATCGATCTCTGGCGATTGACAAACGAAGTTCCCATTATTCGCCAAATTGCAAGACTAAAGTGGAAGTGGATAGGCCACACATTGCGACGACCAGTTGGCAGTATCACAAGAACGGCATTGGAATGGAATCCTCAAGGTAGCAGACGCTCTGGCCGCCCAAAGGACACCTGGCGTAGAACAGTCATACAAAAACTCAATATGCAGAACAAATCGTTTAATGAAATAAAAGATGTATGTAATGGTAGAATAAGTTGGAATTTACTTGTAGAAGCCCTATGTTCCCAAGTGGAATAAATAAAGGAAAAAAAAAAAAAAAAAAAAAAAAAAAAACTGACAAACCGTGGCAAATTCAGTAAAGTAACCTAAAAAATTCCTTAGAACGTTATATCACAGAAAACAAAAAAATTTATATCAATTAAAAAATTTGCAATATTAATTACAAAATAAATTAAATTTCTGACATGTTAAATATTCGATGTCTTACTCTTTTGCATAAAATTATCTATACTGGCGAGCCGACGTATCTATTTGAACGTGTTACTTTTACGCAGTCAAGAAGAAATAACAATCTGATCCCGATAAGATTCAAGAAGTTAGTATCTGAATGGCAGTTTTTCGTTCACAGTATTCGTCTTTGGAACAATCTACCAGCAACTGTTCAATTTACTAGTTATGCAACGCAGTTTAGGAAATGTATCTTTAATTTTTATTCCCGTACTTGAAAATGTGTAATCTATTGTATTTAAAAACGCTTTTGAATGTCCTTATGTTTAAAATTGTTTGATCTTCTCACTTTAAAAATTGCTTTAATGTATTAAATTCATTTATTTTAATGTTTATTGTTAAAATCTTTTATTGTGTGACACATAAGAAATTGCTACGAATTGTTTATCCTGTACTATAATTATAAGACTTTAAGTCCTGTTGTATAGGAATACCAATAAATAAATAAATAAATAAATAATAGTATAAATTAAATATTTTTTATATTAACAACAACATTATCTGCAGTAATGTTGTTGATATAAATCACGTGATTAAATTTTTAATTTAATTTGTTGATCAATGGTTTCATAATTTCCAGTTGTATTATTATTAGCGGCAAAAAATGTAAGTTAATCAGTATTAATTTTCGAATACAGCTGGAAAATTAAAATAAGCACTTTCCAGTATTATAATGTTCTGAGGAATTATTTTTCCGCAGTTTGTTAGCTTTGGGCAGAAAGTAGCGAAAAATATATCAGAAATGAAAATTATTCGATATTTTAGCATTATTGAGGCAGTGGATGCAGTTTCTTCGGTTAAGTTTGTTCCAAAAGTTCTTTCTTCTAGTTTCAATTGTGCCGCAGACAGAAAAACAAAATTTCAATTGGTTTTCGAGAAAAATTGCATGTTCTTTGAAAAAATAAAGTTTGAGCCAAAATATTAAGAGGCCATAACGTCTGAACGGCAGCTAAGCTAACAAAGCCCAAATGGCGTTTTGTTAGTTTCAACAAGTACTTTGAGAAATTTTACATGAGAAGGAGCTTGCATTTGATGTGTTCCATAGTGTGAAAGTAATGAAACAAGAATTTTTTTAAAATTTTTCTAAACCATATATTTTTATTATTTTGTATCATCATTTTGTAATTTTTGTATTTTTTTTTTAATATTATTAGTTTCATACACAGTATTTTTTTCGTTTATATTTATACTTAAATGTACGTTATTTATAATTTTTAATCTTTATCGTAATTACTAAATTAATTAATTATTGTGTGAGTGTTGTTCTACTGTATAAGTACATACCAATTAATATTCGCAAATTATTTATTATATTTTTTTTTGAATTTAGTTTACCAACATTTTTTTTTGCTACTTTATTTTATTAACTTAATTTATGTGGGGTTTAAACTACGTTTGTGTATAAATATCATATTGTATTAAACTAACGAACTATTTTAATAATTGTGATTAACTTTAATACTTAATAATAATATAATTAGTCATTACTGCTACTGGTAAAAATAATAAAATATATTTACAAAAATAACAATGAAATAAAATTAAAGCAAAACGTTTGTCACATAAATAAACTTGTAGTAAACTTAACGTATAGATCATACTTTATTCTGTAGTGGGCGCGTAGCCAGTTAGTGGAGAAAGGATTTGCAAGTCGATTATAATCGTAATTGCGATTAATCGTAATATAATGCAAGAGCTTATAATAACTTGTGTCAAGTAAAATAGAGTTCCATATACATCTTAAAAATGTAGACTTATTCTCTGATTCTGTTACCACTAGTTTTTTTATACGGAATTTCCCGAAAAAAGTACCATGATCCTTTACATTTGTCACGAATAAATCCCGGGAAATTTGTGCGGGAATTCTTGGAAGTTTTGTTATTTGAATTTAGCAGCTGCACTAAAGACTTTTTTGATAAGATTCTTAAAAATGTGGTAAATACTATTTCTTTAAGAGATGTTGCAATCAGTAAGGAAATATTGATTTAATTCAAAAAAAAGAATAACAAGGTTTTGAGGGAAGTGGTAAAAACGTGAAAGTCTCCAGGGATTATATATAATGGCAATATCTGTAGAAAGTAAACGTGTTTCTTATTGACAGGACTCTTCTTAACTACAATTAGAAAATAGGCTGTCAAACGATTCTGTTATTGCTTAAGCCTTAGCCATTAAAACTATTTCAGGTTTATAACAGGTTATGAAAATTTAATTAAATAAACAATTTTTTTTATTAAAAAAATGTAACGGGGTTATTCCGTACTAAAATCCTGTATTCAAAGAAATAATTATATTGTTTGGTGGTGTAACTGTATTTTAATAATTTCTTGTTTGCAACGACTTATAGGCCCGTTTTCACAACTTACCGATAGCTAAAAGTAGACTTTGACTTAGGAAAAGTGTTCCATTATTAAAACTTTACTTAAAATTAAAGTGAGCGATAAAGTTAATCCTATCTGGTAGGTTAAAGTACAGTTGTAATAATGGAATACTTTGTATACGGCCGATAAAATCCTTCCTTTCGCTATCGGTAAGTTGTGAAAACGGGCCTTAGTGAATATCCATATTGATCTTCTTAGTGTTCTCTTCTAAAAAATGCAGTTTTGCAAGCACATGACATGTTTTCTTTAAATAATATTGCCCTAAGATATCAAAAAAATGTTGCATGGTTCGCCTTAATTTTATTTGAAGCTACAAATGCAACACTGTTAAAGCATCTGTTCTTCAAGAAAATTAAACATACCAGATTCGCAAAACTACTGTGGGCGAAAAAGCAGCTCGCGCGTGTTAGTCGCTGTCTTTTAAAGACAAACAGGCCGTGTTTGTTGGCTTGTATTTCGTTTGCTGTACGTTTCACCTCGCATTGGCTAATGGCTTGGCTAATGGCTCATAACTGTATCGAGTTACAGTCTTTGCGGTTTTCATCATTGGCCATGTGTTATAGTTTGTAACGTTAAATGTTTAACGTATTTATCTGGTGGTCAACCAAATAAAAAAACTCAATGTGACTGTTGGGGGACCATAGAAAGCCCAGACTTTTTATTGGCGGGGACCATAATACTCTGGAGCAGATTCTGGACGCTCTTTCCTTCCTGTAACAATGTTAATTTCGGCCTGGCGGTATGTCTAGAACATTCAGCCAAAAACCTAGTTAAGAAAATATTAGCAAGCAAGAACTACTCAAAATTTTTAATTAATTTTTATGTTCGGCTTAGTCTCCATTTTTGGAATATAAAGGGTGTCCAAAATTTAAGTATCATTTTGATTTTGCTGCCATTTTTTTACTTGAAATTTTTATTTAAAATTTTGTTTGCAGCTTCTAAATACATTCCGGTTGGTTAATATCAAGGAGCATATAGAGATGAAAAAGTGACGTAAGAAAAATGCCGAAATCATTTGCGAGGGCAGCTTTCGTAGAAAGAAAAAGAAAGCGTTTTTGGTAGTGAAGTGGCAATGTGTAAAAACAGGACGCTACAATCAACACAAATTGCGTGATCAAAACAAAAATGCCCAAAGGGCAGCTTTCGAAGAAAAAGGCAGAAAAAACACAATATTTTCTTACGTTACACGGAGGAACAACGTGTTTTTATTATTAAAACATTTTTTGAAAATGGCAAAAGTTTTTAAGATTTAATTAGGAAACAATAAATATAAGTTCAAAATCGCATATTTCTCGTAGAGGAGGAGTGAATCCTTAGATTTTTTTGGGTTTTGTGAAATCGAAAGTGCTCAACATAACCCCACAACAGTTCAAGAGCTTAAAAACAACAGTATCTAGCAGATATCAACCATTGACAACAGTTAATTGAAAAATGTGATTGAGAATTTTGGTAAAAGATTGCGAACCGGAACCTATTTTTATTAAACTAAAATAAAAATATTTTTAACATCACAAAAAAAACTATTTTTTTATTAATACTAAACTGATACCTGAATTTTGGACACTCTTTATATTCTTAAAGATTAAAAAGAATTTAGACTTCTTATAATTTATTACTTGTACGCGTTGCCACAGCTTTTCTTAAATATCGATAGAAATTTACTCAAAAATATTAGTTTTACATAAAATTACTTTAAAGTTTGAAATTTACATTCAACAAAGTGAAAAAATAAAATTTTTTTCTTCTCTTAAGAGTTGAGTTTGCAAAATCGTCATAAGAAATATTTACAATATTTTTATTAGAATGATTTACTTAGAATTGGTGATTTTTTACTTATGACATTGTTGCTGCAAATGGGAGATATGGACATGTTTTGTTTAAGGTCAAAATTAGCTTTAAAATTTTTATTGTAATTTAAAATTAAAATGCATTATCATAAAAAGTGGGATTTATCGATAATTGCGACTAACGGAAGTCCTTTAATCGTAATCGCGATAATGAAAAACTGCGGTTAAATGTAATGCAATGCTGACCTACTTAAGTGGTTCCCCTTCTGTCGGGTATTTTTTAAATCTGTTTGTATATAAATACGAGACGTTAAAGAAACTGAATTAAAATCAAAAAAAGAAAAACACAAAAATCATTATTCAGGCATGTTCTGAAAATCATTTTTTGTGAAAGTGATTTGAAATCACAAGAAAGGTGTTTTGGACAAAAAACTTTTTCCATAATTGTGATTTTAAGCCGTTTAGCTAAGTGGCCGCCGATTTAAAATGACATGCTTATTTTTTCCACCATTTTAAACCAAGTTAAAACTTTTCTGGTTTTCAAAACACCCTTAAAGAATAATTGTGATTTTAAAATCACAAGTGATTTGAAATTTTGTGATTTTCAGAACATGCCTGATTGTTTTTTTTATTTTATTTTAAAAGTGAATTGTTTTTGAAAATTTTTGGGGTACGATCTAAAATACGTTTTTTTTAATGTCATTTTTAAGATATGATCACTCCGTATAAAATTTAAAAAAATTATAACCTTAAAAAATTGTTTAACAATAACTGATTGTTTTAAGTATCTTAATGCGTTATTTTAACTAACATAAACAATATGTTTATGTACATAATTATTTAGTGAATTAGAATTTTTTATTATTATTATGTATTGATTTTTCAGTTGAATGTAAAACAATGTACATATATGTATTTGCATATTTTATATGCATTTTTATCATTCTTCTGCTTTTAGCCAATTTTAATATTTAAATTGTATATTAATACAATAAAAAAAAATACAAATATTCACGTTTATTTCTTTTGCTCGTGTTAAATTTATAATTAACATTTCGAATGTATGCATGCGTTTGTGTGTGTAACTTTTTTCTCTTTATTTGTAATATTACATTTTTATTTACACCTTTTAAATTGTTTGTGTTTTTTTTTTGTTGTTGTTGACAATATTGGGAAATGCAATTTATATGATAATTATTATTTATTGGAATTTTCAAAAAGTCTATTTAATTAATTATAAAATGACAGTAAAATTCATGTTATGATGATTATGAGAATACAGGGTTAAGGTGGATTATGGTGTGGTGATCGAAGAGAGAGAGAGAGAGAGAGAGAGAGCGCTTATATTACTGAACAGTAACAAAAAAAAAAGTTGTTATTATTATAATATAATAACACACGGAGAGAAAAAACATACATATAATTTAAGTCTTTTTATATTTTTTTATCTTGTTAACTATTTATGTATATATACAATCCGTCGTTTATTTATATGTGTTTGCAAGTAAAATACAAGAGTAACATAAAACTCAACTACAGTAGTTTTGACTTAACTGCCTTTTGTTTACGTGCACTTTTGACTTAACTGCACAAAATTGATATTTTTTGGAATTATTCTTTCTAATTCCATACAAGTTCCTTTTTTAAGTGCACTTTCTATACCTGCACATTTAAGATAAATGCACAAAATTTTTGGCATTTTAAAATTATTTTCATACAAAAAATCAAAGTTAGCTGCACTTTGACTTAACTGCCCAAAATAAATATTTTCTGGAATTATTCTTCAAAATCCTTGTTTACGTGCATTTTGTATACCTGCACATTTTTCATATTTTTGGGCAGCTTTTAAATATTTTCATACAAAACATCAAAGTTAGCTGCACACATAAAACTATATGTTGGCCACTTTTTCACATAAATATCCAATTTAAGCTGTTTATAAAAATATAAATCGCAATTATTTTGTTTTTTATGTTTTATGTTCTTTGTGAATTCTCATTGTTTTTGTTAATGTTTCTTTTATATTAAATAAACATACACACATGTATAAAATGATCTGTTATTACCCAGCTAGCATAGGCTGTTTGTTAGACGATTATGTTTAATATACAACTCCTAAAAGAATCTTCTGGTGATTATCTGACGAGTAACAAAAACATCTAAATCTTTTTTTAATTTATATATTTTTGGACTCGCTCGTCTTTAAATCTTGAAATGAACCTTTTGGGACTCTCTGTAAGAGTATAACAATAACTGCGCTACCTAAATAAGACAGTTTTTGAAGTATGAAAATGCTATTGCCAATACAATTTTCATAAAACAACCCGGCCTAAGGATCTGCAAAAAAGGATTTTCCGACAGGATGGTGTTGATTTCGCGACCTCAAGGTTTGTTTTATCGAAATTTTATGAAAATTAGAAGTTTTGGCATGAAAAATACGCCTATTACGCTTATTTAGGTTGCTCAGTCATACGGTCACGAGTTGTAAAATAATACCTACATGAGTCTCATACGACTCTTAGCATGCTTTTTGAAAGACTCGTTAGATAATCTCAACATACATCATAAACGATTCCCTTTACGATTATTATAAGCGATTTTCGCTGCGTTATGGAAGAATCTCCCATACGAATCAGCACATGTAACAGTTTCTCCCGTGCTAGGAATCGTCTACAATTAAAAAATGAGCTCGTCGATGATCATAAAGACTCTTTGTGAGATTCCTAGTAAGCTCCTGGGTTGAAATAAAATTTTAATAAAATATAAATTTATGTATTAAAAAAATAATTTTTTTATTCTTCTTTTAAATCAAACACTTTACTTTAGCTGCACTTTTGTACAGGTAACCACAATTGTGTACCTGCACATTAAGGCAGGTAAATGCATTTAAGATAACTGCATTTTTGATTTACCTGCACAAAAAATCGTGCAAAGGAGATTGTGCAGCTAAGTCAAAACTACTGTACATACTTTTTATACATGCATGTGCGTGTGGTATACATAAAAGATTAAATAATGACACTTGTTGTTACGTCACTTTGTGTTTTGTTAATAAAATCGTTATTTTATCTTGCAGAATTGTAATATTCATCATAATCAATCTAAAACTCTATTTTGCAATTTTTGTTAGTCACGCCTTTTTGCATTTTAGCTAACGATATACTATAACAGCCTAGTATCCACCATATCTAGGGTCTTCGGAAAACACATTTCAATAGGGACATGGACAGAGAAACTGACTGATGGACATCGTTAAATCAACTTATAAGTTTCGCTATTATTCACTATATCAGGGTTGATAAAGTTGGTACAATTGTACTTTTTTGGCACAATTCAAAACTTAAAAGTACGCTGGTACCCCCGTGACTAATTTGGTACTATTTCCAAATTTTTCAAACCTACATATTTATAATTGATACAAAAAGGCAACACGTATTTGCTGTCAATGAATATAAGCAGAGTTTAGTGGTTGGCGCAAATAATATTGGGAAAATGCAAAATTCGTTGCTTCTTTATAAAATCTCTACTCTACTTTTTATTGTTGGATTTAACAAAACAGCTATGTTATTTTGCATTTGCTGTTTTGCAAGACCATTTCCACGAAACACTAAACACCGGTATTGTGAATAAATTTTCGCACTTGTTCATTGAACGATTGCTTATGCCACATTCTAAATTTAGTATCAGGGGCATATAAGCGTGCATTTTCTGATGATATTGAAAAGTTTTTAACAGATATAGGAAACCACTTCTGCAAAAGTTCTTCATTGTAGAAGAGACAAATTCATCTCAATTCAAGATTATTTTGGAACGAACTCAAAATAATTTCAAATATTCGTCACCAAGATGGTTGTAACGTCAAGAAGTAATCAACAGAATTTTGGAGCAGAGGGAGACCTCTCCATTATTATTTTATATTTTTATTCGTATGTACATTAGACTGGTCGCAATTTTTTTTTTTTTTAAATTTAATTGTTTGCGTTGTTGGGTAAGTCAACAACATTTGAACGTTGTAAATGATGCGGCAGAAAGAGCAATTAAACTCATAACGGATTACAATAAATCGTTAACATACGATGAGACAGATAAGCAGTACCTACTCCAAGTTGTTGAGCACTATCGTCATTTACATATATCCGTCCCACAACAAATCTTCTCTTTTAAAATAATCAACTTAATAAAAACATTCAAATAAATGTATACATTTTTTTTTAAATTATTGTAGAAGCCTAGCTGCACTTTCCAATTTTTAATGAATTTTTTAAAAATAAAAATTTCGAAATTTTTATAAAAAAAATTATTTTTTTTTTTCAAAAAAAAATTATGTTTCTAAAATGACTGCGCATATAAGAAAATAGTTTTACCTTTCTAAAAGTAAATTTTATTGCGGAATTTCGGATTTTTTAGTTTTTTCAATAAGCTAAAGCGTTTTTGAGTAACCCGAAAATATGTTGTGCAGCCTCCTTCATTTTCGAAATAACGGTATATCTCGAAAACCAGAGCTAACCTAAAAAAACGGCTAGCACCACTGGATTCAGCGTACCTGAATTAGGTTAAAAATCGTTCGTTCGTATCATACTAAAATATTAATTAGCAGATACTTTAATCTATCTATACAATATATAATTTCTTAGTATTTGCGGATGTTTGTATGTATGTCCTATTATTTCCGCAACTTTCTGAAGCCATCGGATGACATATGAAGCTGAAATTTGGCATACTTAAAGTACTTTCTCTGCGGAAGATCGTAACGAAGCCAGATTTTTGATTTTCTGTCTTTGGGACCGGCTTTTCAACTAGTATCTGATTGAATAGATGTTTTTTTCATCAAATGGGGAACTTTGGGCCCCACTTGGCACGACTAGGCACCGTCGGATTGAGCTGAAAAATTAGGACTTGATTTCTTACACCAAACCTCATATTTAAAGCAGCGCAAACATTTAAATTTAAAAAAAAAAAAAATCCCATACAAGATGCGACCAGTCTAATGTACATACATATTTTTAGAACGCTCAAACATTTCATTTTCGTAAATTTCCTACAAAAAAAGGCGATAAATTCTAAAAAGTATATGAAAACGCTCTCTGGCGGCAATCAAAAATAAAAATTAATGGATTTCTCGACCCTAAAATTCGCATAATACAGGTATGTCCAGTTCACATACAATTTGTTTGCCTCTATTCTTGAATATTTTGGAAAACTAAATATTTTGAAAAATCCGGGGCTCGAAATTAATTTTCGACCTTGGTTTCTTTAGTTTCTTGGAATTGGACAAGAATCGCGGTGTATTTTGACGCGAAAAAATTTAAAATTTGTTGTATGAAATTTTTGTTTTTAAAAATAAAATAAAAAAAATGTATAAAAAACTGACGAAGTACTATTTGGGCCGAAAATGTACGATTTTAAAAGTTCGCTGGTACGATATTGGTTTTCTCATTTATCATCCCTGATATATATTCGTTATAGAATCTAAAATCAATATTGAAGAAATGAAATAAATTCAAACAGTTTGTAAGAAACTCACTTATACCCAGCTAGCATTTGGGCGATTATCTTTTACCAAAATCCTTCTGGTGAAGCTGATTCCTAAATGATTAGATTATGATACAAAATTCTAGCTGGGTATACATATGTATGTTGAAAAATTTGCAGAAATTTTAACTTGAAAAAAATGTAAGAGATCTAATTTTTCGAGATTTATTCTAAGGAGTACTCCAGTCTCGAGAGGACTGTTTTGGACATTTACCTAATAAAAAGATTTATATTTAAATTTGCAAACAAATACCGAGATTTCTGAGATCAATGAAATTTGAAAATAGTTTTGAAATCAATAATCGTCTTGTTTAATTTTTGCTGTGTTGATGTTCTTTTCCATGTATGAAAAATCACTTCTGGATACTCATCCATATATTTGCTTATTCATTTATCATCCGACATTTTTGAAAAAAAAAAAATTTCGAAAATATTGAATACCTTGTCAAAATTTCATGTTTTCCAACAATTTAAAGGAATGAACTCTTAATTTACCCATCACGCCAAAATCGATAAAAAAAATATTTTGAAGTTTATAAAGACGTTGAATATGCGCATTTATTTTAAATCGAATAGATGATATATTGGGAACGTTCTCTCGTGCGTTGTTTTTATTTCTGAACCACTCAATGATCTATTTGCATAACATCAATCTTGTTTTGCATTTTTTTCTTATACGGAAACTACTTTTCCGTACTTTGGTTTAAAAAATATTGTCACTTGAACTATAATAAAACGCCACATGACCATAGTACCATAATTATTTCAAAACTAATTTTTCGAAAGCTTTTAGGAAAGAACGTTGTAAACTTTGATTCGACAATTATTGCTGTCGTGCTTTTAACCGGATTGGAAAAAGCAAATCCAGATCATTCAAGAATGTAAATTTGGTAACAAATACGAGTAGGTACTCACGTTCCAATAATTTCTAAATCAAGCCCGATGTGATTAAAAACGTTATAAATTTGATTTATTTTTAAATATAGAACTTGTGCATTTGGCTGCAAAAGCTTGATGGTTTGTAGGAAGAATTTTTTCTTTCAACTTTCAAAGTGCCGTTCACAATAGTAAAACCATCAAGCTGAAGAAAGTGTCAACAACTGCCATCATTTTTTTGCATCTTCCCTGTTCCAGTGCTTCCTTTAAGCTTTCGTTTGGTTGGCCATGTTCTGCATTAGCAAACTCTTTCGTGAGAATTATTTATGTGCCATTGGTAAGTGCTACTTCACTAGTTTCCTGTATTTGAATCAACAATCCCAATAAATGGAATACAAACAATATTTTTTCCATAACAATTAAATATACATACATATCGCACTGCTTCCTCTAAAGGGGGTTGACCCAAAATTTCTAAATTTTTAGTAGAGACAAAAAACCCGTTTTCTTTTTATATGTACTCTTATGCTACATTGTATCCCCAATTGTATTTTTTTTTTTTTTTTTTTTGGCTAAATACTAAAAAAACTGATCTTAGATTTTTACAGTGCGTAGATATGAGCATTGCACATCGATTTCTTGCAAAAAGTGAAAATTCAAAATTTTGTATTTGACTCTCTTTAGAGGAAGCAGTGCGATATGTATCTCTGTATATGCATGTATGATTGTTAAATAGTTTAACACCTTCTAGTATTGTGATAACAAATCAGCCATGTTTCTGCGTGCAATTAAAACCATTTTTATATACAGCTTATTTTTTTATTCTAAATGCATATCTGCCTTTTGTGTACAAGTGTGTGTTTTTTCAATTGTCACTGAATTTAAATATCATTTTAAAAACACTTTAGAAACTCTAATTTAGATACGAATGTATTGTTACTCTGAAGAGCAATTAGAAGTGTAAAAAAACTTTATTTTTTCCTACAAATACAAATACAAATTCTGATTGTTGATGTCATTTATTTTTTAAAATTATTTATTAAGTACTTAAATGTATTTCTATGTATGTATTTGTGTTTGGGTTGGTTGCTAAGTGTATACAACAAATTAAGTTTTAATTGGATTTTAATTTGCATAGAAAAAGTTGAATGCGTTTTGCTGTAAAACGAAGTTAAAGAAATTTCACTGGAAAAACCAGTTCAAGAATTAGTTTATTTTTCAATTACAAATTAAAAAAAAAAATATCTGTAAACGTTTGTGTGTATTTCTTGTACAATATGCATTACAATTTTTAATAAAATTACCATATTTTTGTTTTCTGATTTAAATTACAAGAATTTAATTTCATGTAAAAATTTTTTGAGGAAAAATATTTTTTTTTTTAAAAAAATAAAAAAATTTAAATTTCAAAAGATTTTGTTATTCGTGCTAAATTCCCAGTTTTTATTATTGATAAAAACACTTGAAATTTATTGTTGATTTATTGTTGGTTTTATCAATAATAAAAACTGGGAATTTAGCACGAATAACAAAATCTTTTGAAATTTAAATTTTGTATTCCCAAAAATTGAAATTACTTTTTGAAAATAAAAAAAATATTAAAATTTGAGAGAAAAAAAATCGTGTACAAAAATGAATTTAGTAACAATTTCACATATTCATAAATTATCACTAAGTGTTAACTTTTTTAAGTGCCTATTTAAGTTATAATAAAAAAAAGAAAGCTGTAACGAAATGCCAACAAAAAGCTAATATATACATAGAACAGCTGATTTATATTATCTTATAATTAATTTGAATAGCAAAACAATTTTGGCGATCAATTTGTGTCACTCTAAAATACAGAAAACAGTAAATACTCTTACAATTTCGTAAATATTAAAAATGCCTTATTACATTTGCTACTTGCGTTCATTTATACTGCGTCCAAAAACATCCATACACAAAATAAAATTAACTAGAGATGTGTTTTTAGCTACAAAATTTTCTTGAATTTATTATATTTAAACAGGCCCCTTTTTTTAATTGATTTATATAAAAACTATAACCAAAAAATTACTTTTTTAGAATTTGTATGCATTTCTTAAGAACAATTATTGTTTTTTAATAGCTTAATAAGCTTTTAAATTAAGTACAGTATCGTTCAAAATATTATCGACATTTTGTTTTCTCTAAATGCCAATATGCATGGTTGCATTTCTTCAATCAGCTGATAGCAGTTTCTAAGCTAGTAATGAATTGTGAATAAGACCTATAACTATCTATGAACTATTTTTTAGGTTCTTTTGTTTCGTTTTGTTAGTTGCGACTTTAGTGATGATTTCTGAATTTGCGCCAATGTTCTCGGCTTTAATGAATTAATTAGAATTAGGGAGATCGATTGAATAGTATTTTAGTTTTGCCCAAGTCGAATATTTTAAAATGTCCATTTTTCGAATATCGAATTAACCGGTTATTTAAGTAATGTGTAATTTATATACGTTTTCCTTACTTTTGTTATAAGTGTACCCGAAATTTAATTATTTTGCTAATAGAATATTTGGCAAACTTAAACTTTTTATAAAAAATGTCAAAACAAAATGTAACAAAAGTCAAAAAAATATTATGAGCAATGTAAATTCAAATCGCTTATATAAGCGTGTGCTCTTGTAAGAAAAACCAAAAACAATTCAAAATGCTACAAAAAAAAAAAGATCAGCTTAAAATTAATTAGCAATTTGAGAATATTCTAAATACGATATATTTCTTTATAAAGATGTCATCTCTAGTGATAATATCGAACTGATATAAAAGATACTGGTACTTAAACGGCCCTAAAATAATATGTTGCAAAGGTTCTTCAACGCCACGACTTATTAATTACTTTAAATTAGTCTACAAGCTTGACATAAATATGCGCCAAGTAAAACTTGGCTCTGTTCCAAGTAGTTTTTTTAGAGACTGCAAATAATACTTTACTAAAATATGCTGTCAAAAATTAATGAAAAACTCTTAAGTTGTTCTGGCATGTCTTCATGCTTAAAACTACGATATGGAAAAATTCTCCAGTTTTATTTATTAAATTACCAAGAACTTAAAACAAAATTGAAGGAATCAAACAATCTCATGGAAGGGTTTAAATTTCGATCAACGAATTGACAGATATTTCATACTAAATGCATGCACTAATTGTTTCTATAATGCTGAAACAAAATAATAATTTGAAATATATAAGTAATCCTGAACTTTTCAAAAATATGGGTGAAGTCTATTGATTTATATAGACATGCTCAACCACCAACAAATTAAAATAAATTTGGGAGAATATCTTAAATAATAAATTAGAACCAAAGTTTTTCAAAATTTCTACAGTTATGATCACGTCCTACACGTAACCACCAGTTTTCTTAAAGAATGGTTCACTTTTGCAAAACGTTTGACTAGAGCAAACATTATTTAACGATTTCTCAACTACGTTATACATAAAAACAATATCATCTTAGACATACAGTTTAGCAAATAAATAGAAATTGTTAAAAATAAAACTAAAGTTTAATCAATTTTCTGGTCACGCTATTTTTATTTTATCG
This sequence comes from Pollenia labialis, assembly GCA_949318255.1. Taxonomy (NCBI): domain Eukaryota; kingdom Metazoa; phylum Arthropoda; class Insecta; order Diptera; family Polleniidae; genus Pollenia; species Pollenia labialis. The sequence goes on along the minus strand of OX439143.1, from coordinate 1,078,795 downwards.
TCGAATATTTGTTAGGTCTGAACATACCTTAAGTCATATCTATGTGTTTTGTTGGTTCCTTACCTTCGTGAATTGTTGTGTTTTTATTCTAATTAACTTTTTAATACAAAAACTAATTTGGTTTTTGTATTTTTATGTATTCGAATTAAAACCGAAAACAGGATTTTTTAAAATAGCAACTTTTCGGAATATTCGAAAACCGGTTATTGAAAAATGTCCAATAATCGATCTCCCTAATTTTTTTGTTTGGCTCACAAATCATTTTTCACTTTGGGCCATGTATTCTAATTTATTTATTAAATTATGAATATAAACAAAATTATAAGACAAAAAAAGGCGTAGGAAGACAGAGGGGTGATATGTTCCGGCAGTCGCACGATTGTCAGATCTCAGGTGAGTTGAAAAACGTCGTAATTGTTTCTGCACGCCTGCGCTTTTCGCAGCTTAATTAAAAATTTTAATTTGATTAATTGAGGCAAATACACAAATTACGTTATAAGTGACAAAATTTTAATTTTTTAAAAAAGAATTTTTCAAAGCAGATACTACTATTTTTTTAAGCATTTTTATATTAAGATTAACAAAAAATGATAATAAAAACTTCAAGGCAAAAAACGTGAGGAATTTTAATTTTAAATTTAATGTAATAATTTTTTTTTTTTTTTTGGGGAAGTGTTTCACCTCCAGAAACGCGATGACAGTTATAACGTTTTTTCACTATGATAAGCATCATGACTTGTGGCTTTTAAATCGTTATTACACGGTTCACATTTTTTTTTTGCTTTTATATGCATTTCTGCTGTTTCTCAACCCTTTATTTTCATTGTCTTTTCGATTTTCCATATAAACTTTTACTTTTGCACCCCTGTTAAACATATCAGTTCTTACCCCAACTAACTCTTTGTTATTGCATTTTGACGGCTGTTACTCAATTAAAAATGTGAAATCGGTAAAATAAAGTGTTTTATTTTTAAATAATAAATAAATATTTTTAAGATGAGGCAAGTATTATTCTTTTTTACATACTTTTCAATCACAAAACCATTTTCAATCCAAAAAGGGTGTGAAAAATTATAACAAATATTTATGCTCTGAACGAATTTAGTACTGATCACAGTGATTTCCAAGTTTGGCTCAATGGCGTCAGTTTTCACAATTTAAATTAAAATTTCTACTTTTAAAAATATCATGAAAAGAAAATTGGACGTTTGTTTTTTTATAATTTTTATTATATCAGTTATTATTCTTTCTACATATTTTACAAAATTACTTTTTTTAAGTACCATCCACAGAAAATAACTGACTTACAGAATTGCTAACCGACTTACAGTTTTTTCAAAAAAATAATTATCACTGTTTCACACTTTTAGTTAAAAAGAATAGAAAATAAGGAAAAACAACATTGAAATTTCTGTTCTGTCACCGTTTGCGTTAAGTTTCGTTTTTGTTTTTTTTTTTTGCAAATACATACTCCTACACAAAATAAGTATTTCTTGCTTCGTCCTTCCTCCTCTCGCCACCCTCTTTTTTCAATATTTTTTTGTTTTACCTTTATTTTATTTTATTTTTTACCATATAAAAAACTCAAATTTTATGTAGAGCGCATTTCTTCTTTTTCCTGTGTGTATACGTATCTGAATCCTTATGTGTGTGAAAGAATAATGTATGTATGTATTGTATGTTTATAAAAGGATAAGACGGGATGAAATAAAAGGAAAAAATATGATAAAATACCACCTATACAATCTACATAAATATTGGGTTTTGTTTTCTTTTGTGGTTCCTTTAGAGGAATCCAGGTTTTCTTGAACTGAGTTCATCATAAACTTTAGTCTTTCATCTTGATATTCTGCTATTGCTAACAAAAAAATGTGTTTTCTTGCTAGGAGTTGTTGATGCTGCTGCAGCAGATGCTGTTGCATCTGTCTTCAATGTTGTTGATCTGTTTGTGTAAAAAAGCACTGACGATGCAAATTGTTTTGTTTTCGTGTAAAATGCTAAGGATAAAATAATATATTGTTTCGATTGTGTTATTTTAGTAACAGCGGGAGTTGTTCGCGTTATGCTTTGTTTTGATGTTTTTGTTGTTGATGTTGATGATGTTGACTCTGACACTAATTCAGGTGATGAAGTTGCCTTTGCCATTAATAATGAAATTAGACTGCTTGATGGTTTTTTCGTTGCCAATGTTGTTGATGTATTCTTTTCTGTTCTCATGGTGAACATCAATTGTTGCAAACAACATGTTAAAATGGTGAATAACATGCAACATAGACTTATATAAATGTTACTACAGTTCATGTTGCTTGAATTATGTTGCATCGCCGCTGGGTGTTCGCCTGCAACAATAAAAAAAGTACTAAGTTAATCCAAATGCAATAATAGACGTGTAAATATCTGGGCCAATATGGAAAAGTATGTAGCTTATTTCGAATATTTTGTTACGAAATTATATTTGTCTTAGAATTATTTATAGTTTTCGTTATAAGTAATCGCGTACATTACAGTTTATGCCGTATTTGTTTAAAATTGTTATTTGCTCCACTGTAATTGTAGACTATAGAATTAACTGTATAGCAGTTATTTCAAAAGAGGCTAACTCATAAATGTTTAGCTAACTTATAATTTAACAAAAGGGTGTTGCAGTCGGGATTTCCGAATTCTTAACTATAGTTTTTTATAGTTCTTGTTATAGGTAAGAAAGAGTAGAACAGAGTGATGGATTATATAATCAGCCATGTTCTGGAAATCGAGCTCAAGTGAAATTAAATCGAAAAAATTTTCAAAACGTTCCTACCTTAAGAGTCAATTAAAATATTCAGTTTTATATATACGTCAAACTTTGAGTACCTGTTATATATATTGGAATTACTATAAAAATCATGAAAAACTACGGTCAGTCAAGAATGAAAAATTATCAATAAATTTTAATTAATTTCATGTTGTAAAATTCCTTTCTTTATAAAAATAATTTAATGAAAATTAAATTTGATGAACTTAAGCCTAATAAAAATATCAAAACTTGGTTCAACCAAATAACCACAATACTAATAAACTCCGGTAATTTTAAAAAAATTAACCAAAAATTGCCTTCGATTTCAATTTTACTCGATTTCGTTTTTCAGAGCATTGCGGCTTTATATTAATAAAAAAGCTCATAACTAGGGAACTCAAATATCTAGAATATGCACTAAAAACTTTAAAATTTTGGATTTTGTTTAATAAGTCGGCCAATTCTTCCTTCCATATTGTAAATTTTACTTTCTGCAATATCAATTAATTTGACTTGAGTATTAAGTGAACTAAATGCCTCCTAATTAGTTTTTGTTTCACCAATACATCCTTAATTGGAAAATACAAATGCTAATTGACTTCTGATATTATTTAAATTAAATATTTCTTTTACCTTTTTAATGGCATAATCATCGCTATTATCAAGCTCTTCTAACATTCTTGAATAACTTTAAGTTTTTTGAATAGAACCCTAAAGCATCTTGTAATATTATATAATTAAATGACAGAAAGTTCACTCAATCACATATTTTTACTTAGAATTAACTTACATTGTAGCAGGCAGAACATTGAGTCATTTCCAATTAGTAATGTGTATTGGTTTTAGTAGTGTGTTGTGTAGTAAAGAATTTGCTAGTTCAGCATAACTGAAAAAAATGTACATTGACTTATGGTGTTTTCTTTTCTACAAAAACTGTCAAATTTTATTTAAAAAAATGCAATTTGGTGTTCGTTTCTTAAAAATGCATTGCTTTCTAAAAGGGGATCGTGTTTTATTCTAAAAAAAATCACCCTTAAATGGCATAAGGCATTGATTGCACTTTACGCCCCGTATTAAAAGAGTGTGTTGATAATGCCCTGTAAAGAGATGGCTTCTGTTTATACATGGGGTTACCAGACGAAGTTGGGAAAAAAATCGCCTCTTATCAGGACAGTAAAAATATTAAGTTTTAATGGTTATTTTTTCTATTATTTTCAGTAGTATACAATTTAAATGAATTCGGTGTTATAAAATTATTTTTCAAAAAAAAAACGTCAAATTAAGAAATCGCAAAACCTGGTGTTAATCAATCGGCAATTTGGCAAAGGTATTTTCTTGTTTACATTTTTTATGAGAAACCAACTAAAGAAATTGGAATTTCGTCATTCATTTTGTTCATTTATTTATTTATTTAATATCAATCTATTAACAAATTAAGGTTTATGTATATTTTTTTTATATTTTGACGAACACACTTTTTGATTTATGTACATATTTTTTTTATATGTCGAAGAACAAACTTTTTGTCAGCTGTTACAAACAGGGCTATCCAATTTTGTGTTTTGTTCTCGTCAAATAAAAAATTGCATTCGGCAAGACATTTTATACATGCACCTTTTAAAATGTGGTATTTTTTTGTAGAAAAGAAAACACCATTATTGTTGTCGACATGAGTAAGCGAACGTTGACTATTGTTTATTAAAAACATCAAATTGCCCAAAAGAACTTATAATTGCGACAACGCACAGTAGTTTAGTTTTGTTACTGACCTGTCTTAATGTTTGTTTACTTTTTGCAAGAATGTATTCATAATAGATTTTGTTTACAAATGAATCAAATGTATAATTTAATTAAATGTATGGACACACTACAATCTAGTCAGACCCCAATCTTGTTACTACTGGCTGTAGTGGATATTTTCGAATTGGCTCTTAAATTCTCTGCAACGCGGTACAACCCATGTGCCAAGCGAGTAACTTGTAACAGTTTTGGCTAAAATATTTTTCGCTCATTGGAAGCCTTAACCATGTAGGGTGCTGCATCGTTTTGAAATAGATGGATATTTTGCCTAAATCTTGAAATTCTTGTATTTAAAGCAGATCTTCATAAGAATTTACTTATTAATTTAAAAAAAAATTTTAAAGGTTATTTTTATATGGAAATTAAAAAAAATCACTCAAAAATTTTAAAATATGCAAAAATATGCATTAAAAACCTAAATATGCATTTTCCCCAAAAAGTTTCAGTCTGTCAAACGAAACACTTCCGAACATGTCGAGTGCCGATGTTCTTTGTTGTTTTCAACTTTTCGTGTTTTGCTTTTGCCTTCACTACGACTGTTTTCATTTAATGAATCAGAAGTAAAGGCAATGGTTTATTTTCGTCCAATGAAAAATCAGAAAGTGGAAGAAAAAGCAATTTTTTGATTTTGACTGCAGCTTTTTAAACCCTGACTTTAAGTAAATAAACCCCTTCAAAATAAAACACGTTTACGACAAAAATTTATTTGAGATCAAAATCGCACAACATAACATGTGCCTTTACAGTGTAATATTTGCTTAAGGACAAACATTTTGTATTGATCACATTTAACTCAAGCGTTGCATTTATATTTATAAAAGGAACTTAAATTGAAGAATTTTTTAAACATCACTACTTTATTATTCAAAACTTCGTTGCATTAAAATGTAAAATAATTTGTATGCGCTGTGAGTATTAAGTGGCAGAGATCGGTAAGTTGTGATAACGGGTCTGAGACTATTAGAGTATAAAAGTTTTTACAAATTGTAATTTGACTTAGAATACACATTCGAATAATATGCAAATTTATATTATCAATTTTAATTAATTTTATGTTGTAAAAAGTCCTTTTTTTCAAGAAATAATTTAATGAAAATTTATTTTTGATAAACTTAAGCCTGATTTTAATTTTAAAAATTTTGATTGAAACCCAGTTTGTGATGTCATTAGAAGAATGAAACATACAAGTTAAACAATAAATTTTTTGCTTAAATTTTAAAGAAATGGATGCATGTATGCAACTTATGTTGTATGTAAAATGGTGTCACAGAGCAACGAGTGGTCTTTAAGAGGATATATATGTGTGTCTGTGTGTGTAGTATTAGGTGATTGACCATATAAGCTGTTTTGTTGTCATTGTTGTTCTATTCACAACTGCATTATAAAACAGTATGCTGGATTTTCCATAAAAAACATAACCTTTTAAACTCAAGTCCCTTACGGGTTTCTTTTTTACTATAAGGAAGTACTTGACACTTGGAGTGTGTATTTAGAAGGATGAAGGGCATACAATAGCTACAGGGAAAATACACGAGATATTATAATTAAGAAATGCATTCTTTAAATTCACACTTCACTCTGTAATTGTTTAATAAGAAATGGGTAAATCTAAGAAATTATTTTTATTTGTTCTAAAACTATAAAACTTAAATGTTAACAACTGAACATATCGTACTGGTTCCTCTAAGGGGGGCTAAGTCAAAATTTTTAAATTTTCAGTAGTGACAAACATCTGTTTTCATTTTATTCACCCAGAGAAAAAAACTTGTTTTAATATGGTCAGCTCCAACAAAACTATTTTTAAAGAAAATTTTAATTAACCGCATTGTTAATTGTTACCGAAAAACATATTATGGTTATATCAGTCCTTCGTAAAGAAGGTCACAACCATACTATAGTTGCCTCCAAAAATGTTATGGTTAATTATAACTAAAATATGTTAAGCACTTATAATAGCATTGTCGGGTTTCAACCATAACATGTTGCTCTTGGAAAAGAGGAAAATACTATTGTTAGTCTAAAAACAAATTATTGTCATATTTAACCATAATATGTTAAGAGGCAACCTTAATATGGTTTTGTAGCTTTGTTGGAGGTGACCATACCTAATAAAAATTTTTATTATTTTTCGGCGGGCATAATGGTACATTTATAAAAATAAACGCACAATTAAGTAAGTGAAAGAACTCTCAAAAACTTTTATAAAAAAAATTAACATTTCAAGTGCCACGGCATTCCCTTACTACGAAGCAGGTTTGCAAGGGAGAATACTAAAAAATAACTGTAAAAAAGCATTCAGTGTGAACAGCTGAACGCTACTTTCACCAGTTTTTAAATGCGTTGAATAAAGCGCTTTTTGTGTTAAAAAGTTATTGCTTTAAATTTGGAACTCACCATATAAAATTCATGCCTTCCGCAAGCGAGATGGTAAGCGAAATTCTTGCAATTATCCTTAACAAACCTGCTTTGTTTGAACCTCAATATTTTATTGGGTATTAAAACATGTTTTTCTCTGCGTGTATGTATTTTTGGAAAATACTAGATTAATTGATCTAATTGGTCGTTTTCTTACAAGAAGTCAAAATGTTTAAATTTTGAATTGACTTCCTTTAGAGGAACCAGTGCGATATATGAAAAAAGGTTGGTGGCTGGTGAAATCATAATAAATATTTTTAAATTCCTGACTTACATTTATTCGCCAAAATTTGAGTTGAAAAATGTATTCATAATTCGTTTTTAAGTATCTGTACAAGGATTGTAAGTCGAATGAAGCGAATTTTACCTTTAATAAATATACTGATAGAAAAAAGTGTATTTTTTTTAACTTTAAAGTTTTTTTAAACACCATGTTTGGTTAAGTGTAGGGTCAGTTTTCCTTTGTCAACTTGTATTTGTGTGAAAAATGCTGCAAAAGTAATTAAACTTTATTTGCCAAAGATTTTTTGAGAGAAATCAAAATGCTAATTTAGAAACTTACAAAATTTTGGTTTTTACAAAAATTTCATATTATTATAATAACAGTATCTAACATCCATTTTATACCATTCTTCTAGCATTTAAATTATTGTTTGTAAATGTACTTTCATTTTAAACAATTAAAACAAGTAAGAAAGTACAGTCAGTCAAGCCCTACCTACCATATGATACCCTACACCACAGTATTTAAAAACACGAGAGTGTTTGGCTACATGAATAGAGATCTATTTAAGTTTAAAATTTTATTAAAATCAGTGAGATAGTTTCGGAGAGGCAGACATTGCCAACTATCTCCTATTTTTTTGCCCGTTGTAGTCGTATTTTACAAAAAAAAAAAAAAAGGCGTAGCTTATGTGTCCATATAACTATGGAAATATCTACGTTTTAAATTTCTTCAAAATTGCGATCACTTAAGCTGAAGGTCCACACCATGCGTTCATGCGTAGATGCGTATGATACTTTCTATGCATTTTATGCGTTTCTACATTCAAGTTACATGCCATGCGTTTTATGCGCCAATTTTTTTTTTTTTTATCAGCTGTTGTGCTAATATGTTTATCAATTAAAAGCAATTTTGCCAAAAATGGAAAGTGTAATTGATATTTTAATAGAATTTATTTAAAAGAATTCATAGAAAAGTAAGCTTTTATTATAAAAATATTCAAGATTTTTCACGGTATTAATAAGTTTCCAGTTCATGGCATTTGTTAAAAAAAAAAAAAAATATAATAAACACAACAAAGATGACATTCAGAACATAAAAGTAATCGATAACTAGAATGGCAAAATTTGTTCGTGATAAAATTGTGCTTAAAATTAATTTTAATGTATTTTATTATTTAAAGTTTATACAATCTTAATAACGAAAGCTTTTTCTCTTATTAAAAACCTTTTTTAATGCAAAAAAATAGTAAAAAGTAATCCACCACACAAACATATTTATCGATAACATTGAAAATAAAATATGATTTGTCATCCATGGCCATCAATAACAGCTGACTTTTATTCACCACACATGCGACGGATACAAAAGTAGAAAGTAAACCTACTTTGATGCGTTCATACGTCTATGCATTCTATGCATTTTGGTGTGTAACTTGTCATATGCAATTACACTGATTCAACTTTTTTGTCAAATGCATAAAAAGGACAGACGCATAAACGCATGGTGTGGACCTTCAGCTTTATTTACACACAAGGTTGCATGAACAGCCAGCCAGCCAGCACTCTCTACTATTGTGGTGTAGTGTGGGTATAAAAATCTACCTGTTTACCAAGCGCTACTATTTAAGTGAAGAACAAACCTACATGTGGAAATTCCTCTATATTTCTGAATGTATTTATTTATTTTGATAAATGTAATGTGCAGCCTCCATGGCCAATAAAAAAATATTACATACCATTAAAAAATACCTAATAATATTTTTAAGAATATCTCTAATTTTTAGATAAATGAAATTGAAATTCCATACAGCCCCAGCAGGACCGTGCTTGTGTATACAAATTCTCATATTGGAATGCATTTAAAATCTCTCATTTGTAAATTTATTCCTTTACATACCTCAACGGTAAATCTCTAGGAAAGTCCTTCAAAGTTCCTTTTGAATTTATTTTATTATACAAATTTATTTTTCTGCAACTCCTGTGTTAGTTGACCTGTTATTATCTATTTTAAATAACTTCGTCGTTTGTGTATTACATAACAAAGTTGTTTGTTTGTGTGTGCATACGATTTTTTTTATTTAAAAAAGAGTTTTTTACGAATATTCTATATACAATACTTGGAAATTATTTTATTATCAACAATTTCAACTTGGCTGAACAGGTATTATAAATATATGTATATAAAAAAATAGACTAGAATATTTGAGTAAAAAATTCCAAAATGGTTAGTTGTTCGTTTGTTCGTAGGTACTCATATCTGCATTTAAAAAGTTTGAATGTTTAAATGAACTAAACTTTTGAAATTAAGTTTTTATATTTTTTGCTGCAGCACGATTATTTAATTAAAATATTTTTGCACATAATTCAAAATGAACATGTGAAATATGGTCTTAATTAGCTTGATTAATTATTTCTTTTTCCTTTCACATAATTTATATTATTAAATATTTGTTTATAGTTTTTCATATTATCTTAAAAAATTGCTTTGCAATATTGAATTTATATTCTTACCAATAATAACGTGGACATAAACACTAGATGACTTTGCTATCGTGGGCACACACGTATAATTGCTGGTATCACTGGACGAGGCTCTTCTTATTTTTAATCTGGAAGTGTAAAAAGGCAGAAATAAATAGATAAAATGAAAACTTTGTCATTAATAGTTATTAGAGAGCATTGAAATACGGTACATTCCCCCGTCAAGATTTAAGTTATAAAATACATACATACAGAAATATATGGAAAAATTATGCCAAACAAATCGATATCGTCATCGTGATAAATTGAAAAATATATGTAGTGAATTTACGATATTTGTATTCGTTAGAGGCATTTTCGAGAGAGCTATTTATCGCTATAACACATTACGTTCTAGCAGTAAATTGAATACTTTCTCGTACTTCATACAGTAATTCGCATATGCGCGTCGCTTAATTGAACAGAGCAGAAAACTTAAAGCAATCAGATTCTAAGACAGTCAATTTTTTTAAATATTAATCAGGTATGTGATGTAAAATGATTTTAGCAACAAACCGATTCGAAATCGATAATGTAGTTTTCGGTATCCTTAAAAATTTATTTATAATTAATTTATCTCTTTTATCCTGTCTGTATTCTTTTGAAATGTATATTATATATGTTAATTAACCTGAATTTTGAACAAAAAGTTAAGACTTTACTTTAGAAATAGATTTTAAAAATGTTCGAAATTCATCGCGCCTGCTAAAAACGGTCGTTTTTCATCACACGTGTTTGAATGATCAAATAATTTCGCTCCTTTATTGCAACATAGTCGTATCTTAAAAAATCACAAATTTGAAGCTACTTACGCAAAAGGGTTCCTCAATACATTTCTTATATGTAAATATCAGTAAGATATCTCAAACTGAACTGAAGTTAAAGCAAAATATATTTTATTAAATCTGTATATAAAGTTCATTTTGAAAACTTTAATCGCATTTTGGCAAGTTCGATTGTTTTGAGATATGACTATGTTTCAATAAAGTTGTGATTTCTTAACTACCAATTCAAACAAAGAGATCGTGGAATAGCAAGTACGATTCAAGAAAAATAGGTTTGGATGTTGTTTGTAGTAGCCTGAGTTCAACTATGCTATGGTTGCTTTAAAGCATGTAATGGCTAAATATGAAAATAATTTATTTATCACTAATAGCACATGCTAAACAATTTTTAACCCATAGAAAACGGTATACTTTTCTACAGCGTTTAAAAAGCTACAGTAAAAGTATAAAAACTGCCATTTGTTCCACTTCTTCAATTGTCATTGGACAACAAAAAACTTGTTTTTAATTCTGATTAATTATCTGCAGAATTATGAATAAAAATTCCCCGGGAGTTTTTTCCCTTCTCCCATTTTTTCAATGTAAATACGATTTCTTATTATTTTTTTATTAATAAAATAGTGGCCCGGCAAACGTTGTTTTGCCATATAACTTATTTCCTTTAGATGTTACAGTGTCTGCATGCCAAATTTTAATAAAACAGGTGGACTAGCTAAGAATATATAGGGAGGGGACCTTTTATCCCCCTTGCCCCATTTCACGCCCTAAACAATAATAAAATTATAGGCTATAGAAACTTCCAGATGTTACACTTTTTGCCTGCCAAATTTCCAGAAAATCGGTTGATTAGTTAAGAAGATATAAACAGGGAAAGATGTTACCCCTCATGCCATATTTCACGCCCTATTCCCTATTTCCTTTCAGTGTCTGCATGCCAATTTTAAAGAAAACCGGTTGATAAATTAAGAAGATAGAGGAAGGGGAACTTTTACCAGTTTTACCCTATTTTACGCCATCTGGCGATGTGAAATATACCTTACGACCAATTCTCATATTTAGCAAATACACATACAAAAGCTTATAAAAATCTGTCAAGTCGTTACGGAGCAGTTCAATTACAAGCACCATGACACGAGAATTTTATATTTATTTCATGTCAAGTGACCCAACTTTTGCAGTCGATGTCTTGTAAGTCCTATTGAATAGTAGTCTTAGACACGAATTTTCAACAAGATCGGTCAAAAAGTTTCTAAGTAAGTGAGGGCCAAAATTTGACATTTTGGTCAAAAAGGTGTCCTTCCTCATTCATATAACTTATTATCTATTGGTGTTAGCAAAATTTGTCCCAAGTATTTTAGATAGCTATTTTATCAATCTTTCTAAAATTTTTTTTTTGTTTTTTTAAAATATTTTTTAAAATTCAACATTTTTTTATTTTTTCGAATTTATTCTATGAGCTAAATTTCAGTTATGTAATAGTCCTATTCCTTTAATTAGCTCATAGAATAAATTCGAAAAAATAAAACAATGCTGAATATAATAAAGTAACCTATGAAAGGAAATAATTCCCAGTTTCTATTTGTTAAAACAGTTGAGTTAAATACATTCAATTTATAAAGTATCACTAATAATAAAGTAACCTATGAAAGGAAATAATTCCCAGTTTCTATTTTTTAAAATGTTAATCAAAATTTTTGATATTTTAAATTTTTAATAATTATTCATTTCTAATTGATCTACATGTTCTTCCTTACTTCGGTTTTTTCGTACCTTTTGTCAAAAATTCTTCTTGTAGTCCAAAGTACATTTTTTTCTTCAATTTTGTTTGTCTTTCTTTTTCTTGTTGACCTTTTTCGGCACAACTTGAAGGACAAATGTAAACATAGAGCTCGTGCCTTAGCTCTTAACAATAACTAGTATTGTGGTTATTTTTGTTGAACGGTTTATGGTTTTTAGTCCAAATTTTTGATATTTTAATAAGGCTAAAGTTCATAAAATTTAATTTTCAAACATCAGAAGTAATGAAGAACATGTAAATTAAAAATGGGAAATCTTTCAAAGCAAATTTCGATTTTCCAAAGGTTAAATACAATTTGGTTTAAAGATTGATGTTTGTCTATTGACTGCCAGCAGTCGTCAATGGCTGTGAGTGTTAAACGCAAGACCCTCTTAAGAAATTGAGTGGTTACAATTGAAACATGTAAGGGTAACCTCTCCGTGAGAGCCTGGATTCGAGCCCCGCGGCTCCCAATAATGAAAAATTATCCATAAATTTTAATTCATTTCATGTTGTAAAATTCCTTTCTTTATAAAAATAATTTAATGAAAATTAAATTTGATGAGCTTTACCTTAATAAAAATATCAAAAATTTGGATTAAAACCCATAAAACGTTCATCAAAAATAACAAAAATTTTTTTTTTAAATTTAAAACTTTTTTTGCTCAAAAGAAAGCTTATCTCTTTTCCTTTAACGTAGTTTTTGTCGCTTATTGGGCTGCGAGTGACTTATGTATAAAAAAAATAATTTCTAGCTCAATAAGAGGGTTTTAAAATGTTTAGCTTATGCACCATTTTGCATTTTTGTCTATTTGTGTTGAAGTGTTTCTAAAACATTTAAAATAAAACTTATGCTAAGAAAATCGACAAATTAACCTTTCCGACGGTATGTAACATACCCAACTAGCATGTTACACCTTCGATACCCACAATATGTTAATCCCAGGATAAAATCACTTTCTTTCTATAGAAATTTGAACAAATAAATTTTTTTTCATTAATTTTAATAATTATAATACTAATAATATCTAATGATAACAATAAAAATATAAATAATTTAATAAAATTTAATCTTAATCACATCAGATCTTTTTATATCATAACTATTTTTACACTTAATTTATTGTAGCTGATGAAATGTTTAAGTTTTGCAAATTTTCAAATACAAAGTCTTTCATTCTCCTTATTTATTGCCTTTAAAAATAAAGTCTAAAATTTTTTTTTTCAAAAAACCAAAAAATTTTTTTTTGAAAGATTGATAAAATAGCTTGCTAAGCTACTTGGGATAAATTTTGCTTACACCTATAGGAAATAAGTTACTTGGATGAGAAAAAAACACTGTTTGGGCAAAATGTCAAATTTTGACCCCCTCACAATTAGAATTTATTGACCGATCTTGTTGAAAATTCGTGTCTAAACTTCTATCCAATAGGACTAACCTTGGTGCAAATTCGTCCAAATCGAAAGACATCGACTTCAAAAGTTGGATCACTTGGCCCAAAGTCTTAAAAAAATACAAAAATTAAGTCAATATTATACAAAAATCACAAAATACTTTTGGCTTGTTTTTTTAATAGCGATCAACAGTTCAAACAATGTTTCTTAAAATTGCACACGGAGAGAAGTTCATTTTCTAAACTAATCCATTTCGTTTCTTAAAACAATAAAATCCAAAATGTAAAAATAGTTTCTTGATTTTTACTTATTTTGTTAGAATTAAGTAAAATTTTCTTAAATAAATGAACACTTTGCTTAAACCAAGCAACGCAAATATAATTTTTGGCTTTGACGATAATCATGCAAAATTTTCTTGTTTCAAGCCATATTTACTTAATAATTCTTTCCGTGTTGGGTATAATTTAGGTTTACTTGTTCATATTTGTTTATCTTAAATGTAGTAAAACACAACAATCTCCGATTTTTCTTAATTTTTATTTGTTTTCTTAATTAGTTTGTACCAATTTATATTACCAATGCAAACAGCTATAAAGATATACCTACAAAGCCCAGCAAAAGTGTTTGGGGTTAATGTGTTGGTTAACTAATGTGAACTCTAACTTTGTTTTGCATAAGGTGGATAGGATTTTATTATTTATTGTTGCCTTTGTTTTAATAGCCCTCATATATAAATAATTATTTTTGTATTTTTTCCTTTATTTGTTTCATAAAAAGGGCCGTTATATCGTTCCTTTTTTAGTTGTGCATCTACTAACAAAGTCGTGACCAAATGAGTCTGGCACTTTTACATACAGATTAGGTTTCAAATACATTTGGTCAAAAAACTGTTACATAGTGTAATTATTATAGTTGAAGTGTTCAGATAATTAAAATTTACCTCGATGTTAGTCCATCCGACCAGTCATTTTCCACTGTTATCCTTGTCCCACTATCAATTTCATTTTGATTTGTAGTCATGTCAATTATTTCGGAACCTTGAAATAAAAACAACAAATAAATTAAATCAGAAATACAAGTGTAAAAAATTAAAACAATGAATAAAAAATAAATTAAAAGAGAGGATCTCAAAACTGAAACAAGCCACAATTTAATTAACACATTTATCATAAAGACGCACGCAAAGAAAAAACATGGTTGTGGTAAACATATTCTAAGAGCAACATATTATGATAAGATTCATGATTGTAGTCACCATATTACGATTGTTATTAAATCATATTATGACCAAATATGTTCGTAATATTACATCATAATATTTTTCCCTTAATCATATTATTATCCTGTTAATCATAAAACGTTAAGAAGTTATAATATTACTGTCATGGCAATCATAATAAGCTTAGAAGTAATCATATTATTGTCATGGCAATCATAATAAGTTTAGAAGTAATCATATTATTGTCATGGCAATCATAATAAGTTTAGAAGTAATCATATTATTGTCATGACAATCATAATAAGTTTAGAAGTAATCATATTATTGTCATGGCAATCATAATAAGCTTAGAAGTAATCATATTATTGTCATGGCAATCATAATAAGTTAAGAAGTAATCATATTATTGTCATGGCAATCATAATAAGTTAAGAAGTAATCATATTATTGTCATGACAATCATAATAAGTTAAGAAGTAATCATATTATGATGTAAAGTGATATGAACTGTTATACATAAATTTTTTACATCATAATATGATACAACTTTAAACATAATATTTTTATTGGAAAAAAATACTTATGATAAAATAAAAAACATAATATAGTTACTGTAATCTTTTTGTCGTAGGTCGCCATTATTTATAAATTATTTTATGGAGTTTTCATTATTTTTCTCTTAAAATAACACAAAACTTACCAGTAATGGTTAATATTTTGCACCAATATTTCACAAATTTTTCCACCACTTTAAGATTATTAAAATATTTTAGCAAAGATATTTTATTTTGTGACACTACAACCCTTTTTTATTGTTTTTTCTTTAATTTTTTTTTAATTTCTTGTTTATTTTAATGGTTATTTTGCTATTTCTTTTTTAATATTTTTCTTTATTTTTTTTTAATTTCTTGTTTATTTTAATGGTTATTTTTTTATTATTTAGCCACTCACTAACAAATAATTCGATATGTTTATGTAAAACACGACACAACTGATACAAAATTATTTTACAAATGGCGATACCAAAATATTATTAGATTAACGATATTTTGATTGCATCTTAAACTTATTATGATAAATGTATATAAAGTTATCATGTTATGGCTATTAAATATCATTATATGGTTGTGAGTAATATAATATGTTTTGAAAGTTATCATAATTTAGTTGTTAGAAAAATAATTATTTTTCGGTCAACAATACTCAAATTTATAATTGCGATTAACATTAATATGTTTACAGTAACTATAATATTGCTGATATTTAATAAAAATAACAATTATTTGTGTACAACAACAATATATTGTTACAATAAACACAGTGTGGTTGCCGTAACCATGCCCAACCATATTTTTTCTCTGCGTGCGGGGAGAAGGGCTCACAGGATATGAAGGATTTCGTATTCTTTGTCTCTTTTTTGTAAATTAAAAAATATTTTGTGTCTGTTGTGGTGTTGGTGCTGGAAATGAGCTTCAGTTCAGCTATTTATCATGAGTATGTGTTAAATGTACAGAAACAACAAAATTTGTAAAAACAAAATTGTTTAAAAGAAATTTATTTAATTAAAAATAAGAAAAGCAAAAAAGTTAATTACATAAACTTAGTAATGAATTTATGAACGAAAATAAACTTTAGCAATAAGTTTAAACATGATTGTAACATAATTTTTGTAGTTTTGTTATCAAAATTATTACAAATAATTATAACATTTTAAATGATAAAATGCATAAATACTTTTTTTTAAGTGTATTCAATGCACAGGAACTCACCTTTATACCAAAATATATTGCCCAGTTCATGAGGCCCTTGTATTATTCTACATGTTAAATTTATATCACTGCCGCTTTTGACATACAAATCTGAAGGACCAATTATTGTGGCTTTAAGTTCTAAAAAGAAAGAAAAAAGCAAAATTGTAAAAAGAATATAAACTTTACATTGATGCAATTATAATAAAACTGTATTTTTTATTTTCTCATTTGTTGTTAAAAAATAAGATATCCTACCAACATATAAACAGATGTTTCGTTAACCCTTTCACACCTACAAAGAAATGGTGGAATAAAGTTTTTATAGATTGGTGATGTCAGCAGTAAATTCGACTAATGGGACTTAAATGTCCCATGCCAAACTCCTGATAGGACATATATGTCCCACCCGAAGTCTCTTCCTGGGTAGGGGCACACACAAATAAGATAAATACTAGTTTAACATGCATAGATTTGTAAAAAATAGCCCATTATAAAAGCTTGGAACTAACTAATCGTCTCCCGTACCGAAAGGGTTTAGCAAAGTCCTGAACAACGAGTTTTATTTATTTTTGTTAGTACTTTGTTTTATTTAAAACAAATTTTTACTTTTGCTGTATTTAATTAAGAATTTCCAAAACTTGTTAATTCCACTTGAACAATTTTCTAAGGGTGAATCAGATCAAATTACAGTTATTTCAAATTTGTTTTCTAATTACATAACTTAAAGCTAACAGGCAGATAATTCAAATAATTTATGATTTTATCAATATATACCACAGTGCAACACGAAGAAAAAAAACATATACGGACACCACTACGTGATAAAAGACCAAAAAATAAAAGGCCAGTTTTTCCCATTTTTTTTTTTTGTATTGTATGCTGCGTCCCTTGATGCGTGTGCGGAGTTTACTGCTTTGCCTGTGCTGCTGCGGTCAGTGCGTGAGTTGTTTATTGAGATCTAAGGTATATTTTTGTAGCTTGTTGTTTCCTTGAATTTTTAACGGTTTGCTACCTATGGACGTGAAAGGGGGAAAAAAGGCAAAAAAATCGAATTTTTAAAGTTTTTTGCGATTTTGATTCCGTATATGGTTATTTTTCCATTAATTAAACAATTAAACACAGTGTATTTTACCAAGTGTTAAAAAATAAACATTGAAGTGTTTTTTTCATTTATCCAAAAATGTATTATCGTTTAATAAATGCGTTTGTTTTATGAACCTCCACAATTGATTCACTGACACTTCTCTAATCTGTCGAAGTTGTTAATTTCATTTTATCTAAACAATTATTTTTGGTATTGAATTACACCAAAACGACTGACCTTTTGTCAAAGGTAAGACATATTTTACTATTCAGATTTGATTTCCACAAAAAATGGAAATTAAAACGTTTTGCTATGGAACTACTCAATTTAAGTATGAGTATTGAAAATATATGTTATGAAATAATTTTCGTCTTTGGTTGATAACGATATTTAATTTTAAGACGCAGTAAATTTTTACTAGTTATCGGACAAAATGCAGTACACATTACTAAAAATTGGTGAGGCCAATCAAGTTTCATTACCATGTAAAATTTACTGTTTGCTGCAATTTGTAATACGCCCATCGAGCATAACTTAATACTGCTTTTTACTTCAGTTAAATTGTCATCACAAGAATAAAATCTTAACTTCTAACGCTCTTAATCACAGTTTAATGTGTATGAAATACATTCTCGATTTTAATTGTGGAAAAGGTTTAATGCTTACATACATGTTTATTATAATAAAATATATTACAACCAGCGTTTAAAAATCTGCAGTCAAAGAAGAAAAACTGCCAAATACTGAGAAAAAATTCAAAAAAGTCGCCAAAAGTAAATTTTGTTTTGTTTCTGTTATTTTTTTTAATAACATAAAATGGAGATCCTGTATTTAGTTAAAAAAACCAAAATTATGTACGCAAGTCTATAAGATCGTACACTTCAGCCTCATCGATTTCATTACTAGTGGTTTGGCTTGCATACATACCATTAGAATTAAATAGTGACTGAATATAAAATTGTTAATATTTTAGCAACACAAAAATCATGTGATTTTTTATATTACTAGTGATAAGAAAAATTACATACTGTTAAAAAAATCGCTGAAATAATATAAATAAAAATCGCAAAAAAAAACGCCAGTCGCCAAATGGAAAATCCCACCGCCAAACACGTTTCAAAATCGCCATATCTGACAGCCCTGCGTAGGGGTCAACTTTTTTACATTTTTTCTTTGTTTCTCGAGAAGAACAATGTTTTGCTCTAAAAGATATTGACCTCAAGTATTTCGTTCTTGTATTTATCCACCAGATCTCTGTTTTAACCACCTGAATGTCAGAAAGTTAAAGCTCGCAAATCCTTAAAGTTTTAACAAATTTGAACCCTGAGTTTGGCGAATAAAAACCGCCTTATAAAAATACTTTATATTTAAGGGGATGTACGGGGATTTTTTTTGGGTATAATGTACATACATATATGTAATTAATGACACATGTATAATAACGATCTATAATCACAATACCCCAAATTCATAAAAAATATTTTTTCATAGAAAATTTGTTTCATAAACCATTAATTAATCAAAAATATTCTTTATGAATATGGGGGATAATTTTTTAATTAAACGAAAACGAACGTACGATTTAATTAATAAATTGTTTGTGGGTAAACATTTTGTGGTTAAATACTTTTTATTTTTTTAATAATTTTTGTCTGAAAATTCGAGTTTTAATTTTAACAAGTGTTTTCTAATGTTATCGCATAATAATAATAATTGTTAACTTAATTTGCAAGGTAACTATGAATTCAAATCGAATTCATTCATCGTTGTCTCATATAAGTATTCCTGAAAACTTGTATTCTTTTGCGTCAGGACGTTGTTACTCTTGTTTCACATCCGTTTTTCTCCCCTTCACCGAAGGAAAAGGGTTTATATAAGTTTGTCAATTCGTTTGTAATTTCTGCAATATTGTTGAAAGACCCTATAGAGTAATTTTGGGTCCTTATGAGGAGCGTAGTTCGTTTAACGATATTCGAGTGACCGTTGAAATGGGCTTTCCGCAGGCCCCTGATATGATGTTATATATTTATAATTATATCGCATATAGTCTGGAATGACTGAGATATAAGCAAAAAACCACGACTGTCTCTTATTTGACCCATAAACCCCTTGTTGTTGTTTTTTTTTTAATTTTTATACCACAACAACGTTAATTCTTAAGTTAAAAACTTGTGGTCTATCAGGAACGAAAAAATGACTATGTCAGTAGTTTATTTTCTTTTACTGAAAATTATACGTTTAAAATAAAAATAGACGTGATTAATAACTACTTTTTGAATAACACCCATGAAAAGGGATTATACAATATAATTTTGTCAAAAAATTTGCTACTTTGTTCCAAAGTAAAATAGATGTATTTTTAACCAATCCACAAGGCAAATGTAACAATTTAGGTGGAGAAAAATTGATAAAATACTTATGCTAATATATGTCAATCTTCTTAAGTGTTTGGCCGACTAAGTGGCAGTAATAGCTAAACAATAATTTAACACACTTTTTTACGATAGTACCCATGGACCAATTAGTAGGTCTGCGCGAAACTACAACAATGCAACAAAACAAAAAGCAACATTCATTTTGTTTGCGTAAAAAATAGTAAAAATGTCAATAACAATTGCTACAAAAACAATTGCACGAAAAACACAACTCTGCAAAAAATCAGGAGGCGTTTCGAGCAGACCTACTAATCGGGCTATGATAGTACCCAAAGCTTGATGAATGCATATCAGTAACGTACGCACCCAGACAGAAATATCAGTTTGCATTTATATGTAATTTTTTTGATTTTTTATTCTATGAAAGATGGATACTTTGTAATTAAATTTTTTCCCTATATTCATAAAAAAAAAACATTTCAGGCTTATAAAATTTGTAAATGCAAAATTTAGTGCTGAAGTTATTTCAAAACATTCTTTTAAGTTTTATTGAAAACCGTGATTCCATCGACCATAACCCCCAATTACTTTTGATGATGATTTTGTTGTTCCAGTATTTTAGAAAATGCGTACACTAATTTTGTTATCACTTGAAAGCTTTGTTCACAATGGGAGAAGCATTTTTGTTTTTTCTTCTATCTTCCCAAAGTATTTCATATATTTTCCTTTAATTTTTCGTAACTAAAGTTTTTTAAAAAAGTTGAGTCTACTTCTATTTCAAAATGTTTTAAAAAATAATAAAAAAAAAATTAATATTGCTGATAAATAATGCAAAATTCGTGAGTTTGTGAAAAAAATTGTTGCCAGATTTTGAACACCAGTGAAAATGTTGCTGACTGTTGTGAACGAAGCTTAAATTACTTAAGAAGGTATTGTAGTTTGTGTCTACTACTCCAAAAAAATAAGTTTTAAGAAGGGATCGTAAAGGCGATAAGTTACATTTTTATCATTATTTCTTGAATTAATTTTTCGCTTAGAAATTAAAAGTTATTTTCTGAGTTTTATTTATTCCTTAAGAGTTTTATTTTTATTAAAATAAAGAAAAATATAGTTTGGTATACGATATACAATAAATTTTCTCATATATACATTTAAAAAAAGTTGTCTGTAAAGAAAATGATGTACGTTAAATTAACTTATTATTTAAAACAAATCTTGTGTATGGATAACTTAGCAATCTGTGCCAAGTTTATATTTCTTATAAATGTTAGTTTTGATATAAATCTTGTCAACCACAACTTTTAAAAAAAGGTACTATATCGAGGCAAGATTTTGTACTTGTAATTCTTGAGTAGACCATGTGCCCCATAAAAAACCCCCTCAAAAACGAAAAAAAAATTAATTTATTTTATTTTGCCAGTTCAGTTTATTTACTCTGCCCCATGCATATTAGTTATCAAAGGTTTTCTTGGGATTCAAAAATTAATTAACAAGGTTTCTTTCAAATTGCTAAATTCCCATTTCATACTATTGAGAAACTGAAATTTATTCTTGAAGGGATAAGCTATTCCTAAATATAAGCTAAAATAAAGTAATTTGTTTTTATTTTTGTTTTTTCTTAACCCACTCAACTCTAAATGTAGTTGTACATTTAGAGTTGACAAAAAACCAACCAATTGTAGTCGGGACTGTAAGAAAAGATAAACTCGCTGTTTATTGTTGTTGTTTTTGTTTAAGCTTTGATATTGTAACAAGTTAAACTGAGGTTTATAATTCTTATTCGCTTAACAGTTTTATTTGTATAATATCTTTAGTTTTTCTAAAATCTTTGGATGGAGTTTCCTGACGATCTGGCCTAAGCAACCAGTGAAATGCGCATAGGAATAGCTTATCCCTTCAGCAATCAATTTCAGTTTATCAATAGTATGAAATGGGAATTTAGCACATTTGAAAGAAACCTTGTTAAATAAGATTAAATTTTTAAAGTATGAGTAAGTAAGACAAAAATTGGTTATTTTTCAGTTGAAAAAAGTAACCAAAATGGAAAAAAGTACACATTGAGAAAAAAAGTAACCAACTTTGGTTGAAAGTAACCAAGACGGCAAGCGGACTGTGAACAGCTGGCTTAGCGAACCCCTTGTGTATTCCATCATGGCCAGCGCGTACTGTAGTGAAGTTTTCTATCTCAGTCAATTTAGTGGTTTTATTTCTACTTTTTTTTTATTTTGCGGGTGTTATTTGACAAAATCAAATAACATTAGTACAGTTCCACATGCCTAGCGAAACAGTCCGAACTTGCACAAAATAACCCAGAAGCGTTCCACATAATAATTGTTCTTCAATTATGAGAGTAATTCAGAGAATAATTTTTCTTATTTCCTATAGAAATTTGCACGAACTTTTTTTTTTGGAAAGTTCGGGCAAGAATAAACAATCAGCTGATTATGTTTGCACATGAAATCGATAAATTAATCAGAAAATTTGCAATCAAAAGAAAATGTTTAGTTTTTATAAAAAAAATATTTTAAAAAGCAACATGTAAGATTTTAATGGAAAAATTATAGTGGTAAATACAAGTGCTGGGAAAATAGCGATAGTACTATCGATAATATCAATAACGATATTATTATTTAAAATACAGCTATGAAGACATGTAACAGCAGCTACACACACACAGTTTTTTCCGCAAGTTTTTACTTGCTATTATTAATTCGCGCTGAATTACAGCGATGAATACAAGCAGGATTGCTTAATTGTGATATTTTACTGCTAATTAAAGGCCTTTAAGTCGAAATTTGTATATGTTTACATAGGGACTGAAATGTCAAATAGTTTTGCAATTGCGAGCATAGGACAAAACAATGATCGCACCATTAGAGGAAAAGTCCGCTAGATTGAATACCTTTTGGGCTGAATATCAAAACCAATTTGGAAAATGATCTAAAATTGCAATAAAATATCTTATAGTCTCTGCTGCTTTGGTCCCTTCAGAAAAGTACTTATAAATTTTTAAAAACTGTTATCTAAAATGACGTGCGCACATACATACGTCTCATACACTCAATAAAGTGATAAAAACAACGAACTGAAGTCTGACAAAAAAACTAGTTAATGTTTTCCTGCACAAGTACGAACATTCAGCTGTTAGTAATATCGATAGTGAAATCTGAACTATCGATAAATATTGATAGTTTCACAGCACTAGTAAATACATAATTGCATACATATTTTTCTTAATCCTTATTAAAAAAATATATTAAAAATGACAATGATGAGAATGTTTTGTTTTTATAATGTTATGACTAGTCTAAGAACGATGTCGATCAATTACCTTTCCCAATCATTAAATTTGCGTTAAAGTAGCATCGATTTGTTTTTGCATATTGTTGCAGAGGAAATTAAAAAGTAATTCGATAATATTACAATTTTTATTGAAATTTATTTTTTTATATTTAAGCTAAATTGAAAAACGATTTTTTGTGGAAATTTTTTCAGTTTTTAGAGCATATTTATTATTTCGTTAGTGTATATTTTGAATTTTTAGTGCATATTTAGAGCGCATATTTTCGATATTTTTGTGCATCTAAAAGAGCGCAGCACAAGTATTACAAGAAGTGCAAAAAAGGTTTTTTCATTTCACATTTTGGGTAACTTTGGAAAATATAGAGTGTAATTTTAATTTTATTCTCATTAGAACTTGCCTGAGATCTTGTGGAGTACACCTAATTTTGTTCATGACAAAACGTTTGTCGCACTTATCTAAGTACATATGCACATTTCTTTTCGCTAGATGTAACAACATAAGATCTTTCAAATACACCCAATAAACGAATACTTTGGCAAAGAACAGAAAAATGTTCAAAAAACTAAAAAGTTAACCTTTTTTAAAAATGGTCCAGCTTACGAACGGATGAATAGCTGAGAGTCGTTAATAATCATTAATTTTTCCCAAGTCTGTCTTTCGAACTCGTACTTATTTAATGAATCATTTCAAATTGGGGATTAATTTTAGTGACATTTTTTTTTTATTTATTTCAACATTTTCGAAATTTTCTTTTGTTGTGTATTTTTTTGTCGAAAGAAATGTTGAATCGTTTATTACTTTTGTTGTAAGTACGAATGTTTTATTTAGTTGCAAATGACTTTAACAAATTGAATTTTATTTATATGATTTGACAATTAATTAAATCATGTTTGTGTATGTGTTAGTAATTTTTGTTTGATACATATTGTGAAAAAAATGTATAATTTGTAATATTTAATGGAAAAAGAATTTAGTACTGTGATTTCGTAATTTTTTTTCAAATAGTTGTGATTAATAATGAATATCTTGTTTTTAAATAAATAAATGTATTGAACATAAGACTTGATAACTGGTTAATAACTAATAAATTTGAAAAATGTAAAAAAGTAAAACAAAATAGTAATTAATTTTAAGTCAAATATTATCAGGGGTGTTTTGGAAATCGAAAACGCAAAACGCAAGAATTACGAAGTTGTTTTTAATACTCTTTAAATCGAATTTTTATAGTTTTTTTTTTTTATTAAATTCTGTTAAAAAGAAACATATTTGTATAATAGTTGTCATAAAATTCTTTTTTTACAGAAATCTTATTATAAAACGACGTTTGAAATTCTAGCGTTTTACGTTTTCGATTGCCGGAACACCCCTGTATAATTTGTCTATGTTAAAAAATATTTTGGTAAGATTTTTTAAGAATTTTTTACAAAATATTAAAATTTTTGACTACAAAATGCAAATAATCTTTGTTTCGAAATTTGTCCCTTAATAGATGCAACATAATCAAATTGATATATTCACCCCAGTTAAAAAGGGCGAGATCAAGTTTGTCGCTCTGTTTGTAATTTTTAAACAAAAAAATTCGTACGAAAATTACCTTTTCTAAAAAAGGTAAACATTTTTCAATCTTTAATTGTTTCAAAATTGTAGGGCTTAATTAATAATTTGAAATTTTTAACATAAAAGAAAACAAGTAAAAAGTATAGTCGGCTAAGCTCGACCATATGATTCTCTACGCCACAGTATATAAGAACCAATTTTTGCAAGTATACCCTATTTGGGACCCATAGGTAATCATGGACCTGCCAAACCAAAATTATGTAATTGAATTAAAGATTCAGTTAAAAGTTCTTTGTGGCTATTATTATTTAGATATCATCATCTTTATGATTTTTTTTTGCTTTAAGTGATGTTTGGAAGGGGGTTTAAAAGGGATCTGTGGGTCATTTTTGACCCACCTGCACAAAACATATAAACCATCATTAAACTCGTAAAATTGGGCGTTTAAACTACCAATACACACGATATGAATTTGACAAGATTTATCTGATTGCTGCCACATGTTAGTTTTTTAACAACATATAATACATGGGACACTGATTTATAGTTGTAGAGTTCAAAGTACATATAAATTCAAGTTAAGTTCAAATAAACCAGCGATTAAATCATCAGTGATTTATTAGCCATTCGTCTACATTTTGCTTAAACGCGTTTAAACTTCTAGTATATTTTTGACGGCTATAACCGAATAACTTGGTGAAATTTAAATTTCCCTTTAATGTATCAACTAACAAATTCCTATAAATTATTGTCACTAGTATTATTTTTCACTTTGATATAACTTCCACCATTTATTTTGGATCCTTTGCGAATTAGCCATGTCTGTCTCCTGATAGAGCCGCAGGCAAGAACCCAAGTTCAAACTACAAACCTGTTAATACTTTCTATAGCATACAAGGTTTACTCTGTGATAAAAATGTGGCAAATCGGCTAATTATTTCAACTAATTTCCATCTAAATGAGCTTTGGAAGGCGCAATGCCTGGTAAATGATTTCTGTGTAAAAAGTTCGTTTGGTATTTATTAATTAGCCCATATTTGCACTAAATAATTAATAATTAATATTTAATTATTTTTCATATACTTTTCCAGCAACGTCCTCATTTATTTCGTTAAGTGTTTCCTTTATATTTATGTTTATTTGTATAAACACTTGTGTGGGTATGTGTGGTGTTTGTCAGTTATTTTAAATAACAAAAAAAGAATTAGAAAAAATAAAGAATAAAAAATATAAACGACGACTGCATAATAACTAATGGCTTGTATTTCCTATTTTATTTATATTTTTGGGCCAGTTATTCTTTTCTTCTTCATCTTTCTATTTCAGCCTCCTTAGAGAGGAATTTTAGCACAGAAGCACTTACACAGAACTTAAGAACGTTAATGCCGCATTGCATTTTAAAGGCAAAACGAATTCTCAACAAATATACAACAATAACAAAAATATGAAAAAACAAATGCAAAGAAAAGGAAAATAAGGTTACATTTTATTTAATGTATACAAGTCTTCAGTTGGTAAAATAGTTTAATGGACTACCACATTTGGAAGGTTGGGCGCGGGTACCTTCCTCATACATACTTACACTCTTATAAATAGGGGCGAATTAATGTATGTTCTTGTGTAGAGGATTTATTATAATTGTATTTTAAGTGGAAATAAATAAAGAAATTTAAGTCTTTAACTGGAAGCAAAATTCAGTGGACACATTCATAAAACGAAACTGTTGCGCAACTGTTGACTGTTTTTCATTAAAAAAAAACTTTTGAATTTTAAACTTATTCTTCATCCAAATGGACTTAGGACAATATTAAGTAGTGGAAGCTGTTATTGTTTTGATTTTAAATTAAACATATTTGACAAATAGAATTATTCATTTTTTAATTCGAGCTGTATCCCTTTTTCTTTGTCTTCGGCATGTGTAAAAATATTCACTTTTTGAAACTTAAGCCAGAAATTTTTAATTTGTTTGTTCAGCTCTAACGTGAAAAGATAAGAATGTGAGTTGGGTCACATTCAGTTTCCAATGAAAGTTGTGAAAAAAATTATGTAAAATATATTTAACATGCAGACAGACACAAATGATTTGTTTGTTTTTATCTTTAAAAAAAAGTTAAAGAAATTTGAATTTATTAATGCAGAAATTATTTATTTATATTTGGATTGTTTCCGAAAGGTGGATTTTTAGATGATATGGTTATGTAGTTATATAAAAGCAACAAAATAGTTATATTGAAACAAAATTTAAACGTATTTTGTTGTTGTGAATATAACTAGGGTGTTCAGTCGATTAA
The DNA here is from genome assembly GCA_949318255.1 of Pollenia labialis. NCBI lineage: Eukaryota > Metazoa > Arthropoda > Insecta > Diptera > Polleniidae > Pollenia > Pollenia labialis. The sequence continues at coordinate 1,051,524 of OX439143.1, read as the reverse complement.
TCAAACAATTTTAGACGATTAATTTAAAATTGCTAATTTCGATTAAAGGTTTAATAAAAAAAAATATTGTGCGAAGGATAAATCTAATAGGGCTAATTGTAACAGGTGTTAAAAATTTTTTTAAGGTAAATGTTTTTTAACAACTTCTCTAATTTACCATTTACACAGTGACTTGAAAAAGATGCTCCACCAACAAATCAAAGGGTCTACAAGTAGTCCAATGAATAAATATTTTTAACAAGAAACTTCGATCGATTCTCTAGAGGAAATTATTTGCAGAAACATAGCGGAGGATGGAAAGTCCGTGAAATTTAAAAAAAAAACCAAAGCTATATTTACAATTTGGAGCTGCATTGACAAGTTTTTTTAAAAAAATAACGTTTATTTTCTCAAGTACTAATTTTTTCTAAAATTATCGAAAAAAAATCTCGCAATTTATAAAATTTCTGGACTTAGAATTATTCGATTAATCGATTAATTATTAAATTATTTTCGTTGATATATATCGATTAATCGTTTAATCGAACAAAAATAAAACTCGATTAATTGAACACCTTTAATATAACTAAATAATCATATAACCTGATAACCAGCCTTCCGTGAGTAACCCAATTATTTATAGGTATGTGATGAACTGTAATGGTTATAAGTTATATTGAAAAAAATGGCTTATAAGTAATTATTTTTTAATGCCATTTATCGCCATTTTGATAAGACCATTAACGGGTTCTTTCTTATACAATGTAACAATAACGAATAAGATTTTTTAAGTTTACTGTTTTAATATGAAAACAAAAAAATTTAAGTAAAACTTAAAAAAAAATACAAATCGATAATAAGCAAATTCACAAAGTTTTTAAAGTGCTCAAAAATAAAGTATTTTTTTTAGGCTTAATAGCACTGGTGTGAACTGCCTGTTGTATTATGATATAATATGATTGTCAACCAAAACCAGCCCGCTTTAAAGATATGTATGTACACATTTTGAAGGAATTTTCTGCACAGATCTAATGGATTTTGACATTAACCCAATCAAAAATTACATTTAAATTCAACCTATGTTACGCTTCATTGGTGGAAAGAAAATGATTTTATAAAATAGATGAGAGAAAATTTAATAAAACAATGATTATTTTTCATAACATTAATGAAACATTTCATTAGCATAACGAGGAATAGTCACACGTTTTATGAAATTGTTTAATTTTTTCAATGAAATGATTTTTGTATTCCAACGAAGTTTTTAATTAATTCAATGACATAAATTCATTAAAATTATTACTGAATTTCGTAATTTTGGCGGCAGTTTCTCAATAGTTTAATGATTAAGTTTCTTGATTCCAATTAGTAGTATTTATTACACAGTACAACACAGAAAAAAACGGGCTTCTGACAATATATTCTGATAGAGAAGACCAATAACAGACAAAAACATGTGTTGTATAGTGTTGTCAAATATTTTCTCGAATAAAGAAATTTCACTCATCGCTATGAACTGGCTTTACGTTTAGTTCTTTGTCTAAATGTTCTATAAAAAATTATAAAAAAAATCAGAATGTTTTGCCTGAATCTGTTTTTCTGTTTTGTCACGCAAATAATTTATATTGATTAATTTTCATAACATTTTAGGAAATTCAAAGTGCTTTCAAAAGAAGATTTTTGCCTAGTGTCTAGTTTTATGTGTAAATCGATTTTTACGCTTGTTAAAATTGCTGTTTTTCAAAAAGATGTCCCCTTCCAATTGAATCTGCTTAGCGATGTACTTTTCAATACGTCAGCATTTTAGCTTTTGTGTGAATTAGAGGCAACTCGTGTTCACAAAATTCCAGCTTCAAAATTCTACACTTAAATTAAAACCATAAACACGAGTATTTTCTTTCCAAATGCACCCCCAAAACACATTTTTAAATGGAAAGTATTTAATTTGCTTGTACCCATAAAATACAAGTGGTGGGAGGACGGATAAGTGGGAATAGCGTTGCTTCCCTTTAGGTAAAATATAGAAAAGAAAAATGTAGAACAAACTTTACAGTAAATTACAAATGCTAACGACAAATGTGCTTTGCAGAAAACAAACACCCAAACACGAAATCTCAAGCGCACAGATACTCAAAGCAACAAAAATCAAATAAAATTTTTTTTAAAAAATAAGTGAAAAGTATGTTTTTTTCATAAACATGCACGTATCCTGAAGTACCTTTTCCATCTTACTCTTCTTCGAGTGGTGCGAAATTATTTTTTAACAATGCTCGTTTAAATGGAATAAATATTCACTTATTTTTTTATATTTATTCGGAGTTGTTGATGTAGATTTAGTTGTTTTTGCTTTCAGTTGAGTGTTTAAATGGCAGTAAATTATTTCAGGTGTGGGAGTGTGTTTTTATTATAATTTATATATGAATAAATTCTTCTACTTCTTTGTCGCATCAATAGATAGTACTACGTAGCAAAAGCACTACTAGTTATTAAGTGTGGGGCGGAAAAATGCTGGTGTCTGCATGAACATTAAATTTCATTAACGACAGAGTAAAAAGATTGGAATGGGCAGCAGAAACACCAACAAAAACAACAAAAATATCTGGATGTTTGTTAACGCCAATCATTTGCTTCCATTTGCATGATAAAAATTAACAGCGAAAAAGTTAAACAATTTATTTTTTTTTTAAATTGAGGTAACGAATGATTGTTAGGTGAAATGTTGTTTAATGTTTAAGATTGTCAAAACAACATCACTACACACGTTCCAAAACCTGCAATATTTTGAAATTATTTTAAGCATTTATAAGTTGCGTTTAATGGAAAATTCTTTAGAGAAATATTTTTGTAAACTTAAGTTGACAGTTAATAAAATACCGCCGAGTAAATTGCGGAAATTGTTGTAGACTAGCAAAAGTTTTGTGGGGAGAAACAAAAACCAAATTAAAAATATGCAAAAATAAGTGTGTTGAAGTCAACTTCAATATTATTGTATTTTTGGGAGTTTCGTTCAATATGGATCCAAGTTATTAAACTTTATTCGGTGCAAACTAAATTGATATCAACTATTGAACATCGTTAGCAATGACCTTTCCTCGTGTTTAGGCTAACAAATAGATTCGAAATCACGCCAATTTTAATACCCAATTCTATATAAAAGTGTATTCCAGTGAAGGTGTTTATGAAAATAACTGCTTGTCAAAACGGCAAGGTCTGGGATATATGGCGGATTAGACAACATTTGTCATCCATAATACATGTGCCCAATCTACTGCTCGCTTAAAACGGATCAGATGTGTTCGATATCCTGTAACTTGGGGCATGCAAAATCGACTTCCCGCTTAAGTACAGTCATTTTGACTTAGCTGCACAATCTCCTTTGCACGATTTTTTGTGCAGATAAATAAACAATGAAGCTATCTTAAATGTATTAAGCTGCCTTAATGTGCAGGTACGCAATTGTGGTTGCCTGCAGCCAAAGTAAAGTGTTTGAAAGAGGAGTAGCAACATTTTTATTAATAAATTGATAGTAACAATGACGTTCAAACAACCTGTAGTCATTTGTTATGCATTTTGTAATGACCGAGATATCCAAATTGGTAACAATAAAGTGGGGAACAGAAAAGACGCTATAGTACAACGTTAAGAATAGCGCTGCAATCTGTCAAAAGTTAAAAACGACAGTCGTTGCAGTTGAAGCGCTAAATTCGAAATTTTGGACTTTGTTGCGCTACAGAGCATTCGTCAACTTTAACTACTACAACTACTTTATTCTGTTCCAGGCCCTAGATTTGCTATTCCTTTCATATAATCGTGGTAAAGTCGCTGTAACCACAAACCATATGCATAAATGTGGGAACATGCAATCAAACTAAATGAATTATAATGATGCCAACTTGACTTGCTTGCGATTTTTGTTTTTATAAACAGCTTAAATTGTATATTTATGTGAAAAAGTGGACACCATAATTTTTTATGTGTGCAGCTAACTTTGATGTTTTATATGAAAATATTTTAAAGCTGCCCTTAAATATGATAAATATGCAGGTACACAAAATGCACGTAAGCAAGGATTTAGAAGAATAATTACAGAAAATATGTATTTGAGGCAGTAAAGTCAAAGTGCAGCTATCTTGAATTTTTAGTATGAAAATAATTTTAAAATGCCTAAAATTTTGTGCATTTATCCTTAATGCGCAGGTATATAAAGTGCACTTAAAATATAATTTGTATGGTATTTTAAACAATAATGACACACAATATTAATTTTGTGCAGTTAAATCAAAAGTGCAGCTTGACCTAAGGCAGTTAAGTCAAAACTGCTGTATACAATTTTCTTGCCTTTAGCCTACTGCTTGGAATGATGTTGAACGTTCTTCTTCGCACACACCATATCTTACTATCGGTAGTTGTCCTATTCAATCTTTTTAACATTAAAAAAAACACTATCGAATTATCGTTCTAATAAAAACTAAAATTAAAATACAACGACCATCTACACGGAAAAAATGATTTATATTCTAAATCACCAGAAAATATGGCTTAAACCAAGAACATTTTGCGCCATTCTCGTACAAGCCAAAAATTTCTTATTGTGAGCATATGTGCGGCTTGCTTTAAGCAACAGTTATGACTCAAAGTGAACTTAAATTTACTTATTGACTTACTCATATTGTTTTTGCAACGTTTAAAATTTAAAAATTGAATAAAAATTTCTGTAGAAAGCAACAACAAAATTTCAAAATATTGTTGACTTTGTTTTTGCTTTCAATGTAATTGATGCATTGCGTTTTACACAATTAGGGCTTTACAACGTTATTCACAGCTTTGCATCAAGTATAAAATAGTTTTAACTAGCAGTTTCTACCGCCTATCGCTTTGTGGTCCCTTTAAGAAATTCTAGATTTGTTGTGGACTTATTTGTATGGCATTCGCCACTGCAAAAACAATAACTAATTTTTGGATTTTTAAAAATATGTTGGTGCAATATCAGTGCTAACACTTCAAAACATTTAACTACACGGAAAGAAGTTTTTTTTCTAAAGCAATCAATTTTGTTTCTTAAAACATCAAAATACAGAATCCTAAAATAATTTAACTTATTTTGTTCGTATTTATTAAGATTTTCTTTAATAAAGAAACATTTTCTCTAAATAAAAAAATTCGCGTTTTTGGTTTGTGATCCAAAATTTCTTAAAACAAGAAATTAGAAATTTGCAAGTTTTTCTAAGTTCAAGCTGCATTTATTTAATACTGGCTTTTTATAAATAACCGAGTTTCTTGCATCAAGAAACAATGAAGAAAATCCTCAAAAAAACTTGGATTTATTTTTATTTGAATCAGAATATGAAGCAAATCAAACAAAAGTTTCTTAATTCTGTGAATTTTGACATTTCGTTTTTTTTGCCAACTTATATTCGCTTTCTTGATTTTTATTTTTTGTTGTTGTTGCGATTTTATTTAAAATAGATAAAAAAAAAGTAAGTAAGAGTTAAAAATTTATGAAATGTTTATTAAACGTTTAATAGGCTATTAAAAATTTATAAATACAGTGGTTTCCCGATTTAACGAACAATTGATTGTCAGCCCTGTTCGTTAAATTGAAAAATTCGTTAAATCCAGTACTAAAAAAAATATTTTTTCATGTAACAATAAATTAAAAGAACAATTCTATTACAAGTAAATGGATTTTAAAAAATAAAATTAATGAAAAAAGTTATAATTTAAAAAAAAAAATATTAGAAAAGAGTACATAATTATTTAAAGAAACTTGTTATTGACGTTTGTTTTTGAGATTTCTTTAAACTTTTTTCAATTGCTTTCTTTCATGATATCGCTTAAAATTACCATTTATGCAAATGGACAAACTCGCGAGACTTGTTTCATGAAGACCCTATTTAATTTGTGTTATTTTAAACATTTAATGCCAATTTGTTTTTAAAAAACCCATCAAGAAAGCCCAAAGACTAAAGTGCTTTAATTATTACAAGAATTTATTGTTTGAGATTTATAAACACTTGAATTTTTCAACGGAAATGGTGGTAAGCAATAAAAAAATGTGTTTTTATAAATGCACAATTGAACTGCCCATATTTACGAGTCAAAATTTCTGGGCAAATTTACGAAGTTTGTGTAAATTAATTCTCATACAATTTTTGACAATTCATTTGCGAGGGCGTAAATATGCACAGATTGCGAGACTTTAAAGGGATATCATGAAAACCCTTAATGTCTTGGATGTATCGATATTATTTTCCTGTTCCCACTGAATACATACATCAAAGCTTTTGATTACATATCTGTGTTTAATTTTTACCCCTTCATCAGCAGGTACATCGTTTTCTAATCGTGCATTAATTTCTTCATCTTCGTCAAGCCTACAACTGTTTGCCTGACTACTCCATCCATGTATTTAAATAAGTTTTACGAATTGTTTGTATATTATTTTTATTTATTCGTAACATCGACTACCAAATTGGATTTTAATTCGTTATACACAGTACCAAAGGTAAACTTTTTGCCTGTTCGTTAAATCCCGAATTCGCTAAATCGAGAGTTCGTTAAATCGGGAAACCACTGTACTCTTTTTTCCACTTATTAAGCTGCAATGATGCGTTTATGAATTAGACTGATAATATTTAATACTTTTTAAATTATTTTGTTATTCGTGCTTAATTCCCAATTTTTATTATTTGATAAAAACCCTGAAATTTATTGCTGATGCCACGCAGAGAAAAAATATGGTTGGGCATGGTTACGGCAACCACACTGTGTTTATTGTAACAATATATTGTTGTTGTACACAAATAATTGTTAGTTTTATTAAATATCAGCAATATTATAGTTACTGTAAACATATTAATGTTTATCGCAATTATAAATTTGAGTATTGTTGACCGAAAAATAATTATTTTTCTAACAACTAAATTATGATAACTTTCAAAACATATTATATTACTCACAACCATATAATGATATTTAATAGCCATAACATGATAACTTTATATACATTTATCATAATAAGTTTAAGATGCAATCAAAATATCGTTACTCTAATAATATTTTGGTATCGCCATTTGTAAAATAATTTTGTATCAGTTGTGTCGTGTTTTACATAAACATATCGAATTATTTGTTAGTGAGTGGCTAAATAATAAAAAAAATAACCATTAAAATAAACAAGAAATTAAAAAAAAATAAAGAAAAATATTAAAAAAGAAATAACAAAATAACCATTAAAATAAACAAGAAATTAAAAAAAATAAAATAAACATTAAAAATCGGTTGTAGTGTCACAAAATAAAATATCTTTGCTTAAAAATTTTAATAATCTTAAAGTGGTGGAAAAATTTGTGAAATATTGGTGCAAAATATTCACCATTACTGGTAAGTTTTGTGTTATTTTAAGAGAAAAATAATGAAAACTCCATAAAATAATTTATAAATAATGGCGACCTACGACAAAAAGATTACAGTAACTATATTATGTTTTTTATTTTATCATAAGTATTTTTTTCCAATAAAAATATTATGTTTAAAGTTGTATCATATTATGATGTAAAAAATTTATGTATAACAGTTCATATCACTTTGCATCATAATATGACTACTTCTAAGCTTATTATGATTGCCATGACAATAATATGATTACTTCTAAACTTATTATGATTGTCATGACAATAATATGATTTCTTCTAAGCTTATTATGATTGCCATGACAATAATATGATTACTTCTAAACTAATTATGATTACCATGACAATAATATTATTACTTCTAAATTTATTATGATTGTCATGACAATAATATGATTACTTCTAAACTTATTATGATTGCCATGACAATAATATGATTACTTCTAAACTAATTATGATTACCATGACAATAATATGATTACTTCTAAACTTATTATGATTGTCATGACAATAATATGATTACTTCTAAACTTATTATGATTGTCATGACAATAATATGATTACTTCTAAGCTTATTATGATTGCCATGACAGTAATATTATTACTTCTTAACGTTTTATGATTAACAGGATAACAATATGATTAAGGGAAAAATATTATGATGTAATATTACGAACATATTTGGTCATAATATGATTTAATAACAATCGTAATATGGTGACTACAATCATGAATCTTATCATAATATGTTGCTCTTAGAATATGTTTACCACAACCATGTTTTTTCTTTGCGTGTGGGATAAGCTATTCCTATGCGTATTTCACTGGTTGGTTACGCCAGATCATCAGCAAACTTCATCCAAAAAGATTTTAGAAAAACTAAAGATATTAAACCAAATAAAACTGTAAAGCGTATAGGAATAGCTTATGCGCATAGGAATAGCTTATCCCATCAACAATAAATTTCAGCGTTTTTATCAAATAATAAAAATTGGGAATTAAGCACGAATAACAAAATCTTTTAAATTAAATTTTGTATTCCCACGAAAATTATTTTGATTTAATACTTTTTTAATATTATTAATCTTAAATTATTACTTTATTATAATTAACATGAATTTTTATTTATGTGTGGTTTATAGAACACAAGCGCCGTTCAACTTACATTTTAACATTTAAACAATACATTTCCTTTGATTTGAGTTTATTTTGTGAGCTACTTAAGACAAACTAGCAGTGTTGCCAATTTAGCCATTTAGTGGCTAGATTTAGCCATTTTTCACCCTGTTTAGCCATTAAAAAATGCATTTAGCCATTAGCCATTTTTTTTAACCCATTTTTCAACTGGTTTAGCCATGAAATTTTTCTTGCCGTTTTTCTTTTAAAAGAATAATTTTTATTTTATTATAAAAATATATAAAAGCAAAATAAACATTTTAAATAATTAAAACGGCTTTAATTTAAATCACAACTTTTACAAATGTTGAAAATCGCTATAAACGATGATGATGAAACATCTTTCAAAATAAAGGAACAGTATTCCAATATTAAATTTATAAAACGGATCAACACAAACAACGGTGTTTCTTTCTGGTTGCAAGTATTTCAATAAAGAGATTCTGGCGGCAACAAATTTTTTTTTAGAAATTTCAGAATTTCCATGGTATAATGCTGAAGTGGAGAGGGTATTTCGCCAAGTAAACATCGTTAAAAGTAATTTGAGAAAAAGGTTACATTTAGCAACCGCTAATTCGGTTTTATCAATGAAATATTTATACCAACACCACAAACAAAAAACATTTTTTATATTTTTTTTGTTGTGCCTGTTTATGATTAAGTGTGCGATATGTTTATTTTAAAATTATATGCATCATGTTAGATGATAAAATTCCTAAATAATCAGTGGTAAGAAATGAATGGCCAACTAATGAATTATTTAAAAATATTTCCTAATAAAATGGTTTTCATGATCGCTCATACAGACAGTAAAATAATTGCCAATTTATTGTAATAATTCATAAATTTATAACAAATCCATTCCATTTCTGAACGAAAAATCTACGTAAAAACACACAATGAGTTATTTATTCAAACATGCAGATGCGATAAAATACCTGTATATGTCCGTCCGTCCGTCAGTTCTTATTTATGCATAATAAAATAAATAAATTTTAGTTTTTAATAAAATTTTCCTTTTTGGTTGTTTTATTTTTATTTTGTTATTTCAGTTAAGGAAATTATGTGCATGCATGTGTGAACATGTGTGTGAATTGTTTAAATAAATATATCAACTATTTATTATGCAGTTTGCATACTAAACAAAATAAAAACATAAAACAAATAAATATTTAGGTATTCCCTGCTGACAAACTCTCTTTCACAAGCTCAACATATACATACGCACATTAAATATATACATACATATGTATTAATATATTTAAATGAGTGTGTGTTTTAAGGTATATATACCTTAACCACCCACATACCACTACTATTGTAAAATAAATAAAATATGTAGAGTCATTCGATCTACATCCGTATGTATCGCATATGTTTTTTATAAAAAAATATATTTGTGTGCCTTTTATATGACTATTAATAAAGTGTTTTTTTTTTTTTTGGTATTTTCAAAATGGCTTTATTGTCGAATGGTTTAAATTTTGTTTATAAGTACGTTGCAGAAAAAAACGTAATTCGGCATTTTGAGACAATTGGGAAATTAAAATCTGTACAGGATATTGATTAAAACAGAAAAGTTATCTATTTATATGAACAAATATTATGGAGTTGGTTAAAGATATTATATATCTAATAAAATAAATGGTAAGTTTTTGATTATCTTATTACCCATGGACAGATATGGCGTTTAACAGCAGGTGCAAATAATAAAATTTTTAAAGAAATAAAAAATTTTAAACTTATCCTAAAATTTTATCGAAAAAATGTCGTCAGCGACGAGGCCCATTGGTGGCATGTCATAACGTCGATTGTCGTAGTGTCCATAAGAAAAGTGACATAACATCCACGGACGTTATGACACTTTGCAAAGTGCTACACTATACGGCATTACTGAGAAGCTTTATCCTTGAGCCCGGCCGAAGGCCGGCTGTGCAGATAAGCTTTAGTTAGCGAAGCCGGTATAACAAAACCATAGAGAAAAAAATCCTTTAGCCCAAAAGTGTTTTCGTTATATACACCCAGAGAAAAAGCAACAAAACCATTTTGAAAACAAATTTAACCATAACATGTTTAATTTAACCAAATCACTGTAACCAACAACCATATTATGGTTAAATTACTTTCTTTAAAAATAGTTTTGTTGGTTGTGACCATAATAAAACATGTTTTTCTCAGCATGTATGTAGATCTTTTTTTTGTATTTAACCTCTTTAGTAATTACGGACCTTATGACACTTTTGAAAGTGTAAATAACTTTGTCATTCCGTTTGTAATTTCTACAATATTGATCTTAGACCCTATAAAGTGTATATATTCTGGATCCTTATGAGAAAGGAAGTTCAAATCCGGCTGTCCGTCAGTCTGTTGAAATGTGTTTTCCGAAGCCCCCCCCCCCCCCATGTATGATGGGGTATATATTTCTGTCAGGTATTCTTATTTTAATTTTGCTATTGAAATTCAGCCAGATCGGTCCAAAAATAGCTGAGATATGAGCAAAAAACCACGACTACCTCTAATTTTTCCCAAAAATCCCTTTTTTGTTGTATTTTTATTACTTTTTCTGTATATCTGGAGAACGGCAAGAGCCAAAGTTTCCAAATTTTGTACAAACATTTAGGCTACAAATACACACCATTGGATTGGAGAAGTGGTGGTGGTGGCGTGGAACTCCCCGTACAAAAATATTAAAGATTGTACAAAAACCTGAATTTTTGGACTGTCATATAACCAATGGTTACGCCTTACATATCAGAAGAACGGAAACTTTAAGTAGAAAATATTTTCTGAAATTTCGGAAAAATCGGTTCAGATATGAAAAAGTTATGACCAAATTTCTTCTTAAACACGTCGGTAAATAAATCTGTCAAATCGATTAAAAAATGGGCAATTTATAAGAAAAATACTCCAAAAATGGGCGATAAAAACACAAACAATTTTATAAAAACCTGAATTTTTAGACGGTATTATATCCTATGGTTACGCCATATTAAATCGGTAAAATCGTTTCAGATACAAAAACGTTATGACCAAAACATATTTATTTTTTTTTTGAAAAATACCTATTTTCAGAATCCCTAGATATTCTCGAGTTCAAGTTTTATAACCAAAGTTACAAAAAGTAACGATTTATATGAATTTTGCTTTGCGTTTTGTAAACATAGCTTGTTTTTCTTAAGCATACCATGACTACACGTATAGAGAGTTAGCATGTTATGACTATTAAATATCATAAAATGGTTGTGAGTAATATAATATGGTTTCAAAGTTATGATTATTTAGTTGTTAGAAAAATAATTATTTTTCAGTCAACAGTACTCAATTTTATAATTGCGATAAACATTGATATGTTTACAGTAACTATAATATTGCTGATATTAATTAAAATAACAATTTTTTGGGTACGACAAAAATAAATATTTTAACAATAAACATAGCGTAGTTGTCGTAACCATGCCCAACCATATTTTTTCTCTGCGTGTACGAATTGGTACATCAGAAACAAAATTGCCAAACCCCAAGAGCGTCCAATTTCAGTCAACCAGGGCACCCGGCAGGCAAACTTAATTCGAGTACGCTGAATCCAGTAGTGCTAACCTGTTCAGTTTGGTTAAGATGACTTCCAAGACTTCAAAAGACATTGCAGAGATGCGCTATTAATACAAAGAAACTCTCTCTGCGTTGCCGTTGTGATACTAAAGTATCAATTTGACAATTTTTCGACGGTCTTGATACCTTTAATGACTCTTTTTTATACCCTCCACCACAATTAGTTGTGAAGAGGGTATATTAAGTTTGTCATTCCGTGTGAAACTTTTTTATTATTCATCTCAGACCCTATAAAGTATATATATTCTGGGTCCTACTACCGGAAAACAGTTTAGTACGCCTAAGCCCGTAAAAAATAATGCTATCATAACAAAATTTTAATTGAAACTGTTACTCCTGATATATTCGAACAGTCGGTGGAGGGTATTAAAGATTCGGCACAGCCGAATATAGCACTCTCACTTGTAATTAGTATATTCAATAAACTAAACCGATTTTGCTACATCTCGAGTAAAAGAGCTATCCTAAAAAACGGGTGGCACCACTGGATTCAGCATACTCGAATTAGGTGAACCCGCCGTTTGTCCAGCTTGACAGGAAAAAGTGTCAAATTCAAACACAGTTCTATTTACTTTGTATGGGTATTACTTTTCTTCTGCTTCTACCTTGACAACTTATAGTCTGACATTTCAGTCAAACCAATGTCACCTGTCAAACTATTCCAATATTATATGTACTAATATCAAACTTTCAACTTAGCCATGCAAAAATGTCCCCCATACACCATATAAAGGCACAAGAGAAAGGAATTTTTGCTAAAATGCCTATAACTTATAAACCAACACACGTACAAAAACTTACTGCCTGGAAAAATATATTGAAACGACAATCCAAAAAAACTCTAATTTTGTTTTGTACATAAATTTTCGAATCGAGAATTTTTATTTAGTTTGATAAACATGCAGTTAGTGTTGATGCCAACCTTCATGGAAACAAAATCTGTTCAGGTGTTACCTAAAACCTGAAGCTCTCCACCTTCCTCGAACTTTGGCGATCAACTTTCGATATTGCTAATGACAGCTGGCCCGCGAACACTAGATTTAGGATTTTTAGGCAATTGTGGCCCCGCATGGATGGAGGGCGAACCATTTCACTACTCATGTTAACCACAAGGGACGTATCATTTTTGGTATCGGTTAGCACGGGACGCAGCCTTATAGGCATATACAGCGGCTGAATGCCGCAAGCTATAGCTTCTGCCGCGGATGCGATTACCAAAATGGGCGAGGAGGACGTAAAACAACTTTTCTCCTGAAAAGTTCTCGCGAGAACGTGACTGACCGAAATTTGTAAAAATTTCAGGTTGGTTCTATGGTGAACGTTTTGTTTAAAGAAGCTTCGGGGTATCACTATCACAATGGATAACTGGTCTACGTGTGTCAGATTAGTACTGACTGGCATTTCTACCTAACCTAAGCTAACTTTTTATTTTGATATAAACCTTAAGCCACGTTCTCATATGCGTTACACGCAATGGTCAAAAATCCCTCAGAGCATCATACAACCAGAAAATGCATTCAAAAAACTACTTAAAATTTTATAAAAAAAACAACCAATTGGTCACCAATTTGGGATATAACAATATTAAGTTACTCAAGTTTCTATTTTTCGAAATCGTCCAGCTGTCGCATTTGCCGTCATCTCTAAAAGCGATTGTTGGGTGAAAGTTAAAATAATGTGAACCTAAAATTATATCCGAAACAGTGAAGATTTTTAAAAAAATATTATTTATTTTTTTTTTAAATATTTCGTAATGAGGGGGCGTGCGTAATAATAAACGTGTTTGACGTGAACATTTTAAAATATCTCGTGCGTGAGTACACTTCTTTCTTTAATATAGAGCGAAATATAAATTATTTATTTTTGCTTAAAAATGTCCGAAAAACTATTTCCCAACAGTATGATTTCAATATTCGAGTTTTAATCAATATTTTGGCTAAAATTGTAATTGGATTTTTTTCGACATAGAGTCTATCGCAAATGGGCTGCTGCTTCTGAGTTGATTGTGCGCAGAAAATAGAAGATAATAAAAAACAATAAAATAATTTATGGATATGCCTCGTTCAAGTCGTTTTCTTTTTGGTGAAATCCGTTTAAAACCAAGTGCGGCAGAGTAAATTTCGCTCACTGTGTACCTCAAATGCACAAACATGGCAACATACAGACGATTATTTTTTTTTAATTTTTTTTTATATTTATTCGGGATTGGGTACAAAACACAAAAATATGAATGAGACATTATTATGATTGTTATTTTTGATTAAAATTTTATTTTTATATGTAGTAAGAAAAGATTTTTGTATTCGAATGGCAAAATGACTGACTTTATGCATAAATAAGGGACACAAATATTACATGTTTTTGTTGAAGCATAAAAAAGATAAAAGAAATATTAAAATTCATAACACTCAATTGCCGGTGTAAAAAAAAAACATAACAATATTTTCATACATTTTGACACCGATTGTTGGTTGAAATGTGTTGATGACGATTAATATAAAGTAACAAAGGTGAAACATGTAATTGAATGACTGCAATGAAGATTGAAAGTTTTAATGGAATTTAAAATAAAAACAAATTTTTCCAAGGCCCATTGAAAAGGTCTGTGCAAGAAGCCTGATGATCATTGTTTATGTTCTTTTTAGTTGTCAAAAGTTGTTTCCATTTTGCTTACATGTGCATGTATACGTTTATATTCTTTGTATATTCGGTAGTAAATTTTTGACAACTAAAAAGAATCGTATTTTGTTTTTGTACAAGTAAACAGACCTGATAGATGGGCCTTGAATTTTTCGATGGAGTTTGTAACAACAAGATTTTTTTTCTATGTTTATTAGATTTAAATTGTTGTTAATTTATATAAATAGCTTGTATATATAGATTTCAAATTGTTTAGGAAGGGAAGGTTTGTTTCTCGTAAATTTTGAGTTCATTTAAAATATCTTGTTATAGTGCTTTCACATTAGAATTGAGCAAAATCAGTACTTTTGGGGAATCGTTTGGACCGTAAGAGTAAAGGAACTAGGTCGTTCCTTTCGTTTATCGTTTATCGTAACTGTTCTTAACTTTGAACAATGAATGAACGAAGAACGAGAAAACTTCTCTGTCTTTGGTAAAAACGTCAACGTGCAAAAAAACTGAATTGGCAAATTGGTTTTTTTTTTTGTTGTTTTCTTACGAAGACAGTAGAATGAAGCAGTTTGTTTTTTAATTTTGTTTTTTCTTTTTACCCGCTTACAACTACAATTCGAGTCGGAAAGATCCCAACCAATTGTAGGGGAATGTAAGAAAAGATAAACTCACTGTTTATTGTTGGTGTTTTGTTTTGGCTTTGATATTGTTACAAGTAAGACTTTTAGTGTTTATAGTTCTTATTCGCTTTAGGGTTTTAATTGTATAATATTTTTGGCCTTTCTAAAATCTTTGGAAAAGGTTTCCTGATGAGCTGGCCTAAGCAACCAGTGAAATGCGCATAGAAGCTAGCTTTCCCTCAACAATAAATTTCAGTGTATTTATCAAATATGAAAAACTGGGAATTTAGCACGTCATACGGAAATCGTATTAATAATAAAAAACATTTGTTTGGTTTGCTTTCATTTTGTGGTGTAATAACTAAAGAATAATTATTATGTGTTTTTTTTTAAACATCTGTAAAAAATAATTATACCTGCATGCCGTTGCTAGTGGTGAGCGGAGGATATATATCTAAAATAAATTTCTTTGGATCACATTTTTAATTTATTAAATTGCGAAATTTGTATATGTCAACCTCGGTCCCTACAAAATCAAACTTGTTCTAAATGTACAGAAATAATTGAACGAAACTCATGTATTGATCCAATCGATTGCAATTTCGAAACGAGGAATCATTAATAAGGAACTATTGAAAAAGTCCCCACCGTTCCTATTAGGGAATCGTTCAATGGCACCAGCTCGGAACGACACACATTTTTGTTTCTATTTTTTTTCTTTCTCAAATAAGGTACATATATATTTTTTATAGTTAGTATAATTACAACATGCTATTTATAATTGAGTTACACGTCTTTCACATTTCTTGCGACCCTTTTAAACAGCACTTTAACACGAGACTATTTTGAAAAGAAAAACTTTAACAATACGAATAAGCGGAGTTGTGCACGTGCATTTCGCGTATTTCCAAAAAAAATAATTAAAATCGAATAAGCAAAAGCGTAATGTTTTTATTCTTCATATTCAAGAATGAAAGAGAAATAGTAAATTTTAGCTTTTTCGTTCAAGTGAAATATGAAAATTTTTTTTTCGCTACCCACCGTTACACCGATCAACTTGTCTTTCAATTTGTGTGCGTGTGCGCAAAAACAGGTGTAATTTTGAAGAAAATATGACAGAATTTGGTACATATGAACGTTTCAATTGTGATAAGGAAAAAGCCTATAGAAAATTATATAAATCAGTCTTTAATATCAAACATCTTTCTGAAATAGTATTTGTGCCGATAAACTTACTTTCTTGTAATAGCTTATAGTTAAATGCAAAATGTTGTGCTGGGTGGTATAAAATTGACCAAAAATTTATCTGTATTTAATAAAACGTTCTGTATTTTTACTATATATAGTATATATATATATATATATTTAATAAAATAGCCAAAAGATAACATTCCCAATGTATCTGCCTTTTGGCATTACTAAAAACTTTAACAGTTTTTTGTTTTTGTTTTGGAAACATTTTTAAAGATAATTTTGTTGTCGAATTTTTTATTTTTCTGATTAGAGCAAAGCCTTCTCAAGTAAAGCTAATACATATATGAACTGCAAGTGCCCTTACTTTTATGCGAGGGCGCACTCCAGGCTCTTAAACATTCTTTTCAACTTCAACAAAAAAAAACGACGTATGAAAGTATAATCGGTCAAGCCCGACTATATGAAACCCTACACCACAGTATTCAAAAACACATCATGCTTATGTGCATATATAAATATGGATTTATCTGTTTATAAATTTCTTTAAAATCGGTTTGATAGTTTCTGAGAGGCAGAAATATCCCCCTTTCTTCAATATCCATTTTTAATAGGCTTGGTTCTTGTGCCAATAAGAACCTATGTCCCAAATTTTTATCAAATTTTCTCCAAAATTACGACTTTCACTTAACTCATAAGGTTACATAGACAGCCAGCTAGACAGACGGACATCGTTAGTTCGACTCAAACCGTGATTCGGAGTCGATCGGTATACTTTAAGGTGGGTCTAGGACCAATATTTTTGTAGGTGTTACACACATCAGCACAAATGCCCTCTATTAGGGTATTAGGCTCGACTGAAATTTTTAGTCTACAAGAACATTTTTAACAGATTTAAGAAATAATACCTTTTATACATTTACGCCTAATGTTATTAACATTTTCCTTGAAATTATTTCCATGTTCCCTAAAACAAAATTCAAAGGGAACAAAACTTTTCTCTTTTTCCACGATAGCCGTGTTTATGTTTATCTCTTTCTAAGATCGTTAATATTTTCTTTCAGTATTAAAAAAATCTATTATTGAAACTCTTCAAATTCCAAGTTCATATATGATTGTTTTCCGAAATTATTAAAAACAGGAAATTTGATTATCATTTTCATTTGCATAACATAAAATTTTTGTGTTCTGTACTTTTGATTTAAAAATATGGCCACCGTTACATGTAAACCCCCTCCCTAAAATCACTCAAAGGCAAAAAAAATTTATAAAAATAATCTCAACACAGAGAACTCTTGAAAATTGTCTTTTAATATGGAGATGTTGGGTGCCACATAGTCGGGTTTGACAGACTATACTTTCTTACACGTTTTTATTTTAAATTATTATTGACAAATACATATAAACAATGTCTATTAACGACATGCGCTCATAAAAATCATTGTAAATCTAAAAATCATAAGGTCGGTATACAGACGAATTAAATTAATAACATCGATACATACAAACATTCTTAATGCTTCAGTAAATCTTAATGTTTGTAATATAAAAAAACATTTACATTGCTGGGTTGTTTGTGTGTGTATGTGCGTCTTAAGAGTTAACAGAAAATAGGCTTCTTGTACTTTTTTTTGGAACAGGGACCCTAACAGTAACAAGAGAAACGACAAAAAATCTTATATAATCATTAATATTGATGAATTATAGGAAAAGGTTAAAATAACAATTATCATTTAATATATTTTATTTTGGTTTTCGTAACCAATTAATGTAAAATGTTTTTTTTTTGGTTATATTTTACTATTAAAAGAATTAATTAATTTTTTTGGTTGCAACTATCCGAACCTTTGATACCCTGCACCATGAGTAGATATATTTCATTAGTAGGCTTTATATTTTAAATTAAAGGCAGATCATCACAAAGATTTATGATTTTCTTCTGGATTTGTAAAACTAAGTTTGTTTGAGACATATTAAAGTGATTTTCAGGAGATGGTTTTTAATTGGATACATGGGAAATTTTGGACCGATTATTAAAAAATCCGGTAGAGTGATTTCTATTCTTATGAACCAACGACAGACCAAATTTTGCTACAATAGAATTATTTGTTGCGGTTTTAGCCGTAATAAAGTATTTTCCGAGAGTGGGGCCTATGAAGAAATATGAACTGATCTTCACGAAAATTGGCAGTGTGATTTTGGGGCATTGTGCCACCAAATTATACTGTATACTACTGAATTCCAAGTAGTTTAGGATAATTAGAAATAATTTGACACAAATATTATTATATGCTTTTTAGTTGTTAAAAAGTGGGCATGTTTTTAACAGATTAAATTACTTAAGGACCCAGAATATATATACTAGAGTATCCAGGAATTTATCCGCCATTATTTGATAGAATAATCAAAATAGCCGATTTCGAATAATGAATAACTCGAACAATTTATGTCAATTAATCGATTAAGATGAAGAATATCTTTAAAAAATCTACTTTTTTTTAATAAAAAAATTGGTTTTAGATTTCTAACGGTTTAATATTATTTTAAATTAAAGTACATGTTCTAACCTTCTACACTTATTTTTATTACACAAACTTTTGAGCATATTTCAGACCCTTTTTAGATGTTGTTATGTGAGAGATAAAATATAAGAAGTATGCAATTTTACACGATTGGTCGTTAAACGTTATCGAAGCTACCATTTTGAATTATTAATTTCAAACGCGTTAAATTTCCTATTAGATTGGCATTTGCAATGACAATCAATAAGTCGCAAGGCCAAATGTATATGTTTGCGGTTTTGATATAGGCGCTCCATGTTTTTCACACGGACAAGTATACTGACAAAATATATCGTAAACACAATTGCTCTTCGTAATAATAATTGATTATCTCTGTTTTATTTTCATAGTTCAGTATAAAAAATACATCACTTTTTTATGTTTAACTTTTGAACATGTAACGAACAGAAATAAAGAAATCACCGATCATGGTATAAAGCGCTTTACAACGTTTGCCCAGACAGCTAATTTTTTATTAAATTTAAAAGATTTAAAACTATCCGCTCCTTTAAAACTATCGCTCCTTTATTGCAACAAAAAAATATCAAAAAAAATCAAACTTGGCAAAATGCGATTAAAGTTTTCAAAATTAACTTTAGATACAGGTTTAATTAAATATATTTTGCTATAAATTCGGTTCAGTTTCAGATATAATACTGATTTTATTTTTACATATAAAGAAGGTATGAATGAACACTTTTGCTAAAGTTACTTGAAATTATCATTTCTATATATACATATACATTAAGACTTCTTAAATTAAACGCGATCTTAAAAATGTTTATCAATGAAATTTTCTCGTCTAGTTCTAAAATAAAGTTAGCGACATGCTTTGGAAAATATCGAACATTGAAAATAAAATTTGGTATTTTTGACTGGTTTTTGTCTAGTTTTTGCAAATAGAAAATTGATCATGATTTGTTTGAAATATATTTTGTGTATAACAAGGTACCACAACCAGTGACCTGTAATGACCGATATCATGATCTTAATCTGTTCCCTACAAAACCCAAGTAGCACGTGATAACTATACTTTGAATTATTTCTTTTGTGCCATAACTGAATTTAATTCAATGCTGATATCCGTCCTTCAAAATTAGCGGTCATATTATAAGTTAAGAAAGAAACTTTCTTTGAATAAAAAGTATAGAAAACGACAAACACCATTGAATTCTGCGTACTCAGATTAGGTTCAAAGTGCCATATTCGAGCAGTGTTATCATTCGTCCTTCCTTTATTAAACTGAATTCCATATATCTTTTAATGTATTTAAGATATTGCTATTTCTGCAAAAAATTTTTTTTTTAATAATTTTGAAAACATTTATAATTTTATAATTTTTTCTAAAGCAGAAGAGCAATGTTGGATAGATTAAAATACAGCATATTCTTCCTTGGCGGATAGCTTCCTTAAGCGGACACTTTTCCATAGTCCTGGCAGCATTCTAAAGAAAATGTTTGCAAAACACAAGTTTCATTATATGACACGAATGCAGTTTCGAAAGAGAATAAAAACAAGTTCACTTCACAATGGACAAAATATTCTCAGAAATTAAATTTCTATTAAACACTTGCTTTAAAAAGTGTTGCCAATCTATAAATAAATTAAGTTGTTGTTAATTGTTTTTTTAGTTAAAAATATTCTGAAAACCTTTGAGTCTTAATTCATGAGTCCCTATATACTAATATTTTACGATTTTTATGTTGAATTTGGAACAGTTTGTGGTCATAACAGGTTAAACGTCCTGAGAAACTTTTTTTATTCTGAAACAGTTTTGTATACTTCATTTAAATTCTAGTTTATTATTGTTATTATGTTGCTGAGAAATTTAAATCAGCTGTTTTACTGTATTTTATCCCACAATAATTTTGTTCGTGTATTTGATGCTGTTATTTCTAGCCAAAGTGAAGAAATATAAAGCAAAGATATTTTATTTGTCCTGGTTAGCAAAAAAAAAAAAATATTTACAAAATGTTAAGTAGAAACACAAATACCTAAATAAAAATAATAAATTTCTTTCACATAAACGCAGACATACAATAAATTTATGTCACACATAAACTTTGTAACACGAAGAAATACAATTTTAATAAAATACGTGAAGAAACAATGTTGTTTGTTGATTTTACGGCGCTTATTCCACCACGAAAGTTTATTAAAAAAAGCAAAAATATTTATATGAAACCTCTTTTGTCATTTTCTCTTTTAAGTAAATTTTAAATTCATGACAAAACTTTATGAAGGTACAGACAAAATAATTACCGAAAAATCGCTGAATTTTAGAAAATAAAAAAAAACTAACTTTATTAAAGCGGAACATCTCGTAGCATAACATATACATTTAATGATTTTTCTTTATTTTTTCCGTGTAATTTTCTTGAAGTAAGCATTGTTTTGTCGGTGCGAATGGCTACATACTAAAACATTTTTTTTCGTTCATATTTGCATTGGTAAAAATAACACCTAATTGCCAATTAGCCTCGACAAGGTACAAAATTAATCTACCCAAATTCAAGTAGTACTAAGTACTATGGACCGTCGAATGTAATACTACATTTACACCTACGCAAAATCTAGTACTTACGAGATTGCGAGCCAAATCTAGTTGTTTTTGACAAGATTTCCCATACAAAACAAAATCTACTTCGTGACTATATTTCGACGAAATCTACTCAAAATCTAGTAGTACTTAATGATGCAACTATGGTTTTTTCAATATATCGACCCCTTTGCGCAAAATTATCGTATATGCCAATTTTTTTGAGATTGAGTTTTTGATGCCATCTTGTTCTACATTCAAAGAGACGTCACCTGACAAAATATTGTAGGCGAATTCCACTTCGTTGCTCCAAAAATTTAATGTATATTTTCATTTTTATATTGCAAGGAAACGCAGAGAAAAGTAGAAAAATGGCTGTCCTGTAAAATTTGGTTTTTGTAACATACGATAATTTCGCGCAAAGGGGTCGATATGATTGAAAAATACTTCCCTGCACAAGAAACAGCGACATTAAAAAAAATAAAACAAAAATTGTTAAAAAAAATATTAAAAAGTTTTATAAAAAGTGTAAAAAAATTAAAAAGACGAATTATATTTATATAATAAATATCGTTGATTATTAATAAAAGGTAACGCAAATTTTTTAATGTATATATTTTTTTTGTGTTTGTATGAACATCGAAAAATCTTTTAGTCAGTTGTATTGTTATAAACAAACAAAATCTCGCTAATGTCAAAAAAGTATAATGTAAACGCACTAGATTTCGAAGAAGATTTTAAATCAAACCTACAAGATTTCGGCCTAATGTAAATGTAGTATAAAACTCGCTTCCAAAAATAATTCGCCTAAGACAGAATAAAAAATTCTTTTTTTTTTGGAAAATATATTTAGATGAGATTTTGGCAGTTCCCAGCATCAATTTTACAACTTTAAACTATTTTCTTTCAAACGAAAAATTCAAATAAGATTTATTGTTTTTAATTAAATATTCATTTCAAAACAATTAAAACGTTAATTAAATCAAAAACATAGTTTTTATTTTTGTTCAATTAAAAAAATTATTTATTCAATGAACACATCAATTAAATAAAAATACTTTTAAAACAATTTATTTAATTAAAAAAGAAACTGCTGAAGATTTTTTTCTGTAATATAAATATATGCAGTTACAGTGTTCAACAGTTAAAAACGCTTGAAATAACTTTCACTAAATTAAAATGGCTACAAAATAATTACTAAGTGCCTGTTCATTAGACCGGGTCGACCTCCATACAAAAAAAAAGTTGAGCCAATCACCCACTAGAATGAACGATATGTCAATGAAGTTTCTAAAACAGGAAAAACATTTTTTTGCTACGCCCCAAAATACAGCACTTTTGGCTTTTTATAAGTAGCGCTGCCATTTAATGTCCGATCTTACCATATCGCATATCGTTGGTCATGGCTAGAAAGAGGCTTAATTTTTGCCTTTGGTGACTTTTCAATCTGACATCAAACTCTGGGCGCCACTTATGCCATCTCGGATCCTTCCCCCAAATGCAAATTTTTTTAAACGTGCCAAGAAAGTCCTTGTTAAACTAAGAACGTCTAGCTTTTTTTATACTCACTTTTCTGCAACGCCTCAAAATTGTGCCCCCTTTTCTAATAGTAATTCAATAGCTCATGTTTGTTGTATTGAGTATTCAAAAGCAAATTACTTAGAAACAGTTTCAGAAAACTTTCACAATACAAATACCGAAATTAAAAAAATTAAATCCACTATACAAATCATGCAAATATACGCGAAATTTTTTGATTACAAGGGGCGATGTAATTGCTATGTGAGGAAATAATAAAAGGCATACTTAGTTTTACAAGGACTTTCTTGACACGTTTAAAAAAAATTTAAATTTGGGGGAAAGATATGATAAGATCGGACTATAAATGGCAGCGCTACATATAAAATACCAAAAGTGCTGTATTTTGGGGTGTGGCAAAAACAATGTTTTTCCTGTTTTAGAAACTTCATTGACATATCTTTCGCTCTAGGGGGTGACTGGCACAACTTTTTTTTTCGACCCAACCTACTGTTTATTCTCTTTTCCCTTCTCTCCAAAAAGCTCAAGACTTGATAAGTCAAACTTGACGTATGTGAACCGGCACTAAGATT
This sequence comes from Pollenia labialis, assembly GCA_949318255.1. Lineage (NCBI taxonomy): Eukaryota > Metazoa > Arthropoda > Insecta > Diptera > Polleniidae > Pollenia > Pollenia labialis. Next base: position 1,027,695 of record OX439143.1, on the reverse strand, counting down.
TTTTTTATGTCTAAACAATATGAAAATTACTAATTGTATCCGCTTAATTGCTAAATTAGCAACTCTACTTAAAAATAATTTACAGTAACGATTTATACAACTATGTGCCGATGAAAATTGATCAAATTTTAAATAAAGCGAGAATCATTGAAACAGGCTTCAAGTATCAGATTTATTTATTTACTAAAATTGTTTTTTTTAATTATTAAACGCAGATTAATAATTGCTTTTGGCACTTACCTACAACATTGAATGTATAGGACAGCGACATTTTTGGTTCGGTATTAATTTGACATTCGTAAATGCCGGAATCTCTGGGCTGTGGATATTTTATTTGTAGAGTCCAATTACCGGAGTTTTCGGGACGTAAGACCTGTGACACATGAGATAAGAAAATTATATTTTACACTTCAATAATTTAAAACTCAATTATATAAACAATTTTACCTGAAATCTTTGATCTGAGGTGTACGTTGTCGAACCTGCAGTCAGGATATGTAAATCTCGTTTTCTAATCCATGAAACCTTATGGGGAAAAAAAGTATACAAAAGATTTTGTTAACAACGTCTATGAAAATATTTACATATGTCGAATGTTGCTATTTCAATTAAATTAAAATTTAAAACGTGGTAATATTTCATACAATAAGATTCCTTTTAATACTGAAACAATAACAAAGTTAAGTTATCGAAATTGACAAGAACATTTAAAAATGGGTTTTCATTTGGACAAAGTTATTGCAATACAAAATATTACTGTCCCTAGTCTAAGATATTTGTATCGTAGGTGATGGTTGTCAACAAAATAAAATTGTTGAAATAATGGATTTTGATGGCACATTCAGCAATGCCACCTCTCGCAATAATTCCTTAAGGGGCAGCTACAATAAGTAGAAACTTAGATACACATTAAAGATGTCATCAAAATAGCACGCGTATGTAAAAATCGTTATTGTGTGTTATATTTTCTTTTTTTAAGAGTGTTTCTCTCGCATTTCCCTCTTTTTATTTCTTTTATTCCGAAAATAAGATTTTTCCGATTATATTTTTCGGTAGTAAATTTAATTTTATTTTCTTATGTAAGTCTTTCATATGTAGATTTGATTACAAGCTGACATCTGAGTTGGTGAATTTAATGAAGTCTTGTGCAAAAAGTATCTATGTGTGTGTGTGTGTGTGTGTGTGTGTGTGTGTATGTGTGTGTGCGTGGGTGAAGAGAGAATACGTGGGGGTTTAATGTTTTATATTTAATCTTTCTCCTTAGGCCTTGTGTCAGTTGCTGTTGTTGGTATAACAAAATTGTTATTTTTCTTAAATTGGTTTTTATTTTTATGGTTAAAAGTTTCATTTTCACTTTGTTTTGTTTCATTTAAGGATTATATTTTTCTTATTGTGTGATTGCGTGAATAAAAATGTGTCCCTTTTCTTTTTTTCAACTTTTTCGTTCTTAACCAGCAAACATTCGAGTTGAGAATGATATCAAATTAAGCCCGTTCTAATGTTTGAGAATATCTTCAAAATAATATTTGATATTAACCTCAGTAAAAAGTCAGTTGACAATTTGAATAAAAGCAAACATCTTAAAATGGTATGTCAATGAGTCAAATGTCAAACAATTAAATCTTGAAATTTTGAATTTGTGTTTGTTGGGTCATTTCAGAACACACTTACATACATAAAGTTGTGGAGTGTACATGTAGAAAGTCTGTTTGCATTAAGTATATTCTCTCCCTATTTACACATTGTTGTTATTTATTTAATGACTTTAGTTTTGTTATTGCTGTTGTTTTGATACTTAATTTTAATTACAGTTTTGTCTAATTAAACAAAACACAATTTAAACCAATTGAAATTTAGAAGATTTGCATTTATTTGTACTTGTATTTGGCAGAACTTGTGTCTACTTAAATCCAAGAGTGGCAGATCGACCTTTTATAAGGTTAACATTTTTAACAGCCCAGCAAATTGCTGTACACTGAAACCAATAATTTCAAAGAAATAATGATCATTTTGTGCGAGTCCCATGTTATTTACTATGAAAACTAATTTTTGCTGGGTATTTAAATGTGGTTTAAGTGAGAGATTTTGGAAAAAATGGAAATAATTATGTATGTTGTAAATGGTCAGTGTGATTGGAATAATATTTCAGGTGAAATTAAGTACTTGCATTCGAGTTCAAGTTTAGATTTGGGGTCCATAGACACATCAGATGACCCACCATAGCTATCCAAAGTAGGGTACCTCGGGCGTTACAAATACTAAAACCCTTGGTCTAGTAATTTTCGAAATGAAGACTCAAACTTTCCATGATATTTTTAAAATATTTTTTTGTGAATTACCAGCATATACATATGTACATAAGTATATGACATACAGAATTGTGATAAAATCTTTTGCAAAAAATTCGAGACTTCTACTCGGAAAATATTACACCAAGGTAGGTCAAAAGCAGGAAACTTTAGTTAAATTTTTCATGTCGCTTATTTTTTTGAAGAACTTGTAGAATTTAGAATTCTGAATCGCCCAGGTGCCCTACTTTGAGATATTATGGCGGCTCTGTTAATATGTCTTAGAACGCCAATTCAAAAACTTAAACTCTAATAAGAGTCCTTAATGTCCACCAAAAATTTTATTCCAATCAAATCAACTGTTTACAAAAACAGAATTTCGAAAACTCCCACTGTTTGGAATGCAAAAATTAATATATTTAAACTATATTTAAACTGAATCGAAACCATGGCACTAAAAAAATTTAAAGTAAATAATACTTAAGCAAAATATTATTTTTCAGAAGTTTTAAAGCAATTCTGCGCTGACTAGTTTCACAAACCTTTAAATGTAATTTCTTTTATACTCGTAGAATTAAGTGGAAAATAAAACGGCATTTACCTGTCGTGTTACATACATTCATATACGAATCCAAATAAAACTGTAATCCAAAGGGAATTCAAATATGTTAATACATTTGCATGTGTATTACTATTTACAATGTATTTAAAAATGAATTATAAAGTTGGCAGCCTGAAAAAATTCCCACAAAATAACTCCCCAAAGAAGAAATAAAATAAACCAGAGCCATACAACAATGAGTTTTGGTATTTATAACTGAGGAATTATTTCAAAAACATAACTTTCTAAACTTTGTAAATTAAATAAATTCACATGCTTTTCTCGTGGGGGGATCTCATTTAATTTTGAATTGGTAATAAATTTTTGTAACTTAACAGACAACATGTTACAGTTTTAAATTACTTAAGTAATCGCTATTTAAGTATTTTTGACATCATCGATATGCCAAAGGTTCAGATAAAAGTCAGTGCAATGTTGACAGTACTTTCTTGGCCAGTTAAGGATTTCCTGTTGTACCGATTGTAATGTTCTTGATATGCTTAAAATCCTCTTGGCTTTTCAAAAATTGTATGCCCATATTTACCATAAAAAAATAAATTAATAAGTAATACCAAGGCGAATTCATGTAAACGGTGGTGTTGATGCTAAGTACAACAAGTACCAACACCAAAAACACAACAATGTATTTGAGCCCTTAACTAAAAAATCGACAAGTGATTTTGAAACGTGCAAAGAGAGGATAATTTTTGGATCGAGGATAATTATAAAAGGACGTTTAGTGTCATGAGTCTATGAAAAAAAATTCATAAAACATAATATTTTAAACGAGATAATCAAAAAAATCAGTTTAAAGAAACAACAAAAGGCCACAGTGTCACTGGATGGTGATTTATGATGACCAAGAAATTCAAATTTTATTTAAGAATGCTCAATTTTGTATCTTAATTCAATTAAATGTAAAACCATTTCTGTATTACTTTAAAAAGTTTATCAAATGCTTCAGGCGTTAGCAGTTGGTATCGCTGGTTAACGGAAAACAATCAACTCCGCTAATGTATTTTTTACTTTTTTCGGGCTTTGATATCTTACCAAGCGAAGAGGATTTTAAGAAAAACTCTAAAATCTTTACAACCATCAACCAGGGCTGTCAAATATGGCGCGTATAAGGAAAACACATATTTGAAACACAATTTATTCTAAAATCAAGGCATATTTTAAATAGTGAACTTGTTGCTCTCTTTAGCTGTATTCATAAAAATATTTTTTTAAGGTTTACAAAAAAAATAAACGTTTGTTTAAGTTAATAATCATTTATGAATACGTCGGTTATTGTTTTGTGTTTACAAAAAGTTCCAAATTGTCAAAGTTCACATTCATCACATTCAAAACAACGTTTGGCAATTTGGAATCATGAATACGCCTCTAATGCTCTCCTTATCAATATGCCTCGTCTTTAATTTAATAAAAATGAGTAAAGTTCTTATTTTGTATTATTTCATATTTTAATTTGTTATCAAAAATATTTCTATTTGAAATATTTCTTGAGTCATCAGTATACAAAAGAATGCGCATTGGAGAACGTTCTTTCATCGGGAAATATGTTTTTTGATAATAAATTGAAATTATTTCCCATAATTTTGTTTAAATTTTCAAAGTGTGTATTTCGTTGTTTCCAAAGTATGGTGAACATTTTCAAAAAATAATGGGGTAAATAAATCTGTTCTTAAATTCTAAGACATATTCTTACAGAAACTCCAATAAACTCTAAAATAATGGACTATAAGTACGTTAGAGTGCCCCAAGATTATGTGGACAAAAAAATGTCAAGGCATATTGTAGATCCACCTTGATTAAAATATTAGGATAACGTTGGCTTGTGCAGCAACGAAGCTGAAGTTTGATGGTTTTACAGGGGGAAAATAACTTTTTTTTTTTTTTGTAAAAACTTTGTAAATTTGTGAGATATAAAAGACAACATTTGGTTAAGAAATGCTAAAGTTTTTAAAATTTTCCTAGGCCAATAACGTGTCTCAGGTCACTTGAACAAGATATGCAGGAACAAAATTAGCAAATTTTGAGAAATATTTGAAAAAAACCCAATTTTTGCTTAAAATATACCCGTGTTTACTTGTATGTATATGAGTTTTTGTCATCGTAGGATACCGTTAACCTATTCGCAGGTAAGACAAAAAAAATGTTTAACGGCAGTTTCAAAACTATCTTATCAATACCTTCCATAATAAAGTTTAAACTAAACGAATCGATAATATTATATTTCAGATTGTTCAAGCCCTTCTGCATTCCAGTCTTACTTTTCCCATTTTTGATCTTTATTTGTCAATTTGACCAAAATATTACAAATATTAGAATGTATCACTTAGAATCTATGAAAATATAATAATATTTTTATACCCTTCACCGAAGGTAGAAAGGGTATATATAACTTTGTCATTCCGTTTGTATTTTCTACAATATGGATCCTACACCCTATAAAGTATATATATTCTGGGTCCTTATGAAAAGCGAAGTTCAAATCCGGTTGTCCGTCTGTCCGTCTGTCCGTCTGTCTGTTGAAATGGGTTTTCCGAAGCCCCCAGATATGATGGGGACTTGGTTGGGGTATCTTTATGTCAGATATTCTAATTATAATTTTGCTATTGAAATTCAGCCAGATCGGTCCACAAATGGCTGAGATACGACCAAAAAACCACGACTACCTCTAATTTTTTCCAAAAATCCCTTGTGTTTGTTGTATTTTTATTACTTTTTGCAGTATATCTGGGGAACGGCAAAAGCCAAAGCTTCCAAATTAGGTACACACATTTAGGTTGCTAATACACACCATCCTACAATATGTGGGCGGGATTGGGGAAGTGGGCGTGGTACCTCCCGTACAAAAAAATTTAAAAATTGTATAAAAACCTAAATTTTAGGGCTGCCATATGTCCTATGGGTATGACTTATATATCAAAATATCGGAAATTTTAAGTAGAACATATTTTATAAAAAACTCGAGAAAATCGGTTCAGATACAAAAAAGTTATGACCAAAATAAAATTTAATTAAATACCCACTCTCGGGAACCATAGATCTCCCCGAGTCCAAGTTTTATAACTAAAGTAAATGGTAAATTTCTTCTTCAACACGTCGGTATATAAATCTGCCAAATCGGTTAAAAAATGGCTGAGTAATAACCGAAATACTGAATCCCCAAAAATTACTCTTTTTATACCCTTCACAGAAGGTAGAAAGGGTATATATAACTTTGTCATTCCGTTTGTAATTTCTACAATATGGATCCTACACCCTATAAAGTATATATATTCTGGGTCCTTATGAAAAGCGAAGTTCAAATCCGGTTGTCCGTCTGTCCGTCCGTCCGTCTGTCCGTCTGTCTGTTGAAATGGGTTTTCCGAAGCCCCCAGATATGATGGGGACTTGGTTGGGGTATCTTTATGTCAGGTATTCTTATTATAATTTTGCTATTGAAATTCAGCCAGATTGGTCCACAAATGGCTGAGATATGACCAAAAAACCACGACTACCTCTAATTTTTTCCAAAAATCCCTTGTGTTTGTTGTATTTTTATTACTTTTTGCTGTATATCTGGGGAACGGCAAAAGCCAAAGTTTCCAAATTAGGTACACACTTTAAGGTTGCCAATACACACCATTCTACAAAATGTGGGCGGGATTGGAGAAGTGGGCGTGGTACCTCCCTTACAAAAAAAATTAAAAATTGTATAAAAACCTAAATTTTTGGGCTGCCATATGTCCTATGGGTATGACTTATATATCAAAATATCGGAAATTTTAAGTAGAACATATTTTATAAAAAACTCGGGAAAATCGGTTCAGATACAAAAAAGTTATGACCAAAATTAAATTTTTTTTTTTAAATACCCACTTTCGGGAACTATAGATCTCCCCGAGTCCAAGCTTAATAGCTAAAGTAAATGGTAAATTTTTTCTTTAACACGTCGGTATATAAATTTGTCAAATCGGTTAAAAAGTGGCTGAGTTATGAGCAAAAAACCACGACTACCTCAAATTTTTTCGAAAAATCCCTTGTGGTTGTTGTATTTTTATTACTTTTTGCTGTATATCTGGGGAACGGCAAAAGCCAAAGCTTCCAAATTAGGTACACACATTTAGGTTGCTAATACACACCATCCTACAAAATGTGGGCGGGATTGGGGAAGTGGGCGTGGTACCTCCCGTACAAAAAAAATTAAAAATTGTATAAAAACCTAAATTTTAGGGCTGCCATATGTCCTATGGGTATGACTTATATATCAAAATATCGGAAATTTTAAGTAGAACATATTTTATAAAAAACTCGGGAAAATCGGTTCAGATACAAAAAAGTTATGACCAAAATTAAATTTTTTTTTAAATACCCACTTTCGGGAACCATAGATCTCCCCGAGTCCAAGTTTTATAACTAAAGTAAATGGTAAATTTCTTCTTCAACACGTCGGTATATAAATCTGCCAAATCGGTTAAAAAATGGCTGAGTAATAACCGAAATACTGAATCCCCAAAAATTACTCTTTTTTTTATAATTAACTTTGTTTTTATAATTAACTTTGTTTAAATATATATTTACAAGTTTATATAAATGTTTATATATGAATATAACTTAAGTAAATGGTATTCTTCCTTAACACGTCGGTATATAAAACTATCAAATCGGTTAGACAATGGGTAATTTATGAGCAAAATACTCAAAAAAGGGCTAAAAAACATCAAAATTTGTATAAAAACCTAAATTTTAGGGCTGCTATACGTCCTATGGATATGACTTATATACCAAAATGTCGGAAATTTGTATGAGTTATAACCGAAACACTGGGGTCTATTCACTGCATACGATATCGAGTAAAATTCATCGAAATTATTTATTTTGGTATCTTGAAACTCGATATCGAATGAAATGTATTGAATTTGAAATAAAAGCATTCGACATCGAGTAACTCGACATTACATTTATCGAGTTTTCATTCGATAAGCCAGTGTCTATCGTATGCAAAAAAATTCAGTAGTTTATTCGATACGAAAGTTTCGTCAGGTGTCATTTGCTTAAGCAAAGAGCGAAACTTATCGTACTTTGCTTAAGGAATGGTTACATATTGAAAAATATTTAAAAAAAACACACACAATTGCATATTTTAGTACTCTTTTATTTTTGTGTTTAAATGTTTTAAAAATTGATAAAAATAAACATGCTCATGGAAGTATATTTATCAATTGTAGACACTAAAAAATGTTGTTAAAGAATTGATATTTTTAGGAAAAATAGGAAGAAAATAATTTTTGCAAAAGTACAAATGTTTGCAACTAAGCGTTAAAGTTATTTAAGTTCAAAAAGTACAATATAGTCACCCAAAATCCCACGATAATTTGCTTAAGCATTTGACAAGGCTTTTCGTTAATTTTTGACAGTAGCTTAAGCCAGCCTAAGCATATTATAGTTAGGCCTTCACCCTAAATCTACACCTAAAAACATGTAAAAGAAAATATTTAATAAACATACATGGATATAATTTATAACGTTTAAAATATTTAAAGAAGTGTTTAATTTACATTTTTTCATTTAATTTAATTTCCCGAAAGTAAGTAATTGCTCACCCGCTCTTACTCGTCAAAACAGTCACATGGACCCAACAAGATTACAAGTGTATTTAAAAATTATTTTTTATGTTAACGAAAAACGAAAAAACTTTTTTTACTTTATTTTGCTATTTAATGATTATATCCATTCCTGTTTAGGAGAAAATAAGATTTAAGCTCGATACTGTATCATCAACATGAAAAGAATGTGAGTTAAAAAGTAAAATTGGGACATATTGACCCAAGGAAATCGGAAAACAGTAACCCTAAAATCATCAAGGTCATCAATTTTGACCTGTTTAGAGCTTTTGACGGAATGGTAGCGAAATATTGTTTAATTTTGTGGCGATTTTAATGAAACTGAAAAAATATACTCCAATATATCTGGGGTTTTCATGGGCAACCACGTATGTCCATTTTTTTGATATTGAAATGTTGTTGCCATTTTGGTTAATATTAAACGTTCTTTGCACGGTTCTAAAAAATTTTTGAAAACAGATAGACCCAATCCGATTTTTTAACTCAATTGCAAAGTTCAAAAGGTGCAATACCTGACCCATAGTTTGATCGTGAATGGTTTTTAGGCTCTCCTTAAAAATTTTATTTTAAGACATACGCGTTTGCCCATGAAAACCAAAGATATACGAAGATAAAACAGTGCAAAAATGCAGATTTACCCTTAAACAAAGGCACTTTGGGCCAAAATCCCCCTAAATTGATTGTTGATAATTTTGTTTTAAATGTTAATTTAACGAGTTACTTTTGCACACGCGTTCTAAAAACAGGCAGTTATTCTCAACGAATAAAGATATCGCATAACTCGATGAAAAACAATCTTGTTTTTTTATTAGAATATAGAAAACTGTTTAAGAATTATCTTCCAATCCATATAAAAAAATTGGCATTATAAGCCCGTGAACAATTTGTTTCTTAACATAAGTTGGCAATATTAAATCTGTATTGTACAATTTACAAAATTACACCAAGCCAATTAAGAGGACCAGATCAACACACTCAATTTCACCACCACTGAGAGCAATAGTAAACTCAGAACTATTACATTTGCCAAACAACATAGCCTTAGTGTTACCAGTATAAGCTACTGAACACAACTATCTAACAATTGAACTGTATAATTTATCACATTTTGCAATGCATCAAAAAATTCTGATGTGCCCTTAAACAAAAGCTGCAAATGAAAATGGAAGACACGAATTGCTAGAAATTTGATTAAAATGATCATATATAAACATTATAAAAAGTAAAGGTTTAAGGACCGATCCTTGAGGCACACCACTGTGAACTGGAAGCAAGCTAGAAGCCCGATTACCATTAACAACAATTGAGTTCTACCAAAAAAGTATGAAGATATTAACATGCAAGTAGAACTCTTATGTTGCCTCCAAAGTTCAAAATTTCAAAAATGAGCATTAACGGTTTTATCACAAATCGAATAAAACGTTTTGCTCTCAATCATCTTTTGCATCGTTTGTATAGCAGTTGGTGACTAAATACTCCCATCCGCAAACACTTTTACACATTTGACTTTAAAAAAAAAATTAACTCAATAAAAACCAATTCGATTTTTACATTTATAAAACACGTTGGGTTACATTTTGTTGAAATTTTTTCATCCCCTTCGCGATATTTTTTTTTTTAATTTGTTTGTGTTAAAAATTTGTTTTACTCACAGCTCAAATCACGTAATTCGAAAACATTAAAAGCACTCGAGCGTTAAACATTGCGTTTTAATGCGGCAACATATTTTTTTCTTTTCGTTTTCATTATTTTAAATTTAATTTTTTTAAGATTGTAAGACTACAAAAACAACAGAAAAGAAATAATTTTAATTTTTTCTGCAGTTTTCTTAAGTAAAAAAGTCTTTATTATTTCGGAAGAAAAAAAAGTCAAAATTCCTTAAAAAGGGCTGTCATGGCCAATGCCATTTTACAGAATACCAAAAAAGGTCTCAATTATATCGTTATTGTTTTTAATTCGTTGATGTTTGTAAACACGTTTTTACAATCACTTTTTAATATTTAAATGAAACCCGCTTTACTGTTCACAAAGAGGTTTCTTGTATTTAAAACAGACGGAAAGGTGCTTTAATATTTCTTAACTAAATTACTTAAGAAACAAAAAAGGATATTTATTTTTAACTTGTTCTAATGATTTTTGAGAATTAGCAACGTTTCCAAAAATAAATTAAAGAAGCATTGCCATTTTACATTCATTATGTGACCTTCTCCGAGAAAAGGGACCTTTTGTGTCAAAAAACAGGTGTGGACTTAAGGGTGAATTCTGTTACCTTAAAGGGTGTAGAATCAGAATAAGGCTTTCTTCTCAAATCTACATTTTCACACACCAGGTCCCTTTTTTCGGAGAAGGTCACACATGTTGATTTTCTACGATGAGTTTAAACTCAAAAGATATCAACGATGATTTTAAACTTTTGAAGATCTAACTACGCCAGACTTATTTTAGTAAATCAGAGGAGACTATTAGACATATGGAGGAGAATATTCAAAATGAACAATGAGGCCTGTAATCAGAAACATTACGTGGCGTTATGCAAGATGTACTTTGTTTGTATCGAGCAAAATAATGGACATTTTAAAAAGGAAACGTTTCCAATAACTTTAAAAATTGATTTTTAATATATTTTCCTTTTATAACCTGTCTTTATTGTTCAGCAATTTCATTGTATATACATATAAGGCCGTCAGCGCAAAAGTGGTGTAAGCCTCAATTTTTCATACCCTGACTTATCCACGCCAAATTGATTAAAACTGCGAAAATAAAATAAGAAACTAGTTAATCTCTTGTTTTACCAATCACTAACAGAAAACGTTGCAAAATTTTTCGTTGCATTTATTTTTTTTTTGCTCTACTCATAATACAAAAGTAGCCATAATGTGTGGGTTATATGAAGTAAATGTAATGTGAAGGTTACTATATTCAGGACAAAAATACAGACTATGAATTAGAAATGGATTTCAAAATTGTTCAAGCTTCATCTTGCTTAGTAATTTGGCCTGCGTTACAACCTATTTAGATAAGTGGCCGAGTGTAAAATATTGTGCCAAGAGCTTCGAGTTTGTGAGCAACTTCTCCAATATTTTACTCCAAGTCTTGGAAGATTAAGTGTAAGATAATTTACAGGACTTTCCAGAAAGGTTTCGGACGTCCTCTTCTGCGAATTACCTCGGTATCATTTTCAAACGTTATTCTTGCTGGAGCACTTTCATTCATTCGCCGGACATATCGAAGCCAGTGCAGCCTTTGCTGCTTAAAACGTTGAACTACGTCAATGTCGGCTTACAGATCGAACAGCTCATGGTTCATACGTTGCCGATATTCTCCGTTAACGCAGAATCCTGCATAGTCTTATACCCCTGACAGACATATAGTTTACATACCATGGTATGTATACTAGGGTTTTATATACTATTCTAAATTGGCAGACTTGTAGTACGTAAGATACCACATTTCTACTACGTACATTTCGTAGTATATAAATCAGGAATATACCACTTTGTTTCATGGTTTTATTGTAGTTTAGGTTGACACACATGTAGTATACCATGTAAGTATAGTATGCAAAACCTATCTCTGTCAGGGGTATTGTCAATTTCGCAATGATGCCAAACTTAGAAATAGTCTCATACGCCTTCGTACTTATAACATTTTCATTCCTCTGTGTAGAAAACCAGTTGACTATTTTCGCGCATACATTTGTACTGAAGGCGGAGTTAGATTTAACATCCTGATAACAAACGATAAAATTTAAAAAAGGTTATTCCTCAAAACTTGGCTGTTTATCTTCCGATGTACTTTATTTTTTCAGCAGAAGAATTCTAAAAGCAATTTTAATAAGCAAAAAGTATGTGGAATATTGAGGAAATATTAGTTACTATTGTAAATAGCTTTATCAAGGCGAATTCATACAATGTGGTGTTATTTTGAAAACATTTACAACAGTGTAAAGTAGTTTAACGTTGTGTCAAAAATAATTCAACACTGTAGTAAACAATTTAAACAAATATTTCATTTTCTTTTTAATTTTAAATTGTTTGTTATGAACTGTAATAATTTAAAAATTTTTAATTTCATAATTTTCAGCGAAACTTATAAAATTTATTAAATAGTCCTTAGAACCACATGAACGGTATATCATATTGACACAAGGTTAGAAATCAACTGTTGCTTACATGGCAAGATAAGGTCACCTGGTGTAAATTCGCCTTAAGCTTTATAAATTGAAGTTTGACTTACAGACACATTCCAAAAAAATGGTTAATATGGGCGTATATGGAACGGTAGTAAAATATTATTGAAAGTAAAATTTTGACATCTTATTCACCACAGAAAAAATTTCACTAGCCCTGGGTGCAAGGCGAATTTATTACAGGTGGTCTTAAAAGACCTGCTGTTAACTAATTTTTTAATCTAAAATCATTGTTGGATGTCTAAATTTTGTTTATTATCTTTGTTTCTGTCTTTGACATTGTACAATGATTTTACAAAAACAAATTGTTTGTGGTTTTTGTACGAGTTGTACTTTTCGTAGGACCGAGGTTACCTGGGATGAATTCCCTTTGCCTGGGGGCTAGTAGAATTTTTGACACAACCAACAAAATTTCTGACAAGCAGTAAATTAGAACTTTAAATTGAAAAAGTAAAATAAAAACGTTAATAAAATTTTATGAACTCAAATTAAATAATAAAAAAATGCAAATTAAGACATCTGCAAAAAAAGTTAAAATTTTATATCGTCAAAAAAAGATATAATTTCACACAGCACAAACATGAAATGTTTTCCCCACATGAAGATAGTTTTACCATAATGTTTTGCTACCGTTTCACCCACTCCCTATAACAAAAAAGTTATTTAAAAAATAAAACGTATTCGTGCGTGTGCTGAAATTCAACTTCTTTTCAAATCATTAATAGTTTTAAATCCACAAGATTTGTTAGTTGGTTTTTACCATATTATTAATTTAAAAAAAAAATATATGTATGTGCATATAATATTCGGGGTTTTTTGCTCATATCTCATATCATTTATCCACTGATCTGGCTGAGTTCAAACAACAAACAATTCAGGACTAATTGTATTATAAAAATATAACAACTGAGTCCCCATCATATCTAGGGACTTCGGAAAACCCATTTCAACGGACACACGGGCGGACAGACGGTTAACCTAATGTAAGCTTCTCTTCTCACATTATCGTTTATATCAACTTCCTTATTTGGCCATATTTCTCTTGAAAACGATGACCAAGTTGCGGTATATGTGAATGGCAGCAGTGCCGGGCAGTAATTGACAATTCTTTAAGGGCCGAGGTAGAGAACAATCCAAAACTGTGGATCCAACAAGATGGAGCCGCAGCTGTTTTTTTATGGCGTACTTTAATTTGGTTTAAGATGCATGCAAAGTCTTACTTTAAAGCTTAAATAAACCTGCATTCTAATTACTTTTCTCTTAGTGCATTTGCTCAAATTGAAAGAAATGAGAATTCAAATTTTTTTTTAATAATTTTCTTTTTATTCTCAATAATTTATAAAAAAAAATTTTTTGTTAAGACTAACAAAATGCTTAATACGTAGAAGTATGGTATTTGTTCGTATGATTCATGTGATTGTAGAAAATACAGAATATTCATGCGATAAATCAGTTACCGCAAAGTTTGCGGCGAAAACATTTTACAACTTGTACATTAGGGCGTTTCACGAAAATCTTTTTTATTTTTTAAGTTTTCAAGCAGAATATTTTATAATTTTACTGATAAGTATTTCAATTAGTTGACTGAGATCCTTAAGTTATAGCGTACACAGTTTTTTGGACATACAGCAGCGGAGAAAAAATTGCAAAAATTTATTTCTAAAGCGAAAAAGGTGAACAAATTTTTCTATTTCCCAATTCTGTTTACTTAAATTTCTTTAAAAAAAAAGCGTTCACTAATACCATCGTAGTATACATTTGGCAAAAATAAATCAAATTCATTTATATTAACTATTTAAAGATACATTTGTATGTACTTGTAGATACTTTAGGTTTATTTACTTTCAAATTTTTTTAAAATACTAACTTTAACATGTTTTTATGTAAAACCACCTGAGAGGCCTTAAACAAAAAAGCTTTTAATTATTTAAACTTTTTTACAAACAACACTACAATACAATTTTTGCATCAATATTTAAAACTCGGCAAAAATCAGATTGAAATTCTAAACAACATAAAACTGTTTTTTCAAAAAAAAAAAAAAAAAAAAAATAGCATGGGAGTGAAAACCCTTTAGCAAAACCATCGAATTATTTTACATAAAATTTTACAAAACAGTTTGTTCTTCTGGGTATTGGGTATTGTTTTTCAGTGCTATTGTATTTGGACTATTTAAAAAAGCATTTTTAACATTTAAAATGCAGTTGCACTTCAATTATACATTAAAAACCAACAGTGAAAAGTTTTCTAAACCACAATACACCAACACTCAAACCGATATAGTCATGCTTCTTTCTGCTCATTCACCCTGCCACAATCTTCACTTAAGTAATCTTTGTTGCTGATGCAGATGAAAGGAGTGCTGAAGCAGACAGAGAGACCATTTCATTTTATAGCTAACTTTAAACAAACTCAACAAAATCTCGTAAATGAAAATGAAACTAACTTAAACTTTCGATAATGCAATGTGGGAGTGAACCCTACAAATTGCTCAACGCTACCAAAATAAAAAGCATTTAATAGAACAACCACATTCAATGAAAGTTTTCTAAAAGATTTTCTTGGAAACTCCAGAGAAAACAAAAATACTGGACCAAAAACACACAACAGGATCTCAACCACAACACACCAGTAAGAAAATTCTAAATAGACACAGAAAACAGACTCCTTAACCCCATGTCATTGTTTATATTCTTTTCTAACTGGGCAATTTGTTAAGTATTTGTTTAACAAAAGAAGTGCACACAAGCAAACAAACAAACAAACAAAACGGCAAATCAACAAGATGATTTTTAAAATATTTAAGAGCTAATAATGAAAAGGTAAATTGTTTTGAAATAAGAGTACTAAAACTTTAAACCCAACGACGTATTTGGCAAAGTTGTTAATGTTGCAATTGTGTTTACACCAACAAGTACACACACAACTTTACTTAACTAAAAATCCAGTATGAATAAAAAGTATTTGAAAATACTTTTATTCATTTATTTATTTGTTTTCTGTGTTTTCAAATTATTTGTTTGACTTCTATTTGAATTTTGTATTAAAAAGGACATAAAAATTTAAACGAATGCCCAGGATATTAATTAAACGATAGCAAAAAGTTAAAGATCAACGATAGAAAATAAAAAATGGACAATTTCGAAAAAGGTAAATCATTAATAAAAAGTTTGTTTTAATAAATCATTAACAAAGACATATAAACTTTCGGCTGAGTCTATGGTAGAAGAGGTTTTAAACATTCCGGAAGCAGAGTGCGGCAATAAAAACCTCAAACAAAAGACACTCAATAAAGAAAAAATAGGCGATCCCTTCCTAGATACTTCACCGGGAACTTCTAAGTATTGCAGTTGTTGTTCGAGTAGTAAACTACAAGATTTAAATTGTTCTACTGGTACTGAACGGACAGATGTTGCCTCCTTGCATTCTGTAGAGTCATTTGTGTGTCGCATTTGTCAAAACTGTGAACATCCAGAGAAGTATGAACACTCGCTAACAACTTAGTCAGGGAGTAACGATTCGCTTCTCTTCCTTTAAGACTTGTTTCACCATGTTTATGCAAAGGTTCTTTAACTTATGTCCACATCGATTGTCTACAAAGATGGATCAGTATGTCGAGGTGTACAACCTGTGAATTATGCCAGTTCCAATACAATACAGAGCAAACGTTACGGTAAGTATTTAACCAGTGTGGACATTTTTTTGCTTATTTGTGTTTATGTTAGATTTTTTTTCTCTTTTGGCTCTTCTTTTCTTTAAAAGATGATTGCGAAAATACAAGTTTTAATTTAACTCGTAAGTAACCTTGTATTAACACTATTTTACATTCATACGAAGAAACGCGAATTAAAAAAATATAATTTTCAAGTTAATACAAATAATAAATTTGTTCATGAATGAACAAATAAACATTTATAGAACACAAATTGTAACTTTTATTCATTCGTTCATATTTTTAATATCTTTTGCTTTCCGCTCCTCAGTTTCTACTCGCTTGCAACTGTTTTAATATGTGTTGCCTTTTAGCAAGAAATAAAAAATAATGTGGCAAATGTGTACAAAATATTGTTGATATTTTTTTTTTTTTGTTTCAGAAAACATATGCATATATACTTTCACACGTTCATGCATTAATACATACACAGACGCAAATACAAACACACATGCACTCATATGGATATAAGAATTTTTCTACGATTTTAATGTGCTTTTTGGTTTGTTCGGTTTTAAAAAACAATTTTTCAGTTCATTTGTTGGCTTTTGTTGCTGAGCAAAATGCCCTGTTTTTTCAAGTTTAAACAAGACAAATACATACATGCACACATTTGTGCATACCCTGCAAATAATAGGACTAATCCAAACACGCGCGTAAAATGTAATATTACGATGTCCTAGGGCAGGACCATATAACCCAGATTTGGATTACAAAGGAGTAGTCTTAAAACTATTCCATTGTATACACAAGAGGATTAGTTTTAGCTTCGTTTAAAAGCGAAAACATGTCGTTAAAAAACGAAGACATGTCGTCTCACTACAAACACTTTTTAACAATCACATGGGCCATGCTTGCATTACTTCGGACCAGTCCATGGAGAAGTCCAATTAATCAAAATGGATCAGGTGGTCCAATATTATTTGCAGGGTACACATTTTCAATATTTACTTTTCTGTGTTGCATGTCCTTTTATCGTTAGTGAAAACGCAAAAATCTCTGTGTGAACTATTTTGAATATTTCATTAAAAAGCATAAGAAAATTTCATCAATGAAAGATATGAATTATGTAAAAAAGTTTGCGGATCCTCTCAGTTTTACCAAAATGATTTCATGAAATGTGCACTCTTTTCAAAGATTTTCTTATCATGAATTTCATTAATTAATTCTTTGGCGTTATCCAAAAATGTCTTAAGTCAGAAACTGTAGTTTTCCGTAATGTTGACTTAAAAGCCTGCATATAGGGGACTATGTAAACTATTTAGTGAAAATTATTTATTTGGTGTATTTCATAGACTTTTTCCAAAAGAGCAGATAATTACGATTAGAAGCAGTTGTGCTAGACTAAAGTTTTTGAAACCAAACGAAAGAAAACATAAAAAAAGGCAAAATGAGTTTTTTTACTTAAGACGTTTTTGCCTAACGGCATAGAATTATGCTTTGAAGTTTACATGGGGGTTTTAACGTTAAAAAGTTTGGCTTGGATTTGGTTTAAGTTTTAAGCATTTAAGTTGACGATATTTGTTTTTATTTGCGAATTAAACTCGCTTGCGGGAATATTGTTGTGGATATTAAAATGAGCGTATGTATGCATTTATGATTGCTTGTGTATTTGTGGCTGAATGGCTAAATGTTGCATATGAGTCTACTGGTTGTATATGCATATTGAAAATCTTTGGCATGATGTTGTTTCCTAACAATTTTTAAAGCATACCCCAGTGATTTCTTCGCTTCTTTTTCTCTCACTCCTAACTAGAACACAACATTGTTTGCGGTTTTTTCTATATGTTATGACCATGAAATTGTAACATGCAATAACAGCAACAGTAACATAAACAACTACATCATGAAAAGCCAAGACATGCATGTAACTTTTGTGGAATACATTTTATTGTTAGACATCCAACAATTACAGTTAGACAAATCCATAAAAAAACTGTAATAACCGAAGGATCTATAAAATTAAAGTAAGCGAGTGGTGCTGCTATTTTCGTTTGTTTTTTATTTTTCACTTTAACATACATAATTACTAAATTGTTCGCAATATAAATTCTGATTATGAACCTCTCAAGGGAGTAAAGGGACAAAATTAAGGGAAGCTGAATTTTCGCACGAACAATCCAAAAATTGTCTCCAGTGAGAAATAAACTATACAAGTTGCAAATTTTTTTGTAGAACTCGACTAATGCCCGTAATTTCTACAAAAAGAAAGAAGGTCGTGTTCGTACCAATCTGTTATCTATACCTATTTCAACGTTTATTTTGCCTACGTGTTTTTGCCTTCAGTTTTTCTTTTTGTAGAAATTACGGGCATAATACATGTATGTCACTAATGAAAATCCAGAATTATTTTAATTTTAAATTTTTAAATCTTCCACTGTGTGACGTTGGTTGACATACTGTTTGCTACAATTTTTTTAAACGAATCTTCTCAAAAACTTTTAGGTCTCCAAAAACCATTTACTTATTATAAGTTTTTTTTAGGCAGTTACACAAATTTTTAACTTTTTGCCATAACCTCAAAAATAAGATGTTTTCTAAGATAAATCGGGGCTGCTGAACAAGAATATGGCATACATTTATTTTTCCCAAGAAGCGTTTTCGAGATATACGCGAAAAACTAGCTTTTTAC
This sequence comes from Pollenia labialis, assembly GCA_949318255.1. Taxonomy (NCBI): domain Eukaryota; kingdom Metazoa; phylum Arthropoda; class Insecta; order Diptera; family Polleniidae; genus Pollenia; species Pollenia labialis. The sequence continues at coordinate 1,008,661 of OX439143.1, read as the reverse complement.
AGTTCATAAGGCTGTTTCCAAAAATCTTGAGAAATGATTTTTTAGTTACGCAAATTTTACACTTTCAATCGATATACATATAAACTGTGTATGTCGGACAAAAAATCACTGAGTTACATGTCTTAAGATTGGAAAAAATTGGATTTTTTCTAAGGTTTTTCAAAATTCAACGTTTTGAGTCCTTCCTTTAAGGCAAAAAATTTTTAATTTTTAAACCCATATTTTAAAGACATATCAAAAATCCAAACAAAATTGTAACAAAATGGTTATCATCGGACAAATAATAAGAAAGTTGCAATATACAGGTCTGGTCTGAAAATCACGTGATTTCAAATCACATGTGCTTTTAAAATCACACGTGTGATTTTGTGGTGTTCTGTAAATCACACCGTTTTTGTGTTTTTCGGTGTGATTTTCAATTGTCGAAAGCACATGTAAACACAAAGGGTTTGTTTTTCAAAATTATAGCTAATTTTTATTTAACGCTTTTTATGTTATTTTCCGACAATTTGTTTTTTTTAACCGAATTAGCGATGTCAAATTAGTTTTAGGGTTGTTTCAAATCTTGTATTTTTTGCGAATTTAAGCCATGTGCGCGATAGAAGCGATTTGTTCCTGTAAGTTTTCGGATTCTTTTTAGCTTTAATGATTTATATTAAAAAGTAGACTCTGCTGTCATGCCGCTGTTAGCAAATTTTTGCGAATTTCCGCTAATTTAGCAATTATTACCGAATTTTTGCCATTCCTTACAGTTTTAGGGAGTTTTAATCAATTTTATGGCTTGTTTGAAATATAAAATTTTTTCGCGAATTTACGCTATTGTGCAAATTTTTTTTGTTTCATTTTTCGACATTTTGTTTTTTAATCCATTTAGAGATTTCAAATAGATTTTAGGGTTAGTTTCCAAGTTTGCAATTTTTTGCGAATTTTAGCCATTTTAGAGATAGAAGCGATTTTTCCCTGTGATTCTTTACAGCTTTTACGATTTTTAATAAATATTAGACTTTGCCACACATGCCACTGTTATCAACTAAAAAAACAAACCTAAAATCACAACAGAAGTCACAAAAGCAAATATCATTTTGTAGTTTCATCGAATTTTCTTAATTTAAATGATTTGTTGTTAATAAAATAACTTATTGCATAAAAAATTAATAAACAACACATGGAATATTTTATTTAAGAATTTTATTAAAACGGTGAACTTACAATAGTCGCAAAAATAACAAAGTGATTTCAAAAAGTTGTTTACGTAGCTGAACGTTTTGAAATCACAAAATAATATGCCCAGAACACCTTTCTTGTGATTTGAAATCACTTTCAAAAAATGTGATTGTCAGAACAGGCCTGATAATTAGCAAAAACATCCAAATTTAAATTTTTAATAAAAATATTTTTATTGGTGTTAAAAGACAATTCAATTTGTTTACGTTATTCTATTTTTGGTTAAAATGTTATATTTTTCCTCTTCGATGTATCCTTTTATGTTGCGTTGACGTTTCACGAGTTTACATCCAGCAGTATTTACCCATCATGGTGAGAACCCAATGGCGCTGATAATGCTTTTCCATTACTACAAGACCTTGGTGAAATCTTTAAGTCTTAAAAGTGTTAAAGAAAACGCATTTCCAATGGCATGTATGCTCCTGTAATTACAGGAAACCCATTTAACCTTCAAATAATACTGATGCACCTATGGAATAAAAGTCTTCCATCATATTTGGAATTAGCTGACTATCGTTACGACTTCTGTTGTTTCCTTAAAACACATTTACTTCTTACTGAAAAGAATTCCATATATCTTGGAGCGATTGCGATAGTAAAAAAGCGCGTGACTCTGTGTCTGAAAATCCTCTTTCTTTCAAACATGAAGCGAGTAAAGTCGGGCTCTTTTTTTGACAAGTTTAAGTCACGATGTAAATCATCATCACCTACAGAATTAAACTGACTTACCGAAAAACAAATACTCCTCCATGTCCCTACCAGATTTTATTACATTTACAAAACACGTAGAATAAAATATGTTTGGAGTCCATGGCTTATTGGCAAATCTGGTTAAGTACCGAAAATAAAATTTATAAGATTCCAAAAAGATTTTGGTCAACTTTCTTTGGACACTTTTTTAATAATAAAAACAGACCTCAAACCAACTAAGAGTTATCAAGTGAATATTTACATATTTTAATACACAATGCAATTTATAAATTTCAAAAGTTATTTAAACAACAAAAGCGGGACAGAGGCTGACTTCATAAACTCGATGTTGCAATGCAACACTGAAAGGAATAGAATTCATAGACAACTTTTCTAAAAGCAATGCCTTGAGTTCATTATTGAATGGTAACCGTCTTCACAGCTGTTTTTATTTGTGATGCCTTGCAACGCATTCGTTTTCAGTGATGCAACATTTTTAAGAAACAGACACCAAATTGCATTTTTTTAAATAAAATGTCACATTTTTTTGTAGAAAAGAAAACACCATAAGTGTGTGGTGCATGGTACGGCGCAAGTTTTTCGGACTATTATGTCCGCAAAGACAACAATAAATTTTTAAAATTATTTAAGTTACAATTCAAAAAGCTAAAGAGTGCTATCTTTAGCATTGGATTAAAGGGCCGTTGAAAATAACAAATCAGCAGCGCAGAATGTGTCATAAAATACATCAATCGGAATCCTATTTTTTAAAATACTCGCATCTTGAAAATTAAATGACGTATAGAACGATTAAATAGGCTTCGTGCTTATGATAATAAAAACGTACGAGCACGTAGAAAATTTCAACAAATTATTTTCGAAATTTCGTCCTGTACTTTAGGCAAAAGGCTTACAGGGACAGACAACTAGCCAGACGGCCAATTGGAAGAACGGACATATTCAGATCCATTCAAATAGTGATACCAAAGAGTTGGTAAATTTCACATCAACAGTAACGCATTCTAACCTTCCCATCTGTTGTGGTGTAGTTTATAAAAAAAACTGCTCTACAAAACGAAGTTTCCTTAATAAAAATTACTGATCCTTATGCATTTTTTTCCTAACAGCTTAAGTTTCAAAGATATGGTGACATATATTATTTGAACCTGTTACACCATTTTCTGTTTTATTCGGCCAGTTTTTCACGAACGGTCTTCTAAACCTTAAAATAATTTCTGGCTCATTAATCTACACAAAAATCTCACTGATTTCCAATATCGCTTTTGTATTTTTGAATTTGTTTTCACACTTTTTCTATAATTTTAACAACTTCATTAACCGAGTCACATTGGCCTGCAATCACACCTGTTTCAAGAAGCTCCACTTGGAGTAGCGTTCTTAAATAATTATGAAAGACACGTTAACTAAAATAAAAAAAAAATAAAAAAAAAATGTTTTTGAATTGATGTTGATGATATAACTTGCACAAAAATCGTTGTTCTCATGAAGAAAAGTTCTAACTCGCTTTTCGAAATTGAGTTTTTTCACGCAAAGAAAATAAATGTTGGGTATGGTTACAGTAACTACACTATGTTTATTGTTACAATGTCGTACGCAAAAAATTGTTATTATTATTCGATGGCAGCATTATTTCAAAGTTTATCGCAATTAAAAATTTTAGTATTTTAACTGAAAAATAATTATTTTCCTAACGACTAAATAATGACAACTTTGACAACATATTATATTAATCACAACCATTTCATGATATTTAATAGCCATAACATGATAACTTTCTAAACGTGTACTCATAATATGTTTAAGATGCCAGCAAAATATCTTTACTCCCAAAATATTTTGTTATCGCCATTTGTAAAATAATTTTGCATCAGTTGTGTCGTTTGTTTAAAATAAGCAATTTAAAAAAAATACCCATAAAAGACAAGTCTTAAGAAATTAAAAAAATATAGAAATTGTTTTTACATTAAAAACAAATTTAAAGTGCCACAAAATAAAAAATCTATGCAAAAAAGTTTAAAATTTTTCTATTGTTGTGAAAGTTGTGCTGTATCATAATATGATTATTCTTAACTTATTATGATTAACATGATAATGATATGATTAAGGAAACATATTATGATGTTATATTACGAATTTATTTGGTCATAACATGATTCAATAATAATCGTAATATGGTTACTACAATAATGGAGATAATTATAATATGTTCCTCTTATAATATGTCTACCCCAACCATGTTTTTTCTTGGCGTGTGGTGAATTCAATACATTTCACACAAATGCAACAAGTCAAAAAATTTAATGCAGAAGGTATCCTGACTCACATAAAGGGCCTTTTAGTATGAGACCAACGCTTTAGTTTTAAAATTATTTACAGATACACCTTTTATCAATCTTTACGTATGTGGTACTCCCGTTCGATGAGCCGTAGAGCTCTTCAGGTAACTTATTATTGCTTTCATGAAAAAATATAATTTTTTTAACTTGTAATTTATTTATTCAGGAAGATTGTCAAATGTTCTCATTATTAACTTTGGTAGCATTTGGAATTATTGGGACCCTTTTGGTAGCGGTGCAGTATTATATTTTACAAGGTCATATTAGTGGCATAGGTCGCTTATGGACTAAAGGCTGGCTCGTATTTTTTCTATTCACCACGGTAATAAAATTAAAATTTAATGTTTTTATTTAAATTACCACATTTTTTATTCTATTTTGCAGTTGGTAGTTTATTTGATTAACGTTTATATGATTGTAAAATCGCAGTTAATGCCCTGGTATCGGTAAGCAAATTGTCTCCCAAATCAAACATCTTAAATATGACTAATTTACTGTCTGTTTTTTGAAAATTTTTTTTAAACAAAATCAAATATTTGTATTTTATTGCTGTTTTCAATGCAATTTCTCACACGACATTGTGCTTTTATTTTCTAAAAACAGCCAGTTAATCTTATTTCACCAAGTTCAGTTATAGTCAACTATTTCGTTAACTACCAGTTCCAAATTAACGAAATATTTTTGATAATGCGATAAAGTAAATTAAAGTCCATTCTACCTAGTAGGTAAAAGTAAACTTGTAATAATCGAACACTTTTTAAACGCCCGATAAAATCCTACCTTTAACTATCGGTAAGTTGTGGTAACGGGCCTTACAATGTTAACAAAATATGTATTTTTTAGCCTGTTGCTTAAAACAAGTTGGGCTGCCAAAAGTTCTGAGAATTTGTAATTGTCAAAGATGTCAAAGAATAGTAGACCAGTTTATTTAACTAAACTGAAAATTGTTTTAACCTTTTTATCAAGAAAAATCATTTATATATGTCCAGTTACACTATCAACAAATAACGCTTCTGAGAAATCTGATATCAGAAGAAATTAAGAAGAAGTCGTTTGTCAAATACCACTTTTTGTGGCTTCCAGATTTATGACGCTCCCTTTTCTCCATGTCCACCTTAAAACCACGATTTAAATTTAACTCGACTTCAAACTAATGTTTGGTTATTTTTAAGAACATTCAAATAACTTTGCCAATGATCGAATTTTTTTTTATTTTTGTTCTGATTTTTATTCTTTGTTGATTAAATAATTTAGTGCTGCGATGATTTTAAAATTAACTTATATGAAACTACTACAGCAATTTAAGCCAAAAAGCAAATTCCTTCATTTTGACACACATTAAAATTTTCCATAATTTTTGAAACAGTACGTGAAGTAGTCAAATTTGTGAAAAGGCTAATGAAGTAGTCAAATTTGTGAAAAGGCTTTTTATATACACAAAGTAATGACACTATATTTATTATTTTTTTTTTATTCACAGCAATCGACGCTAAGCCTTTGCAGATATAAGCAAAAATATGCGCTGGCGTTTCGTTAAAAAAACGGAAGTGGATTTTGACCTGAATTACAAAACTGAATAAGACTGCGAATTCAGCAAGACATTGTGTATAAAACCTTTTTTTTAGTAAACTTTGGAATTATATAGATTTATTTTTCAAGCTATCAAATTTAAAAATCTTTGCTCGTTTTAAGGTAAATATGGGCATTTTCAGCGAAAAGTCTACTTTTTTTTTTAATGTAACGCCAGATTGCAAATAAGGTTGTATTTTTGGACCATGTTGTTCAATCGTTATCCCTTTTGTTACCAAATGTAGAGCTAGTTGCGCTTTACACCAAAATATAAAAAAGTAAACTATACGTATAAAATTTTTTGAGAAACAATTTAAAATACTTCTGGCGTTACGATACAAAAAGTAGACTTTTCTCTGAAACTGCCCATACGTGACAGTTTCAGTTAAAAGGGACCTTTGGATGAAATAAACGATCTTTACTTTTTAGGTGATTCTTAAAGTAGACAATACGCTCTTTCAAATGCAGCGAACCGCAGTTTTCTAACTTCATTAGCTTTGTCATAAAATAGCTTTAAAATACACCTTTCATAAGAAAAAAAGAAAAATTCTTAACTTGAAAATCGTTTTTCTCCGAAACTAATTTTTTGCCCACAGGTCCCTTTTAACTGAAACTGTCACATATATAAAATTAAGTTGTCCTATGTTCGTGATTTTATAGCTCGCGAACCACTCAACCGATTTTCAAACGAGTACATGCGTTAGAAAAGGTCTACTTGCACTGATTGTTTATAAAAAAAACTCGCGATATGTGGCGCTGGGGTCAAGTTATTAACAAAATTCTGCAATATTTTATTTTTTATTTAGAAAATCCCGAGCAGCGCCGGGACCAAACAGCTAGTATTTTATAAAACTCGTTCACTTGTTGTGACTTTCCTCGTGATTTTGACTAAAGCGCCATATAGTGGGATATAGATGGTTGGGTAAAAGGAAAACAGTATTTGTAAAATGGCTGTAAGATACGATTCTTGTACCTGTCTTCTGCCACAACAAAAGGCGTTGGACTTGCTCAAAATGCAAGAAAGCTCTTTGCATTGCTTTAGGGTGCTTTTCACTCATAAGTAGCCACTGTGCCTTTATGCAAAACCTGAAGTAGTTGGATCTACGGGCGGAGTGTTGAGAGAAAAATCGGTGTGGTAGAATTGTTCTATTTTCATTTAAGCTAATTTTGAAGCCCTCTAAAGACCAGTGTAGCTAAGAACTGCCAAGCATTTGGTAGTGACGTTTGGGTTTACCTTAAAGTAGTTTTTCTTCCTGCATGACAGGGACAGGCTTAACAGCTAGTTTTATATGTTTTCTTCATAATGCATGTTAAATAATATTGTCTCAACATTTCACAGAAGGTAATAGGGCATATACAACTTTGTCATTCCGTTTGTAATTTCTACAATATTTGATGGAAGGCCCAATAGTCCTTATTAGTAGCGAAGTTGATTCATCGATGTCTGTTTGCCCGTTAAAATTGGTTTTCCGATGATCCCAGGTATGACTAGGGAGTTATACATTCATGTCACATATAGTCCAGAATTGTTTGATGTTCAAACTCAGTCTGAAGGGTTCACAAATTTTAACTTTTTGTTAAAATTTTGAAAATTTTATTTTCACAAAAAAAAAATTGTTCTTTGAGATAGCAGAACAGCAAAAAATGATAAAATGTATAACACAGATGTGCATTGCATTTGCCACCGGAAACTCATTTTGACCAAATTTGAGTTGACACATTTTGAATATAGACTCTGTATATAGAACCAAGAGCCACGACTGGCCCAAATTTTACCCATAAATCTATTGTTGTTCTTTTTTTTATTTTTCTAAACTTACAACATCCGAGAAAATAAAGGCGGAATTAGAGAAGTAGGAGTGGCACCTCCCGTACAAAGACTTAAAAATCTGTATATCTAGAAAACAGCAAGAGTCAAAGTTTGCAAGTGAGTTGCAAGCATCTTGGTTATCAATACGTAATATCCGACAAAATAGACATAATAGATTTATTTATACATATTTAAAAAAAATTTATTTATTTAACTTTCTTTTCTTATCGCACCATGTGGAAGAATATATAAGAATCGGCATAGCCGAATATATCACACCTACTTGTTCAAAAAAAATCACAAAAGGTCTTTGGTCTTTATTTGTTTGATGAATGTGTTTGCTGGGTAAAAAGCAATATATGATTGTATTAAGTTTGAAATTTCGGTGCAATAATTTTCTCCAAAATAAAAATTCAAATGTACGGTTTTTTACTTCGTATGGACATTAAGTGAACGTGAGTGAACGTTTTGAAAAAAATCAACGAAAAATAGAACTGCAGTTTTGTTAGTCCTCTATGATTGAGGCATAAATTTAACAGTTGAAAAGACAATTCGACATGTTACATAAAAACAAATACACATTTTCTGTTTTAAAGTCGTGTTGTTGTCGGTATTGTTGCTGTTTTTTACTGCAGGTTTTTTGAAACAATCTTGCTTAAACTTAAATCAACAGCATTCGGATTTCTATGATTGCCCTGTAATTAGAGCAAAAAAAATTGATACCGTTGTTATTCTGTTTTCTAATTTAGTTTAAGAATTACACTAGCCAACAAGGTTTTGGACTGGAGCAACCAAATATCTTTCCTATAGGGTAATTTGGTGGGCTGAATTCAAATCTGTAATTAGTTTTTCACTATCACGTCAGATTTTCGAGATACAAAAAAATCTTCTTGTTCGGTTCTTACAAAAAAAAATTACTAATTTATTTGAAATCATATGAATTTTCAATAAATGAATCGAGTCAATGCATTTTTAAAAGTGAATGGCGTTAGTTGAACGTCGTTTGTATTTTGTTGGTTCGGTATCACGTCTTAAAGTCAAGCAATAGTCTCCCAGCTTGCTTTTGTCTCAAAATCCTTGATAAATTCTTTAAAGTTTCACTAAATCTTGGTGAGCATGCTCCCCTTGTTCGCGCTCACTGCGCCAGGTTTTTTTATGAAAAGAATGTAAATGCAAATGAAGAATATGCAAAACATTGTCGGTGTTCACGGTTTGTCCAAGTTTCTAACTGCAAAACCAAAATAATCGTGGCTATTCTGAAATACGCGTCGGAGAAGTGAACATTTACATGTAAACAAAAACCAAATTTACAAAAATTGTTCTTGTTATCTATAGCAAGGTACATTAACACAAAGTAGACTCATTTGGGAGTGTATACATGCTACTCTATAAAAAGATCCGAGTTGTTAAAATTCTCTTCATATAAAACAATAATAATTTAACGCAAACATGTACAAATTTTGGCTCATATACACGAAATTTGACGTTTGGGTTCTAACTGGGCTAACGAGATAAACGAAAACAAATTTTGTCAATTTGGTGTTGTTTGTTTTTGTTTTCATGTAAATGTTCACCTCTTCGACGCGTATTTCAGAATTGCCACGAATGTAAATATGCATATTTTAATGATTCTGATGATATTGCATACTCTTTTTTCAACCAAATATTCACCACACACAAAGCAAAAATAGCTCGAATCAGTAACACGCGATCTCCCTGACATACGTAAACGCTACAATTATGAAGATTTATAATGAATGTGGACTTCTGTCAAATAAATAATTGTGAAATTTTAGTGTCGGTATTGACTGTTTTACAGTATTGCCAGCATGCGATAAAAAATGAAAAAGACGTGATAGCCCAATTTGTATGCCAGATTCGAATTCAGCGCCCCCAGATTAGTTAAAAAACATGCTTCGTTTCTGCAGTAATTTTTTTCCAAATTTGAAGACCAGTGTTTATTAATGCCGTTACACACTATCCCACAAAGTCTGATCTAATTATTCTTTGAACATTTTCAAAAAACAATAACAACTTATCATGTCAGGGTTGCATTTTCGTAAATTACTAAAGACTTTGTGGAGCAGTGTAAAACGGCCTTTACTTTAAAAGTGAATTATTTCTTTTTTTAATTAACATAACGTATAAGGCAACTTGTTGCGATTAGCCAAATACGAAGGACATCAGCTTGTGAATTTTCCAGCAAATTAACATGCCGATGAAGAGTTCCTTAAAACCGAAAAACTGAATTTTACGGGTATAGACTGCAGGGTACTTGTAATTGACACAAGTTCAAGTATGCATACATGTGTGAAAAGTACTTGACATCAAATTGAGGTTAAAGTAGAAAAACACATGAAGGCAAAGCGGACATTTATGGGGCATCTACTACTTTCACAAACACATTGCAATGCATGTTATGCATATCCACGGCCACATATTAAGTTCAATAAAGGGTTTGCAGTTAAAACAGTTAAAATGTCAACAACAGAAAAAGTCCACCATTATTGTAACAATTAAAAATAAACTGCTTTAATTTATGCATCTTTAGGATAATTATTTAGAGGCAATTTATAGCAGAGATAGCAACACATTTTTCTTGTCTTGTTAAATGACCGAATTTGAGTGAAGTTTAAATTCAATAAACTTTTAAGCAGCATGATGAGACATCGAACTGGCCCATCAAACATACATTTTTGTAATTGTTTAAGCAATACCGATGTAAGTTTAACGAAAATTAAAATTTTGCAGCCAGTTTGATGCATGTGCACTAGCGTTTTACTTTTTATTTATTTTTTTATATAAAGATTTTTAGATAAATAAAAATAGTTTAATAACTTCTTTAGATTTTATAGATAAAAAGGGACTTACAATGAATTAAACCGATTGAGTTTTACGTGTTGATCACTAATAAAGCGGTTAAGAAAAATTATCTTAAAAATAAGTTTCACAACAGAATTTATCAAAACAAACTCGGCCCGCTTTAAGCTTAATAATTTTAACAGAGATACGAAAAGCTATTTCTAAAAAAAATTAGTATTTTTTTCCGCATCGAAACGTTTTTCTCAAGTCTAGGCAAAGAGCATTGCTATACAGTACTTTCAAGGGGACAGATTAGTTTCCGTACGTAATTAAATGGAAAATAATATTGTGTTAGCAGTATCATTGTTAATTTATTATTTGCATCTTTGTCACTTTTTTTGAGCAGCGTGTTTGTATAAAAAACGTAAACTAAAATTAAAAAAAAAAAGGAAAGACATAAGGTCTTCTTTCGTCTGAGTTTTTTATTCTCTTGATGTTGTAAAAAGTGTATTTGCTTGTGCAAATAGAATGAACGCAAGAGTTGTCTGCTAGTTTCAACAAAAACTTAGTTTGTCTTGAAGTTTTTAGCCTGAAATGCAATTTAATTTATATGCAAACTCAATTACACTTCTTTCTAACTTGTCTCTAACGAAGGTTGCCAAGGTTCACTTGTTCGCTTGTTTATGCGAATTCGTTTTATTTTGTATGGCTTGATGTTTTTATTAAATTTTTACATAAACTTTATTAGAATTTGTTTAGATTTTCTTGCTACGAGTATGCAATTTTAAAAAAAAAAAAAAATTAATGATGTTATAAATCTATTTAGTATCTATCAACAAACACCAATCTCTGTTTTATTTATTTTTTTTTTTTGCAATATAAAATATATTTTAGATGGTGGCAATCAGCTCGAGATATACAATTAATTTTAGAGAATCACAAGCCAGCGTATGATACATTTGAGAAAGTAACAACAAATAAATATCAAAATTCTGATATGGCAACGGAGCAGTCAATAAGTCGAACAACTCAAATTTGCTCTCATCAGCAAAATCGTCAAATGGTTCTTGAAAATAATGAACTCCCTGAAGTAAAGAAATGTATGGACCTCGAAGTTGATGCAACAGACCAAAATACAACAACATGTTTGGCACACTCAAAGTAAGAAGTAAGTAATACTTAAATGTGCATTGAGCTGCAACTTTTATTCGAAAAAAATTTCTGTATTTTTTATAGCAGATACAAACAACAGTCATTTGAAGTTGAAACAGATAAAAACTGAAATAATACTCACGGTTGTAGATTTTTGGGAATCACATACAGTGTTGAAAGTTACAATCGACTGTAGAATTAAAACATCAAATAATAAAATAAAAACATTTATTCCTGTATTCATAAACAGTTTTTAATTTTAATAAAGGTTTAAAGAGCAAATTTATCCTTAATAAACGTTTGTTAAATGTAATAATCGTATATGAAAACGGGGGTAAGTCTCTTTGGGAAATAAAATAAAAGTGTCTTAAGGTATGTTAAGAGCTAATCTTAAAAATCGTGACCAGTAAATCGGTCATGCTTCAGCTTTACTTTTAACAATTTCTATTGATTTGCTAAACATTATTTAGAAGAAGATAAAATAATAATGTTATTTAGAGACTGTTATATGATGTTTGATCTAGCCAAACGTTTTGCAAAAGAAAATAATTTCTTAATAAAACTAGTGGTTACGTTTAGGACGTCAAATATTTAATAGGTGGAAAACAAAACTTAAGTCACGTCATTATTAAGTGTGTCATTCCTCCGAAATGTTCAAAATATTGTTATTTTTTGTTATTAAATATCGTATTTTTGTTGAACAGCTGCTTTGTAAACATAAAAAAAAAAAAAAATTACTCTGGATATTTTGAAAATAAGTTAGAAAACTTGTTTGAAACTAAACTTTATCCTTAAAAATTCAAAACATTAATGTGCTGTTTCTAAATGACAGGCGATGGACTGAGAGCTTTTCATATACATTTTACTACATAATCAATCGCCTATCATTTGGAAACAGCACATTAATGTTTGCGTACGGTAATTTCTTCTCAAAAACTCTAATTTTTAGAAGGCCGTACGATTATGAAAAAATAAAAGTTAACATCACTGAGTCTCATAGACATTCAGTATCAAGAATATAGTACACTCACAATATTATTACAGTAACGGACTGTAGTTTATTTAAGAAATATTCCGTTCAGTAATTTTTAAATAAATAAACATTTAAAATTCCAAGCAATTTTATTTTTAACTGATTCTAACAGTTATTCAAAAAACTAAGTGCATATTAATACGGATTTTCAGTTGCAGTTAATATTGTCCGTTGATTGAGTTAAATTTAAATTCAACAGCGAATTCCGCAAAAACAAATAAATATGCAGTTATTTTATAAAATTTTACTGTCAAAAATTCAACACCATATTCAGTAAAAACAATTAAATATTCAGTTATTTTATATAATTTTACTACCAAAAATTAATTTTTACTTATCTATAAAAAATGAATTGCTTGTTTTGTGTAAGCAATACCCATTTTCTATTTGTTAAAATAATTTAGTTAAATACATCAAATTTTAAAAGTAAAATAACTGCGAAGCCATATCGGTCATGCTGCTGGTGTCTTATAATTGAGAGTTCTTCTGTAAACAACGTGGTCAGTACAACAAAAGTAAAACAAACGTGTGTAACTGGGTAAGTAAATTAAAATATTCTCCCTCTCTCGCTTATAAGAAAAACAAGCGGACAGGTGTTTGTCTGGTATTTTAAACGAAAATTTAATAAAATAACTGAATATTTAATTGTTTTTATTGAATATGGAGTCAATTTTTTGACAGTAAAATTTTAATAAATAACTGAACATTTAATCGTTTTTACTGAATATGGTGTTGAATTTTTGACAGTAAAATTTTACAAAATAACTGAATATTTATTTGATTTTACGGAATATGGTGTTGAATTTTTGACAGTAAAAATTAAATGAACTTTTTGTTAAAAATAAATGAAAAATAGGTAGACCGGTTTTTAATTGAACTTTCATTTATTTTATATTACAATTTCAGTTAAGTTTACGTACAGAATATTGTGAGTGTAGGAGTCGGAGTCGTGAGTCGGAGTCGCACTTAAAAAATTTCAGCGTTTTAAGGTGGAGGTGGAGTAAGTACTTTGTTCGGACGAGTCCACAGCCCTGGCGGAAACGAAGCATGTTTTTTTAACTAATCTGGGTGCACTGTTAATTTTTTATCGCATGCTGGCAATACTGTAAACCAGCCAATACTGACACTAAAATATCACAATTATGTAGGTACATATTTGACAGAAGCCCACATTCATTATTAATCTTCATAATAGTAACTTTTAAGCATTTCATGTAATTTCAAATAAAATAGTGTTTTTTTTTGTAAAAAACGAACAAATAGATGGAGAAAAACTAATTACAGATTATAATTTAACCCACCAAATTACCCTAGGAAAGATATTTGGTTGCTCCAGTCCAAAACCTTGTTGGTAGTGTTATTTACCCATGTAATGTCAAATTAATTTATTTGATTTTTTACACTTGTTTTCATTTTTTTCTTTTGTTTGACGTTCTATGAGTTATAAAATTGGGAACAAAATATTTAATGACTATACCTTGTACTTATTTTACCATGGTTAGTTATAACTACCTTGTAACTTTCGGTGAGCGGTATAAAAAAACAAAACACCATGTGATTTTATAACAAAAAGTATTAAGCATTCTTGGTTTTTGCTCATAAATCATCTATTTGTATACCGACCTGGCTAGAAATTTAACGAACCAGATGCAACAGAAATATGTAGCAACCAAGTCACCATCATATATCGGGACTTCGGAAACCCATTTCAAACGGACAGTCGGACATCCTTAAATCAACTTTGCCAATCACAAGAACTCAGATTCTATACTTACATGTACTGTATAAGGTCTTTGATCAATATTGTAAAACTTACAAATGGAATCACACACGTATACATACCCTTTTACCTTGGGAAAAGGGTGTTAAAATTACAGTGACTTTTAATTTCAGATTTACATACACACTTTTTTAGAGAAAATTTTAAACAAATTATAATTCTTTGGCGTTAGACAAAAAAGTATTAAGTCAAAAACTGTAGATTTTCATAATGTTAAATTAAAACATTAATTATGTGTTGTATTTCATAGACGTTTTTCTTAAAGAGCAGATGATTACGATTAAAAAGAGAACATTGATTTAAAGCCTCAAAATGCGTTTATTTTAACTTAAGACTTTTTTGCCTAACGGCAAAGAATTAATTTGTGTATACAAATATTTGAAGTAAATTTAAATTTACATATTGTACTACCATTTAACCCGCTACTTCGTTAGCGTCTCCTTTTCCTTCGGGGACATTGGAACCATAGATTTACAATGATACAGAATAACTGTAAAAAAATTCTGTACTTATTCTTCGTTGAAAATGTCCCTAGAAATGCACTAGAACTTTTGTCTGTAACGTAACTTGTAACGATTCTTTGCGATTAGGTGTATTTATTAGGGAACAGGGCTTCCTAATAGATGCGGCCGTGCTCGTCGGATGGGGGGTATTCTGGTTCCCAATGAAAGATAATCTAACTAATTATCTGAACCGCTACAGGAGAACTTAACTTTAGGTAGCATATAAACAAAAAAAAAAAAAACAAACGCGAAACACTATACCGCGGCAGTAGGAAAGCAGTGAAGCTTCAAGATGAATGGGGTGTAGCGTAAGATGTAAATTGCCACACCTGGTCTAAACCATCCCTCAATGCTGTCAAACGTTAGGATTTGGTTGACAGCCCAATGGAATTGATCTTCCAACGAAAGTGTCCCGGACTCCCAGAGAAAGAAGCACTATGTTCTATAAAAACGAATTGACATTCAAATTTACCACCACGTTAAACAAAAACGTTATAAATAATATAACTTACCAAAATAATGAAAATTATAGAAAGTCTGGAACAAAATCGACTAAACAGTATTTCCGCTTAAAAAATTTTCCCAAATAACTGAACTGTTTTATAAAAATTTTAGTTCAAATGAACTGACGACACAGAAATTATTTTTATAATGAGGAAAAATTTTCATATTTCATATGACAAATGAAATCAATGAATTTGAATTTAATTTTGAACAAGGCCCATTGAAAAGGTCTGTGCAAGAAGCCTGATGATCATTGTTTATGTTCTTTTTAGTTGTCAAAAGTTGTTTACATGTGCATGTATACGTTTATAGTATGCCACACATACACGTTTTTTTCCTTTTGCTTTGTATATGAGGTAGTAAATTTTTGACAACTAAAAAGAATCGAATTTTGTTTTTGTACAAGTAAGCAGACCTGATAGATGGGCCTTGATTTTGAAAATGAGCAACTGTTACAGTCAAAACAAAAAAAAAATAGTATTTGTTAATAGATAAACAAGAAATTTTGAAAGTCGTCCTCACAAACTCTACTCGACCAAGAAAGTAGACTTGTCGACATTTTATTTGGTGCAATTGTCGCTACTGAAGAGAGTGGTTACATAGAGATATTGTTCTACGCTGACTACAGGGTAACAACTAGTTATAACTGTCAAAAACATATTGTTAACTGGGAGTTGAAGTAACGGTTGAAATTGGCCGTAAGAATGACAAACTTTAAATTTAACGACATGTGTTCCGTTTTATTTTTGGTTTTTTTTTTAAACATTAACGGGACATTTCTTATACATACGTTTATGTATTTGAGCCCGAAGATAAGTTCATCTGTATGTATGTATGTATGCGTTTATGTATTTAATCACTTTGATTAAATTTATTTGACATTCGTTAAAGCAGTGCTCACAAGCAAATACAAGATTTCTATATGTCTCGTTATACGTTGTGGTTGAATGATGTTTGTTCAGTGGGATGTTTGCCTGGTGACTTGTTAAGTCCTAAATACGTTTAAATTAATTGGGGAAATTTTCATGTTTCAATATTTGTACTTCTTTTAAGAGCTAAAAAAAATCATACTCGTTTATGTTTTGTTTTTCTTTTCCTGTAGTGCAAATGGCATTTTAGTTAGGTACGTTTTTTTGTTTGTGTTTTACGCTAATAGGAAGTATTAGAAGCACGTGTGCTTTGCAGGACGGATAGAGAAGCAACAATGACGACGGGAGTTACAATAAATGTGTTCAGCAAAGTACACACACATCCATCAAATGACACAAGTTACAACAAGTGATTGATGGCCCATAAATTAGTCATTTCCATGTACATATAAATGTATGTATGGATGTGTGTGTGTGTTCATCAGCTATGGATTCCAGAGTGAATGTCCTTGTCACATTTGATAAGCACAAAAATAGAACAAATAAAAAACTCAGAAGACATCCCAACATTTTTATTTTTTTTTTATTCACAAGCTAAAAACTCTATAAAATCTTAAAGGAGTCTACTTAAAACAGTTTCGAGTCAAATAAAACGAAAACACACACATGTAAAATCGATATCTACAAGTTTTGAAAAAAGAAATCTTAATTAAAAATCTAGACTAGGCTTATAATAATGTGCACTTAAAGATTTTCTTTTAGGAAAATTATATATTTAAAGCATTAACATATTAATGTACTTATGTATGTGTTTAACATGATTTGAAAAAGATTAAGTACTCACGTCTTTATCCCCTAGTCTTTCCACTCGACAGTGCAGGAACCCCGTTTGACCCACTGTTACTGTGATATTTCGCGGGACATCAAAATCAAAATATGGCAAAAAGTTTGTTGGGGACACTGTCGTTATGACGTCAAGCGACGACGAATACGATGTTGAATACGTTGTTGATAAAGAATCTGAAAAAGAGTAGCATTAGTAGCACTTATAAACAAAACAAGAAGGACTCAATAGAAAAAAAATGGCTAAAACTATTATTAAATTAAAAACAAATTCACTTACATACTTAAACATAAACTTTAACAATAACAATTTAAAAAAAAAAAAAATTCTGTTGACATTTTTCCTGGCATATGTGAATTTATGTTTATGTCTTGAAAGGCGCCAGATTTATTTTTCGTCTTTCATAATGTTGTTTGCAAAATATTAAAATTGTCTTTTTATACAACAAAAATAACAAAAGTGTCCATAATAACCAGAGATGGAAAATAATGGATATTAAAAAATGTCTACAGACAAAAAACGGCCGTATTTATTAAAATTCATTTGATATCGATATCAGAACATGGCTGTTTCCAATAAAAAAAATCACATTTGGCAATTGTTTTCCAAACAAATTTATTGAAAAAAACATCTAGTTTCTGTTTTTAAAGGAATTTTTTGTTTACGATAAAGTTTAAAAAACTTCCGATAATTGGTAACAAATAATGAGAAAATCGAAGTAAACAGGACACATTATTCGAGCTCGTAAATTATTTCTTTCGAATCGAAGTACGAGACAACCAACCATTTTAATACATTTTACATGGTTACAAGATTTATAGCGATTCATTATAATAACACTGTGCTAGAAATTGACACTTTTTTTAGACAAGCTGGGCACTTTACATAATTCGGGTACGCTGAATCCAATGGTTAGCTGTTGTTTTCGAGATATACCGTTATTTCGAAAATGAAGGACGTGGCACAACATATATTCGCGTAACTCAAAAACGGTTTAGTCTATTGTAATTATTAAAAAAAAAAACTGAAATTCCACAAGGTAAAACTTTTTTCTAATATGCGCAGTCATTTTAGAAACATAATTTTTTTTGGAAAGAAAACAATTTTTTTATTAAAATTTCGAAATTTTTGATTTTAAAAAATTCATAAAAAATTGGAAGATGCAGGTAGGCTTCTAATTTTTTGCAGGCATATAAAAAACGAAGCCGCAAATGGTAAAAATCCGTTGGCAACTTTTGATTTTATTCACAGAATTTCATAAAACGCAATATTTGTATGGGAGCCCCTTAAGAAGTGGTGATAAGGGGCAAGTATGTCTCGAAAAAATGTTTAGGACAAAAAATTAATTGAGGTCGGTCATACATTATATCCCACTAGGGGTGACTCCTGGGCATTTATGGGACTTTTCTTCAATATATTTCTAGTCTGCATTAAACATTTTGTATGGGAGCACCCTTAAGGAATAGAGATAGCCGGTAGGTATGTTAGAAACAAATGATTGAGGCGAAAAACAAAGTGGGGTTGGTCATACATTTGACCCATCTAGGGGCATCCTAGGAGCTTCAGGGGCCAAATTTAAGAATTTTATTAAACCGCCATATGTGTATGGTTAAAATTCTTAAATTTGGCTAAGGATGCATCTAGATGGGTCAAATGTATGACCAACCCCACTTTAATTTTTATCTCAATCATTTTTAGAAAAAAGTTTTACCTTTCTTAAAGGAAATTTTATTTTAATAGACTAAGCCGTTTTTGATTTATGCGAATATATGTTGTGCAACCTTCTCAATTTTTAAACAAATACGAATAATGTTAAAACGCCATGTGCCCCCCGGCTTGTCTAATTTTGCATCTAGCACAGTATAATAATTATTAATTAATTTGAAGGTTTCACAATTAAAGATCGTGAAAAACCGCTCAACCGGGGATGCCTTCCCGCCAATGAAAATGTTCAAAATTAAAAAAACGCAATTTGAAGTATATCTGTAAAATATTCACATCTCCACATTAAAAAAAAATTACCTTCTCTTCTCTCTTGTTCTTTTTATTTGAGTCTAATCAAAGTGCAATAAATATAAAAACATAAATTAGAAGTAACTTGTTTTTGCTTAAATAAATTGCATAAAATATATTAAGAAACAACTTAGTAAAAACTAAAGAAAAAAAGCAGAGAAAAAGAAATCAATATAAATTGTTTTCGTTAAGAAAAAAACTATAAAGAAAAATTATACTTTTTGTATTGAATGTAGAAAAATTGAGAAAGAAAAAAAGAAAAACTTTTTAAGTAGAAAATTTTTGAGGTAGTTCAAAGTAATTTCATATACTCGTATTATAAACTATACAAGATACTTTTCTTTTTGTATTGTATTTTAAGAATTTTCTTTTCTCTCGGCTCTATTGTTCGTAAACAATAAGATGTTTTGTGAGTGTATTTTTGTCCTGCCTGAAAAGGAAAGAGGCAAAAAAAATTAGATCAAAATTTTTCTGTATTTTTTTGCAATGATTTTTTCTTTTTATTTGTTTTTTTTTTCAATAGAACAACTAAAGTTTTCTTTCAACCCACAACAAAAGCTGTTAAAAGTAGCTTGGTCAGCCAGACAGCGAACCAACAACTGAATGGAACAATCAACCGAACGCAACAACCAAACAAGCCGGGAAACTAAGTGGTTATTCCTTCTACAGCCCTTTCATCAGTATGGTTTTATGTTCTTATATTTGCTTCAGTTTAGTTTTATGCTTTTATCTATTATTTAACTGTGAACATTTTGCTTGCGATTTCGATGTCGTATCTTTAAACGTTTTTTGGTCTTAAATTTAAAAAAACAAATCGAATATAACAGAGATATTTAAATATATAGACAGAGATACGCGCTTTGAGCAAAATGATCGGTGACTGGTTTATACTCTCACGTTAAAAATCATAATTCAATAAATTTTGTATTCGAGTTTTAATTAACAAAATTAAAATTCTGTTATATTCAGGTATGTGATGGAAATCCATTTTGAAAACGAAACTATTCAAAGTGGAAAATTTCCTTTTCAGTGCCTTTAAAAATTGACATCTTCCCAATATTTTCTGTTTATATTCTTTTGAATTTTATATTAAATGTGTATGTTGACCAAAAAAAATATTTTTGTAAAATCACCTTGAGTTCATTACACCTTTGAAACCTTGATTATTTACCCATTTGGAAGTTACCATACTCTTATCAATAGTAATATTGATAATTTTATAAAACACACATAAAAGCCAATTCACAAAGTGTTTTAAAGCGCTTAGTACTATTTTACGATAAAGAACTATTGTGAACAGCCTCTATGATAAATAAAATAAAAACTTTATTACGTAATATTAAATAAATTAAGAAACATAATGACTTAAAATTATAAACAAAAATATTACACATTTAAAAAAATTCCATTGTCATATAATATTTCAATTAGAAAAATAAAACAAAACTTTTATGATGGTCATAAAATTATATCAAATATAGCCAATATGGCATAATAGAACTCTTTGTGAATTGCCTTAATATGATTGCTTGGTTTACTATTGAGGCATGATTTAATTATGTCAGCACTTAAAATTGCCATTTGTGTAAATGGGCAAACTTGCGAGACTCGTTTGTGTAATTTTAAACAGTCAATGTCAGTTTGTAAGAAACGTCAACACAAAAATAAATTAAAAAATAAAGCTTTATTCACAATCAATGCAACAATTAAATTTGTTCTTCTTTCTTATTTCTTCCCAAAGTATTTCATATATTTTCCTTTCATTCTGCAAACGAAAATGTAACTAAAGATATTTTTTAAATTTGACGTTTACAATAATTTTATTTGTTTTGAATGAAAATTCACTTAAGTTTCAGGATATCTTGCTGCAATTGCAATAATGTCAAAATTCTATTATTTTCTCCGCTGATTACGAATGTAATATTTCGTTTTTTTATCACCTCCTGCAACCGTATTCTCTAATTCGCTAAAAATCTATAAAGTAAATCTTGCGATTTTTGGCTATGAATGGAATTCTGTAACGTGCATTACTGAATTTCTCAATGCAATAAAAATTCTGTTCACCTCAATTTTAGCTTTTAAGGTCATTTATAAAATGTTCAAAGTTTGTATTCTCTAAGGCATTTTAGCGATCGTGATTTAGATTTTCACAACGTACCGATAGATAAAAGTAGACTTTAACCGGCCTTGTAAAAATTATTCCATTATTAAAATTTTATTTTAACCTAAAGTGAGCGATAAAGTAAATTTTCGCTTATCCTACATGTTTGATTATAGTTAAGTTGTAATAATGGAACACTTTTTATACGGCCGTTAAAATCCTACCATTGCTATCGGCATGTTGTGAAAACGGGACTAAGTCATTTTTGACAACGACAACCGTAATAAGGTTGATTGAGCATTTATTTTAAGCAATACTTGAAATTTCCTTTTTATGCCAAATTTATATTTATTAATATCATGGCAACGAAGAAAATACGTTAAAAAAATAATCCCTACTGTTTTTGGGGCGAGTATATCTTCTAACATTTCATACGTATTCACATTGTGAAGATGTTTTATTTTTATGTGAAGAGAAACATTTGTTCTAGTATGAAGGACATGAAGAAAATTAGATAGAATGTGAAGTTATTTTTTAAATAATTTATATTTCACGAACATTAAAATATAAGGTTATAAACACAAAATAAGTTATGCAAATATAAAACGTCTCTATATATTTTTCAAACCAGCTTGTAAAAAGCTAATGATGCAATCGAAATCAGGTGTGTTGTCCTGTCAATGCATTTCGAATTCATTATTGTTCAACGTGGCAAAAAAATCTTAGAAAAAACTATTTAACCAAAAAGGAACAAAATAAAATGGCTAAAGGCAAAATTCATATTTTCATGCGTAAAACAGCTACAAAAATGGGTTAATTTGTAACACTGAACGCAGTAGATCAGGGGTGTGTTGGAAATCGAAAACGTAAAACGATAATATTTTTAAAGTAATATTTTAATAAGATTTCTTTTATAAAAGAATTTTATGACAAATATTTTCTATTAAACAGAATTTTATAACAAAAACTAAGCAAAAAGTGTATTAAAAATAACTTCCAAAATTCTTGCGATTAACGTTTTCGATTTCCAGCACTCCAGCCAGCACTTTCATGTATAACATTATATTCACGTATGAGTATTAAAAAAATCATATTATTCATACGTAAATGATTCTGAGATTGCAACTACAATAGACGCCCAGAGGGTTGAAATCGACAAAAACTCAGATTAATTGAAAAATTACTTATTACCTGATTAAAATGCTTCATCAACCAACCTAGAATTTCAATGTCGTATTCAAATGAGTCATGGGCCATGAAATGAGCTTTCCTTCTGAGCAGCTTCAAAGTTGAGATATTTTTCGTTTTTTTGAGGAACAGTTGTAAAAATTTAAGTTCGGCATATTTTAAAGTTTGTTATATTTTTTTTTTTGAATGTCAAAAGTGATACGTTTATTATGAAAACTTAAGGCCCAAAACATTAAAAAAATCAATCCATTTTCAAGAGCGGTATGCTAAGATAGTTAATGGGCCCAAAGAATGTTCTGGAAAGAAGCTTGTATTGGGGCAATGTGAAATAATAGACCGATGTCCACTATTTTCCAAAGGCTATGTTCTTATGATAGTGCAAATGTATGTACGTGTCTTTGGCGCTGAAAGTTACATGGCCAGAATACCAGCCAGTTTTGTTATACAAAAATCGACTTAAATATATTGTAATGTAGTTTTATTAATCTAATTTTGACATAAATGTTGGAAAAAAATACAAATTACATCAGCCGAAGGCTTCTCTATATTAATCTTAATTTTTGTAAATTTTAACCCTTTGTGCGACGACAAAAACAATAAAAACGGAGGGTTACCACATGCAAGTGCACGTTCGAAAAACTCAGTACGCTCACACTTTTTTACTAACATTCACACAATTTTTGTACTTTCAGCCAATCGGCTGTTTCCTCAAGTTTGCGTTGATAATACGTATACACTACTTTCAAGTAATTACTTGCATGTAGAAACGTAGGGTTAAGATTCGATCGATTACTTCTATTTTAAGAACTACTTACATGAGGAATATCTCTAAGCACAAAAAAGAACATTAGAAAAAACTTTAGTTAAGGCAAAGTTGAATTTAAGCCAAAAAGCCCATAAAATTAACATGTGCAACCAGTTTTGTATGTCATGTTACAGTTTCTGAAGTAAATTAATTTTATTTACTCATCCACATTCCAGGGCATTTAATATAAAATTCTTTCTTATCATTTTTATGTAAGTACGAAGAAATAATATATCTAAAAAGGTGATATCTTATCTTTAGTATTTTATGTTACTTTAATACTTCTGAAATGTTGGTGGAGACTAGCAACTAATCTCTACCGAACGCGATAAAATAATTAATACAATTGTAAGAAAATCGCAATCGAGTCAAATTGAAATTGATGTACATTTTTAATAATTTTTTGTATAATTAACGTGGTTTTGCTCGATTTTAAGAGTAGTTCTGGTAAAGACGTCATATCGCACACTAAATCATAAATGGTCACAACTCAAAATTTAACAAAATGTTTTTTTTTATAAACCATTTCAAAAATAAAAAAAAGTCTTACAACCACGAAAAATGTGTTTGCTTCACTCTCCTTCATAAATAAAAAATCTTGGTTATGGCTGTATTGTTTCGCCTGCACATCATCAATAACAGAGTACTCTTTTTAGTTGCGATAGTGGGCTTAGGAGTAATTGTTGTTGTCTTTCAGCGACGTGTGAGGTTATTTTTAAAAACAAGTGTTAAGTTTTGTGGTGCCCAATTTTGAGTTGTGTATTTTATTTTGTCTTTTGAGACAAAGAGGCACAATGTGATGTAACACCCAAACCTCAATTAAAAAATTACGACTAAAGAAAATTACCTCTAATTTTCAAAATTGGAGCACAACGTTCAAATAAAATTTAGGTAAACTTTCTTCTAAGAGGGGTTTCTTTACTCTTGAACTGAATTTGATTTTAGCATTACAGCCATGTTCTGAATTTTAAGTTGTGATTGTTTATGATTAAGTGCTCGATATGAAAAGAAATATATTTTTCAGAACTTTCAGCCCTAGATAGTTTCTAAATTCTGATCGATTTCAATTTCATTTGAATTCCAGAACATGGCTAAACAAATTCGGATTTCATTGAGATTAATTTTCTTTAAATCTTTTTAACTACTTTTAGAAGAACAAATCTGTTATTCGCACAACGTTTGTGGTTTCCCTTAACAATAATTTTCAGTGTATTTACCAAAAAAAAAAAATTTGGAATTTAGCATGTCAAAAATAACCTTTGATAACAAATATGCAAGTGGCAGTGCAAAAAACTGAACTGGAAGCAATTTCAATGCCTTTTTTTGAAAATAAAAAAATGTTTACCAAATTTGATTGAAGTTTGATTGAATTATTTAGAAGAAACAAAATATATTTAAAAAGTTAAATCAATTGAACAAGTCGGCAAGTACCGAGTAAAGTGAAAATTCAGCTACAAAAAATTCAAATGAAATTTTGAAAATTAAAGACTTTTTTTAATTCCAAATGACGCAAATCAACAACTTCAAAACTATATGAGATTAAGTATCGACGACATTGTCTGGCCTGACTAGTTAAATAAATGCAAAAGTTTATTTACATAAAAAAACAAACACAAAATCACTTTCACATGCCGCATATTTTGTGGCAGACGTCCAACATTAAGTTGACGTATTCTGCAATAGAATTTGTATTTAATTAAGTATAAAAACGTCTTCCAGTGACATCATCAGTCTCATTATCATTTCTGGTTTGCTGTCACAGCAAAATTTATGTTGGCTCTGGGAAACTATCGATATTCCCCAAACAAAACTAGGAAATTGAAATAAATGGTTTTTTATATTTAATAAATCTCACTCGTTGTCTGAAACTTTAATTTTGCCTTTAATATTCATAGATATTATTTGCATTAAAATTTGACCTTTTCATATTTTCATTTTGGCAAATGGAAAAAGTTTGCAGAAGCAGAAAAATTAGCATAAAAGTTTTTTCCATTTGTTTGCCATCAGATCTCCACCATTGTTAAATCTTATACACAGAAAAAAAAATGTAAAATCGTCGAAAACAAGGTTGATTTTTTTACTGATTTGCTTTATTGTTACTTCATTTTAATTTAACATGATGTTGCAATAACTTGCGAATAATATTGTTTTCTTTTAAAAGAAACTATAATTCATGTTAATTTAACATTCCAATAAAGTTATAGCAAAGTTACATTGATATCGAAACAACACTACGAATCACTTTGGATGAATGTTGTTTCAAGTTGAATTTGATTTGAGTGTGAAACAGTGTGAAGAAGCTTCCGAGGAGACATCATATGTATTTAATTAAGAATAATTCTAAGCACATACCACTGTTCTCGGTTTTGGGGATTTGTTCCCAAATAAAAGATATTTTTTGTAATTGGGAATAAAAATTTTGTGAAAATCCCCAGGGGATTTTTTTTTAGCTATAAAATTAGTTTTTCGCTGGGGATTTTTGGTGATATTATATTATTATAAATGCTGTTCGTGCAAGAGCTAGACCGCGCTGATTTGGACAAGATGCGGTTACAAATTTAATTATTTTTTGGTCCAAAGTTTTTTTTACACCAAATGCTGAAACATTTTTAAATATGCTTTCCGTTCCATCAAGTAAGGCTTTTGTTAAACGAGTCTTTTCTATAATGAATACAACCAAAACAAAATTTCACAACAGAATGCAGTATGAGTTATAAGAAGCTCTCCTTAAAATAACACACTTTAAAAATAATTCAGTTTGCTGTGACAAATTTGTTCCATCTTCTCAAATGCTAACACTTTTTAATTCAAACAACATCTACATTCATGAGTAATGAGGACTTATGGGGAAGTTTAAGCAAAAAGCTATTTTGGGGATGTTGGGGGATGAATTGCGTATAAGTTATAAAATAAAACTGGGAACTCTGACACTCACCACCATAAACAGAGGGGGGAGAGATAGGGAGAGAGAGAATTAACTATTATTTATTTGCCTGTTACACATGTTACACATGCTTCACGTTTGTTGCATTCCCCTTTGTTTACAAAAGAACTAACAGAAGAAGCATAAGCGCCAGCAAAGTAGCCCAATATGGTATCCGTAATACTTTTTTTTTAATTTGATGAATTTAATTATATAATTTAAACTAATAGAATACGGAAATTGTTCCACCTGCTTAAAAATAATTTTAAAGATTAAAATAAAAATTAAACAAGATTCAATTTTGAACAATGTAATTTTAACATTTTAAAATTAATATGAAAAAACAACAAGTTTAAATTAAGTTCAAACGTTTGCAGAAATTTACTTTGATTTTCAATCAAATTGCGCTATGTTAATTTTACATTGTTTTTTTTTCTGTGTGTAGTTTATATTTATGTTTATATTTCTGTATTAGAGTTTTTCTTTTCCCGGACTTTTTCATTTCCCGGGAAAGCGGGATTTTTTTCCCCAATTTTCCGGGAATATCCGCTGAATACAAACCGATGCAAGATATTATTTAATTTAATTTATTTAAACAAATTACATTTCCTAAGATCAATGAAATAAGTTTATAAATGTATTCAACTTTTGTGTTTCTGTGGCAAAAAGGAAAAAGCGTTTAATGCACCTTAAAATTTCAATTATTTTATTGGATTTTTGGGGAAGTTACAGCAAAATGCAATAACATTTGGAATAATAAAAACTTCCGATCTGCGACTTGAGGTGTGTTTAGGAATCAAAACTTAAAAAAACTGTAACCGCAGAGAACTGATGAATATATTAAATTCGGAGTAAATTACCAAAAGCCACCTTTAAAGTTTTAAATCGTTATCCTATAAAACTTAACAAATAGACTTTAGCACTTATTGCTGCAAAATGAATTCAAAACCAACAGCGTTTACATACATAAAACTAAAATGAATAAATTATGTATTCAAAAAAATTATAACAAAATATTATAAATCACTGTCAGTTTTCTAAGCACTTCCTTCATAACTTGTAATTCCTTTTAAAAAAATCAGAAACTGTAGGTTTCGTTATGTGAAATTAAAAAATATTTATTTGGTGTATTTCATAGACTTTTTTTCCTAAGAGCAGATGATAACGATTAGATACAGGTGATTTAGTTTAAAGTGATTTAAGCCAAACCAAAGAGAAAAAAATTGAATTAAAGCCAAAAACTCATCAAAAACTCAAAATGCGTTTTTCGACTTAAGACCTTTTTGCCTAACGGCTAAGATCTCTTTTCTGGCACAACTTATTTACAACTAAACATATCAGCAGTAAAGTTGCCACAAATAAATAAAAAAAATTCCGGAAATTCCTGCACAAATTTCCCGGGAATTTTTTCCCGAAAAATGTGCGGGATCCCGGGATTTTTTTCCGGGAAATCCCGTATGAAAAACAATAAAATGTATGTTTGTATGTATGGATGTATGCTTGTATGTGGATTAATGAAATGAACGAGTACATAAAAAACACTCAACTTATGTTAATGACATAGACAAATTGAATGTAGTCTTATAAATGAAAAAACAAAAATAGGATTACAGCTTTAGTTAAATCCGAGGAAAAACTTTTTGATATTTGGTAATAGTGCTAGTTATTTCATACGTTAACTTACCAGGTCAATTGCATTTATTCTGAAAACTTCTATAAGTATTTCCTAGTAATGACCTTAGCAACCACTTATTACTTCAGTTATTTTTGCTACTGAATATTTGCTTACTAATAATCAACTCAATCACTGCTTAGGCTTGGTTTTTTAGATCTCAGTTAAACTTGGTTAAGTTAGTCTGAAATGAGATTTGTGCAGCCTTTAAACATTTTTTATATAAATTTTTCACGGAACAGCTAAGTTTAATAAAACATTAACAAACAAATCACATTTCGCCGGAAAAATCCGAGTTTCAGACAACGTAAAACTAAGTTTCAAGTTAATCCACATCTCAAAAACTCAGCCTTAATAGTTCTGTAAAGGTAAGTAAAGTTTTTGCTGGAATGTTTGTAATTAAGATCTTAATAAATAAATATTATCGAGCAATTCCACAGCAATAATATCTCTGAAAACTGATTCGCAATTCTTGAAAAAAAATTTAATGTTCTGCAAATCATTTTTACTCAAATCACGTGATTTCAAATCACATGTGACTACCAAAATCACACGTGTGATATTTTAGTGTCCCGTTTTTGTATGTTTTGGTGTGATCTTCCTTCAATTGCCAAAAGCACAACGAGAAACACAAAAACTGTATGACCTTCAGAACACCACAAAATCATACGTGTGAATTTCAAAAACATGTGACATAAAATCACGTGATTTTCAGAACAGTCTTGGGAATTTACCACGTCATATGGGAATCTTTTTAATAACAAATTTTATATTCCCCATAATAACTTTGATAATATACTTGCATTTGCCCGTGCAAAAAACTGAACTGGCAAATTGGTTTTTTTTTTGTTG
Organism: Pollenia labialis; assembly: GCA_949318255.1. NCBI lineage: Eukaryota > Metazoa > Arthropoda > Insecta > Diptera > Polleniidae > Pollenia > Pollenia labialis. Next base: position 979,970 of record OX439143.1, on the reverse strand, counting down.
TTTCCTCACGAAGTCAATAGAATGAATCAATTTGTTCTTTAATGTAGTTTATTCTTTTTACCCACTTACAACTGCAATTCGAGTCGGGAAAAAGCCAACCAATTGAAGGGGAAGGTAAGAAGAGATAAACTCACTGTTTATTGTTGGTGTTTTGTTAAAGCTTTAATACTGTTACAAGTAAAGCCTAGTACTTCGTTTGAATTTGCATTTGTGAACAATTTTGAGCACCATTAATTATTTCACACGAAAATTTTGACATGTATTAATGGTACCTAACTTGGGAGTTTGTACAATTGACGGTTTTATTCCTGCAAAGTATGCGACATTGTTTTGCGTTTTATAAAAATTATTTTTTTTTAATAAAAAATTTAAGTAAAAAGAAAGTAAATATGGATTAAAAACTGTTACGGGTTGTGTTATTTTAAGTTTTTATTTCTTATTTAATAATCGATTCATACTTTTTTGCTTTTACTTAAAATTCCACGTGAAATAAGTGCAGCTTACATTATTTCGCATTTTTAAAAAAATGTTGCCAGAAACATTTCGGAACTTTTTCACAAAATGAACAGAGTGCAACTCTATCAATATTATTTCATAGATATTCCGCACAAGTTTTTTTCATGTGCGTTTTGGCAGCATCACACGTGAAATGTTGAACAGAGCACCAGGCTTCAAACTTTGAGTGTTTATAATTGTTATTCGCTTCAAGGTTTTATTTGTATAATATTCGGGTGTGTTCTAGAATCCGAATCCACTCGAAAGTGGATTACTTTAGCATTATTGGTGTTCTGCATTTCACATCCACATGTTTTTATTCGTTTTCAATTAGAGTAGATATGGGTTGGTGAAAGTAAACCGAATCGACTTTTTTGTAATATGTGAAAACATTTTTAACAAAAAAAATTATATTGCTTTTAGCTTAAAATCTTCTTAATCCAATTTAATCAAAAATATATCGTTATCTAAAACACAAAAGGCCCTTACTAACCCTAAATTTAAAGTTGACTTTTTCATTGATTTTGATGTAATTATACCAAATTTTTTTTTAACGATTTTTATGTTATTTTCAGACAATTTGTTTCTTTAATCGATTTAGCGATCTCTTAGTTTTTGGGTTTTTTTAAAATTTTGCAATTTTTCGCGAATTTTAGCCATGTTCGCGATATAAGCGATTTGGTCGTGTAAGTTTTCTGATTCTTTACAGCTTTAACGATTTATAATAAATAGTTGACTTTGCTATCATGCCGCTGTTAGCAAATTTTTGCGAATTTCCTTGAATTTAGCAATTTTTACCGATTTTTTGCCATTCCTTATAGTTTTAGGGACTTTAAATCAATTTTATGGCTGGTTTGATATATTAAACATTTTCGCGAATTTTCGCTATTTTTGCAATTTTTTTGTTATTTTCCGACCTTTTGTTTTTTTAACCCATTTAGAGATTTCAAATAAATTTAAGTGTTTGTTTAAAAGATTGCAATTTTTCGAGATTTTTAGTCATGTTAGCGATTTTTTTTTGTGATTCTTTACAGCTTTCATGATTTTTAGAAAATATTAGACATTGCTATCATGCTTCGGTTAGCAAATTAGCGATCTTTAGTTCAACAAAAGTTCTTTCGAACAAAAACTTCGAATACACAAAAACATGCGGATTTCAGAACACCAATTTATGACTTATGCGGATTCAAAAAATTTTTCGTTTTCAATTCGAGTCTAAATCTAGATCATACCTGATTTTTAGCTTTTCCAAAATCTTTGGAAGAGGTTTAATGATGATCTGGCCTAAGCAACCAGTGAAATGCGCATAGAAACTAGCTTTCCCTCAACAATAAATTTCAGTGTATTTATTAAAAATAAATATTGGGAATTAAGCACGTCATAGGGAAATATTGTCAATAACAAATTTTGTATTTCCAAAAATTACTTTGATGGAAATTTTTAATTGAAACAAGTTTTATGAGATTCATTCGTTTAAAAATTATTTTCGGAAGCCGACTTATGGTAAGTTCTAGTCCTAAAAAATTTTATCAAAATACCAACGGCTTAATAGAATTTATGGCAGCGACCAAGATTAAGGCGAGAATATTTTATATGGGAACTATGAATGAATGGGGACCGATGATAAAGGTTGCCATAAACACCTTCTAGGTGAATTTGCTTTAAATAATTATGTCCACTAAGGGTCTTTATCGTATGGTTCTTGCGAGGGGAAAAAGGAAAGTGTGTACCGATTTTCACATGTACTTTTCGAACAAGATTTAAGGCCCGCACAGAATGTACATTGCCTGGCTTAAGCAACTGTGCGAATACATGTTAATCATATATTTCAAGCTATTTTATATTAAGGCAACTTTTTGTTTTGGCATTTAAATCGAAATCCAGACGGACATCGTTATCTCGATTCTGAAAGTGGTCCTGAGTCTATCGTTATACTAAAAGGTTGGGTCTTGAATATTTAGATACACATGTATATTTCTATGCGTTACACACATTAACACAAATGCATATTACCTTCCTCCACCTTTGATGGTGTAGGGGAACAAACCTCAACATTTTATATTTTTTTAACCAATTTTTTCAATCAAAACTTGTTTGGGGCATACGAGGGGGGATTTTGTTAATAAAATTAAAATAAAACTTTATCTTTATGTGAAACAAATTGTTGTTTTTATTTGCAGTACAAACGCACATGCACACAAATACAATTGTCACATATTTCGAGGATTTTTTCTAATGGTCTGTAAAAAATGTTTATCTGTTTGTATTAGCAAATATCCCTTAAAAATGAAATTGTAACAGTTTATCTGTTAAGTATATAAATATTTTATTACTTCAACTGCGTGACTCTTCCCTAGGGCCGAAATTCTTATTCAGGATAGTTTTATCGTCACTATATCGTCGCAAGAATTAAAGAACGCTGTAACTGACAAAACAAAAAATGTTCACCAGAGCAAAAAAACATGTATGAGAGTAGAAAAAAAAAATTTATATCACAAAAACTATACAACTCTCAGCATGGAACACGGTTTTAAAAACGTAGTTTTATTTTTTCTCGCTTGATATATTGGCTGTTAACATTTCCACTCAAGTGAATTTGTTCCCGATGATAATGCGGCAAACGACTGTTCTTTGACAGACCTTTAAAATGGTGTACAGCAAAAAAGTGAATTTTTTCATCATACAAATATGGGACCGGGACCAATAGACGCAGTTTTTTTTCTGATAAAAATTATGCAAAAAAACGTATCTTCGATTTTTTGTCAGTTAGAGCGTTCTTTAATTCTTTCGACGATATGAAACTCTTCTAACAAATTCAAACATGAATGAACTGGTGTATGATGAACATGGACGACTTTAACATTCATTTTCCATTCAAATGATAAGAAAGTGTAAATTGTTATGTGTCTCGTAGTTTTTAGCACTAAAATACTCTAGAAAAGTTGTCACAAACACACACTTAAGAAGTAGTAAATGTCGTTTTATGTTCGATAATATTTTGCAAAATACATAATAAGAAAACCTTCGTATATATCGAATACGGTTAGAAGGGATTCTCTGCCGAATGTCCAAACATATTTAATTATGTTCAAATTCTGACCATCTTTTAGAGTCTATCATTCGAGTTAGGGATGAGCAAGTTGAAAAAATATATCGATATATATCGAATCGATATTTTTTAGAGTATCGATATTTATTATTTCAAAAATATCGATATCGAACGTATTTTGCTGAAACTATTACCAAATTAAAATTTTCAGTAAACAAATTAATTATATGTAATTACATTGTTACTTTTTATTGTTTCATTTTATTTAAAAAAATTAATAAAAACAAAAAAATTGAATCAAAACAAAAAATTCAATTATAACAAAACCAAAAGGGAAGAATATAAAAAAACCATAAGAAAAAAAAATAAATTACGAAAAATTTAAATGGAAGTAAATAAGTCATGGAAGTACCAACTTTCCTTAAAATTTGGATTGCACCCCAAAAGTACCAACGGGTTTTAGTCAAACCAGTAATAATCAGATATGGACATCAGGAGCACTCCAGACAATCTGCTTCTTGTATCCGGCACTGACTCTTATAAATGCCAATTATTTTAGATCTTCATATTTGTTTAAAAAAAACATATGATGCATGCAATGATTCCAATTCTTCAAAAACATATTGTTTGAAAAACGGCTAAAATTTTGAGTTCTTAATGAAGACTGACTTTAAAAAATATCGAATTCGATAGTCGCATTTCAATATCGATACATCGATATATCGGTTTTTAAAATATCGGCGATATATATCGATTATATTTTTTTTAAATATCGATATTTTGATATATCGATATTTTTTGCCCATTCCTAATACGAGTTCTGGCAAATTCGACTACTTTTCATTTCTCAATAATACTAAACTATTCATAAGCCTTTTATGATATATTTTGTTTATCAAATTTTATGTCTGAAACTCAAAAAAATTCTTAATAAAAGTAACGATATCTACTGTGTATATAAATACATATTCAAAGATGTTTTGGTTTATAAATTTTTTATTCATTCGGTTATTATTACTTTTTTCTAAATACGGTTGGCTTGTTCACGAAATCGGAATCTCAGGTTATATTGTTATTAGGGGTTTTCCCGGGAATTTCAATTATTTTATTTCCCGTTTTCCCGGGATTTTTGTTGCGGGATCCCGTCTCATAGTTTCAAAAAAAAAGCAATTTATTCTTTGAAATTTAGTTTTCTATTCTCGTAAAATTGGCATCTGTTGATGGGTTGTCGATTAGATCAATAACAAGAAGTGAGTACGTTCGTAAATCAATGTCTACTGACGCAATAAATCTACCAAAAGCAGAATATGCCGTGCAACAGTTGATAATTAATAAATTCAGTGAAGTGAAGAGTTAATAAAGAACATAAATTCAAAATAAGATGCAGGCAGTAAATTTTAATTTTCCATGGACAAGTTTAAAAAATAGCAGATATCCAAAAATATCGCTGCTTTATTGCAGCAAAGTCATATATACAAAAAAAAAAAATCGAGCTTGGCAAACTGCGATTAAAGTTTTTAAAATGTACCGATTTAAAGATATCTATCTTTATATATAAAAGAAAGTCGTGTTAGTTACACCACTTATAACTCAAGAACGGCAGAACAGATTTGGCTGAAAATTGGTAGGGAGGTAGCTTAGAGCCAGGAGACGGACATAGGATACTTTTGCCCCGCCCACTTTTTTCGATTTACCTAAAATCAGAAAACGGCTCCATCGAGTTGACTAATTTTTCTTTCAAATCTTCGTATTAATCAACTTTAAGTTTTCATCGAAAGAAAAATTTACCACGCCTACTTTTACGCCTACTTTTACGCCTACTTTTTCTATTAAGCGCATAACTGGAGAACGACTTGACCGATTTGGACGATTTTTTCTACAAAATGATCGCCATGGTTTAACTTAGGTTTTTACGGAAAGAAAATTTTGCCCCGCCTGCTTTTTCCGATTTACCTAAAATCAGAAAACGGCTCTTTCACCAAATAAAAAAAAAACAAAAAACATTGTCTATGCGCTGGCCTTAAGATGAAGTAATAAATAAATATAATTTCCAATTTGCCTTAAATACATGCGTTTCTTTTTTGATTGAGCCCATATCTACACCATATGTAAGTTATTTTGTAAAAAAAACTTAATGATAGGTATTCCATGGATTTTTATTTTAATGGCCGTAAATTTCGTTAAATGTTTAATTTAAATCGTGTGGTAATACAACACTACTGTTTGCTTAGGGTCAGCAACGTGGACCGGGTCAGCTAGTATTTTGATATAACTTCGGTTCAGTTTGAGATAAAATTCCGATTTTTTGTTACACGAAATTATGAAGGAACACTTTGCTTAATTAACATAAAATTAAAAAAAATTTAATTTAAATGATTTTGTTATTCGCGCTTAATTCCCAATTTTTATTATTTGATAAAAACACTGAAATTTATTGTTGATGGGTTAAGCTATTCCTATGCGCATTTCACTGGTTGCTTAGGCCAGATCATCAGGAAATTTCATCCATAAATCATTTAAATTAAATTTTGTATTCCCACGAAAATTATTTTGATAATTAAAAAAAATTTTTAATGTATGACGATATGTTTATAAGGTGATAAACATAAATTTGTTTCATTTTGTGACGGCTTATATAACCGGGAAGTGCTGGAAAACCGAAATAAAAAAAACTATGGAAACTCGTGTAAGATACTACAACATACAATTTTATAAACATATTGTCCTAAAGATTACAGGTGGATCTTGTAAGATGAAGTCCGTTTTATGCTTATTTTTGCATCAACCTTGACATACTTTTGACTGATATAGGCGTTGTTTATAAAAAAGAAAAATTACTTCGGACTGTGAATAAGAAATATGCTACAACTTTAAACTTTTGCACTTTAAACTATTTGTCCAATCTCGGTTAAAAAGTGTACGAAATTTTTCGGAAACATGGTAATAAGTAAATAAAATAAGAAATATACTCTTTGCCGACTTTCTAAACGCATTGAGTGTGGCTTAATGTTATTTCCTAAGCTGTTAAAAAATGTTAATATATTTATTTAAAATATTTTATCTATTTTATGAATTTACTTTTTGATCTCATAACTTGAGTCCCATAATTTTTGTTTGTTTTTATTATTGTTTTATGAATTAAATTGTTATGTTTATGTTATTTTTTTATCTTGTATCTACAGCATAATGATACGAAATTTACATATAAAATCGTAAGGTAATAATAATTCAAGTTCCTCTTTCAACCTTTAATTAATTTTTGTAGTATTTAGGCATTTCTTTAACTTCTTTGTAAACAAGTTCCCTTACGCTTCTTTAAATAAAAGTTTTTTTCATTCAATTTAAAACAAATTTACTTTGTATTATTTATATGGAGCGGGATGAAAATCGATCGATTTAAAAACGATCGTTTATTAAATTTAAGATGAATGAAGAAATGCAGTTCGATTCACATGCATATTTAATAAAATATTTAAAATAAACTAAGAAAAAGTGTACAACAAATACATTTTTAAAGATACTGGAAACTACCTTATCGATTTCAAATCGTTTTTAAATCACATACCTGTATAATTCAACAAGTGAAAATGAGTTAATCGGTGTACTTGGGATTTGTGACCAATAATTCGATGTGTTACACACATTTTGGTATGTAGGGTGCATTAACTACAACAAATGTCAGATGTGTATCAATATTATCTTTCCATAATTACAAAACAAATATTTTAAACTAAATATAAATATAAAATTGTCCATTATTTAGACAACTCCAAATCGATACATTGTGAAATACTGAATCAACACAAGTTAAATTAATTTTCTTAATTTGTTTTTTTTTTGTATGAATATTCCCTCAATTATGGGTGGAAATGAATGGACAAAAATTCAATGAATTTTAATGGAAGATAAGAGCTTTAGCATGTTTGTGTCAACACATCACAAAATAAAAATAAACAAAAGAAGGAAGAGCAACAACAAAATAACTTCCGTTGTAAACTATAAATAAAACAAATAAAAATGGCGACATGTTTTAAGTCTTTTTGTTTTATCAAGAATATGAAACTACATAAAAAAAAGGAAAATCAAAATAAAAATGAAGAAAGAAGAACTCGTTATTGAAAAACAAATAAATATTTGGAATAGGAAATATCGAATTAATGTGATATTTAAACAAATTTACATACAAGACATACAAATGTCTAATTGTAATTAATGCTAAAGAAATCACGAAAATTGTTGGCAAAACTTTTCGTGTGTTAACGTAAAAGCAAGTTTACAATAAAATTTATAAAAAAAAATTGCTCATTTAAAATCGCCCTTTGTGATGGTAGACATAAAAGTCAGTAAAACTTGTGTGTCACTATTTAAATTCAATTATATAATTATACCCAGTGTTGCCAATTTAGCCATTTAGTGGCTAGATTTAGCCATTTTTCGCCCGGTTTAGCCATTAAAAAATGAGTTTAGCCATTACCCATTTTTGTTGCAATTTTTTAACTTGTTTAGCCATAAATTTTTTTTCCGTTTTTTCTTTTAAAAAAAAATTTTCATTTTATTATAAAAATTTATCAAGTAAAATAAACATTTTTAACAATTAAAACGCTTTAAATTTAAATTTAAACCTTTTACAAATGTTGAAAATCGCTATAAACTATGATCTTTCAAATTAAAGGAACAGTATTCCACTATTAAATTTATAAAATAGATTAACACAAACATCGGTGTTTCTTTCTGGTTGCCAGTACTTCAATAAAAAGATGCAAGCGGCAACAACATTTTTTTAGGAATTTCAGAATTGACTATAAGGCTGCTCTCACTTCCGTGGTCTAATGCTGAAGTAGAGGGTTCACGTTCTGAGTCGAATTAACGACGTTTGTCCGGCTGGATGGCTGTCCTCGTAGACCCTGTGCTCAAAGTACCGAGATTATTTGAACAAATTTGGTACAAAGGTTCTAATGTAGTGTAGGGTATCATATAGTAGGGGTTGACCGACTATATTTTCTTACTTGTTTTTATTGTAGATATGGTCTCAAAAGGTTGGGTAAATATTGTCGTGATTATGATTTACCTTCAAATTATTTAAAACTAATAGGCACGAGTGATTCCTTTGAGATAAATAATAACGACATCGAATTTATCGATGATTTAATTTTTTTAAATATCTATCAAAATATTAATTTACGTTTATTCTTTAAATGAATTATTTCTGTTTTATTATTGAATTTTAAGGTGTTTTATTTTCATTTTTTTAGCCATTTTTTGCCCATTTTTCAGCTATTTTTTCCGTAAATTTAGCCATTTTTGGTCTCCAAGTTTTGGCAACACTGATTATACCTCATCTATACCTAGAAATATAGTTAAATGGCTTGGAAAGTTTTTTCATTACAATGCGGGCAGAATAGTAGCCTTATAATTATTTTAAATACAACCAGTATGTTCTCACGTACTCGAAACACTTTCAACCAGAGAATAAGAAGAAGCCGTCAACGTTTGAGAGACAAAAAATTTGTTGAAAATTATTTAAATTAAAATTTTTACTAGCAAGAATTATTCAAATGCCTGTTTCATGTTTTTATTTGCACAACAAAAATAATTTTTAAATTAAAAGTTTTTCTTAAATTTAAAAACAATACGTAGCCTTGAGCGTATGCATAGTGCAAAACAACTGACTTAAGGAAGACAGAATATCGCTACTTAGAGCTGAATACTGTCGATATTCCTGACTTGATAGCTTTTGCTGGTAAAGCGTTCATTTAGTTTTTTCTAGATCTAAAAATTGCAAAAGTTTTCTCTCAATAACTCGAAAAGAAACAAAAAAATACGCTTTACTAGCAAAAACTACCAAGTCAGGGTCGATATCCCTGTATCCAGCTGTGAGATGTAACTTTATGTTGTCTATGTTGTCCTCAATTCAACTGTTTGAAACTATTTGCCCATGTCGATTGTTCTTAAGATAAAAAGTTAAACAAAATATTTTTCTTTTTCATATTATTCATTGCTTTGTTTACGTGCATATCTTTTAAACTAATATGTGACGCGCAAAATAGAAAGGGACCTAAGGGTAACATTCGGTTTTGTTTGTGTATCTTTGGTGTACCATCACTGCATAAAATGCGCATATCTCTGGGAGGGAACACTTTTGGGGCATGGGATCGGTCTCATCCGATGATCAGATGTTGTCCGCATCAAAAAAAAAAAGTGAAAATTGATTTTTTTTACCCTTAGATCCCTTTCTCTATGCGCTGTCACATATGTGTATAATGTCTTATTATTAAATTATTTAGTTTATACATTCTCAAAAGTTTGTTTTGCAAACGACAACATAAAAGAGGTGCCTGAATAATTGAATTGCTTATTTCAATAACCAGTCAAGCGAACAATTTTTGATTTTGAGTAAATAAAAGAAAACTTTCCAGGAAACTAAAAAATTACTTTTACAAATCTGATATTTTTCCTACGAAAGTTATCCATTTCTGTTACTGTTTGATAAACATAAAACTTTTTTTTATTTATATTGACATGTATTTAAAAGAAATAATATAAAGTTTGCACTTGACTGGTTTCTGAAATAAATAACCGTCACTATGGTAAATTTCGTACGAAATATTCTAATTTTACAAGGGACTTCAAAAGTTAAATGAAAAATTACCTTTTAAAAGAGTTTGATATTCAACCCTATGATCAAAGTCGGCGTCGACACAGATCGCTGGCAACGGAATAATAATTGTTTTCTCTTAGTCATTGTTGACAATAATCAATTACTATTGATAGTCATCTCATATTTTTAAGGCAATTTTAACACGACGTCGAGTAGAACTGCCTCTGCTTAACTCGATAGGAAATTTTTCTACGCCTCAAATGAAAGCTAAAGAAAATTTTGTCAGAATTCATTTTAGACTTCAGCCAAATGCCCACTACAGAGTAACACTTGCATAACTAAAGCCGTCAGGGTAAATACTTTGCATCGATTGCTTCCAAGAGCAACAAAACAACGCGAAAATTTAAACAATTCGGATACGATTGCTTGAAAATCGATTTTAAAAAAAATTTTAAAATATAGTTAAGATTTCTAAAACTATTCGCAAAATCTAGCTTGCAGTGCACTACTATCTCATGAGTGCATTCTGCTTCTGTTGTTGGCTATTGAAATATATTCCCATAAAACTCTTCATATACAACCACGTAGGGTTTTAGAGCTTGGAAATCTTTTATTTTGTGATGCTTCGCCATCACATGAGGCAGTATTTAATTTCTTTTCTCCTAATCCAGACTAGAATATATAAGTAATGAGTATGCTGCGAAGGTCGAAGGTTTCTCAATATTAATATCCCTATTTTTTCAAGATTATAATTTTGTATTTTTAGTAAAAATCTAGTTGATCGTTTTCAGTTATCACTGATCGAAATTGAGAACGGGGCATTGCACCTCTTGTACAAGTACATTAAATAATTCTCTATATCTGGAGAACAGTAAGAGCTAAAGTTTCCAAATTATGTACAGGAATCTTTGTTATCAATACACAACAGCCGACAATGTGTGCGGTGTTGGAGAAGTGGGCGTGGCACAAAATAGATTTATCTACAGCTATCATGGTGAAGAGTATGTAAGATTCAGCATAGCCGAATATAGCATGCTTACTTGTTGTAACTATATGGTTTACTCTCTCCATATCTCTTTGAGTGTTTCATATCGCTGGTTTAACATGTAAAGGCTCTAAGTCCACTTTTTTAAGAAATTGGGATTTTAATGCAGTATTGTTTACAAAGAAAAAACTACAGTTATCTCATTTTTTGTTGTTGTTTTGTAGTGATGAGCAAAAGCGCTAAGTCCAATTTATCACAAGAAAAAGCTCTAAGTCCCAATTAAAAGTACAGCTTAACCGTTTCTCTCAAATTGTACCATCACATGAATTTTAATTGTTTTTTGTCTCTCCTGTAAAATTTTCAAATATGGACTTAGAGCCTTTACATGTTAAGCCAGCGATGTATGAATAAATATTGTTCGCTTTGTGCATATAACTTGTTACACATATCGTGTAATGCGTGGCCCTCCAGCTTAAATGATTTTAACCAATTTCTATTATGCTTTTTTTTGTGATTAATAATAAATTGTATTTCAGATACGCATTTTTGGTATACATGGTAATATGGATGTTTGCGTGTTTTGTTTTTTTAGGATAAAAAAAATCTTTAGACTACATGCGTGATTTCAACTAATTGTAAGCGTATAAGAAAATATTAAAGCGCGTGCAAACAGGGTTTGAGTTTTTCTGTTAATGATGAAGAATTTATTATTCGATGCGAAAGAAAAATATGGAAACCACAAACAAAATTAACAAAAATATATAATATTTTGTATCAAGCAATTCAATTAAACGTACTTAAACAAAAATAACTTTGCAAAAATAACTTCGTAACTTTAAATTTTTGATTTTTACATACGGGCATGTTCTAGAAATCGAAATGAAGTGGATTTAAAATAGTCCAAATTATTAAAATGACTCGGTACAGAAATTTCATAAAAACTTTACTTTTTAATACCAACATAACGTTTATGTCAACAGCAGTAAAACTATATTTTCGTCGACCGCTATCATGCCCGGATACGCAAACACATTTTATATTCTAAACAGGCTTCCCAGAAGAATTCCAATTAAAAGTGGGAAAAATGTTCAAGCTCATTTGTGAATAAGTTGATGAAAAACATGCAAAACATGTTGCATATGTTACCCTTACGTTTATTAAAGGCGTTCATATTGCCCTGTTATACAACTTTGGTACTCACTTTTTTTGTAGAACCAATGTTATATTTTCTTTGTCATAATTCATACCGCTCATAATTTTGTTAAAAGATTGTTTTAAAACAAAATATAAAAATATCTACATATTAAAATGAAAAAAGTCTATGTATATTATAATCGTTTTGATTTTTCTAAGCTATTAGTGATGTCAAGCGTGCAGAAATCGCTCAAATAGCCCTAAAAATCTCTCATGAAGTGCATTAATGAAGTTGCACAACTTGTAACACTTCGAGTGATTATAAGAAAATGTAACATGTACAATGTACATACTGAAACATATTTTTCTCAGAAAATAAATCGCCATTAAATAAAGTTGTTTCAATTATGTCTTTTCATCTTCCTCATATACCAAATCATTTTGGTACTTTTCAGATGAACCGATTTTTTTACAACAAACGTTGTCTAATTTTTCACCTTCTCCTAACTAAACATAACAGTTCTGTCTTCATTCTAGTTCTTAGCAAGGTCTATCCAATAGGTCTTTGGTCCAAGAGGAGGTTGCCTCGCTGAACTTTCTGAATAGCTGATGGTTGTTTGTCCCAATGTCTGAGGAAACATTCATTTACTTCTCTAAAGCCCGACAATGATTTTTGTAGAGAGGCGAAATTATTCTTGTTGAAAGTTACAAATAGAAACTAATTGCAATTGATATTTCGGAAAAAGTATAAAAGACAAAAGTGCCAGAATTCCAGCTGAGTGCTGGCATTGCTAATTGGTAATTGCGTTTGATGCGAAAACTTTTATCTGATTTAAAAAATAAAATATGCTGTTTTCGACTATGCTATGCCATTTTTCCTATTTGCAAAAATTGTAAAAAGTTATATGCCTAATATGTATGTTTTTCCTTGATACACTTAAAGAACAACAGAAACAACAACAACATTATAGGAAACAAAATAAATTTTTGGTTGGTTGCAAAGCTGGTAAAAAATAATGAAAACCAAAATCCCGTATTCAATTTTTTAAAACTGTTTAGTTAAATACATCAAATACAAAAATAGAATGATGACGAAAAACATATCGAGTCGGTCTGCTGACGTTTTTGGTTACATTTCTTCTTCCTTAGCCAAGCAAAGGATACAGCAACAGTGAGTGATGAAGAAAAACATTGCCGCTCTTCTTCTGCCTTCATCTTCTCCTTCAGTGACAGCTTGGGTGCGCGTCATTGCTTGTGCTAAAATTTTTGTTTGATTCAGCAAAATTATTTGTTTGAAATTTATATGAATTTCAGTAAACTTTTTGTTTGATAAAATTGTTTAAATATGCGATTTCAGACAAAAAATGTTTTGATTCTACAAATTTTTGGTTTGAATTCGAAAAATAAGTTTTTCTGTGCAACTGTTATATAATCCAAGGTATATTTACACAAGGTAGACTCATTTGGGAGTGTAGACATGCTGCTCTATAAAAATAACCGAGTGGAACGGAATTGTCAAAATTGTCTTCATATAAATTTAACGCACACATATACAGGGAATTTGACATTGGTGTTCCAACTTAGGTAAACAGCTGACACACATATGGGCCAACGAGTTTACCTTGTGTAAATATACCTTGATATAATCCACAAAAGATATATGGCCGATTTTACCAATATATTTAAATATTAATTTTTGTTTAAAATTCGTTTTGTATGTCAAATAAAAATAAAATTAAATATGAATTGATATTTTAAATAGAATTGGTGAAGTTGGCCAACAATTTACTTACAAACTTTATTTGGTTCCAGTATTTTGTGCAAAAAATTTAATTAAAATTATATATAGTGTTTATTAATATACATATGTATGTATGTCTCCTATTATGTATGCTTAACTTTGAATTTTAATAAATAAAATAATAAATAAAAATATTTTTAATATCTTCTTGCTATTTAATATTCATATCGCAACTTGAATTGCTTGTGAAAAACTGCAGACAAACAATCAAAGGAAATTATTTATTGGTTTTGGTAGATAATTGGCAGAAACTAAATGGGATAAAATGTGCTAATGTGGCAACGCTGAATAGTTCTGTAACCGCCACATCCGTTTCTCTACACCTGTAACGCATGTGTGTGTGTGAGTGTGTATGTAAAACCATTTTAATAAGTACAAATGACTAATGGAAAGAGACTCTTGAGTCTGGTTATACTCATGTTGCTCTTGCTATTGTTGTGGTTGCTGTTGTCAGAGTAAGTAGTTTTTGACATGCCAACATGCTTCAATGATTTTGTATACATACATATGTATGTCTAAAAGTAGGTATCTATTTTCTATATACGAATATGTAAATGTATGCCTATGTATCATCTATTTATTTGAGTGTAAGTGTGTTTGAAATTTTTAAATCACCATAAGATTAAACGTTGCATGTTAATTGCACAACTCACCCCAAAAGATGTCATCTAATACTTTATTATCTTCTTTCTAACTTGGTTTTCAGCCAAAAAATACCAAGAACGCCACATGCCTAGATAAGTTAATTGGGACCCCCTGAACACGAAACACGCTGTATTTTTTCCAAAGTACCGTTTTTTAGATAAAGGTACATTTGTGTTTTTCGATGTATGGTCCCACTCAAACCCTTGTTGAGCCCAACCGAAAAGTCTGATCGAAATAAATGGCACATCGTTGGAAAGGTAATTAAGGTGTCCTATTTGAACCTTAAAATTAAAAAAGAATAAAATTTCAAATGATAACGGCCTTTTTGATACACATGTTTTCACTCAACGCTTACCAATGGCATTGAATTTTTGCAGTACAATATCAAAAATTACCCACTCATTCCTCAGGAGAAGATAATACTTTCTCCATTACATATTAAGCTTGGGTTATTTACAAATATTGTGAAAAAGTTGCCAAAAGACAGTCAGTTGCCAAAAGACAGAGCCACAGCGAGCAAAATTGAAGCAGGTATATTTGATGGACCTCAAATTCGGGCTCTGTACGGTGACCAAGCATTTAATGAGTGTTTAGGTCCAGCTCATTTGGAGGCATGGGAAGCATTCCAGGACATCGTTCACAACTTTTTGGGAAACTACAGAAGTCCTGATTACGCTGAGAAGATCGATACACTACTGCAAAAATGCAATGCCATTGGTAAGCGTTGAGTGAAAACATGTATATCAAAAAGGCCGTTATCATTTGAAATTTTATTCTTTTTAACTTTAAGGATCAAATATGACACCTAAATTACACTTTTTATGCAGTCATTTGGATATTTTCCCCACGAACTTGGGCTCCGAAAGTGATGAACAAGGTGAAAGATTTCACCAGGAATTGAAAGAAATCGAGAGACGTTACAAAGACTGGTGGGATGAACAAATGATGGCGGACTATTGTTGGTTTCTCATTCGCGAAGATCCATCCGAAAATAAACGCAAAAGTTCAAGTCGATCGTCATTTTAATTTAAATTTTTTGAATTTACGCCGAATGTAGTGTGTGAGCAATGAATATGAAAATATTGTCGTTCCACAAAATACTTAATAAAAACTTTATTTTTCATCCGATTTTTTTCAAATTACGCTTAAAATGCTGGTTTTGAAATATACTATTTGGTTGGAAAATAAAACATTAAAGATATTTACTATAACGTAGAAAAAAACGAAATGAAATGGAAAAATTTTGAAAAAAACGTAAAAAAGAGGCAAATTTTTAAATTTGAGGTGCCATGACAAATGGCTGAGTATTTCTTATCAGATAGAAGATTGTAGCATATCGACGGAAAAGGTATTGAATTACCTTTCCAACGATGTGCCACTTATTTCGATCAGATTTTTCGGTTGGGCTCCACAAGGGAGTCCCAATTAACTTATCTAGGCATGTGGCGCTCTTGGTATTTTTCCAAATTAAAAATTTGTAATGCAGTGGTTATATCGTCTCTTAACCTTTCAAGTCGAAATATTACTTGTTAAGCAAATGCATGTTTAAATGTGTAGAATAAAGCCTTCGTTCACACTTATACGTAATCTGTTTAATTTTACCCAGAGCTGTGCACGTAAGTGGTTTTTGACTTAATCGTAAGCACGCTCAAAAGGTAAAGAAATGTAAAACGGGAAAATTTAAAGCACTCACAATCACGCTTGCTCACTCACGATTCATTGTGAAGTCGCACCAATAAAATATTATAGAAAGCACCACTTTTATGAAACCTAAAGTCGAAATTAGTTCCTTTTTAACTTCTCAAATTTCATAATAGTAAGTTAATTGCCCAGCAAATAATAGGACTAGTCCAAGCACACGTGCAAAATGTAGCCCACAAGGGACTAGGACTACTCCAAAAGTAACCCAAACGTATGGGAAAACATGGTCTATTTAACATTACGTGGTCCTAGGGCAGGACCATTTATACGTAAAAATATGAAACGAACTTGTCTTTAAAATTCTCTTTCCAGTGAGTGTTTCAATTTACGTTCAAGAAAACAGCTGATTTCAAGGTTAGTGAGCAAATTTTTCGTTGTCTTTATAAATTGTTTTCTTGATGGCATCTTGAAAGTAAATTGCTCAAATATTGAATGGAGCCTACGTCATAACTTTCAATTTTTATAAATTTTGACAAACAGACAATCAAGAAAAACTTGATCGTGTAAATGCAGTGTAAAAGAGTATTTCCCAATAGCAGGATATTAAAACTTTACGAATTTGCACACCTGAAAAAGACAAAAACAAAATCAAAAACTTTTAAAATTAATTTTTTTTTAAATACAAAATAAATACTTTTCCCACCACATTCTTATTTAATTTGCAAAAGTTTTTACTTTCGTTTTACAGGCAGTCATTTTTTTGAATACATTTTGTTAAAATTTTTTTTTGAATTTTCGAAATTTTGTAATATTTAAATAAGCAAAACTATGTTTTTATATAATAAACTACATCCTGTAGGAAGTCGAACACATTTTTAAGTAACTTCAAACTGGTTTTTTTGTAAACACATACAGTTGATCAAGTGACCTTTTTCCCGTAGTCAATTAGTTATCTCTGCATGACTTTTTAATTGACAACACTATGCGACAGTCAAAATCGGGATGGGATGAAACCAACGGGAAATGTTATATCGGTAAAAAAAGAAGTTATAAGTGTCCCGGCGTTTTGCTGGGTAACGTCTGGGAATCGAGATATATCGATTTGAAAAATGGGCTAAAAAACATCAAAATTCCAAGGACCCAGCGAAACGCCGGGACACATATAACTTCTTTTTTACCGATATAACTTTCCCCGGTAGTTTGAACCCTTCCCGATCACTGACCCCTACCATTTGTCGCACAGTGTAAGTAGTCCCAATTTGTAGTTGAAAAATAGTCTAGTTGGATTATAATAAATTATTTAAATTTTAAATAATTTTTGTCAAAAAAATATATATACATATGAACAAACATACATACATACATACATATGTATATCTACATACATACATACATGTAATTTTTTACATAGAAATAATTAATTAAAAACATTTTGCATAAAATTGCTTTAAATGATGATGTATAATAGTGCTGAAATAAATACGCTACATAATTCCTTGTACATAAACAGATTTGTATTGCTTAAATTTTTAATTATTTTAATTTGTTTGTTTATATTTTTTTTCATTTGACTTCATGGCATGCTTGTTTTACATATTTTGCTTTTATTTGTGTTTTACGTGTGCCTCTTAGCAATATGTTTGGTTGATATCTGCATGAGATTTAAACCAATTTGTAGTCATTTGAAAAATAGTTAATTTATAGTTAGTCCTTTTTGCTATTGACTTTATAAATTAATAATAATTTACTACGTATTACTATAAGTGTCAATAAAACTATTGTTAACTGTCAGTTATTTAGTAATAGAAAATTATATCTGAACTTGGTGAAATAGGCCGTAAATAAATTAAAAATTAAAAAATTAATTTAATCAAAACAATCGGTTAATTAATTAAGAAAGTATAGGAGGGGGTGTTTTTACCCTTCTGGCTTAATTTTACGCCATAAATGTTAAAATTTACAGCCTTTAGGTCCTGCAAGACTTGAAACTTTCATCTGATAATTAATTAAGAAGACATGAGTAGAGGAAGGTTTTTCCCCTTTTCCCTTTTTTCAGCCCCTTTAGATATTACAGTGTCGGCATGCAAAATCATAAGAAAGCCGGTTGATTAGTTAAGAATAGAGGGAGGGGGTGTGTTTTCCCGTCTTGCCCTATTTCACGCCCTAACTTCTAAAAATTATGGGCTGTAGTTCCTTTCAGGTGTTACAGTATTTGCGTGCCAAATTTCAAGAAAGTCGATTGAATAATTAAGAAGATATTGGGTGGGGGGGGCATTGTGTTGATATTTGTATGGGAATATATAGAAAAATCTAAATGTCCGGAACCACTGGGAAGCAAACTTCACGTTAACCATCTACAGACAACGTACCCTTGCATTTTGATTATCGACCCGTTTTTGCAGTTAGTACTGACATCAAAGTATATAAAAAGGCGTGTTCCTTTTTATATCTATAGATTGGAACAAGAGAAACACCAGAAATATAAGAAGCTGAAGTAAGTGGTTGAGAATAAACGACCTTTTTCTTTAATTTGATAAATCGGTAGAGAGCGCTATATTCGGATATGCCGGATCTTTAAAGTGATTTTCAGGAGGGGATTTTATATTGGATTTCATATATATGTAGATCGTTAATTACAAAATTCGGAACAGTCATTTCTAGTTTTTTTAATAATTTATTTGTTCTTAAATTTCTTTTCGGAAGGACGATTTATTGGGGGCTAATGGTTAATTATGGACCGATTATCACAACATGGTGTGATTTCAAGCCATACAAGACAAATTTGTACCAAATTTTACAACGATATCAACATTTGTTACGGGCTAAGTCGTATTTAAATATTTTGCCAGAGTGGGGTTAAATTGGGTGTTATAGCAAATTATGGGCCGATCTTTACAAGATTTGGCGGAGTGATTTCTAATCGTTTGAAACGACCAAATATTACTGTAATAACAAGATTCATTACGGATTTAGGCGTACCAAAATGTTTTCGAGTCATATAAAATTAATTTCTTCAAAATTAAATAAGAATCGGCATATTCCGTCAGCAATAACGTTAGATTTTTGTAACAAAAATATAAATGGCGGTTGTTCCACATTTAGATTCATAACTCTGTTTCTGGAAAACGAATGATAGTTTGACACCAATTTGGTTCTTTTCTGTTGAATCTTTCGAAAGTGGGCGTGTTTTCAACAGACAGACAGAAAGACGGACATGTCTAAATCGACTTAGAATTTCTCAAGGATCCAGAATATATGTACATACTTTATGGGGTCTACTTTATGTGGAAGCTTTCATTATATAATTTTGAAACACTCAAACATGTTTTGGCAAACGGTATTTAAAAGTCGTGTTAAAAGCATGACTTGGTAACGTTTGGTTGGGAAACCAAACTATTTGAAGAGGAAATAGATTTTATCAGTGTTAAAAAGTGTGAATTTTTCGTCTTTCATGTCGGCACATTTAAAAGCGGAAATAAGCTAGAAATTTTGTGAATACATGTGTGTCAATATATGTGCAAGGTGAACTTTATACGAAAATGGAGAAATTTTCAATGGAAGGAATAAGTGTAAAATGTCTGGCAGTTAAGCGAGGAAAAAAGAATCCAAACCAAACAAAAGTATAAAAAAAGAATAAAGTAATTATTTAATGTAAATTAAATTACACTAGAAATTTGCCGAGAAAGATATTATTTATTCAGATGTTGAGGTATATAAAAAATATAACAAATTATAATAATTAATTGGTTAATAACAAAATATTAATTGTTTAAAAATATAATTAAAACTGCAATTAATTTTATTAAAAACTGCCAGATATTAATTGGACGAAATTGTTTTTTTTTATAATTAATTTTTTATTTAACTTACAAATATTAAAAGGCAAAAAACATTAACAATTTAATTTATACATCAGCAGGAGCTGTAAACAGTTAACACTGTTCGACAAACAAAGCGTCCGGAATAAATTCAAGGTTTTAAGTAGGAGAAATCAAAATTGTTCTCGTCCAAAAGTTGTTATCTTCACAAATATTGTAAAACGTTATCATAAAATGCGTAATGTTGCAATGCCTACAAACTGTTTCGAACCAAATATTGACATGTGGCAAGACCAACATACAAGACCGAACTCTGAAATAAAACCAGCTGAAAACAAAAATTAGATTTAAGACAATAATATTTATTAAAGCCCATAAAACTTCTTCAACAAAATCTTTCCTACTTTGCAAAAAAAATAATTTTTTTTAAGGCAAAATTTGTTAAACCGTGTTGTTAATAAATAAATTTTCCGTGGAAAATTAAATCGTGCAAAACCTGAAACTCTTCTATCTGTAACAGTTACAGTTTCTTTGTAATTTAAATTTAACATAAATTTATTACATTTTGTGGAAAAGTTTAATTAAAATTTATTGTTGCATACATTGTTTTTCTTTTTTTGTTGTAAATAAAATCGTGTTGGCAATTTGTAAACAAATAAATACAATTAAACTAATCAATGGATAATCAGTTCGATGCTTAACAAATGTATATTATTAACATATTTTTCTTTATTCAATATTTAAGAAATCTAAAAAATTAAAATAAAATTTTAATAAAATTCAAACAAGCAACAAAACAAAATGCTCGTTTTCTTCTTTTCTTTTAAAACAAACAAATACCGCAACACCTTTTAGACTGTTTTTTCTTAAAAACATTTTTACATTTTCAAATTTTTTTTATTTTGTTTTTATTTTATTTTATTTTATTTTTCTTCTTCATTTTATTTCCTGTTTATCTCAAGAACGCAGATGAACGATGAAAAAGCGAGTTCCTGTTGTTTGGAAGTAATGAA
Source organism: Pollenia labialis (assembly GCA_949318255.1). Classification (NCBI taxonomy): domain Eukaryota; kingdom Metazoa; phylum Arthropoda; class Insecta; order Diptera; family Polleniidae; genus Pollenia; species Pollenia labialis. The sequence goes on along the minus strand of OX439143.1, from coordinate 958,791 downwards.
ACAAAAAAAACAACAACAACCAGAAATGTAACAGAAGTTGTTGTATTTGTGTGTTTCTTATTACATTAAGCAAACATAATTTTTTAACGAATTTTTTTTTATTACACTTTTGTAGAATTTAATTTAAATCGTAAAGTGCGCCACAATTTATTTATGAGTACATAAATTAAGTTCTTTAATTTAGAACTTTATTAATGTTTAGAAAAAACAAAAAATTAAAATTCTAATTTAGTTTAGAAACATTATTTTATTCTCCATTTTATATGGTTTATTAAATATTCTTTGCTTTATTTATATATTTATTATATAATTTATTTAAATTTTTTTTTGCATGCCTTTTGCCCCAAAACGTGTTTGGCTTATTTAAACATGAGGAACATAATGTTCGTTACGCATTTCATAAATACTGAATGAATTTCCAAAATGATGGTCGCATATAAATTTAAACAATAAAAAGTGTTTAAAAGGATTATGATCAGCGTATAATGTAAACATCGAATAAATATTATTTGAAAAAGAAAAGAATTTTCAAATAACAAGGTTTTTTTTGTTGTGCTGTATTCCCAAAAATTACTTTGATAATATTTGCCAGTTACGGCAGTGCACGGCTTCAAAAAACTAAACTGGAAACATGCCTAAATTTTTGCGAAAACAATAAAGCAAGTGGTTTTTTTTTATTTTGTTTTTTCTAAACCTTCTTACAACTACAATTAATGTTGGAAGAATTCCCACCAATTGTATTGGGAAATGCTTTGATATTGTTACAAGTAAAACTGTTGCTTATAATTCTTATTCGCTTAACAGTTTTATTTGTTTAATATCTTTAGTTTTTCTAAAAATCTTTGGACGAAGTTTCCTAATGATCTGGCCTAAGCAACCAGTGAATTGCGCATAGGAATTGCTTATCCCATCAACAATTAATTTCAGTGTTTTTATCAAGAATTGAAATTGTGAATTAAGCACGACAAACAAAATCCTGTTAATTGAAAATGTTGTATTCCCAAAAATTACTTTAATAAAGAAAAGAATTTGATGTCTTCTTTTTGTTTTTAAGAATAATTTCAGTGGAAATCTGATAGTGTAATTAAGAAGTTTTAGAAGGACCAGGGCCAAATTACGGTATTCGATATCGATCGAAATTACAATACAATTTTAGCGGGAATTTTAAAAGATATCGATTGCCGTAACTTGGATTTAAAACGGTGAATTCCGTGTTTTATCCGTTTGTAAGTAATTTGTACGACATTATGAATTGTTTTCCAATTAAAAAAAGTTTGTTTTGAAATGTCCGAAATTACAGAAAAGACTGAGCTCAGCCCTTTTTGAATAGTCACATTTGCTTAATGGTTAGATGTGGACATGTGGACATTAGACCGATCCTCAAAAATACATAATCTTTATTAAGTTTTTATTTTCAATTAGTTTGCTAATAATAAAAATACATGAAAGTAGTGGGTTACATTTGTTTTGCTTTAAGAGAATTCTGTAATGCCTTGTCCCTGTATTTTCGCAATGCCAAAATATCATTAATATCAGATATATTTTTTTCACTCCAAGCAATAAAATTACAAACAACAATCTTTTAAATTTTCCTTTGCATTCGTATGTACATATTTACTAGCTTATTTCGGGAAAGAACAGATTTCTAATAAAGGGGATTTTTTATAGAGTGACACAAGTTTAAATCATTATAAAACAAGGAAATATATTTTTAATATCAATGAAACGGACTTTATGGGAAAGAAAATTTTATGAAATTTAAATATGATTTCTGCCATGTGGCCGCCAACAACTTTTCGCATTCTGACCAACATCATTTTTGAAGTCATATGGATCATGGCTCGCTCCGCCACACATAAAAATAGAAGAAGTAGTCAAAGGACAATGAAACTTGGCATAGAGCCATTTTTTGTTTGAATCAAGAAAAAAATTGACAAATCAAATTGATCCGCCCACTCCCGTACAGAGAGAAAATTAAATTTTGACCTACGGCATTGTTTTTTGGCACATAGCATTTTTAAACACTCAGAATCATTTGTGTGAAATTTTAAAAATATCCGCCCACTTCCCATACAACTTTGTATTGAAAAAGTGGCATAACTTCCTTGATTTTTAATGCATCAACTCAATTTTCACAAAAAATAAATATTATAATTGTAGAATGGGCCCCCGAATATATATACCTGATCAGCTCACCATAAAAATGACATCATTATGGTCTCCAATTTTTTTAATGCAGCTTTGACCGAAATCTATTTATAAATGGGTCTGTAGACAATAAAAGCAATACATCTTCATTAGTTGCTACACGTCCAATTCTTCGCGGACAGCATACATGAGCTTCCTCGGACAGCATACCTGATACAAATAAATTCAAATTCAATTGAAGCTTATGGTTTTTTTTAACAATGAAATATATAACAATTAACACTATTGACTAGTATGTATATTACATTATGTAATAATTTTAAACAGTAGAGAATTATGGTAACAACAAGCATGAACGAAATTCATGTTTTGTTACTATATTTAAATTTTTTACTGTTTTTTTTTTTGGAAAGGAGCATCTGATTTTTTTTTAACTTTTAGCCGAGACTTCAACCTGTAATTTGACAACTTTCGTTAAACAGCGTTCCATACACAGCGTTCCATACGATACAGTCGACTGAAGTTGATGAATATTGAAATTTTGATGTTGTTTATATTTTGTTCTACGAAATTTTTTAACTGGCACTTTTTCCAACTTTTTTTAACGCAAATCTCATCTATGACAATTGTCATTTACGAAAATAAACAAGAAATTCAAATGATAAATTTACTGTGTTTGCACCAAAAGTTTGAATATACAGTAAATTTGCATGCCATTTTAAACAAGCGAACATATATGAACTTTGAGCGTGCCTGTCCAAACAATTAATCAATATATCAGCCTAATATTACGGAATCATTATATTCAGATATCTGACAACAAAATGCCAAAAAATTATCCAAATCAGCGAACATGAAAAAAAGGAATTTCGGACACTCTTCAACCAATCTGCGCCAGCCCATAAAGCGCACTAAACAGTAATTTTTGTGAATGTAATGGTGTTGCGACAATTCTGCTTATTAACGTACCCATTCAACCAGAAATGGGCTTCATCGCAAAATAAAATTCTGAATGGAAATTCAAAATCAATATCAATTTGTGCTTCAGCCCACTCGCCGAATTATTTTGATTAAAAATTTCAAAAATTTGCAAGCTTTGCTCTGGTATAAGTCGATTCATAATGAAATTTCTAACAAAAAGGACCTATCAGCTGGTAAATGGGTGCTCAAATAAAGCAGTGATACCAACTCAAAGTTGTGACACTCTAAAAAAAACAACCTTTACAACAAACATTTACAAAAAAATCAACGGTTGCAAGTTGTTCACATAGTAGAGATAGGTTTTGTTCACTCTTAGGAACCTCCTGTGTAAAAATTTTGTTGCTCACTATTCTGGATGTTTATATAACTGGGTATTCACATAACCGAGCGGCTTCTGTAAATTAAAAGATCAAAGAATCTTTGAGGAATAGCAGTTTTTTTTGTACAAATATTTCTATACGAATTTAGTTTTATTCTTGAAATAAATCTCATGTTTTACATGTTAATATGAAAATTATTATTACAACAAGATACAAAATAGAATTACAAAGCTTGTTAAAATATTGTAGAATTATTTACGCAGATCACTATAAAGAAATACTTAAGCAAAGTTTAGAAAACACTACTTCCAAGTTTTTTAGGTTTATTTCATCAGCATATTTAAAAGTGTTTCAAAGTGACTTTCAAAGTTTTTTTTTTTGTAATCTTCCAAAGAAAAACATTTTTTTAAGGCAGGTCTAATGTACTTCAAGTGTCTGTGCAATACAAAATTCACAATGTGTAAATAAAAATGTATCATTGTGCGTAGAGTTGTTTATATTCATACATGATTTCGAATATTTGTGTGTTTATACTTGTTAAAATGCTGCCAAAATAACTAATAAAAACCTAGAAGTAGTCGTATAATTAAACTTTTATGACTCAATTAAAGCCAACACAGAGAAAAAAATATTTTGCCACCATTCCAAAATACACAAATAAGCAAACATACAGCAATATTTTATTTATTATTAAAGTATGTGTTAAGCAAATAATAAAATAAAACATTCCCTTAGAAGCATGAAAAATTCTTAATAACTTATTAACTTACTTTGATTGACAGAAAAGATCTTTACACCACATGTATGTATGCAGCGTTACCGCTGTTATACTAAAGTATAAATATGACTCTTCTTTTGATGCTACCGATACCTCTTATGAGCTCTTTTTAAATTACCCTTCTGTATCATATTTAACTATTTCGTGCCACTTTGTGGCCCTTACACAGCGTTGCCGTTATACCCCTAACGTGACAAATTTAACTTTAGCAGTTCCATTCTGTATCATTTTAAATCAATTCCCTTTTGGACCATTTTTGAAACTATGTAACGACATCGTATCAAGAATAAATAAAAAAGAGACGAGAATGAATGTTTTTAAGATGTTCAGAGCCGGCATTTATAAAATCCAATTCAATACAATCAGATTTTAAGACATAATTTTTAAAGCAGAGGCTTTTGTCAACAAATTTAAGTTATAAGAAAGTAAGATAAATGACAAAACGCATGAAGCCAAATGCGGACAAGTTTGGGACAGACTCAAAATAGATACTTACGATTCCATGATTTCGTTTCTTTCAATGAAGATTTAAAAATAAAATAAGATTGAGCACAACAAAAAATTGTTAGTATGTATTCGTAAAAACTTTTGATTAAAATTTTTTTACGACTTCTATTAACGTGGTCGCTAGACATTTGATTTTTGAACTGGCTTATAAAAAAACAAAACGTTTTCAATAACTTGTGGACTGCGACTGATTATGATTTATTTTGCGAAATTTGCAGTTTCTTATTTATTGAATAACTTAAGTTAATGAATACATAAAGTTAACTTTTTTGAGCACTGCCTGCCTAAAACAAATCTTTTTTGTTTGCTGAAAAAAAACTTGGTCTTATTTTTCAGCAAAATGCATATTTTGTGGCCGCTTTTTGTAGCACCTTAATTTGAAAATCCTCTGTTTGGGACCCTTCTAGAAAATTTCCAACGGCTACGCTTTATATATGTTCCCAACAAATACAAAGTCAAACCTTTGATATGAAATGACTTTATCATTTGACATCAAACGCAATTCTCAAACGTTTTTCAATTGTTTGATTTAACATTTAAATTCAAATTAATAATGATTTGAAAATAAACATTTGATATCAAATGTTTTATCGATTTGATGTCAAATGTTTGTCAAATGTTAAAATCAAATCAAAAATAAACTTGGCAATACTAAAGCGAAAAATAAATGTAAGCATTAAAAATGGTGATTAAAGTTACATATTTTTACTTTTTGGTTACATGTGTTTTACTAGTAAAACTAAATTTTAATATAACGTGAACAGTTTATTTCTTGTGAAAAATAAAAATTTTTTGTGAGAAATTACGAAAAAAAAGAAAATTAAAACGGGAAAGTGAAAAAAGTTTGTTGAACGATAGCGGTGCTACAATCCTCAAAATAAAAAGGAGCCAAGTATTTTGTCTTTCCAAGAATTAGAGGACGGAAAGAACACTATTTCATCTTTAAGCTATGGTACCGAATGTTTGTCTCAAAGTTTATTTAAATAAATAATAAATTTAAATTAAAAAAATTAAATAGTTTTATTTATATTCCACATTGTATTATAATCCACATTTGAAAAACATTTAAGAATTACGTTTAAAAGCAAGTTGAAAATAAAGGCATTTTTCAATTTGAAAATAATTTCCCCTTTTTGTTGAGAACGCTACGATTTTCAAATCATTATCAAACGTTTGTCGTTTGAGAAAACGTTTGATTTCAAATCATTTTCAATTTGAAATCAAACCTCAGTGTTTGTTGAGTTACATGCATAACTGTGTGTGCCTGTGTGTGTATGCGTTAATGTTTGGGCATTCCAATGTACATGTATTGGTATTTTATAAACAAATAGTCAATATAATAAATGAATAAAGTTGGTAGTTATAATCAAACATTAGACAAATAAGTTCGTTCATATTTGTTCGTAAGTATTTGTATGCAAACGATGAAAAAGATTTCGGTCTCACTGACTAACGAGTAGAAACACTGAACAAACAAACATCAATTACGAAACATTTTAATGATACTTAACAAGCAATAACGTACTAATAAATACTTACACCTACACATATGTAGCAATCCATATACACACATGCATTATGTATACATAACATATACATACATTAGCATTTGCTTATATATTTACTGATATATATGCATAAGGCTAAGTATTAAAGTACATATTCTTATGTATTTGTGCGATTATTTACATAACAAAGTATAATATATTTATTGCGTGTGCATGTGTTTGTATTAAAAGCCATAAAAACATCCTTAAATCAATGCATATACTTATGGCTTTATCGCAAAAGCAACAACAATAAAAAAATGTTGGTTTTTATGTACAATTTATTGCTTTGTAAATATCCTTTTACTTTTAATTTAATGGCACATTATTTTTTTCGGACCAACACAAATACATACATACGTATTATATAGAGCCAATAATTTACTGTTCATGTACGCTTGTACATGCGAATCTGTGTGACTCAATATTGTCTACCTCCCAGCAAATAACGGTTCGATGCAGGATTGTGCAATGAAGTATTCAAAAAAAACTAATTTCATATGAAAGTATTTAACGAAAATTTATTTGATAAGAAGAAATTAGTGTAGAGCAGTTTAAAGCTTCGAAATGAATATTTAAAAATGTTAATATTTTCGAAGCAAAGCGTACGTGCACACACTTTTTTGACGAGATAAATTATTCGTATTTAATATCAACTTTCTAAGATGATTGTCATTTCCTAAATTACATGTTAAATGAACACACGTTACATTCACGAAATATTTTTTCTAAAAATAATTTGATTATTTCACAATATCAATACTAATCTCCATATTCATTAAAAAATTCCCGTTTTATTATTTAACTTAAATAGAAGAAAGCTCGTTTTATTAACTTTTAATTGATTTTAAGGCAGTTAATATGTACAGAGTGTTTTAGACATAATCAAATAATGAAAGAAACGTTTACCGTAAAAACGTAAGACCAATCTAATTGATTTACATACAACAAAATGAAGCAGGTAATTTGCAACGTTACTGTTACTCCCGGCTAACTGAGCCTTGACTGGGGAAGTATGTACCATAAAAATCTCTAGACGTTTTATTTATATAAGACTTATATACTCTGGAGTGGATTCTGGAAGCTCTTCACTTTTCTATTCAAAGGTCTAAGACGACCAATGACTTGTAGATGAAGCTCCAATAAATTCGTGTGATACCCTGGCAATATAACTAAAACGTAGTTAGCCCAAAACCCTTTAGCTTTAAGGAAACCTAACAAAAAATATTTTCGTTAATAAATTAATAAAAAGTAATTTAAAAAAAAAAATTACAACTCATTTAAAAATATTTTTGTTGCCCTAGTAAATATACATAATTTTGATACAATTGATCACAAAATAAAATTCTTTAAAAATATTTAACAAAAATTTAACTATTTTTTTAATTCACAGTTTACTTGGTACCACCAAGGCAGCAATTGCGTTAACGAACTGCAAATATAAAAATTCCCGATTTAGTGCAAACTTAACTGTTTTCCTTATATTTTCCCAAAGCAAATTTTCATTAAATAAATAAATTTTAATACGGCATTTACCAATCGCATAATGATTTTAGTTTAAAATAACGCTTCTCAGTCGCAGTCATCTTTAAGGAAAGTAGGATTATTCTAAGAGGAACTAAGTGAATCCACTTATCACTTAGGTTTTATTAAGAAATTCATAAAATGTTTAATGAATCATATAAAGCGATACAAAGCAACGAAAAAGAAAATGTTTATAAAGAGTAATTAGCCTAAATACCCCAGAAAGTAATAAATAGTCCTGAAATAACATTTTCAAACATCCAAACGGTCCTTGAGGAAATGTTTCTTTTTTTAAACAACAAAAACAAGATGAAAAAAATGAACACTATTTTAAAGCACAAAAACTTTTCCAAAGCAAATTAATTTTTTTTTTATTAAAGCGCAAAGAAATTAAACAGGACGTAAAACATGGTCCTGTTTCCCGTCATAACATGTCAGGCATAACAAACTCATTAGCGCCAAATTAATTTACAGCTGTTTCTTTACAACAAAACACAGCTCCAACTGCAACCACAACAAACTCTAGTCCTTAAAAAATATTTCTTAACTTTTTAATACATACTTGGTTGTTCCTTCATGCCTTCATGCACGTCCAAGCAAATTCCCCATGTGAAAAATGATAACAAATTTAGAAAAAAAGGAATGGATAATTAAACATAAAAAGTACTGAAATGAGTAGAAAATTATTTAAACTAATTTTCATTAAAAGGAGCGAAGGACAACAACCACAACCATACCAGCACAAAGAAAATTTAAGACATTTCCATGGGTTTTCTTTTTATAGCCTTCAACTAAATGTGGGTGAAGAAGGTGTTTGTGCTGATGTGCGAAGCACTTATCTTATAATATAACGACCGACTTAGCATCACCTTTTCGAACGATGTCAATCTGCCCGGCTGGCTGGTTGTCTGTCCATTGTGTGAAAAGTACAAGTCGCAAATTTAAAGAAAATTTTATAAATTTTGATACACATCTTTTAAATTTCATAAGTTTCCGAAATGGAGTCTTTTTGCCCAAAAATTATCTAATTCTGTTGGTGTTTAGGTTGAATTTGCAAGCAAAATCACCTTGTTCTCCTCAGTCAATTGTCACTTGGCACTCTATTGTTCTTAATATATACTTGTGACATGTAAACAAACAACACGACCTAAACTTTGGCGGATGATACAATTTTCCTAATTGTACACGAAAACCAACATTGAGTACCGGAAGATAAAGTTTAACGAACACAAATATCTACATATAATATTTACTTTGCGAAGAAGTTCATGACCTTCCATTTAAATTAACTTTCAAATAAAACCTCAAAAATATTTCTTCGTACATCTAGATCGGCGTTCAAAATGCCATAAAGAGGCAAAAATAATTTAAATGAAAATTAAAGCAATTCAAATCAGTTGGCTTTTTGGAAGAAATTCTGTCTTTAGTCTCGATTGAAAACGTCTACTTTACAACTCTATCTAAAAGCCAATCTGGTGCTACGATAATCAGTAATGGGCCAATGTTTTGGCCTCGAATATTGAAAAACTCCGAAGCCGACAATATAAACTGCTTAGAATAATCACAGCTGCCCCTGTCATGCTAAAAAATTGCTAAATAAGCACGACAAGCGAAATCTTATTAATTGAAAAACTCATACTATATTTACAAAGAACTCAATGTGCCATTGATAAAACTATGATAACGAAATATGCAGTAAAAAGGCTTGAATGGCACCCAAACCAATCAGTGCGAAATATTTTAAGTGATGGGGGTCATACTCGCTTAAGGAAAAGAGATCCGGCAGGAATTAACTGATTTAAAACCTGCATATGTGAATCGAAACCGCGACATAAAATAAAGTTATATAAAATTTGATTAATTATTGTTAGTTGACATTTTTGGAATAATTTTTATATAAAATTGGTTTAATTTTTATTTTTGTTCGGATAAAATTAAATTGTTTTAATTTTTCAGCCAAAGTTGAACTTGTGGTAAAATTTTTTCATTAAGGCATTGTTTTTGCCCAATTACTATTAAAATAACAACAAGTAAAATATTTAAAAAATTTGTATATGGGCACTTCCACAGAAGTGTCACTGTACGCCACGAAGCAATTAGTCTTGCATTTTCGGCTTATGCTGGTCAAGTTTTTCCTCTGTTTAACTTAATTGCACTATTAATAAATTATTCTTTAAGAAAAAATTTAAAGTGCTTGGTGGCGTAACGTCGCAAAAAGTAGACTTTCCTGTGGAAATACCCATATAAAGTTTACCGATCAAAGTTGAAAAACGTGTACATATGTATATGTATGTATATGAGGTGCTTAAAGCAAAGGGGTTCAAGTGACTTATGTTAAATAATAAGACAAAAGCGGTTGTTTCGCTTGTGCTTTAAGCGAAGCAGGTATTTTAATGTCAAGTGCTTGAATTGTTCACCATATCTAGCGTCCGGATGAGAATCCTACATTCACCTCTTGTGCTGTGAACAACTTCTCCGAACTTCACCTATAATTTCATATGTAAACTCAATTTTAGACCGCTTGTGCTTTAACCCCTCATATGGAGTTATTAAAACAAATCAGTTGCACTAAAGCTTATTTCAGAAATGATATTACAGCAATTAGAAGAAGCACTTGACTTATTATTTTCTTTAAGTAATTTAGAATTTGTTTATTAAATAACTAAAAATATTTGTTTGACAGAAAGAATACAACAAATTGTAATCGTCTGCTACACAAGTATTTCATACGGTAGTGTTGTTTTTCGAGACAAATTGTTTATGGGTTCCCAGGGAAAGAAAATGTGCGGCAAAATAGATCGATATTAGTAAACAAATGCAATAAATAACGTAAGGAATTATTTTTTTATATTCACGCTTTTCAAATTGATCATAAAACATTTCATTTATACGGCAACATTTTTTCTTTCCATACACAAGATTTTATTAAATGTACGGCATTTAATTGTTAAATTAATTTTGGTACAAGCGATAAATTGTACAGTAAAGTAATAACATTTACATATGTAAATTATTAAATACAAAATAAATTATCACGTTGCGTAAACCAAAACCACATGTTGTACATTTCATATGCAACAAACCAGCCACTAAAGGTATTCAAACTCACATGGACATTTACTGAAGGTTGCCCCACTTTGTTGCATAATGAAATTTTTTGCATTTATTGCTTGTATTATTAAAATAAATGTTATTTTGCGATGGTTTAATGAGTTAAATGGATTTTTATTGTTTAAGTAAAAGTGAAAGCAGGCATGTACATTGGTATACAAGCACTTATTGGTTGCATTTATGTATATTTCGACAGAAAAACATGTAACAAGACACACGTTCGCCCACTCTCATGCAATTTGTATTTATTGTCAATTTTACATAAAATGGAAGAGCCAGATGTAATGACATGATTTGCTGTAAGCTGTTGTCCTTTTATTCATAAAACTACTTAAATAATTATGTATAAAATTGGAAGTGAAAATGATTAAAATATTTGAAATAAAAAACGAACAAAAAATGTATTGAAGTTTTGTAAAGACAATTTTAAAAATGTTTCCTTTGATTTTGGTGGAAGCAAATGTCCAACCACAGTACAGAAAAAATACAAACACTTAAAGGTTTCTTTAGAAATTTGCGTGTATTGACATTTGTGCCATTAATACTTTACTTTATATAAATAGTGATCGAAGCCATGAAGTACAGTGTAAACACATGTACAAATTTTATGGATGAAAACTACACAAACGAACAATTTACACCCACAATACGTGCACACAAAAACACATATCGCTCATATACTTCAATAAAAAAGATATAAAAACAAATTTTTTTAACCCAATACATTTAAACAAACACATAGCGAATAATTCTGCAATTCCAAAATTGAGTTTTTAGTTATGCCATTATTGAAGTAAATTAACGATATGTACACGGCTGAAATGGAAGTATACAGAGAAATAATACCTGACAATTGTAGCGTAATGGGGAAAAACTGAATATATATTCTGCAAAAGCTAAAGCTAAAAAAAAACTATTGGAATGGTTAAAAAAAACTTTTAAATGACGACTTGTGTTGTAATAAGATAAAGTACCCAAGACGCATTGATGGTCAAAAATATTGCTAGGAAAATATTAGGTTTGTTCACATAAAAAACTAGTTTGAATACAAACTTTGACAAGTCGACCACCGAAAAAAACACTATTTGTTGACTTGACCCCACCTTCTAGTAAAATCGCCTGGTCCTTACCTTTCTTAGAAAGGCCTCCTAAAAACCTTTTAATTAGTATGGGAAAGCAATACATTCGTCTCCAAAGACATGCCGTGTAATTTTGAAATTAAGTTGGAATGATGTGCTGTGTAACGTGTTTATGTCTGCAAAAATAAAAACACTCATAGAAGTCCTCTTTACTACCTCTTCTTTTTCTCGCTGGGTAGTTTTGTTTACGAGTTTTCTACACAAGACACTCCAAAACAAATACAACTTCAAACGTAATGTTTACTTTGGAAACCACTCGTTGTAAAGAATTTTGTTCAAGAAATTAAATACAAACAGTGTGAGCACAAAAGTCAGTATCAGGGTACGACTGGATGATGTTGTCGGTTAAAATTTTACTTTTTTAAGATTTGTGCTGTAAATAAATCAGTTGTTTACACATTAGGGTGTCCTGCGGAAGTTTTAATTTGAATCTATTTGAATTATTTACTTATATTATCAACTTGTATTAACGAGTATTTGAAAAAAACTTTAGTAATTCAATGTCACGAACTAAATATTTTTTAAAACGGTTAATTCGATGTTGAAGCATTAAGTTTTACAATATCCGCCATTTAGTTGTGTTCGTATAACAATATTTTTACTTGGGACTCTATTTCGAACACACAAATGTACGTTTATTGTGGGGGGTGGGGGGTTTTAAAATTTAAATCATTGTCTAAACATGATATTGCTTTAAAAATATTTATTTTGATTTTAGATTTTCACTCACTTCACATACTTTAATGCACAAAAGAGTGCGTATTAAGATTGGTTGTGTTTGAATAGGTCTCGTTCCAGCTTTTTTTTTAAATAAAATGAATCTTTTAAAGTTACAAGTATCTCATTCTGATTACAACAGTACTTAAGGATTGTATATAACAACATTCTTTTAATTACAGTTTTAAAAATATTTATGGTTGGATAAGAAAGTGAGAAAATCTTTTTTGCGGCGTATTTAATACACGAGAAAGACAAAAACATATTTTAATTTAATATGGTAACTGCAGATATATCTGTTTTCATTTAATTATTAAATTTGTTCATTAAATGGCCACCACAGCTTTATTATGATCGCCCATAATCATATTATAATTGTTGTAATTATTTATACGTTCACCATTGTTTGTGTAAAGAAGTTGGAAGGAGTTCTGGATGGGAATTTGTTGATTATTCTCTGATCCAATTGAATAAACAGGATAATTTAAATGATTTTGTTGTTCGTGCTTAATTCCCACTTTTTATTCTTGATAAAAACACTGAAATTTATTGTAGATGGGATAAGCTATTCCTATGCGTATTTCACTGGTTGCGTACGCCAGATCATCAGCAAACTTCATCCAAAAAGATTGTAGAAAACCTAAAGATATTAAACCAAATCAAACCGTTAAGCGTATAAGAATTATAAGCAACAGTTCTACTTGTAACAATATCCAAGTTTTAACAAAAACATCAACAATAAACAGTGAGTTTATCTCTTCTTACATTCCCCACTACAATTGATTGGAATTCTTCCAACATTAATTGTAGTTGTAAGTAGGTTAAGAAAAAACAAAACAAAAACAACTTGCTTTATTGTTTTCGCAAAAAAATATAAAGCAGGTTGCCAGTCAGTTTTTTCCGGCCGTGCACTTGCCAGTTTATTATCAAAGCACGAATAACAAAATCATTTATCCCATTTTGTATTCCCACGAAACTTATTTTGTTAACCGAATAATTTAATCATTTAGTTTTCATCTGACTTATGAAAAAAGGAATAACTGTTACGGTGCCTGAGAAAATTTTTAAAACGTGTCCTCCCTGCAAATATTATTGGACCACCTGATCCATTTTGATTAAATGGACTACTCCATGGACTGGTCCGATGTAATGCAAGCGTGGGCCATGTTATTGTAAAATAGTGTTTGTAGTGAGACGACATGTCTTCGTTTTATAACGAAGTTAAAACTAATCCTCTTGTGTATACAATGGAGTAGTTTTAAGACTTCTCCTTTGTAACCCAAAGCTGGGTTATATGGGCCTGCCCGAGGACTTCGTAATGTCAAATAGACCATGTTTTTCAATACGTTTAGGTAACTTTTGGAGTAGTTCTAGTCCCTTGTGGGCTACATCTTACACGCGTGTTTGGACTAGTCCTATTATTTGCAGGGATATGATTTTCACATACATAAACAAAAAAGCAATGGTACATACCCTGCAAATAATATTGGACCACCTGATCCATTTTGATTAAATGGACTACTCAATGGACTGGTCCGATGTAATGCAAGCATGGATCATGTCATTTAAAAAAAGTGTTTGTAGTGAGTGTCTTCGTTTTTTAACGATATGTTTTCGTTTTTAAACGAAGTTAAAACTAATCCTCTTGTGTATACAATGGAGTAGTTTTAAGACTTCTCCTTTGTAACCCAAATCTGGGTTATATGGTCCTGCCCTAGGACATCGTAATGTTAAATAGACATTGTTTTTTTCATACGTTTGGGTTACTTTTGGACTAGTCCCAGTCCTTTGTGGGCTACATTTTATACGCGTGTTTGGACTTGTCCTTTTATTTGCAGGGTATGAAGCATCACCCACAGTGATGGAAATTAAAAATGTTCAAATGGTGATAGCTGTACAGAAAAGGTACCGAGTGATTTAAATGGTACTAAAGTAGGGACTGTAAGGAAAGATAAACTCACTATTTATTGTTATTATTTTTGTTTAAGCTTTGCATTGTAACAAGTAAAACTTGGGCTTATAACTCTTATTCGCTTAACAGTTTAATTTGTATAATATCTTTAGTTTTTTTAAAATCTTTGGATGAAGTTTCCTGACGATCTGGCCTAAGCAACCAGTGAACAACAATAAATTTCAGTTTATCATTAACGAAACCTTCTTCCAATGATGTTTCTAAAACAAAACCAAAAAATATATACAAGAAAATATAGCGCTGTCATTTTAAATCCGATCCCATCATATCGCATATCATTGTTCATGGGCTAACTATGGCTTAATTTTTGGCTTCTCAATTCTGGGCGCGACTTGTGTAATCTCGGATCCTTTCCCCTAATATCCAGATTTTTGCACGTGCTAAGAAAGTCCTTCTGGATCTTATTTAGTATGTCTAGTTTCCTATACAAAATCCAAAAAAATTTGCACCATTCACGCCGTAGAATGATAGGCATTTTTATGAAGTTCTAGAACTTTGAAATAATTTTTTGTTACGCACCCAAATACAGCACTTTCCCAATAAAAAATGGAGTTTCCAACGAATCAGGTTTGTAAGGGAGAAACGTTAAATTTTCACTTACTATATTGCTTTCTGAAGACATAAATTTCATAGGGCGAGTTCCCTACTTTGAAGCAATGTTTTTCTAATGGCGTTGCGCATTTGAGTGCGGGTACTTTTATAAATTTACTATTAGAGCTTTGCAAATCATTGACATTTTTATAGATGTAATTAAATATCGCCCATTAGATGCAACATCATCATAACTCAAAAACAGAAATTTTTATTGCTCGCACCACTTTAAAAAATCACGACACATTCTCTTCAATATATACATATATAATTTTTTGAGTTATGACGACATTGCAGCAAATAAGAGATCTATTTAAAAACTTACTACCTGTTTTTGAAATAAAAATTTTCTTTTAAGAATTTACATTGACATTACAATAGAAAACTCGGTTCTTGTCTTCAATATAAATTCCCAAACGAAAATTTTTATTTTACAAACTGCGTTTCATCAATATTTTTTAATCTGGTAACACTTCTTTTAACTTATTTTTCCATTTTTTGCCTATTTTATTATATTATAGTGTTTAGTTTGTCCTAATTCTTGTTGATTGAGCTCAAATTACACGTGAGATAAACCTATCGGCAACACTGTATTTGTGTTCTATGGCCATGGTTACGGCTATGGCATTATATTTATTTCACGTCTAACTGGGCCTTTAATCTTAACTCATCTTTTTCCCACTTTCTGAGAGCAAAAAAACAAAACCAAATTGAAATTATAATCATGAACGAAAATTACATTAAGAAAGTAAATTGGAAAACCAAAGAAAAAACAAAGTAAATGATAGAAATTTGAAACTAATTTGCTTTTTACACATGGATTTACAACACGAGCATACAAATTTGTAGCATGTTGTTAGAAGTGTTGTTAATATTTAATTCAGGTAGAGCAAAAGAGTTAGCAATTTGTTAGTGAAATAGAAGTTTCTTTTGAAGTAAATCCTGATGTGATTGTTTCATTATACTTAAAGTTTATTCTCTTGCCCTTAAGAAGTGTAAAGTAGTTTTCTCTATAGTTTAATTAAAAGTATTCAATTATAGTTTCTGCCTATGAGAATAATGCAAGAGATAAGATGGATTCATTTTTATTTCTTGAACTATTTAAGAAATAAATCACTTTCTGGGTCGACCAAGCATGGCTTTTCGCCCTGTTTGTTAGATGTTTTTTTGCTTAGACTGACAACAATGCGGTTGGTTAGTTGGGGTTTATTGATTAAACGGTAAGATTTTATAGTGCATATAAAAAAACATTCGTGTGGGGCATTCAAGCAGTATGGCATCAATCTACGTGGTTGTGTTGCAAAAAAATATCCTAAATTAATTAGACTTATTGTGCTCTAAGCCGAGCGGCCAAACCTCTTTAATCGAATTGGTGATAATATGTTAAATTGGCTAATAATATTGATGTTCATATGTACATATGTAGGTAATATGTTTGTAAGTATGATTTCAAACTGTTAACATTTTAAAAATTTTAAAAAAAGGTTTGTTTACGTACTTACAATTACGATCCTGCAGGATAAAATTATATAAATTAAGGGCCAATTTTACCAAGCTCAGCTATAATTAACGGTTCCTTTAACCGTAAAATATCACAATTATAGTATTTTATAACTGAACTTGGTGAAATTGGCTGTAACAAATACTTTTTGGTTTTAAAATTCTATATATAAAGTCTACAACGAGGTCCTATTTTTGTTATAGGTATGAGGATTGTACGCAAAGACCGCAATATATTGAATATCATCACCTAAAACGTAAAAACTAACAACAAATTTTAAACCGACTTTTTCACTAAATCTGATGTATTGCATCAAAATATATGTACACAAAAATTGGGATTTTGGAATCTTTCTGCTAACATTAGCGAGTTTTTTGGCAAAAAACAAAAGATTATATGGTAAACGCCAAAAGGCTTAAGGTGCATGTATACGACATGTTTTTTAGATCTGACTTGTCAACTTTTCAAGTCACATGTAATTGTGCATGTCTGTCAAAATGGCTGTTTTACAGAAGATTTATAATATTCGGTCACAAACGTTATTTGCCTCTGGCATTGTCGCTGTTTTTTTTTCGAAATTGTTATTGCAGAAACAAAAGTAGTTCCAGGTTTTAAAATAGCTTGCTGCCGCCACGAAAATTTTTATTAGCGCCGTAAAATAGTTTAGCCATCTTAACATTTTTTTCTTTTAATTCAAAGATACCAATTTAGGATTTTATAATAAAACTGTTTTTATATATATTTTTACATAAATTCTATTCAATGGTGAGATGATCGTACACATCTCGGTATTGTAAAATATTAACTTTAGACGGCTAATGATGCCGTCAATAGTGGACGCCACTGCCGGTATCTTCCCGGCATAGATTTCTGATGACTTTGCATCTGCCTTTTACAGAAGCAATGTTATTTGGATAATACACAGGGCTGCCAGATAAATTTGTGAGGAAATCGTCAGTTTCCTGAGGAAAAATCAAAAAATCGTCTATATCGTTTCGAAAAATCTTCACAAAAACTGGACACTCAAAATTTAGTTTTTTTGTAAACAATTTTTGTTCGATTTTTATAATAACAACATTCAAACAAAAGCATATGTATTTCATACCCCGCTAGCATTTTCGTGTAAGAGCTAATGGGAGTCTCATGAAGAGCGTTGTTAATCGTCGATGACCGCTCTTCGTCATCGTAGAAGACTCTTTCTACTGGAAAAACTGTAACACGAGTGAGATTCTTCTATAGCACAGCGAAAGACGCTTCTTTAGTCGTTGTGGCTAAGACGTGGGTAAAGATAACCGAACGAGACTTTCATGATAGTAATCGTATAAGACTCATGTAGATATTATCTTACAACTCGTGAAATGCTCGCCGTATAATTGCTAAGAATATGATTTATTCAGAGAGTCGTAAAAAGTTCATTCGATGACGGTTTGACGAAAGATAAAAAAGTGTAACATTGTTGTTTTTGGGCTCTGAAAATAATCATAGATTTTTTAAGACTTGCATATTACAGCCGTACCTAAAAAAAACGGTAGGCGTTTTATAATTTTTGAATTGAGCGGCCTGAACGATTTGCAATTAGAACAACCGATTTTGACATCTCGTTTAATAGTGAAGTTTGCCGCAATTGTTAATTAAAAATGGCAATTTAGCTATTTTTGTTCAATCTACCGTTTTTATCTCTATTTTTATCTATAATTTGTTGGTTTTATTAAACAAGAAAGCTATCGGGTGATTTTTTTTATGGTCAGTTTAATCGAAGCTCATTTTTGGCTCAATGGGTACGTTTATAAACAGAATTGTCGATTTTGGAGTGAAGATCAGCCAGAAGCATTGCAAGAGCTACCAATGCATCCAGAAAAATGTACAGTTTGGTGCGGTTTATGGGCTGGTGGCATCATTGGGCCGTACTTCTTCAAAGATGATGCGAATCGTAACGTAACTGTGAATGGTGAGCGCTACCGTGAGATGATATCCAACTTTTGTTTGCCCAAGATGCAAGAGCTTGACTTGCATGACATGTGGTTTCAACGAGACGGTGCCACATGCCACACAGCATGCTTAACAATGGACTTATTGAGAGGCGAGTTCGGTGAACATTTTATTTCACGTTCGGGACCGGTCAATTGGCCGCCTAGATCGTACGATTTAACGCCTTTAGACTATTTTGTGTGGGGCTATGTTAAAGCTCATGTCTACACACACATGCCCGCTTCAATTGACGCATTGGAAGACAACATTGAAGCATTTATTCATAAGATACCGGCCGAAATGTTGGAAAGAGTATACCAAAATTGGACTAAGCGGATGGACCATTTGAGGCGCAGTCACGGTCAACATATGCATGAAATAATCTTTAAACATTAAATTATATGGACCGTACTATCGATTCAAATAAAGATTTCATGCATTTTTCTGAATTGTATGTGTTTTTTTTTAACTTTCCTATAGCTCTTAAAAAATCACCCATTATAACTACTGTTCGTGACACAACGTTGACACTCTTGCTTTGGTATTGCATATCAGCGTAAAAGCTAAGCAAAAGAAAACGTTCCGCTTTCCGCTCTTGCTAAGGTACCGCTGTTAAACAGAAAATTTAATGTTTTATACAGACTTTGGACTACAAAGTTTGGAGACTGAAAAAAATCGTTACTTTTTAGAAAAAAATCAGCAAATCGGCACTTTGCTTATTTCGGAACAAAAATCGTCAAAAATACGATAAATCGTTAAATCTGGTTAGCAGTCCAAGAATTTAAAACTAGTATATAAAAAAAATCTTTCCATTAGCTCTCACACAGAATTCCAGATAATTTGTCCTATTGATCTATTGTATCAAAAAGTTTTGAATAAAACCGAGCCATTTTAGGTATATATTTAAGTATATCGAAACCCAAAACTGCCAAAATTTTTCTTACATATTTCTGGGGATTACTTATGGCTGATTTCACCAATTTATTTGAACTTGGATCGCCCGGTGGCCGAAGTTCGACCACTTGGCATTTACTTTCGAGAGAATTACAATAAAACGTACACATTTTAAGAGAACGGCACAGTGCACTATTCACTCATCTTTTTACGTTTGTCTGCAATATAAATTAAAACGCTTTTCAAACACTTTAATTCCAAAAATTTAGAAGAAAAAAATATTTTGTGCATTTTCATGAAATGTTATCAAAGTAAAAAATAGAAGCACAGATCTTCGTTAAAAGTCATTAAAATAGGTTTCCGACTTTTATTTCCTTAAAGACGTTTATGCGCGACTTTATTTTTTAAAATGTCTAAAGCTTAGTCTAGACGATATGTTGAATCAGCAAATGTATGCTTACACTCATATGTTTAAAAATAATAACAAATGCCTCTATCAGCATGTGCAATATGTTAGGTGTCTAGACGATATGCTGAAAATACTAAATTTTTCAAATTCAACATATGACAGCAAATGATATTTCAACATATAAGTTAGCATACAATTTTTGTGTCTACACGATATGTTGAATTTCGTATGTTGATATGTATGTTGAGTATTGAGAACATTTGTTTAATAATTGTACAATATAAATTTGACAATACTCTTTTTTATTATTTATATTTTTATTTTATTATTTTTTTTTTATTTTAAATTTGTTTTCATTTATCGCCTTAACTGAATAAATAAGAAAGATATATATGGCTGGGTCAAATCCGCAAATATGTAGCTAAAATATCTATGAACTGGATTGATCTAAAAATTATTAATAAAACCTCACAGTTTTATAACTTGTTGCAGTTCTACCCTTAAGATAAATTATGGGCCGACCAGCAGTATGTTTTATGGGTTTATTTTAATACCCACACTACCATTGTGTCTGTAACACCTAAAAATATTGGTCCTACAACCATTTTTTAGTATACCGATCGACACAATCACTATATGAGTCGATATAACGATGTCCGTCCGGCCGGCTGGCCGCTTTTTAGTATGCAAAGTACCTACTTGTTAAGCAATTTAAAGCTAAGATGGACTATATTTTACCACAACATCGATATTTTTTACGGTTTAAGGCGTATTTAAATGATTTCTCAAAGTGGGCTTTATATGAAGCTTATGGTAAATTGTGGGCCGATCTTCTCCAAAGTTATTTGTGAAATGTATAGTTTTATGAAACTATGACAGACCAAATTTTTCTATAATAGCGTTGTTTGGTACGTCTTAGGCATATTGAACTATTTCCGAGAATGTGTTTTATATGGGGCCTATGGTAAATAATGGATCATCTAGTCATAGAAAAGGAGTTATTTTTTGCAATATTAAATTACAATCGGTTCATTCTGTCACCAATTTTTGTTAGTTTCTTTAACAAAAACATCAATTTTTAAGGGTGTTGGGGTTCTGGTTGAAATTAAGAAAATTAACTCAGCTGAGAGAAGTCAGTGCTAAACATAACATAAAACTAAGAACCCTTATGTCCAATTAAGACCTGCAATAAAGACAAATTTTATTAAGCGAAGCTGGTGTTTGTCGTACCTTAGAGGTAAATAATACCCATATTAAAGCAATTACAAAAAGTATAAACATTTTTCCACATGTTTACTCACACCTACATATGAATTAAATAAAAAGATTTATTAGAAAATAAAAATTTTTAACTTTAATACTTCAAAACATGGTACGGTAGTGTCATGCATTATATTATATCAAAGCTTGAAAAGTTCTCTAAAAAATAAAATATGTGCATATGTAAAAAAATACCTTTATTGTCACATCAAAATTTTAAGATTAGAGCCATTTTGGTAAAATACATTATTAAATAAAAATATTATTTTTAATTAGTTCTTAATGGGTTAATAATTCGAAATGTTTTATATACCATGTAAAAGGTATTTGGAAATACTTTTCAGCGATACCCATATTGCTTAGATCAAAATTATACTTAAAGAGATATTGGTTAAGAATTATCAACTTTTATATTCTTTAACTCTAAAACAAAGTTCGTTGGCAAACATTTTTATTTTCAAAGCACTTCTAAATGCATTTTTTTTGTTCCTTGTTTGCCCATGAGCCAAAAATCTTGATAAGTTCCGGAGTTCTGTACAAAATTAAGCAAGTAATTGAAGGAATATCAAGTTTTATACATTTGATATGCTAACAAATTTGCCGTATGCTGAAAAGCTTGCATACGACTTTCAACAAATAACATATTTGTCAACATATGTAGAACATTTGAAGAAAAGTAAAAAATATTGTGTCTAGACGATATGCTATAATTTTGAACAAACGTTTGCTGACATCGTTAACAAATGCCTGTCATATGTTGCTAAGCATACGTTTGCTGAAAAAATTTGGTGTCTACACGATATGTTGGCACTGAAAGCAAATTTTTGAACATAAATTTGCTGATTCAACATATCATGTAGACTTAGCTTTACGGTAACGTTTATACATGCGTGTTTGCAGGCAGAGCTGCCGTTTTTAATTATTTTTAACCAAAAATGGTTGTAATTTTTGTTCAATGTGGAGTTGTGAATATTCTCTTCATTTTGGTTACATTTTTCTAAAATAATAATACCTACGAATATGTTTTTCTTGATACAATTATTAAAGCTGTTATGATACTTGCTATTTTTTGTATTTTTTCTATATTGGGGAACAGTGCAAATATATTTGCATAGGAAAACTGACTAAGTGTAAAGAGTATGATTATATCATAAAAAATCTTGAAATGTCAAACAAATATACATGTGTTATCGATAAATAATCTAAGACTGTCAAAAAAAATATAAAATTTTTTTACTTAAAATTGACATTTCCAGATTAATTGTTAGCACTGTTGCCAATTTTTTTAGTTTTTGATCGAAAGAAACGGTTTTTAACTTTTTTTTTTGCGATTTTTAACTTTAATGACGGTTTTTGTGGGGAAAAAACGTGGGCAGTATTGTTTGTTTTGTTTACATTTTATCAAATTGTATTTCTTGTTCTCTCTCGCATTTGTTGTTTCATTCAGTCAATCCTAAAAAAATCCAATACAAAAAATAGCAAGTATCATAACACCTTAACGAGCTCGAGTAATTTGTACTGTGTACTACGATTTTTGCAATATTTGTAAGCAATGAACGGATTTTTTTTATAATTTATCGAAAACAAAAAAAAACCCTTTCTAAACCCCAACCAAATAATTTTTTTAAGATTTTTGCTAAGAAAATATTACCATTTGTGATTTTTATATTAAAAACGCCTACACTCTTCCCCTTGGTTTTTAAATGCTTTGGAACATTTCTCCACATTAATCTTAAAATTCAGTTTTGTTGTTGGTATATTAATTATGTGTAGCATCTCTAGCATATAACGTCGGTTATAATTTTGTTCGCTCTCTAACACTCGTACTTTCTCAAGATATGGAAAATGCTTTTTCTCAACGCAGTGGGCTCTTAAGCGGTGTTTTTGATCGGATTTATGTCTTGAATTCTTGTTTTCAATTTGTTTTTAATTGTTTCAACATTCACTTTCTTACACGTTACAGTATCATTACCTATACATATTTGGAATTTTTCCATATTTGGAATTTTGTCTTTCGTTTTACTGAAAATTATTCCAAGATTTTGTTCAGTTTTGTGCGCTATTTTAATTTTCGGACATTTCACATTTATATGTATATTTTAAGTTCAGTAATTTTCAGTGTTCATTACAAATTATTATTTGTTAGTAAGTTTGCGTATTATTAGCTCTGTTCCACATGCATAACGAAACAGTCCGAACTTGCACAAAGTTACCCAAAAGCGTTCCACATAACAATTTTTGTGCAATAAAGAGAGTAATTGAGAGAGTAA
This sequence comes from Pollenia labialis, assembly GCA_949318255.1. Taxonomy (NCBI): domain Eukaryota; kingdom Metazoa; phylum Arthropoda; class Insecta; order Diptera; family Polleniidae; genus Pollenia; species Pollenia labialis. The sequence goes on along the minus strand of OX439143.1, from coordinate 935,154 downwards.
TTTTTTTCATTTCCTGTACAAATTTGCACGAACTTTTTCTTTGGGTAAGTTCGGACAAGAAAAAACAATCAGCTGTTTTTGTTTACATATGAAACTGATAAATAATTCAGGAAATTTACAACCAAAGGAAAAGTTTAGTTTTAATTAAAAAACATATTAAAAAGCAAAATGTAAGGTTTTTGTGAAAAATGAAAGTGGTTAAAACGTTATTGCATACATATTTCCCTTAATCTTTAACATAAAAAAAACAAAATATAAAAAATTACAATGATGCAAATGTTTTAGTTTTATAATGTTATGACTTTTAAGCGTCTTAAATCACTTAAATAGATCTTAATTTGAAAAGTAAGCAGCATTAGTATTTGAAGATGTTCAAAAATGGTTTTTTGAGTTCCAGCAATTCTGGGTAGTTTCGGCAAATTTAGAGAGTAATTTTCATTTTACTCTCATTAGTCCGAACTTGCCCGAGATCTTGTGGAACACACCTATTGTTTACATGTATTATTATTAAGGATTAAGAAATCGCCACATTTGAAAGTTTTTCCAATTACAGCTAAAAACTTAAACTTTCCTTATACTGAATTTTTTTGGAAATTTTACGGGTTTAACTCTTGTAAAATAAAGATATGTTTTTTACGAAAAAAGTCTCAAATTAATTCAAACTTTTAATTAAGTTTCTCGGTTTTTTTTAAATTAATATTTCTTGTTTTGTTTTCCTTTTTTATTATTATTATTTTACTATAAAGTGCAAATATCCTTCAACTTAAAATAAGTTTTAATGATTTTTCTCAACTAATAAAAGGCATTTTAAATTTGGTTATATTTTTTTTACATTTGGTAATTTTGGTTGTAAAAATTGTATTGGTTGTTTCGGCACTGTTTGCAAGTGCAAAATAAAAAAAAAAACATTTTGGGAGAACAACATAGAGCACAACCGTAGATTATACATGTGTGTAAGCAGCGCACAATGCTTTGTCCCCATATAACGAAGGGACATAAATAGAAGGAGTTGTCAGAAATTTTTGAAATTTGGTACACTAGCATAAAATACCTTAATTAAGAAAAATATGAATTTTTGGAAAAATCGGTCCAAGGACACGCCTACCTCCCATGTCTTCTGAAATGGAAAAATGTAATTTTAGCTTCAAAAATGCCCACAAAACTACAAAAAATGGTCATGCTGATACACACACAACTAGCAACGTGTGTGTATATTTTCAATTAAATCTGAACAAGGACTCAAAGTCCTGCCATATATCCTTTTTCTTAAAAATGCTATAACACTTACAAAAATTGTCCAATCGTAATAAAATTTGGTGCGAAAATTTGTTAGATATATATGTATGCCAAATTTTGGTAGAATCCGATTATTAGTTAAAAAAATACAAAAACATTATTTAATGAAAAATTAGTTAAAAACGCCTAAAACGCTCTTGTAAAAATAACAAGTAAGAAAGTATAATCAGTCAAGCCCGACCATGTGATACCCTATAGCATAGTATTTAAAAACAAAGTTCCTAGAGTGTAATCTATTTGGGACCCATGGGCAATCATGGACCCGCCAGAACAAAATTAATTTTCTTTTAAATTGAAAACCCTGTATGCAATATTTTCGAACACTCCACAATAGAATTTCTCTTACTACAAACAAAGGCTTTTGCCAAAAAAAAACTTCTGTCACGTACCCATCTTCAATTTAAATAAAAAATAACGGCACTAAGTCACATTTTGAAAACATTCTTTAAACGATGAAAAACCAACGTCATTTGTGAATTTAGCGTCATCTTGTAGCGACAAAAAGAAACAGACACAACTGTTATACTAATTTTTTTAATTTATCTTGTCAATTTATCTAATTCAATAGTATAAATATTTGGATTTATTTCTTATTATGTTCCTAGTTTATTTTTTTTAAACTAATTTAATCTATGAAAATTTTAGCAAAAATCACGAAAATAGCATTTTTTTTAAATAAATTTTTTTTTGAAGTTGTGGTAAAAATTTTTTAATTGTTTTTCTTGTAGTTATTAGAAAACAGTCTAAATATTCGAAATCAGAAAAAAACCCATAGACGATATTTTTGGTTTTTTTTTAATATTCCATCAAAGTTAAGAAATTTTTAGTGCTTAAGTAAATAAAAAGCTTTTTTTAAACCACTAAAAATATGTATAGGAACATAATTAACCTAAAAATTTTTTTGCAGAAAAGAATCTTAATCTCGTTATCCAGAAAATGAATTTTTTATTTTCTTGAAACAATAAAAAACCAATGGCATTTGTGATTTCAGCGCCCTCTTATGCCGTAAAATGCAGACAAACACAAAAAATTTTTACTGCCTGTTCAACGATTTCGAACGTCAACGTTCGCATAGAAAACTACATTTAAAACAAAAACAAATTTTCGAATATTGTTTTTGTTTTACATATAATTTTCTATGCGAACGTTAATGTTCGAAATCGATGAACAGGCTGTTAATACATATTTTGATTTTTGTTGTTTTTTATTGAACGGTATAAGTTTGAATTAATATTTCACAGTATTTGTAGTTAATTGTCTTTTAAACTCCTGAAAACTATGAAAATTTGAGCAAAAATCATGAAAATAGCCATTTAAAAAAAAATTTTTCAAATGTGATAAATAAAAAAAAAAAAAAAAAATTATTTTGTTATCTATCGATCTGTACATTTTTAAGTACAATATAAGACTTGTTTTTTTTTTTATTTATGTCTACGGGCCACAGCACTGTGCAGCGTTGCCAGAATGAAGATTTTATCTCATTTTTTAAGATTTTTTGACCAAAATAAGATTTGAAGATTTTTTTTTCTCAAATGAAGATTTTTTATTTTTAGAAATAAAGATTTTTAGCTTAAAGTATAATACACAGGTTTTTTAAACAGTCAATTTTTAAAACAATGGGGTTTTGTGTTTTCGTATTATTTTAAGTACGAATTCAGGATTAAATATGGATAAGTTAAGTACTTCGCACTTGAATAATCCGAACTTAAATCAAGCGTTCTTGATTTAAGGAAATCTGTACTAACCGTACTATTGACACCGCATCAGCTTGATTTAAGTACGAATGGCTTGATTTGTTTTTCAGTGTTGTTGTCTATTGGTTTTGCACACTGTTGTACCCGTTGTCTAGCATACACAAACATACATCATTATTTCTGGGCATACAAAATATTAAAAAAAAATCATCTTACATTAGCGGTTGTAAATTTTGAGAATATTGATGAAAAAAAATTATTTGTGAAAAGAAAAAACGTGTTTTTATAAAGTTTCATATATTAAAGGACATAAAACTTCATATATTTACCACCAAAAGGTAAAACTAATGGAACTTAAGAAGCTTTAAGTTTGAAAATTCCATATTCCATGTTTATGATAATTTTTAAACAAAGTACATACACATAAGTGCTTAAGAATATATTTTAGAAGGTGTAGCAACATCATTTTAATAACTATTCCATTAGGAATATATTAAGGAAAATTCATATATTTTCAATGAGCTTTTTTTTTAATGCAATTTACTCAAAATGCCTTCGAACAAATATAATATTAAATTGAGAACCCTTAAGATTTCTTGTGATGTATGAGTTTCATAGCTCCCAAACTAAAATCTTCCTGCCCAAAATTTACATATCTCTAATTTTAACATTTAATTACTTTCGATTAAACTTCCGTATTTTTACGTTCTTTTTTATTAGAAATTAAATGGATTTAAAATGTTTTCTAAGAAAAAATAGTATGGAAAATATAACTAAAAACACAATTTAAGCCTAGAATCTAATTTGTATAAATACCGCAACTATGTATTTATGTTTGTATGTATGTATGTACTTGAATTTAAATAGTTTTCATAATAAGAAGCAAGTACTTTTTTCCCTTGTTATAAAACGTTTTAAGATTTTTCTGTTCAACATGAGATTTTTTTTCGGGAAAAAACTTGTTTTGGGAGAATAACAAAAAACTCAACCACTATTTATACATGTATGTGCGTCTGTTTGCAAGCAACTTTAAAACGCTTTTTAAACCGCTTAATCCTGAAAAATATATTGTTATTATATCTACACTGTTTTGCTAAAATCGGCGGACGATAAGATACTTAAAAATCAACGACATTGAAATTGTCCCCGAATTTATATATAAGAATATATCAACTTATGTTTAAAATCCATTTTTCATGTCAAATAAAAATTAAATTTTATGAAAATCTTTATTTAAAATATGAATTTATATTAAAATAGAATTGGTGAAATTGGCCATTACCTTAATTTATGTGTATGGATTTAATTATAAAAAAAAGGTTAAACCAATATTTTTTATACTCACACTAAATCTTGTGTTAAGGCGGTCATTGTTCTTATAAATGCAAAAGCCTGTTGTTGTTGTTGTTGATCTTTATGACCTGAATTTTAAAAATTTTAATAAATTAAGTATTCAAGAAATTTAAGTGCGATTTGTTTTTTCTCTTTAGGGAAAATTCAACACAAAAGTAATTGGAAATTTATAAAAGGCATGAGATAATTTGATTTTTTAAGATTTTAAACCAATAAAAAACGTTTACATAAGATAAACGCGTGTAAAATACAAAACTTAGACGTCAGTTATTCTGAGATCGGTATATTAAAATGATCGGTATACTTATGTGCATATATTCTTAAAATAATCTGCTACATTTGGCAGCTACCCAATAAAAAATGGAGCTTCCAACGAAGCAGGTTTGTAAGGAAGAAACACAAACGTTTCGCTTACCATTGCGCTGACGGAAGACATGAATTTTATATTGCGAGTTCCCACTTTGAAGCAATACATTTTTGACACATAAAGCGCATTATTCAGCGCATATAAAAATTGTTGTATGTAACGATTGGCCTTACACACTGAATGTTTTGATACAGTTATTTTTTAGTAATCTCCCTTACAAACCTGCTTCGTTGTAAGGGAATGCCGTAGCACTTGAAATGTTATTTTTTTTTTCTTAAAGTTGTTGGGAGTTCTTTCACTTACTTTACTGCATTTATGCGTAGCGCATAATTGTGCGCTTATTTTTTTAAATGTACCATTAGTGCTTCGCAAAATGATAAATTTTTTTATTGGGTAGATATTGCCTTACAAGATAAATGCTCGTAAATGCATCTCTGATGTGCATCATACAACCAAATGTTGATTTACACTGCCAATGCAAGTTTATTGATGATAATTTAAAGCAGAAACCATATTTCTGCTCCGTATTTGAACCTTGTCTGTACGTTATCTTCTAGCAAAAAATTTTATGTACCTAACTACGACTTTCAAAAGATTTGCGTTTTTATTATTTTTATTAAGACATATATTTGTATGGATTGAGTATTTTTTTATCTTGTTTAGCCATGAAAAAATAAATTAAGTAATTTTAAAAAAAAAAAAGTCTTTCAAGTAATATACGAACCCGAAATGTCTCTTATTGTAATTAAAAATGTATGGGCTGTATTTCATGTGGCACGGCCTTGGAATCACGCATTAGACACATCAATGTAAACCAATCTCGGCAGTCAGAACTGTGTTATTATGTCGCAATAAATATTAGGCACCATAAAACAGTTAATGATTTCCTTGACTCATTTTCAAAATGGTACATCCAGCTAAGGAATGAATTTGTTTAGGTTGCGGTTGTGTTCTGAATACTTAATGCGACAATTTTGCCCATCAAGTTAACAGCAATCTTTATCGCACAGGATGATTTTGCTCGAAAAAGGACCATATACTTGGTGATTATCAATATTCCATTCGAAGCACTATTTTCGCTACGAATGGTAATTAAAAACCTTATCTTTAAAAGCCAGCTGTCAACTTCTTTTTTTAGGATTGCCAACAATTTGCTGTACAAATTTATTTTTTTAAGGCCTCCTTTAGAATATTCAAATAATTTATGGCACCTTGGGACTACATCGTAATCTTAAATATATATTATTGCCTGCAGTTCGTTATTTCAAATCCAAGTATTTCAGTATCGCTGTTAAATCTTAAAAGTACTTAATAATAAAAAATCAGCAACCCCAGTCATTAAAATTCCAAATACATATTCTATTCCATAAATAATTTTTTAAATAAATTTTAAGTCTCAAGAAAACACCAGAAATGTCTGCTAAGACTTACAATATCTGAAAGTCTAATTACTTTCTTCTTCCTTTTCTTGTTTCTAATCCATTCAATTCATATTTTAAATTGCCCCATTATTTAAGAAAATAAAAATTCATGTTATTTTTCTTTTCTCATTTTGCCTCTTTTTTAGATTTAAGATGCAAAATGGATATAAAAGTTAAAATAACATTGTTCTACTCGCATTTCATTAAAATTATTCTGTTTTTTTTTCTTACTTTCGCTAAATAAATATTGAATTTGTTTGTCGCCTTGAAATGCCAAGAGAAATTTTTCAGGACAAACGCGGCTATGTTTAGTCTAAAGTATTTAATAAAATTATCCATTGTTGTAATTTCATACGTTTTTTTGTTTTTGCCTTTGTTCTCGAAGTTGTATAGTTGTTCTCTGTACGCAAACGAAGTGCGCATATTAAAAATACAGTAGAATCGTGAAAAAGTTAACTCGGGTAAAATTAAATCTCTCAGTTAAGTTAAACCAATATTACCGTCCATGTGCCGCTCTAACATTAACTGACTGAAAGCAAAGTCAACCTGTGATTTGTGTTTTGTACGTTAAGTGTTTTTAAGATTGCAAAAGTTAATTACACACAGAAAGAAAAACACTCGGGATATATTCAATTTTTTATCTTAATGGGATTACTTTCGAAAATCAATGTCGAAATTTCTTAAAATATGTATAAAATTTTTAAGTCAAGTAAGAAAAATATTGAACTTTTCGTTGGTAGTGCCGCTCTGAAAGTAAAATTACAATGTGAACGTTTTTATCTCACATAACTTATTAAAGTTTGTTGTAGACACTAAAACACCACCACACAAGAAGTTAAAACACGATTTTCTTGTTGTGTGTAGAAACAAGAAAAACACATTATTTTCATGTTTAAAAAGTAAAATTTAAAGCAAGAGTTCTCATTAAGTTAAATATGTACATTAAGTTTTAAAGTAAAACTCATGCTGGTGTTTTATAACTTTTATAATTCTATAAAATGTAAAACAGTGCCCGTGTTCTGTAACAAACAGCTGTTTTTCTCACTTAACTGTGTCTGTAATTTTATTGGCGAGTTCTAGCTGTCACGTTAGGAAATTACTCGGCAATTTACAGAAAAAGTGTGTCTATAACATTTTTGTGAGAAAAGTTCCCGCTTTGAACTGTCTGTCAAACAAACTCACGAATTAAAATGGGGCGAGAAAAAATTTTAACACTAAAACACAATTAAAAATGCAAAACACAAAACACAAAGAATAATAATAATAATATTTTGTTCTTGGCACACTTTTTATTTAGTTTTATTCTTTTACTTTTAACATTTTTATAAAATCTACGAATATTTTCAAAGCTCGTTGCAAATAACAAACATTAACGTCGCACTTTACATTATATGGTATAGCCGGCGGTTGTATTTTCACCGCCGTCGGTGAGAAACTTTTCACTTTAGTAAACTTTTTTCTCACTTTTTGAGAAACGATGGAATATTTTGTTTCACTTCTTTTCGATGCGAGAAGTTCTCACTATAGTTACAGAACATGGGTGCAGGTAAGTAAATCAATCATAATAAAATTCTTTATTTCAAGTATGAATTCGGGATTGAATCTTCTTTATAGTACTTGAATCAAGTACATTTTGAGATTTCTTTAAACTTAGTTTTACTTAAATCAATCTCATTTTCGGATTATTTCAAGTACTGATAATAAACATGGAAGGTTATGTATTTCGTGATTGAAAATCCGTACTTGATTCAAATTTCTCTATTTGAGTCAAGAAAATTCGTACGGTGAGTACAGGTTTTTAGGGGGAAAAATTTTAGTTTTCTTTTTGTTGCACCTAAAAAATTATGGTGTAGTCATCTCAAAATAAAAATAAAAACGGCATTAAGTTCTCGCGGCTGTCGCAAAAACATAAGGAAATTTGGCAGAAAAATATAGAGAAAGTTTGGATACATGTTTCTTAAAGAAACGATAACGTTATTGTGCAATGACAAGCCCAATTCTTTTTTTAAGATCTAAGCACGAGTTCGCGTTACTTCGATCTGAAAAAGAATCAATGTCATTAATAGATGGCATATTACGTTCAAGAAAAGACACAGAATTTGCTATCTGATAATTGGTGAAGACCTTCCTTATGCTATGTTCACACTTGGGTTTTTAAACGCGTTCAAGCAAAATGATGATTAAGCTAATCAAAGCCGTTCACGTTACATTTGAGATGATTAAGATGACAGATGATAAAGAAAAAATACACATCAAACAAATTTATATTTCTTTAAAGTATTAAAAATTGATAAAAAAAATAATTTTAAAAAGTTATCAGAAGATTATTTTAAACATATTAATGATGAAATTGTGAAAATTTATGAATTATTTAAGGAAAAATATAAAAACATTAAGCAGAAATCGTGGCCGGTTGTACAGTTCATGTTGGCCGATTCTACATTATACTCAGTTTGAGGTATGTTCAGTGGATTCTATGTGATTAATGAAGTGATTTAGTTGTAAAAATGTCAATTTGAAGTGATTAACAAATAACTTTAATGTATGGGAAATCATCTCGATTTTGATGTGATTAGAGCTTAATCACGTTCGAGTTGCTTAAACGCGTTTAAGAACCCAAGTATGAACATAGTATTAAAGTCGTACCAAGAATGCAGCACGTTTTCTTTTTAATACACGAGTGATTTTAAATAATTACTGTTCAAAAATTATAGGAGTTTCAAAGTAGAAGGTTTCTTTAAAACAGCCGGTATAAATTTGATGTAATTTTCTTTTTTTTTCTAACACAAACTAAGTAATTGAAATAAATTAAGTGCGTTATTTTCGAAAATTCTATGTTTATTAGATATTGCTTTTTATCAAATTTGAAACCGCTTGAAAAAGTCAATAGTTCAAAAAAATTAACAAATCTTGAAACAAGTATTAATAAATTGGGTTTTTTTTAATAACTTAAAACGTTTATTCGGCACTTCTTTGAGCGCCTTCTTCAGGGTTTTTTTCCTTCTTATTTTATATGTTCAACAATTTTTAACAAATTTAACAATAAATGACAAATTAAAAAAAAAAATACAAAAAGATATTTTTCAAATCAAATTATAGAACGCAATTTTTAAATTTGGCGCCATTCGAAGTGTCATTGGTTGACATTTGAATAATTGTTATTGTTTGCTAGTAGAAGGTACGAGGTTAGTAAAAATTGAGCGCTACACGAATGAACAACGCATTCTCATTGTGAAATTGTTTTACCAAAATGGTGAAAGTTTTGCGGCTACAGTTCTTAAATTGCGATCAATTTGGGGTCACAATCATGCTCCAAAAGAGTCAACTGTAAAGAGATTAATGGATAAATTTGCCGAAACTGGGTCTGTTAGTGATGTAAAGACAACAACTCGCCTTCGACCAGGTCGATCGACCGAAAATGTCGCAGCTGTACGTGATGATGTCGCTGAAACTCCATCCACGTCAATTCGACACCGATCTCAGCAAATTGGTGTCTCCAAATCCACTATGCAGCGAATTTTGACGAAAGATTTGCATCTTCATGCATACAAAGTTCAACTGACTTAGGAACTGAAGCCAGCTGACCATGGACAGCGAAGGGAGTTCGTTAATTGGGTATTGGAGAGACAACATGAAAATGCTGATTTTGCCGATGAAATCATCTTCAGTGACGAGGCCCATTTCCATCTTAATGGCTTCGTCAATAGGCAGAATTGTCGCATTTGGGGTGAGGAAATTCCTCGAGTGATACACGAGAAGCAAATTCATCCTCAACGTGTCACTGTGTGATGTGGTTTTTGGGCTGGAGGAATCATTGGACCTTTGTTTTATGAAAATGAGGCAGGTCAAGCGCAAACAGTCAATGGTGTTCGGTATCGTGAAATGATAACCAATTTTTTCTTGCCTAGAATTGAAGAAATGAATGTGGAGGGCATGTGGTTTCAACAAGATGGCGCCACATGTCATACAGCCAGAGAAACAATTAAATTGCTGCATCAGTCATTTTCCGGTTGTGTTATTTCGCGTTTTGGAGACCAGAATTGGCCGCCTAGATCGTGCGATTTAACACCTTTAGATTTTTTTCTTTGGGGTTTTTTGAAGTCGATAGTTTACGCGAATAAGCCGACGACGACTCATGCCTTAAAAGAGGAAATTGGACGCTGCATTAATGAAATACCGCAGCATTTATGCAAAACGGTCATTGAAAATTTCATTAAAAGATCGCGTGTGTGCCAGCAAAACCGCGGCGGCATCTGCACGATATCTTGTTCCATACATAACCTCATTCTGTCTACTTTACGATATAATAAAATTTCACGATTTTTTTTTTTAAATATCTGTGTTTTATTTAAAAATTGCGTTCTAGTTGGGACACCCCTTACAATTAAATTATTAACTTCCGTTTCTGTTTTTATAAATTAATTTTTTGCTACATATTCAGTGCCTGACTAAAAATTAATTCTCGACATTTTTGGTCTGATTTATGTCCTGCAAGGTATTTTATAATCAATATTTGAAATCTCCATCTTCTTTATAGAAAAGGAAGTTAAAAACTTATTTTTATTGTAACGGATATTTTTTGAATTTAATTAAAAATGTTATTTATATCTTGAAACATTTTAGTTAACTATTTCAGGGTTCTACTGTACATGTATTTAAATATATTTAAGTCGAGGGTTATGCTAATATCAACTTCGATTGCTGGTGTGTATTAAAATGGATGTGCCCGTGAACATTTTATTTCAAATTTAGATAATTTTAGCTTTAGGATTATGGTTCGTTCACTATATTACAGAAATTAGTTTAAGAAAATTTAAATAATTTATATAATTTGTAATTTATATACATCGACATTATAAGTTTACCTGGTGTATGCAAACCAATTATGTTTGTATATTTTACTGTATTAAATCAAAAACCATGTGCTCATTATAATATTTTTGAAACCCAGTAAACATTTGTATAAATTTATATTTAATGCTCTTATGAAAAAGACAACTTTTAAATTTCAATGCTTTTGTTTTCTGTATCTGAAAAAAATAACAAAGAACCGCACATTTATAACAAGTTATAGGCTTTTTATATGTATGTGAAATATATAAACTGTATGTACCATGTGCAATTTACACAGGTCTATATGTGAGTACATTTGAAACCAGGCCATGCTTATTTACTGAGTGGTAATTGGTAATTATTAATAAATTATTCCCGGCTGAAGATGAAAAGTTCAATAACTTCGATGGTTTGGTAATCTAATAAAAAACTTGTGGTGTATTTTTCCCCCGGTTAATTCAATTAAGTACATGGGCCCTAAAAAAAGTTTGTCATTAGTTTTTGGTCAACAGCAAGTGCATACTTTGTGATACCGCCTAACCATATACGGCAATAATATAAAGGGTGGTTAAATTTTAAGGTCCGATGTTGATTTTGAATAAAACACAAATTATTTAGGAAATTATTGTCATTTCTTTTTATTATAATGATATTGGTATGGTTCAATTATGTATGGAACAAAATATCGGCCAAATGGCTGGTCGAACTTTTCGATGACGCTGAGGCATAATTGAGTTCTATGCCGTAAATGTGCCGAATTATCTCATACTTTAGCTCTTGAATTGTTGCTGGCTTATCGATGTACACCTTTTATTTTAAATAACCCCAAAGAAAGAAGTCCAACGGTGTCAAATCACATGATATTGGCGGCCAATTGACATCACTACCACGTGATATAACATGGCCATTGAATTTGTCGCGCAAAAGAGCCATTGTTTCGTAACTGTGTGGCAAGTGGCACCGTCATGTTATAACCACATTTTGCATTTTGCAAAAAATACGCACCAAATAGTCTCTCTTCTTGGGTGCATTGGTTTTTCGACACTCTTGGATTATCATTCTCCCAAATGCAGCAATTCTGCTTATTGACGAATCCACTGAGGTGAAAATGTGCCTCATCACCGAAGATGATTTTCTTCGAAAGTGCACGATATGCATTTTGATATGAATGCCGATTTTCACAATAAGCCTGAATAACTTTAACCCGTTGCTCGGTTGTTTATCTGTGCCTTTTCAAATTGAATTAGTGCGAAATTGAGAAATTTCAAATGAAATGCAGAAAAAAGCTTGAAGTTTAGGTGTGGCTCACATTCAACATCGGCCCTTAAAATTTAGCTAAGAGGCCGCCGAATAAAGTATGTTAAAATGTTTTGCAAAAAATAATATGGTTGTCAGTGACGATTTTATTGTTCAAGTAGCCATAATATGCTTTAACATTTATGTTAATAATAATTTTGTTGGAGGTGACCATATACATATACATCGAGCCCTAACCGCGAAAATAACGTAAGCGCCAAAAATCAAATTTTACAAGAGAGAGTTCTTTTATTTTATTTCATATAAATTTTGTATGAAATATGTCGCTTACGATCAAATTGTTCATGATATAAAAGCGTAAAGGTACTGAATGTGACCATGCCATTTTAGGAGATGATGCAAGTGTTGCCAATAAAGTCATTTATTAAAAAAAAAAATTAAAATTATGTCGGTTAAGTCAATTTAGCGGTTAGGGCTCGATATAATTTGATTTTTACTGTATAATACTCTACAAATGAAATAAAAAAAATGTTTGTTTTATTTTTAAAACAACCATGATGGGGGAGCAGCTAAAACTGAAATGTAAATAAATTGTATCCAATTGCACTGTGCCACACAAGAAAATTGCAGGGTTGCATGTACAAATTTCTTCTTCACTTTTGCAACACCTTGTCGGTAATAAAATAAATATTGATTGATTAATACTACTTTGTTGCACACTGTAGTAAAATATTTTCAGCTTACAATCGCTATTCATGAAAAATACGTGAGAATCAATGTTCAGGTTTTACAAAAAAAAAAAAAAAAAATATTGAATTCACTTAAAAATAAATTTAGTTGTAACAAGTAAGAGTGCTATATTCGGATGTGCCGAATCTTATATACCCTTCACCATTGTGCGAGCAGAATACATAGCAATTAGACAGAAACTAAATAAAACTGGTAAATATTTTTTTTTTAAATAAGAGACAACCGGTTTTGAACTTCGCTTTTCGTAAGGGCCCAGAATATATACACTTTATAGGGTGTAGGATCAATATTGTAGAAATTACAGTTATACATATATACCTTTTTTACCTTCGGTGAAGGGTATAAAAAGAGTAATTTTCGGGAAGTTAGGGGTCTAATCACCCCTGCATACGATAGACACTGGCGTATCGAATGAAAACTCGATAAATGTAATGTCGAGTTACTCGATGTCGAATGCTTTTATTTCAAATTCAATACATTTCATTCGATATCGAGTTTCAAGATACGAAAATAAATAATTTCGATGGATTTTGCTCGATATCGTATGCGGTGATTAGACCCCAGTATTTCGGTTATAACTCATACAAATTTCCGACATTTTGGTATATAAGTCATATACATGGGCATATGGCAGCCCTAAAATTTAGGTTTTTATAAAAATGTTGATGTTTTTTAGCCCATTTTTGGCGTATTTTGCTCATAAATTACCCATTGTCTAACCGATTTGATATTTTTAAATAGGAAGAATTTTACCATTTACTTAAGTTATATTTATATATAAACATTTATATATACTTGTATACATATATTTTAACAAAGTTAATTATAAAAAGAGTAATTTTTGGGGATTCAGTATTTCGGTTGTAACTCAGCCATTTTATAACCGATTTGGCAGATTTATATACCGACGTGTTGAAGAAGAAATTTACCATTTACTTTAGTTATAAAACTTGGACTCGGGGAGATCTATGGTTCCCGAAGGTGGGTATTTAAAAAAAAAAAATTTATTTTGGTCATAACTTTTTTGTATCTGAACCGATTTTCCCGAGTTTTTTATGTTCTACTTAAAATTTCCGATATTTTGATATAAAAGTCATACCCATAGGACATATGGCAGCCCTAAAACTTAGGTTTTTATACAATTTTTAATTTTTTTTGTACGGGAGGTACCACGCCCACTTCCCCAATCCCGCTTACATATTGTAGGATGGTGTGTATTAGCAACCTAAAAGCGTGTACCTAATTTGGAAGCTTTGGCTTTTGCCGTTCCCCAGATATACAGCATGTCGTGGTTTTTTGCTCATATCTCCGTCATTTTTTGACCGATCTGGCTGAATTTCAATAGCAAACTTGAACGGAGTATATGTGACATAAATAGACATCAACCTAGTCCAGATCATTTCTGGGGTTTTCGGAAAACCCATTTCAACATACACGCGGACAGACGGACAGACGGACAACCGGATTTGAACTTCGCTTTTCATAAGGACCCAAAATATATATACTTTATAGGGTGTAGGATCAATATTGTGGAACATACAAACGGAATGACAAAGTTATATATGTATTCCCTCTTACCTTCGGTAAAGGGTATAAAAAAATGCAAACAAATTAAATGTGCAAAACGATAACTCTTCAAGATATTTGGAGAAAAAGATTTTCGGCAATTCACGCCAATTAAATTTAATTTGTTTGTAGCACATATTTTCATTGCATTTGCGCAAAGTATTAAATCCTTTAAAAAAAAAAAGGAAGCATTGTAGCAAGATAAACAATTTAAAAGCATTTTCAGTTTTGCATTTTTTTAACAGTGTAACAGTGCACTCGTTAGTCATTTGTAAAAAAAGCTTCAATGAAATAAAACACAGTATTACATATATGAAACTTCTTTATGTTGCACAGTGGTAAGAGAGCAAAATTTTTATTTTATTTGATTATAAATAAATATAATTATTATTTCGATTTTAAGATAAAATTTACAGAAATCGGTTTTATTTTTGGATTACTTGTAATCATGATTTACAAAAAGAATTGCATTTAATGTCTTATAAAATAAACAAATTAAATAATAAAGGAATTATCTCAGTACACTGTTATTTAAAATGTCTTTAAAAGGTGACAATAATTGAAGTAACCTTTTTTCTAAGTGTATGTGTTTAGGCATATAAATGTATTAACTTGGGGAGTGTTTACCAAACGCAATTATTAAATTTAAGGTTTCGTAACAAGTATTAAACAATTAAATTTTTCCTGCCATGCAGGAATCAACAAACTTCACTTTTTGTTCGTATATTTAAAATTTTATTAAAAAATTTAAAAAAAAAAGTTCCATTTAGTCATAATCCGTTGGAACGCATAAATCCGATGAAACGAAATTCTTATTTGTTAATAGAAATACAGCTTGTAACCAAACATGTTTTATTCAGTCACTGAGCATTGTACTTTTAACTACGATATAGTTTTTCTATTTTTTTTAAATATTGCTTAAATTGCTCATCTAGGGTTTCCAATTTCCGGGTTTTTTCCAAGAGGTCATTTAATTTTTCTTTCATTTTCGGAATTTTGCTAAAAAGAATAATATGAAAAGGAATAAAATATGTAATCAACTATTTGCAATTAACGGTCATTTAATACAGCACAACATGTTTAATCAGAAAAAAACTGAACCGTTTGTGTAGAATAAGTTTCCGACTTTAGATTCGTTTAGCATGCCGTTTCCTCCAATATGCTTTGCATCCTCTTTAAATCTCCTCATCGCATTACAAAAGATATGAGAAAATAAAAGTTATGAGGAGAATCTCTTTATTGAGAAACATTGAAGTTTTTGTTTTTCAGCGTTTTCTTTTAACCAAAAGAATCTGTCGGACATAATGTCCTTGTCCGAAAGTCATTATTATAGTTTTTGAAATTCTGACGTTCTTATTGCTGTGAGGATTTTTTGAACTGTGTTGAAAACGATTTCTGGCTCTTTTAACGAATACACACCTTAAATGGGACACATAGTAAAAGTCCGAAGTTTCTATTTTTGGAATTGAATTTAAGGATTGTAATTTAATGTGAGTTACATAAATTAAATAATAACAGTTTAATTCAGACCTACACAAATTTATGAACATAAAGATGTAAACTAAGTATTTTATGTGGTGTTCCATTTATAGTGGGACCGTCTCTATGTAGTAAGTTTTTTAAATGTGAGTTTGCGACATGTGTGTACGAAATAGTTTGTGAGTTTCATTCTTTGATAATATTACAAC
Organism: Pollenia labialis; assembly: GCA_949318255.1. NCBI lineage: Eukaryota > Metazoa > Arthropoda > Insecta > Diptera > Polleniidae > Pollenia > Pollenia labialis. The sequence goes on along the minus strand of OX439143.1, from coordinate 918,929 downwards.
AACAATTCTTTATAAGCGGACGTCACAAACAACTAACAAGTAAACATTAGAAGTTCTCGCAGACTGCAATATGTAATTTTCAAATACTAGGAGTATAGGCAAACATGTATTGAAAGGTTTTAAGAAAAAACAAGAACTGTTTGGAGTATATTTTTTTTAATTCTTGTACCCTCACAACTCTGTTTAAATTAGGCGACAAGGAGTAACTCATAGTATTTGTCATTGTATTTGCACACAAATCTTTTGTACACACATTTGATTTTTTTTTGTGTGTTTGATATTCAAATACGATTAGGCAGGCCTTTAATATAAAGATAATTTCCTTAAATTACCATCGATGCGTTATCATTTGCTCGAGTCGAAAAACTAGGTTCAGTAATTTAACTCATTCCGAATGCACTTTCGAAATTTTTGGGAAGAAGTTATCAAAATTTCCCGTCTTAAAATTTCTGGGAATGTTAAAAACCATTTCGGATTTCCCGTAATTTTTTTCCAAATAGAAACCCTATGTACACCAAATGCAACCTCCTCTACTTTAGATTTAATGCACATACACACATGCATAAATACGTTCACATACCTCAAATTTATGTTAAACTTTTATTTTTTTTTTTTTTTGTAACAAAAATTTGTTGTAGCACAATATTCCCACACTCGAAATGACAAAGTGAAAGTTTTATATTCAAAAAATTTGCCAAACCCAGCAGTCAAAAGGCATTTTAACGTAATGAATAAATGACTGACTGAATAAAAGAAAATATGAATAAATATTTTAAAATGTTCTTTTTTTTGCCCCACATATGACAGTTGTTGTTGTTTTTTGTATTTTGTTTGGCATTTTAGTTTTTGTTCTTACCAAAGTTTTGGTTACATTTTAAATCCTTGGAAATTTCTGTCGTATCTGCTAGAAAAATAAATGTTTAATGTTTAATCATCACCATCATCATAAAAAGTAACAATTTCACAATTTACATCGTATGTTTCATATAATGCAAATAGATCATTGAGTGGCCCAGAAATAAATGGCACAAAAGAAATAATCCATTTTATTAAATACAATACGCATAAATCAACTGCTAAAATCTTCCTATATTTTTTTGTTTTTGGGAACTACTAAAACTAGTCGAAATGGGAACTTGCAAGTTAGAGACAGGATAAAGTTTCCAGCAAAAACTTACATTGCAAGTAATAAGTTATAAAGCAAATATAACTACTCTTCACTACTTCAGTACTTACGACCCTCGCTTACAAATAGGGAGTCAAATAAGTTATTAAGACAATTGATTTCAAATAGGAAGATAATAATTCATTTAACTACCCTGCATTAAGGACGTGTTCATACCAGTGTTGCCACTTTGTGGGTAATTACCCGAATTTGGTATTATTTTTACTGTCGTGGGTAGAGCGTGGGTATTTTCTCTTAGGTGTAATTTGAAATTCTTACTTAAGATACGCAAATAAAATCATGATTCGATTTCAGTGATTAAATTTATTTCTTTTTAAATATTGGTGCTTAAAAATGCACAGTCTTCTGAATCAAAGTCTCGGCTTCTTTTTAAGAAAAGACCTCAATAACTAAATATACATATATTTTATAAAGTTTGGTAGTGAATATCGCAAGATGGACCCTTAGATTTGGATAATGATGACTATCACAGTGATTTAGAAACCGAAGTTTATTGAAAAAAGTTACTCAAACTTAAAACTAGCCTGGGGGAAGATGTTTCAATATTGCAACATATAATTCATTTTATTTTTATCTTGCAACTTTTTAATGCTTATTTTGAAGAATATTTAACGCCCTTTACAGTTGTTAAGCTGAATTACGAAAGTTCAGTTATAGAAAACCCTGCAATCATTTTGTTTACTAAATGAGTTATAAAGACCATGAAACTTGAAATGGTAGACAACACAAAAAAAAATCAATTTTAATCGCAGATTGATACACGGCTTTACCATTTGAAATTAATTTCAAACAAACTGCCAATTTTGTTTCTTTTTTTCGAGCATTGCTGGCTGCATGCCACGAATAAAATCAACACCGTTTTTAGGAGAGAGGGTAAAAGAAATTTCATCCTCTCTTCCCTTCTCTCCTAAAAGCTCAAGACTTGACGAGTCAAACTTAACGTGTGTGAACCGACTTTAAGCTCTATGGTGCTATAAAAAAACCCCATTAAAAAGGAATGGCAATGAATATTTTTGCAACATGAGTTTTTAAGTCTTAATGGTATTTTTGTTCATTTATTTAAAATTGCTATAAGAATCTTAACAGTTTGACTAATATTGATCTTCTTTCAATGAGTTTTTTTGTATTTTTGCATCTTTGTAAATGTCTTTTTATTAAAATAAGTCCAATTTTATATCAGGTGTAATATCATTTTAATCGGGGAATTTTGTTTCATCTCAAGTGTAATTTTGAATTTTGCTGGTGGAAACACTGGTTCATACACAATAAACCAGAGAACGATATGATTGCAAACCCGATATGATATTTTCATGGGAAAACGATATTATAAAAAAAAGGTACAATTTAAATATTTTCGTTTATGATACAAGATCGATATCATATATTATAATTTGCATCGCCTAGACGATAACGTTCGGTTGATTGGGTAGGGTGTGAAATGATTATCAAAAAAAAAAATGAGTTTTTTAATTTTTCATGTTCGAATCTATCACAAATCGTTCTTCATTTAAAACAATTAAAAATAAACATAATAAATGGTTAGAACAAATATTTAAAATCAATTTGCATAAGATTTTAATAAATAAATCCTTAGATGCATTTTTTGTGAATAAATTACAAATTTCGTTTATCAACTCGTAAGCAAGTACTTATGTATCAGATTATATGTCAGCCATTACTAAAGCACTTTTATGTTATGCAGATGGTATGAAGTAGTCATTGAAAAGTAAATTGTTCAGTTATTGCAAGTCATGGCCAAGTTTTTGCTGGGTTAAGTATCATTGGTGGAATAATATAAAATTTTAGTAAAAGTTGCAAATTGGTTGTGTGCAAGATGATTTACATTTAATTTGCCATGAAAAGGCAACCATCAGTTTATTCTCCAAATTTTGCCAGTTTTAAACCCAAAATTTATTGTTAAAAGCTTTCGAAATTGGGAATCCAATTTATAGTTTTTTAAAACTCTGACGTTTTTTTTATGGAGTATCAAAATAAGATTTCTCTTAAATTAGGAATATTAAAGATTTAAGAACTGGATGTTTGAAATTAACACATGCACACTTTTTGGCGTAAACATACGAAATTAAAACAACTTTTGACAGTTTGGAATTACCCTGCAAATAATATTGAACTACTTCAATTATGGTTAAAATTGTTAAAAAAGAGTTTGTAGTGGATTCCCAATTTTTTAAAGCTTTTAACAATAAATTTTGGTTTTGAAACTGGCAAAATTTAGAGAATAAACTGATGGTTTCCAGTGATAAGTTTTTTTAAAGCTGTACAACTGACACCAATGTAGTCCCGTGATAGGTTCTTGGTGGTAGAGACCGGTTCTAGATTTAACACTTTATATGAATAAGACCTATAACTTCTACATGGGGTTGTCATTGGAGGGGGTCAATAGACACCATTTGACCAGTCACAGATCTTTTCTCAATAAACGTGCTTAGTGTCAGTTACTACAATGTTGTATTATTTCAATACAATGTAGTAGGATTTTAGAAAGAACCAAAAAATGTGCCACAGCACCGTTGAAGACTGTATTGTCCCTGCGGGAAATTTGTGTCAATTGGTCCAAGCGACTGGTCCTGGGATTTGTGAAAATAGAACAAGTGCAAAAAGAAAGGACTCATGACCAGTGAAAGAAGAACCAATCCCTTAACTGGTTTATAAAGAACAAAAAGGTAGAAAAAGTAATGAATTACAGAACAGTCTTCAGCGGTGATGTGACACATTTTTATGGTAATTTCTAAAATGTTGCTCTTAAATTTAATTCTTGGACTAGTTTTATTGAAATAATACTACATTGTATTTAAATAATACTACATTTTAGTAACTGACACTAAGCAGGTTCATTGAGAATAGGTCTGTGATTGGTCAAATAGTGTCAATTGACCCCCTCCAATGACAACCCCATGTAAAAGTGATAGGTCTTATTCATATAAAGTGTTAGAACAGGAACCGGTCCCTACCACCCAAGACCTATCACGGGACTACTTCAGTGTCAGTTCGCTTCCCTCTAGGGGTATTTCATTACTTTTTCTACCTTTTTGTTCCTCATAAACCAGTTAAAGGATTGGTTCTTCTTTCACCAATCATGAGTCCTTTCTTTTTGTACTTGTTCTATTCTTACAAATCCCAGGACCAGTCTGTTGGAAAAATTGACACAAAAATCCTGCAGGGTAGCTTTCCTTCAACATTAAATTTCAGTGTTTTTATCATATATGAAATATTGGGAATTTAACGCGTCATACGGAAGTCTTATTAATAATAAATTTTATATTCCCGAAAATAACTTTGATTAAATACCTGCATGTGCCCGTGCAAAAAACTGAACTGGCAAATTGGTTTTTTGTTGTTTTCTTACGAAGACAACGAAATTAAGGAATTTTTTTTTTGTCTTTTCTTTTAACCCACTTAAGGTGCGTGTATACGACATGTTTTTTACATCTGACTTGTCAACTTTTCAAGTCAGATGTAATTGTGCATGTCTGTCAAAATTGCTGTTTTACATAAGGTTTATAATATTCGGTCCCAAAAGTACATGTAATTTGCTTCTGACATTGTCTATGTATTTTTCGCAAAGTTATTCCAGAAACCAAAGTATTTCTCGGTTTCAAAATAGCGTGCGGCCGCCATAGTGGCGTTAGAAAAGCCCAATTTCGATTTTTTTCGAAATCTGTTTTTCAGTGTATACCGATTCAACATTTTGATACGTACAATATCGTTTATGTTTTACCATCTCCTATAAAGTTGCAATTATTTTATGTCACTGTTGCCAATTTAGAGATTTTCCAACTAAATCTAGCGTTTTTGAAATATCAATAGCGGTAAACGGGAAATCTAGCGATTTTCAAACATCAATTTTTATTTTCAAAAACCTTTTTTAATTTTAAATATACAGATTTTAAACTCTTTCAATATTCATCTAAGACCCCAAAGTATATTTATTCTGGGTCCTTGAGTAATTCAAAGTCGATTTAGGAAAGTCCGTCTGTCTATCCGCCTGTTCAATTTATGCTCACTTTCGAACGACTCTAAAAGAAAACATAACTATTAGTATCAAATTGTATTTAGTTCTTTTAAGCAGCTTGGGATTGAAATCCATCAAAATCGATTCATTAGAAAAAGAGTTTTAAGTCAAAATGTGAAACAACCACCCTAAAAATCATTTTGTTACAAAAACAAGTATAACTAGTGGTGGAATGCACATATTGATATTAGATTTTTTATATAACTAAAAATCATACTGTTAAGTTTCGTGGAGATCGGTCCATAATTAGTAATAGGCCCAATATAAAGCCCACTCTCAAAAAACAGCTTTACATGACTAGAAATCACACTGTTAATTTCCGTGATTCTCATTCCATAATTTACCATTCTCGGAAAACATACAAGTACGCCTAAAACCGTAACAAATAATGCTATTGTAATCCATTTTTTCCGTTACAGATTTATATAACTAAAAATCACACTGTCAACTTTCGTGCCATTGTCCACATATAAAGTCTTCTCTCGGAAAAAACTTTAGTACGCGTAAAACCGTAACGCTCTTAATCTGTGTGCTATTATAATAAAATTTGGTCAGCCATAGTTTTATAAGACTATAAGGTACTCGTAGGCTATCAACGATTCTTGGGAATAAAATAGCTACGGAAGTTTGAAACGTGAGTATGTAACGTAATATGAGAGTCTTGTAACTTTGAAAAGGCAACTTATATTTAGATTTATATAAAAATTTAGAAAATGTTTAGGTTTTAGTAGTATTTTTAAAAAATTCTCGCTAATTTAAATGTTGAGCGGTTTCTAGCGGTTTTGAAGTCCGATTTGGCGGAAAGTGTTCAAAACAATTGGCAACACTGCATATGACCAACGATTTGCATTCATTTAAATGATTAATACACGTACGTAATAATTTTATTTTGTAAAATTAACATGTTTTAAAATTTATTATAGCCTTAAATAAATTTGTGGGGCAAAAAATCCTTTGAAACAACAAGAAATTTTATTCTTCAAAGAATTTTAATAAATACATGTATTATTTTGCGGTAATTTTAGTGAAAAATTTATAAAGAATCGTTTATCTTACACCTTCACGTTGTCGCAGTTGATTACTTAACACCGTAAACATTTACACTCTTTTTACACAATTCATGTTTCGGTTTTGTTGTTGATGCCTGTGTTATTTCTTTAGTAAACAGCAAAAACTCTGCTAAATACAAAAAAATAAATTACAAAAACAGCCTGACGGCGTCCACATTGCTCTTAAGTAGTGAGTTCTTATTGTTGTTTCAAATGTTCCGAATAAACTATTTTGACTACACACTTAATTGCTTAGCGACGAGCTACAGCATCATTTTACATCTCTTTTTTGTTTATTTAAAATAAAGAAAATTCCAACAACTTCTTCTATAAAAATATTTGTCTTTGTTATTGCTCCTTTGTTGCCATCCTTGCTCTACTAAATGCTCCGTTTGCACTGAGTCTCCCACTCAATTTCAATTACGATGGATATTAAGGTCTGTAGTTGTCATTAGACTAACTTAATTATTTCGACTTAATGAATACATACATACTAAAAAGCCTCGATAATGTATTAAGCAAATTACAACATATTTATTTACAACACAAACAAATTAGAAGCAAATCGTCCAAGGATACAAGCAAATCAGTTTACCGACTTGGAAAAAGGAAACTATATTTGGCCAGGTTTTACCCGTTTACTCCCTAAAAGAGCCGTATTTCAAAAAAGTACCAGACACCTGTCCGCTTATTTTTCTAAAGATCATCGATAAGTATTAAATTTTTTTCGTATATCTTTCAGTTTGGCCAGGTTTTACCCGTTTACTCCCTAAAAGAGCCGTGTTTCAAAAAAGTACCACCCACCTGTCCGCTTATTTTTCTTAAGAACATCAATAAGTATTAAATTTTTTTCGTATATCTTTTAGTTTGGCCAGCTTTTACCCGTTTACTCCCTAAAGAGCCGTATTTCAAAAAAGTACCAGACACCTGTCCGCTTATTTTTCTAAAGAACATCGATAAGTATTAAATTTTTTTCGTATATCTTTTAGTTTGGCCAGGTTTTACCCGTTTACTCCCTAAAAGAGCCGTATTTCAAAAAAGTACCAGACAGCTGTCCGCTTATTTTTCTAAAGAACATCAATAAGTATTAAATTTGTTCGTACATCTTTTAGTTTTGGAGATATAAGGTTACCGAATTTTCTCGTTTTTACCCCCTAAACATTCGAATTTCCAAATATCCCGCCTTAGTGGATCGATTTGGGGAGTGACCAATCTCTGGTCCAACTTTCAAGTTTTTCGGGGTTTAGGCTGTGCGATGATGAATCCGTGAGTCAATAAAGTTAAAAATTTATATATATAGATGTGTCTTTTTTTTTGTTGTTGTTAAATAGATAATAAATTTATCCTACAAGTATAAAGTATTTTTGATTTCTTCAGTGTTTCCTGGAAAAGACAGGAGTGGGCAACAATGAATTATGTGGTCAACTTTTTGTAAAGGATGGCCGCATGTACAGCTGGCGTCATTACCAACTCCCCACTTGGTTAGGGGATCCATGTGCGTAAACGATTTATATTACACCAGGTTTTGCGTGGGAGATCAAAATCTGTGATCCTATCGTCTGGGTTGAATTAGGGACTGCTTCGACCCGAGTCGTTTCACTGCAATGACCATGCGTTCGTCTTAGATCAGGGGGCAAAGGTTTGCTAACATTGGCAGACATTCTACAGGAGTAGCTTTTAATGTACCAGATATTTTTCTCATCGTCGTGTTTAACTCCGTGTCTATTCTTTTACGTGGTTTCTGTTTAACCATATTGGAGCGCCGTATTCGGCACTCGAGTAGACTAATGCTATTGCAGAAGTTCGTAGGCAATTTGCGGAAGCACCCCATCTCGTTGTTTGTGAGTTTCTGTATGGTGTTATTTCTCGACTTTATTTTCTGAGCGGTTTTATCTAGGTGACTTCTATACGTTAAAGTTCTTTCTAGGGTTATGTCAAGATATTTCGGATAAAAATTGTGTGAGAGGGTGGTACCATTAAAACCTATTGAAAGCATCCTATCAGCATCTCTATAGCTAAGGTGAAAGCAGCATACTTTGGTCTCCGTAGGACTTGGCTTAAGTCTCCATTTGCTGCAGTATAATATTAGTTTGAGTAGGTCGGTTGCTTGTACTATCTCTAGATCTTGAAAGCTCTCATCTTGGTAAGCAAAAGTCAGATCGTCGGCACAATTAAATTTGCGTGATAGAGAATTCGGACGATCGCTGATGTAGAGTTAAAGAGAACTGGGGCTAGAACTGAATCCTGTGGTAAGCCGTTGTCGAGCTTTCGGGTGGTACAATGCCTGTTGTCTAGGAATTACCTACGTTTAAAAGTCGATTGCTGAGCATGTTTAGGATAATGTTGCCTATTCTACTGCATGGGATAACTTTGGACAGTTTGAGGATGAGCCCCTTTTTCCATACGGTATCATAAGCATATGTTAGGTCTACAAATGTAACTGCTGTTTTTTACTATGGTTAAAACCATTTTCAATGAAATTCGTTAGGGCTAGGATTTGGTCAGAACAACTGCGACCCTTTCTTAAACCTGCCTGCTCAGGTGGAATCACCCATTCAATGTGCTCTTCTATGCGTCTTAATATTAAACGTTCATAGAGTTTAAGGCAAACTGAAAGGAGGGCGATGGGACGATAACTGGATGGCTATGATTTTCGATATCTTGAACATGCCAGGAAGGTTACCGGAGTGTAATATATCTGAGTACGATCTAGCAAGTCATATCTTAGTGCGAGGTCCACTGTGTTTTATAAACTCGTTGTAGATGCAATCTACTCCTGCTGCTGTGCCCTTTTTAATTTTGGCTAGCCCTTAGGAAACTCTCCTGTCCGAGAATGGATAGGAGTATGAGTCATTCGGAAATATGTTGCCTCTTAGTTCTTTAAGTTCCGAGTTGATCTTTCGTGTAAATGGTTGGACAGGATCTGCCTTAGATACGCTTATCATGTGACGGGCGATGATGGTGGGAGGTTTGGCTCCTCCTAGTTTTCTGAGCAGACTCCAAGCTTTGTGACTGGAGTGTTTGAAGTCTATGTTGGATGTTGGATTCTTACTTTATCCAGGCTAGATATAAGTTCATCTGCGGTTTCTGGGTTTTGGTTGGATCAAAACTCTTCATAAAGTCTATCGCTGTCTTCATTCCAGCACGGAATGTACGAAAACCCCTAAGAATGCACTTCTTAGCTGTGGCAATGACTAGGCCTACGAAACGCTTAAAATTGTAGACGGTTGGTGGGAAAAAGCGGATGTTGTTGTCTAGTTTGGTGGTGTATTTCGGTTAGTCGGCCTTTCTAAAATTCCATCTGGGCTTAGGTGTACTCCGTATGACGGTTATAGTAACGCCGATGTTAATGAAAGATGGGCGGCGTTGGCTTTGCGTGAAGTTTGATTGTATTGATCTTGCTGCTGGAATGGGTCTGTCATGAGCACATGAGACGAAGAAGAGATCTGGGTTTGAGTCGCGTCTCCATTTGGCAGAGTGGAAACTTCCGTAGTCTTTGGCGTCGACCAGAAGATGTAATCTGTGGTTTTCCGACCATCATCGGTTGCGTACCTCCACGTGCTATGGTGGCTGTGAAAATCACCGCAATAGACCGCGGGATGGTTAGAAGAAGGCAGTACGTAAGCAATTCTCTAGAGGAAATTATTTGCAGAAGCATAGCAGAGGTAGGATGTCCATGAAATGTTTGGAAAAATCCGAAGTTATATTAACTCTTTTAAAATCCAAGTGCCCGAGAGTGAAGCAACAATTTGGAGCTACATTGCCAAGTTTTATATAAAAAAGAATCTTTATTTACTCAAGTACTAGTTTTTTCTGAAACTTACGATTAAAAATCTCGTAATTTATAAAATTTCTGGATTTAGAATTATTTGATTAGTTTTAAAATTTTATTCGTTTAATCGAACAAGTTAAAAATACCAAATATCGATTAATCGTTTAATCGAACAAAAATAAGACCCGAATTATTGAATACCCTAGTTTGGAGTACTGTCCACGTTTTCAGACAATGTCCCGTCTCTGCCCCATATAACAGTTCTCGTAGCATCACATTCCTTTAGATATAAATGATAGCAGAAATTGCCCCATAAAATATTTTATAATATTTATAATTAAATTATACCAAACACGAACATAGTTTGAAAAATATCACGTTCTTTCTTATTAAAAAAAATTTATTCCATTTAGAAATAATTTTTTTTTTCTGTGTATATAAATATAACGAGTACAAATATACATTTTTTACTATACTTCTATATACGAATTTTGTGGCCACACTTATTTCATAGCTTTCCTTTGGCTGCTGTTGTTCCCCCGACATTCATAGAGGGACATCCTACTTCGTTTGGTTGTAGCCACTTATAGTTTATAAAAATAAACACACTTTCATACAATTTGATGTCGGCCAAAACAAATGTATGGATGTGTTTAAGTGTAAAACAGTGAACAAATGTATTTGAATTTCTCTTTTCTATTTGCAACACTTGGTTCGGCAAAAGTAACAGCAACAGATTTACAGACTCAAGCAATACCATTTGTGTTAGAGATTTTATAGAATATTCATGGAATATTGGCTTTTAGAGATTGTAAAGAACAATAGTGAAATACTTACACTGAGAAAAGTTGTAACATAAATATTACGATTATCTTTCTTTAATTCTATTTCATAATAATTGTTTCCGAAGTTTTCTACTGAATCTGTTATATTTTTATGTCATGGTCGTACTTGTGGGTCCATAATTGACAAACCCCTTCCTTAAAATATTGTAATTTTATTTATTGTTTTATACATTCGCACTTGTTTTTGTGTTTAAATCTAATTTGGTGAAAAACAATAATAAATTTTCCATTAAGATCATGAAATATTTTTTAATTCTTTTTTTGGCCACAATAAAGAAACATTTAATCTGAAATCCTTGCAATATTTTTTTTATTTATAAGTAAGCAGTTGGTTGGTTGATTGACCGTTTCTATTTATTTAAATTTTAGTTCGATACAGGAACTTTCTAGTCCGTTTAAAATGCTCTTGAAAACCATCTCGAACATTTTATTTTTTTTTCTTTTAGTTCCATTTCGATTGTTTATTAAAGTCATGGAGTGTAATTTATAACAACAGTATTTTGAAACACACTTAAATAACTTTTTCCTATTTTTGTTGTTGCGAAAACCAAAAACAACAAAGAGAAAACGCAACATTTAACAATAAAATTGCAAAATAATACTCAATTGCTTATTTGAAAAAAAATAGAAAATGGAAAAAAGCAAAATATTCCATGCATTTGAAGCTCAATTTACTAGAATAAATGTTAAGAGTTAAATAATGTCCTTGGTTGCATGGATGACGGACAAAATGTTGCTGAATTTCTTTTATATTTTTTTATTTGTGTCGTACACAAAATGCGTTGCCTGGAGAGGGGGAAAGAGGACAACACAAGTGAGAGCACAACAGATTTTTTTTTTCTTTTTGGATGTGGAATTGGAAATATTGATGCAGAGTTGTTTTGGTAAATGCAGTGCAGTTGGTGGTAGTGCAGCAGCAGTGCCAATTGTAAATGGCAACAACAATGTGTTATTTTTATTATTATTGTAGTTATACAAGTTGTTACGTATCGCTTTAGCCAGTGTCGTTGTTGTTACAAGTGATGTAATAGTGGACATCAATAAAAATGTTGTCATTTTATATGAGTCACATATGGGACGAATGTGATAAGGATGAATACTACGAATACATTTCCCATGTTTTAAGTTTGTTTTTTTGGCTTCTTTTAGGACAATTTTCCCCAAAATTAGAACAAAATAAAAATTTATGTATGAAAAAATCATTTAGAATATAAACTGTTATAGATTTCGTTTCGTTCAAGAGAATTTTTTTTATTGTTTTTGAAAAAATAAGGGGAAACAACTCTCAACAATTTCATTTTATTTAGTTACAGTATGTAAAATTTTTTTGGGCTAAACTTTTCAAAACACTGAATTTTTTTAGAAAAATACTTCAAGACGAAAAGTGTTTAAGTGTTTTTTTTTACAAGTTTTTAATTAAAATCTTCTGTGAGTATTTTGTGAAATTAGTCCAACTTAAACTATGTGCCAAATGTTTAATCCACAAAAACAGATTGTAGAGACTCTTTTCTTTTAAAGGATGAAAAAACTGCCTTTATAATTGTATTAATTTTAAAAAATATGGATGAACCAACACAAGTTAACGGAAGAAGCATCTCCGTTTTTAATCAACATCATAAAAGTTGCCATAAAATTCTAACCAAAGCAAAACCAACAAAAACAAAACTCAAATTAAAACGAGGAAATAGAAACAGACGTTTATTAACAGCACAAATTGAACAAGAAGATATGGTCACGAAAAATTTGAACTGGAGCCAAAAAGAACATTTATTACCCTTGTCGAATACTAGTTTTATTGCTTGTCGTACAATTATTTGCATTTGTTTAAGGAAAAGCAACAACAATAAAACGACGAAAATAGCACATTTACACAAACCCCCAAACTCAATACCTTAAATACATTAACCGTCGTATAAACTGTAAAGATTTAAGAGCGGTTATTGACCTTTTAACACCCAAAAGTCGAAACGATGATACAAAGTAAAATAAAACGAAGCACGAGTAAAAGATGTGGAATGAACAATACCTACATGCAACACAACGAATGCAAAAATAGACGGGTAAACTCCAAAAGTAGGAAAATCGTAAAAAAAAACAAATCCAGTGACAGCTAAATTATGCAAAAAGAAAAAACAACAGCTGCAGGCAAAACTTTTGGCACAAGGCCAAATCCGTGTAATTAAACATTGTCATAAAAACCCATCACAATTATCATTATCATGATAATCACCATCATTAACTTCATTTACCACAAAAACAAACAAAAAAAATCAAAAGAAACACAAGCAGCAGAAGTACCTAAAAATATATTTATTCGTCGAATTTAGTGTTTTGACAAATTCTCTGCAACACAAACTTAAAATTCACTTAAATTAAAAAAGTGAGTAAATAAGCAAAACACAAAATGATGTTATTTATATTTTGTTAAAGGCACTTTAAAAACTGTTAAAAATTTTTGTTAGGATTTCAAACTATTTAATACCACAGCCCCATCCCTCCCCTCCCACCACTTTTTCACTCTTTTTTCAATCTTTTCATAGTTCAAGCAATTTATAGCAATAGATTGTATGCATTAACGCTTCAGTTAAACTGCAAAAAAAATCAAAACACCAAAAAAAAACTTCAAAATATCAAAATTTTAATTATCAATACCATTTTAATACGAAAAATAAACTTTTTCTTTGGAAGTTGCCTTGTTTCGAAGTCCAATGATTTCCTTGTTCCCTACAGCAAACAAATGTGAAAAAGATTTACGTAGATGACATAACTCCTCAGTGAGTTTTATGCATTTGCGTGAAAAAATATGCGTTTACTAAACGCCCATGAGTGTGAGCTGCCTAATTTATGCGAAAATTCTTTTGAAAACTTTCAAAAATTAGACGAATTATTTAATGCCTTAAAAATGTATTGCATTTCTTATTAATCATTCTTAACCCTACACAATATTCTGTACCTAAAATTAACTGAAATTGTAATATAAAATAATTGAAAATTTAGTTAACAACCGGTCTACTTATTTTTCATTTATTTTTAACGAAAAGTTCAATTAATTTTTAATGTCAAGACCCCTCGCTATTCCGTGTGCTATTTGGAATTTAAATCAGCTGATTAAAAACAAATATAAAAAATAAATATTTATCAAAAATAGTTCTAATTCTAATCCATGAATTAAAAAATTAAATTAGATCTTACCTGACAATTTTCTACTTTTCAAAAGAAACAAATACACAATTAAAACGAAGTTCATGCACAGCATTATTTAGTTTCATGCAGTTGTTTAATATTTATATAACCATGGTGAAGGGTATACAAGATTCGGTATAGCCGAATATAGCATTCTTAATTGTTTTTTTATTTTAAATTTAAAATAAATATTTATCCAACAGGTTTTTTTTGATTAGAAATAAAATACAACATTTATTTTTTAATAAATAGAAAAAACGAAGTAACAGCGTATTTCTACAAATATTTTTGCATTTTTCAACACAGAGAAATATTTATTACAACTGGTATGTTTGTATTACGAGCGTCCATTTTTATAATTTATGTAACGAATATTTGCAAAAGTTTTTTTAGAAATGTAAAAAATATTTAAATGATTTTGTTATTCGCGCTTAATTCCCAATTTTTATTATTTGATAAAAACCCTGAAATGTATTGTTGATGGGATAAGCTATTCCTATGCGCATTTCACCGGTTGCTTAGGCCAGATCAGCAGGAAACTTCATCCATAAAGATTTTAGAAAAACTAAAGATATTAAACTAAATAAAACTGTTAAACGTGAAATGTGCAATGTACAATAAATTTCAGTGTTGTTATCAAATAATAAAAATTGTGTAATAAAGTGGTTTCATTTTATTAAAGGTGTTTGGGGTTTTAAACAAATATTTATTAATTCGTTTTAATATAAAATATTTCTGGTTGGAATAAGGCAGAAAAGTCGCCAGTGTTCGCCCTCAGATTTGCTAGTCACAGTAGTCCACAAAGGCCTTCCTGCGTCTGAGCAATTGTAGTTATTTATTTAATAAAACAATTTAAGCAATGTTTGATTTAAAGTAGATGTTTATTTTTTGACTGTCGCTATAAGAATGACAAAAAATGTGATCTTACAAGAGATTACTTGATTTTAGTCAAATTACAATAGTCGTCTAGTATACAGTATAAAAGTTAACACAAAAACAAATTAATACAATTATAATGAGAGCGAGAGCAAGTGATAATGTTTAATCTCTTTTAGTAGTGTACTTTAATATTAATAATTGATTGGTACTTTGGGGTGGGGTTTTTTCACAGAGGTGCACTTCGGTGTGGAACGCTATCTGCCTGCTATTCACTTGGGAATAGCAAGAAGCAATTCCTCTGCTGGATTGCCCAAGCAGCTCACTACTTCCGGTCCTTTGGCCAAGTATCCCCTGGTAATGACGTTCAGAAACCCGTCTGATGTCAGCTAGAGTGAGAAGGCGTACAGATATGAGTAACCTGAATGGCATGCTAACACCGGTGCGTCTCAGGTAATTAGGTGGTAATCCAGACTACATTTTACCTCTGAAACTCAGCTGTATTTTTTTTGCCTGCCTAGAGGTAGTTGGCAGCCCCAACACTAGGATCGGAGTGCAGTGGTCCAATCAGCCCTCACTCTTAAACTACTATGATTACAGAAACGTCATTGACGCCCTATGTTCACACTGAACTTTATTTAAGTATTTATGGTATTCAGTAATTGTAATTCTATTTATATTTAGATAAATAAAGGACATATATATATACTTTGTTTGAATTACATTGTTAGGGTGTCCAATACAATATTAAAATGAATCATATAATTATACACAAAATTATTAAATGAATATAAAAACAATCATAATACAAATAACAAGAATCAGTCTATTATAATAATGAAAAATAAGCAAATTTAGTAAAAATAAGGTTAAATAAAAATAATAGTTTTAGTTAAAGCCGGATACAATTCAGGCTGCTACAATTGGGAATTAAGCTCGAATAACAAAATCATTAAAATTAAATTTTGTATTCCCACGAAAATTATTTAAATAATGTATAAAATATTTTTTTTACATAAAATTTTTTAATGTTCATGTTCAATTTTGGTTCAATAGTCACATACTTACATAAATCCAAGCAACTGTTAAAGGGCAGTTAAAGTAACAATTAAAAAAAAGTTGCAGCAAATAAAAACAACACATCTCCATTGACAAAAAAAAATTGCTAACTGTAAAAACGACTGTCAGCAAAATTGTTACAAACTTAAAAAGGGTTAAATAATTTACTCAGCGGAGAAATTAAGAGTTGATAACATATTGTCGCTCCTGTTAAGTTCCAGAATACAACAAATTAACTCACATTGACCCTAAGGCAATTTAGCAATTCACAATAAGCTTTAAAGTCACTTTATTTCGTAACAGATGTAACCCAAAACTTTAAATTTTTAGAGTCTTGAAAATTATTTTAAAAAATCGATTCAAAAAGCAACTGTAAGAAATACTTTTCTTGAAACGATAAAAATAAAAACTTTTGACTTAGATTGATCTATTGAAACACCTTTTGTTTTCATGAAACAAATTATTATTTGTTTGGAAAAAAATTTTTGAAAGTACCGGTTTTGGTTCTTAGTTGTTCTTTTTTATCACAAACTTACGAAAGGAACTTAAAAACAAAATTGGTTGGGTGTTTTTACATGCGTATGTGTACAAATTAAATTATATTTACGAAAATTGGATAAAAAATAATTAAAAATTTCTTAATTCAGTACCCATGTTCTGTAACTTTGGTGAAACAAAATATTCCATAGTTTCTCGAAATGTGAGAAGAAAGTGTGTCTGTAATTCATTTAAAAGACCATTAAAAGATATTACGTCACTACGTTATAAATGTCGTACTGCTCCACTCGAAACCAATGTGAAATTGCAGACGTTGATGTTGTTGTTGTTTACAAAATAGCCTTAAAAAAATATTCGTATATTTTTCAAAAATTTTAAAAGCGAAATAATTAAACAATGGAAACTTCTTCCAAGAACTAAATATCTAACTCTTCTATGTTATTATTTATTACATTTTGCATTTTTAATATTTTTTTAAGTGCTAAAATTTGGTTACATCCCGTGTTTCGTGAGTTTATTTAACAGTTCAAAGCGGGAACTTTCTCGCAAAAATTTTACACACACTTTTTCTGTGAATTGGGAAGTAATTTCCTTACGTGGCAGCTATTAAATTTTAAAGACAAAAATTTTATGGATGCAGTTAAAAAAATGCAGTTGCTTGTTTCAATTTAATGTGTTACTGGACATAAACCAAATTTTAATAATGTAGACATATTGGTGGGAGAGTACAACTACAAGAAGAGATTTACACTTGAGATGCTACAGACACAGAAAGGTGTGCAAAAATTTATAAACATGCAATAAACAAACACAAATCAAAGTAAACTTTATTAGTGAAGTGTTTAATTTGTCCGGTTTTTTAAACTCTTATTGTTTATATATTTAAATGTAAATATAAATATATAAAATTTGTTTGTGTAAAATATTTTGTATTTTAAATGTTATTTTTTTCTTGTATTTTTAAAAAACACCAGATCCCCTGATGATGGTCAGAGATTTTGACCGAAATATTGGAAAAATATAAAAATAAATAAATAAAAATAAAATAATAAGTTTTTGAATTTCATTTAATATTTATATAAGACCTCAAGCCAAAATAATAAAACAACATAAACAACAGGAAAAAATACACAAGAATAAATACTGAAATTTATTATTGGAGGATAAGCTTGGTCCTATGCGCATTTCACTGTTTATGTTCAATACAATTAAATTCAGATGGAAATAATGCCGTACCTTACAGCGCCTAACTTGGTATTTTTTGCTGATAAAGCGTTCATTTACTTTTTTATTATTTTAAGTTATTGCAAGTCTCGACTATTAAAGTAAATGAACACACCTAATACGATATGCTCTAAAACCTCTCACCTGACTACATTTTTCCAATTAAAATTGATCTGAACAGAAGACAATTAAACTTTTGCAACACACATGGCACTTACAGTTTTCGACAGTTCTTAATATCGAATTAAGAAAATTATTCAACAGTTCATTGTGAAAATTCGGATTTTTTTATTAAGTGATTATAAGTTTGTTTACTAATTAAACATCTTATTAAAATCAAATATATGCAGGTATTTAGATTGAATTAACCTTAGCCTTACCAATACCCACTCGGGTGATCATTTCGGTTTAATTCCCTTAAAAACTTCCTTAAGTTTGGTTGGCCTCCCCAAAGCCTTGTAGGCGCTGAAGCGTAACTAATTTATTGTATGTAAAAATCATGAAAAAATAAATTTTACTCACTGAACAAATTTTAAAAAACTAAAATAAAAATTGTGTATACCGAAAACTTGTTTATCGTCGGGTGGGTATTGGTAAAGGATATACCTAAAACCCTTTGGTTTTTCGAAGGTTAATTACCTTAGTCATGGATATTACTATAATAGCGAAAATCAACTGTGGTATATTCTTATTTGGGCATTCGCCTAAAAGTACTTTAAACAAATTTAAAACAAACTTTAACTCGGCCTTGCGTATCTCGCTAGGAGCTTTCAGAACCACCCCAATAATTGAACAAATGAGAGCGTTTGCCACTACCTATACAAAAGTTTTCAAGACTATGATGATAAGCGACCAGTGCCCGCTTTCAAAACTTTTAAATAAGTCTATCAAACAAAAAAATTCTTCGAAATTCCATCAATATTAACACGTACAGTGCTAATTACTAAAAATTTAAACATACCCTTCAACGTTACTCAACCCTCTCCTATAAAATATCCCAGTTGGACTCTCGATCTGGAAACAATCGAAACATCCATCAACGTAAACAAGAAATCTATAATGAACACCGAAATATATAAGCAACGATTCAGTGAAATACAGAACAAACATAACGACTACATGTTTTTATATACAGACGGCCAATAATGGGACAATTCTAACTGAATTTAGTACTAATTTTTCTGCCGAAATCATAGCTATCTATGAGGCTATTAAACTCATACGAAACTCTAGAGGCAGATATGCAATCTGCACTGACTCCCTATCGGCTTTAGATGTAATAAAAATGTTAATAATGACCAAATATATCCTCGTTTGATTCGTCAAGCCATCATTACAAGACAACCTTACATTAAACTTATTTGGGTTCCAGGTCACGCTGGAATTAGAGGCAACGAAGCAGCAGATGAGTGTGCACAAGGTGCATAACTACACCTAATCTTTCTGCAGATGACAAATCAAACTTCATAAAATTAAAATATAGAATAAAAAAACTAGACAACTGGTTCCAGACCTCAATATGGTACAGAAATAATAATCCATCAAAAATAAATGCCAACAGTATCTTTAAAAATGTTAACGATAATGTTCTCTCAAGAAAATATCAAATAAAGATAATACGTTTGAGGCTGGATCACACCCGAGTCTCCCACGCACACATTATGAACAGAAATGTATCAAACTCATGTCTCCTTTGCGGATTCAATCCGATAACCATTGATCATTTATTTTCAAACTGTCCCCATGTAAACAAATTCAAAAATGTCATACTCAGCTATAGAGACTTTTTCCAAAAAACGGCTAAAATTTTGAGTTCTTAATGAAGACTGACTTTAAAAAATATCGAATTCGATAGTCGTATTTCAATATCGATACATCGATATATCAGTATTTAAAATATCGGCGATATATATCGATATTATTTTTTTTAAATATCGATATTTTGATATATCGATATTTCTTGCCCATTCCTAATGCTTACCAGCCGTCCGAGCGGTCTACATAATGCCCTCTCCAATATTGTGGTGTGGGTACGCTTAACTAAATACGTATTTAAACACGAAGGAAAAACTGGTTATAAGAAGAACGTTCTAATATTTTTTTTATCGTGCCAAATTTTTAACTTTAAAGTTTTTTCAATTAAATCTCATATTTACCGAAACGATATTGTGAATTTAAAAAAAGGAAACTTTAATTACATCACAAATTTATTTGTAATATTTATAAAAGTCTTTTTAATAGCTAGAATTATATGTTCATATGTAACTTTTAATAACCAGTGAAAGTACATATGAACATGTTTATGTATTCTACTCCTTTTAAAGCCATAATTTGTTACAACAAATCCTTATGACAAACATTAAGCGTTTATGCTCGTACACGGCTTAAAAAGCATAAATGCCCTTAAATTTGCTTAATATTTATGCAGACATTTTTTTGTGATTCCACAATAAAAATATTTAATCAAATTACTTTCAAATGTATTTAATACATTATGCTGCTGGTTTATGCGGTGAACGGCAATAACAACAATAAAACGCCTATAAATATATACATATTTATTTATTATTATTTAAATTTTTTTTTTTAATAATAGTTTTTGTGTCCTTTTATTGTTGTTATTTGTTTGCACAAGTAAAACCACAATTATTTACAATTTATGATATTAATAAACAAATGGCCGGTAATTTATTTATTTGTACACCGAAATGCTTAAATCAAATAAAGTAATTAAAAAAATAAAATAAAATAATTAAATAATGCTCGAACTTAACTGCAGAATGTTTGCGTATGTGTTACAATCTGTAATTAAGGATGAAGGTTGGATTTCAATGCCGATACAATTAAATTGTAAAAATATCAGAAAAATATTAAAATTTCGTTTTTTTCACAATAAATATTATTTTCAAATAATTCGATTACAACAAGAAGTCACATTTAACTTATTAGGAGTTTGCATTGTGCTCTCGGTTAATAAGCAAATGTTCCCAAGGTTCCGTTAGGGTATTCCTCTTGTGCTAGTTAGAGTTTTAATTGTAAATGAACTGTTATTAAAAATGTTATTGAACATGGACTAACTAACGCATGCGGAATAAAATATGGACTGACACATTAGCAGTAATAAAAAATGTATATCAGGTTTTAAAAAATCAAAGTTAATATGCAATTGTTAAAAAAACACAACTTAAACTTATTTTACAAAAAGATTTCTAGCCACATCGATGGGCTTTTTTCAAAAACAAAATTATTTTGTAACAAAGCCTGTATTAGATGTTTGATGATAACTGACTCTTTTTTGAGACTGCTGGAACGGGTTTCTTTGCATATTTTACTACTGTGATATGGGCTACGTACTTCTATTTATTTTAACTCTTAATTTATTTGCAAACGCATGGTAAGATTTTAAAGTATATCCGGCGATTTTTACCTGCAACGTAGCTCTGGTTTGGTTGCATTGTATCAACAATGTTTACCGGATCGTCGTATTCTTTTAATGGTTTTTTACTTCGAAAGCTTTTACCGTCTTATTAACAAAAGATTTTTAAATTTGGATTTCAGAAAAATGGCAAAAAAAATTCAAATTTTCTTTAATGAGGATTATTTTCACAAAATCTACAAATCCACTTACGACCTTCTAATTCGTTTTATGATATTTTTTTACTTATTATCAATTCATTGAACTGATCTCTAGCCAAATAGCCATAGGGAAAGTGCCGTTACTTTTTTCCATATCTTGTTTTTATATTACATTTTGTTTTATTTTTGCACTGATGGTTGTAAATCAGTCCTTATTTCATTCCGCATACGTTACTTATAGAAGAGGTATATAAAGAAAGGTAGCTATCTCCATTTCAATAATTTCATTAACAAATAGAAGATATAAATTAAGTTAAAACTAAATCTACCCAGTGGTTTTAGAAAAATCAAATGGGCATTACCACGTTTGACATAATCGGATATGAATAAAAATTGAGGTCCTTTCTTTGTTAGAAATTATTTTCTTTATCCATTTACTGATTTTCAGCTAATTTGAAAACACTTTGCTTAACAACTTATAAACAATAAAGAATAATTATATTACTTCAAGCGAACACGACGAAGAAACACTCATGGTTAATACTTTTCCACCCGAAATGCCAATTTTTTCGAATAAGTCGATAGCTTCACATTACTAGTCCATTTTGCATTCGATGAAATAAAAAATATTTTTTTTTTAAGAAAATCTAAAAAGCAGTCCTTTTAAAAATTTTAATTTTTAGCTTCAACTATGACTTACAATTTTAAAATCCTATTTTGAAAGATTTGCTGTGGTGAAGGGTATACAAGATTCGGCAAGGAAGGATAGTTTTTTTTTAATACAAAAATTATATCTCTTTCTTTTTGTTGATATACTGATAGAAAAATTCATCATCATATTGATGATGCCCTTAGAGCAGAATTGTGACATCAATGTTACTGCAAATGTCATCAATGATGCAAAAAGTAACATCAATCCAATGACTTACGTCTTCGAACAACTTTGTCATTTTTTACTTGTCATCTATTTTATGACTAGAGGGACATCAATTCGATGCCACATTGTATAAGAAGCAAAAATTCCTCTATTCAAATTTTTAAATTATTTAGTTAAATACATCAAATTTTTAAAGTAGAATGATTACGAAACCCATATGGGGCATGGTGCTGGTGTCTTATTATTAAGAGTTCTGCTGTAAACAAAGGTCGTAATTCAACAAACGTGAAACAGACATATGTAACGGGTAAGTAAATAATAATATTCTCTCACTTTGACTTAAGTGATTTCCAATGACTTTGACTTAATGACAAACCGTCATTAAATTGATGCTAATGTGTCCTTTTCGATGTTACTTCGTCGCCGCACTGTGGACATGTTCGTCATTTCTGTGATGCCGAAATGTGTCATCCCATTGATGACATAATTTCATTTTGATCCTGATGACACTTTGGCCAAGTGATGTTAAGGTTGACATCACAATGATAAAAAGTGCCATGGGGTCAAAAACGAAGACACTTGTCATAGTACTGATGTCAAAATACATCAGCATTATGACGCCTTTTCTATCAGTGTAGTTTTAAGGAACTAGTTTTCTGAAATGCTTGTCGCGACGTGCAGCGACATCAGACACAGTAAAAATGATGATGGCAAAAAAACACTATAGCAACATTTTACCAGTTTGTTTAAGTGTAATCTTAAACCATAACAAGAAGTATTTCTTGTGTAAAACAACTTTTCCCAAAAACGAAAATTATAATTTGACATATTTTGCAACTAATTGAATTAGGCTTAATTCAATTAACAATGATATATGTATATACATAAACTAAAAAAATACCCTCATGCATTCATGCTTTAAAGGATTAAAGCACACCTGTACACAAAAATATTTATCGAGACAAAACAAATTTTGCTCTACTACATATTTGACCGATTCAAGTCCCCTTTTGCAGAAATGTCTTAAATATACTTTAAAACCTTGCAATTATGTTTAAAAGAATACTTCCTGTACTCCTTAAATGTATTAATATGCATTTGTGTATCCACACCCTGCAAAAAATATTGGACCACCTGATATATTTTGATTAAATGGACTATTCCATGGACTGGTCCGATGTAATGCAAGCATGGACCATGTCATTGTTAAAAAGTGTTTGTAGTGAGACGACATCTCTTCTTTTTTGAACGACATGTTTTCGTTATTAAGCGAAGTTAAAACTAATCCTCTTGTGTATACAATGGAGTAGTTTTAAGACTTCTCCTTTGTAACCCAAAGCTGGGTTATATGGTCCTGCCCTAGGACATCGTAATGTTAAAAAGACCATGTTTTTTCCAAACGTTTGGGTTACTTTTGGACTAGTCCTAGTCCCTTGTGGCCTACATTTTATACGCGTGTTTGGACTAGTCCTATTATTTGCAGGGCAGTATTATTCATACTATGCATAGGTAAGTACATGCATAAACATGTGTATATTCAACATACAAGTATACTTGAATTCACGTACGTGGAAACAAAATTTATTCCAACTTAAGAATTTTTACAAATTGTATTCTATTGTTGAAAGTTTAGGGTAGTTTTTTTAGCATTTCTTCAGGTGCCAAAATTCTATACAAAATAATAAAGATAATATTTTTATAGGGTTTGCACTTGTTTGCAAATTTATATAATTGCGATTACGAATAAAATGGTTTCCTTTAATCGCGGTTATTGATTAATGACAGTTTCAATGATGTTACAAATTTAAATTTAAATTACAATAAAATCAAATTGCAAATTTTAAAATTATTTGAAATAACAAGGACATTTTAAAAAATAAGCCAAAAAAGGAGACTTTTTTATTTCATTTAAATCAAAATTAGCTCGACTTTGAACTACATTCTCTAAAATGCTAAATAAGTTTTAGGGCAAACTTTTTCCAAATATTTGTTTAATTAAAAAATATTAACGCCAAATATTAAAAAAGATTACGAATTTTAAAACACGTGTATAATTTACAAAAAAGCTATTTAAAAACTTATTCTTACATAATTTCAAATGGGATGACAAGCCAAAGTTCCCTTAGATAACTAAAACACGAGTTAAACGACTGACAATACATCAAACAGATTACAGAACTATTTGTTCGTTTGTGATCAGGATTGAAATGTTTGATTAGTCGCGATTACGATTATAGTCGGCTTGAAACCCCTAATCTTTTTTTAACATAAAAACTCAATATTGAACACGTCTGAAAAGGCAAAATGAAAAACTGAATGACAGACAAACACAGCTGACAAACATTTCTCGCCCTCACGTCAAACATGACACGCAGTCCCAAATGTAAAAGTAAAAGTTTACCTGCCAGCCTGACTGTTTTCCACAGAAATCAAATGAGCATGAGCTCATGTGAAATTTTCTATAAAAAAAATAGCAAAAACAATAACAGAAATTTGGAGAGTGCGGAGCATTGAAAGAAAGGAACTGTGGGGTGAATAAAGTAATAAAGGAAAAAACGTATATTGTTAAGTTTTTTTACTTCGTAACTGGGTAAAAACATATAAAAAAAACAACAAATATAAAAATAAAACAGTAACAAGAACAGCAATGACGACAACAACTGAAATGGAAATCAAAAGTATTTTCCGTTAACACCGGAACTTTTTTGTTATAGGCGCTGATATGTCTGCTTAAGGCTTAACAAGCACCCGATGACAACAAACAAAAAAAATAAACAATGCCAAAACTTTAACGAAAAAGAAATACATATTTTATATTTAAAAATATTCTGAGTTTGATTTTAATTTTCTGGGAAAAGGCCAAGAGAAAGAAACACAAATTTTGGAAATGGTTAATTAAATGTCTCATGGACGAATGCTTCTCTTAATTGATTTTTTTATTGTTTTTTTCAAAAGTCGTTAGATTTATTCGGACTCCAGGAGTCACCGTCGTTTGGCAAAAGAAGGCTGAAAGCTCATTAGCTAATTTTCCCACTATTACATAATTTTGTAAATGGAGAAATTCTGGTAATTACAGTCTATTAAAAATGCTCAATTTTAACCCCCCCCTTTTCACTTCCGTTACTTACATTATCCTAAAATTAAATTGTTCTTAATAATATATCAATTCATATACATTTGGGGGATTCCATGTCAAGTGACCCAATTTTTAAATCGATTTCTTCCGATTTGGATGAAATTTGCACCAAGGTTAGTCCTTTTGGATAGTAGTTTAGACACAAATCAAGATCCGTCAAATAGTTTCTGAGTTAGTGGGGGTCAAAGTTTGACATTTTGGCCATACAGGCGATCTTTCTCATCCATCTCACTTATTACCTATTGGTATTTACAAAATTTGTCCAAGTAGCTTCGATAACTATTTTATCAATCTCTTGAAAAAAATTTTAATTTAAAACTTTTTTTTTATACGGAATTTTTTTTTTCAAAAAAAAGCTTATGTCTTTTCCTTTAAGGTGGTTTTGGTCGCTTTTTGCGATGCGAGCGGCTTACGTATAAAAAATGATTTCTAACTCTAGAGGGAGGTTTTTCAATTTTTAGCATATGCACTATTTTGTATTTTTTCCTATTTGTGTTTAAGTGTTAATGTAACCTTAAAAATAAAACTTATGCAGAGAAACTAGACAAATTAACCTTTCTGACGGTATGTAACACACCCAACTATCATTTTATACCTTTGATACTGTAATGCCCACAATATGTTAATCCCAGGAATAAATTCATTTTTTTCAGTAGAAATGTTGACAAATAATTCTTTTTTTATTTTCTCTACATATAAAAAGATGTAAATTTGAGCGCCGGTAATACTAAATGTAATTTTTGTTGCCAAAATAGCAGTTGCCCCAGAGACAAGTTTTTAAATCAGGTGTAAATATTTTATGGCCATTCTGCGAAGTACCAGTTAATTTATTATTTTATGACACTTGCTTTTAAAACGTGGGTGGAGAGAGTGAAGTTAACAGGTAGTTTCTGAGGACTTCAGCTTTTTTTTGAAACAGCGTTACAGTTTAGACGTGTGATATTTACATAAATAATTTTTACAATGTCTACAGCTCCGAAAAAGGCCAAGCTTCAAAGCGACATATTTGCTTAATCCTTTTAACAAAAAAGTTCACAGGTCATCGGATATGCGAAATATTTCCGACGGCTTATTAAAAAACATTCCCTACGCTGTCAAAACAGATGAAAATTTGTGGATCATGCTGGAAAGAGCTCGGAAAGTTGAACGAATTACAGGGTTTGAATAGTAATGAGCCTTGCGTTGAAGTTATTCTAGATGAAGACAAAAGTAATTCTGAGAATGATGACAGAACTGTTGATGATGATGGTTAGTCTAACTTTTCAGTAGAAGGTATACGTTCAAAGAATGAGTGTCAAAAAAATATCATAAGGATGCAGTAGAAGTTCTTGAACAAATAAAAGCGACATACAAAACGTAACAGAGTTGAGCTGAAAGAGTTCTACTTCTTACGCTTGCTCCATCGACATGAAGTTGTGCAAAAATAATTACTGAATTTTTAAAGTCTCAACGAAAAGCAAGAATTACTAAAAAATTGGTTGCTGAGCATGGTATTCACGCACTTCCAAGCAAAAAGAAGGGAGTGCGAAACTAAAGCTCTAGTAACTATGTTTTATCAGCGAGCTGAAATGAGTCGCTTGATGTGAGTGATGAAAGGCTGGGTGTCCGTACGAATCGATAGCAAGAAAGTTCAAATGCAAATGAGAATGGTTCTCTGCAACCTGAATGAGTTATTCGCAACATTTCAAACAGAAAACGATGATGTCAAAATTGGCTTCACAAAATTTACCCAACTGAGGCCAAAACACTGCGTTTTGGTAGGAAGCAGCGGAACTCACACAGTATGCGTTTGCATATATCGTGAAAATGTTAAACTGATGTTAAAGGAAATCAACTTAAAGTATTTAAGAGATGATTGACTATGTGTCTTAATGCAACTACTTCTTGCCACTTAGGCGAATGTTCAAATTGCCCGGAAACAACATTCATCAAAGAGAATTTAATTAACTCTTTCGAGCGAGAATGTACGGAGGGAATCAAATTTTAATATTGGCTTCAGACTGAAAGATGCACATTGAAAACAATAATTTAAAATGTAGATGATTTTGTGGAAGAAATGTGTAAAGGATTGCTAAATTTGAGAGCCCATGACTTTTTAGTCAAAGAGCAGTGGTCATTCTTCAATTCTTCAAGGCTTTGAAGATACATTTGAATTCATTATTTCGTTTGATTTCACAGAGAAGTATAAATATGTTTCAGGATGCCATACAGTCATTCAACTTCAATAACGACCAAGCAACTACATTCACAGTAGTTTTTTACTACATAAAAGATGAAAAACTGGAACACAAAAGTATGGCATTCATATCCGACGATTTAAAACATGAAACCGTTTCAGTTTTTGAATACCAGAAGATAAAAACTTAATTATCTTAAATGTAATTTTACAGAAGAGAGGTATACTACATTTCGGACGGAGCTCGTCAACATTTTAAAAACAAAAGTAGCTTCGCAAATCTTATAGCTCATGAAAAAGATTTTGGAATGCCAACAACTGAGCATGTGATGGTGTTGGCGCAAACCTTAAAAGAAATTTTTTTTTTTTTTAATTCCCTAAGCTTATCCCGCGAAGCTTTATGCTTGTCTGCAGGAAAGAAAAAAGAGTCTCAGGCGGGAATCGAACACGCAACCCCCCCGAGTCTACCGGGGCACTCCTGGCGTAGTATAGCCTCCAGTTCTCTCATCAAGATCGCATCTGAGATGCGACTGCTTTATTTCAATGGGCAAAGAATTATTGTAAAGAAACTGAAATATTTTTTAGTAGCAAAGAGGATCATGCGGAAACATCGAAAATACTGAAGAGCAGATTCGATGCTGCGAGAACAATCGATGGCACCGCTCAATACCATGCTTTTATGCCGCTTGTCGATGAAAGACTCAAGTTGAAAAAGTTTTCTGCCTCTACTCAATACGATTTCTATCCAAAACAAAAAAAACCAGCAGCGAAATCAACGGCTAAACGTAGTGACGCCAAAAAAGGATTAGCAAAAATTGCAGAAAATAAGGGCGTTAAATAGTGACGATGAAGGACTGGGCATTTGAAAATTTGCAAACATAAACACTTCATCAGCTACAACAAATTAAATGTAAAAAAGGATCGAATGTGATTTATTTTGAAAATTGAAATTGAATTGAAAAACCTCCATCTAGAGGTAGCGCCCAAAACTTGATTTTATGTAAAGTGACCCAATTTTAAAATCGATGTCGTCCGATTTGGATGAAATTTGCACCAGGGTTAGTCCTATTGGATAGTAGTTTAGACACAATCTTTCAACAAGATCATTTAAGATTTTGGCTTAACATGTGTTCGTTGCCATCCATGTAACTAATTACCCATTGGTGTTAGCAAAATTTCATAATTTCTATGTATCGCCCTTATTTTCTGCTTGTTTGCCAACCCTTTCTTGGCATTTCTAGGTTCAGCTGTTAAAACAAACATTCCCACCAAGGCCCATTGAAAAGGTCTGCGCAAGAAGCCTGATGATCATTGTTTATGTTCTTTTTAGTTATCAAAAGTTGTTTACATTTTGCTAACATGTGCATGGATACGTTTATGGTATGCCACACATATACGTTTTTTCCTTTTGCTTTGTATATGTGTCAGTAAATTTTTGACAACTAAAAAAAATTGTATTTTGTTTTTGTACAAGTAAGCAGACCTGATAGATGGGCCTTGATTCCCACTAAAAAAATAAAATATATGAAAAATTTTTAATAATCATCAAACAGGTCTTGTGTCTTATTATTAGACTTTAGGTGTTTATATTGATAACGCACTTAATTTCGATATACACATTAATCAAATTACATCTAGAGTGAATTGCGTTATTAGAAGGTTGTATAGCATTGTATTTGCCTCATTTGGTAAGGAAGCAAGTCGCTCTATCTCTATGCCTGCCAATATTTTGGTATGAGGTGGAAATATCACGGGAGTATCACAACATAATATTTTAAAACTACGATATATTTTTGGTCTTTCTTTTAAGGATCGGAGACAAATGACTTCCTACTTGGTTATGGTACTGGGTTGTGACTTCGAAGATTTTATTAAACAAAGGATTTTTTACAATTTTATAAAATTTTTAAATTTGTAGCGCCATCCTCTCTTCTTGAAAGATTTAGTTTTGGTCGCTCTAACCGAACGCACTCATTGGATTTTCCAAGATATTTAACTCTTGCTTTGAATAGATCTTTCGTTGTTCGTGTGATAAGAATGTGGAAAATATTGTGTATTGTATAAAAAAAAAGTGGGTTATTTCTACTGTTTCAGGTGTTTTAGATTGTTCAATTTTATAATTTTCAGTATTTGTGCAAAAAAAAGAGGAGGGGTGTTTTACATACATTGTAATTAGAAAAAATTGTTAATTTTTAGAATGTATGCTACTACTTTCTTATCTGTTTATATACACTTATATATAAAAAAAAGTTACGTATGATCTTTATTTAAGCTAAGCCAATTGTATATTCCGGATTTATTAGGGCCAATGGGCTTGTGATCCAAAATAAATAAATGAAATGAAAAAAATATAGAAAAGGTTTTAAATTAAAAAAAAATATTAAAATACAAATTTTTAAAAAAACAAAAAAAATTTCAAAAGATTGATCAAATAGCTATCTAAGCTACTTGGGACAAATTTTGCTTACACCAATAGTTTGGCCTGTTTGGCCAAAATGTCAAATTTGTGTATAAACTACAATCCAATATGTCTAATCTTGGTGCAAATTTCATCCAAATCGGAAGACGGATGTATCAGGTATGGCATTGAGAAATTGAAAGTTGTACAAGATTTTGTTTGTCGTGCTTCATTTCCAATTTTTATTCTTGATAAAAACACTAAAGCTATTCCTATGTGCATTTCACTGGTTGTTTAGGCCAGATCATCAGGAAATTTCATCCAAAGATTTTTAGAAAAACTAAAAATACCTACTGGTTAAAATGTGATAGTGTATTTTACACCATCGCTTTTTGATAGTTTATTAAAAAAATTAATAAAAATACAAATGTTGGCATATTTTAAAGAAAGTTTTACCGGATAGCCTTTTAAAGCATAGACCTCATTCTGCATCACCCTGTAATTTATATAAAGGTGTGCTTTAATTTGCAGTAATATTACTGAAGCGATGAGTTGCCATATGAAATTACTAAGACTGGAAAGATCCGTTAAAAGTACTTAATTAGCCATTGGTGTACCATTGTACTTTTCGAGTTTAAATAATACAAAAGAAAATACAATTGTGTCAATTTTGCGAACCCTAATATACTATATGTATGTAGTATATGTTTTGTTTAATTCTCTTTTAGTAATGCTAAATGTCAAATAAATGTCTTAACCGGATGTTAAATTCGAACATCCTTCTTCTTACTAAGTAGTTCTTAAAAGATTACAAAAAAATGTATACACTGTAACAGCTACTAAAAAACATAGCCCAAGAAAGAGATAAAATTTATTCGTCAATACTCAAAATACTTTTGTAGGGACTTTATTTCTTAAATAATACGTCTTTGAAGGTTTTAAACAAAAAATCCATTTAATTTAAAGGTAAAATAAATAGAATTTTCTTTATTTTCACCCTTCTGCTACAGATTATTCAACAGATTGTCTTTGCGAAGTTTATTATTATTTTTTTATTCAAGTTTAATAAATCGTACTGTATGCTTCAGGGCATATTTCTTTCGAAACAATAATAATATTTCATTTTTAGCAAAAAAATAAAATTGAAAGAAGAGTCAAAAACAAACAAATGAAACATAAATGATTTTCTTATCCAATCTGCAGAGTTCTTCCTTCCAACACACATTAACCAAAACCGAATGTCAGATATGCGTGTCAGTAAAACATTTACCTAACGTCAGAGTTACTTACATACAGGCTCTATTATGTGTGATATCAGACACTTATTTTTTATATCTCATCTATTTTTCATCTTATTCTTCTTCTGCCTACATATGCCAGATTTTATTTACTTAAAAATATATTGGTATTGCCAGATACATTTCCATTACATTGTTTTTGTTTTACTCATGCTGTTAAATATCTATGAATATGTTTTATTTATTTTACCTCTTGGTGTTGGTTTTTCTTATGAAACTGTAGATGATTAGGGTATTCGATAAAAATATTTTGTTGCCAGAGTTTACAATTTAAGAAAACTAAAAACATATTTTAAAAAGAATTCGTCAGCTTAATTCACAAAAGTAATTTCATTTTTCTAAAATCTTTATGGATGAAGTTTCCTGATGATCTGGCCTAAGCAACCAGTGAAATGCGCATAGGAATAGCTTATCCCATCAACAATAAATTTCAAGTGTTTTTATCAATAATAAAAACTGGGAATTAAGCACGAATAACAAAATCTTTTGAAAATTTTTTTATCATTATTTTTTTTTTTTTTTTTTGGTTTTTTCTGAATTTAAAAAAAAACAAATTTCTAAAAGCTCTATTTAGATTTTCATTTAAAAAATCTTTTTTTCATTCATTCCTTTCTAATTTTTAATTGAAAAAACTTAATTAAATTAGTTATTTGTTGATACGTAATAAAAAATAAATTTCAACTTGAATTTTTGTTTTCTAAAAAAAAATTAATTCTTATTATCAACCGTTTGTTTCTAAATGCCAATTATAAAATTCAAATTTCAGCCCTCCTTTTCTTTAATAAGAATAAAAAATCTCATTATAAATTGATATTTCCTAAAAATTTATTAAAAAAAAAATCTCAATTCTAAATGTTTTTTTCTGGATATGAAAAGAAAATTCTTATATTTGTTCTCTTCTATACATGTTCTGACAATCGCAAGACTTGAAATCGCAAAACTTTTTGCGATTGCGATTAACAGAACACATTTTACCAATGTTAGGCGTTTTGCGATTGCCAGAACTTGGGCGATTATAAAGAAAACCTGATAAGCAAATGATAACTGATAACCAAATGGCTTTTAGGCATATGAAAGGGAAAATCTCATTTTAAAATGTTCTTTTTAACCTTTGTCCGGCGGAAGAGGTACAATTGTACCTTTTTCGTTTTTAAATTGCAATAACTCTTTTTTTGTTAATACTAGATATCTAAAATTTTCTGACATCTCTAAACTTTTATTACGGATTACATATTTGAAATTTAAAAAAAAAGATTTTGATTATATCATACCGAAATAAGTCTTTTTTGACTTTATATCCCTAAAAGGCTGAAGGGGTACAATTGTACCTTCATATAAGTCCTAAGAAAAAAACAAGAAAATAATTGCAAAAAATGTATACATATGCACGTAAAATAAGTTTTTTTTAGCCACGGGCCTGTTCTATCATTTGTTTATTAAATAAGAACAGAATAATTAAATTATATTAATAGGAAAGCCGTGTTAAGTATATAAGGGTACAATTGTACCCATACCGCCTTTTAACGTTGTAAAATTTTTCCGCTGGACAAAGGTTAAAATTAAAAATAAATATTCTGATTTAAGCTTTGTTCACAATGGGAGCAACAATTTCGTTTGTTCTTATATCTTATATCATATATTTTCTTTTCATTTTTAGAACAAAAATGTATCTAGAGTTTTTTTAAAAAGTTGAGTCCATGGTCCAATTAGTAGGTCTGCTCGAATCGCCTGCTGATATTTTGCAGAGTTACGCTTTTCTCGTGCAATTGTTTTTGACATTTCTACCATTTTTCAAACAAATAATGGATGGCCTTTGTTGTTGACATCCTTATATTTTTTTACACAACAAAATGCGTGTTGTTTTTTCTATTGTTGGATTGTTGTAGTTGCGCTTAGACCTACTTATTGGGCCATTGTTGAATGAAAATTTTAACATAATGTTGTAAAAAATAATAATAAATGCATAATATTTTTGTAAGTAAAATTAGCAAACGGTTTCTTAATTGAAAATGTGTGTGGTGGCGAAAAAAATTGTTGCTCTATTATGAACTCCAAGTGAAAATGTTGCCGCCTATTGTGAACGAAGTTGTAGCATATCAGTGTATACTAGTTTATTCTGTGTCTTTGAGTAATTTAAGCAAAA
This sequence comes from Pollenia labialis, assembly GCA_949318255.1. NCBI lineage: Eukaryota > Metazoa > Arthropoda > Insecta > Diptera > Polleniidae > Pollenia > Pollenia labialis. Next base: position 885,600 of record OX439143.1, on the reverse strand, counting down.
CGGAACAGCTAACTAGGCCTTACGAAGACAAAAAGCTTTGAAACAAATTGCATGGCAATGTTGTCGTCGACATTAACAGAGTGTCTTAAATAAAATGTTTAGCAAAAAAATTAATAAAAATATGTATGATTAAGCAGTTATGCACAGAATCAGAGGAAGTTATAGCTTAAGGCCCTTTTACACTCTAATACTGAGTATAATAACATGTCAAAAAACTTAAATATAAATAAAATTTAAAGCGTATAATAATGTAAAAGCAGTTTGTTATGAAATGTCAAAAAGTACATTAAACGATAAGATAAGAGAAGATGTCGGAGTTGTGTTTTTACAGAAGCACAAGAAGAAAGTCAGATATAAAAAATTTAAAATTTTGTTCATAGATTTTTAATATTATTTTTTTTTCTCATCTAAAATGCAAAATATGTAAAAGTTAAGCAAAAACGGTAGACAGATGAAAAATGTATGGAAAAACTATATTTGTGTTAACCTCCCCACCTTTTTGGAAAACAACAATTTTTCCACTGGCTGCTTAGGCCAGATCATCAGGAAACCTTTTTCCAAGGACTTTGGAAAAGCCAAGATATTTTATAAAAAAAACTATAAAGCGAATGAGAATTACAAACACTGAAGTCTTATTTGCCACGATATCCAAGCTTAGACAAAACACAAACAACAAACAGTTAGTTAATATTTTCTTACATTTCCCTACAGTTGGTTAGCATTTTCCGACTCGAACTGGGTAAAAAATATAATGGAAACCAAACTGCTTCATTATTTTATTTTTTTTTTTTTTTTGTTTTCGCAAGAAAATCGAAATAAAGCAATTTGCCAGTTCTGTTTTTTGCAGGTGCCCGCAAGTTTATTATCAAAGTTATTTTTGGGAATAACTACCCAGTAAAAACTTCGCCTACAAAATAATGTGTTAAGTAATCAGAAAAACATAAGAGCACTACTTACAATTCTACTGAAAGAACCAATGAATTTTATATGCGATGGCCCAAAAATAACGCATTCAAAAGTAAGTCATTATTTTTTTACATTAATACATCCAGAAGAAAGTAGCTAAAGAAGTTGTTATAGATGTAGCTATAGATGAAAGCTACTAAATAATGAGTTAAAGAAGCTATTCATTTTGAAAAAGTAAGCGAAGTTTTTACTGGGTAGGAAATAGTTTAACACCCAACAATCACTTGGAAATTTTGCACATCATAATTAATAAAAAAAGAAATATTACATTTTATTTTGTCAGCATTGCACTTTTATTTAATATCTGTTTAAATCACGTCAAAAATTAAAGGGAGACTGAAACCAAAATTTAAATTGTTTTTTTACTGTGCAGCTGTTTATTTTCTACAGAGTCTTCTTTTCATAAGAAGCATGATAGTGCAGACGCAAATTCTAATAAATAAAAAAGAGTTTCTATTCGATTTTTGACAATCAGAGCAAAAGAAATTTGATTTTGTGAGATCAAAAATTTCAAGACGTGAAGAATAGTGTAAAAGAATAATTATTTACCTTGCATTTTAATTGCCTGCCGTTGTACATCTTCACCTAACTGTAAGTTATAATAAATAAGTTGAGTTTTCCTATAAATTTTATAATCCTACACTTTATTTGTAATACCTTTTCAAGACACGTACGTGAACCACTGGGTCTTTATGGGATACCTTCACTCGGTTTTTGCCTGTCTTCCTGTCCATCAGTTTTCATTTAGGTGTTACATTCATCACCTTATGGAAATAAAAAATGGAAAAGATTCGTATTTGATTTATTTATTATATTGAGGACAATTTGCTCAAATGCTTTTATTTCTCGTGTGCATGGACACGTGTGACTACGTTTTGAGAAAAAATTAAACTCCTTCCAGTTTTTCTATTTTCCTTTTTCCTGCATACATTTAATTTCCCCAAGCCAACACAATCGATTTGTAGAAAGTGGTTCTAAACAGCATAAGAACTCCTTTCGAGGAAAGCACACTTGTGCAGAAGTATTCTTGATATCGTGAGTGATTGCAAACTATTAATTTCATTTAACATTTGTTCGTTCTTTTTTAATAAAACTCGAATGTGAAAACACGCTTCTTTTACTTTTTCATTATTAATTACAAAAGCACAATACCAAAAATAGGAATATGCAAGAATAAACGAATTGTTAATTTTAAAATGATGAAATTTTTTGTAACTTTTTATATAAATAAAAAGATTTTTGCAGAGGAAAACTCATTTGTATCTTCTAGTTTGTTATGTAATTAAACTGGTTGTTATAGAACTGTTGTGCAAAAACCACAATTAAATGGTGCGGCTTTTGCTGAAATTTAATAAAATCTGATTACGAATATAAAAACCTTGAAGGCTTTTAAATTTAAAATAGTTCTATTGAAAAAATCATTTTTTTATTTTAAACGAGTACTTATTTATTTTAAGTTTATAAGCACTTTTGAATAATAACTACCGAAACTTAAAAAAAGAATTTTGACTTAATTTTTTCAAAGAGATGCGCGCAAATCACCTTAACTTGCAGCAAATGAGCGATGTATAAACATCTCCCAAACGATGAAATTGTTCAGAATTCGTCCTTCCAGATATTATTTTTTCCTCAGACTTCAATACTTTCAATCTAATTCTGCAAATTGTTATCCTATCCGCTGAACCAGCTCTGAATTTAACAGCTTTAATACATGTATTGATTTCCCTAATCCTACTGACGTCAAAAATAACCTCCTGAGTGTCTTAAGATAACTTTTATCCTAAATTTAATTTGTTTAACCGCACTGGCCAGGAGAAAATATTAATTTCATTGGCGGATATTAATTAATTTAATAAAAATAAATAATTAGTTAAATATTGGCGAGTTTTTTGTTTAATAAAATCTACTTTTAAGAATATAATAGGATACAACATGACAAATTTCTAATAATTCAACAAGCTTATTTTACATTTAAATATCTGAAGCCTTAGAGGCACCTAAATGTGGCGATGGTACATTTCTGTTTTTGCAAATCTAAAAATAGTTTTTGTTTGACATAAAAGAATTATTAAATCTTTGGAAACCACAAAGCGAATGCAACAACGTGGCATTGTAATCTCTTTGCATAAATTTTGCACACCATCCATGAAAGTACCATTACAGCTCTTTAACATGACGCAATAACACACAATCATCATTTACACATATGCCAGACTTTGGAAAGTGTTTGTTCCACAAAACAGATATCATTTTGAAAATTTCCAATATTTTAGAAAAATAAACAGTGATTTCTAAAACAAAATTACATTTTTAGACGACTGACTTAACACAACATTTTAAAGGTCTGCATACACAAAAAAAATCCTCATACTAACAATACGGACGAAATATCGAAATATAGCAGAAAATTATTGCTTGTATTCGATAAAATGATTGGTGCGGATTTTCATACGATTTTGATGTAAAAAACCGCAGTGCAGAACGGCATAAAATTAATATCTATTTTATTTTCATTGCGGACTTTATTATTCTGTAAATTTTTGATACTTTTTTTCTTTCTGATGCTGCCATAGTTTTTGAACAATTGGCGATGTTCACAATATTATTGTAAACAAAAAACATAAAATATAAAATTTTGATAATTTTTTAGTTAGGCTTGATTGAGTTCATCAAATTTAATTTTCATAAAATTATTTTTACTGAAGGAAGGAATTTTTACAACTTGGAATTTTATTATAATTTACATTTGTACTTCTAGTTGTACAAATAAAATGTCGACGAAAGTGGACAAAAAACATAATAAACATATGTATTCAGGTTTTCAAGACATAATCTTGACAGAAAGAATACGAAAAACAGAAGAAAGGAAGCAACATGTGAATGAATTTTAAATGATAATTACAGCAAATTTCGAACCAGCAGTATCACTGGTTAATGATTGATGTTAGAATGTTGGCTGACAGGCGCCGCAGTGGTGCAGAGGTTAGAACTCAAAGAATTCTGATGAAAGAATATGGTGATTCTTGAAACATGTAAATTCAACCCAGGCTCAGCCAAGAAAATTATCAATAAATTTTAATAAAATTCCAAGTTGTAAAAATTCCTTCCCTCAGTAAAAATAATTTAATGAAAATTAAATTTGATGAACTCAATCCCAACTAAAAAATTATCAAAATTAAAATTATCAGTTCAACTAAAAATCACAATTGATCTTATAAAATATAAAAGTTTAAAAATTATGTAAACAGAAGAAGAAAAATTGACAATAACGAAAGAATCATCAAAGAAGTTAGAAAGTATGACAGTCACTATAATTTGCAGTCGGGAAGTTACAAAAACTTCCAGTATAAAGAAGATTTGTGGTGCAAAATTGGCAAAGATGTTGTCGTACCGGGTAAGTGAATTTCTTTTAGTTATCTTAGTTTTTTTGTCCGACTTTATTTAATTTTAGCTGAGGAAGCCAGAAAGAAATTTCGTAATTTACGGGATTCGTATAAAAAGTGGAAGCAAAAGTACAATTTTCCATCGGGAAGTGCAGCTTTACTACGCAAACCAAATAGGTATGCGGAAAGCTTAAAGTTTTTATAAGAAGTCGCACAAATAAGTTAATAAAAATGCTAACAAACAATGACAAGTATTGCCTTCGCCGTCTTCCGTTGCAATATGTTTATTTTTCTCTCCCGCAACGGGAAATCGCACCGCAAACATTGTGTTCAGACTCTAAGTGTTCGCGCACTCGAATTACTTGCAAAGAGAGAATAAAAAAATAGGATATAAATTTGAGAGACAAAAATTATTATTAATTAAATTGAAAACTAATAAAATTTCTGTATGACGTGCTAAATTGTAGTGTATTTAAAAAATATGAAAAACTGGGAATTTAGCACGTCATACAGAAATCTTATTAATAATAAATTGTGTATTCCCGAAAATAACTTTGATAAATTGAAAATTATTTAAAGTAAAATTTTTACAAGCAATAATTTTTCAACCACCTGTTTAATATTTTTGTTTACAAAAATTATAGTTTTCATAATTATCAAAATAATTTTCGTGGGAATACAAAATTTAATTTAAATGATTTTGTTATTCGTGCTTAATTTCCCATTTCACTGGTTGCTTAGGCCAGATCATTAAGAAACTTCATCCATAAAGATTTTAGAAAAACTAAAGATATAAAACCAAATAAAACTGTTAAGCGTATAAGAATTACAGCAACAGTTCTATTTGTTACAATATCAAAGTTTAAACAAAATCATCAACAATAAACAGTGAGTTCATCTCTCATTACATTCCCCACTACAATTGATTGAAATTCTTCCAACATTAATTTATTTGGTTTAATATCTTTAGTTTTTCTAAAATCTTTATGGATGAAGTTTCCTGATGATTTGGCCTAAGCCAACCAGTGAAAGGCGAATGGGAATAGCTTATCCCATCAACAATAAATTTCAGTGTTTTTATCAAAAATAAAAATTGGGAAATTAAGCACGAATAACAAAATCAATTTTCTTAATTTTTAATGAAAAGTTTTTGAATGACATAAACTATTAACTTTTCTTAAATTTAGGATTGTACAATACAATTCAATTAAGTAATGCAAAATATCGTATCTTACAGCTGGAAAACTTCGATATGCCTAACTTTGGTTTTTGGTGGTAAAGCTTTTTTATTTGGGAGAAATTGGGAGAAAAATTTTGTAAATTTTAAATTTACTTGCACGTTGCAAGTTTCTGCTAGTAAAGTTTGTAAACACGCCATTGTAAAATTTTAAGTTGAACAAAATAAAAATTTGATACCTTCAAAACATTTAAACATATCGATCGCACCGGTTCCAAATTTTCACTTTTTGCAAGAAAATAATATGCAACCGTCATACCAACCAGTGATGGATGATACGAATACTAAATTTTAATATTCGCGAATACGAATACTTGGGCCGAACTTCGCGGAATACGAATATCCAATCTGAAAATCATTGTTTGTGTTGATAAAAATAAATAGTAAATCAAACGATCTCACTACTTAATGAATTTAACATTATTATGACATTTCGTTGACTGAATTTAAAGTTATCAATTTTTCACCTGCTCGGAATGTATTCGCGGAATATTCGCTTGAATTCTCCGAATACTAATTTCATAAAATATCGATATACTCGGCATTTCGGATACGAATATTCGTAACATCACTAATATCTATCCACTGTAAAAACTTGCATCATTTTCTCTTTTTGCTGAAAGCGTATTAGTACTTCAAGAGAGAAACTTAAATTACTCATACGGCACGCAGAACCATGCATCTTTGAGATAAAATTAATAAACAAATATTAATTGTTTTTAATTTACAAAATATTATTTTAGCTTGGCCTTTATGCAGAACAAAACACAGTGCATCAAATGAGGGACATGAAAATAAGAAGTTCTTAAAAAAGAAAACGATAAGGAAACTATCGCTGTTATTTTATACATTTGGAGCAAAACTTTATTGCTCGTACATTAAAAAAAGCATTTTTACTTTTGCATTAAAAAAAATTAAAAAAACAAAAAACAGTCCTCACTTTTGATGTGTTTGAAGCTGTGTTATCAAACCAGAATGAGCTCATGGGCACCACGATGCAATAATTTCACTACTTTGCGCTGTAACGGGGAGGTGTGTTAAATGTAAAAATCTATAAAGTGTGAGTTGCGCTGCTGATGTCGTGAAATTTTTACTACAAACATAAAAGTGAACATACACATTTACATATATACAGTGTATCACAAAAATATTTTGTATATGCAGAGTTTCTAGGATTTTTAAAATAATTCTTCACGTGATTTTGCTTTATTTTCATTTAAGAGATCTTGATTTTCATATCTTGTTTAAGAATCTAATCTAATTTTGTTTACACATGACCTACTAAATTTATATGACATACGTACATCGTTGGCTTAATATGGAAACCTGCTAAATCCACTTTTAAGTAAATTTGTGTGTTTTTCATATAAATTTTACAAGGTTGGCAACCAATACAAATACCAATACCATTTTAATTGAATACCGGTATGGATACCGGTTTCGAAATTAGTTTTCTGCATACGTATACCGTTTTCCTTCATATCGCTACAATCGTTTCTGTATTAAAAATAAAATCATCTTTCAAATAGAAAAAAATTAAAAGTTTCAACACTTTTGCTCATGAAAAACATGTTTTTTAACTTGACGCTCTTCGGTTGCACTGTAATTGCTTTGTTACTTACTCTCATAAAATCATAGAATGTAGCATAAGTTCTACAACAATATTTATATCAAATTTTTAGGTGTGGTGTTAAACAAAAGTTCAAGTACAAAAACATTCGGCCATCTTTCTGAAGGGCTTAGTACACCTATCAAAATACTCATCAAGAATTGTGGTAGTTCTAGTAAAATTGTGTTTCTATGTGTGACACCCACAACGCTGGATGGAAAATCGAAAAATTTAGATATCATCCAGCACACGTACACGAGTGAATTCGTCTGCCGGATAAGCATTTGACAATTGTATTTGGCGCTTTACTGATTTAAGTTTGTATTGTTCCTGTGATGATAATATTGTTACGAATGTAAATTATCTAAGAATTATTTAAAGTTATAGTTTGAAAGTTATCTTGTAAGTTATAGTTTAATGTAATTTTAGTTACTTAAAATTGTCATGTATAATTTTCAACGCAACTGTTATTTTAAAATAATTCCTACAGGAATTTCCCAGTCATTTCTAGAAATGGTGCAAGAGCATAATAAATTGTTATTAAAGGGAGGTACGGGAAAATTCTAGAAATAATTATTAAATATAAAAAGGGATGACTCATAAAAAATTAGTTTAAGTTTTGTTTGGCGACATAATGGTTCTGTTTGTAACTAACAATTGTGAACAAAATAATTAAGTTTAATAAAATTTGCTAAGTTGAATTTAAAGAACTCAAACATATATATACGAATAATAAAATACATACATATTCATATACATATACATATATGTATATAAATAATTTAAATAATTTTTGTTTAACATTTTTGTAATACCGATTTATACCGTTATGAAAGTTGCTTTACCGTTAGGAACCGATACCGATATAATTAAAATACCGAAATAAGAAAAGTTTAATACTCGTTTCGGTATCAAACCTTAACATTTTTCTAAAACAGCACATAAGTATTCTAATTTACCCACACCCCAATAGTGGGTCCTAGACTCAGAATAACTTTCTGAGTCGAACTAATGATGTCCATCTAACCTTGTGCGCAAAGTACAGGTCACAATTTTGGAGATAATTTGATAAAACTTGGGAAATAGGATCTTATTGGCAAAAGGACGAATTGAAAATGAGCCGAATCGTAGGTCCATGAGAGAAGATAGGGGGAAATTTCTTCCTCTCAGAAACGATTAAACCGATTTTAATGAAATTTTAAACATAGATAGAACCATATCTATATGGACACAAAAGCTATACAGTTTTTCAAAAATAGGACCGAAATGGGAGGTAGGGGAACATTTCTGCCACTCACAAACTTTCAAACCGATTTTAATGAAGTTTATAAACATAGATAAATCCATATTTTTATGGACACATAAGCATGATGTGTTTTTAAATACTGTGGTGTAAGGTATCATATCGACCCCTAACCGCGAAAATAGTGTAAGCGCCAAAAATCAAATTTTACAGGAGAGAGCTTTTTTATTTTATTTCATATAAATTTTGTTTGAAATTTGTCGCTTACAATAAAATTGTTCTTGCTATAAAATCGTAACGGTACCTTATATGACCATTTCATACTGTGTTACATACTCTATTTTTTTTTTTTTTTTTTTTTATAATTTCCTAGCTTATCCCGCGAAGCTTTATGCTTGTCTGCAGGAAAGAAACCTGAGTCTGCAATTAGCTCCTTTTTGAATGACACAATTTAAGGGTTGTGAACAACCTTTTCACCTGAGAGATTAAGACCGCCGTCATTTTAGGAGATGATGCAAGTGTTGCCAATAAAGTCATTTATTAAAAAAAACGAAAACTGAAATTTATGTCGCTTACGTTATTTTCGCGGTTAGGGCTCGATATGGTCGGGCTTTACCGACTAAACTTTCATACTTTTTCTTTTTTAGTTTATTTCAATCATTATCAAAATATTCTGTCCATGAAAAATTTTCTGCTTATTTTACCATAAAGTAAAAAGTGTTTTTCATTGAATCATTAGAAGCAAAATACTTTTGTTCCATACTGTATGTTTGTTTGTGCTAAACACTTCTGCATGTGCAGTTTATGCATGCATTTGCAAGTATTTTTCACCATTTGTAATAATAATCACTTCAACTTGTTTTACTCTCTGAACAGCCTTGCCACATGAGTGAATTTTTTATTTAGGCTTAAACCAATTACAAACGATAAAAAAGTATTTAGAATTCAAAATCAAATTCTTATTTAAAAAAGTTTAAATGACATGTTCAAACAACTTTAGAGGAAAATATACGCAAATGAAATTAGATAGGAAATTAAAACTTTTTACAGTTTAAATATGTATAGGAAAACTTGTGCACATTTTGCCAATGAATATGCATAAGAACTCATGAAGGAACTATTACCGTGATAGATTATAAAATAGTTAATAAAAGCTTAATTAGAAACAAAATTCAAGTTATAAGTCTATAGCATAAGTGTAAGAACCAGCTATTCTCGTCAGAGACACTGGGTCCTTTTATTCAATGCACTATGGGCTCTCAGCCAATTTTTCTTGGCCAAATTTTAAAAATTAAAAAAAAACAGATCTTGGGCTCAGAAAATATTTATTATTTAAATTAATTTTAAATCTTTTGGATAAAACATAATTATTGTTGTGAAAGCAACAAAAGCTGGTTGTTTTTTTTACAAAAGTGATTAAGCCTTCCTTGCCGCTTTTCCCAATGTACATGTAAATCATTGTTTCCCAACCGTAATAGCGTGCAGAAATCGCTGAAATAGGTTTAAAAATCGCTCATGGAGCACATTAATGATAAAAGTGTAATAGTTGTAAAGCAAAGCAGCTAATTTTGTTCTACTGAACTTGCACAACATGTAACACTTCGAGTAAATATAGGTAACATTCAAAAATGCTACATCTATAAACTGTAATATATTTTTCTTAGAAAAGAAAACGCCATTGGATATTAAACATATTTATCTCTCACAAAATATTGCAAAAGAAAACTTTATAAATTGAAATTCATAAATTAAATGAAGATTCATTGAACACATTCGAAAAATAAAAATGGTTAAAATAATAAAAATAACTTCTAAAAATAAATAACTCTCACATTCTTTTTGTAAACAAAATATATTTGAAATTGTTTCGTAAAAATATTTTTGTTAGCGGTGGCTTTATAAAAAAATGTACATTTATTATACGAACGAACAATTACTTACTTTGTTGACAATATTCCTCAAAAACAAAAAACCTTTATAAAAATATTCCAACGACATGCGCTTAAAAATAGTATCAAATTGCAATTTAAAGTTGCCATCAATTTCTATGAAAAGCCATGTCAATGTTGGCATTGTTGCAACAATTAATTGCAACCAATGAAAATAACTACAAATAAATAAAATATAAAAATACACATATTTTATTAGCATATTCTCCAACTTTGCAACATAAAACTGGTGCGACAAATAGTTTTGAAAACTACAAACTTGAAAAACAAAAACAATTAAAAAATAGAACACGTTTTATGTTGGGGTTCTTGCAAATGAATACTAAAAAAGTATTAAAATAATACTTACCAAACAAAAGCTTGGCTTTCAACAATGAAAACTGATTATTTATGCAAATAAAAAAATTCGGTATCTAGAAGTCGGAGTATTTCGAACGCGTCAGTTTCCCTTTAACGAGGACATAAGAGGCATTTTACTTGCAAGAATTTTAATAAAAATTAATTTCAAAAAATTCTCATCCTGTCAAAACCATTTAAATATTTGGGTTGCTTTTAAAATTTTAATTAATTTAATAAATTAGAATAACGTATGCGGAATGAAATATGCAGTGACACATTAACAGCTTCTTTCATATCGTTGTGCCGAAGTTATCTTAACGAACATTTAATACAAATTTTTTTTAATCTTTACAATATTAAACTTCTGCAAGGGAAGACGAATTTAAAACGTCGCCTTTGGGATAGTAGTTTAATAAGTGATAGAGGACTTGGGATTGATTAGGTTGATAGATCAATTAAATTTACCACAGGAAACGAACGATATTCTGAGGCGCCGCACAGTGCTTTGTCCCCATATAACGAAGGGGCATAAATAGAAGGAGTTTTCAGAAATGTTTGAAATTTGGTACACTAGCATAAAACAGCTTAATTAAGAAAAATATGAATTTTTGGAGAAATCGGTCCAAGGACACGCCTACCTCCCATGTGTCCTGAAATGGAAAAATGTAATTTTAGCTTCAAAAATGCCCACAAAACTACAAAAAATGGTCATGCTGATACACACACAACTAGCAACGTGTGTGTATATTTTCAATTAAATCTGAACAAGGACTCACAGTCCTGCCATATATCCTTTTTCTTAAAAATGCTATAACACTTACAAAAATTGTCCAATCGTAATAAAATTTGATGTGAAAATTGATATTTGTTAGACATATATGTATGCCAAATTTTGGTAGAATCCGATTATTAGTTAAAAAAATACAAAAACATTATTTAATGAAAAATTAGTTAAAAACGCCTAAAACGCTCTTGTAAAAATAACAAGTAAGAAAGTATAATCGGTCAAGACCGACCATGTGATACCCTATAGTATAGTATTTAAAAACAAAGTTCCTAGATTGTAATCTATTTGGGACCCATGGGCAATCATGGACCCGCCAGAACAAAATTAATTTTCTTTTAAATTGAAAACCCTGCACACAGAAAAAAATACGAATGTAAAATTAACATGGAAAAATGTTGATTGAGAATCATGTTAAATTTCTGCAAAAGTATGCCCTTTTTTTAAATGTACCATTATTTCATATTAATTTTAAATGAGAAATATTAAAATAATTTTTAATCACGCTAATTAAATATTATTCACTGATAAAAAAAAATGAAAATAAAATATTAATATATAAATAAATATGGATTCAATATTGAATCCATAAAAACCTGCTTTATATTAAAATCAAAAGTTTATCTTGTTAAATTTACATGCATACATAGTTAAGTATGTTAATTTTTTTACTTTCATTCCTAAAATATGTTATAAAAAGAAGACAATTCCCGTATTCTTTTAATTAAAATAATTTAGTTAAATAGTACATCAAGTTTTCAAAGTAGAATGATGACGAAAACCATATCGGGCCATTCTGCTGATTGATCTGTTAACAAAGGAGACTACAAAATAAGTGAAACATGTGTTACAGGGGTAACTGTTTTGAATTATTCTTAAATCAATGCATATGTTGTCTCAGAAGCTTCTTCACACCAATTAGTTTCTACATGAAATTCACGTTGTTTCAACATGAAATAACTTTCATTCAACGTGATTCGGATTGTTATTTCAATATAATTGACATTTTGCTCTAACTTTACTGCAATGTTAAATTAACATGAATTATAGTTATTTTAAAAGAAAAAAATGTTGTTCGCAAGTAATTGTAAAATTAGGTTGCATTAACATGAAACACGTATGAAGCAAAATCACCACCGAAACATTTTAAATCAACCTTGTTTTTGACGTTTTTAACTTGATTTTTTTCTGTGTGTGTATGCAATATTTTCGAACACTCCACAATATAAGTGCTCTTACTACAAACAAAGGCTGTTGCCAAAAAAAACTTCTGTCACGTACCCATCTTCAATTTAAATAAAAAATAACGGCACTAAGTCACATTTTGAAAACATTCTTTAAACGATGAAAAACCAACGTCATTTGTGAATTTAGCGTCATCTTGTAGCGACAAAAAGAAACAGACACAACTGTTATACTAATTTTTTTAATTTATCTTATCAATTTATCTAATTCAATAGTATAAATATTTGGATTTATTTCTTATTATGTTCCTAGTTTATTTTTTTTAAACTAATTTAATCTATGAAAACTTTAGCAAAAATCACGAAAATAGCATTTTTTTAAATAAATTTTTTTTTCAAGTTGTGGTAAAATTTTTTCAATTGCTTTTCTTGTAGTTATTAGAAAACAGTCTAAATATTCGAAATCAGAAAAAAACCCATAGACGATATTTTTCTTTTTTTTTTAATAGTCCATCAAAGTTAAGAAATTTTAAGAGCTTAAGTAAATAATAAGCATTTTTCAAATCAATAAAAAAACACTTGTGAGAAAATAATTCAATAAAATTTGTTTACAGTTAGCTCTAAATATAGTAAACCAACCAACCAACTACAGAAAAAAATTTCAATCTCGTGCTTTTAAAAACAACAGTTTTACAACAGTTTTTCTGAAGCATGTAAAACTCAAGTGGTTGTTTAGCCATTTTTACTATAAATTCTCAAACTTTGGCGCCCTCTAGCGTCTCCAAAAAGAGTTAAATCTTAAAAATTCCTCAAAATTCATTTGAATTATTTTGTTATCTATCGATCTGTACATTTTTAAGTACAATATAAGACTTGTTTTTTTTTTTGTTTATGTCTATGGTCCACAGCACTGTGCGCCGTGCGCACGCATATCGTCCTTGATCGTTTTTGTGTTTTGGCTTTCGTACCTTTTAATTGACATTTCTTTTCAAATTCACCTAAAAAGTTTCAACTGGTGTCCATTTATTTATTTTATTTTTTTTTTATTTATCTGCTACGTTATTATTTAAGTTTATTTTTATTCGACCTTTTTATTCTAACATAAAAGAAGTAATTAATTAAGCTCGAGGTCCAGGTTTTTTGTTTTTTTATTATAAAATCATATTTTATTTTTCCAATAGTTCAGGGTTAAAGATATAATTTAAACAATTTTTTTCAAAAACAAAACATTAAAAAGGTAGTTATCATTACTTCTTATTGGCAATATCAGAAGAAGTAGTAGTTTTGTAGCGAAATAATGGAAAAATAAAATATGATTTTATAATAAAAAAACAAAAAAACCTGGACCTCGAGCTTAATTAATTACTTCTTTTATATCTGCTACGTATTTATAAGCCGTTTTATCTTTAAGACTGTATTAATTTTCCAAAGCGGTAAAAATTTGCATTACGACCTGATCTTCCTGCCCTAAACCTATCTAAAGTTTTCTTGCACTGTAACACCCATTTGAAACTGTTTTCCATTTTCAAAATTTATAAGTTAAATTTTAGAAAAGTGAAATATATTTTCATATTTTCTTTTATGAGGATTATTTTCACAAAATTTACAAATCAATTCGCGACTTCCTAATTGCTTTAATGTAATTTTTACTACCGAATGTTGATTTATTAAACTCATTTCTAGCCAAATAATTACTTTTTAATATAGTTTTTTTCCTTCGCATGTCTGGTATTTTGCATTTATTTTAATTCGTCCTTTTTAGGAAGTAAACGGATAAAACCTGAATTTTGATACCCTTTTGTCACCCCGTCTATCTTTTAAACTAATAAACGTTCAAAGGACCATTATATCACGTTCGAAACTTATCTTAAAAATACAAATATGAATTTGGCACTTTTTAGAAATTCGAACGTTTAGGGTGTAAAATTCGTAACTTTTTTTGGTACATTTTTTCCTTAGCATAAACGTATTAAATGGGCTCCCACTACAATATAGAAATTTTTTAAATTTCAGTGGGGAGAAAAAAAGTACTAAAAAGTAAAAATACGGAAAATTAAATTTCTTTCTTTTGTTTGGTTATACAACTGGTACTTCTTTAAATTACCGTTAATATTGGACGTTGAAACTTAAAATTCAACATGCAATGTTCTGAGTGAATGAGAATCCTTAAAGGATATATTGGTACTTTTTCGTTTTTAAACTAGAATTTTTTTTATCTTCAAGGTCCTGAGTGGATGAGAATCTGTAAGAGGAATTTTTTTGGTACTTTGTATTTGTCCAACTGGTACTAACTTAGCATAGGGTTCTGGGCCGCTAAACTTCCTATGTATATTCAGAAAATGTTGATTATCGTTTCAAAAATATCTAACTAATTTTGATGATATTTAAATAGAAAGATCAGCGTAATTAAAATACACACTGTTTCTATATTTTTCAAAGCTAGGAATATGAAGGGAAAGATGGGCAACTTCGATTTTGATGAAATTTAAAACTTATGTAGATCGATCGGTCTACACACAATAAAACACACAGGCTTTAAATTTCTTAATAGTAATTAAAAAATTCATATTGGCGGGCATCTAGTAATTGAATAATATCGTACAGTGAACGCTGAACCAAATATCATCGGTAATATAAACTAAAAAATTTAGTAAGCCCTCAACTAAAAAAATTTTTAAATCAACTTAATTTTTCCTCAAATATCATCAAAATTTATTCAACTACACAATAGTTTTCTTTAAATTATTTTGTAAATCTTTGTATATGAATAACATTTTGTTAAAAGAACAGGTGAAATCCTTTTATATATACAAAAATAATGATAAATAGTAGTAACACAATGTTTTGGGAACAACACATACAAATATTTGAATCAGTATCCTTAAAGGAAGTTAATTTGAATACTTAATCCATTTATATAATTAAATTTTGTAAATTTTATTCCTCAAGGGTGTTATTTTAAATATAAAAGCGTTTAAATTCATTTAAAGTAAAACTGAGGAATGAAATAAAATGAAAATATAAATGATATCTAAAACTGATATAAATAATAAAATGGAAAATAAAATATTTAAATAAAATGTTCACGGAGAACAAATGGCGTTTACGAATTCTCTTGATCTATTTCTATCTCTGGTAAGTAGTTGATTCTCTTTCCATGTAAGACGAGCAGCTTCATGTTCTTTTCTGATGGACGAGATCCAGGAATTATGTGGTCGACAAGGCTGACGTTGACCTTGAGGATTCCAGTCTATGGCAGCTCTTGTAGTATCAGTTGATGGACGTCGTTTGTAGTATTCTAAAGGGTTTCATATCCAATGTGGTCAGCAAATCCGAAATATCTTATTCTAAATATACTAAATTTATTAGTCAATTTAAATAATGATTCAGAACAACTTCATTTATTAGTTAAAATTAATAAAAAATGCTTCAAACTTAATAAGATTTAACTACCATAATTAGTAAATTTTACTAATTTTGTAATCAATTTAACTAAAAAGCTTAAAGTTAAATCGAAGAAATTTCTTTATAACTATTTACGAACTATTCTTCTGTATTTACATAAAACGTATGTAGACTTGAATAAAAAAATTTCAAGTTGTAGACAAATCTTATTTCTACAATTTTAAACCCCATTTTGCAGTATTTAGGTATATTTTTGTTTCAGTGTATTAAAACCTGTTAACATTTTTTCATTTCAATAAAGGCTTTAATTATTTTTTCAAGGAATTTTTTTCAATTACAGTATTTAGAATTTGACCAATAAATGTTTAAAAGCATTTCTTTTAAACAAAAATCAACACAGAAAATACAAAAAAAAAATATATATAAAATGTTTTAGCTTAAAATTCAGCTCACACATTAATTCAAATGAATATTTGACTTAATCCCAAATTTTCCAATTCATTTAACATTTCTTGGTAAAAGTCAACAAAAAGAATATTAAAGAGAAAAAAAATTGAATATAATAAAAAAAAATTATTTTTATAATTCATCTTCTTTTCTGGTGCTTTATATTTTGTTTTCTCAGCTTTCAATATAAATAAAATGAAATATTATTTTTATTTTAAAAAATGTTCTCGTTAAATATATAAAATACTAATATTTCATTTGCTGTTTATTATTGTTGTAGTCGTTGTTGGATTTTACATTTTCTATGGCTTGTTAACTATAAAAGACCAAAATTAATCTAATAATTCATTATGCTCTTCTGGCTTGAATTCTATTCCACCCATCCATCTAACCATTCATTGTTCCCCCTGTAGCAGCAGCAATACTAATGTCTTGTAATAATCATCAAAATTTATCACAGGAAAAAGTGTACGAAAGTACGAAATAAAAGAACTTACAATTATCACAATACCAAAATAAGTTCCATACAAAATGAAACTTGAAATTGAATTGAGATTTTCAAAAAAATAAAAATCGAACAATAATAATGAAAAATGTAATTAGTTCCCTAACATCTTTCAACATTTTGTACGATGGATGATAAATTATTATTTGTCTGGGGGCAGATAAACAAAAAAATAATTTTAAAGAAGTTAAAGAAACAACGCCAGACAAGAAGCTGAAACCATGGCCTGAACAAAAAGCATTTTACATTCAATTTCATTTCGTTTCGTTTACTTTTCTTTTGCTTGCTGTTTATTTAAAGTTAATTCATGTATTTAATGTGCACTTGATAAAAATTTCCTTATTTACTTGAAATGAAAACGATTTCCATAAAGCAAATAAAATGCAATAACAGAGAAATGGCTTTAAGCTATTTTAACAAATATACTGAATTCTTTTGCTTTGCAAGAACAAAAGTCTAGAGACAGATCTTCTAGATTTTAATAACGACAAGTCCATTCTCTGCAAATTGAAAAGATTGCAAACAATAATTTTGTTTTGATGACATTTGTGGTCGTTTGGAAAAACATACAACTAAAAATTATTCAACAGACACACACGTACTTGCCAAAAGAAGGCAACTTGACAGTCCGTTACTTCGTTTTTACCACTACTATTACTTAGGCAATCGCACCATATACCCATTCAAGATACAGAATTGCATTTGGTTTATGTTGATCAAGGATAATGACTTCTTTGCTATGACTGAGTGTATCCCAACAAGCACGAAATCATATGTAACAAATGAATGTGCATGTCAGGCTAAATCTTTCTAAGATTTTAGGAATACATGTTTAAACTTAACCCTTTATTAACTTTATTTTATTCTATATCAACTGAAATCTGCTTATATCATTTAAAGTTGCATAAGTTGGCTTAAGCAATTGTCCCAATACATGTGATTTATATTTGTCGAACTTAAGAAGACTTTTTGGCTAGTTTTACGAAAATGCCATTTGCTTAAATAAAGTGCAAACAGAAAGCACTTTCCGTATGGAATAAAATATTTTTTGATTTTATTTTTGTTTTCTTAAAAGCTTTTGACAGGTTTTTTTGTTAAATTCTGACAGTAGCTTTAGCCATCTTATGCATATTATAGTTGAGTCTTAAGACTGATTTAAAATTTTTAGTCAACCGGATCGATTGAAAGTCTATTTTAATATTATTTTTCATTGTACATATTAAGCATTTTTCCAGACCATGTTTTGAGCAAAAACAATTAAAATACCCAATAAAAATTTCGCCTACAAAATAATGAGTTGAGAAATCAGAAAAAAGAAAGAATACTACTTACGATTCTGCTGAAAGAACCAATGAATTTTACAAGGGAAGTGACAAAATGTAGGCATTCAAAAGTAAGTCACTATTTTTTCCTACAAGTATTTACAGAAGAAAGCTTCTAAGTAATGAGTAAAAGAAGCTATTCATTTTGAATAAGTAAGCGAAATTTAATTTATTTTAATTGCTTCACAATTTTTGTATTTACAACTTTTCTGTAGAATTTTTTTTTAAAAGAATATAAAGTGCAAAATCTGGGTTTTTGTTCTTAATGTTAAAAATGCGCTTATAGTCGTTTGTATAGCACCCTACATACATATGTAAACGCTATGAATAAGTTTGAAAGAATGTTGAGTTTAAATCTTATTGAATTTTAAAACCACCTAAATGCTTGTTGGGATTGTTGTGAAAACTCAATCGGGTGATTCCAAACCAACAATTCAAAAATGATTTCACTGTTCTTTTTGTTGATGTTATTGTTAGCAGTTTATACAAAACAAGTCCGCAGGATATTTAACACAGAAACTGTTGTTTCTGTTGTATCTGTAGCCGCTTTCAAACAATAAAATCTGTTTTAACGGTAAAACACACACCGCTTTCCTTACGCCTTCAATACATTTTGTTTTGCCATAAAAACCTGGCACAGAAGATAAAATTTAATTTTTTCTTACAATTTTTTTCTATTGTTCGTACTCAGCCTCTGAGCTTTTTCTTATAGAAAAAAAGAAACATTAAAAAAAAACATATGTATATTGTAACAATGAAACATGGATAACATTTTTATTTTTTTTTAACATCCAAATGCATATGAATAAATAAATTAATAAATGTGTGTGATTTAGTGTGAGTGAAATTGCAAATGAGTAGAGTTTATCTATATATGTATATGCATTTGCTAGCTTTACCCGTTGCGCTTCGCTGCCCCCGTTCAAATAAAATAAGAAAAATAATTTTTAAAACAAATCTCGTGTATTGACAACGAAGCAATTTGTAACAAGTTTAGATACTTCTTCTGTTATCCTTTTAAAATTATATTGTCTTTGAATGGAAGGTTCCACGCCAGCTTTTTCAGTTTAGCTCGTTTTGTATTTAAAACCAAAATAGTTTTAATGTTCTTCATGTTGGCATCTACATACAAGCAGTGGTTTGTTGTGTTTACCTGGATATTTTGGCGACAGAAACTGTTAGTGTAATATCCTTTGCAGTCTGTGTTTTAGAGGTGGCGTGCCGATTTGAAAATATTTACAGCCTATGTAAAGCGCCTGGTATTCAGAAAATTACCATCAACATTTCGGGAATATCAGTTCAGTTGTTTAGGAGTCTATAGGGAACTAACAACCAAGAAACTCATTTTAATTTTTATATATAAGCTTAACCTTAAGTTAATAAAACTAGAAGAAATTGCTTCGTTATCAATTCACGAAATCTGCTTTAAAAATTTGTTTCTTATTTTATTTTAATGAGGGTACGAATGGCGCCGGATTAAGTTAGTTTTTTCATAAAACTCTTATACCATGTTCACACGGACAGCAATATTCGCGTTTCGCTTCCTCATTCGTATTTCGCGTTTCAAACATGATTGAAACAACATGTTTTCCCAAGCAAAATTTTGAAACATGCTGCGAAACAGGAAAAATGTACTATCGTCTCCAATTTTGGTAACAATTACCGATAGTTTATCTGAACAAGCTCTTAAAAAAAATCAAAACAAAGATAACAACAAAATAAAAATTTATGTTTAACAAAATAAAGTTATAATTATAAAAAAATAATATTAATAATTTTTACTTACTTACAACACAAAAAGATGTCAAAACGAGCAGGCTGTTTATTTGCTAACGAATCAAAAGTAATATTTCGGGCCCATTTTCATCTGATTAATTTGAAACGAAATACATTTTAAAAAATCGGTTAAGAAACACTGTGCAACACAAAAAATATGCAGAGGTTTTTATATTGAGTTGACAGATTACGAAAATACCATTTTTTTTTTCAAATCGATTAAACAACACATGAGTTTTGAATGTCTTATAAAACTTTCTTGTTCGTGAAGTTCTAAATTACTTAATAGTGATAAGTTTTTGTGATAAACGTTTTTTCTGCCACTTTACGATACCACGAAATTTAAGAAATTTTGTATTTCAGCCAATGGTTAATTAATATCTGCTACAGTGGCAGCTTGAAAATACTTTTTTGTATACATGATCACTACGTTCAGGGAAATTAAATATGTACCACTTTGTTTCATGATTTAATTTAGTTAAGCTTGGCACACATGTAGTATACCATGCTAGTATGGTATACAAATCCTATGTCTGTCAGGGGTATAAAGCTAACATATCGCACTTGTTCAATAATTCTGTATTAACTCAAAATTTACGGCAAGAAAAAAACATTATTTTAATTGCGATTCTACGTAAAGTGTCAGTTAGAATATTATTTTCATAATTGAAGAACCTTCAAAATTACATTAACGGGCCTGTTCTGTTTACAAATAAAACGTTGAATTTGGTGATGTTCTAAATATCACACCGTGTTTGTGTTTCTATGTGTGCTTTCGGCAATTGAAAATCACACCGAAACACACAAAAACGGAATGCCAAAATATCACACGTGTTATTTTAAAAGGCACATGTGATTTGAAATCACGTGGTTTGAATTAAAGTGATTTTCAGAAAAGGCCTGTAAATCGCTTTTTTCATAAAAATCTCGAAAATTCTCTTAGACTTCCCACTGTGGCAAATAAAAATATTTCAAAAACTTCATTGTAATTAAGTTTAGTTTTAATACAAACAGAAAAATCCTTTGCTTAAATTATTTACGCCAACGTACATTTAAATAGTTCAAAAGCCACCAACAACAAATAGTAATTTTTTCCTTTTACTTTAGTTTTTTTATAACAAAAGCGTAAACATCTACATCAAGAACAACAATAACTATAAAAATAAATTAATGTACGACCTTGTTACTTTCCGGATGAAGAATTTCAAATAGAAATTCATTCAGGAAAGGAAAAAATCCGAAAGAGAGATAGAATACATCTCTTAATTGCCAATTCATTTTCTATTTAAAGTGACATTTTTTTCTGTTAAGGGCTGTATTTTAATCCATTAAGAAAAAGGAAAAACTGATTACAAATTACTTCATTTCGAGCCTCAAAAAAAGTTTCAATACCAAAAAGTTAAATGAAAATAAAAACGAAGCAGTTAGCAATTTAATTATAAACCTTGTCGCATTAAATTGTATTAAGTAATTAATTTTAAGGAAAAGTTGTTTAAGCTCTAAACGGATGAGATTATTGTCTGACCCTCAACATTGGGGCACAAACTATTAGAAAAGCTCTAATAAATTGCATTTAAATAAAAAGCCAGCAACTTGATTGTAAAAACAAAATGAGCTGATAATAGACAAAAACAACAAGATGCCCTACAACAAGTAGTAACGGCGTATGTGTTTTTTCAAACATTTTTCCGTCTGTTTGTTCTTGAATACCCATAAAATAAGTCCTGTATAAAATAAAAAAAATCTTGTATAAAATAAAACATCCAAAAAGATTCAAAATAATCGAATAATAAACAGTCAAATAAAAATACAACTTTCTGCTTCTTAATTTGCTACACAATGGCCGCGAAACTCTAAACAAAAAATTTGCTACCTATGGACCTTAACAGGTTTACAAGATATGAGCCTGAGAAAATTATCACTTTTTTGCAAAAATGACACCGATGCCCTAAATATTTAAAAGCTCATAAAAAAAATAGTGCAGGACTTTGGGCAAAACTGGGAGACACGGGTCTTTTTTTTTGTCCTTTATGGTTATTTATTGCCCATCTATGGTTATTTTTGATCGTGTTGCACTGTGTAATCGACTTGTCGGCTCAAAATTTTAAGTGGGGGCGAATCAGCTGTTTGTCGTTTAAAATGCAAGCGAGCGATAACGGTCGGCATCGCAGGCCAGACTGTAAATGTTTATAGAAAAGTTCATCAAATTTAATTTTCATTAAATTATTTTTATGAAGAAAGGAATTTTACAACATGAAAATTGTTATTGATAATCATTCATTCTTGACTTTCTTCATAAAAATAATTTAATGAAAATTAAATTTGATGAAATTAAGCCTGATTAAAAATATTAAAAATTTGGATTAAAAACCATAAATAGTTCAAAAAAATAACCACAATTCTAATTATTGTTTATAGAAAAGTAGTACGCAAAGTTTTTTTTTCGATTTCTATGCTTAATAAAATTTATTAGAATTTTCATCAATTTCTGGCATGGGATCCTGTTAACCCACACACCTGTGAAAAACGGATCAAACTTAAAAAAAATAAATAAATCTATAACAAAAATCTTGCCTCTTCAAGAGCAGGAGTTAGAACATAAAACGAAGAATTTAAATTAAGGTCTTGATATGTGCACACTTAACAAATATTTGACAAAAAAAATTCGAAAAACGAATTAAACTTTTTGTTCTCTTTTGCACCATTTTTTTTTTTTTTTTTTTGTAAAATTTAATGAATGTAAAAAATAAACTGGTAAATGGTGCTTGATCAGGCAAACGTTATGCAAAACCAAACAAATATTTGCTGAGTGTAACAATAGTTTGAGTATGATTTCTTTAAATTTGATTTAATTGAATAAACTTCTGCATTTTTCGAAGATGATCAGCCATTTTCTTGGAATTTGAAAAATTTGTTTTTGTCACAGATGTTAAAGAAAAACAAAACAACAACAAAACAAATTGTAACGAAAAACTCAGAAATAAGAAAGTAAAAGAAACACGAAATTATTACATGGAACCAAATAAAGAAACCATACAACTATTTAAAGAACAAACGTACAAACAACTAATTCAATTTAAATTCGATTGAAATAAAATAAATGATAAAAAAAAGAACCATTAAGGTCATCAAAATAATCATTCACTCACCTTTAATCACAGAAAGGAAAATTAAGAAAATTAGACCGCAACGAGGAAAATAATGTCTCGCCTTGTGTTTCTGGCGATGATGATGTTGGTTCTGTCGATGCCTCTGGTCCAGGTGATTTCCTTTTTGTGGTCGTTGGTCTAAATAAGACAATCGTAATAAACTTAATAACGACGATTGTGACCTGAGAGTTGGTCGGCGATGAAATTCTTGTTGCTGCGGCTTTTTATTTCGATACATTTTGAATTATATTTTTGTCTTGTTCTTCGCTTTATTAAAATTGATTTTTTTCTATTTCTATTTTTTTTTTTTATGCGCCAAACATTTTCGTTGGAAATTGAATTAACAAATTAAAATTCGTCACATTACTTGGCTTATTTAAATTTTGTTTATACCCCCACAAACACGTATTTATATCACTCACACTTTCACTGACTCTCGCACACACGAACATGGCCAGCTAAGCGGCCCGTAGAAGATACTTTTGAATGACTTGATTTGTTTTTTATTTTTTTTGTTTCTGTTAAATTATTTTGCTCACTTTTTAGAAATGTATTTAATTTATTCAATTTAGTTTTTTTGTTTTTCAATATTTGTTTATATTTTTAAGGGTTTTTAGGGAATTTAGGAAAATAATGCAAACAACAACAAAACTAATAAAGAAAACGACCGATTACAAAAAAGTGCAAACTAACGATTTCAATTCTTTTTTGTGACATCAGTACGGACAATCATGGTTTTAAATGTTCCACTTTCATTTTGGGGTGATTTGTTTTTGTTGTGTTGTTCACTGCCGCCCTTGATTTTTGTTTAGTTTGGTAAAGACTCTCATGGGTGTAATATTACAAAAACCAACCTCTTCCTTCGCATTTTTCTTGTTTCCTTTATGATTCTTTAAAATTGTTTAAAAGGGACTTTTAACAGCCATAAAAAGAGACTTTTTTATGTATTTGTTTATAGGAAAATAGTTCTGCTTTTAGGGAGACTATTACAAATGCTCCGTCCATTCCTAAAAAGAAAATAAAATAAAATTTTTAGTTCACACTAAGTGTTGCTAAGATTGGAATACAAAACCAAAGTAAAATTTTTTGCTATTTAAGTAAAACAAATACATACTGAGACTTTTCACGATTTCCTAACTTTCTAAGCTAATCAAACTAAAAATGGTGTTGACTTTCAATTCGTAATTAGAAATTCTTTAAATTAAATTGCTCTTAATCTAATCTGTGAAATATAATTATGGCAATTTAATAAATTTCTCCAAGTGAAATTTAGAGAGTTGCGAGAAAAAATTAATTAAATCACGTTTTCAATATAAACTGTTTAAAATAAATGAATGAACGTTATGTGTTGTATTGTAAGTAGAAGAATGTTGTTGTGTCTAACAATAAGTTATTGAGATAAAAATTTCATTTATCATTTCATTCATGAACGCACACAAAAATTTTTCCAATCAAACCACGACAAAGTTTTCGTTATTTTAAAATTGTTATTTATCCGTTTAATAAAATTTTTAAGGAAAATTCCATAAGAAAAGTATGTAAATTATACTGATAACATTTAAGTGTAAGCACTTTTTTCTAAATTTTTGACAGAACCGAAGTACGAAGTTTAATTGAATTTAAAATATCTAATCAAATTGAATTAACTAAAGGTGGTGTCAAAACGGCATCTGATTTTGACAGGTCGAGCTTATTTGTTTTGATTTGTTAGTGTTTTGCTCAGAATGGTTGACATTTCGAGCTATAAGCACTTACAATGCAATGCAAAAAACCCTTTGTTTTTTCTGTTGTTTTTGGATAGTTGTAGTTCCAACACCACCTGTAGTTGAATTCGCCTTGATATCAAATATTAATCATGAATGAATTTTATGAAGGGATGTCACGTTAATAGATGTCAGTCTGTATTTTCTGTAAAATTGTTATAATAAAAACTTCTCGTATTTTCCAATGTTTCGATAACTTTTGACCCCTAATATTTTTGTGTAACTTCTTTGTAATTTCTAAAAAAAAGTCAATAAAAAATATTTTTTGAAGACTCTGAATTCCCTTTTTATTTTATAACCCAACTCAGCCAGAATTTTGTAAGTTAATTTACGATTAAATATACATGTTATATAATAGTTTGTTCTTAAATAAAATAAAAATAATTAATATCAAATGATCGGATTAGAAAATGATTTGTGTTCTTTATCTTTATCTTAATCTATATTAGGGAGCAGCCGATGGTGAGACATTTTAAATTTTTTTAAAAGGTTTTTGAACAAACAATTTACTTTTCAATGGTTATTTTTGCATAGCAACTAAATCAAAACAGGGAAATCAAATTTGTTTCTTTTTATTCTTAGCCGTTTTTGCTTCTTTTAATATGACCAAAAAAAAATGATTGCTAAATGTGCGAAATCAAAATATAATCATTCAAATGTTCGTAACATGACTTTTAAGAATTTTTCGTCAGTTATATTTTTCACAGGTTACGGAGAAAAACATTTTTGGGAATAATTGCAAGAATGTCTCTTAAACAAGGATGTAAGGATGATTTGTAAGTCCAAAGACTTTTATAAATAAATTGAAATTGAAATAAGTCGTAATGGTTAAGAAATCCAAATCACTAAAGACTCTTTTAGAAGAGTTGCGTTTAGGGTCCCATTTTCTTCCGAAAAAACAGTATTTTGTGACTCGAAAGCGTGAGCATACGAGTCAAAATAGATTCGATTTTGATTGAAAATTTCAATAAATTCTATCTCGGGTAGTAAAATATTCTCTTATTGCTAAATCTTGTATGCATTTGTTCATTTAAAGATTTTGTTCAGCTTATTTCAATTAAAATTTGTGAGAACAAAAATAATTTTCATGAAAATTTTGGTTTTCTTTGAAAACGCTACAAAATTCATACGCAAAACTACTGATAGATTTTCTGACGCTATTCCGCTTGGTTAAATGTTTCAAACATTATTGGAATATATATGAAAATAAAATCAACGGAGATAGAGAATAGTTCAGAGTCCCAAAATATTATTAAGCTACTCAACATGACTCTGCATTCTGAAAATATTGAAGATGCGGTCACTCCTACACTTTGGAAACTCTTTTATAGGTTAGATTCTTTGTGAATATAATTAGAAGAGAATTTGAAGAGAATGAACCTTTGTCCATCCTACGCTCTGATTCAGCTAAAGACGAAGTCCAGAGATGAATTAGATCTCCTTATATTTTAAGAAACGCATATCCGCTTGTTTACTGGCGAAACCGCATGTTATTTCTAAAAATTGTTTTTAAAAATAAATTTTAAATTTTTACACAGAAAAAATTCTACAAAATCAAGGCCCATTGAAAAGGTCTGCGCAAGAAGCCCTTATGATCATTGTTTATGTTCTTTTTAGTTGTCAAAAGTTGTTAACATGTGCATGTATACGTTTATGGTATGCCACACATACACGTTTTTTCCTTTTGCTTTGAATATGTGGTAGTTAATTTTTGACAACTAAAAAGAATCGTTTTTTGTTTTTGTACAAGTAAGCAGACCTGATAGATGGGCCTTGTACAAAATATTTCACCAATTGAAGCATAAGTCAAAAATAAAATTAGTTATATATAAAAAGTTAATCAAGTAAATCAAACGTTAAATCAAGTGAACCGAATGTTTAATTGATACTATTAATTTATTTACCGGAGTTATTCAATGATACATAATTAACAGCTGTATTCGCCTTATTTTTTCGTGATGGAAGAATTTTCTGCATCAGTCGAATTATTTAACAACGTTTTTCTATATTTATTGTGTAACTTCTATTGGTATTGAACAATTTTGGACCTACAGCTAAGTAATTTTGGTTTTACTGATAGAAACACTGTATGATAGATATATTAAGCTGCACAGCAATACATTAAAAAAGCTTTATACTTCCCAGTTATTAAAGCAAGTCTTAAGTCGAAGTGAATACTAGCGTTAATATGTATTTTTAATTGCAATAAGCCATACTACAAATTTGGAGAACATTTCTGTAAGCAACAGAATTAACACTTCATTAAACAGGATTAACTTAATTAAATGTTTGTTGCAAAATCCCTTTAAAAGCGTAATTAGATGGTATTATTTTGTATGTGTTACGCCAATGAAGAGATAAAATTTTTAATGTGTTTGGATCTTAAAATGTATTTGATCTAAAATAATTTACATTGCGTTAAGTCTTTAGAATAAATGTATTCTATTTAAAACTAGAAAATGTAAAAACTTTACATTATTATATTTGTGCTGCATGACTTGGTTTTGGCTCTGAGATTGCGATTTCATTTCTAACATTTATCCTATTCCTTACTTTATGTTTTAAAAGAAACTTTTGTTTTTTTATTTTTTTATTATTATTTTCTTTAATAAATGTAGATATAATAACAAGCAACAAAACAGAAAGTTTGAAATTTTCCCCTTCTTTGTTTTTTGTTGCAAAATATTTTTACTACATCTTTATTTTACAGCAGAGCGAAAGCTAACAAATGCGTTAACTAGATTTGCATAATTTCTTTATTGATCTAAAAAAGTTTACACAATTTTCTGAAGAAGAAAAAAGTAAAAACTGAAACTTTTAAACGGAGTCAGTATGTACGCAGATGGTAACAGAAAGTGTAAGTATTTGTGAAAACATGATTGTATATGTGTTTTAATTTAATGATTTAAGGCGAGTGTTGTAAAAGAACTTATTTTAGATGTGCTTACATGTTGTAGATACATGATGACGCAATGAAATCAGCAGTTTTCTTGTTGAAAAGATTCTGTACTTTTTCGTTTTTATAGTCGGTAATAATTTAATTTTTTCATAAATGTTTTATGGCGTTTCACTGAGTCTACTTACTAAAACAAACTAGGTACGCGAACTCATTGTAAGTATATTTTAAATTTACATACATTTTTTTTATTTTGTAATATTTCTCTTAATGTTGCAAGATGTATGTTTTCATTGTTTTACAAAGGCTTAATTTTTTTGCACATATATGTATGTAGGTGCATATGCTACATTCATAGTTTGCCTTCGCTGGTTGCTGTTAGTAGTGCATATATTTATTTTCTCCCTAATTCACATGAGACAATAGTTTCACCTTGTAAAGTTTGTATGATGTTGCTGTGTTTATCTAGCTTTTTTTCTTTTAAGAATTTATTTGTTCACTCAACATAAAAACACAGGCATTCTACTTCAGTTATGTGCAGAACAAACGCACGCACTCACTCTCAAAAACAGATGCACATTTACACTTTTCCACTTACTATGCATGTAAAACATATGGTCGCCTTAAAGTATGCCTTTATTTATATAGAGCTTACACAACTCTTCCATGCACAGGTACATACATACGTATGTATCCTCAGTTGCATGCTCCTCGTATTGTCACAAAAACAACAACAACAGAAAACACTTTTAGCATACAGCCACACGGTGTAATATTTCGTTTTTTTTTGTGGTTCCAAAATTATTAAACGTAATGGCTGTGTCAGTTTGCTTTAATTTCTATATTTTTATTTTTTTTATTTTCTTGCAAGATAATAAAATATAAACTCTTTTCTAATCAATGTAATGAGAATAAGATTTTTTACACAATTTTTTCATATTTAATACATTTAACACTATTTTTTAATTAATTTTCTGGCATAATTATTATATTTACTTCCATTTCGGATTACTTTTAATTTGTAGAATTTATAACATTTTTGTTTTCTTAATGCATAATTGAGAAATTTCCCCGCGTCGGAATCTAAACGCGTGCTATGTTCACGACTCGCAGGATAAAACTACAAGTATTTGTCTTTATTACATTCTACACAGTTTGTTGTTGGTACATTTTCACAAACCATATACAAACACACCACACAATAAAATTGGAAGAAGAAGAAGAAATACAGTGAATACTCAATGAATTTATGTTCTGTTATTTTTTGTTTTCCTTTTTATGTGTGCATCAACAACACTGTTTGGTTTGTACAATGTTGATGATGCTCTTTCTTCAATCACTTTTCGGTAACCAACGTTGCCTGTTACTGTTATTGTTGGCAACTAACTTTACTGTCGCAGTTGCTCTAATATTTCTTTGAACGTCTTGTTTGGGCCACAGGGCAATGTTGTATAAATTTTATAATATTCTCCAAACACGCGCTGATTGCTTTAATTCTCATAAGCAATAAGAGACTACAAACGAACGAGTATTCTTCAAAACTTCTGCTCTCATTTCCTGTTCATGATAACATTATAAAATCTTTCTTTTATACGTACATGAGTATACAGCATGTAACGGAATTTAATTTTATGTTTAAACTTCATAGATAATAGGCTTCTCTTATATGTATGTAGAATCAGTATAAGAGGTTTAATTTCATAATGACTTCAATTGAAACACATTTACAAACATACATACATACATATGATTACATACAACGATGCTTATAAAAACAATTTCAAGAAATATTTTATTGCAAATGTAACAAGTTGAACGTTACTTAAACAAGGCATGCACAATTTAGAACCTCTAATAGATCAATTGCAGCAACCTCAAAAATTAATGTTGCGGTAGTTTATATCAACACATTATTTTCATTAAATTAATAAGTGTATAAAAAGGTAAAATTTTTAGAGATTTTTATTTTACTAATTTAGTTTTTTCAGGATTCTTTTATAAGAAAACCATCTGAAGTATAATATTTTTTTAGGTTCCTTCCTTGCCCCTAAAAGTAGTTTTGCTTAAAAGTGTTTAACGTTATCAATTTTGTATTTCTTAATCTTTTTTGAATTTTAGATTTTTTTTCAGTTCATAACATTTGGTTTTGTCGACAAATAAAATTTTCTACTTACGGCGAACTGGTTAATAAGTACATGGAAAAAATGACGCAACAGTGTCTGTCGCCGAAATTAGCCAAAAATTGTGTAATTTTCTCATTGCTATTTTCACTATATTATAAGCTTTAACATTTTTTACTCTGGCTTTACTCTGGATAGGTCAGTTTAAACCAAATACACAATTGAACTCATAAAATCATGCACATGTTTTAAAAACTGGCAACAAAATAAACAACAATATTTTGCTAAATATTTGCACAGGCCTTTTAAAGAGAGAAACAAATAGAGAGAATGTAAATTCCCAATCACTGTTAACGGCCAATATATGGTGAATTAACTGAAAGCAATTGGTGAAATTTTACTCTATAAAGAGAATTTTTCCCTAAAGATAAGAGAGTAGGAATTAAATACTACACCATTTACTTATGACTATTGATATATGACTATTTTTAATATATGACAAGGTTTCAACAAGTGATTTTGGTTGAAGGGACCAAAAGAAATATATTTCGGCAGTGCAGGGGTATAGATACAAATGCTGCAATCTACATTTTTTAGGAGTCATTTCTTTCCCTATTATCCTTCTCACCCACTGGATCATATTGCCTCTACCATTCTTCTGCATCCAACTCTGTTATCGACTTCTCGGTCGATATCGCTTCAATTATAATTTGATGAGTTCAGGCGTATCTCCACCAAAGTCTGTAATAAATTACATACAAATATCTTCATAGATATTCGCGCTATTAGAACGAAGTTATGCCATTTAAATAGTTAAAACAATCAGAAGAATACAAAAAGCAAGTTTGAACCCAATTCACTTCGATGTTAAGGAACAAAACCGAAAAGAAAATTGGAGATTTCGGTGTTTGTTACTTCACTTTGTTACTTGGCTTTTTTATACCCTAACCATAACTATACCGATCGACTCAAAATCACTTTCTGAGTCGATTGTCTGTCTAAGTAACCTTGCGCGCAATATACAGGTCGCCATTTTGAAGTTAATTTGATGAAATTTCGTACATACGTTTCAATTGTAATAACGACAAAATGATGGAAATAGTGAGAATCGGTCCATAATTTCATAAAGCCTCCACACAACTTCTTTCGGAAACAGTTTTTGCGCCCATAAACTCTCTTATTATATTGGTGTTTAGTTTAAATATGGCTCGAAAATTTTTTATTGCAACATAAATACAAATCGAAATGAAGTGGAATTGAAATCGAACGAGATTTGATCCAATTATTGACAAAATTGCTGGAGTTTTTTCTGTTTTTAAGAGCTGCTCTTGTAAATATAATTGGTACTTAAAGTATGAAAATATAAAAAGGAATATTTTTATGAACTTTCTTTACAGGCTCGTTTTTAAAATTTGTTCGGTTTTAAATCCACTTTATTTCGATTTACAGAACATACCCATGTGCAACAAAAATTTTTTTTAAATCGGTCCATATTTGACTATAGTTCCAATACAACTACCACTGCCGAAAAAAAGCTCTAAGTGCAACGACTGCCTTATTAGTATCGTTATTGGTATTAAACTTGGTAACGATAACTGTTATAATAACTACTATGTCATAGCAAAACTTTGCACCAAAATTGATTATACGTCCCATATAGAACCACCTCCCGAAAATCACCTAAATACAAAAAATCTCATTTAAGATGGTATTTAACACAGAGAACTTTCATATGAATCTTAAGTTCTTAACATAATTTTGTTCTGCCGGGCCCATGATTGCCATGGGTCCCAAAAATGAAAATTCGTCTCTTAATCAGCCCATACACGATTCATCTCAATTGTCAACTGAGTCGGGTGTTGTCCAAATCAAAGCGTGTATGGCTTTGTCAATTGGTTAGTTTGACGGTTGTCGAGTTGGTTGAAGAAATATCAAAAGATTTGGATTTTTCAAGTTGACTACTAAGACTTTCAATTCGTTTGTACTGTGTGTGCTCGAGTCTCTTGATCAGCTGTCAATATTATTGTTTGTAGTTTTCTTTTACAAAAAAAAGTAAAGTATCATTAAATTTTAAAATTAATTTAAAATCTTTCAATTCAGTTGATGAAGTGTGTGGCCGAGCATCAATTCAGTTGAAATACTCAGCGTATTAATAATATAGTGTAGGGTATCATATTGTCAGGCTTGAACGACTATACTACAAAGAAATGCTTACATTTTATTGTTCATTTGCAAATATTTATTATTTATGTTATTTAATTTATTTTTCCTTTTAAAAACGTCAAAAGTAAAACAACAAAAAATTTTCAACTTTCTCGAAAATGATAAAAAAAAAACTGCATTTTGGTTCATGCCAAATAAAATTTTAAACGTAAAATTATTACACTAAAAACAATGAGCACAACCGACGTAGCAGCCTTGTAACAGTGACTTGTAAAATTTCGCTATCTCGCTTACGAAAGGCCATGATTTGTATATGTAGTGGGAACAATAAAGCAATAATGTTTGAAACAAAAAGCACTTTTTAACTGGAAGTAATAATCAGCTTTACACACTTAATTTGTTGTTGTTGTATTAAGGGAATGCCATGATCCAAAACTTACAACGAACCTTTTTAAAAAGCCAAAGGTAATAAGCTTTAATCGCAAATATCACCAAGTTCAGTTACTATCAGTTGTAACCGCCAATAGATATTGTTAGCTGGAAGTTTAAGCAAAAGTTATTTTTAACTGAACTTGGTGAAGTTGGCCGCTAATAGAGTAGTTGTACAAATAATTATAAACATTTGATTATTTAAACAAAAAGGTAAGATAACTTTCAGAGCTTTATAAAACTATGTTCTCTAAAACATAATAAAACGATTTTAAGACGGCGATAAGAAACAAGAAGCAACCTTAAAGAGGTTGCCTCCGATCATGCTATGAGCCCGATTTCAGTGTTAGGGATGCGGGTTCGATCCCTGCTTCAGATAAAAGTGCCTATTATGAACAAAATTCGATTATCGACAGTAGTCGAATTAGCTGATCGAACGAATTTTCATTTGGTATTATGGCTCGCATTCGATAAAAATTTACTATTGTGATTTTGTTAATTCACAGTAGTACATTTTCGATCAGCTATCACTTAAAATAAAAAATTTTTGTTAACAAATTTTTAAAATAAAATTAAAGTTAAACGTGACCACGGCGGAATTATGGTGGTTTTTAAATAATTGAGCTTCAGTGGGGTTTCATCCCACTTTTTTACATGCTGAACTTTGCTGCAAATCATTTGGTCAAAAAAGAATTTTGTTCCATAAGGAATATGAGCGTTTCCAATTGCTGTTTACGACGTTGGACTTGCATAAAATGAACAAAACTGATAAAGAATATGGTATTTGGTATACGAACACAAAAAAAATTCCAATAGTTAAATTTTCAACAAGTTTTTTACATTTATTTGCACCGTCGAAAGCAAATTTGTTTTCGTTGAAAAATTCGATGCAAAACGACAGTGCTGCCAACTCATAATACCAAATTAACATTCGTTTATCGAATGTAACTCATAACAGGGGCTTTAGGCTCCTTTCAATAAAAGTTGTCTTACTTAATTAAAGTTAAAGTAAAATTTAATTTTGTATTTGTGCTACTCCCGTCTTTAAGAAGGGCGCAACGACAGTTATCTTTACCTATCAGGTAAAACTATTTTGATCATTTATACGTTAATTGTGCCTACGTTAATTAACTATCGAAATACGTTTTCAAATTATAAAAACCGTAGACATCTATACACAGCTAGATTCATATATATTTGTAGAAATTACTGGCATAAGTGACATTTGTAACTGCCTGCTTTGGAAAAGAAGTTGTTTAATTTTTTTTCTAGCTAGTCTTACGTAAGCGTGACGTTTCGTCGCGGATAAACCTAATTGTATTATGAAAAATGCTCTCCGTTTTTACGTATCAGCTGTGAAAGCTGTGTGTTTAAAATTATTGATAAAGCGAACATTCCATGGAAGTGAATGTCATTTTTAAATATTTTTATACAAAACGCACAAAACGCACAAATAAGAAAATCTAAAAATTTGTTA
This sequence comes from Pollenia labialis, assembly GCA_949318255.1. NCBI lineage: Eukaryota > Metazoa > Arthropoda > Insecta > Diptera > Polleniidae > Pollenia > Pollenia labialis. The sequence goes on along the minus strand of OX439143.1, from coordinate 851,454 downwards.
AATATATAAATTTTGACAAATTTTCTGTTTTCCTTTTAGCGTAGCCACCAACCATTCCAGTCGACCGTAACATTTTTATAACTATTCTCTTTTAAAAGTCCTTCATCTGAAAGATTTTAGAAATCCTGTAAGAAAAAGGAAGTGTGGAAGGGCTTGCTCACAATTACAACCTGTGTAAAAAATTAATAAGTATGGAGTGCAGTGAGGAAAGCTTGTGAATAAGGCCTTTTATAAAGCCTCTTTACTCATTTTTCCACCAATGGGAAATAATAAAATACAAAATTTATATAATTTTGTGTGAACATATCTTTTGTACCGAATTAAAACCAACAGTTAATTTCAATTAAATGTTTGAGCTAAAATACTTCCGTATCGATTAGTAGACGCACATTTTTAGATTATTTAATTTATATAATTTATTATTTAATACTACAACAACATGATTGTAGAGCATTAAATATTTAACTGATAAAAGCCCTTAAATACTTTGATTGTATTAATCATTAGATTTTTTCTCTTTGTGGTTGAAATGAGTTACAAACCAAATTAATGCCAACAAATTCTGTATTATTTTATCATCAACTAAGGAAAAAAACTATGCAAGTATAAAAATAGTTTTAAGCAGAGAGTAAGAAAAGTTTTTAATTGAAACAATTTGTAACAAATAAAAGCCTACCAGCCTCCCACACGTTGCCCCTGGCTTCGACATCAAAAGCTGACTGAAAATGATGTGTCTGCTTAAAAAATATATTCAACGAAAATATTACACTTGTAATAATGCCAACAACAACAACAATTTCCCTAGAAAATTTAAGCTAAAATGGGAGAAAACTAAAACTTTTACTACTTTTACTTTTTCTATTGATATTGTTAACAAGGATCTGTGTTTGTGTGTACGTATGTGAAATAAACCGGCAACCATTTCGCCTCTCATTGTTCCATATATTCGCTTTGAAACAACTTATGAAAATATTTTTTATTGGAAATGACTTTTATATAAAAAAAAAACTTCACAATGTTTAGCAGATCCAATTAAAACTTATGTAGTAATAATTTAATTTTTTTAAAATGAAATCCGCACAAATGTTCATTTATTTGCAACTTTGCAAACAAAAATTTACCTGATTTTTGTCTTCAGTTCTACCTCCAACTTATCCGTTTTAATGAATTTTCCATGTAAATTGAGACATTCAATTACTTATAGAAACCATATGAAGGATTATGACAATTATAAAATCATAATATGGTTTTAATATTAATAGTATGGTTCTGTACTGTCAGAAACATAATTTCTCTGCGTGTATTCAAGTGCACACACAATTTCCTATAAGAATTTTTTTCCATTAAAATTCAACTTAATTAGTACCAATTAAATTAGAGCTTATCAAGCAAATGTGTAAGTTAAATTTTCAATTTTCACAAAATTTCTAGAAAACATTGGTGCCTCGATTGAATCGTTGTCAGTTATTTAGTCTATGAGTGAAAGAGTTGCAGGTTCGATTCCCGCAAGAGACTCTGTTAAGCATTTATTTGGAGCATGTTTGAATGTTGACAATTTTATCTGTGGCTTGGTGCTTGAAGGCCCAATGTCAATATTTTGTAATTTAAAAAATTTTCTAAATTTTTCACAATAAAAAAGTTTTAAGAGGGTCAGCTTTAAAAATTTTCAAGTCAGAAAATAAGCACCAGTCAACCTACTTTACATATAAAAATAAATATCGATTTGAAATTTTTACAAAATCATTATCTTGCTATATTTACCCATTTGAAAGGTACTGATTAAAAAAAAAGAGTTTAAAGTCAAATAAGGACCAGTCCCATATACATTTAGCATAAAGATTAGAGCAGGCTTCGGAGTTGGAGTCGGAGTCGGACTTAAAAGGTTTCAGCGGTTAGAATCGGAGTAAGAACTATTTATTGACGTCTCCACAGCCCTGGTCATAAAGTAAAGATCGTAGCTGTTTTGTGTTTATACGTCTCTACTAAAAAAATCGTATTTTGTGAATTATGATTAACGAAATACGAAAAGCAGTAGTTTACATGTATACATGTATGTATGTATGTATGTAAATTTGGTAAAAGTGAATAAAACGGGTTAGTATGGAAGTAAGTTAACAACATCTCAGACATAAAAATACGCCAATTTAATAAAAAGAAAAATACATTTGTAAAACTAAAATTTCGAAAAATAAATATAAAAAAAAGTTGAAGTTATAAATAAAAGCAAATCAATATACCAATTAAACACTCAGTTGCTGTTAGAAAATCAAACAAAAACCTCAATGTATTCAAAGACACATTTTAAACCCACGTTAACTGTCAGCAGTACTAAATACATCCTTGTCAAATTTATTTTTGCAGCGTTAATTTGTACATCTAAAGCTAACACAGAAGGTACGCATTGAGTATTGCAAATAAATGAACTGTTTTATTTTAAATTGTTATTTTTACAGAAAATAAAGTGAAATTAGTGCCTTTAACGGCTCAAAAAGTGTATCAACTTCTAGGAAGATCCAGAAATTTACATGTTATTCCAGAGGGAAGAGTTGCATCACAAGGGATTGCTGCCGTAACCGGCTTTACTCTGGGCCTTATGAAGGCTTTGGGAGCCGTATTTCTTTACGATGTAATAACCGCCAACATAACAGAGGTTGCAACAAATCAAACAGTAAACACACCTCTGTATTCGACCCAGGAAATATGTTTTGGCTCTAGGGCCGATAAAAGTCTTAAAGCAGCTGAGGCCGTCAAAAGACCACAACGACTAAAAGTACCAAGACCCAAACATTCGAAGAATATTGCAGACCCTTCAATTTTGACTCTTTCTGCGCCCGCTAGCCAAACCTCCCGACCTACTGCAGCGATTACGGTAACTGGCTCTTTTGATGAATTAAATCTAAAAGCGGTTTCCAATATGAAAACCACCTCGAGTGCCACAGCCAGTACAGATAATGATCATTCCATAACTTGTATTGTAATTCAAAAACCAAAGCTTAAATAACAAACCCAAAATACAAAAATAATTTGCTTCATTGTCTCATGTTTTACTCTTTTTGTTTTCCTCTATTATGGCAACAAAAACTCTGCTTAAAGAAGTGTGAAACTGATGTGCCTCATTAGAATATTTTTGGCACACTTTCGCCACACACAATAACGGTATTGAACAACAAACCGGCCAATTTTCAAGTTTTAATTTTTATATAATTATGCTAATGAGATCACAGCAGCATACCGGCTTTAAAATCAGAGTGTTTTACCTTTACAACCACCTATTAACAACAGCACTATGCTGCGTTAGTTATGTTAGTCTTGTTCTTGTTGTAAAGCGCTCATCGTTATGTCGGCATAAGACACAGCTTGACACAAGCTTGTTAGTTATTGATGTCTGCTACCAAACACACCAGCAATTATTTGGTTTTATTCAAAAAGCAAATAGTGGAGAAAACGAAACAAACTAATTTTTAAACACGAAATCACAAAAACGAACAACTTCTCAGTACATATAAATTTAAAAAAAATACGAGACTTTTATTAAAATCTTCTTGATAAATTTATGTTTTTCATTCAGTTTTTATTACACAAATATGAATTCAAACGTAACTTTGAAGAGATCCACACCACACTCATTAGCAAAAGAAAGTTTTTTTTTGGTTCTGTGGCCGGCTGGCGGTGAAAGTGTCGTTTTCTCTTACTTCGCCATGTCAGTTCATAATTTGGGCAAAAAGCTAAAATGTTTTTAATATTTACTATTTTTTTTTTTTTTTTGTTCTTTTTCATACATAATATTTTACGAAAATTTAAAAATTCCAAAATATTAGATAATAATGACGAGTTAATCGGTTAATGAGTTTTTGTGTTTTTTTGAAAACGAAAGAAACAAATTTGCACATTTTAACAATCACTGACCGACATCACATCATGAACTTTTAACATTTGTTTTCTTTTGTTTTACACCGCCGAGAAGACACTCTTAAATGTTACTTAATCTTTATACATATTTGGGTATTCAATGAATCGACGTTTTGTATCGACCGAATAATCGCACGGATAATAATCAAACAATTTAATACTATTCGGTTAATCGAATAACTTAAATTTTGTCTAGTTTAGAAGTTTAAAAATAAGACTAAAAAATTATATTTTTAACACAAAATTTTTATTAAAAACAACAACAGTTTATGAAAAGTACTTCATGTAATAAAAGAGGAAAACTTTTTAAATAAATAATTGCAATTATTATTATTATTGTGGTTATCTTGTTGAATAGTTTATGGTTTTTAATCCAAATTTTGATATTTCAATGAGGCTTAACTTCATCAAATTTAATTATTCATAAAATTATTTTTATGAAGAACGGAATTTTACAACATGAAATTAATTAAAATTTATTGATAATTTTTCATTCTTGACTGCCGTGGGAATTGAATCCAGGCTTTCATTGACGACTGCTGGCAGTGAATAGTCAAACATCAATATTTAAACCAAATTGTTTTTAACCTTTGGTAGATCGAAATTTGCTTTAAATGATTATAATTGATTTGCATGTTCTTCTTAAAGTCCAAAATAGATTCAAAATTTAATCTAATCTTCTAAAAAAAATCTTTCAAAAAAATATACAGTTTAATTTTTATGTTTAAAACGATTTCTTTCCTTTGTTTTGATGACACTTGATTTAGAAAATATTCTTTTACTTATTGTTAACATTGGAGAGATTGAAAGTAAAGCGTTATAAATCATATCATTTTCTTTTTCTTGCCTTTTCTAAAACTTGGTAGTATATATTCCATTATACCACTTGAATCTCTTTTTTGGTTTTTTAATAATTTTAATAATCCCATCAACAATAAATTTCAAGTGTTTTTATCAATAATAAAAACTGGGAATTTAGCACGAATAACAAAATCTTTTGAAATTTAAATTTTGTATTCCCAAAAATTGAAATTACTTTTTGATAATAAACGGGCAGGTGCACGGCCTAAAAAACACTTAATTGACAACATCTTTTGTAAGTTGTTGTTTGTTTTTTATTTTGTTTTTCTTAACCTACTTACAACTACAATTAATGTTGAGAGAATTTCAACTAATTGTAGCGGGGAATGTAAGATGAGATGAACGCACTGTTTATTGTTGATGTTGTTTTGTTTAAACTTTGATATTATTACAAGTAGAACTGTTGCTATAAGTCTTATACGTTTAACATTTTTATTTGGTTTAATATCTTTAGTTTTTCTAAAATCTTTATGGATGAAGTTTCCTGATGATCTGGCCTAAGCAACCAGTGAAATGCGCATAGGAATAGCTTATCCCATCAACAATAAATTTCAAGTGTTTTTATCAATAATAAAAACTGGGAATTTAGCACGAATAACAAAATCTTTTGAAATTTAATTTTAATAATATAAATAATCTTGTTAAGGTCTGGCAGAAGGTTGTTTTTATTCGTCTCAAAAAAAATCATCTTCTTCATCTAAATCATTGTGGTAAAAGGCTCAGCTTATTTTTATACATAAAAGAAAAAACAAATACTGTGAAAAACAAATTTTCGATTAATCGACATAGATTATTCGAATTATTCGTTAATCGAAAATATGCAATTTTGAATTATTCGATTAATCGAGCAACGGTTATTCGTTTGAATAAAAATGGGCTGGGTGGACGGAGGAGGAGCAGTACCCCCCATACAAAGAAAAAAATTAAATACCGAATATCTAAAGATTAAAGTCTTCAAGCTCTGTAGGATCCACCATTTTGATAAGCTACACCTTTCAAAAAGGGGGTTTCTCTGTGTCTTTTTGATAAAAAAAATAAATTAAGAAATAAACATTATTAAAATTGTCTTGTCTTCTTGAAATATTGAAAAAAAATTTAAAATTTGTTTGGAATTTTTTCACTTACCTTACTGCATCTCTGTATGTCCTATTGCGAAGTGCATTAATGTGATCTTACTTTTTAAAATGTATTATTAGTGCTTCGAAACACAGGAAACATTTTTATTTAGTATTCACTACAAAGGGGTTTCACAATGGGTACTGAAAGCGATGCAAATGAGTGCAAAAATTGAAAGAAAATTTCAATTAAAATTGTTTGTATATTCTTGTGTATAATTGTAAGTGCCGGTTCGCACACGTCAAGTTTGACTCGTCAAGTCTTTAGTTTTTAGGAGAGAAGGGAAAAGAGAATGCCATTTATTTTCCCCTCTCTCCTTAAAACTCAACACTTGACGAGTCAAACTTAACGTGTGTGCAGATCTTAAGGCGGCTTATATTGAACCTTTGGTTAGTTTTGGACCTACCAGTGCCATGACACAGCACCTATCATAAAAGTTACTGTCATCATTATGTCATCATTTTATGTCATCACCAACATAAATAGAATGTTATGGCACTTAAAGCTATTTTTGGGAGTTGTATTTGTATGGGAGCTAAAAGTAAATAACATTAAAATATTTATTACATGTTCTTATATCCCACCTCAATCAGATATAATAACTTATCAACAACACATTTTGGCAATGGAACTACTGGCCTCCAAAATAAGTTCGGGTGATTCAAAATGTTGAACCTTAAAATTGCAACTTCCGAAAATGTATATGCATATTATTTCATTTCTGAAGTTCTTGACTTACAGAATACGACTTCCAAACACCCGAAATCTTTCCGAGTTATAGTTTTTAACCCATATATATACCCTATACCCTATGTGCTGCAGTAACTTTAAAAAATGTTGCGACTTACCCAATAATATTTTTTTTTGTTTCTGTTGCAAAGATAAGACATTGTTTTTGGTCAGATAAGCTAAAAAAAATTTGATTACCAAGTTAAGTGCAACAATTTAATGGAACACCTTTTGTTGAAAATTTGGATATTTATTGAAATAAAATAAACCACCAAGTCAATAGCTGTTTTTCAGTTTCAACTTATGTTGAACTGAGTAAAACGTTAATCCACGTCCCAAAAACTCTCCTATGAAATTCATAAAATCAGGAAGGGTAAACCATAAAGTAAATATTTTAATTAAGTTTATATTTATAAAAACAGACAAGTAATCGGCTGATCTATATTTATAAAATTGTAACGTTGCTGACTGATTCATCTTCGCATAGCCTAACAACTGAAGCTAAAAACTTTAAATTTGGACAGGACAACCTCCTTTTTCGACAAATCGATCCACTTTTTCAAATGTTTAGGGGGTAAAAACGGATAAAGGTTACCGACTTTATATCTCCGGAACTTAAAGAGATACAAAAAAATTAAAAAGAAAAATAAGCGGCAGATGTCTGGTAATTTTTTTAAATTCGGCCCTTTTAGGAAGTAAACGGGTGATACCTGTATTTTGAAACTTTTTTGTCACCCCATCTATATTTTTACAAATAAATATAGAAATTAAGTTTATATCACATTCGAAACTAATCTAAAAAGTCCAAATACGAATTCGGTACTTTTTCAAAATTCGAACGTTAATTTTTGGGCTCCCACTGCAATATTCCAATTTCTGATACTTTAATGGGCAGAAAAAAGTTTCTTAAGCTTTTTGTTTTACAACTGGCACTTTCTTTAAATATAGTTAATATGGTACCTATAAACATAAAATTCAACATGCAACTTCCTCAGTGGATAAGAACCTGTGAGTGAATTTTTTGTGCTTTAACTAGTATTTTTGGAATTTCCGTTAGTATTGGACCTAAAAACATAAAATTAAACATGCAAGGTCCTCAGTGAATAAGAATCTGTAAGAAGTATCTTTTTGGTACTTTTTGTTCTTTAACTGGTACTTCTTTAAATTTTCGTTAATACTACACCATAAACATAAACATAAAATTAAACATGCAATGTCTTGAGCAGGTGAGAAAACCTTCTTTGTACTTTTTTGTTTTACAACTGGTCGTTATTTTAATCTAGAAATATAAACTTTGGCATATAAATACGGATGTTAACGAAAGAAAGGGAGACGCTTTCGAAATGGAGTTATCTAGTTTTTGCATACGGCCACATAATTCCAAAACTTTTTGAGAAATGCATTTTAGATTCCTTGGTTCATCAAGTTTCACCGTTATTAACACCTTTTCAACACGGATTTCGTAAAGAATCATCAACTATGACAAATATTTTGGAACTATCAACTTTGCTAAATGAAGGATTTGCCAACAGCCAACATACCGACGTTATTTATACCGACTTTAGTAAGGCATTTGATAAGGTAAATCACAACCTTCTTCTGACAAAATGTATGTAAGCTGGCTAAAGTCATATCTTTTCGGCAGAATGCAATGCGTAAAATTTTGGTTTTCAACTTCTAAACCGATATTGGTAAAATCCGGTGTTCCGCATGCCTGAAATTACTAAACATTCGCAGACGATGTTGTGATGGAATTAAACCTTATGAAATGAAAACATATGCGCTTTTGTAGAAAACGTAGAATTATAAATAATTATAAACTGACTACAAAATCGAGATAGTGGACACAATTATGGATCTTGGCACTTTACTGGATGTAAAATTGGATTTAATTCAACACTTAACAATGACTGTCAACAGGGCTCGTTGTACTCTGCCTTTTTTTAAACGTTAGGCGAAAGAATTAAATGATTCTTTCGTCCATTATCATTTAACATTCATTCCACGTCGTACGGTGCGGTACTATGATCCCTTATTTATAAAAACTTTTCGAACTAACTTTGCTATGGCAGACCCATTTAGAAAACTGTGTTGTTGCTTTAATTAAAATTTTAAATTTTTTGATTTTTATCCAGATGTAAATAAAAATTATATTGCTGAGAGAATTGTGTATGAGGTCTATATGAAATCTTGGACCAATTTTCACAATTTTTAATAGGCATCCTTTTTGTTCAGCACAAACGTAGAATATCTTGTCCACCTTTGGTGATGAGGGTATAAAAACAACATCTCATCTAAATAGAAAATTTTAAAGTATTTAAATTTCTTTTGGTTTTTATAGCAACACCACCAAATGTAGAGCGGATATCATGCGATTGAATCATGGGTTATGATTAAAATTGCTTAATCCCGGTATTTTAGGAATTAAGGCATTTCCGAATTTGTTAACTTAATTTTTTTGTTTTACCTTTTTTTATAAAAAGAAATTCATCGTGACATTCCTCCTTTAGAAAATAGGGAACACAATATTGATCGCTAGTATTTATTAACTAACTCTCTTAATACTGTCATTGAAAAATCTAATCTAAGTCTAACAAGTATAAAGAAATTTTAACGTGCGAAGTGCTAAAAAATAATTAATGAAATAGATGTCGTTTGAAATGTACAAAACATTCCACTGGTGCACCAAATTCAAAATTTAAACTTTACTCTTTACAGGGCTAGATTTATTAAATTGTTTTTGAGAGTGAGCATAGAACTTATGGAGCGATTTCACGAAACTAGGTAATGTATTTTATACAGTACATAACTCTAACCACTGGTGGTGGGTATAAAAATGTGTTTTTCTAAAAATCAGATTTTTATGGTTAAGTTCAAATTTCAATTATTCATTTTAATTCATTTATCAAAAATGTTAATAGAATTTTACAAATAAATCAATTACTAGCATGCTCTTATCAATTAAAATATTAACCTTTTATAGTTTGAATCAATTTTTAAATTGAATCAATTAACACATTGATTGAAAATAGCGTACGATGTTTTGTATCATATTTTTAATTAAATTAATCATTAAATAAGAAAAAAAACATTAATACAACATTACTAGCTGTATGGTCCCGGCGCTGCTCGAGTTTTTCTAAATAAAAAAAAATTAAATACCGGAGAATTTTGTTAATAACTTGACCGCAGCCTTATCAACAGGGTCAAAATTTTATTAGGAAACTTATTTTTGTTTAATAAATATATTTTGTGAATTTCAGCCAAAAATTTAAATATCACGACAACAGAGCCACCCATCGGGATTTCACTTAAGAGAAACCCGGCTAATGACTAAAATAATTCATTGTTCAAGTTTGGTGTCAATCAGTGCAGCGGCTATTGAGTTCTAGGAGCACATACACAGCACAAATGTTTTTATATATGTGACCTCCGAGAAAAGGGACCAAGTGTGTGAAAATAAGGTTTTGAGAAAAACGTTTTTCATCTTATTCTACACCCTTTTAGGAACGAGAATCCACTCTTAATTCCGAACCCGTTTGTGGACACACTAGGTCCCTTTTCTCGGAGAAGGTCACATACATACACAGAAAAAAATACCAATGTAAAATTAACATGGAAAAATGTTGATTGAGAATCATAGTAAATTTCTGCAAAAGTATGCCCTTTATTTTTTAATTTATCATTATTTCATATTAATTTTAAATGAAATATATTAAAATAATTTTAAATCAGACTTATTAAATATTATTCACTGTTAAAATAAATAAAAAAAATATTAAAATATAAATAAATATGGATTCAATATTGAATCCATAAAAACCTGTTTTATATTAAAATCAAAAGTTTATCTTGTTAAATTAACATGCATACATAGTTAAGTATGTTAATTTTTTTATTTTCATTCTTAAAATATGTTATAAAAGGAAGACAATTCCCGTATTCTTTTAATTAAAATTATTTAGTTAAATAGTACATCAAGTTTTCAAAGGATGTAGAATGAAGACGAAAACCATATCGGGCGATTCTGCTGATGCTTCTGTTGACAAAGGAGAATACAAAATAAGTGAAGCATGTGTTACAGAGATAAATGTATTGAATTATTCTTAAATAAATGCATATGTTGGCTCTGAAGCTTTTCCACACTGTTATAACACACTCAAACCAATTTGATTCTACATGAAATTCACGTTGTTTCAACTTCAAATAAATTTCATTCCACGTGATTCGGATTGTTATTTCAATATAAATGACATTTTGCTCTAACTTTACTGCAATGTTAAATTAACATGAATTATAGTTATTTTAAAAGAAAAAAAATGTTCTTCGCAAGTAATTGTAAAATTAGGTTGCATTAACATGAAAAACGTATGAAGCAAAATCAACACCGAAAATATTTAAATCAACCTTGTTTTCTATGTTTTTAACTTGATATTTGTCTGTGTGTATTTAACTTTCAAATAATAAATTAAATATAACACTTAACTTAATACATTTTTTAATAATTTATCTTTAAATTTTCAAAAACCCCGAATCCGTAAAAATCCCGATATCCCAAAAAATCCCGGGATTCGCGAAAACCAGTCCCAATTGGCATCCCTAGATTGAACAGATGTGTTATACAAATACAAAAAATGGTTCTAGACCAGAGTCCGGAAAAAACTACTGCATCATGCTTTTTTCTCTTTTGATCTCACACCTACGTGCACAAACTAGAAAACCGAATAGTCTCGCTTCAGCTGTAGCTAAATAAAACAAAAATGGCTAAATTTATTTACATAATAGCTAAATTAGCCATACAGACTGACACACACAATTTAAAAGAAATCTCTCTAACGGTTCAACTATTTATATCTGCAAAACAAAATGTTTTTAATTATGGCAACATGCAAATATTTGAGTTATCCCATTGTGGCTTTGAAGTTCATTAAAGTCATAAAATACCACAGTTAATTATGCCCAACGATTATTATCAATAACCCATCAAAATGTCCAAATAGAAAGAAGTGGACAGAGAGAGAGAGAAAGAGAATGAATTAAACAATAAATTAAAAATTAAATAGATAAAGACAATGGCGATAAAGGCAGGCAACAAAAGAAGTTAACGATACTTTCTTCACTTTTTTAAAAAGCTTACATGGCTAGCATAAACACCACGTTATAAATTATGCAATCTTTTTTATATTTTAATTAATAAAAGTGAAAGACGGACAGACAGTCAGAAATATTTGTTAATAAAAGCAGATAACGATCAAACTTAAATTTCAGTTTCAATTCTTGAGCTGACACTGTAAATTTGAAATTAAGATCCCAACTTTGTCTACCTTCTTAAAAAGAAAGAACTTCTCAACTACAGGATCACATAAAATGGAATTAAGGACTATACTTAGCCTGGCCGTTATTTTGACAGTTTTTGCTGCTGCAACTGTTAATGTTGGTGGTAAGTAGTGTAGCTAAAGAAACGGGAAATTGCGGATTTTTGTATGTAATTAAATGGAAATTTTTCATTGCCAGCTGCCAAACGTGTTATTTTGCGTCCACTGTCAGCCGAGGAAGTTGTTCGAATTCTTAAGAAAGCAGGGCGCGAAGATGCAATACCAGAGGGGCGCGTTGTTACCCAAGGAATAGCTGCTATGACCGGTTTTGCGTTGGGCTTAACGAAAGGCATTGGCGGTTCTTTACTCTTTGATTTGGCTACCTCAAATGCAACCACACAATTCATCAACAACTTTAATGTCACTGGTATGATGGCCGATTTTCAGGGTCTTAATACGACGGCTCTAGCAAATATGTTTAAATTGGGTTCCGCTTATAATTCGAGCGATATTAGATACAAGACTACAGAAATCTGCTTTGACACACGTATCAGAGAACCCGCTGTAGAACAGATGGCGAGGCAAGCAATTGTCGCACCACCTGCTGCATTTTATACTGATTATACTGATTATACAGACGCAATGCGCGCCACAGGTGGTACTGGCAGTGGCACCAATACTAATACAATCACACAACCTGCCACTGAGAGCAGTCAGACATGTATAGTACTACAAAAGCCCATAGTGCGTAAACGTCGTTCTTCACATCGTAAACGTAGACGTTGATGAACAGAACAATTTATGCCGGTTTTCACCATAAAACTAATCTAGCTAATTTATTCAAATTACATTAATTTATTTTTTACAAATAATTAAGATTTTTACAATTTCAAACAAACGCTGAAATCCTTGTTACCTATCGATTGAGCATTATTGGAAGCACAGTTCTTTTAACACCACTGTGCTAGTTGCAAAATAAGTCAAGCCGGGCATGGCGTTTCAACATAATTAGGGTACGCTGAATCCAATGGTGCTAATCGTTTTTTTTAGGTTAGCTCTGGTTTTCGAGATATACCGTTATTTCGAAAATGGAGGAGGTTGCACAACATATATTCGCGTTACTCAAAAACGGTTTAGTTGATTGAAATTACTAAAAAACGAAATTCCGCAATAAAATATCCTTTAAGAACAAAATATGAGCAGTCGTTTTAGAAACATAATTTTTTTTTTTTTTTTTTGAAAAAAATTAGTTTTTTTCGAAATTTTTGTTTTTTAAAAATTCACACAAAATTGGAAAATGCAGCAAGTCTATTAATTTTATGCAGACATATAAAAAACGAAGATACAAACAAACAAATTAATTTTATTCACAAAAGTCTTAAAAGTTCAATTAATTATCAAAATAATTTTCGTGGGAATACAAAATTTAATTTAAATGATTTTGTTATTCGTGCTTAATTCCCAATCTTAATAAAAACATTGAAATTTATTGTTGATGGGATAAGATATTCCTATGCGCATTTCACGTTTAACAGTTTTATTTGGTTTAATATCTTTAGTTTTTCTAAAATCTTTATGGATGAAGTTTCCTGATGATCTGGCCTAAGCAAACAGTTAATTGCGCATAGGAATAGCTTATCCCATCAACAATAAGTTTTAGTGTTTTGATCAAGAATAAAAATTGGGAATTAAGCACGAGTAACAAAATCATTTAAATTTCAATTAATTTAAGAATTTCATAAAACCCAATTTTTGTATAGGAGCCCCCCTAAGAAGTGGTGATAAGGGGCAAGAACGGCTCGAGAAAATATTAAGGACAAAAAACTAATTGAGGTCGGTCATACATTATATCTAGGGATGCCAATCCCGAAATCCCGAATACCGAAATCCCGGGATTATTCTAAAAATTTAAGTCCCGAATCCCGGGATTTTTTATGTAAAAATCCCGAGATTTATATGTTTTTTATATTTAAATAAACGTGAGTGACCCTGTCAAAAATAAGTTCAAAAATAAAATATTAAATCATACTGGCAATGAATCTATTTTTTAACTGGTTACAAAAAGAAGTTGCAAGTGAATAAATAAATGTTACATGCAATGCATTTTGTACCACAGAAATGAAATCAGAAGATAAAGTTCTGTGTGGCCTTTTTTCTAAGTGAATGATAATAGAACTGCGCACGCACAATGCAAGTTGTGCAAAAAGGTGTTAACAACTTTAGGGAATTCTACAAAAGGTCTTTTGACACATTTGCTTAAGTTTATTTTATTAGATTAATACTTGCATATGTATATATTTGATATAAAATAAATTAAATATTGTCATATAGCATATATGTAGCTATTTATTTACGAAGTGTTTAATGCGATCACTGTTTTCGTCGGCAGCATATGTTTGCAATAAAATAAGGTATCGATAAAATATAAGTTTTAATACATAATTTTTCCATATTACTTTAAAAGAATACATTAAACTGTTTTATTAATATTCTTCATGAATTTATTTGTTTTAATACTTATACATAAACATTTTATTATAAAAATGTCTATAAATTAAAAAATTGGCCTTCATATATGAAATCCCGAAAAATCCCGATCCGTCCCGGGATCCCGTTTTTTTTAATAAAAAATCCCGAATCCCGGGATTCAAAAAACCTGGTCCCATTTGGCATCCCTAATTATATCTAACTAGGGGCGGCTGACTCCTGGTCATTTATGGGACTTTTCTTCAATATATTTCTAGTCTGCATTTTGCCCCCTTAAGGAATGGTGATAGCGGGTAGGTGTATTCAAAATAAATGATTGAGATGAAAAATAAAGTGGGGTCGGCCATACATTTGACCCATCTATGGGTATTCTATGCGCTGCAGAGCCCAAATTTAAGAATTACAACCACACAAATATGGTTGTGTAATGAGTTGGGCAACTTGTCTAAAAAAGTGTCAATTTCGAGCACAGTATGTTATTCATAACTGTAATTCATTATTAGCATTGTAGGAATGAAACCTGATTGTCATTAAAGACTGAATCGTTTGCATTGCTTTTAAGTGTCAATTACATTTACTCTGGATTAACTACACAGAAAAACTGTTTGCAAAAAAATTATTCAATTAAATAATTAATTGATGTACATTAATTATTCAATTAATTTTTTGTTTGCAGCAATTAATTTGTTTAATCAAAACCCATAAAATTAAATGTTTGTGCATATGTTGTGTATTGTTTAGTTAATGCAATAAATTTTTTAATTGACTAAATTTGTGTCCCATGACTCGGAAATACAAATCCGTTAATTGATATAATCAATTCCTTTGCAGGGGCAAAATTAGTTAAATATTTAATTGTCTGAACGAATTGTTTAATTAAAGTCGATTTTCTATTTTTTCTGTGTACACTTTACACACACTATAACCACCTTGTCTTTATCCATAAAAATTCGATTATTTCTGTTAAAATATTGTGTTCTATGGTCATTGTATAAGTGGCTTAAGAGCAATTGACACAAATTACGCATATAAAATTATTTTGCTGTTTTACGGGCTTATTCCTCTAATTTACAGCGTTTTATAACTCAGATGGTTTCTGGTTTTATGTTTTAAGCAAATAAAGTCCGATACGAGCCTAAACTTAGAAGAGTATCAAGACAGGATTTCTGATAAAAGAATACTTATGCTCTTAGAATGAGGTGTGTTCAAGATCGATCAGCCGTTATCGAAGATGATCTTATCGATCTTGAAGACGATTTTATCGACACCTCCATAACTCGGCTTTGGGGTGATTTAAAAGGAAGAAAAAACAAAAACGAAGGAATTGCGCGCTCGGCAGCTTTTTAATAAAATTGAAATTTAACAAAAAAGAAAAAACCCGCCCTTAAAACCAACTTAAGTTTTAAACAAAACAATAAGTTGGAATTTGTTCAAGGTATTTGTAATTATTAAAAAATATGCCCATTTTCGAAATTGGAAACTTCAGATTAATTGGAAATGTTTTTATTTAAGATATTCTATTAAATGCAGTATAATTAATTAAATGCAAGATAATTTAATGTTTTTCACTGAAAATAGTTAACAAAGCTCCAAAATACAACACTGTTCTGTATAATACAGAAAGGGCGGTCACCGTAGGCGGAGTTGGGCAAAATACATGCTTTGATGTATTTAAAATACAAAATACTTTCAAGTCGTGCATTTAAAATGCAAATTACTTAATACAAAATATTGTTTTTCATTTTAAGTCAATGTACAATATATGTACTTGTAATAGTAACAAAGGGGCGCCTTAGCTTTCAAACGAACTGTTATGCTGCGCTCACTTTATAAAATTTTACTTTGAAATTCTGTAATTAATTCGCGCTCATATTTTCTAATAACCGAAATTGCCACATATGGAGTGAGACCATCCACATCAGAACATGCAGACTCTATTGTATCTAGAAAAATTAACTTATTTGTGTAGTGTACACGCTGGTGAATTCATGCGACCTTATTTATTTAAGAAGCTTTTTCTTGAAGAGTTAATGAAAACTCTCACTTCAAATTTTGAATTGCAGGGATAGCAGTGTCCTTGCATACAATAAAATAATCATCTTCTTTACTAGAACTGATGTATCTACTGCTCTCAGGCGTTAAGCGAATTTATTTTTATTATTTTTAAGATTTGTATTTAAAATACAAAATACATAATGGAAATGTATTTGACATACAACCCAGCAGTCAAAAGAATAAGTAAAGAGGCCTAATAAAAGGAATTATTAAGCATGCACAAGCCCTCCTCGCCGCATTCCATACACATATATTTTTTACGCAGGTTGTCATTAGGAGCAAGCCCTTCCACACTCCCTTCTTCTTTCAGTAATTCTAAAGGACTTTCAATAGAAGGTCTTTTTTTAGCCCTTCAAATGCACGTCTTTAACAACGCCTTTTAAAAAAGGACTGTTAAAAGGAATTACAAATCTGTACTGTAAAATGGGCTGCTATGAAAGTACTCTAAGAATACATACAAAAGAAGTACAAATTGAATACCTATAACAAAAGGGTTTTTAAAAGGACTTCTAAAAATTTAATTTTTACATTCATACATACATCGCGATCTTAGGACAACAAGGTTCTATTTGCACATGTATGTATGTACATGCATTCATACAAGTTAAATGGTAAGAATGCAAAATAGAAAGAACCGCCGATTGGAAAAGCTACCACATCTTTTAATTCATATTTTTCTTATCAATTTTCCATTGAAAATGTCCTAGTTGGATTAAATTTATGTTTTAAATGGATTTTTTAAAAGTTCACAGAAAAAATATTTTAACAATTTATAATAAAAAGTTCCAAGATTCATTGATATACATAACTACAAACATAAAACATTTTTAATTTGTCAAGTAGATTCTTGAACTGTTCTCCAACATTTTTAAAATATATTTTACATTTCTTTTTATGCGTGATCTTGCTTTATTCTTAAATAAGCTTTAAGAAGAGAAATTAATTGCAAGAGTTTAGCATTCCTAAAATTTTCGCATAAACAATTGATTTTTGTTAAAACAAGTTAGAGTGCTATATTCGGCTGCGCCGAATCTTTAATACACTCCACCGACTGTTCGAATACTTCAGGAGGGATATCTATATGATGTCTATTTATTATTAATTTATCTTTATAAAAACAGACATCAGCATTACAATTAGTTGGTTTGAGGTTTAGATCTATATTAAATTATTTAGCAATTTAAACTAGCTTGAGTAACATTTTCAATTAAAATTTTGTTATGATAGCATTATTTTTTATCGGTTTTAGGCGTACTAAACTGTTTTCCGGGAGTAGTGTTTATATGGGGCCTAGGGTAAATTATGGACGAATCTTTACAAAATTTTACAGCGTGATTTCCAGTCGAATAAAACAAATTTTTGCAAAATCTTATCTCAATCCGTGCCTTGTTCCACCATTTATGTCATTTTTTGTAACAAAATTATAATTTTTTTAGGTGGTGGTTCCACATTTTGATTCATAGCTCTGGTCCTACTGCACCGATTTTAATCCCAAACTGCTTGGGATAACTACAAGCAATTTGGCACGAAGTTTGTTCATTTCTTTTGAGTTGTTCGAAAGTGAGCGTGTTTTCAACAGACGGACAAACAGACGGACATGGCTAAATCGACTTAGAATCACTCAAGGACCCAGAATATATACACTTAATGGGGTCTGAGATGAATAATAAAAAAGTTTCTCACGGAATGACAAACTTAATATACCCTCTTCACAACTAATTGTGGTGAGGGTATAAAAAAATAAGGTTGATCACAAAATAAGCGAATTTTTCTTTTAAAAACTTATTGACGATTTAAATGTTTCTTGAAAAATTTATTGTTTGTTAAAAATATATGTGATGAAAAAAACTAATTGTTCCGTTTGGAAGTTACAGGCAAAAAAAATACGATCTTTGGTTATTATTCGATTAAACGCTTATTTAAGGAATAATTTTTTTTTTTTTTGGGATTTTCGCATAAAATAACAATTTTACCCAAAAAATATGTGTGGTCATAAAATAAGCTTCTAATTGCTTCTAGTTTTCATAATCACAATCTTCATAATCAAGAATATGAAATAACAAAAATTAATTCATTCTAAATTTAAAAAGGTTAGCTTAGGTTGAAAGGAAGACGAAGCATCAAAGGTGCAACATCATACTTATTGGAAGTTGCATCTTTGATACTTCGTCCTTCTTTCGACTTAACATAACCTTAATTTAATTCTTATGTTTACGTCCAGCCAAATGGCATACGAAATTTATATTAATCATGGTGATTGGCGCTCTTCTAACAAAATAAGCACTGCTATTTCTCATCATTTAGCGGGTATGGCCGCCATCATTCAAAATATTTCGACAACTTCCTTTCTCCCTTCTTAAAGAAGGCAGTAGCGAATGTGTATTGAATATTTTGGAAGGTCTTTCAAAAAAAATGTATACCTTATAGAAGGCATGATATCATACGAATCGAATCATGTAGAAAGGAGTACAGAGGACTGCAACTTGCAGTCCTTTCAATATTTGCCGCTGGGAAGATACGTATTTTTATTTCAAAAACAGAAAAAAATATTTTGTCAAAATTTTATAAAAATTTATTTTTAAATTACATATGAAAAATAACGGCGAAATTTTAATAAAAAATAATGCAAAATTGTTTCAACAAGTGAAATAGTGATAACATTTGGTGTTTTCATTCACAGTTTTCAATTTTTATTTTGTGACATTTGTGTTAATTATTTGTCCCAAAAAGGTGTCGAATTCACACAGCACCAGTACATGTGGGTGTTAATTTAAAAATTAAAAGAGTTGCGCTACTTAATATCAGCCAAATCGACCTACAGTTTCACTTACTAATATGCTCCCCGAATAAGAATTTTTATATGATAGCTAGTGCCCCCACCATAAAAGCTAGGAAGCAATTGGCTTTTCAATAGTACACAGAAAAAATTATTTTTCGAATTCAAACAAAAAATTTGTAGAATCAAAACATTTTTTGTCTGAAATCGGTCCTACAAACAAATTCGCATATTCAAACAATTTATTTGCATGTTGTTTACTAAAAAAAAACACTGATTTTTTCAAACAAATAATTTACAGAATCAAACAAAAAGTTTACTTAAATTCATATAAATTTCAAACAAATAATTTTGCTGAATCAAACAAAAATTTTTTGCACAAGCAATGACGCGCACCCAAGCCATCACTGAAGGAGAAGATGAAGGCAGAAGCAGAGCGGCGGCTGGCTTTAAGACACATGTTTTGTTGGAATAATTTTTGAACGAAGTCTTGTTTATACACACAATGTTTTTCTTCATCACTCACTGTTGCTGTATCCTTTCCTTGGCTAAAGAAGAAGAAATGTAACAAACAACGGCAGCAGACCGACTCGATATGTTTTTCGTCATCATTTTATTTTTGTATTTGATGTATTTAAGTAAACAGTTTTCAAAAATTGAATACGGGATTTTGTTTTTCATTCTTTTTTTTTCCAACTTTGAAACCAACCAAAAATTAATTTTGTTTCTTATAATGTGGTTGTGGTTTCTGTTGTTGAAAAAGAATGAAACCTTTTTTTTACCTGCTATTTTTTTTGTTTTTTTACTAATAACCTCGTCGCGCTATTTTATCATCTTTCTTCTTGTTGTACTTTTTTAAAGCGTCCAAAAATAAACTGTATGTGTTTTGTGTTGTTGTTCTTATATTTCACATAAAGAAGTGTTGCTTACGATCAAATAAAAAATGCAAAAAACGACAACATTAAAGAGCATTAAATATTTCATACAAAATTATGAAAAATTGAAACCAATAGCGCGTATATTATATTATTGAAAAGTTGTCAACATTTTTGTTGGTTAAATAAAAATCAAACAAAAATATTAATTGAATCAGTAAAAAAATTTGTAGAAATTAAAAAAAATTTCAAACAATCGTTTGTTTGAAAATAATTCGGCAATAATTTTTTCTGTGTATAG
Organism: Pollenia labialis; assembly: GCA_949318255.1. Lineage (NCBI taxonomy): Eukaryota > Metazoa > Arthropoda > Insecta > Diptera > Polleniidae > Pollenia > Pollenia labialis. Next base: position 831,030 of record OX439143.1, on the reverse strand, counting down.
TGAAGCGTACATAAGATTTGGCATAGAGCACTTCTACTTGATTATTTTTAATATGCGAATTTATTTTTTAAAAAAATCATTTTGTTTTTAATCGAAATTATGCGTTATTTTCTTTTAAATTTAAAAGTATTCTCTTCTTTCAACAAGTTATTATCCAACCGTTATTAAAAAACTTTTTGACTAGCAAAAGAATTCACAACAAGTTAGATTTTTATTCGGCCATACCGAATCTATGATATTTATCACTAGGAATTAGATTTTCATGCACTAAAAAATTGAAAATATGCGTTTAAAATATGCACTAAAAAATCTAAAATATGCAGCCAAACAAAAAAAAATATGCACGTAAAACTTAAAAAATTTCCAAAATTTTTTCTTCCACATTGTTCATTTTACTTTCTGCAATATCAATTAATTTCAATTGAGTATAAACTATGTGAACAAAATCCCTCCTAAGTAGTTATTTTATTACCAATATATCCATAAATGGAAAATAAAAATGCTACTTTATTTCTAATGTTAGTTATTTAAATTTAATACATCTTTTACTTTCTTAATTTCATAATCATCGGTATCAACAAGCTTTTCTAACATTCTTAAATTACTCAAAGTTTTTTGAATAGAATTCTGAAGCATTTAGCCGTGGGTCCATCTTGTTACTACTGGCTGAGGTGGAATACTACCGAATTGGCTTCTAATTTTTATGCACCGCGGTTTAACTTATATTCGAAGCAAGTAACTTGTGACAGTTTTGGTTATAATATTTAAAACCCATTGGAAACCTTAACCATGTAAGGTGCTGTCGAAATCTTGAAAATCTTGTACTTAAAGCAACGCTCCAAAATAATTAATTTATTGATTTTATGATTTTTTTTGGACGTTTTTTTTGTGTATTTAAAAATTCTTTTAAGAGCTTTTTCCATAATATTCAAATCAAATAAAATCACTCAAAAATGTCAAAATATTCGTCAAAAGCCTAAATATGCAAAAATATGAATTTTCACCAAAATTTGCAACAATATGCAAAAACAAATCGATGCCATTTTAAGGCAAATTTAATGATTCGAAAAGATAATTGGTCGGTATCGTTCTTAGACTATCGACAAAATACATGCATTTGTATGGAAATCGCATCCCTATTTATCACTATCAAGGTTGCCAATCTAGCCATTTTCCTGCTAGATCTGGCGGTTTTTTTCATCTAGCGATAAAAGAAAATAGCTAAATTTTATCTAGCCGGAATATCTAACCAATTTTTTCTTCATGGCCATTTTTTAATTTAATTTTTGTAATTATTTGTCATCTGATGAGGGCTGGAGAGGGCTGGAGAGGTAGATGGAAGTGGGCTCCCGCAAAACTTGCCTAAACCTACTTAAACAATCATGCGAAATTTCAATTCAGAAGTCCAAATTATATGACGATGATAATCATGAATAAAAGCAAAATGTATTATCTCTTCTGATAATCGTCTATCGAATCTCCAAAAAAATGTGGTGAAAAATAAAATAAATCCCTTTTAAAATTTCTCGTATGCAGAAGTTTGACTCAGCCTCATGTTCCACAAAAACAGCAAGACCATTTTATTGTCTTGAAAACACAAAAAAGTGAATTGATTCAGTGGGTGGAAGACGATGATGTGAGGGAACCGAAGTGGCAAGGCCTATAAGATATTTTATTGCAGCTTTAGATAATGTTCTAAATTGCTTTTGATTCTCCACCCAATAAGTTATCCGTCTAGAGGACTTTCCTTTAATGGTCGTGCATTTTAATGCCTGAGCTATCAATACCACCTGCTATTCTTCTTGTTTTCCCCCCCTTAACTAATCCCGGGAAGCTCTACGCTTGTCTACAGGAGACCAGAGTCTTTGGCGGAAATCGAACCGCCAACCCCGGCATTACATTGCTGTTATTCAGCGCGAGTTATTAGCAAGTAAACTTGCGCCGATAAATTGTGAATATGGCTGATTTAACATGTTTATTTCACATGCATTTAAAAAATAATAATATCGATATCGATATTTCAAGACTATCGACAGTACTATTGATAGTTTCCCAGCACTAGTGTCAACGGATATTCCCTGAGCCCAACGTTTCTGATTGCACTGACAGCAATTTAAGTGCAGTTTGAACAATTCTAGAAGATGAATTGAAGCATATGCTATGTTATGAAAGTAACAGTAAAGCAGTATATAGTGGACAAGAGCACCCAAAAAAACCGATAAATGAAATTGGAGTTTTTCTTGGAAATCCTAATTGTTACAGATTATGCTTCAGTTCATTCAGTTTGTTCAAATAAAAGCGATCTCAAAAGTTAAATGGTTTCGGATTCTATTCATAGAAATTGTTTTGATACGATATCGTCATATATATTGTATTTTAAATGTAAAACAAGATGCTGATAAAATCTACTTATATTTGCTACTTTATATTTTTTCATTTTACTTTTATTTGTGTAAAACGCATTAAGTAAAAAAATTAGTTTCTGTTACTTTTTATGTAAAAAATGGCATTTTTTATTAAGTTTTGTTTAAATTAATGTAGATAAGTTTTATTTGAAAAATGCAAGGCTCAAAAATTGTATGGACTGTCAACTGTTAGGCATATGTCACAGCCATCAAAACCGATTCTTTTTTTTAATCTAGTATAACTCATTTATTCATTTTAGTTTTGAAACCCTAGAAATTCATTACTTTTCTTGCAGTGTTTCAGAAACTACTTTAAATCTACTTTGATTGTATCCTTTTTTTAAAAGTTTTTTTATCACACATTTATTTGTATTGTATCTCACAAATTTGTCAATTGAAAAATCACTATTTAAATTCGACGAGAAGAAGAAAACTCTTACAGTGAAATCTCCAAAGGCATCTTACAGAGAAATCTCCAAAGGCACACAAATAAATAACCTCATTTATGAGTTAAGACTAGAAAATATATTATTAAAGCTTTGTGGTCATCTTCATTATTTGCTTGTTTCGAAAACTGATGTTTAAAATCCAATAAACAATTGATTGTAATTCATTGATTCTCACACATACAACTGTCAATGTAGTTGTACTTAAAGTAAGACAGTGTTTACTTTTGGCTGGAAATTTAACATATTTTCCCGTTTTGTCTCCGCTTTAACGCTCATCTTAACTGCTTAAGAATAATATGTATCTTAAAGAAATATCAGCAAAAATAAAAATTTTCAACTGCGTTGTAAAGTACATGTGAACTTTATATTCGTGTGGCATTTTGACAAAACACCTTAAGTCGAGATAAGATAGCAAATAAGTTAAAAAAAAACTCGGTGAAAAAATAATTTTTATCAAATAATAACGTAAATATCGTTTATAATACAAAATTTTAAAGATTAAAATTTTTTTCAACTTTTTTAATTTGACTTAAGACGTTTTGTCTAAAAGCTACAGATATGTACATATTCATGAACATGTATATTTTGCCAAATAACATTTTTATAACTTTTTAAACAGTGTCGCTTTGTTCTCATCTTTGTTACACAGTATTTACCATGATTGTTTTATTTGTGGCTACAAAAACAAATTCAATATTTCAACCATAAGTTGGTCTAAAGTTACAGACAACAACAATGATAAAATAAAACATAAACGCATAAGAACTTTACAATTGCCAATAATTTCGATGCAGCATCTGTTGCGATAAGTGGAAAAAGTGGAAAAGGAAAAGAACTTTAACTACAAGTACTTGAAAATATAAAAACAGCAAAGACACTTCAACAGCAACAGTACATACACATGCATAAGTTTATTGGAATTTATGTGTTTAGTACCGGCAGCATTACAAGTGCCAATGCCAACCAGGACAGTCGGAATAACAGTTACGCTCTTAAGCAGACACAACAACCAAATTCCTACAAATTTATACAACACGAAAGTTTTCTCAACCATATCGAGAGGAATTTCTGTTGCAACTTGCAAAAGAGAACGCAAAAACAACTTTCCTTTTCCGAATGTCAAATAAAAAAAAAAACAAATAAAAATACACACACATCCACACATCAAATTATTAAAACAGGCATTCAAGTTTATAAGCCGTTCGTTCGTGCTGAACCCAAAAACATCATGACATTTTGCTTTTTCCTTTAAGTTGTTTAGTCGAATATGCGATTTCGTTCTCTCTTTCATCTGTCGCACATTCTTTCCTTTGCATTATTTAATTGTATTCAAAAATGCACACAGAAAAATTATTCATGAAAATTAAATTAAAGTGCATATCAGAAGAATTCAGATACACACATAGGGGAAAATTCGTTCTACGTAGCGGCTATCAAGCGTGGAAGTATAAACGAGACAAAAATACAAGTCAATCATGAGAATGACTTCCGCAAAATAATAAACAACTTTGAAGCACTTAAAAAAAACTTTTATACATACCAACTGAAAAGCAGTAAAGGTCTTCAGGTAGTGATCAAGGGTATTGACTCATGTGTGGACCCAGAAGAGGTTAAAACATTCCTAGAAGAAAAAGGCTTCAAGGTAAAACATGTTGTAAATATTAAAAATAGAGAAAAAATTCCCCAACCACTTTTTCGAGTGGAGTTTGAACCCGGCGACGTAAAACTTAAAAAAAACGAAACGCATCCTATTTACAATTTAAAATATATTCTCTACAGAAGAATAACAATAGAAGAGCCGCACAAAAGAAATGGTCCCGTTCAATGTTTAAACTGTCAAGAGTATGGTCATACTAAGGCATACTGCTATTTACCTCCTGTTTGCGTAGTATGTGGTGAATTACATGGCACAGTTCTTTGCGATAAGTCTAAAACCGACCCCAACGTAAAAAAATGTAGCAACTGTGGCGGTAATCACACTGCCAACTATAGAGGATGCCCTGTATATAATATCGTCAAGCAGTCGGTTGGACCGAAAACTAATCCTCCCCAAATGCAGGTAACAAATCAAGTAACCACAAATGGCATACAGGCTCCGCAGCCTGGTAATACCAGAACATCCTATGCTAACGTTCTCAAATCAAACCATGTGCCTATGCAAGGTGCCTCGCCAAGTAATGATGAAACTCCGGTTTCTAATTTAAGTCGTCTAGAAAAAACCATGGAAACATTAGTGCAAACAGTAAATAATTTTACAAATACAATGGGAAATATGATGCAAGAAATTCTTAGAATGCAATCGATGTTATTGCAAGCTGTACTTAACAAGCCATGAACTGTTTAAAAATTTGTTTTTGGAACGCAAACGGCATCCGCCAACATAAAAATGAATTAGAATATTTTCTTAAAAGTAAACAAATTGATGTCATGATGGTTTCTGAAACTCATTTGACCTCAAGAAATAGTTTTAAAATTAATGGTTATATACTGTATGATACCAAGGACCCTCGAGATAGAGCTTGTGGAGGTTCTGCCATTTTGATAAAAACTCGAGTCAAACACTACTTAATGTGTGATCATCGTGAGGATTATCTGCAAGCAACAAACGTTTGTGTTGAAGAGCTAAATCGAAACATAGTAATTTCATCTTTATACTCTCCACCTAGATTTTCAATATCAGAAAGCCAATATTGTGAATATTATAAATCACTAGGACCCTGTTTTCTGGCCGCTGGCGATTATAATGCTAAACATACCTTCTGGGGGTCACGACTTATAACACCAAAGGGTCGTGTTTTGTTTAATGCAATCTCTAAAATGGATTTAAATGTGGTCGCGAGCGGACAGCCAACATATTGGCCTACTGATCAGCAAAAAATCCCAGATGTTATAGATTTTGGCGTGGTTAAAAACATCCCCACAGAAACTATTCATGTTGAAGCTTCCTTAGAATTATCCTCCGACCACACACCTACTGTTGTTACTATAATGAACCCCAATAGAATTGTATCTCCGACTGGTTATTTTGCGCCGTCAGCCACACAGATTAATTGGTTAAAATTTAAAAAATATCTCAGTACCCATTGTACAGAAAATATTCCGCTTAGAACACCGGAAAATGTAGATCGCTCTATTGTTAATTTTAACAGTTATCTGAAACTAGCTGTTCAACATTCTAGTACTGCCCCCAAAAAAACAAAAAATATTAAAATATATTCCACAGATGACGAGCGGCTCTTGACTGAAAAAAGGAGAGTTCGTAGAGAGTGGCAACTTTACAGATCCCCGCAACTTAAGAATTTATTAAAAGAGTGCACAAAAAGGCTTAGAAACTTACTGCAGACCCAGAAAACGGCTTCTCTAGAAAAATATCTTAAGGAACTTGATGCAACTCCACAATCTGACTACTCATTATGGCGTGCGGCTAGAAATCTAAAAAGACCAGTTATATCAAAGCCACCACTAAGAAACTTGAATGGTAGTTGGGCAAGAAACGATATTGAAAAAGGAAATCTGTTTGTGAGTCACTTGAAAAACGTATTTACACCAAATTTATCTAACGATACTGTGGTCGAGTTACCACCTGTTGCTGCTAGAGCTGCTATTCCCATAAGATTTGAAATAAGAGATATCGAAAAGGCTATTTGTGACTTAAACACTAAGAAGGCACCTGGTATTGATAAGATCAGTAATAAAATGCTTTTAGAGCTACCTCGCATAGCAAAGAAAATTATTGTTTTTATTTTTAATGCTATTTTACGGCTTGAATACTACCCGCAAGAATGGAAGGTTTCCTTAGTTACCATGATACCAAAGCCAGGGAAAGATCATACAAAAGTTGAGTCATATAGGCCTATTAGCTTATTATCAAATATGTCAAAGCTGTTTGAGAAATTATTAGTTTCAAAATTAACACCAATTTTAAATGACAATAGTTGTATTCCAAACCATCAGTTTGGATTTAGAAGAAAACACAGCACAATTGAACAAACTCATCGAATAGTAAATGTCATAAGAAAAGCATTTGAAGAAAAAAAATATTGCTCAGCACTCTTCATCGATGTTTCGCAAGCGTTTGATAAAGTCTGGCATGAAGGCTTACTACATAAGTTGAAGCAAAATTTACCAGCAAACACTCACAAACTGTTAGAAAGCTACTTAGTCGGCCGTCAATTTATTATTAAAGAAGGAGATTTCTTAAGTTCACCTCAGCCAATTGGCGCTGGAGTTCCACAAGGCAGCATCCTTGGCCCTCTTTTATACTTAATTTATACTTCGGACATGCCAACAAACAACTACACACAGACTTCAACATTTGCAGACGATACAGCTTTTCTAAGCGTACACGAAAACAGTTATGAAGCATCTCGTTATTTACAGGATCATATATTTCAACTAGAAATATGGCTAAGACAATGGAGGATAATGGTAAATGAGCAAAAATGCGTACATATAACATTCACCTTGCGCCGGGAATCTTGCCCCCCTATTACAATCAATAATCAAATAATTCCTCAACATTCGCATGTAAAATATCTCGGCTTACATCTGGATCGGCGATTAACGTGGAAATGCCATATAGAGGCAAAATTAACTCAAATGAAACTTAAAGCCATTCAAATTCATTGGCTTATCGGAAGAAACTCTGTCCTTAGTCTCGATTGCAAGCTTCTACTTTACAACTCTATCTTAAAGCCTATCTGGTGCTACGGTATTCAACTATGGGGCACTGCCTCGGCCTCTAATATCGAAAAAATTCAAAGGCGTCAAAATAAACTTCTTCGAATAATCACAGCCGCTCCCTGGTACGTTAAAAATTCAAACATTCATAAGGATCTCAATGTGCCATTAGTAAAAACTATGATTACAAAATATGCAGTAAAATATTTAAAAAGGCTTGAACAACACCCAAATCCACTAGCTCGAAATATTCTAAATCATGCCGGCCACACTCGCTTAAGAAGAAGAGACACTGCAGCACTTACCCAACTAGAAGAACGATAAGCACCTATATATGTGAACAGAACCCGTGAAGAAAAAAATTTTTGTCTGGCACTGGCAGGACATAAATAAAGAATTAGAATAAGATTTGATTAATTATTGTTAGTTCATATTTAATATATGAAGATTCAATAAATAAACAATGAAAAAAAAAAAAAAAAAAAAACATTTACTTAACGATGGTGATAAGTATGGCCGGTACTTTTATGCAGTTAAAATCGCGTTTTATGCACATAAAAAATGCGATACAAAAAAAATTGAAAAATATGCACTTGAAATTTTTTAACACATTTATTAGTGATGAAAAAATATCATAAAACGTAACAATTCAGTCTCATAAACGTAAGTTAAAGGCACAATAACTACAAAAGCAGAAGTTATAATAAAGTAAAACACAAAAATATAAAGAAAAACCGAAAGTAAAACAATCATGTAAATTAATGGTGTTTTCTTTTCTAGAAAATAATAATGCATTATAATAGCTGATGCAGTTTTCTAAATTACAATTGAAAAAAATAATTTCTACGTTTTAAGGCTCAGTTAGCCGGGAGTAACAGTAACGTTGCAAATCACCTGATTCATTTTGTTGTATGTAAAGCAATTAGAACGATTATAGTTAGCAGTAAGATGGTACGTCTCAATCTGTAAGAAATAGATTGGTCTTACTTTTATTACGGTAAGGTTACTGTTAGTCCCGGCTAACTGAGCCTTTACACTCAACACTAATGTGTATTTAGCGTGTCAAATATTGAAAGCAAAGTTTATGCAAATAAGCGATATTCACACGGTTGTGACGATTTTCAATATAAAATTTTCTTTGAATTCTAATAAGCGTTAACAACACTGACTTTCAATATCCAAAGTAAAATTTTGCGCAAAAATATATATTAAATACAATTAAAACAAACGAAAAATAAAAAATTTTTATATCCATCACAATCAGCGTTGCCAAGTTTTTTGAAATGCAAAGAATATATATGTAATATAAAATTTTTTATTGCAACACTGAACTGGCAAAATAAAATAAAGTAATTTGTTTTTATCAAAATAATTTTCGTGGGAATACAAAATTTAATTTAAATGATTTAGTGGGAAATGTAAGGAGAGATGAGCTCACTGTTTATTGTTGATGATTTTGTTTAAACTTTGATATTGTTACAAAAAGAACTGTTTCTGTAATTCTTATACGCTTAACAGTTGTATTTCGTTTAATATCTTTAGTTTTTCTAAAATCTTTATGGATGAAGCTTCCTGATGACCTGGCCTAAGCAACCAGTGAAATGCGCATAGGAATAGCTTATCCCATCAACAATATATTTCAGTGTTTTTATCAAATAATAAAAATTGGGAATTAAGCACGAATAACAAAATCAATTAAAGTTATTTTGTTTTTATTTTTGTTTTTTTTTACCCACTTACAACTACATTTAGAGTTGACAAAAAATCAACCAATTGTAGTCGGGACTGTAAGAAAAGATAAACTCACTGTTTATTGTTGTTGTTTTTGTTTAAGCTTTGATACTGTTACAAGTAAAACTTAGGTTTATAATTCTTATTCGCTTAACAGTTTTATTTGTATAATATCTTTGGCTTTTCTAAAATCTTGCGATGAAGTTTCCTGACGATCTGTCCTAAGCAACCAGTGAAAATTTTGTTTTTCAAAATATGCAACAAAAATAAGCAAATCAGCAAAAAAAATGCATTCAAAGCTTAATATGCACTAACAAATCGATGCAATTTTACTGCAAATATGAATTTGCATAAAAACCCGGGCTTTGGTTATAAGTTATGAATTACAAACATATCCCTAGCTAAAATGCAAAAAGCTTACCAAAAATTAAAATTTAACTTTTTTATTGATTCTGAGGTATTGCATGAACACAAATGGCATAACCTACAAAAGATTATATGATAAACACGCTTAAAGACCAAACTAGCAGTTTGCTTTAATGCGATATTGTCAATTGTCAGAAGCACTGTAGGTTTTAATTTTAATTAGTTTTTTGCTTCTACTGTAAAATTTTCAAAACGTTAGTTAGGTCGTTTTGCGTTTTAGGTGCAAATATTATATTTACATACAACAAAAGAGGGCTATAGAAACTAAAGGATGCAATCTCCATTTTTCGGGAACTTAGCTGAATTTGTTTTCTGCCTAGTCAGTCAGTAAAGTAACGCTAAACACGCTATTAGAAATGGTCAATAACAAGTAGGCAGCTACAACGATTTGATCTTTTATATATTTTGATATTTTATTTGATTGACAATTAATACAGTCATTAAAAAAAAATTAACTTTGTTCTTCCTTTTAGGCGCATCGAATAATTATAATAAAATTGTAATGTGAGAAGTGTGGAAAATAACTAAAGGAAAAACTTATTTAAAGAAAAAATTTTTGAAACAGACAAAACAAAAAGCAAACGCAAAAGTTCCGTGTAGTTTTATTTGCCATTTGATTCCAGTGGTGCACTAAATGCAAAATGAAAACTATTCGTTATGGACTAAGCAGTATTAACGTGTTTTCCGATAGTGGGCATATAACCTTCGGTAAATTATCGACCAATTTCACGAAGTTAAAAAGTCTAATTTATGAACTGCATAATTTCTACCAATAGTGTGGTATGTACAAAAACGTATTTTTGCTTTAATAAGCTTTTTAAAGTTAACTTAATAAATTGGTTTTGTTAATTAATTTTGAATTCAAATTTCAACTATTCATCTTAATTAATGTAGTGCAACTTTTTGTTGAAACTTACAAATAAATCAATTAATTGTTTTGTTTTTATTTATTTTCAATTAGCTGAGGTAATTGAATAAAATATAGATTTTATGTTAATTATTTCGTCGTTGAACCAATTAACAGATTGTTCGAAATCGCACAGTTTTTTAATTATATTTTTAATTAAGTTAATCATTAAATAAGAAAAATAACGGTGAATGGTGCAAAATCAACAAATTGTTTGTTTGACTCTACGAAATTAGTAATTCAAATAAATTTCTTTTTTTCTCTGTACTTAATATTTTTTGTTATATTCCAATATAAAAACAATCGTTTATGTATAAAATATACAAGTTAATTTTATTTTACTTTGTAATATTCACATAAAAACTTACAGAGTTATTTTAATCATCAAATTCGTAGGATTAAGCAAGCAATTTGCTTATTTCGCACCTCTAACCTACATGATATGTAAAAAACGAAAAAGGTTGTTCTTTTTTCCATAAATTATGTTTTCAGTTTGACTAAAAATATAATATAAAAAAACTTGCGATTTCAAACAATGTTTTAATTGATTTAAGTACACACAGAAAAAAATCAAGTTAAAAACGTAGAAAACAAGGTTGATTTAAAATTTTTCGGTGTTGATTTTGCTTCATACGTTTTTCAAGTTAATTCAATCTGATTTTATAATTACTTGCGAACAACATTTTTTTCTTTTAAAATAACTATAATTCTTGTTAATTTAACATTGCAGTAAAATTAGAGCAAAAAGTCATTTATATTGAAATAACAATCCGAATCACGTTGAATGAAAGTTATTTCAAGTTGAAACAACGTGAATTTCATGTAGAAACTAATTGGTTTGAGTGTGTTATAACAGTGTGAAGAAGCTTCAGAGACAACATATGCATTTATTTAAGAATAATTCAAAACACTTACACCTGTAACACATGTTTCACTTATATGTAGTCGCCTTTGTTAACAGATCAATCAGCAGAATGGCCCGATATGGTTTTCGTCTTCATTCTACTTTGAAAACTTGATGTACTATTTAACTAAATAATTTTAATTAAAAGAATACGGGAATTGTCTTCCTTTTATAACATATTTTAAGAATGAAAATAAAAAAATTAACATACTTAACTATGTATGCATGTTAATTTAACAAGATAAACTTTTGGTTTTATTTTAAAAAGGTTTTTATGGATTCAATATTGAATCCATTTTTATTTATATTTTAATATTTTTTTTATTTTTTTTAGCAGTGAATAATATTAAATAAACGTGATTAAAGATTATTTAAATATTTTTCATTTAAAATTAATATGAAATAATGATAAATTTAAATAAAGGGCATACTTTTGCAGAAATTTACTATGATTCTCAATCAACATTATTACATGTTGATTTTACATTAGTATTTTTTTCTGTGTGTAGAAAAATAATTAACAAAATATCATTATACAAAACAGAATAAATATCCTTTTGATTTGAACATCAACTTGGCTTCATATTACTTTCCGCCGTCGTATAATTTCCGACCACGACCAAGTCAAGCCTTTTATTACATTAATGGCCAATTTTACCAATTCTATTGAAATGTCAATTCATATTTAAATATATGTAGTTTTTCATATAATTTTATTTTTATTTAAAATTAAAAACGAATTTTAAACATAAATTGATATATAAATAAATCGGTGAAATTGGCCATAAGATTAGCAGAATATGGGGCACAAATTCAAATTTTTGCATCTTGCTCATAAGGAATCATAACAACTCTGACAGTGAGCAGCATTGTCGTATTGGTAGGACTACATCTTAGGCATCTTGTAATATACTTTTGTGCGACGCTCCAGTCATTTTCATCTTTTCAATGTCTATTTTTCAGCGAGTCGATTTGTATGGCTGAAAAAAAATAAAAAATCGTATATTTAAAACGAAATCTACATGAAAGAAACAATGAATCTTAAATAAAATCCTATAGGCGCTATTGTCGTCACTAAAATGTATCTTTTCTCCTTTAAGAAAACAATTTTTTTTTGTAAATATCAAAAAAAAAGAGGCATGACATTCAGCCAAATTATGAATAAAAATTCCCTGGGAGTTTTCTTCGTTCTCTTATTTGTCCTATGTAAAGTTAAAAGGTTTTGCGATTTTATCAAAATAACAAGTAAATTGCATATAAGACCAGTGTTCCCAATTTAGCCATTTAGTGGCTAGATTTAGCCATTTTTCACCCTGTTTAGCCATTAAAAAATGCATTTAGCCATTAGCCATTTTTTTAGCCATTTTTCAACTGGTTTAGCCATAAAATTTTTCTTGCCGTTTTTCTTTTAAAAGAATAATTTTTATTTTATTATAAAAATATATAAAAGCAAAATAAACATTTTAAATAATTAAAACGGCTTTAATTTAAATCAAAACTTTTACAAATGTTGAAAATCGCTATAAACGATGATGATGAAACATCTTTCAAAATAAAGGAACTGTATTCCAATATTAAATTTTTTAAAACGGATCAACACAAACAACGGTGTTTCTTTCTGGTTGCAAGTATTTCAATAAAGAGATGCTGGCGGCAACAAATTTTTTTTAGAAATTTCAGAATTTACTATAAAGTTGCTCTCACTTCCATGGTCTAATGCTGAAGTCAACATCGTTAAAAGTAATTTCAGAAATAGGTTACATTTAGCAACCGTTAATTCGATTTTATCAATGAAATATGTATACCAACACCACAATAGTGGAGAGGGTACTATGCGTTTGTGCTGATGTTTGTAACACCTTAAAATATTGGTCCTAAGCCCACCTTTTCGCAAACCGATTGACTCAGAACCACTTTCTGAGTCGAATTTACGATGTTTGTGTGGCTGGCTGGACGTCCATGTAAACCTTGTGCGTAAAGTACATATCGCAAATTTGCAGATCATTTAATAAAATTTGGTACACAGATTCTAATGAGGTGTAGGGTATCATATAGTCGGGGTTGACGGACTATATTTTCTTACTTGTTTTTTATTGTAGATCTGGAATCAAAAGGTTGGATAAATGTTGTTGTGATTATGATTTACCTTCCAATTATTTAAAACTAATAGGCACGAGTGATTCCTATGAGATGAACAATAACGACATAAAATTTATCTATGATTTAATTTTTTAAATATCTTTCAGAATATTAAATAACGTTTATTCTTATTTCAGATATCGATCTTAACTAACAATTTCATTGTTAACAACTTTAAATGAATAATTTCTTTTGTGTTATTGAATTTTAATGTGTTTTTATTTAAAAAAGCTTTAAGCCATTTTTTAGCCCATTTTTAGCCATTTTCCCCGTAAATTTAGCCATTTTTGGTCTCCAAGTTTTGGCAACACTGTATAAGACCCACCCTTAATAAATAATAGGGTATAATAAAAAACTTAAAACGGCGATTCTCGAAAACTGGAACCAATTTGGCAAAACGAAAAGCACCATTGCATTCCTTGTAGGAATGGGCAAAAAATATCGATATATCAAAATATCGATATTTAAAAAAAATATAATCGATATATATCGCCGATATTTTAAATACCGATATATCGATGTATCGATATTGAAATACGACTATCGAATTCGATATTTTTTAAGGTCAGTCTTCATTAAGAACTCAAAATTTTTGCCGTTTTTCAAACAATATGTTTTTTAAGAATTGGAATCATTGCATGCATCATATGTTTTTTTTAAACAAACATGAAGATCTAAAATAATTGGCATTTATAAGAAGCAGTGCCGGATACAAGAAGCAGATTGTCTGGAGTGCACATAAAACAGAGAGTGCTCCTGATGTCCATATCTGATGATTACTGGTTTGACTAAAACCAGTTGGTACTTTTGGGGTGCAATTCAAATTTTAAGAAAAATTGGTACTTCCATGACTTATTTACTTCCATTTAAATTTTTCGTAATTTATTTTTTTTTCTTATGGTTTTTTTGTATTCTTACCTTTGGTTTTTGTTATAGTAATTGAAATTTTTTGTTTTTATTAATTTTGTTGCCGCCATCTTGTTGAAACCATTTATAATGGGCTGATGACGCCTTCGGCTTGTAAGCTACACCAAACAGTGATTTTTTCGGTTTGTAATGGAGTCTCAGGAGCATTTTTCTCTCTTCAAAAACGAAAATTCTGCTTGCTAATATTTCCGTTCATTCAGAAATGACACTCATTGTAAGCTTGACGACGTGCTCTATAAGTTTGACGAAGAGAACGCGAATTTTGGAAATAAATTTATGCGATTTGTTATCGTTCTAATGGAGTAAATCTTTGCATGCCGATTTGTCAAAGTTTACAAAAAAAAAACTCAGCAACGCCTTATTAGTATAACAGCTTGTTTAAGTGTTATCCCTATCGGAATTTTATGCATCTAAAGCTGGGATCACACGATTGCCGCAATGCACCAATTTTTACACTTTTTAACTACCCAATCGTGTGACTGCACAACCAAATGGCTCATGTACCAATCGAGGACAATATTGTGCTTAATTTTACCAATCAAATGCAACCCTGGTGCGGCAATCGTGTGACTGTTTGCTATGCAGGCGCGCGTCAATAAAACTAACAAAAATGCACCAATATTTATTGTGTTGTTGTGCGGCAATCAAACAACACAATACGCGCCAATATTTGCCTTTTTTAATAAATTTCCTTTTTTTGTGTTACTTTTAGTATGTAATGAAAATAAATATGTATTTATTAATTATGCATTTACATTTTTTTTTAATTATTGCTATTAACAGAATACGTATGTATGTTCACAAGCATATTTAGCCGTTCAGTGCGAATATTTTTGTGAAAGATATTTTATGCGAATTTTAACATACGAAATTGTTGAACAGACTACTTATTTTTGGAATTCCTTAAAAAATTTAAATAAAACTATTCAATAAAAAATTTGTTTAAAACAGGGCAATCGTGTGATTTCAGAATATTTGATTGGTGCAATTTCATTATTGTGCGTCAATAAAGCACAATTAAAATTGGGTCATATTGGTGCATTTGCGGCAATCGTGTGATCCCAGCTTAAAAACACAATGTTATTATTATCTATCAGTGTTGAAAATTTACCCACTTATGTACTGCCTTGATTTCTATCATGTCTGGTAGACAAGATGTGGCATGACCTTAAAATCCCGAGACCAACGTGCCAATTAATATTTTTGAATTGAAGATATCCTTGTTTTGTAATGCGGCTAAACGTGGACTCTACAGAACAGAGTACAATGTCATTTTGCTACCGTCATCAAAAACATAATTATTAAATATTGTAATTAAAAATTTAATTTTATTTACATTAAAGAAATTAAGGCCCTATTTTAGCTTGGCAAAATAACATTCATGTAATTATTATTATTTTTTCCTGCAATTTAATAAGTTTTAAATTATTTTTTACAATCAATTCTTTTTTATTTTTACTTATTATCAGATAAAAAGTTCATGCCCGCTGTGAAGTGTACAAAGTCCTCTATTCAATTGCAAAATTTTTAAACTCACAAAGTTCTTCAATTAAAATGTGTTTTTTCTTTTAATTTATTTGCAACAACTGCTTGCTACATCGGCGAATGGCTTGCATGTGCAACAAAAGCGACAATGACGTTGGGGATGCTACTGTTAGTCGATGATGTGTGCGAATACCTCATATGTTTTAGTCACTTACTTTATGCATGATTTCTTGTCACTGAGGTGTGAGAAATGTAGCAGAAAAAAAATCAGATGATCATTTGTCGAAATATTTTTTTGGTGGGCTTTTTGCGATTGCCCCGTTAAATGCTACAGCAGACACTGCACAAACTGTTGAAAGGCCATAAATTTCGAAGGGGATATACACTTAAATGAAAGATATATGAGGTATTTTAACACAACAAAAGCTTTATGTGGTGTAAATATTCAGTTTCTTGTAATATTTTTTGAACTCTCTCATAAATTTATCAAGCATAAACGAAAGCAACAACAAGAAAGGCAGCAACATTCGACGTAGCAGCCGCAGCATGAATTTCTTGCAAAAATAACATTTTCTTATCGCCAAAAAACATAAAGAGAAAACTTCAGGCAACCGTTACATCCCAATAAACAAAAGTTGTTCTGAGAAACAATAAATTCGTAACTTAAAATTATAAAATTATTTATTGTAATCAACATTTTATCGATTTAATAAAAAACTGTTTGATTACAAACGTACATCGTTAAAGGCATTAAATGAAATTGATATCCAGAAAATTTCGTGAATATCAAACTTAAGTTTTAAATAAAAAAAAAGAGTTTTTCAACATGCGTTTTTTACAAACTTGATCTGAAATTAAAAACATCGCCTAAAAGTGATAAAACAAGAATTTACAACAAACATTTTGTAAAGTCGAACTTAGGACTTGTTTGTCAAAATTTGATTTAGTTTTTGAGCATATTTTAAAACAGGGGTTGCTTATTAGGTCTGTCTAACGTTGGGGAAAAAGGTACAAAAGTATATTTTAATTAAAGTGTTAATTGAATCAATTATTTTTTGATTGAACAATAACTAAATATAAATACATTTGATTTAATTTACATTTGAAGTGTTTTGAAAATAATATGTAACTAAATAAATCAAAAGCTTAATTAATTTCTGCGTTTAAAGTAAAATTATTTAAATTTGGTATAATTTAAAATGGGTATTGCAGAAACATGATTTATATTTATCATAAACAATTTTACGTTTATTTTATGATTAATTGAAAGAATATACGATTTAAGTCCTTCAAAATTGAGTACTTTTCAACAAATCTTTTAGATTTAAAAAGGTATAATATTTTAAAAAACTTTCTGAAATAAAAATTCATGACTTATTTCTGTTTTATGCATATTGAAGTGCTTTTCGAAAATGTCACCACAATTTTATTATTTATCACAGTCTTAGTTGAATCGCTAAGTGCAAAAAGGGAACTACTTCAAAACATTAATTTTGAGATAATCAATTAAAACTGTGTAGTTAATAAAAGTGAATGCAAGTTTCATATTCTTAGCTCGGAGAGAAGAGAACTGACTTTAATTTTAAGTTGTCCAAGATGTCATTTTTTACACTTTTTTCTTAGCAATACTTAAGTAAATTACATCAAGTAAATGTCAATAGTTTGCGATTTAGTTGTATTTAAGTGTTTCCTTGAGTGGAAAAATTACAAAATCACATGGTGCCATTTCTTGCCTTACTAAACTTAGTTAATTAATTTTTAATATTTTCATAAATAGTTTGTTTGCTCAATTCCATTCTTCATTAATTATTTTTTATTTATTTTCTTCATTACCTGAGGTAATTGAATAAAATTTAGATTTTTTTAATTGAATAAATTCACACATTGTTTAAAATCGCATAGTTTTTTGATCATATCTTTAATCAAAATTGAAAATATCATTTGTTGTAAAAATAATTCACAATCCTCCATTTTAAGTAATCAAAATAATTATTTTGGTGCTAAATGCCAATTCAAAAAATTGTGCAATATTTTTCTAATATTACCAACAAATGGTTATAGAGAGAAACTGCCGACAGAATGTGTTACAACATGTGATTGCGACCCAATGCGTCATACAAATAGAAGAAGACACAATATAAGCACTTTAATACCATCAAATAAGAGGTGAACTAAAATGTCTTAAGCCCGGCAAGTCTGCAGGCCCTGATGAAATAACTCCTGAAATTTTTAAATCAAACTTTACCCGCACAAAGAAACCATTAATCCTATAATTGTACATTTTTTATTCCAAAAGATATTTCAGAGAAGGACTTGTGATTAAAATATCGAAAAAATAACGTTTCCAAATATGGTAAACAACATCATAGCCGCAATTAAGAACAAGTTGGCGCTAGGCCAAATAAAGACCTAACTATAACATGCCTTTCAAACGCATTTAAAAACAAACATAAACGAAATCAAAAAACATTTGATTTTCTGCGAAACTGACCGTTATATTAAGGGTTTGCCTATTTCGAGCGCGCATTTGATACCTTATACAAGCAGTCATAACCTTTGTCAGCGCCTCAAGAGTTTACAATTTGTCAAAAATGAAAGAAAACGTTCCTCCTTCCGGTCTAGTTTAAAATTTGAAAAGCCAATTTGTCAAGTGGTCGAATTTGACCACCGGGTCATCATGGATTTTTAATTAAATGCTTGGAACTACAATTACCTGTAGCACCAAGAAATGTCATATCATCAATAAAGTATTCTGGGTCGTAGACCAGCAAAAGTCAATTAAGTCTTTCCGCCTATTGAAAATATGCTAATTTTCGAACGATTCAATAGAAAATAATGATTTTAAAGTTTAATTGTCTCTGGTTCTCTTAAGAAGTTTGGAATTAAAATTCTGCACAAATTGTCCCCAAACAGTTTACAAAGTTTTTACAATTTCTCACCAGCATCGATTACTTTTTTGGATGTACCCTAACGATCAAATTGTTATTGCAGTAAGTGTTTTCTGCACAAAAATAATATCGTAGGCAAAATCGGACAAATTTTTTTGAATTTTAAGTACTAATTTTAGTTAAGCATTTCTTTTTGAACAAAATTTATTGGGAAACCTCTTTTTTGGGTGTCGGGAAAACATTGTTATCGACTTAGTAGGTATACAAGTTACAATTATGAAATTGAGAAAAACTGAAGGCAGTTTAGCAAAAATTATATGTAATTGATAATTTTATATAACAATTGTAGGTTGAATAAAATGAAATCCCAGCCCTGAAGAGTTTTTTCTTGAAAGGCTTTGCAATTTCCTTAAACCCTGACTACATCGTAAAGCGCGTAGACTGATGGGTCCATCTGAGGAAGTTTTAAGTTGTGTTTTTTTTTTAAATAAAAGTTGCATCCATAAATGTAACCAAAATATAGAACAAAAAGAATAAGAAAATAAATTGCAGTTTCATATCGCTAAAGCAAATTGCTTGGCTCATTTTCTTAATGTCCAAAACAGCAAGAAAAGGAAAACTAAAATAAAACATATTTGGACCTTTAAATGTGCACTTTACAGGGTTTTCCATTTTTTTGAAGTTTTTTTTAAAGAAGGTCGGACACATTAATCGTCACGATTTGAAAGTGCAATAAATGCACATCCATGTATAATTAATTTAAATGTTTTTGTTTACACCAACATCAAATAAAAATGGAAAAACAAGAAATATATTGGTTTTAAAACTTTATTTATGTCAATATTTATTTGGCCACAATGTTTTGAGCAACTGCGCATTTGTAATCCTTTATTAATTTCAACTTTTTTGCTCAAGAAAAAATATTTTATATGTTTCTCCTTTTCTTTTGAGGTTTTTTTGTTTAATGCAAATGCCATTTACTATTTTATACCACAAAAATGAGATTGGACGTCGACTCCAAAAAACCTTTAGCACAGTTTTACAGAAGTTTGTTAGTATATAAAAGAACGGGCATGGGACTTTTCAAAATCAAAAAGTTTGCCAAATTTAAGAAAATGTACACTGGCCATATTTTGACCTTGTACGGAAAAAGCAAAAAATAACCTAAAAAAAAATATTTTACAAGGCAAACTAACAAATTTTTGTAGAAAACTCGACTTAACCCATTTGTGATGAAAAAGCCCACATGATTTTGAAAAGATTTTCTATAAAAACCCAGAAAAACACTGATTGATTATCACTGACTATTTAATGACTTTTAAGGATTCTAAAAGTACAAAATTAAAAATTTTGTTTAGCCAAAACTATATTTCTTTTTAAATTTGACCTAAATTTAACACCGTTTTAAGCAACTCTGAGCTGTGAGCTGTTGAAATAAAAAAGGAAGTTTCGCTGCTTTTCATTTTGGTCCATTTCATTTCAAAAATAATTATTTAAATATTTATTCTGCACTGTTGTTTAAATATTGTTATCCCAGGAAAGTAGATTTTATTTTATTTTATGAGGTGCAAAATCGATGCCGAACAAGTCTGCATTAAAAAGCAGTTTCTTTATTCGGAATAAGAATTTAAATTATTTCGATTCATCTGTTTTTAAATCCCGCTTTCCTCGGAATTTAAGCGCGCAAAATATTATTAAGAAAAAAATTAAATAAAAGTACTTTTTTCCTTAGTTTAAGTCGATATTTTATTAAAATTTAAAATTGTATGAAGAGCATCAATTAATTTAATAATTAATATGCATTTTAAAAAACTTTCCTCATACAAAATCGAAAACGGTTGAAAAAATAAAATATAATTTTTGGTTTAAATCTGTTAAATTTTAATTTTTAATACTTTTAGAGAAAATTGAAAGTTACAAACGATAACCTCCTGATATAAGTCGTTGCGTATTTATTAATCTGGCAGCGCTTTCTTGTTATATTTTTAATCAGAGCTGCCGATGTGAACAATTCGGAAATTACAGATGACTGTGTCCCAAGCAAAATTACACACACAAAACGAAAAAAATTCGCATTGATAAAATTAATTCGCCCTGCATCACCTTTTTGTTATTTTTTGTTTGCATTTAAATGGTTCTGTTGACAAAAAAAAATCAAAGCCAACCGATTCCTGAAGTAAGAAAGAAATGAATGCATTTTCACGGTACGTCTCGAACATAAGCAATTACGTCGGCAGAAGAACAGTACAAAAATTTTAATGTTCAACCTTAAGCAACATAAATTCTTTAAATTCGCTGTAAATCGTTATATTTAATCGAAACAAATTCATTCACTTGCGGGTTTCCTGTATTGCCCACTCGAGAGTCTTAAAATAAATTTTAATTTCGCTACCTAAAAAGCAAAACGCTATGTGACATTTTAAACTTTGCCTTAAACTGTTTATAAATTATTTTTAATGAAACTTTTGGAACCTTCCTTAATTTTAAATTCTAAAATCTCAACCAAATAACAAAAGTCAAGAAAATTGCAATCACAATTGAAAGTTAAACATTCTTGCTTCAAAAAATTTTTGTAAAGAAAAACTTTGCTTTACAAATTAATAGCGGTTTTCACCCTTGATAGTAAAGTCCCTTGTAGACCTTGTGAATATTATTAATTTAGTTAAAGTACTAAGATTTACAACATTGCAACAACAAAATGTATAACACTAAAATTTACTACGCTGTGGTTGAAAAATCCAAAAAGTCACGTGGATTTTCTGCGATTTACTTCCAATCTCAATTACTGCAAAAGAAAAGCAGTTGACTTAGATTGAAAAAACAAAACTATGGGTTTTGTTTCGAAATGACAATACTTGGTAAAAATATTTAATTTTTAGTGTCACAAATTCAACCGCGAATTCCGTAAACATAAATGAATTTTCAGTTATTTTATATTATTTGATTATAAGTTATTTAATAAAACTATAATTAAACTTCCTAAAAATAAATTTTTAGTTATCTATAAAAAACGATTTGTTTGTTTTGTATAAAAAATTCCCATATTCTTTTTTTGTTAAAATTATTACGTTAAATACATGAAATTTTTAATGTATAATAATTGCGAAAACCTTAAATAAATAGTAATAAATAGTTTTCGGTCACATTCGGTCATTTCTTTCTATCATTTTCTTAACACCAAAATGAAAAATGTGACAACTCGCCCATTCATTTCTTGTAGGAAAATTTACACTGTTTTAGGCGATTTTTCGTTATGATTGGGTAATAATTTTATTTTAAATGCATTTTTGGGCGATTTTTAGTTTTCTTATTTTGACAAAGTAAAAAGTATTTTGAAATAGAAAAAAAAATCGGCTGCAAGATCTAGTAAAACAACTTTTAATTTTGTGTAAAAACACAAAAGATACAACAATAGCGAAAACATGTGCAACTTTTGGAAAAAACTAAACCGTTATTCTCTGAGCGATTGTGGATAAACTGAAAGACCGGGAATGATGCACTATACCTACGGTGACCATTCGTCCTTTTTTTTAAAGGGACAGTCCCTTTTTTTGACACATTGTCCTTCAAGATTTAAAAAAAAAAAAAAAAAAGAACAGTAGATTAGTGAATTTCCCATTTGTAAGACGACTTCTTCTTTAAACTCAAAAACTATAAGTTTTATATTTTCCAAAACCCCAAAATTTCAGCACTAATACTGCAAAACACGCCGGTTAACATTAATGCCAGCGTTAGATTGAGTTCTAAAATTGTGCGTTTCATTAAAAGAATATTTTTTGCTCTCTCAACAAAGGAGCCCGATTGTATTGCAAAAATTATAAAATTTTTTTGATTTAAAAACTTTTTCATATTTTTTTTTAAATGGATTTCTAGGCATATTTTATTGATTTTCCATAGACCATAAAATAAGTGCGTATATGCATTAATAGTATTTATACTTATTATATCATACTTCTAGAATTATCTTATTACCTTTCCAATAACCTATAAACTACAATTTATCATTTTTACTACATTTAGAAATATACTTTTTTTCGTTTGAAAAATATGGTCACCGTAACTACACCTTGTATTGTAAACAACTAACGCAATTTTAAAGCATTTGAAGTAGTTTTCTTAAAGCATTTTGCCACGTGAACTTACTTGCAAAAATAATTTGATATGACATTTTTTTTAGAGATATCTTGTTTATCTCCATTATTTCTTCGTAATTAATTTTGTTTACAGTCCATTAAACTCGGCATCCAAACATACGAAATTACTAAAAATAAAAATTTAATTCAATTACTAGACTTGTGCCAAATATATTTCAAGCGTTTTTGTGGCAAGTTATTGTATAAATTTAGTAATTAATTATATTAGATAATATTTAATTTAATTCCTCCGTAACATCACACTTAAACTTTGCATGAATGAAAGGAATAAAATGCCAAAACATATTTGTGATTATTTGAACACGTTAAATGCCAAAAACATTTGCTAAAATGTTCATAATCTAAGTAAAATAAACTAACAGCCCATTTTGTGGGTCTACCAAACACATTCCTTTTTTACGTTCAACTTAACTCGCCCACCCCCCTCACCAGACAGCCAGGCTTTGAAGAAGAGTTCAAACAAAAGTAGATTATTTAAATATTGTTCATTAAAAATAAGTGTTGAAAAAAAGTAATAAAAATAAAAAAAGCGAAACACATTATCATCAGATTTAATTATCTGTGAAACAGAAAAAAGAAATCGTTTCAGTATTTGTTTTGCCTGCATTTGTTCGCACTGAGAGCTCAAACACACACAATCGCATTAGAAGCGTCCCAGCGGTAAAACTTAGAAGACCTTCTTACTTCAGGCCTTTTTGAAGGCCTGATTAAAAATTTTTTTGATTTAATTACTATTCTTATGTAACTGCTAAAGAATGCCTCATAGAAGGCCTTGGCTCTTTGGTATAAAAGATAAGATACACCTTCCACACTCGCTTCTATGAGAAGCGATAAAAGAAGGAGTAACATTTTTTGTTTTGTTTTTTTGCACACGCAAAAGCAAAACAGTTCAGATTCCTTTACAAAAACAAAGTAACATACATGATAAAATAACTTCCAAATGAAAACAATAACGTAAATCTTTTTAGTTGATGTTAAAAAGAGAAAGAGTAAAATTTTTTGTTCTGTTTTTTCGCCAAAGCAAAAGCGAAAGAATTCAGATCCCGTTATAAAAATAAAGTTACATACATAAAATACCAAGTGAAAACAATAATGTAAATCTTTTTAGTTGTGTTTTGTTCACTGAAAAAGAAGGTTCTGTGTAGGGATTGACACTGTAAAAAAACATCGATGTTTTTTTCGATGCGATGCGAATGAAAATGGTCAGCCAATTTCCATTAGAACCGATGCACTTTTTACAAGGATGGTCCGAAAGGCCTTTTAAGAGCCATTAATTAAAAGGCCTTTTAACATACCTTTCTTAAAAACCCTTTAAGATAACCTTTATTCTAAAGCCTTTTAACAGTCCTTCTCAGGAAAGCCTTCTAAGAGCCATATATTTGAATGCCTTTAAGAAGCTCTGGCGAAAGAAAGGAAAGCGGAAGGCCTTCTCCGCAATGACAACGCGTGTAAAAAAGATATGAGTATGGAATGGAGCAAGAAGGCCTTGTACATCCAAAAGAAGGGGTACAGAGGCCTTCTAGAAACCCTTCGTACTACTTCATTTTCCCGCTGGGGTTTGTTAAGTTCCTTTTAATGTTTAGATTTTAATTTGCAATTTGTAT
This sequence comes from Pollenia labialis, assembly GCA_949318255.1. Classification (NCBI taxonomy): domain Eukaryota; kingdom Metazoa; phylum Arthropoda; class Insecta; order Diptera; family Polleniidae; genus Pollenia; species Pollenia labialis. The sequence goes on along the minus strand of OX439143.1, from coordinate 806,331 downwards.
CTGAAAGGTTGAGGAATAGATTTTTTTAATTGTGTGCGTGAGTTTTTGTGTGTTTTCCTCTACTCTGGTACATATCAATCAAATACATGTGTGAGTTTGTTGAATACTTTTTAGAATTTTTCCAATTCTTTCAGTGCAGGCGTGTGTTCTCTTCTTCGGGGTCTATAAATCTTTTTTAAGTTTTGCCTGTACGATAAATGTGTTATAGTTAGGTTGAGCCTCCGGCGTACGTAATTTTTTTTTTATTATTGCGTTGCTTTAGTTTTTTTCTTTTTTTTTTGTTTTTTCTTTGTTTTCCTTCAAGCTGTGAACCCAATTAGTCTTGATTTATATGTGTCCATAATATATTGTACCTTCTTAGTTTGCCTAAAAGATTTTTTTCCTATTTCTCTTCTCTTTTGTTTGTAACAATGTTTGTTCTTGGACAGAAGATTTAACTCTACTAATTTACAGTCAGTAACAGACGGGTGAAATTTTTTTACGCCACACTCGCCACTCGCATATCTACTAATTGGTAACAGGATCGTATTCTTCATATTCTATATATTAAGACAATATTCATATTTTCTGAATTAAAACTCTTAATGCTTCTTTATACTTCAAATGCATTAACACCTTTATTCAAAAACGATTTTCAAATTTAAAAAACGTATTTAATGTAAAATATTTTTATGAATACGTATGCAAGTTTTATATTTTAATCGAAGAACTTCAACAGGTAAAAATAAGATAAATTTACGATAAGTTTTTCTGCATGTATATTCTAAGAGAGCTTTTACTTTACGCTTCAATCCTTATACATATATCACCTAGTTTTGGTCTTTAATAAAATAATAAAGAAAAACGCACATTTTGTTGGAAAAATCCGAGTTTCAGGCAGCGTTTAGCTAAGTTTAAACTTCATCCGCATCTCAAAAACCCAGCCTAAGCAGTTTGGAACTGAAATTCAGAATTTGGTTCAGTTGGAAAAGAGTTCTGAACCCATGGTCGGTCCATACTTTAACATAGGCTTTATTAAAAAAATACTCTCGGAATAGACTTCATTACGCCTAAAACTTCAACAATTTATAATACAGTGAGGTCGGGGTTTGACTATAATTTTAAGATCCCATATAAAGTCTATACCTGAAATAATCTTACTTTTCTTGGAGGTATAAAGAATTCGGAATAATTGTTTTTCTTTATAATGGTTTATTTCGGAATAATTGTAGAGAAAATGAATGTAAAACCACTCACATGTGTTTGACTTTGGAATGTTACTCGAATACTAACCGATTACAGTAACGCCCCGTATAACAAAACAATAATATTAGATTAATTTCTTCCTTACTGTTGTTTATTTCTTTATACGCACTTACACTTGTATATACTAACATACATACATACATGCATACATATAATTTATAATTTATTAATTTTTTTATATCTGTTTTTAAAAATAATCGCATGTGTTTCTCAAATATTGTTTCTTTGTGGACGTAGAAAATGAATAATTTATGCATCTAATCTAAATCGATTGTTTTGCAATTTTCTTTTAACTTCATGGATAAAGTAAGCCAAGTGTAGATATTTTTAATAGTCTAGACTCACAAATGAAATACAATTGGGCTATTCACAAGGTGTGCTATCAAGTCATAATGTCCTAAATAAAATTTTACAATTGTTTAAAAAAAATATTGCTGGGTTTGAAACAAAATAAAAATTTTAATGCTGTGTTCATTATTTTGTCGTAACTGTACATTAGAAATCTAAATTATAAGCGCTTGCCTACAGCAGTCATATAAAATATTATATTTCTTTTAAATATTTTAAGACATATGACTTTACAACTTTATGACTACTTTGTGAATAGCCCAAATATGTGTAAGCAAACATGTTTCTAGAAAAAATAATTTACAAACGATTTGTATTTGTACTAATTTGGTGTGTTTTTATATCAGTGTTGCCAATTTAGCCATTTAGTGAGTAGATATAGCAATTTTTCATCTCGTTTAGTCATGAAAAGTTCAATTTAGCCATTTGAAATTTTTATTTAGCTATATTTCTTTAAAGCTTTTAAAATTTTTAGACCAAAAAATTTTATAAATGCTGCATTAGTTGTGTTGTAACGTTGAACTTTTCCTAATAAGTTAACGAAAATGAATTTTACAATAAAAAAAACTATTTTATCGATAATTTGAGCTTTTCGTTACTCAAAATTTCTTTTTACGTTTAGTTTATTGTTTTTTTAAATGAATCAATACAAACAAAATAATGTCTAAAGTAAAATTCCAGTGCAACTAATAAATTTTGTAAGTTTTTTTTATTAATATTGATGCTTTTTTGTACTAAAATCTTGTTTATCCACTATTTAGTAATTTCCTACTAAACATTTATCCATTTTAATAGTGAAAAGTCTGCATCACTGTTTTATAACCACAGCACAATTGTGCAAACATTCTTTTTAGAGTTGGGCAAAATCATTCCTTTTGTGGAATGGTTCAGACAGATCTGAAAGATCAAAAGAACTAGGTCGTTAATTTCGGTCATCGTTCCTGTTTTTTAGTTTGAACATGAATGGACGAGGAACGAGAAATCGTCTATGTCGTTCGTAAAACCGTCAACAATCATATGTTTGTAATTGTTTGTGTTATATGTGGCGTAACAACCACATAAATAAGAATTATATTTTTTTTTTAAATTTAAAAAAAAATACCAAATTTGTACCTGTGTTAATCTGCCTGTACCCTAATGCCATTGCTGGTGGTGAGCAAGTGGTATTTTGCTGAAATATATTGCTTTGGATTTTGTATATGTCACGATAATAATACACAAAAGTCGGCAACACTGATCAATAGAGAAAATATTAACCTACAGAAATACATACATGCGATGATCCAACGGATTGCAATTGCGGAACGAGGAACGATAAAAAAGGAACTATTGAAAAAGTCCGTACCGTTCCTTAATGGGAATCGTTCAATGGAACTAGGTCGTTCCGGAACGACACAACTCTAGTTCTTGCTGATGTAGATGGATGGCATGCTGGCCGGCTGTCTGTGTTAAAGAATTTATAAATTTATAAAACTAACAATCAAATTGTTTTGAGATACTTTGTTTCATATTTTATATTTACATATGTCAGTCATGTCAGATGTTGTTTCTGTATTTTTTTGCTGTCAATAATTTAAAATTAAATTTTCATTCGTAAGAAATTGTTAAACCCAAAGCATTGTATCGTAGCAGTCTGACTCTCCACGTAAGTCCTAATTTGTTAAATTTGGTACATGGGTTCTTCTAGGTCAAGGACCAAGCCCATTAAAAATGGTGAGAATCCGTTTATAATTTCCCAAACTTATTTGATTGTAATCTAAACCATCTTACCCCATTTAATCGGAACCAGTACATGCATACATATACATACATATGTATAACCATAGCGCCGATACAAATTCCACTCCCGAAAATAGTTTTTATTTTCATAGCTTCCTGATAAAAGTTAGTATTGATATGCATACAGATAAAGTATTGATTAGTCCAAAATTGGCTTGAAGTCTGATTTAAAATACCTCCCATAAATCACTTTAGGACAAACAAATAGATGTAGATATCTAAAGAATATTCGGCAAAAAGAACTTTTACATAAATCTTAACCTTTTTGTTCTGGCGCGTCCATGGGTTCGTAACAGGGTTCACTCTTTATATACTGCAGTGGAGGGTATCATATTATCGTGCTTAACAGACTATACTTTCTCTTTTTATTTACCGGTTTTATTTATAACAAAGAGTACCTAAACTATTTTAGGTGATTGACCGGATCGGTTGCTAAGAACTTTCTCTCAAGCTCTCAAGATATAAAACAGTTATATTTTGTATTGCTTAAAAGGCCTTTTGAAAATACAAATTTGTGCGAAAACACAAATATAAAAAGTACTAGTAAATTAATTTGGGAGTAGAGTGTACCCTGCGGGAAATTTCATGGCTTAAAGAGCAAATTTCTTATTATTGGATTATATTTCTCTACGATGTTTAATTTGATAATCATCGTCTGATATCTCATCTTTCACAATATAAAAGAATAATACAAAAAAAGTTTAAAAATTAACAGAGTTTTGTGCTTTTGTGGTATGATCTTATGAAAGTGGTCCGATTTGGTTGCACCCGTCATGCACTTTAAAGCTCTCTCATGCACTTTAAAGCTCTCTCGTGGCTATTTGATCGTTTCATATAAATTCTTGTAAATAGATAACAATAGTATATAAGAAAATATTACCCCTTCTAAAAACAACTTAATTGCAAATGTGTTTCTTTATATTAGTAAAAGACGTTTAAAGCTTCTAAATGTTGCACCAGTCAGAATAGAATCGCCCCATACAGGGGTGTTATGGAAATCGAAAACGCAAGAATTGAAAACGTCGTTTTTTTAATAAAATTTCTGTAATAAAAGAGTTTTATAAAACAAAAATAAAAAAAATTTGATTAAAAGTGTATTAAAAACAACTTTCAAATTCTTGCGTTTTGCGTTTGCAATTTCCAGAATACCCCTTATACACTCTCGAAATTTTATTTTTAAGTATGTACTGTGGTGTAGAGTATCATATTGTTGGGCTTGACCGACTAAACTTAACTTTCTTATTTGGTTTTTACTACAATTAACATTTTTAAAGGAATAAATATTAGAAGGAAAACAGGAAAAAAAATTATTGTTATTCTGAAAACCAAATAGGTACATACTTGTTTTGAATTAATTATGAGCTTGCAAATCGAAAACAGTTTGTTATACCAAGAATAACTATTTTTATACCATGTCAACTGGATAGTAGATAAAAAAAATAAGCCAAATGTAATGAATTTCGCATGCCCTTCGCGACACAAACTACATATTAATAAACATTAAGTTGAACATATCGTTTCGACACTCGCAATATTCTGTGTGTAAAATTAATTGAATTTGTAATTTAAAATAAATGAAAATTCAGTTAAAAACCGGTCTACTTATTTTTCAATTATATTTAACGAAAAGTTCTTTTAATTTTTACTGTCAAAAATTCAACCCCTTGTTCCGTAAAACAAATAAATTTTCTGCTATTTTAAATAAATTAATTATCAAAAAATTTACTGAATATTCCGCAAAAAACAAAAAAATATTCAGTTGTTTTATTAAATTCAGTAATTTTCGTTTACTCCACAAAAGAGCCAAATTTCTAAAAAAAAAAACACCAGACAGACACCTGTCTGCTTGTTTTTCTAATGAGAGAGAGAGAGAGAGAAAGAGATAATATTATTATTTACTTACCCCAATACACACATTTGTTTTACTTTTGTTGTACTGTAGCTCGTTTCTGTATTTCTCGCATCGTAAAATTTCTTACATGAAGTGTGAAACAAAAAATTCCATCGTTTCTCGATTTATGAGATAAAAGTGTTTCTGTATTTGAATGCGAAAACAGACACAACAAATTCTGTTTATACTGGAATATTTCCAGTAATTAAGTGTCAAATAAAAGCGAAACGTCAACAAAAGAAATAAATATAATAAAAACAGGGCTGCCAGATTTGACGAGTTATCGTCATCTTGACGATTTTTTGTTCCGATATTAACAAAGTGACGTTTTGATGATTTTTTCTAAAAAAGTGACGAAAGCAAAAACAAAATCAAAAATATTTTATAATTTTGTTGTAACTTTCTATAGAAATTCATCTTGAATTTTTAAATTTCAAACACTTCTATTTTGTGGCGTTGAAAATTGAAAAAAAAAATAATATGAATGTCTGTAGAAAGCAACAACAAATTTATAAAATATATTTGATTTTATTTTTGCTTTTAATGAAATTGTTGGCGTTGTGTTTTACACTATAAGCCCCTTATGCCCGTAATTTCTACAAACAGATATCTAGCTGTGTATAGTTATCTATGGTGTTACGAATTTTTGATAATTTTAACATGTTTGTCTTACCTACTGGTTGAACTGTAGTGTATTTTACACCATCGATTTTTGACAGTTCATTAAAAATATTAATAAAAATACAAATGCCGCCATATTTTAAAAGAAAACTTAAAGGAAAAAACACGTAGGCAAAATAAACGTTGAAATTACCAAACTACTTTTACCGGATTGGTAAAGATAACTGTTAGGTACAAACACGACCAGATATCTGTTTGTTGAAATTACGGGCATTAGTCTTCGAAATAAGATAATTGTAAATATTTGTATATGTTTGTTTATTAGAAAAAAAGATATCTTTAGAAACAAGGCTGCTTAAATTTTTATATGTATCCCTATTGTGAAAATTGTCCTCGAAATTGTTTGTCTCTTCCCTAAAAAATGTATCGGCAGAAGCAAAATTTCGAGGAAAAGTAATGGACCGACTTAGCTTATTTTGAACATTTAATACTTCTTTTATACATATACAAAATATGATTGATATTTGATATTCTTATCTTATATGTACACTTTTGTGCCAAAACCATTATTCCGGCAAGAAAGAAATTTGCTTGTCTCCCAGTAAAAACTTTTTCAAAATGGATAACTTCTTTCACTCGTTATTAAGTAGCTATCTTCCATAAGAACTTCGATAACTACTTTTTTCTGGATGTATTAAGATAAAAAAATGACTTTCTTTTGAATTTGTTCTTTTTGGCACAACCCTTGTAAAATTCATTAGTTTTTCAGTAGAATTGTATGTAGTGCTTTTATGTGTTTCTGATTACTTAACATATTATTTTGTTGGCGAAGATTTTACTGGGTCTTTAACCCGTTTATTTATGAACCAATTTTTTTAATTTTAACTACAAGGTATTCTACTAAGTCTATTTCAGGTAAAAAAGAAAAAGATTATAGGAATAGGTAAATTAAAGATTTATATCTCAATTATTAAATAATAATTATTAAATACCCATGAACTTTAACTATGTTTTTGTTTGATTATTTTTAAAAAAAAGTCGAAACAAATTTGTTTAAAATTGATTTTAAATTACACGATTTTTTTATTTTTTTCTCAGGAAATTGACGATTTTGACACAAATTTATCTGGCAGCACTGATTAAGACCAAAACAAGAAAAGGCTAACAAAAATTTAAACTAACAATATATAACAATTGTTTTTTGTTTATTTTCATCATATAAATTATGCATTTATCATTTATATTCCTTCTATTTTTTTTATTTATTTAATATTTTATATAAACATATTTTAAATTCAAAATATCTACATTTTGTTTTTCTCGCCACCAATTTCAAATGTGACTTATTTTGACAGTTCTTGAAAGAAACTTTTCGCAAAATATTGTTATAGAAACACTTTTTCTCGCATCCTTCCAATAATTGCTGGAAAATTATTAAAATGACAGATAATTCTCGCAACGGAAAGATACAGAAACACTTGTGCGAGAAAACCCATTTTTTGTTTCATTTTGCACTGTTTCTGTCCCGATTCACTGGTTTCATGCGGAAAATTTTACGATGCGAAAAATACAGAAACGGGCTACTGACCTTGTTTGTTAACAGAAGAACTCAAATCATAAGATACCAGCAGCATGGCCGATATGGTTTCGCAATTATTTTACTTTAAAAATTTGATGTATTTAACTAAATCATTTTAACAAATAGAAAATGGGAATTTGTTTCACAAAACAAGCACATCATTTTTTAAAAATAAGAAAAAATAATTTTTTGTAGTTAAATTGCATAAAATAACTGAATATTCCTTTGTTTTTACGGAATTCGCGATTGAATTTTTGACATTAAAAATTAAATGAACTTTTCGTTACTTAAAACTACATTTTCATTTAATTTTTTATAGAGAAGAATTTAACTTAATCAGCGGACAATATTAACTGCTACTGAAAATCCGTAAAAATATGCACTTAGTTTTTTAAATAACTGTTAGAACCAGTTAAAAATAAATTTGCTTAAAATTTTAAATGTTTATTTATTTAAAAATGACTGACCGGAATACTTCTGAAATAAACTACAGTCCGTTACTGTAATAATATTGTGAGTATATTTTTATTTTATTATTTATTATTTTTAAAAAACTAAAAGTTTGAAATTGTTGACATTTAGTTAGGCTTGAGTTCATCAAATTTAATTTTTATTAAATTATTTTCACTGAAGAAACGAATTGTACAACATGAAATTAATAAAAATTCTCATTAATCATTTTTATTCTTGGCTGAGCTGAGGCTCGAACTCGGGTTGAATTTACGTTTCAAGAATAGACCCAATCTCATCATCAGAATTCTTTGCAGTTCTACCCTCTGCAACACTGCTGTGCCTGCCCGCCAACAGTCAAACATCAATCTTTAGCCAATGGTATTAGTGGTTCGAAATTGCCTTTAAAAATTTTCATTATTTTTGAATTTTATTTACATGTTTCTTCCTTTTCTTCTATTTTTTCGTACTCTTTCTGTCAAGACTTTTCGTGAATACCTTAGTATATTTGTTTATAATGTTTGTAAATTAAATTAATTTTAATAAAAAAAAGTAAAAAAAATTACATCTTAAAATATACCCGAAAAATAATTCATACACCATAAAATGTATAGCAAAAAGAAATAAACGTGGTGTCAATAGCGGGTTTTATAGATATCTCTTGGCTGCAAAACCACCACCAAAGTTTTTCCTAGAAACATATTGCTAAATTACTAGTCATTTGAGTGAGCGTATTGCCTGACACTCCAAGCTTTACCGCATTAGATTCTAACCCCCGTATTCATAAACGATTATAAAATTTTCATAAAAAATTTGTTATGTAAGCCTTTATTTGATTTGAAATATGTTTATAAGTACTGGCAGTAGAGTGAAGAAGGCTGTTAAAATATTATCAATTAAGAGATTTCGGCATTTTCATCGGTATACGACACTTACCCTAGGTCTACACTAAAGATAATTATCTCAGCCAGTTGGCAATAACGTCGGCAGAATAACAAAGCAATATTTCTTATTGCTCAACTTATGTTAAAGGCATGGGAAAACGTATTTATGTTAACTCATAATTTGAAAAAAATCAAGGACGAAGGTGCAGTGTAAAAACTCCCGCCATCTTGCAAAAATTATGTTTATTAATATTAAATCTTTCTTATTCGACTTATTTTTTAAATGTATGTATATTAATTTGTTTAAGCTTGAGATCTTTTTTTATATTAAATATTAAATTTTATAAAATTTATTTTTAAATGTTACCATAAATATGTTTATTATGAATTAATTTAAACAGGGTGACACATAAAATATTCCTAATGCTGAATCTGAGCCGTAATTTTCTTCAGCTAAAAACGTTTATGCAAAAAGCGACTTAATGATAATGATACATTTTTCAATTTGACTGCAAAGTACTGTGATGTTTCGGAACTCAGCCAAAACAAAATTTGAAGCACAAAAACGATATTGTTAAAATTACTACGAAAATTGTCGACACTGCTTTTACTCTTGTTTTCTACTCTAAAATTATTCTGATATAATTTTTTAAGCCAAACAAAACATAAGGCATAAGAGGGTTAAGCAATTATCGGAATTTTTACACTGGTAACGGATGGATGTTACCATTATTACCAACGATTCTGTTTTCCCCGATAGATCACAATTTACCATTGATTGTCAATAATTGATAAAATCTTATATGTAATTGTATAAATTCCGAGAAATTCCCGGAAATTTAAGAAAAATATTTTGCAGTTTTTTTTTTTATTAATTCATTTATTTACAAAAAATTCATTACAATGTAAGCGCCTCAGCTCCTTGAAGATATTTTAGAGGCGAGTTGGCAATAATATATTGCATAACTTTTTAAATAATTTCTAGTTAACAATAACTTTATAGTAACAAACAGAAAGGAAAAAAAAATATAAATAAATAAAATATTTAAATCAAAAAAAGCAAAAAAAAAAAGTTCCTCTATATTTTGAAGCAAAAAATTTTTTAAACTAGTTTTGAATAAAGAAATGCTATTTATATTTTTCAAATTTGGCTGCAAACCATTGTATTCACGACTACCCATGTACTCAATACGTTGCTTCGTAGCTTCCAGTCTACAGTGTAGACTCTACACCATGCCACTGCCAAGTAGCCTCGGCAGGCTTGCTAGTAGTGAGCTAGTCTATCAGCCCCGGGGTTGCGGGTTCGATTCCCGCCAGAGACTCTGGTTTCTTTCCTGCAGACAAGCGTACAGCTTCGCGGGGATTAGCTTAGGGAATTAAAAAAACCAAAAAAAAAATTTCATATTATTCCTTGTATTTAGTGAGTGCTGATACTCGAGAAATATATGGTATGATGACCAACGCTGTTTAAACACTTAAAAACATACATTAGTAATTGCATTTTGTAAGTGCCTTAAATATGTAAGAAATTTTTAAAAACATCGGTGTATAATGATTATGTTGAATGTGTGATGGGAAGTTTAACTACCACTTTTAAGGCATTATTTTGCATGCGTTGTACCATTTTTAATTCAGAACTTTTCTTATGTCCATATAAAATGGCTAATTGATTAAAATGGCTTTGAACAAGTGCATTATAAATTAATAATTTCGTTTTTCTTATCTAATTTGTTCTTAAATTTGTATAAAAAACCAACAGTCTGGGCTGTGTTAATCTTCAGATTTTGGATGTGTTGACTCCAAGCAAGATTGCTCTGCAGCTGTATACCTACTTAAATACCTAAAAGAACTGGCTTCCATGATTTCTTTTCCATCTATAAAACACTAAAGTTGGTACGATCCGAATATCATTGTATAACAATCCCTTCGATACAATTAATTTTCTTTGTAGAGTAGGTAGCGGAATTTTTAACAAAAACAAAAGAAAATAAAATTAGTTTGTTTGCAGTGCGGTTTCTCGTATGTATGTTCATACATAAAAATGCAGGGGAAAACGTTGCTATTTGTTAAGGTATCACAGATTTGGCCATAAAATGTCTTTTCATTTGCTTCGAATGTGAATAAAATAATGAAAATTAAAATGGAAGTGGAAGTGCTTTTTGTTGCCCATATTAACATGTGGTGACATTTTCTAAAAAAAACGCTAATTGAAAAAAGTGTTTTCTATGTCAGCATGCCAACAGAAAGTAAAAAAAAAAATACAAAAAGTACACATTAATACAATCACACACAGCAACGTACAAACAAACTTAAAAATATCCTTGCATTAGTAAAATCCCAATTCACATTTTTTTGCAGACCTTTGGCAGAATTGGTACCGACAGTCTACTGTCAGTTGCAGATTTGGCTTCCAATGACTGACTTAAAAAGTAGTAAAAATTATAAAGGGGGTTGACAAGAAATCGAAAATCTATGACTGGGTTAATTGGGAAAACGTTTAATATTTATTGCAGATATTTCTATAGGAATCCCGGGCACAGTCCCTAAAAAAATTCTATAGAAATTTTAAAATTCGCAGTTTTCTTGTCGGGCATTTGCAAACATACATACATATATTCTTAATACTTGTATAACTATTTTTCTTACACCATTATTTGTAGTCTTATGTAACGTCTGAAGCAAAATATATGAACTAAACAAGTAAGAGTGCTATATTCGTCTATGCAGAATCTTACATACCCTTCACCATGGTGCGATAAGAACAGAAATTGGAAAAAATAAATCTATTTTGTGCCACGCCAACTTCTTCAATCCAGCCTACAGTTTTCGGATGTTGTGTGTTGATAATCAAGATGCTCGTACCTCATTTGGAATCTTTTCCTCTTTCCGTCCTCCAGATATACAGAAAAACAAACGGACAGAAGGACATCGTTAAATCAACTGTCCTGTAAGTGTATGTTTTTGTTATGTGTAAAAAACGCAAAAAAAAAGTATAAACAATTTTTAAAAGAATTCAATTCATGCAACCTTGTTACTCTCGGTGATGGATACAAAAAAACAACAAAAACATGGGATTATTTGAAAAACAAGAGCGACAGTCGTGGTTCTTTGCTCATATCTCAACCATCTATGGACCGATCTTGCTGAATCTCAGTAGCCTTTTTTACTTAAAACGGGCTTTTCTCAAATAACCGGGTTCGTATTTAAATTTACTGTTTCCGACATCAGGTTATATGCTGAGTTACCAACAGTAAAATTAAAAATTGCACTTGATAAATTTCAGTATGAAACTCATATCAAGCAATATCTAAGAGTCTATGTAAGTTGCATTCATTATCAAGCTTTTGTAACTCATTCCTAAAAAATTACCCGAGACTTTGGTTGAGAAAACGTTGTTTTATTTTTAAATGGTATACATTTGAGTGTTGTAAACGAAAGAATTTTAAATTACATCTAAACTACACCGAAAAGTAATTACCAGGAAAACCATAAATATGCAATTGCATGGTTTTTCTCATGCGACCAATAAAGGCAGACACAGTATATTTATCCTTCTTAGAGTTTTTTATGAATGTGCATTTTTGCATATTTTACACTTTGCAGCATGTCCATGCATAATTTAGTTCAAAGAGTTTTTTGCAAAATTTTTTAGGTTAATATTAGTGCCTATTTCATCTTTTTAAAGCATATTTTGATACATCTTCAGTTTGTTTAGATGCGTTAAAATGCTTTCACAGCCAATAAAAAAAAATTAGTTTTTTAAATTCTGTTTATCTACCCTTCTGTAAACCCAACGTGTTACTTGAATTACACCATGTAGATACGTACTAGTGTTTTTCATACGGGATTGCCCGGGACAAATATCCCGGGATCCCGCACATTTGTCGGGAAAAACGCCCGGGAAATTTGTGCGGGAATTCCCTGGATTGTTTTTAAATTAATTATGGCAACTTTACTGCTGATATTTTTAATTGAAAATATGTTGTGTCATTAAATTGATCATAGCCATTAGGTAAAAAGGTCAAAAAACACATTTTGAGATTTTGATTGGCTTTAATTAATTTTGGTTTTCTCTTTTGTTTGGTTTTTATCACTTTACCTTTGCACAACTGTTATCGTTATCATCTGTTCCTAGGAAAAAAGTCTGCGAAATACACCAGACAAATATTTTTCAATTCAACATAACGAGGATTTCAAACGCTTTCTGTAAATGCTTATTCTGAACTAAAATTTCATTTTAAAAGAAATATTTTGTAATAATTTGTTTAAATAATTAAACTTTTTTGGTTCCGTGGCAATAAGTGCTTCAGTCCATTTTTTTAATTTTATATTCGAATTCGAATTTTACTCCGAATTTAATATAATCATTAGCTCTCTGCGGTTATAGTTTTTTAAGTTTTTATTCCTTAACACTCCTAATGTCACAGATCGGATGTCTTTATTATTCCAAATGTTATTGCACATAAAAAAATAACCAAAAACTAATTTTGCTAGAACTTCCTCGAAAATCCTACAAAATAACTGAAACTTTGCCCATATGTACTTTTAAACATGAAGATCGTATGGTACCATTAGGCACTTTTTCCTTTTTGCCACAGAAATAAAAAAGTTGAATGCACTAAAAACTTATTTAATTGATCTCAGGCAATGTTATCTGTTCAAATCAATTTTATTAAATAATCTTTTGCATCAATTTGTATTGCGCGAGAATTCCCGGGATCCTGGGAAATTGAATAAATGAATCCTACAAACCCGGGAAAAAAACTCTAATACGCACATACATACATTAAATGTTTACTCTACACAGGTAGTAATTAAAAATAAATGTTATAAATAAGCAAAAATTATGGAATAATTTTTACGGCATATTTTCAAGTTTTTACTGCATATTTCTGGTTTCCCTGGTAATTAACCACGCTCTGCCCACGACAGCAAAAAATGTAACCCAATTCGGGTAATAACACACGAAGTGGCTCATAAAATCGATTAACTTGTCTAATAAACGTTATGAAATTGTACAGACTAATTTTAAATCGTTAGAATATGCTTAGAAACTGCTAATGATTAAATGTTATGACATTTTGTTAAACGATTAAAGAGAACTTTGACATTTCGGTTGACTGCCCGATAAAGTTTGTTTCGACGACAAACAGTTCGGCGAAATTGTTTACCGGGATGTTTTTTATGCGTTCGAAAGTTTTACTCCTACTGTTGCCTATGCAGACAGCCAATAAGCAGAATTATACAGTATCGTTTAATCGGTAGAGGGAAGAGAGCCAGATAATTGTATAAATAGACAGTTAAAGTGAAAATACCTTTCTGTGAGATTTGAGGACATATTTCTACTTTTGCTACTCCCTTAAGTATGGGTCAGAAGCAATTTTTCAAAAATTAAGTTTTTTTTGGATACTGCTATTAAATTGTAAATAACTGTCCTTTCAGCCAGAATACTTATGTTAACAGTTAAGAAGTTTTGTTATTTGTGACTTCTGCTAGAGCAGCTGCGAATATTTTATGGATAATTTATGTTTCATTTAACGACTGAAGTTCAGAGTATTTAAGTGAAAAAATTCTAAAAGTTAAAGTTAAAACATCTTAATAATGAAGAAAATTGGTTTCATGGCACTGTTTGAAAATGTATTTTCTTTAATTCAATTTTCAAAAAAAATCATTTTATTTGTATGAATGTATTTACTGCCTGTATATACATATGTACATACATATATTAATTACTTTTTTGTATTTTGGTGTAAAACGCAACTGGCTCTACATTTATTAAGCTAAAAATTTTGAACAACATGGATAAAAAAAAGCTTATTTGCTTGCTGGCGTTTTGTGGCTTTCGTTGGAAATGCCACACAAATGATATAAGCACTTCACGCGTTTATGCATCCCAACGTTCGCAACTATTTATTTATTTAAAACAGTCTATGGGAAACAAAACTCCTTAAAGTCTATGAGTATAATTACATATGTATATATCCAGAGATAAATTAATAATTATTTATATATATGGGGCACTTCATGTCAAAGTTGGTCATATTGGATAGAAGTTTAGACACAAATTTTCAACAAGATCGGTCAAAAAGTTTCTGAGTTAGAAGCAGGGCTGTGGAGCCGTCGTCAAGAAAAAGTTTTAACTCCGACGCCTTCCGATGAAATTTTTTAAGTACGACTCCGACACCGACTCCGACTCCGACTCCTATTCTAACCTTGATGCTAAATATTTATGAGACTGGTCCTTATTTGACTTTAAACTCTTTTTAAATTCAGTACCTTCTAAATGGTTAAATATAGCAAGAAAATGATTCTGTAAAACTTTTAAATCGGTATTTTAATTCTAACGCGCCGCATTGAGCTTTAACATACTGGGTATTAACATATAAGAAGGAGAGTTGCAAAATATTTTATTTGAAATTTGGAAAAAAATGAAAGAACCCTGTAGCGATTGAATGGACCAAAATGAGTTAACTTTTTTGATTCTGACTAACATCTCAACAGTTGAAAAATTGAAACCAACTGAAATACAGAAAAATAATGGATTTAATTTTGGAGCGATCGAGTTTTGTTACGAACTTTCGAAAGAAACGAGTTTTGCTTCAATCCGTATGGGATCACTGAACTTTGGTATATTTTAAGAATTATATTAATTAAAATTAATTAAAATTATGAAACAGTGCTAAAAAATACAACAAATAGTTCTGTAGGGGAGAGATAAACTACACCAATTCACATCTTTTTCAAAATACGTTTTTTATACTGTTCTAATTTATAGATGTGTAAATTTCCATAAGTCCTATCTAATGTAGTTTTCGAGAAAGAAAAGTTGAAAACAACACCAATTCCAATTTGCTTAGACGTTAAGGGCATCAAGTGTACTTAGTGTTGTTTACCACAGAATTTGAAGAGGCAAAGAACATCATAAGTCCGTTTTTGTAAATTTGGTTTTGTTTTATTTATAATGTCAAATATTTCGACCAACTTTGTTAATCATTCTCAGAAAAATTTAATATATTTTTATTAAGACATGCAAATGCGCCTTCAATTGTTACTTCTACCATTTTTATAACACATTTTGAAGAGAAACGTAGCGTATAAAATGTTGAAAGCCTTCTATTATTTTTGGGAAATAGCACTCCTTTTGTTGTTGGACTTGGTGCTGTTTGTGTCAATCATAGAAGGTTACGAACATTTTATAACGTAATTTTATTAAGGATATCATCGACATAAAAAAACAAATTAGGATCATATAGAACATTCGGCAAATTTTTAATACAAAAATAGAAACATTTCTGATTTTCAACATGTTTTTGCGGTCTGCTGTAAAGTTTTCAAAAAGTAGCTGGATGAAGCTTATCTCCCACCTGCAGAGTTAAAAAAATATAAATTTTTAAACAACTAAATTGAAATATTTTTCTTCAGTACGAGTACACTACTTTTTTCCTTTTTTCCCGTTCCATAATCAATATTATTACTGCCGAAGACCGAAATTTTAAATTGCAAGTCTGTATTATGACTCTAATTTTCCCCAAAGCGAGTAGATAAAAGTATTTTCAAATAATTTTCCGGGTAACCCCCACTTTGATGGGAATTATATTTGGAACAATGTCATGTATTTTTCCGACTTCCTTTTCCTTTTTTTCTATTATAATTCACCCTGAAGGTTGGAACTTAAAATGTAGTTCACTTTATGCGTTTACCAGAGGAGCTACAAAAGATTTCAAGTCATATACTATATGAACATCGCTAAAAAAAATATTTGTTAATATACGATAAATAAAAAGCAACTTGTTTACAAATTTAATTTTTAAGTTCCATAATTCCATAACTCTATTTCATTAACGATATCTTGGCAAAATTCAAGCAGAAAGGTTAAAACAGTGAACCAGCGAGTTTTGTTACAGAAATTTTGGGTCACATTAAAACATAGAAAAGGATATGCTTCGATACAATCTATATATTTATTCTCATAAATTTCTAAAAGATCTGCCAATATAAGATGTTATCTCGATTTTTTTAATTTTTGAAACTCACCTACTCATATGTAGCTAATATGCATGTGGCAGTGTAAATAAACTGAACTAGCGAAATTAAAAAAAATTGTTGTTTTTGCAAATAGAAACTGGGAATTATGTCCTTTCATAGGTTACTTTATTATATTCAACATTTTTTATTTTTTCGAATTTATTCTATGATAATATAAAAAATGTTGTTGTTTTTGTTTAAGATTTGGTATTGTTACAAGTAAAACTGAGGTTTATAATTCTTATTCGCTTAACAGTTTTATTTGTATAATATCTTTAGTTTTTCTAAAATCATTGGATGAAGTTTCCTGACGATCTGGCCTAAGCAACCAGTGAAATGCGCATAGGAATAGCTTATCCCTTCAACAATAAATTTTAGTTTCTCAATAGTATGAAATGGGAATTTAGCAAATTTGAAAGAAACCTTGTTAATTTATTTTTGAATCCAAAGAATAACTTTGATATACTGGTCCTTATTTGCTGACTTCAAAATTTCAAAATAGCAGGCCCTCTTATGGTCAATTTCACCAATTTATTTGAATATCAATTTTTGTTTAAAATTGGTTTTTTTAAAAAAAATTTAATGCCAAAAATTTTGGAGTCGGAGTCGCTAGTTTTTGTGGGTACTTCGACTCCGACTCCGGTACAAAATCCTCAACTCCGACTCCACAGCCCTGATTAGAAGACGTCAAAGTTTAACATTTTGGCCATACAGGTGTTCTTTCTCATCCATGTAACTTATTACCTATTGGTGTTAGCAAAATTTGTTTGTAATATCAGAAAGTTGGATGCTTTTATTTCTAGTCATATAAAAGATAATTTGAACAAATTTGAGTAAAATATAATGATTCATAACAGTTTTAGTAGAACGAAAATTATTTCCGGTAAATTATGGAGCAATCATCACAAAACTTTGTAGAGTAATTTCTGGTATAAAACCCCTAAATTAGAACAAATTTCGATAAAGTAGTGAAATTTGTTAAAGTGGTTTATAATTTTAAAGTGGTTTTCGGAAGGTAAATAATTGACTGATTATCACAAATTTACACGGTAATATTTCTGGCTGTATGAAGCTAAAACGGGACCAAAACTGCTACGGTTTTAGGCTTATTTTCAATGGACATTAAATGGGGCCTATCGAAAATTATGAACCGAAATTCACCAAATGTTTCAGTGTGATTTGTGACATACCAAATTTTATTACAGCATCACTATTTATTACGGGCTTAGGCGTACTAAACTGTTTTCCGAGAGTAGGCTTTATATGGGTCCTTTAATAAATCAAGGACCGATCTTTAGGAAATTTAACAGTATGATTTATAGTTAGATAATCTGGGGAAAATGGTTTCAATGTCATGAAATGCATTTCCTTATGTAGTAAAGCCTTTATTGAAATTCTTCACCATGCCCAACTTAATATTCAGCGGTGGCAGTAAAGGCTTATCTTATGTGACAATTATATTTTCTTAACTTTTTTCGAAATATTGAATGTGCTACCGTAAATCCCATTAACAAAGAAGACTCATATATTTTGCGTAATCTGTTTGCCTTCCAGTTCATATTGCAACCATTTTGAAGTCTGCGCGTACTTCCCATTTATATTTAACGTATTCAATTTTATTAAAAAGATTTGAAATATTTGCGTATGTTTTCTTCTTTTTCGTGGAATACGCAACCGATATTGATGGATGCTGACTTTCATTGTGAAGTTTATCGGCTTTAAATCTTTAAAGTGGAAGCTTCAATACTGCAACAGAGCTTCAATACGGCAACAGTGTACAAGGCCTTCTGATTTTTAAAAAACCTTTCCTGATCGGCGTGTCTTTTTCATCGGCTTTTCTCAAATGTCTGTTTTTCAATCTTAAACATAATAATGCGGCTTTTTCTTTTGTTAGTCCTAAATTTCTTAAAAGATCTTCAAACTAAGCTTAGTCTTTCAAATTAGGACAATTTCTTAAATTATCAAGAGGCAAGTAATTTACTTCTGATAAGTTTTCAACCGCCGTTGTTATTTCTGTATTCTTATTGGCCGAAAACGTATGAGAAGAGCTGGAACGTTATTTTTTGCTTCGTATGTCAACCGCGTTATAACTTTTGGGCAAATTTGCAATTAACGTAGAAAAAGCATGAATCTGATCTGTGATCTTCAGGTTCAATCTCTGTAATGGGCGTAGAAAATGGCAGGCACGCTTTAGTACCGGCTGTGTGCCAGGTCAATAGAGCAACTTCACAAGTATCCAAGCTTTAGATGAAAGTCGTATTCCAAAAAAAAAAAAAAATAGGGTTTTTCAATTGTAGTTTTGCATGAATAAATTTCAACTATTTTACAGTTAAGCCCGTTTTTCTCGCCATATTTATTAGTTATTGTGGGAAAAAATTTATACATATTCACATTATAGTAAATTTGTTGTAGAAGTAGGCGTGTAATTTTGGTAATCAAGCGTTAAGTGCTTTATTTACAACTTTGATTATTCACACTGACAACAAAAATTTTCTAAAAATATTTGAATCCTTAAATGTCACTTTTCACCCAAGACTTGTTTTGATTTCCTGTAAAAACATTGTCGAATTAACCCATAAAGAGAGGAGCTAGAGGGTAAAATTCTTCCACAAAAATTATTCTCATACAATTCCACAACATTACTCTGACAATAATAATTCTCTGAGACTTTAACTAACACCATTTTTTACATTTAGGGTAATGCTTCAGTAAACAAAAAACTTAGACAGCTGGACATTAAATTTATTCTACAAAAATGATTTACTCAACATGTCCTTTCAGAATTTTGGAGACGCTATTCTGATCCGAAAATGCTGTTACCACTGTAATTTATTAAAAATAAAATTTGATTATTTCTATTTAAACTTCGAATATGCACACGCACTTTACTTTTAATGCATGGCAAATAGTTTCTTTTCATTTTGCTTATGCATATAACCGAGTTTTTGTAGAGGCATTTCTCGTATAACAGCACCAAATACCTTCTTATGAAAAGCATAAAAGCCCCAAATTCATTTCAAAATCACAAATAGCGTAAATTATTTAAACAGAAATTGGGGATTTCCAATAAATATATTTATGAAAACTTGTGGTTTTTTAAGATGATGGATTTAGAAAACAAATAAGCCTTGGTATTAAACTATAAAATTTCTCCCTTTAGATGGGTTTTTTCAATAAGAATTTTCGCCAACTTTATTTGAAAAACCAAAGTTGCCTCGTAAAAAATTTTATAAACATGTCCAGTTTTCAATACAGTAAAACCTGCTAACACACACACACACACACACATTCAGAGTTGAATCCATTCATGCTGAACTTTATTTTTATATTGTTGTCACTAATTAAAAACTTGAACACTTCAATTGTCTGAAGTGTTATTTTTGTATCTTTTTCCCAGTAACACACGTCTGTATGCAGCAGTATATTTCCAACAATGATGGAATCGGATTCGTTTTATATTGTTCTTCTTGTAACTCGGAGTTTTGAGAATGCATGAGTATTTTGCAGAAACAAAAGATTTCCTAAATTTTGTCTTCATGCTACTCGACTGCACACCATTCAACTCGCCTCTAGGGTTTCCAATTTCCAGACCATTTTTAATCCCGCGAATTTTGCTAACAATAGTATGAATAAATGTTATTAATAATAAACAATTCATGGTCCTTTTGTCGATGAAACGTACATAATCAAGAAAATATTGAACCGTTTGTATTGCTTAAAAATGCCTCGGACAAAGGAATCCCTTGCCTTCACTTCCAGGAATGTCGGAAACAAGAGCCTGTCTTGACTAACGATGCAAACTTCAGTTTGCTATTGTAGACCTTGTGCATCTTGTGGTGTTTCTAAAATATATGTATTTTGTTGTTGTCGTGTTTTAAATCAAGATTTAACTGAATTCACAAGGGCACTTTTACGACGTCTCTTTTTGTTTGTGGCAAACGGTGTAGAGAAGAAAGAGGGGAAATCACAGAGACTTGGTTCGTGTTAATCATGGCGTTTTTTTGTATTTCTCTTGTAACTTATTCTTGTTATGTTTTATTCTTGTTCTTACTTTGAACTGTCAAGTTGAAAATACATTTATCGATAACAGACGGGACTGGCAGCATTCTAGATTATAAATTTGTTTTGTGTTTTTCTTATTTTATGTAAAACTATTTAAATATTAGGAAAAAAGTAATTTTGGCAGAACATGCTTCCAGTACGTTAGGAAATTCTCTTTCTTCGTTTACTTAAAGGGTTTTTTTTAACTGTTCAAAATTAAAAGAAAAAATGATAATTTGTTTATAATTTCGGATAACAAAGGTAATGTTGGATAATAGAGGTAATCGTTGCAAAAAAACATTTAAATCGATGAAAAAAGTTGGTTAATCGAATTACGGACAATCAAGGCCCTACTGTAAATAAAAAAAAGACATGGAAAAAAACGACGTCGTAAAAGCGCTCTTGTAAATTGAGTGTTACAAGACCTACAATTTGTAAAGGGCATGCAATAGCAAACCGTGAATTTCGCTAATGAATAATCTTAAATAGGTGGTATACAAACATTCTTATAAGAAACAATTGCAATATGCAAAAAAGTTTAAAACAATTAACTAAGGAAGAAAAAATAACGTATTCTACATTTGGATACAGTCGGTAAGTCAACATACTAATTTTTGCCAAATAAAGCGTTTTTTTACTTTTGCTTTAGTGACTAGAAAACATTTTTATAAATATTAGTGCCGGTTCACACACGACAAGTTTAACGAACAAGTTTTAAGAAATGGCATTCTATTTTCCCCTCTCTCCAAAAAACTCAAGACCTGATGAGTCCAACTTGACGTGTATGAACCGGCACTAAGTTTTACTTTCTCATTGCAAGTTTCTCCTAGTAAAGTAAATAAACAGGGGTATTAACCATTAAGTGTCATAAGAATGTTTCCGGGAGTTTCAAAAATATTTCTTCCCTCAAATTGAATGAAATAGAAACCCTACTCAATTCGTATTATGTATTAATGAGAAAATGACTTGAATTTTATTGTTCAGTTGTTTTTTACTTTATTTATATATTTTTTTTGCTGACAACTGTTTTATCTACACAGTTTTAGTTCTCTAATTAGTTACTAATATGATTACATGAGAATTAAAAGGAGGAAAATAATAATATAAAAATAATGTTCATACAAATGAGAAATAGTTTTGCCAGTTAATCGAATGAAGATGGCAAAAAATATTTTCGGTTGCTTAAGAACTAAAATTTATAATGATCGAATAATCGATCAAAACATCAATAAAAAAAATTCAAAAGGATAAATGGAATTACAATTTCAAATTATTTTGCAAACAGCATTTTTTTTGGGATTTATTTTCCGTTATTTTTTATCTTAAAATTAAGAAAATTACGCGATAAGATAAATGATAAAAATGCAACATTTCTGGCCTTATAATTTTTTAAGAATAATTGAAAATAATAAATAGTGATAATTCAGCATGAAAAAACGTGATCGCAGTTAAAAATATAAAAAAATACTATTTCGGAAGTGATTAAAAAACTGCAGTTAAACTAAAAAATTGCTTTTTCTTCAACTTTTTTCATTGGAAAAATACAAACTGTTGCTTTCACTTCGGATTCTTATATTTAGTTTGGCGATTTAGGTGACCAATTTTTTATGGGCCTCCAAAAATTCTGAAAATCGGTGGGCTCCCAAAAAAAGGGGTAATTTTTTTGGCCAAGAGCTAATTCAGACTTCGTGATACCGATTAGCTAAAATATGGCCAGTGATATTATTAAAATCATAACCAAAGTAATTTTAGGTAATACAAAATATTTTATGAGATGAAATTTTGTTTGTCGTGCGTAATTCCCAATTTTTATTCTTGATAAAAAACACAGAAATTTATTTATGGAGCGCAATTCACAGGTTGCTTAGGGCAGATCGTAAGGAAACACTCTGCCAAAAAATTTTTAGAAAAGCCAAATTAATTAACGATATCAAAGCTTAACCAAAATACCAACAATAAACAACGAGCTTATCTTTCCTTACATTAATTTTTAGAAAACAAAATTTTTAATTAATCTTTTACCAAATAATATCTTTTTTGTGGTAAAAAAGTAGGATTTACAACAATGGGGCATTATTTGCGAAGCGGACAACCCAATAAAAAAATTTTGTTGGAATTCCTTTATATTTGGCGTAACTATAGTTCTAGTAGATATGAAAAAGTGTGCGAAATATTTTTTTCTATGATGTTTATTTGGCGAGTTACGGGGTGGTAAAGTGTTGCCGTTTTCAAAAAAATGTTTTTTAAATTATTTTTACGAACCAAAAATTATTCGCACATAAAAAAAAATTTAAGTGATTCTCATAGAAAATCGATTGATCTTTAAATAAAAAAAAATATTAATATAAAAAAAAAAATTTTTGTCATCTCCAAAACCGGAAAAGACCAGTTTAAATCAAAATTTTTTCTAACTTAGTCCTATATTTTTTTAACCGAAATTAGCGTATAGTGTCCTTATTATATTGTAAAAGTTTTACTGTGTAACTTCTCATAGTAAATTTCTTTACAGAGGAGAGGACGAGTTTAAAAAATTTAAATTTTGTTTAAACTTATTTTTGCGAATACAAAATTGATTATTAATAAGATTTTTTTACCTTCTTAATTCCAAATTTAAATTTTTGATAAATACACTGAAATTAATTGTTGAAGGAAAGCTAGTTTTTATGCGTATTTAACTGGTTGCTAAGACCAGATCATTAGGCAACCTTTTTTCTTACTTCGACCTAATTTCTTAATTTTCTTTTTAATGAAATAAGCTTAATTATATTGTTAAGCTTTTATCAAGTGCTCTTTATAAGTTTAAAAGTTATGCAAATCATGATTTTAGGGGCTTGTTTATGTAGGCTGGTTAGTTAAGTTTGTACATTTATACAATTATTATACTTTAAATTATGAGTCCCACTCTTATAAACTTTAAATTAAATAAAATATCACATGTTATTTTTTGTATACTTAAATATAAGTGTCTGTAAATACATTTATTTGCTTATGAAGAGAATGTCTTTATTTTACAATTTTTACAATTTTACAAACAGTGTCTATCATGTTTTGGAATAGAAGCTTGGTAGATTTTAGTTCCTGGAAATGTGGTTGCGGAATCCAATTTAGGTTGCAGAACAATTATTTCACGTTCAATATCCTTTTTGGAGCAGTAGTAAATTGCTTGAGGTTTCCTCCAAAACCATCAGATGGCCCCTTTCCGAGAGAAGTTGCATGAAAGTGTATCTCGGCATCCGTATTAAAATCATGTTTGTAAAAAAATAGATTCACAAAATTGAATTTATTTTTAAAATGTTGTGGGGTCCCATCAGTTATATGTATTACTTTCGACGCATATACATATAGATCTTTGCAATAGATGCTTGTGAAGTTCTTTTTGGTAAGAATAAAAGACATCTAGCTTTTCATGCTTTAGGTCATCTGAGTTCATAACAATGCTTCCGTGTTTAACTTCACTATCATCTCTGTAATTAGACGGTGATCTTGCAGTCATAAAATGACACGTCTGTTCTGGATTAGGGCACATCATCATGCGAAGGCCATCCCTATAACATACAAGGTATATGGCAGTTCCTGCTGTTAGGTTGGCAATATTTTCACCATTCAACATAAGTTTAACGTTTTGATGTTTAACACAAACAGATAACAGGTGTGCGGATATTCCTCTTTGAACTGTTGATCAAGTTCATTAATGTTGCACATCAGAAGCTGTTTTTGTACAGGCATTCTCCTCCCATCGCCTGATTAAACAGATATAACATCGTTCATACCAGGCATCATTCTGCTATTGACTTCCCGTAGATAATAGCATTTAACTGAACTTACTGTTTCGATAGGTAATTTACGCCCACCTCGTACCTTAGGAGATGACATGATACCGAAGTTATCTACAAGTTCCTTTGCTTTTTTCACTTGTCGCCTTAAAGTTCCAAACTCTTAAGCCAGCTTTCAGCTGCAGAGATCACTTACGTATCTTTGTTTTGTATAGTCCCAATTTTGAGCTAAATATTGCCATTAAATGTAGCCATTATAATTTGCCAATCAGTACAACACGCTGAAGCAGTTAAAAAGAACTGATATGTTTTTAAAAAAATCCTTAAATACCAGATATGAAAGACTTAATTTTTACCTATTGAAAACCCATATTTATAATTATGTTACCTACGTGCATATGATTTAAAAACATATTCGTCAAGCACTCAAAATTATAAGAGTTACTTTATTGTGTGGTTTATATAACACGAGCGCAAATCTCGTCCGTTTAACTTACATTTAAATCCAAAACGAAATTTCGAAATTTGTTTTTGTTTTAAATGTAAGTTTAACGGACGAGTTTCCTAAATTTGTTTTCTTTCGAAATTTTCGAAATTTTTTGTTTGCGCTCCTGTTCTATAAATCACACTTAAGTGCAAATGCATATTTTATTTATTTTTTTACCTATTTGTGTAGTGTAGGTAGTAATGGATTTAAAAAGTAATAAAATGTATTAAAAAAAATTATTTTTAAATTGGTCATTTCAGGTTTTGATGTGTAAATTTGCATAACTTTGAAACTTATGAAGATCACATAATAAAAGTTTTACAATATAATAAGTACGCCGCAGGATTACTTCGCTAATTAGGTCGAACTTAGAAAAAAAAGGTTGCCTGATGAAAATTAGGTCGAAGTTAGAAAAAAAGGTTGCCTGATGATCTGGCCTAAGCAACCAGTGAAATGCGCATAGAAACTAGCTTTCCCTCAATAATTAATTTCAGTGTATTTATCAAAAATAAAAATTTGGAATTAAGCACGTCAAAAAATCTTATTAATAATCAATTTTGTATTTGCAAAAATAAGTTTGAGAAAAATTAAAATTTATTAAACTCGTCCTCTCCTGTTTTTTACAGTACAAAATTGCAATAACCACATGTACGAATGTAAAGAAATTGACATTATTAAACTAAGGGATGTTACACAACAAAACTTTTACTATATAATAAGGACACTATAGGCTAATTTTTTTCAGCTTATTCGGACTAGTGGTTCCCAAATTATGACAAACAAAAGAGCCTAAAACGTGGCAAATTCCCCTATACGATACTAACTAACTTCAAATTTATTTTTTAATTATTTATTGAGGTACCATGACCAAACTAATGATGCAGAAGTTCTTCTTTTTGGGTCAACTTTCATAAGCAATTATCAGAATTGAGTCCCGAAATTATGTGTTATACTGTGTTATTTTAAAACGTATGGCCTACCTACTGGTTAAACTCTAGTGTATTTCGGTTTTTGATAGTTTATTAAAAAAACTAATGATTATACTATTGTTGCCATATTTTAAAAGAAAACTTAAAGGAAAAAAACACGTAGGCAAAATTAACGGATAACCGGATAGGTAAAGATAACTGTTAGGTACGAACACGACCAGATATCTGTTTGTTGAAATTACGGGCGTAAGACCAAGCATATCAGATTTAAGTGCTATTAGGCAAAACATGAATGATAAGCTTGGTCGAGATTTTGATATTTTATCAAGATGGGGTCGTGCGAATTGAGTCGACTTTAATGTGCCTCGTCTGTATATATGGATGTAATTATTGAAGAATCAGAATCTCTTGATATTCTGGGCTTTATGTTGCAATTTGATGTCCGATAGACAGAACATATATTCAAATTATCGAGAGAAGCATTCAAGTATAACGACTTTTGAAAACGGTGTTAGTGATAATTCAGTCCGTCTGATCTCCTCACTATTAATACCACCGATGCCCATAACATGTTAAATTGACCAAAATAACTTTAATAATATTATTTATGCCCTTATGATATATTTTGGATCCTAATAAGTAGAGAAGTCGATTAAGCAACTTCCGTCGGTGTCTCTTAAGGAGGTGTGTATGCTGAAATGGGGATTCTGAAGGCCATGGACAGATGGGGACCGGAATAGCTTGAATGGAAATTCAGCCAGATCGTTCCACAAATGGCTGAGATATCAACAAAAAATTGCGACTGTCTGTAATGTTAACCCATCAATCCTTATAGTTTTAAAATCTTGTAATCATTTATAGGCTTTGTTTTTGAACTCTTATCTAAAAATTTAGTAGAATACTGGTAGTAAAAATATATAGAAAATGTGTCTCGTAGACAAATGTTGGTAAGATTAGGGTTAATTTTAAGCATAATGTTGTAGTCACTCTTTGATGGATGACTAACTCATCCATAATATGGTTGTCGGTGACAATAATATGAATAAATTTAACATAATATGTTTAAAACTTTCTTTAGAAATAAGGTTTTTCTCTTAGGGTATTTATTGATTAATGAAAAGTAGTAGGATTTTCCAGCACTAGACCTAAAGACATTTCTTAAAAAGAATCGATCACATTTTTGTGTTTGTCTCATTTTCACTAGAACAATGTTAATTTAACCCCTCTATTCTATTTTCCCTAATTTATGCCAGTAAACCCTTTTTCTAATTAATTGAATTTTTTTTCTTGCTCCATTATGCAAATTGTGCGTTGATTGATTTGAACATAATCAATCAAATGACAGCTGCTTAAAACGTTAATGATTCTCTTTTTATTCTGGCATATTGTCTAAAAACCTTGAATATAAAACAATACACAACAGTGTATATTTTCTCTTAATATTTAGTGAAACTTGATTAAATAAAATTTATTTTAAGCAGTTGGTAAAATATTTATCAGCTGTAAATCATTATGACCAAAATGTGGAATTATTATCAATCAAACGTTGCTGTAACACGTAGATTTCCCCCTAATTAGAGAAGAGAATGAGAGGAGAAGTTTCCATTTATCGATTGTAATGTAATTAGCTTTAATTTAAAATAAGTTCTGTAAGTGTAAAAAAGAAACTCATAATATAGTTTTGGCCAAAGGACAGAAATCACGCGTCCCTTCCTAACAAGACAAAATGTTAATAATTGGCACATTTTCAATAGATTTAATTGAAAACATAACTTTTACAGTAAATGATGTCTAAAGAAGAAAACACAATTTTTATTTTTTCAATTTAATTAGAGATATTTTCTTTCAAACTCACGCAAAACATAAAAAGACAACAGAACACAAGGTAAATTAAAACAACGAACACTGCTGCTTGAAGACCCAGCCATCTTCTTTTTCTATAATTATTTTATTTTTAATTTGTTTATGATTTAATCGCCTTGACGAGTTTCCTTATGGAGTTAAACAAGTATAGTTAGGCGAGCACGGCCATATGATGACCTACAACACTTTTCTAGAGTGGGCTCTATTTAGGACTAATTTCATTTAAATATGTTTATAAGACGAATAGCAATATTACCGAGTACTTTATTGCTGTTTTTGTCGATTTGCTCCAGATTATTCAATAAGTTGGGCAATTTAAAAAACAAATATATGGCGCAATTTTTAATTAAACACATGGGAAAGTAAACATTCCTACTGTGTAATAATTTGTACATGTTTACATAGGGACTGAAATGTCAAATATTTTTGTGTTGTTGTAAAAAAATGCAAATCCAAATGCAATTGGGAGCAAAGAACAAAACAATGAACGAATATTAGGGGATAAGTACGCTAGATTGAATACCTTTTGGGTTGAAAACTAATTTAGGAAATTATCTGAAGTTGCAATAAAATATCTAATAGTCCCTGCTACTTATTAATTTTTCTAGAACTGTCATCAAAAGAAACTTGCGCACATACATATGTACATACATAAATAAATACGAACTGTAGCCTGATAAAAAACTAGGCAAAGTTTTCCTGCACATGTACACACATTCAGTCGATAGTAAAATCTGAACTATCGATAGTATCCCAGCACTACCTAAGAACCCAAGAATAATTGTTGAACAGCAAATGCAGCCATTTCAGAAAATATCATTTGACCCAATTTTTTCTTGTTGCGGTTAATGTATATGACATTTAATACCGGGCAATGATTGAATATTTTTTAAGACCCAAGGTAGAAAACAATTCACAGCTCACAGCTCGTTCAACGAGCGCCGTTTTTAGGCGATCAAATAATGTCGCGTTTTTCTGATTTTAATTGGCCACTGCATTCATCCGATATAACGGCTTCCGGTTTTATTCATTGGTGTTATCTAAGGGGCAAAGTGTATGCCAAATAAACGGAAAAAAGTTTATTTTCTAAAGTAATCAATTTCGTTTCTTAACGCAAGAAAATCCAAAAATAATGTCTTGCTTTTAAATTATTTTGTTCGTATTTGGTAAAATTTTCAAAAAATTTTCGATTTTGGTAAATGATCAAAAATTTCTTAAAATAAGAAATACGAAAGTAGCTTGTGTTTATTAAAAATAAGAAATAGAAACTGGGAATTATTCCTTCGGAAGGTTACTTTATATTATATTCAACATTTTATTTTTTTATTTTTCGAATTGATTCTATGAGCTAAATAAATACATAACTGAAATTTAGCTCATAGAATAAATTCGAAAAATAAAATAAAAATGTTGAATAAAAATAAGAAAGATATTTCTGAGTTCAAGCTGGATTTACTTAATATTGGTCCGGTTTTCTGAGGATTATTTGGTTTAGTAAAGGATTATTTGCAGACTCTTAAAAACTACTTGGAACAGAGTCAAGTTCAACTTGGCGTATAATTACGTCAAGCTTGTAGACTAATTAAAAGTGATTAATAAGTCGTATGGCCCTATGCTCCCTAGAGGAGTGAAAGGGACATATATAATAAGTCGTGACGTTGAAGAACCTTAGCAACTTATCATTTTAGGGCCGTTTAAGCACCATTGTCATTTAAATCATTTTGTTTTGACATTTTTTATAAAAAGTTTAAGTTTGCCAAATATTCAACTAGAAAAATACTTAAATTACGGGTACATTTATAACAAAAGTAAGGAAAACGTATATAAATTACACATTTATTCGATATTCGAAAAATGGACATTTTAAAACATTCGGCTTGGGCTATTCGATCGATCTCCCTAATACATATGTGTGCATTTGTTTACTTCCCTGAAGGAAACCTGGGTGCAACTGTCGCCAAGTCACCAGTTTTGTCGACTATTTTGGTGACATTGTCTACAAAGTGTCTACACTTCACTACATTTGCCACTATATTTGGCTTCAATACGCAAAAATTTTTATCAATAACAACTGAGAAGTACAATTCCAACAAAAGTTGAAGAAATAATAAAAAAATATTGTTATGATTTCGTATTCGTACCAAAAGTGTAGACTACATTTACTAAAATGTACTAGTGATTCTCTGGTTCCAATGTCTACATATGTTCCCAAAGGAACTACCTAGTCAGTACCTATTCAGTAGTACCAACGTAGTAGATTTCCAATGACACGCACATGTTAAATGTCTAAAGTAAATAACATTGTCTGGGGTATAATAAGTCACTAGTACTGGTGACTGTGTCAATAGTGAATCAGTACAGATTCACTAGTGACATTTTCTACAGGGTTCATACATACATCTAAACATATACATATTTGTGTTAATTAAAATATGTATGTGTTGTTATTTTTGTCAAAAGTCCACAGATATTATTACTGAAAAAAGTACCAAAGAAAAATAGTGATTTTACCCCCACTCCATTTTAAATAATAGCAGCCCAACACTATTTCAACTGGCACG
Source organism: Pollenia labialis (assembly GCA_949318255.1). Taxonomy (NCBI): domain Eukaryota; kingdom Metazoa; phylum Arthropoda; class Insecta; order Diptera; family Polleniidae; genus Pollenia; species Pollenia labialis. The sequence goes on along the minus strand of OX439143.1, from coordinate 775,855 downwards.
TAACCTCGTAATGAAATTCTATTTTCTACAGGTTGGCACGTTACGGTTAAGTGACATTAGTCTGGGATCACACTATGAAAGTTTTCTTTCAGAAAGTCTGAGTTTATTGGTGAGAGGGGAAGAGAACATGCTTTTCTTTTCTCCTCCTTCACCCATAAGCTCAGGCTTTCTGAAAGAAAACTTTCATAGTGTGAACCAAGACTTACAGTCAGTTAAAGGTTCAGTTAGTCTTTACTTTCTGTTTCTGTTGCTGTCACTAATTTTAAGTGACAAGTTAACAACTTTTTAATATTACAGATTGGACCCTAGCAGAACAGAGAAACCAATCAATTTCACAGGTTTTTTAATAACAACAAAAAAAACAGCTGATTCGTAATAGAACAGAAAGTAAAGACTAGTTCTGCCTTAAGCATTTGCCTTGCTTTCCATATAACAGAAACGATCAGCTGTTTACATTACATTTACATTTCTACATTAACGTTCGGCTAACAGGGCCTTTAAACATGTATTTGAATTGAGTTTGTATTTCTTACTTTTATAAGAAAATTTTAAATGTATTTACTTGAATCGGGTCATTTCTTAGTATTTCAATAAACATTTTCTTGTTACATACAAGATTCTGTAATTTAGGTTAAAAATATTAGAATATTTGAATCGACTTAGAATTGCTTATTTATTTAAAAAATTGAATCGAGCTATAATTTTTTTAAGTTTTTCAAGAAGTATTATCCTAAAGCAATTTACTTAGGCTTATTAAGAGAAATTTGTATTGAAAATTTAAGGAATTAACATTAAAACCTTATTCAATTCAAGAAAAGATTTTTGCATGTACAAATAAAGTGTTTTGATTCGAGAAAAGGATGGTTTGAAATTAGTAGGCTTTTCTTGTTATTTTGTAAAATATGTTGCAACAAAAACTTGATTAAAGTTACTATAGAATTAAAATTAATTTTTTTTGCTGTATTCGACTGAATTTTTGTTCGCCTTGAGTTATAACTTTTTGCTTAAATAAGGCCACACGTATATTTAGAATAAGAAATTTTTGGCTTGGACGAGAATGGTCCAAAATTTTCTTGGTTCAAGGCAAATTTTCTAGTGATTAAGTTAATATATCTTTTCGTGTAGCCAAAAGCTTAAGGGGAATATCCGAGAAGAAGTGATTTCGTTGGGATCTGAAATTCTAAAAAAAGTTATTGGAAATGCTATTGAAAGAGAACGTCAGGTCAAAGCAAACAATTGGCACCATTTAAAAGATATTATCTTCAAAACATAATAAATGCCAAGGTAAAATAAAATTAGAAAGCAAATAGTTATTCATTAAATAAATAATAACGTTACTTATGCGCCACCTTGTATATACTTACAACTGCAAAACATTTAAAAATCTAATGTTTGTATAAAAAGTCTAATATTAATTAAAGTGACAAGAAAAAAGTAGACTCATTTTTAATCCGGAAATAGAAAAGACCTTTCTAAATAAAACAATTAACTTCTTGAAACATATCAAATCTTTACCCTGAGGCCACACGATCAAGTTGTTCTTGATAGTCTTTTACATATACTGCTTGTCAAAATTTACAAAAATTGAAAGCTGTGACGTAGGCTGCACTCAATTTGTAAGCAATTTACTTTCATTATGTCATAAAAAACAACTTATAAAGACAAACATGTAATCAGCTGTTAAATTGAAAGCGAAATTTCCAATCAAATGGAAAGGTGAAATTGAAAGCAATCTCGTGGTCAATTTAAAAAGTGTGAGTGTGTTAGTGAAAAATTGGGAATGTTTTGCAAATTGAAAGGAATAGAAAGGCAAAACTTGATCGTGTGGCCACCAAGTTAGAGGAAAATTAAAAGACAATAAGATTCAATATTGCCTTATTTTTCTTAATTGTAATAAAAAGTACTGCAAAGTCTGTCGGAAAATATCAACAAAAATTGATTAAATGGTAACACTAACCACACTCGCACTGTTACAATTAGCACTGCCACTACTGCCGCAAATACATTCCCGAACAATTTTCATAACCAGAGAATATTTTTACAGAAGTGGGTCAGAAATGGAACAAGTTGAAAAAATCTGATCCAAATAATTATAAAGAACGTACTTTATAATCATGGGGAGACACATGTCCTACAAAACATTAGCGAACATTTCGACTTTGGCGGCTTCTTTTAAAGGTGCATCAGTGATGAAGAAATAAGATCAACCTTAAAAAGCTATTTTACAAAAAGCCCAAATATAAGAAAACTAAACAACAAATTTAATTTACATAATTAAAAATGAAATCACGTGAACGGCTGGAGCAATTTTTCGAAATTTTTAGGAGATGGCTTGAAAAAACAAATAATTAAAAAGTCATGGTAAATCTCAGAAAATTTAAGTTTCTAATATGTTGCCTACATTTAACTCCTCATTGTATATAATTGCTTCCGAGCGAAGCGGTCTGCTAGTTATGTACATATATGTACAATGTACATATATAAACAATAAAAATTTTTTGTCTTGACAGTCAGTATCAGCTGAGGGATAAAAGGGCCAATGTCAATATTTTTGCATTAGATGTCTATTCTTAAGGTGGATTCTTCCATGCGTTCCGAACAATATTTTTGTGCGGAGAATAATTTTTTACTGAGAGTGTTCTGCAGATCCATTCACCCATTTTGGAAAACATGTACGGAAAAAAGAAGGAAAGTGATTTTATTATACGTTACAAGAAGTAGACTTTTTCCTGGGAATGCCCATTTATAACTTTACCCGGAACAATTTCATAAGGCAATTTTTTTTATCTACCTACTTAGTATTCTTGCAGAATAATTTATTACTTTTCATTCATACAAACAAGATCCAAAATACAAAATATAGCAGGACTTTTATTTCAAATGGCTTTAAAATGAAGGTGGGAATGACTAAAGAACACATTTTCGACACTTCTGATTAAATACTTTTCGTCACTTTCCAGAGACACTTAAAATACGCTTCTGTCTCAAAAGAGTCATCAAGAAGAGTTTTATTCTTAAAACCTTAAAACCATTGATAAAAAATTAATTATAATAATAAAAGTACTAAAAAAATATTTTTTATAATTAAAAGGCGTTTTTAGTGCTGTTCCAATAACTTGCTTTAAAAATTTGTATTGGGAAGAAAATAATATAAACATTTTTATAGTTTTATTTTCATAAAAATTTTCACACAAATTAAAATTCGACAAAAAATGTTCACTGGGAAGGAAAACATATTAGAAAATGGACGCTAATGTAACCGCTAATTAAAATTATCACTTCCTTTTGTGACGCTCTAAAGGGAGAGAAAAAGAAAACAGAAAATAATAAAAAAACAAATTGTAGGAAAAACTTTGTGGAAAAATTTATCTGTTTTCACATTTACAATGTTGGTTGTATGCGTTTTTTTAGAATATATTTTTTTTTTTTTGATGTTAATGTTAATGATATTTTATTTTTATCTATTGCTTAGTTTTTTTCTTATTTTTACAAGAATTTTATGACCAAGAAAAATGATTTTGCTCATTAATTTATACTAATAACAGGCAGAATCAAGAAAACGTAATGAAAATAAAACCAGCAGCATTAACGGCGACGGAAACAGGACTCACCGAACATAGAGCTGACAACAATTTTAAGTTAAATAAATAGTGTTTAAGCAGGACGAAGGACATACAACAGTCACATCTGCTTTCAGGGCTGACTGCTCCTTCTCCAGCTTTGAAAAAACTTAACCGAATGGAACACATTTTATCTTAATTCAATACTTTTTACAGGACAAAAAAATAGAAACCACATTCAATAGTGTGTGCCATGGGACATTAATTAAATATTGTCTCCCAAAAGCATAAAACAAGTGACTGTAAATTGTTTGAAATAAAACAATTAGGAAAGTAAAGTCTGTCAAGCCGGGCCATATGACAGTATTAACCACTAGTGGGAAAAAGGCGCTGCGAAATATGGCCCCAAAAAATAAATGAAAATTTACTACAAATTTGGGGTTATTTTTCATAACGCAATTTAAACCCATTTTTTTATGAAAAATTACCCCAATCCTAAAAATAAAATGAAATATGACCCTAAAATTGGGGTAATCCTTTATTATGAAAAGTCACCTCAAAATTTATAATGAATTTAACTCAAAAAAAGAACACAAAGAAAATTATATCAAACATTTTGGGTGGAATTCATATGCCCGAAACTAAAAATCCAAAATTTAGAATCCCGATTTCAAAATCCGAATAATTATTCAGTTTTGTTTTAAAACATAATACGATTGATAGCATGGTTGGGCCTTCGACCATGCATGCGCTAGGATTGTTTCCTCTATGGTATAACGAACACTGGCTTCGCTTACTAAAGCTTCTCTTAATAACCGGCCTTCGGCGCAAGAATTTTTTCCTTTATGGTATAACAAAAACCGGCTTTGCTAACAAAATATAATAATATAATAATAACAAAATTAATAACAAACAAAATACAAAAAAAATCCCTAAAATTGCGTGTTGTTGTGTCGCATGTAAAATTTTGGGCCGTTCTTCAATTTCCTTTTGGGGCCATATTTACTGGGGTCATTTTGCGCACCGACGGGAAAAAAACATTTTAATAGAACCAGAGCGGGAGTTCGATCGCGACTGTGATGAGTGACACACGCATTACGGAGATCAGAATCGTTTACTGGTATTACACTAAAAACAATTACAACTTAGTTGTTTCTTTTCTTATTTCTTTACAAAAAAAAAATTAAAAAAAAAAACTTAAAAAAGTAAGCAAACACTAATATTATGAGCGAGCATAATGCTCCAAAAAATAATAATATCAATATCGTAAAAAACAACAACAATAATAATATTAATATTGAAAATAAAAGAAAAAGAATAAGCAATGAAATGGATTCATCCACAACAAAACATTACAAAAGCAATTATTATGCAGTTCTTGATACTGACAATGACAAACAGTGTGATCAAAACCTATTAAAGAAATTTGAGAGCCAAGTGAAAGAGAACAATGAAAAATACCAAAAATTAAATTCAGCTATTACAGCAATGAATCAAGCACAGAGTGCTAATAAGAATGTTCCTTCAACAAGCAAAAATAATGACACAGTGGTTAATAGTAGTAAAAATGTTAACAAAAAAGTCCCACCAATAAACATTGTTGATATTGAAACAAAACATTTAATTGAATTTATTAAAAATGCGTTGAAAATCAATGAATTTAAAATTAAAGAATACCGAAATAAAAAATTACTATTTATAAACAATATTAATGATTTTCTAAGAGTGAAAACTTATTTAGAAAAGACAAAAACTAAATTTTTTACATTTACACCGAAAGGGTTAAAAACTAAATCGTATTTACTTAAAGGCCTTGAGGCCAACATACCTACGGATGAAATATTTAACGAACTATGTAAATTTCAAACTGATGAATTACAATTTAAAAAAGTTAGTCAATTCACTACTAAAAAATCTTCTGAAAAAGGTTACAATTTACCAATTTTTCTTGTGCAAATCTCTCCAGAAAGCAACATAAACAAATTAAAAAATATTAAGGATCTTTTACATCGTTGTGTGAAATGGGAGCAAATTAGACGTCCTGAAATGCCTCAGTGTCGTAACTGCCAGGGGTTTTTCCATAGTGCAGCAAATTGCTTTCTTGATACAAAATGCGTCAAATGTAACTCAAGCCATGAGAAAGGAAAGTGCCCTATAAATGATGTGTCAGCGGATGAGAAAGACAAACTATATTGTGTCGTATGTAACAAATATTGTCATCCAGCTTCTTATAAAGGTTGTGAGGTTTATAAACAACTGCAACACAAATTCCGATTAAAGAAAAAATCCTTGTTGGAAAATAAAAATACGGGTGGTAACAATACATTTACTAATGCAGGCACAAGTTTTGCTAGTGTTGTTAGAGGAAATGATAATTTAAATACAAATCAAAATATTATAAATGAAAATTGTAATAATTCATTTATGTTAGAATTAAAAAATATGATGATTAGTTTAAATAACCAAATAGCTAATTTACAAAAACAATTACATTTACAAACATCTCGTAAAGATACAATTTTTAATATGGTAGGTGTGTAAATATGGATAATAGTCAGAATTGTAGTGAACGGTTTGCCATAAAACTGATAATTCAGGACAGTCTGTTATTTTTTTTCAAAAACCATCGTTTTCTTTTCATGACAGTGTTATTTGTTTAAGGAAGTAGATACAAATAACCAAAGGAACACATTTCTATATTTCCTGTTGTTATACTTAAATTACATTATAAAATGTCCCGATACAATAAATGTTGTTTTAAAATGTTTTTTTAACGTAAAACATGCACGAACATAACTAAGGTGACAGAAAAGCTTTTTTTTCAAAACCTGGTTATTTACTCATGTTTACAAAGAATACTCAAGCAACATTCGCTAGCAACATGTTCTTAAGATAGGTAAGGTAGACATTACTGCTAAAATATGTTAAATTCTAAGTATTCAGAAAACAATTAATAATTACATCAATTAAATGGTCAATGTAACTTTTGAATAAATTATTTTAAACGCTAGATAACAAAAAGGAAATCAGTTCTCCTCAGAAATATAATTAATGTCAGGATATTTATATCAGGTTGCTAGACATGGTTATTTTGCGTCGTCATTGCCATCTCTAAAAATATAAAGCTTAATCATGTAAATGCATTTTAACAAACCGCCAATTTTTTTTATTTTTTATACGTATTTTACTTTGCCCTCATTCTTCTACGAGCTTTGATCTGATGGCAAATAACCATGCTCGATCACTTTAATTGACATCGTCATCAAGCGTACATCATAATTAAAATATCAAAGTGTAAAAGATTTTAAGTAAAAGTAATTAACTTTTTCTGATAACAAAAATATTTGGGAACATAATTTAAACTGGGACAAATCGTTTAAAGGTAACAGCGAAAGTTTTCACAATCGTATGCTGACAACCAACCTTCATCATCCCAAACCCTTGGTTAAAGACCCACGAGGTCGGCGCAAAGCGTCAGAGTATTACGCTGGAAAGGTTTCCATACCAAATCACGTAACACTGAAATTCAAGTAAAATCTTCAGAAAAATTCATTGTTAATCTGGGAATCAACAAATTCTAAAATTCGGTGCGAAAGACTCCAAACGCAGGATTGTGACCAACGTAGTTCGGGTTGTTACGCATAGCAACAGGGATTTTACCACACTTTAAAATCACCACTTAATAGCAACTACTACAGCTTACCGTTAGAATCACGTAACCTAAAACCTTAATACCCCATGAGTATTATAGAATCACATTTTTTAAACCTTCATCTATTTTGAATTAAAAGAAATTCTCATTGTTTCCAATGTTCAAAGATTGAACACACTATGATTAACTCAACCTCCTAGTGAAATTTAGTTAAAAAACAAAAAAAAAAAAAAAATATCAATTCTAAACATTAAAAAGTTTAAAAATAACATTTTTTCACACTTTCCACATTAAGTATTAAACCGACAACCAATGACAATAACATTTTTTTAGTATTTAGTATCACTAAATACTACCGAATTTCATTTTCACCAATCATAGCTTCATTTTCATTATGCAAAGTAAAAACTAAATTAATTAAATAATCCATCAACAAATCTATATTAAACAACCCTATCTTTTCAAAATGCAAATTATACCATTCTTAAACTAATTATCCCACCTGAACTACCTACTGTAGCTATCTTAGTTGGCTCATGTACTTTTTAATTTATAACAAATTCTTTTGTTGTTCATTTGCTTAAATCATTTATTTACTCAAAGCAAAACAAAATTCAAAGGCAAACAAAAAAAAAAAATTTGATAATCCAATAATTTTGTTTGTGAAACAAAACCTAATGATCATTATTATTTATGAATTTGCGAGTGAGCTTTTTTTTATTACCGAACATGATCATTACGTTTAACCCCTAATTATAATTATAAATTTTAATGCAACTAAGTATAACATTAAAAGAGTAAATGAACTTAAACATACATCTGAATAGTTAACAGAATAAATTGTTTCCAATGTTTGTTTATATGTTGCTACTGATACTACTATCTAATTGATTAATTGTTATTATAAGTACTCATAGGATCTTAGGTGTGAGCATTAATAGGCTTAAATGTTGCTAACGTAACCAAAGGTAATCTTGCAGATTTGTTTTTTTAAAAATTTGCAGCAATTATTTTCAGCGCTTATCCACATGTACATCGTAATCTTGAAGGCCTTCCAGAACAACGACCACCTACATGCTTGGTAAGTCCACAAAATTAGAATCTTCATTAACATTATTGTAAGTGTATGAGCCGCAATAATAGTCTTTAACTACTTATTACTTCATTAGTATGATCGTAACAAATTCGGTTGTAAGCAACAAAACAAAAGCTTATTATTGCTGATACATACATTTACACATTATTATATTTGGTTACATGTTATATTTAATTTTTTTTTGGTTTTTTTTTTTTTTGTTGTTCAAAACACACATCATAATCCCTTTTATTAAATAATAAAGTCCAGTTGATTTTTAAACAATATTAATGCTCTCACATTTTTATAGCCGTATCTTTATTTCTTTTGTAAAGATGAATAGCTTAGTTACTAAGTATTAGATAATGAAAGTATTAAGATACATATGTATGTACAATGAAATTACATCTAATGAATATGCTAGTTTATTTTCGAGTTATACCTAGTTTATTTTCTTTGTACTAGAAAGTTTATATTTAATCATGTTTAGTATAATCATAATTAAATGAATAAATACTGCAATTGACAGAATGTCTGAATAAATTAACTTAAAGTGTTTTCGTAGGTTGATAATGAGTTAGGTGTAGTTCTTAATGGGGTCCTAAACAAATATTATGGTCACTAGGACATAGAGCTTGGGAGGGTTTTGAGACTAGCCTATACATAACATCTTATAGTGCTTCGAATAGGGTAGAGTAAATAACATGTGTCTTTGGTGTTAAGATACGTGACTATAATAGGGCTTTTGTTGATAATTTATAGTCATTTTGGTCCACTTAAATTCTTAGTATTAGATCATTTAACAAAATAGGGAGTCTACAACAACATAATTCTGTATTCAAACTGGATTTTGTTTTAAGGGAGGACCGAACCTCCCCGCCCGACTGTTAGCTAGCTCTTCAATGGCTCCCGCAGTCCTCTCTTGACAATTTCTCAATACCCTGGGTTTTTTTTTTGGCTCAGTGGTCTTCAAATTTAATTTGTTTGTGTTCATTACAGAATACAATATCAAAAAATTTTAAAATTATACACATAAATGTTAATTCTTTAATATCTATAAGTAGGAGATATAATCTACAACAATTTCTTAATATACACAATCCAGACCTTGTTCTTTTGAACGAAACAAAATTAAATGATAGACACAAGTTAGAGTTCTATAACTACGTCATAATTAGAAAAGATAGGGCAGGCGCAAAACAAGGCGGAGGCACTGCAATACTTATCAAAAATAACATAAAATTTTACAAATATTCGAAAAATGTAACGGACTCATTTACTTTTCTTGAAACTTGCATAATTCGCATACCAATGATCTCTAATAAATCTATTTATATTATCTCAGCTTATTTTCCTTCGGGTAATAATGACTCAATTATAAAAACCGAGATTGATAAATTATTTAATTCCTTAAAATTACAAAACACTAACAATTATTATATATTAGCAGGTGATCTAAACTGTAGACATACGGACTGGGGTAACCCAACAAACAATCAGAAAGGAAATAAGCTAATAGAATGGTTAACAGATAATGAAATAAACTTCAGATGTAGGCTTTATGCGTCAAATTTTCCTTCTTTCCCTAGAACTGGATCGTATATAGACGTTTGTATTGCAGATTGTAGGCTTTACATTCATACGGCAAACAATACATTAAACAATCTTGAAACCTTAGATTTCGATAGTGATCACAATGCTATTCAGATTAGAGCTTCCATGAACAATGAACAGCAAGAATTTGTATTAATTACAGAAGCCCAAATAACAAAATATAATTTTAAAAACCAATTGGAAAAAATTTCAGAATAAAATTACAAATAAATTACAAGGAGAAACAAAAATTCCAAATGATAGAAATTTATCAAATTCGGAAATTGATTCCCATGTGTCTAGACTAAATAATATAATTGTGGGTTCTATAGAAGAAGTTACGCCTAAATATAAAAAATTCGACTCATTGACAAAAAAAACCAACAAAATTATAGAAAAGCTTCATGCAGAAAAAAGTAAAATTTTAAATTGCATTAAAAAACATAAAAGATTAGAACATACTTTACCTGTTTCGTCGCTTAATCTATTAAAGACTAAATTAAAACTGATTAGAAAATTAATTCAAGAAAATTTTCAAGTTTGTATTAACAAATATATCCAAGAGAAATTGACTAATATAGATCCAAAAGATTCAGTCCACATGTTCAAAGAAATTAAAAAGAATTTCAAGAAATTGAAACCTTTACATCTTCAAAATATAAAAATACCGGAAAGTTCAGAAAACATATTAAATAGAGCGGGTATTTTACCAAACAATGTAGAAAAAGACAACTTAAATAACTTTATAATACGTGATCCAGAAGAAATGTTAGATACTGTTGGAGCATATTTAGAGTCCATTCATTCTTTCAAAACAATTGATTTCAATAATAGATTACAGACGCAAGTTAGTAATTATTTCCATCAGTTTTTACAAATGAATAATAATTATGAAAATACTCAAACTTCTTTAATAAATTTTTCCTGCGAAAAAACATCTGATAACATGAATGATACTCAAGCTGCGAGTTATTTCATAACAGGGGACAAAATAATATACATTTTCCGGAAATTAAGAGGTAAATTATCTTCTGGCGTTGATAAAATACCAAATATTATATTAAAAAATGTTCCCAATGAAATTATTTTCGAATACTGTAATTTATTTAATAATATGTTAAATAACTCTTACTTTCCAACTAAATGGAAAGAAACTAAAGTCGTAATATTACCTAAAAAGGATAAAGATTTAAGTAACCCAAAAAATCTTCGTGCTATCAGTTTACTTCCTAATATTAGTAAAATATTTGAAATATGTATTAATAACAATATTAATACATTTTGTAAAGAAAAAAAATTAATAAGTGAGAAACAATTTGGTTTCAAATACAAACATTCCACAATAAATGCAATAAATTTGTTGACTTCAAATGTCAATTGGAATTGGAATAAGAAGCTCTGCACGGGAGCATGTCTAATAGACATGGAAAAAGCATTTGATAGCGTATGGATTCCAGGACTCATATTCAAATTAAATAATTATAAATTTCCATTTTGCCAAATTTTATTAATCTATAATATGATTACCAATAAAACTTTTAAAGTATTTCATCAAAATTTTGAAAGTAAGAATACGTTTACAATTATTAACGGTTTACAACAAGGTACGGTGAACTCACCAATTCTTTTTAATTTATTTATACTGGATCTCTTGAGTGAAATTGAAAATATTATATCCTTCGCAGATGATATTATAATATATCATGCTGATAGAACCATTGAAAAAATAAATAAAAATCTTTAAACTAGTTTTAATACGGTAGAAAAATATACAATGGATTGGATGATGGTTATTAACGCACAAAAATGTGAAACAATCCTATTTAGACCACCAGTTGATAAGTGTAATGCTAATATAAAGAAAAATTGGAAACAATTTGGCATAAAATCTAATTCAAATAATATTAATATCCCAAACAAGGATACAGTAAAATACTTAGGTATCTACCTAGATAAATTCTTATATTTTAATAATCATATAAACGAGATATTAAACAAAGCAAGAAAAGCATTTTTCATATATAAATCTTTATTCTACTCAAAATATGTTAAACCAAGAGTCAAAATTATTATTTACCAAACATTAGTTCGACCTATAATTACGTATGGCTGCCCTATCTGGTTCAATATTTCACCATCTTATATGGAAAAATTAAGAATGTTTGAAAGAAAATGTCTTAGGGCTTGTGTATCTAAATTTAGATCTTCAGAAAGCAATTATGTAAAGTATATTTCTAACAATACTTTGTACAATTTGTCAAATATAATAAGAATAGATAATTTTATTATATATCTAATAAGAAACCACATTACAAGATGTATAACATGCTCAAGTAATAATCTAATAATGGCTCCATATTATACCAATGAAGAGTATATTATTGATACATTGGAAAAGGGGTTTGTACCCCCAGAAGCCTTCTTGTATTTAGATAAAATTAATATCATACAAAATGAAAACTTAGTCCCTATATTTTATCATAACTATAGACGGGCTAACGTGAAACGTGTTTGTTGCAATTCAACGACAAACGATTTTAGATATAGTACAAGTATAGGTAATAACGTATCTCGTATTACTCGAAGACTAAAAAATAAAAAATGTTGGTGGCTAAATCTATAATTGTTATACTATTTTCCTTTTATTCTTTTGACAAACGTAAATGAACTCAAAAAAAAAAATTGTAATGTTTTTTTAAATTTTTCATTGCAAATAAATAAAATAATATATTCTTCATTGAAGTACATAAAATATAATATATACCTACAAAAGTAATTATTATTAATATTATTTATACTAGAGAGCTCTTGTATGGGACATTGTATAATTTGAATTGATATTGTTAACTATTGTTTATGTAGTTTTATTTTTTATCAAAAATTTAAATAAATAAGCGCTGTAAAAAAAAATAGAACCAGAGCTGCCTGACTTGGGCATTTATCCCCAAAGTTGGGGATTTCATGCGAGCAAAAAGGACAAAGAAAGTCATTTGGGGATTAGGGATTTTTCCGGGGATTTAAAAAAAAATTCGGCGATTTAAAAAAAAATTCGGAGTTTTTTTGGGGATTTTACGATTATTTTTCTTTGTTTCGTACATAAAATATGAAAAAATTAGCAAAACTTTTACCTTACTCTTATCAACAACTAATACAGTGTAGAGCGTCTTTATTAAGATTACCATTTTTCTTAAGTGTGTAAAAGGTGCTTAAAAGCTTAACAAATTTTGAGTGAGTGTTTTAAAAAGGAAGAATTAAAAAAAAAAAGAATATTAAACCGTTGACAACACATACAATTTTGATTTTTTAAAGACAATTTTCAAACAAACATGTCTTCCCCAAAAATTAGAAAATCGTTACCTGAAACGCAAAAGGAACTTATTAATCATCATAAAAACATCAACACAAATGTCCACAAAAAAATCTTTGGACTAAAATTTGCGATTTTATTATCAAAAAACAAAAGGCCATATCTACAAAAGATACTTTGATAAACGCTAAAAGGCCTAACTGACAGTTTCCATAATATGCTACATTGTCAATTGTCAAAACAACTGGAATGTTTTACAAGAAAAATAAAAGAAATTTAAGTATAAACAGTTAAGGGGATTTATTAATTTATCATTTTGAATAAATTTACTTCTGTTGTGAAAGTTCCAAAATTTTAGATAGGCCCTTTTGCGTATTAGGTGGCGACATATAATAGACAATATAATAAAGTTTGGGCAAAAGAATGCGGGGCTATTGGTGAGTACTTATTATGCTTCGAAGTATTATATAATCGATGGATTTATGTATTTTTTTTATGGATGGCTAAAACCGACTGAACAAGCTCAAAATTCTTATAAATGGAATTGCATAAAAAGGATTTAAAAAAACATGCCGACTGGTTTGTGGATTTTTGGGGATTTCCTATAAAAATGTTTCTTACTATTTTTAAAAATATTTAAAATTTTTAATTAACAAGATCAAAAATTTGTTCAGAAAAAAAACAAAAGAAAATATTAACTTTTTAAGGTTTTGATTTTTAGTTTGGGGATTTTTGGGGATTTCTTTTTGGGGACAAGGCAAAAAAGTACCTGGCAGCCCTGAATAGAACTAAGAATTATTCAACTCTTAAGCCTGGTACTGTGTTCAACATTTCACGTGAAATGCTGTCAAAACGCATATGAAAAAAACTTGTGCGGAATATCTATGAAATAATGTTGATGAGTTGTACTCTGTTCATTTTGTGAAAAAGTTAGGAAATGTTTCTGGCAACATTTTTTTTACAACTGCGAAATAATGTAAGCTGCACTTATTTCACGTGGAATTTAAAGCAAAAGCAAAAAAGTAACAACTGATTGTTAAATAAGAAATAAAAAATTAAAATAACACAACCGGTAACAGTTTTTTATCCATATTTATGTATATTCTTTTTTATTAAATTTTTTAATAAAAAAATAATTTTTAGTTAAATACATGTGCGGTTTGTTTACATACGCAAAACAATGTCGCATACTTTGCAGGACTAAAAACGTCAAATTGTACAAACTCGCATGAAAGGTAACATTGATACATGTCAAAATTTTCGTGTGAAATAATTAATGTTGCTCAACATTTTTCACAAATTTAAACAGAGTACCAGGCTTTAAATCAAACGTCGTACCCAGTGCTGCCAGTGGATTTTTCGGATGCTAAAAAAAAAATCCGACTTATCCCTACACGTTGAAAAGATTTCCCCAACAAAAATCCCTACGCATTATTGTCATTAAAATAGAAGTAAAAACCATAGTTTTAAAAAATAAATTTTATTCGAATATGTATATTATTAAAGCTTTTGCAAAAAATAAATACAAAAAAAATAATACATATGTATTACATTAGTACATTAGGGCCATATCCAAATTTTGGCACCAGCACCACACGGGTTATTTTGGAATAAAAACCTGACCCATAAAAACGACTTTGTAATATCTCCCAAAAAAAATTGCATTAATTTTAAATAAATATTTTTATTATCAAAGTTATTTTCGGGAATACAAAATTTATCATTAATACGATTTCCGTATGACGTGCTAAATTCCCAGCTTTTCATATTTGATAAATACGCTGAAATTTATTGTTGAGGGAAAGCTAGCTTCTATGCGCATTTCACTGGTTGCTTAGGCCAGCTCATCAGGAAACCTTTTCCAAAGATTTATATTTATTACTAACATTATTATTATTATTACTGACAAATATTTTTTTATTATTACCAGGGAAAACAAAAATATGCAATTGCATATATTTATGCATTTAAGAGCTTTTTATGAATTTTGGCATCGATTTGTTAGTGCATATTTTTGCATATTTTACCGTTTGGAGAATTTTTTGCATAATTTTGTAAAAAGAGCCTTGTCTCAGCATTTTTAAGTTTTTGCCCATATTTTGCCTTTTTGAGGCATATTTTGATACATGTAAAAGTTTTTAAATGTCTACAAGAGCTTTCGCAACATATACAAAATAAATTTTTTTTTTTAAATATTTTGGCTTTTCTGTTTTTAATACTTAAGTATCTGTATGCCCAACGTGTTGTCTCAATTTCACCATCTACAATTTGTAAGACAAAAATTAAGGAAAAAGCAATTATATAGGTTTTTGGCGACGTGTGTAATACATAGAAATCTGGACCAATCTCTTAGTATACCGCCCAATTTAGAATCACTTTTAAAGGGATCTTACGATAAGTCTAATTGCCTGTCCATGTTTATTTTGTGCGCAAAGTACAATTGTAATCTTGTAGATAATTTGATCAAATTCTATGTAAATGATGAGAATCGGAATATAATTTTACATATTCCCCATAAAAACTTCTTTTTAAATTAGACTCTGTGTCCGTAACCCATCTAATTATGTTGGTATTTAGAATAAATTCACCCGAAAAATATTTTACTGCAAATTAAATTATTTTAGAATCGGTTCAGATTTGCCTAAAGCTGCCATGTACATATAAATACCTTTAGCTTCCTTTTAAATGTTAACATTAATAAACAATTTAGCGACCGTTCCTTAAATCCCTTTTAGACAAAAAATGTTTACATCTAGATAATATTCGGCGCAAATAACTCTTATATGAATTTTAACCTTTTAACATAACTCTGTTTTTGTGAGCCGATGACGGCCCATCGTTTCCAAAAAGGGTAAAATCTCGTCTGTAAATACTATGGAGTTTAGCCTTTGTTTTCAAATTAGCAACTTTTGAGTTTTTGGGGCATATTTTCAACAATTTTCACGTGTTTTAGAGCATATTTCTGGTTTCCCTGATTATTACATATTGATAACTAAAATTGTAAACTGAAAAATGTTTTTTAATTATAACATTCTGATTAAAAAAAATATTTATGCTTTTTGGATAAATAAAAAACTAAACGTTTTGTTCTCCAAACTTTGCCGCGTTTTATGGGTAAAGTTTTTGATAACCGCGAAAAAGTAATAATACCATATTTTAAAATAATTTTCAGTGGTCTATTCGAGCCATTTAGGGACATTTTGATTTTCGCAAAATATGTTAGAGCCCTAATGTACATATGTACGTACTTTTAATTAAATTCGATTAAATCTTTCAACATTGAATGATACCTTAGAAAAACCTATGCATACATACATAAATATTTGTGTCGGCAATTTGTTAAGCCACAAACAACCCTGGCAAAACGAGTAAATTTTAATGCGATTTTAGGGAAAATTAAAAAACATTTTTTTCTTCGTTTATTTCATAAATAATGCGATATGACGAAAAATCCCTGCATTTTGGAGATTATAAAAAATCTGTCCGATTTTCTCTAAGCTGCTATTTTAGTATAAAAAATACTTACATGTAGGGATTTTCCCCTACTTTTGGAACCCATGGTCGTACAATAACTAATATTTTATTAAAAGAATTAAGAGTACGACAAATTAGTGAGAGAGGTGCTAGACTGAATGCAAAGTGTGTAATAATAACGTCAATAACGTGAGTTTCTAGATAAGAGCTTTAAAAAATTATACATTTTGTAAAATTTTGCGCTTAATTGCTTTAAATGATACTGGTAAAAGAGCTGGGAGATGTTGTCTTTTGAAGATCACTCTTAACGAAATTCGTTTGGTGAAATTATTCTTCCGAAATGTTTTTCGAAACTAAAATTTTTATATTATTCATGCGGGTTAAAGCGAATTTCAGAACAATTTCTTATATGTATAAGAATATGGTTAAATGTGGATCTATAGCAAATTTTGGTTTTAAACACGTCCACACAAACTTAGAATACCATAAGGAATATAATAAGATCCTGGTAGTAGGACGTCTTCGCAGCGATTAGCTGTTTAATGATGGAGTGTACAAAATAAAAACGCGTGCCAGCGAAATGTTATTAGATTATAAAATTATGCTTCCATCCATTACTTAATTTTCGTTTATTAAAATATGAACTTTCAATAATTATTATTATCAATTAATTAAATTTAATTTTAATTCTTAAGTTTATGTCCTGCCATTGGCGAACAAAAATGTTCTCATCATGTTTATCGTTTATAAATGAGTCGTTCAGTGGATAAAGGGAATGAGTCCAAAAATTTGAACTGGAGAAAAACGACAGAACAGTTGACTTTAAAACTAGTTGTTACAACAAAACTCAAAACTAAAATTGCAAAATTAATTATTAGGGCTTCCTTTACAATTTGTAAATATATAATGTTAGTATGTAAGTGTATGTGTTCACAAGACCTGTTAATATGATACAAATACGTTTTTATTGATAAGAGTTTCAGTGGAAAAAGGGAATAAGTCCACCAAATTTTTTGTTGTTAAAATCGACATCGTTAAAATGCAAATTAATAATGTTTTGACTTTGAGCATTCGTTCGAAAATAAAAAGAAAAAGTATCCATCTAAATATTGGCTTACTATAAGTAGTAAATTTTAATATTCATAATATTTAAAAAAAATACTATTCAACTTTACTTACTTAATATGCGCAGTTCAAATAAGCGAAAGCTCGAAGAGAGGCAAGAAATAGAAACAAATAAGAGTGATTAAAAGCAAAGTTTACAAGTGATTAATGCAATAAAAATGCAAGCGTGGACTTATTCCCTTTTTCCACTGAAAATAAAAATTTCGTGTTTCGTACAAAAAAATGTTTTGTCTTTGAAAGGGGTTTTTCGTTGAAATTCGAAAACAAAATTTTTACCATACATCGTTATTCATAAAAGGAAGTGTATCCACGATAAATCTCAAAAAAGCCAAAAATGGACGCATTCCCTTTATCCACTGAACGATTCAAATGTTCTTAGCTTTCTTTTTTTTATTTATTTATTTATTTATTATATATTCAATTCCTGTACAACAAGATTTAATCTTATACATATTTCAAGTACAGGAAAGCAGTTTTATAAATTACATGAAGAGATCATCAAATACAATTGAATTAAATGAAATTAAATTAAATTAAACTATGAATTATTTATACAATATGATAAGAGTTATCTACTGCGGTGTATTTAAATAAGAAGTATTTAAATAAGAAGTTCTTAAAACTACTTGCGTTGCTATTAAGTTGCTGAACTTGAGGAAGACAATTCCATAGACGTGACGCATGTATAAAAAATTCTGTTCAGATACAAGAAGGCTATGCAAGGAAATTATAATTCTTTTACCTCTAAGTGATCTGGCAAGCCTAATGTTATCGCTAAGATATCCCGGAGTCTCCGAAAAGATAAGTTTATGTAATAGTTAAAGTACACGAATATCTAAAAGATTGTCAACATTTAGCTTCCTTCTTCTAATGGAATCTCAATCTGCAAAATGTTTACAACCATACATTGAACCTGGAAGAAGATAAGATTTTTCAATCATTAATCTAAAAGTAAAAGGAGTATAGTATTGTGTCAACCAAAGGCACCTTAACTTTATATACGTTTGGCCAGCAAGTGTGTTGACATGATTTGTCCAAGTAAGACTATCATTAAAAATTAGCCCAAGGTTTTTGGCCGCATTCACAGCATTAATTTGTTCCCCATTAATTTAAATAACAAGACCGATATTAGAAGCAAGTGATCTCTTACGTATTATTATGCACTTCGACTTATTTTGGTTTAAACAAAGTTCGTTTGACGTAGCCCAACGATAAATTTTATCCAGATCACCATTGAGTCTCATGATGCTCAACTTTTCAAGTAAGATTTAATTGTGCGTGTCTTTCAAAATTCCTGGTTTATAATATTCGGTCACAATCGTACATGTATTTATTGCTGAAAGCAGTGTAGTTCTCGGTTTCAATATAGGATATTTTGTATAATAATGAAACGCTTTTAAATATATATGTACACAATTTCTATTCAATGGTAAAACGATACTGCATATATCGGTATTTTAAAATATTAACTTCAGCCGGTTAATGATTCCGTCAAAAGTTTACCGCCGCTGCCGATATCTTTCCGGCTAATGTCTGATGGCTTGTCAGAAGCAACTAAACCATGCTCTAATTGAAATTTTGTCAGATGACTTTGCATCTGACCTTTACAGAAGCAATGTTATAAAGGTAACACACTACGTGTATGTATTTTCCAGTGAGAAATGTAAAAAACATGTCGTGTACATGCAGCTTAACTATTGAAACATATTCTCATACAAAAAGCAAAAACAAAACTTTCCAATTTTCCAAAATATACACATTGGAAACTTAAAATTAAAAAAAAAAAAATTTAAAAAGATTTTTAAGAAAACAAAAAATTTGTTCAAAAGATTGATCAAATAGCTATCGAAAATACTTGGGACACATTTTGCTAACACCAATAGGTAATAAGTTACATGGATGAGAAAGAGCTTCTAACTTCTAACTCAAAAACTTTTTGACCGATCTTGTTGAAAATGTTCGGTCAATCGGAATTTTTTACAAATGCTTTGTCAATTGATAATTTAAAATTATTTCGACCTCTTCTTATTTAAATGTTAAAATATATAAAAATCTTCCTACAATAGTTTACACATCGCACTTTTTCAAAAATACTGTATTAATTCAAGGTTTGAAAATTTTCCGAAGAAGTAAAACAATTTTTAATTAAATGTACTTTCAAAAGTCATATTTCCTTTTACCAGCTGTTCGTACTTTAGTCGTTTAAACTATATATATCTACATACATATATACATACATATATTTATAAAAATGACTTTTAATTTATTTGAATCGCTTTACACGCTTTACATCATTACAAGATTAACTTTTTTCCCAACGAAAAACTGCACATTAAAGAAATTTGGTTTTCTCAATGTCTCATTGGCTTCTTTTCTGTCGCAAAGTTAACCAGCACTCATCTGCCGATTATTTATTTTTCATTTATTTGCCGTACAGATAAATTCAATCAACTGACTCCCAACTTTAACATGTATTTTGAGAGGTGTTGCCAGCTTAAAACCATGCTTTTTGTCGGTATATTGAGAAACGCAAAATTGTCAACAGACAGTTTATCGGGCTAATAAATTTATGTTGACATTAAGTAACATGCAGTTTGACGGTACATTGAGAAAATTGCCATTAGAGTCTCTGAGATTTAAATATTTAAAGCCAATTAGAAATATTAGTTTCATTACCGAATTAATTAAATATTAAAAAAAAAATTTTGGGCGGGAATCCCATGTATCCGGGAGTATATCCGTATATTTCATAACATTTTTCTCAGTGTGGGATACTGGTGCATGCAATTGGTGATTTTATTCATTAGTTAAGGAGAAGTGTTTCGTGATTTAACATTTATAATTTTCTGATCTAACAATAAATTAAGTAAATAATTAGGCTTGAGGTTTGTATTATAATCTATTATTTTATTTATTTATTTCTCAACATCTAACGATATCTTTTTTTTCTTTTTTAATTTATATTTTGCATTTTCCCCCACTCCACGTCACTTTCCCATTCCTTTTTTGGTTTTTGCATAGTTGGTTGAATTTTGTTGCCATATTGTGGTTAAAATGGCGGGTTATATATGGCTTCTTCTTTATTAGTAATTCAAAATGCTAAACGTTGACATATTTATGGTTTCAATATGTAAAAACTGTTAATACAAGAAGTAAAATAAATGTTCATTAGACGAGACAACTCACACTCTGCAAACAAAATGCAAAGCAAATAAAATGTGAATTCGAGATTAATTTATACAACTCACTCTTTCTTCGAAGCGTGTACATACTTGTAAAAACCAAACCTGGACCATTGCCGTTTACTATACAATCAGAAATTAATAATTGAAAGTGTAGAAAATGTAGAAAATGTTTATATAAATATTTATATTCAGGCCGAAGCTGGATCAAATTAAGGAGGAGAGAGGAATACAAACTGCTTTAAATTGTATTATACAGTCCGTTTGAGGGCTTAAACTAAATATTTAAATTGCAACCATCACTTCTGTTTCATACACAATAGAAAATATTTAATAACTAAAATACTTTTTTTCTAAACTATTTTTATGTTTGGTGCTATAAGATTTTATTTAAAATTTCAAACATAATGATGGGTACAGCCAGTGCAATCTACATGCAATCCGTTTCAATGCAACCTCAAAATATCAAAGTGCCGGTTCACACACGTCAAGTTTGACTCGTCAAGTCTTGAACTTTTAGGAGAGAAGGGAAAAGAGAAGGCAATTTCTTTTCCCGTTACATTAATTAATTAATTTATTTTTATTAATGTTTTTCTTTGCCCTCTTAAAACTACATTTAGAGCGGTCAAAAATCAACAATTTGTAGTCGGGACTGTAAGAAAAGATAAACTAACTGTTTATTGTTGTTGTTGTTTAAGCTTTGATATTGTTACAGGTAAAACTGGGGTTTATAATTCTTATTCGCTTAACAGTTTTATTTGTATAATATCTTTAGTTTTTCTAAAATCCTTGGATGAAGTTTCCTGACGATCTGGCCTAAGCAACCAGTGAATTGCGCATAGGAATAGCTTATCCCATCAACAATAAATTTCAGTTTATCAGTAGTATGGAATGGGAATTTAGCACATTTAAGCGAAACCTTGTTAATAAATATTGTTGAATAAAAATAAATATGTAGACGGAATGGGAATTAAAAAATGTATACATCTTTAATTGTTTTTAATTTTGTTAATTTCCTATTTTTAATTTTATGTCAAGTTTATTGAATAAAATGGCATATTTAATTTTTCCGTCAATTTTTATTTTAAATTTAAGAATTTTGTATTAAGAGAGAAAATCCTGAAGAAGATTTCCAAAGGAAATCAAAATATTGAAAATAAAATAATATTTTATGCTAGAAACACAACTGGTACGAGTTATTCGTATATAAAATACAAAATACTTACACATCTTCTGTATGTATTTAAAATAGAAAATACTTCAATTTATTGTTCGTATTTCAAATTCAAAATACTTCAACGTCATGTACATGTATGTATTTAAATTTTAAATACATACATTTAAATTTTAAAATACGCCATTTTTGTCAACCCAAAAATTACATTAGATAAAACTAATTAACAAAACAATTGTTTCTTTTTATAAATATTAGGTTTTTGAATGTAGCATCAGACAAACAGTTATTTGTTGGAGAATAAATGAAACCTGCTGAAGAAAATAAGCTTTCTAAAGGTCCTGATGAGCACAAACTTGTATTAAATTCTATGAATACTCTTTTTATATTTGGATAGCTGTCAAGAGTATGATAATGTCTTTGCTCTTGTCACTGAGGAAACTGACAAAATCCAACTCCAAATTTGATATCCTAGACTCACCATCATTCCTTTCTACGAATACAACAAAATCATCGTCTTCTTCACTGGTCTACTTCTGATATTTCCATATTCTGATAGTAACGTTTTTAAGCAATTTCCATTTCGTCGTCCGAAAGTTTAAGTGATCTACGTGCAAAAATTGCATTTTGAGAGAATATATTTTGAAGGTTCAGAAATGTTTTCTGAAAAAACTACACAATAGGATTTTTTGATTTTTATACCACATATTCGTCTTAAAAAGATAATTCTGAATAGATGCCTTTTATTTCGAGATCGTATCAACAACGGTATATTTTCTAATGGTAATAAAATTCCTGTTTGCTCTATACGCCACCTTTGTCATATTTTCTTGCAAATACATACACGTAGAGCAAAATGGCATTAACAAAGCAATAAAACACATCTTAAATTATTTATAAATAAAAAACAGTATATTAATTTAAAAAAGAAAATTAAATAAAAACTATTCATAAGTTATTATAAGATACATTTTAGAAAGTTATTATAACAATTTTAGATCGGAAATTTTTACATTTTGAATTTTTTCTTTTCTCTTAAATATGTTCAACTGTGTTTCAAAAATATTTAACGGTGTTGGTAACTGATTCCGGAAACCTCTTCTTAATATAGTCGCTGTTTGGAAATGAGTTTTCAAATTTTATTGTAAACAAGTTATTCTGTATGTATTGAAGAACTTTTATTTTACTAAATGGAAGAACAAAAAATGTAATTGGTTAGAAATCTTGGAAAAATTCTTAAAATCTGAGAATTTCATTTCTATAACCTTAATTTTTATTTTATTTGTTTCAAAATTTTTTAAATAATTGACAAGTGACAAAATACTGTGAATTTCTTGTCTAAAGCACTGTGAACGCAATAATAATTATGATTATAAATTGTCATCACAAGTTCATTAGTCGAAGTTAAGTTTTTTAAGAGAAAATATACTGAAAAATATTTGCATTAAACAATACTAACTCCACGTAGAGCAAATGTTCATCAGCAATCAATGCCCATGTTTTGTATTGAAATTTTGCTCTATACGCCACTAAATGGAATATAGTGCAAAATTTCGGAAAAAAATTTTGTTTTGAAGGATATAGAGCAAAATGGACACGATTTATCTCAGCCACCAGACGAGATAGCCGAACACGGATTGCAGATTTAAAAAATTTGGGGTCGAAAACCTAAGGTGGCATCCTCAACACAAAATCGTCAAAATGGCGGACGACGATTTGTGCAAATGGGCAAACTTGCGAGAATCGTTCCGTGAAGACTCTTTTTAATCTTTGTGTAATTTTAAACAATTAATGTCATTTCAAACTGAATCGTCAATACAAAAGTTATTTTAAAAAATAAAAAAAAACTTGAAATTTGTGAATAAAAAGTAAAACTTGTTTTTTAAACATGAATAAAGAAAGCCAAAAGACTAATTTGCTTAAATTATTACAAGAATTAATTGTTTGAATTTTATTACAACATTTGAATGTTTTCAATTAAAACCGGCGGTTAATATTGCGCAAATTTGTTTGCATAAAGGCACAATTAAATAGCGCAAGTTTACGAGTCAAAATTGTTGAGCAAATTTACAAAGTTTGTGTAAATGAATTCTTATCATAATTTTTCGACAGTTCATTTGCAATGGCGTTAAAATGCACAGTTTGCACAGATTGCCAGACTTTTAAGCGATATCATGAAAACCCTTAAAGTTTTAAAAAAAAAGATCGGAGAAACTAGAATGCAATTTTTTGTAAAGATTTATTTTATTTTAATTTTTATACCCTCCACCACAATTAGTTGTGAAGAGGGTATATTTAGTTTGTCATTCCGTGTGAAACTTTTTTATTATTCATCTCAGACCCCATAAAGTGTATATATTCTGGGTCCTTGAGTGATTCTAAGTCGATTTAGCCATGTCCGTATGTCTGTCCGTCTGTTGAAAACACGCTCACTTTCGAACAAATCAAAAGAAATGAACAAACTTGGTGCCAAATTGCTTGTAGTTATCCCTCAAGAAGAATTCTTGACATAAGTACGGAAAAACAGAAGTTAGGAAAAAAACATGTAAAATCAATTAAAATGGATAATCATTCAAAAAAAAAAATGCAAATTTCGATCTACCAAAGGTTAAAATACAATTTGGTTTAAGGATTGATGTTTGACTATTGACGTCAGCAGTCGTCGATGGCTGCGAGTGTAAGACGGCAAATCCATCTGAAGAGATCGAGTGGTTGCGATCGAAACATGTCATGGTAACCAGCCGCCTGTGTTTAAATCTCAGGTCAGTCAAGAATGAATGATTATCAGTAACAATTTTAATTAATTTTCATGTTGTAAAATTCCTTTCTTCATAAAAATAATTTAATGAAAATTAAATTTGATGAACTTAAGCCTGATCAAAATAATAAAAATTTGGATTAAAAACCATAAATAGTTCAACAAACTAACCACAATTCTAATTATTGTTAAAGCTAAGGCACGAGCTCTATGTGTACATTTGTCCTTCAAGTTGTGCTGAAAAAGGTCAACAAGAAAAAGAAAGACAAAATGAAAAAACAAAAAAATGTACTTTGGACTTCAAGAAGAATTCTTGACATATGTACGGAAAAAACAGAAGTTAGGAAAAACATGTAAAATCAATTAGAATGGATAATCATTCAAAAAAGCAAATTTCGATCTACCAAAGGTTAAAATACAATTTGGTTTAAGGATTGATGTTTGACTATTGACGTCAGCAGTCGTCGATGGCTGCGAGTGTAAGACGGCAAATCCATCTGAGAGATCGAGTGGTTGCGATCGAAACATGTCATGGTAACCAGCCGCCTGGGTTCGAATCTCAGGTCAGTCAAGAATGAATGATTATCAGTAACAATTTTAATTAATTTTCATGTTGTAAAATTCCTTCCTTCATAAAAATAATTTAATGAAAATTAAATTTGATGAACTTAATTAATTTAAAAAAAAAAAAAAAAAAAAGGTCGAAAAAAAATAATAAGATTTAATTTAATTTTAAAAATATTGAAAAATTTGGATTAAAATTTTTTAAGAATTCTCAAATTTTTAATAGATGATTGTAGATATTTTCAAAACAATAGCAAAATATATTCTCAGCAAGAACGATTACCTATGGGTTCTCCAGCATCTCCAGTTGTAGCAGATATTGTTATGGAGGAGCTTCTTGATACTTGTATTAGAGGATAAGCTATTAAACCAAAAATTATAGCAAAATATGTAGATGATTTATTTTGTATTATTTCAGAATGTGAAATAGAAAACATGTTAGACATTTTTAACTCCTTTCACCAGGATATTAAATTTACAATTGAGAAGGAATGTGATCTCAAAATTCCATTTTAAGACACATTAATTATAAGAAAGGGGAATAATTTATTAATAGATTGGTATCAGAAACCAATTTTTTGGGGAAGAATTATAAATTATTATTCAAAACATCCGAGAAGAATTATTATGAATACTGCCAAAAATCTTATAGATAAAATTTTAAATATTAGTGATAAAGTCTTTCATAGAAAAAATAAAATAAAAATCAAAAATATTTTTGAGGATAATAATTTCCCAGGAGAATTGATTTATAGATTGATTGAACAGTACAAAGGTCATAGGGAAGGTAGTGGGAATACGATAACTGAACCTAAGATTTATAAGTCTTTAACTTATGTTCCAGTGATTTCTGAACGACTGGAAAACTCTAATATTTATGACATCAATTATTATAGGATGGCTCATAAAACATATAATACATTAGATAGATTATTTAGTGAAATGAAAGATAGAACAGAGTGATTAGATAAATCTAATGAATCATTATGAATTGCTTATAAATCTTGTAATTAAGAAAGTCGTAAAATGTGTAACCACAAAAAATGTGTATAAATAGGTACTACGAAAAACAAATTAAAAACTAAACTAGCAGGACATAGATCTGATCAAAAATGCAAAAATACTTCTTCTCAAAAAATTGCATTGTCTTCACATTTTGCCAATTTTAATCATACACCAGATTTCGGAAATACAATAGTTTTAAGTACAGAAACAAACTACAAACGACGTTTAATGCTAGAAATGTTGCAAATAATCAACACACCAACAGAACAAAGAATTAATTTGAAAACCGTTACTGACAATGAAGCTCAAAATTACAGACATTAAATTTCTAAAAATAAGATAGGAAATTGAATAAGTTAAGAAAAATGTAATAGAATAATTTTGTTTCCTGTGTATTATTTTTATTATATTTCATGTTGTCAATTATTGTTTAATTTAAATTTTGTTTTTGAAAAAATTGGTTTAAAATTTATAAATAAAAGATCCCTGAAGAAGCTGTCCATTCTGACAGCGAAATATTGGATAAACAATAAATAATTATTTTTTGCACAACCTGACCTTGAGCTTGAATTATAAATAAAAAGAAATTATAAATCTTCTGTAAAACAGCAATTTTGACAGACATGCACAATTAAATGTGACTGGAAAAGTTTACAAGTCAGATATAAAAAACATCTCGCCTATATGCAACTTAAGTGAAATTTAATAGACTTTATTAACCTTTGTCCAGCGGAAAATTTTACAACGTTAAAAGGCGGTATGGGTACAATTGTACCCTTATATACTTAACACGGCTTTCCTATTAATATAATTAAACTATTCTGTTCTTATTTAATAAACAAATGATAGAACAGGCCCGTGGCTAAAAAAACTTATTTTACGTACACACATATACATTTTTTGCTTTATTTTCTTGTTTTTTTCTTTTTTTTAAATTTCAAATATGTAATCCGTAATAAAAGTTTAGAGATGTCAGAAAATTTTAGATATCTAGTATTAACAAAAAAAAGTTATTGCAATTTAAAAACGAAAAAGGTACAATTGTACCTCTTCCGCCGGACAAAGGTTAAAATTCAGAGAACTTTTAAATACAAACCTAATAAACCAATGAAATAACAAACTTGTGGATATGAACACTATAATTTTATTTAAAGTTTTATTTAATTTCAAAAAATTAAAAAGGTTGTTAAGCCTTAAAATAAATACATGGGAATTTATGTATTTATGTACACAAAGACAACGTCCTATCTCCGTTAACTAAAGGATTTTTTAAAATTTTCAGTCTGTCAAACCAAACAATTCCGAAAATGTCGACTGTCGATGTTCTTTGTTGTGTACAACTTTTCGTTTATTGATTTTGCCTTTACTGCGACTGTTTTCATTTAATGAATCAACAGTTTATTTTTTTCCAATGAAAAATCAAAAAGTAGAAGAAAAAGCTGCCAAACTGTGGAAAATTTATAAAAAATTTAAACTGTTCTACATTTAAGCCATTTTAAGGCACTAGATGCAGTTATTAATTACACTGTTTGCAAAATTTCAACTTATGACATCGATACACGTCAATTTCATATTACGACCATCTTTTTCAAAACTGAGTAAAGCTCCAGATTATACAACCAAAAAAAATGTTTCAGTGTTTTGTTGTATGAATTTTACAAATTTACAGTGTAATTAAACTATTGCGACACGAAAATTTGTTTAGATGTTTTCTCCCTTCAAGCTTAGTTGTCTAAATGGTTTTTCATACGTTCATAATTGTAAAGACTTTTAGAAATCCAAAAAAAAATGTGTCAATCTGAGAATCCCATCAATGATCGATGCAATCAAAATAACCATTAACGTAATTAACAACAGGCCGCTGCTTAAACACACATGCGCTTAAAAGTTTACCGTTATTTATTGATAAATGCCACGTTGTTTGTTTGTAATTCTTTAGCGGCAAAACCAGTGAACTGATTTACAAATATAAAATATCTTGTGGAAACATTTTTTAATAGATCGACCTTAATGAAGAAATAAAGCCGAATTTGTTTCGAAAACTAATTTTAAGTTTAGTTTAAATTTTTTAATATTATAAAATACTTTTAACATTTTTTTATTTTTATGAAAAAAATTTAAAGTTGAAAATGCTTTCGTATTTGCAGGATCCGATCAGATTTTATATGTATTTTTCTGAATCACAAAGAGCGATTTTAAAGTTTTCGTCAGTCAAAAATGGATATTTTTTAGAAAAACACATTTGGGGTATTCACAAGGTAGTCATAACGTTGTAAAGTCATATGTCTTAAAATAATTACAAGAAATATATATGACTGCTGTGGGCTACCGCTTATAATTTGGATTTCTACTGTACAGTTATGACGTTTCAATGAACACAGCATTAAAATTTTTATTTTGTTTGTAACACAACAACATTAATTTTAAACAATTGTAATATATTATTTAGGACATAATGACGATATGACCTGATAGCACACCTTGTGAATCCCCCAATTGTATTTGCATTCTAAAATACCTGATCATTTTAAATCAGTATAACTTGTCTGTCAGATCAAAGTATTTAAACATTTACGCGGCATGCAAAATTTCAAATCAACACTATTTTCTTAACTACTATCCTGCATATACCAAAAAAAATCTTACTCAGAATCACTTTGTCCTGCAATTCCTATTGGAAAACAAGCTTGATATCAACATTATAAAGAATGCGATATCAGTAAAATTCTTCTAAAAAGTGACTAACTTTCAATACAAATAAAACCAGTTTTGCACTTTTGGTCAATAATGTTATTTTTATATTGTTCAAAACTACTTATAAGTCGTAGTTCTTCCATATCCACAAAAAGTTTTAGCCATGGGATTAAAAAATTTTGATTTACCAAAAACTTTTGAAATCTTTAAGTTTTTTTTTAAAAAATTATAAATGGATTTTGTAAATATTTTGAGAGCAATACAGGGAATAGTCCGAAAAAAATTTAATGTCTAGATTACGTCAGTGAGCAATAATTAATTGTTTCAGGTAATTTTACTTTGAAAAATCACAAACTACTCGTACTTATAGCTTTTGGTGAATAAAGTAAGAATATAATTTGTAATTGGAACTGCAAAATGTTATAAATAAATAAATTTACGTATCGCACTGCTTCCTCTAAAGAGAGTCAACTCAAATATTTTAAATTTTCACTTTTTGCATGGAATCGAGTGGGTTTCTTTAGTAGTTTCCCAAAAAGAAAAAAAAATTATATCCCCCTTTGTGGTATAAGAAAGAGTACATATAAAAAGAAAACAGTTTTTTGTCTCCACTGAAAATATATAAAGTTTGAGTTAAGCCCCTTTAGAGGAATCATTGCGGAAGGTGTATTCATTTGGTAGATAAGTCTCCAAAAGCGGAAAAAGGATGCAA
Organism: Pollenia labialis; assembly: GCA_949318255.1. NCBI lineage: Eukaryota > Metazoa > Arthropoda > Insecta > Diptera > Polleniidae > Pollenia > Pollenia labialis. The sequence continues at coordinate 745,980 of OX439143.1, read as the reverse complement.
GCATGTGAACACTTATATTTCTTAGGAAAAATTTACTTTTTTTCCAAGACAAAACACTTGTTTTATGAAAACATAGAATTGCACCTTGTTTTTCTTTTTTAATTTTCGGAAGCCCGGGTACCGCCGGGCCCAAGCAGTAAACAAGTTAAAATAGCTGTTATTCAACTACAACAACTACACACAGTACATACCATCAAAAAAAAAATAAGGAATAACAATTTAATCTCATTTAACACAATGACGCATAAACACCCAAATTAAAATGCTTTCACAAATACACACAGTCTGTGTTAGGACACGTCGACATTGCAACATTTAAAGACATTAAAGGCTTAAAGTAACATGCAACAATAAAAGAAATTTAGTCGAGATTTAGTGGTCGCTACAGTTAAAACTGATTCTTACATTTTGCAAAAAAAAAAAATAAAAAACGCACACACTTGTATTCGCTCATTCATTCAACATTATTTGTGGAAGTATATTTTGGTGAGAGGGTATTATGGCGGCATTAAGGAGATTTTTTTCGAATCCAAATACAATTTATGACTGCTGCAAAGTGTTGTGCCTCATTTTATTTACTTTAGGATGCAGTGGACTTATAAAGCAGGGAGATCGCTTAAATTACAATCGTAAATCTATGCTGATTACGTGGCTTGCCGCGTGTTGGTATGTGGGCAGCCTCATGGCCTGCGTATATGTCAAGTTGCAAGATCCTCAAGTTAAAAATCTTGACAGTCTTATAAAGTCGATAGTATACTTGGAGATTGGCATGTCCACATTCATGTATCTTACAACCGTCTTCAGCATGCTGTTGAACATGGACACAAACTTAAAACTGTACACGCGCATTCAGCAGCTGGATGAGAGACTCTTGAAGGAATTTTCCTGCCAACTGAACTATGAGAAATTAATGAGGAAACACGTTGTGATATTTTTTTCTATTGGCGCCATCTATGTGTCGGTCATAATAGCTACAGTTTCGCAAGCATCCCATGGTCAAGAGTTTTTAGTAAACTTTTTGGCAGCGCTGGCCTACACCGCAATGACAGGTGGTCCCCATTTGAATTGCTATGCCCAAATGAATATGTCTGAGGTTTTAAGCATACGCTTTCGTCTTTTGCAAAAGCTGCTGGCAAAACAAGTTGTGTGTTCTTCGAGATTAAGTGCATCTCAGCAAGTGGACTGTTTGCGTGGCCTTATATCCCTAGTGCAAGAGTATCACAACTGTATACGTCAGATTAATAAAGTGTATGCTGTCTGCTTAGCATCGAATCTACTGCATGACTTTACCCTGACAACTAGTGAGTTTTATTTAATATTAGGTAATTCCTCAACGAAAACATCCAGGGAGAATTCATTGAATTGGTATGTGGCTGTATACATGATACTGCCGCTCTATATGATTACAATTGCACCCGTGTACTGTGATAACGCCATACGTGAGGTATGCGTCTTCTAAAACTTAAGTTTCTATTAAAGTAAATTTATTAATAAATAATATTTAAAGGGAGACAAATGTTTTAAAAATATCATTGGCGCAGAGAGTTGGTTTCCCCGCTGTACTGATGTACGTGAAATGATTTCGTCATGTATGCTCTGACGCACGGTTGATAAAATAGAGTTTCTTTGCGGTACAATGGTTTTAAGAAAACAAATTATATCTGTGGTATGTTTAATTGACTAATTTGGATACAAAAATAAAAATAATTTTTATTGATATTTGCATTTAAGCCTGAATATTAAAAACATAATACTTTTTTAAATAAAACTGTGTGTCATGATGTGTTTGTCTTTGTTTCTTTGTTTTGTTTCTCTCTATTTTTAGCTTTATTCACAAATATTTAACTATCTCTTAATTTTAATACAATTTCGCATGACACAGGACATGGGTGATCAAATTGAGAAACAAAAAAACACAATACAATATTGGATAAGTGGGGATTATGTGTGAAACTCTAAACTGAGGCAGCCGTCTTCGCAATTAAATTCTAAAGAACTTCAACTTTATTATTTTTATATAATTTGAATTAAAAACATACAAAATGTATCAAATCAGATCAGGGGCCTGATTCTGGCAGTCTCCTGATCGAGTTCTTGCTCGATTCGAAAGAAATTTTATTTCAGTATTGTGAAGCTCAAATGAATGCTTTACAATACTGAAAAAATAATTCCGATTCGTTCAGCATTGACTGAAATAACTAGATATCAAATTGCTTTCGAATCGAGAAAGCACTCGAACACGACTACCAGAATCAGGCCCCAGAATTTTTAATGAACCGCTTTGAAATAAAATAATTGATACGATAATTTTTGGACCTTATTTAATCTAAATACCAACACAATGAGAGAGTTTATGGGCACAAGGACTATTCCGGAGAGAAGTTTACGTGTGGACCATGTGAAATTATAGACCGACTGTCGCTATTTTTAATTGGCTTAATGCTTGTGACCAGGGAGACCGGAAATATGCTTAAAAAAAATGTAATGCTTGGAACCGATGGGTAGTCTGGGCTCACCAAAACAAAGTAATGTTATGAGGTTAAAACTCATATAAAGGTTATTTGTGCCGAATATTCGGCGGTATTATGAGTGTCGTTTTCGTGATCGAGAACCAGTTATTTTTAGAAACTGATTATTATTGTTGTATCTGACACAAATGTAACAATTTTTCTATATGTTTTACGTTGTCGTTGTCGCAAAATTTTAATAATGACTATAAACATGTCAAACGACCCAGGTGCTGTTGATACTCAACAGATGCTGTTAGCATATTTATATAGCTGCAGTTGCTAAACGAGGGACGAGTGCATTATCATTCGGGGGTATACACTCAAATTGCTACCCGGGTTTGATGATTGCTGAATGCATTTATTAGGCTTAATATTTACTTTTGCAAGTGTTGAATAAATGTTAAGACAGTATCAAACACATAGGACGAGTGGTGTGGAGCTCCAACTTAAGCAAACTGTACATAATTAAACTTGATGATGCATTTTTGACTACAAAGTTTTATGATGTTTTTGAAGGAATTAGAAACTCATCAGTAAATATTATTTAATTCTGTTCTAACAAAAAATAGTTTAATAGCAAAATGTTATTGGAATGTACAAAGTAATATAAAATTTTAAAATCGACTAATTGATATGAGCAAAATTGTGAAGTTCTACAATATTTATAGTGATCTGTAATAAAAGTATTTTCTGATCTCGCAAAAAAAACATATTTTTGTATACTTAAATCTGAGGTCTAACTTCACTAAGTTAAGTCAGTTATAACTGTCAAAACTTATTATTAACTGGAAGTTTAAGTAATAGTTAGTTTTAACTGAACTTCCTGAAATTGGCCGTAAATGTCATAATCAAATTTTGTGTGCATTAGTTTCAAAAAGTCACTGTTGTATGGTTGGACTCACTCAACTATACGAAAACTTTCTTGCTTGTTATTTTATACTAATGTTTTTACTGTTGTGATCAGTGTTGCCAGTAGATTTTTCGAAAAAATACCTACACATGGTTAAAAAAAAATCCGATTTTTCCCTACACGTTCAAAAAATTTCCCCTACAAAAATCTTTACGAATTATTGTCATTAAAATAGAATAGCCTTTGCTTAAGCAAATTACGGTTTCAGAACTCTTAAAATAAGTTTCCTCAAGTTCAATATGGTAGACGCATATGATTTACACAATTGCTTAACGCTATTCACATTCTGGTTGGGCCTTTTGAGAAAACATATGCTAACATATTAGTGTTATCAACTCTTTAAACCGCAAACAACTCTGGAAATATATTTTGAAGCGATTTTAGGAAAAATAAATTTTTTTGGACCAGAAAATATCACTAAAAATACGTTTTTTCTGCATTTATTTCATACCCACAGAAAAAATCAAGTTAAAAACTAAGAAAATAAGGTTAATTTAAAATTTTTCGGTGGTGATTTTGCTTTATACGTTTTTCATGTTAATTCAATCTGATTTTAAAATAACTTGCGAACAACATTTTTTTTTTCTTTTAAAATAACTATAATTCATGTTAATTTAACATTGCAGTAAAATTGGAGCAAAATGTCATTTATATTGAAATAACAATCCGAAGCACGTGGAATGAAAGTAATTTAAAGTTGAAACAACGTGAATTTCATGTAGAATCAAATTGGTTTTCTGAAGAAGCTTTAGAGAAAACATATGCATTTATTTAAGAATAATTCAAAACACTTACCCCTGTAAACACATGAAGTATCAGCAGAATCGCCCGATATGGTTTTCGCCATCATTCTACTTTGAAAACTTGATGTACTATTTAACTAAATAATTTTAATTAAAAGAATACGGGAATTGTCTTCTTTTTATAACATATTTTAAAAATAAAAATAAAAAAATTAACATACTTAACTATGTATGCATGTTAATTTAACAAGATAAACTTTTGATTTTAATATAAAATAGGTTTTTATGGATTCAATAATGTACAATGTTATTTTAACAGTGAATAATATTAAATAAACGTGATTTAAGATAATTTTAATATTTTTAATTTACAATTATTATGAAATAATGATAAATTAAAAAATTAAGGGCATACTTTTGCAGAAATTTACTATGATTCTCAACCAACATTTTTCCATGATAATTTTACATTGTATTTTTTTGCTGTATGTAAGTAATGCGATATGGCAAAATAACCCTACATTTTGGAGATTACAAAAATGTCTCCGATTTTTCGATTACCAACATATAGGGATTTCCCCATACTTCTGGCAACACTGGTTGTGATTATCTAAGTTTAATTAAATTCAAATTGATATTATATTTTGAAGTTATAGCTGGTATAACTACATTAGTTAAAAAAAAACTGTTCAAAAATAGATCGAATCTAGGTTAATTTTTTTTCATTTTTAACAACTTTAGTAAACCTTGTGGTTTAAATTATGGACTGCTTCTCGGGTTTGCATAGGGCTAAAAACATTATTAAGCAAATTTTATCAAAATTTCGATCTGAATCTTGTGCACACGGTCTACATGAAGACAATCATTCTGACGGATAAAGTCAATGAGATGATTTAAAATCTCTGTGTTTTTCTTTTTTTATTTGTTGAAAATTAAAGAAGTATAATATTCACGTATAGATTTTAATATTAAATGAGTCTGCCAGCACGGGCGGACATGTTGTATGACTCAAATAACGTTTTCCAGTTGTCATGTACTTTCCTAATTTGAAGGTCAATATTGTCATGGTCAGTACGGTTTTGATGTGTGCAAACACGCCAATGGGTGCAATATACCTGTATGTATGCGTGCATGTACCTGTGTAATCAGCAGAGAAAGCTCTTAATTTTAGTAACTATTAGTTGAATGCTGTTGCTGTATCTGGCATAATTGTATTGTTGTTTGCTTTTTGCAGAGATTTTACAATTACATAGTTTAATTTTAAATATTTAATTGGTATTAATCAAATTATTCTTGTAAAAAAAAAAAGAAGTGCACTTGATTAGCGTTGGTTGGCTTCAAATAAATATTTCCGCACACAATTAACAAGCTTTTATGAAACAGGAAGTATTCAGCTAAAATTCTCTCGAACGCATCGACTAATTAATTTTAATTTAATTAAACAAGCGGTCTCATCGCTTTTAGGTAAAGTGATTCCTGGGGCACGCCGTGACGAAGGAATGGCCTAAAAAAGTTACCAACACAAATACCAAGCATAGTATGGATGCTTCAGGCGGAAGTCCCCCTTCTACGCGGGCCTAAAACTAAACGTAATAACCATTTTTACAAATTTATATTTTCTTTAATGTAACGCATAGTTTAAACTTTACAAACTAAAAAATCTTTAATATAAAGTTTTATTTCAATCGCAAGATGCCACAAGGAGGTTATCGCCCTCAATATATGACGAACTTTCTATCCTTTTATGTGTTATAAATAATTTATACCAAATATAAAAGAGAAAAGTTTAAATTAATTTGAATTTACGGCCAATTTCAACAAGTTCAGTTTTAATTAACAATTAGTTTAACTAAAAATTAAAATATTGTTAAATGGCAGCAAAAATAAAATTTATTTATAAGTGAACTTAGTGAAGTTGGCCGGCCGGTAGCATCACATTTTAAATAAATTAAAGGGAAATTGAAATACATAAAGAAAAATTTTTGTTTGTATCGCAAGTATAATGGCCATCAACAGGGCAACCAGAAATATGCTCTTAGTAACGCGTTTTATGCGCATTAAATATGCAGTAAAAACTTGAAAATATGCCCTAAAAATTGTTAAAAATATGCCCCAAAAAATTCAAAATACAATCCTAAAATTATAATCGGTAAACCTTAAACACCATAGTCTTTTTTGTCATAAATGGATTTTAGGGACGATCGCTAAATTGTTTATTAATTTTAACATTTTAAAGGAAGTTAAAGCTATTTTTAGATGGGAGCTTTGGGCAAATGTGAACCGATTCTAAAAAAATTTAATTTACAGTAAACTATTTCTGGGGTGAATTTAATCTAAAAACCAATATATAAATAAATGGTTTATGGACACAAAGAGTCTAATTTGGAAAGATGTTTTTATGGGGAAAATGTGAAATAGCAGACAGATTCTCACCATTTACATAGACTTCGTTCTTAGTACAATTAAAAAGTTTATTTACAGAATTTAATCAAATTGTGTAAAAGCTTGCGACTTGTATTTTGCGCACAAGGTTAACATGGACAGACAACTAGCCAGACGGACGGCTGGACATCGTTATATCACTTTAAAAAGTAATTCCGAGCCGATATACTAAAATATTGGTCCAGATTTCTATGTGTTACACACATCGCCAAAAACGTATACCATGGATTTTCAAATAACATTTATCTTCAGTAACAACCGGCTTTGTCTTACAATGTTCGAGTAAAAACTAAATGAAGATGGCGAAATTGAAGCACCACGTTGTGTATACAGACAGATAGATATTTAAAACAAAAAATCCAAAATTTTGCAAAAAAAAAACAAATTTTTATTTTGCGAAAGCTCTTGTAGGCTTCTAAAAAAATTTAATATGTATCAAAATATGCCTCAAAAAGGCAAAATATGCGCCATACACTCAAAAAATGCTGCAAAAAAGCCCTTTTAACTAAATTATGCAAAAAATGCTGCAACCGGTAAAATATGCACTAACAAATCGATGCCAAAGTTCATAAAAAGCTCTAAAACAGATAAATATATTGTTTCTGCCTTCATTGGTCGCACAAGGAAAAACATGCAATTGCATATTTATGGTTTCCCTGGTCATCATTTACATAGTTTCATATAATTGTTGGAATATAGTAAAATATTTTTTCACCATCTCTTTTATTTGATCGATTCATTTGCAAATGGAAATTATTTAATTGTAGTAAAATTGTTTATTACGTTATTTGACTCTGAATATGGGTGGCATAAAGAAAAGGCCGCAATTTTCCTTTTACAAAGTAAATAATAGTTTTTGCAGGTTTTATTAAATATTCGAACTTAAACTTTTATTCGAATATACAAAAAGTCACACATTTATAAGTATTTAGGTATGTATGTATGTGTGTACATTAGACGAGCTCTCAAAGAATATATACTTCTCGGTAGGGCCCTATTTTGTTCATTTAAACCTGAAATTAACGGATAACGGAACTTTATTTTGTAAATTTACCCACTCAAATATTATTTTTCATTTGAAACAGATTTTTTTAATGTATTTTTACAATTTTTACTTAAATGTAGTAAAAAATAATTTTTTTATCAATAAGATCTCCGTATGACGAGCCAAATTCCCAATTTTCCCATATTTGATAAATACACTGAAATTTGTTTAACTTTTGTATAGAAATTTTGTAACTAAGGGCTAAAAAATCAGAGAAAGTTAAACTCTCTTTTGGGTTTAAAACGTGTTTAAACCAAGAAATCTATTAACCACCAAACATATAAACCATCTTTAAACGCATAAAATTGGGCGTTTAAACAACCAATACAGTTCATATGAATTTGATACGATTTATAGTACTGCTGCCACATGTTATATTTTTAACAACATATAATACATGGGACACTGATTTATAGTTGTTCAGTTTAAACTACATATAAATTCAAGTTTAGTTCTACTAAACCAGCGATTAAACTATCAGTGATTTATTAGCCATAAGTGTCAGAAAAATGTAATTAATCTGTATTTAACTGTATTCGTGTCCATATAAATAATAAAACTTTTTTATTTTGTATGCCTTCCTTCTTCTTTTCCGAATAACAAACTTTCAGAAGTTGCGTGCACAAGAAACAAAGTAACAAAGTTTTTCACAACCACAACCAACAATCTCTAATGTTTTACAGTCTAGACGGGGGCTTAGTATTCAGTTAAAGGCATGGTATAATAAACAATGTCTACTCATTAGGGAGAGTAGTCAATATACACCCATGAAATGTCAACCAACGAAATCTTACTAAATGCAAATATTAAATTTTAACATATTTTGAACTTTTTAGACATTGCCAACTTACTGTTTAAAACAATATTTTATTCAACATAGTATTTAGCTAATTCACAAAGCGTTCTAAAGTGCTAAGTGCTAAAATACTATTTTGGGCTGAATTGCTCTGTTTTGAGCAGCCTGTTGTCTTATCATACGATAAATTCATGTAAACATCAAAATAAAATGACAAAAAATATGCGTCATTAAAAAAATAATTAAAGAAAAATAATGACTTAATTTTTAACAACAGTAGTGAACTAGTTTATTTAAACGAAAATCTAACACTAAATCTAACAATAAAATTAACATTTACTATGCGTGTTCTTGTCTATGTGAAAAAAACTTGTGACAGTTGATCCGATTCTGATTGAGTTTTCTGAATTTCGAGAATAATATTAGAAAACAAGTTATTTATTCGTCTTACAGTGCTGCCATACTTTTATATTTACATTTTTACTTTTTTAATATTATATTTTTATATGTATTTACTAATTGTTTTAAGTTTTTAAATATTTTTCTTTCAATCAATTCAAGTTTTTTCGGATATTATTGCGTTGCATTATGCTATCATTATGATAAATCTATCACATGATCAAGTTGGTTCTAGAGATGGAAATTATAACATGGTTCGTATACTGGCTAACCAGAAGGATCGTTTTAGAATTTGTCATATTAATGCGCAAAGTTTATATCCTAAGCTTGATGAATTTCGATATCTATTTGAAAATTCTGGAGTTGACGCTACATTTATATCCGAAACGTGGTTTTCTGATGGAATAGCGAACAACATGTACACTCTGCATGGGTACCGAATTTTTAGATCTGACAGGAATAGTCAAGCAGGAGGTGTGGCAATCTACATCAGGGACACTATACCATGTAAACTTGTTTGTTCGTACAAGGTGTCCGGTCATGTGGAGTTTGTGTTTATTGATGTTAGCTATGGTGGTGAGAAGATGCTTCATCGATGTGTCTACAGACCAAGCAAGAATCTGAAAATGGATACTCTCATTGATTAGTTGGAACTTTTGTCTGTAGCCTACTCTGAAGTTGTTATTGGAGGCGATTTCGATAGCAATGTCCCTGTCTTCAATACTACTAGGCCCAAACGCTTTATAACCACAAAAAGTACCTTACTGGATATATTCTTTGTAAGTAATATGAGAAAGTTTTACTTTATGAACAATTGGCTACGTCTGCTTTCTCGAAAGATGACCTAATTTTCATCACATATAATTTTTCTATCGAAAATGTATCAAAAAAAATTACTTATCGGGATTTTAATAATATCAACTTCATGGCCTTGGAAAGTGATCTTGTTTGGGACAATATTTTATTTTTACCCACGGTTAATGAACAACTTACTTTTCTTAACACTCACATCCTTCAGATTTACAATTACCATGTCCCACTTAAGAATAAAACTATCGGAAATAGAACAAGGCCTTGGTTCAATAGTGAAACTAAATTGGTGATTGCTCACCGTGACAACATGTACAACATGTGGGAATGATATAAAATTCAGAGTACAAACAGACATATCGTAATGCTAGAAAAGCTGTTGTTTCCAAGGTAAGGCATGACAAATCAACTTATTATTTTAACAAATTTAATACGGTAAAAAAAACTTTGAAGCAAATTCGTGATATTGGCATTGGTAAGTCAACTTTCAGGGCAGTGGATGCTGACGTCAACTTATTGAACGAAACCTTTATTAATAACCCTCTCCCAAATGTTCAAACTGAACTCTATGAAAAACTCACTTTCCGCGACACTAGTATAAGAGAGTTTAATTTCCGCTGCCTAGACCTGTTTGAAGTAGTTGAAGGTTTCTTTTCAGTTAAATCTAACGCTGTTGGCGCTGTTGATATTAACCCAAGATTTGTGCGAATAATTTTGCCTTGGATAGTCCGTTTTGTCACCCACTTATTTGAGGCCCCCGGTAGACTAGTTGGTAGTGAGCTAGTCTATCAGCGCCGAGGTTGCGGGTTCGATTCCCGCCAGAGACTCTGGTTCCTCTCCTGCAGGCAAGCGAAAAGCTTCGCGGGATTAGCTTAGGAGATTAAAAAAAAAATACAATTATTACTACTAGCACTTTTCTAATGGATTGGAAACATGCCAAAATAGTTCCCGTGCCAAAGGCTGACAATGAGTACTGACCTATCGCAATCCTTCCCTTTTTATCCAAAGTATTTGAACGACTGTTACATAAATTTGGATGCGTGACTAAAATTTTAAAATCATGCAATCACCAAAACATTTTAGAAAACTGGTGAATGCATGAAGATTTGAAAATGGTTAAATTTTAAAAGGTCCTCGTCCATATTATGAAGCATTTGCTGCCAAACATCTAAGTTTGATGTTGAAAGGGAAAAGACAAATGAAAAGTGTACTTTCTTTCGTGTACAAGCAGTTTTGTGAGTTTGTTATTGAGAAGAAGTATAATGGCGAATAAATCACTGATGGTTTAAACGTTGGTTTAGTTGAACTAAACTTGAATTTATATGTAGTTTAAACTCAACAACTATAAATAATGGTCCCATGTATTATATGTTGTTAAAAAAATAGCATGTGGCAGCACTACGATAAATCTTAGCAAATTCAAATATGGTCTGTATTGGTAGTTTAAACGCCCAATTTTATGCGTTTAAAAATTGTTTATCTCTTTGGTGATTTATAGGTTTGTTTAAACCAAAAAGAGAGTTTAATTCGCTCTGATTTTTTAGCCCTAAGAAATATAGAACGCATACCACCAAATTCTTAAATTCTGCAAAACAAAAGTTTAATTGTATGATCACGAATAAAGTTTTAAAATAGAATTGAAGAAAGCTATTGCAGCACACGTTTGATAATGTGGTCAAGGACTAAAAACTATTTACAAAAATCGAATAGAACTAAATTTTGCTTTCTATTTCTTTAAAGAAGTAAGAAATTCAAAATTTCCATTTTTGTGAGCGTGTGTGAACATGAGTTAAAAACTACTTACGCGTACAGCTTTAATTTTCATCGGTTTCCGAGTGGCTTAAATTGTTACGCCAGGGAATATTATATTAAAAAAATATGTTTTAAGGGCAAGCCTACTGAAAATCACTGGTAATTTGTATACAGATATGTCCACGAATTAGTACTTGTACCCTGCAGTCCATGCAAAAATATAAGCCATCGTTGGCGAAATCAACGACCAGTGAGAACTTTAAATAGAACTGAGTTTGAACGTGTTTAATTTAATTCATTAGCACTTTTTTTTTTTTGTTATTTTATATTATTACCTTTTTTATACAATGCAATTTGCCTTTAGAAATTTAAATAGTCGTTGGATTTGTAATAGAAGGAGTTACATTTTGGTAATCGCCATTCGTGGACCAGCTGGGTGGCCATCAATGTACAACGTATTGGTGTTATAAGTTTATTTGCATATGTGTGCGATAAAAGTTGTTTGTGTGTGGAATGTCGCCGGGCAACATAATTGAAATTTATTTTATTTTTATTGCATATTGCATTAAATGCAATATTATCGATGCTGATGATAATAATATATGTACAATACATGAAATGCAAAAATATGTAATAAATAAATAAATAAATAAAACGGCTTCAATTGTAATTGAATTTTATTGCGCACACTAGCCTGAGTTCTGTACACCGAGACCCTGGAAATAAAGTATTGAAATAACTTGTTTGTTTAATAAGACAATTACTTATTTTTACTTTTCCTGCTTGCATATGCATTGATTTTTTTATTTTGCTGATGTATGAGACAGAGTATATTGAATGAGGAAAAGGCGTTCAGATGTCATGTAAAGGTTTTGTATTTAAAGTTGTATGTATTTAATATCAATATTTTTATTTCTAAGCTCCGTGATTGCATCGTCAAGTAAGGTGTCAAGTACTATATCTGCAGAATTGGAGGATTTGTAAAAATTTTGAGCTAGGGATCTATGTAAATTCTCTAAGTTTGTCCTGTCCCATTTTTTCATTATATTTTTAATTGCCGTATAGACCGGAATATGTGTAAAGAGCGAAATAACATCAAAAGATACTTAGACTTCATTTTCGTTGAGTTGCATGGTCTTTGCATCGTTTCCCGGGAAACTGAAAAATAAATCCCCTTTCACGGGAAATAAAAAAGTCCGAGAAAATAAAAACTCTATGTAGAAGGCATATAACCAGAGTTGCCACTGATAAGTTTTCTAAGTCAAAAGATTTATGTTTGACTATAGACAGCCAGCCATCGAAACATATAAGTATGTAAATTCGAGACCTGGTTCAGTCGAGAATGAAAAATTTCCAATAAATTTTAATAGATTTCATGAATTTTCAAAAATTTTATGAAAATTAAATTTGATAAACTTAAGCTTGATTTAAGGCCTAACTATAATATGCTTAGGCTGGCTTAAGATACTGTCAAAAATTAACGAAAAGCCAGTCAAATGCTTAAGCAAATTACTGTGGGCTTTTGGGTGACCATATTGTACTTTTTGAACTTAAATAACTTTAACGCTTAGTTGCAAACTTTTGTACTTTTCACATAATTCTTTTAGTGTCTACAATTAATAAATATACTTCCATGAGCATGTTTAGTTTTATTAATTTTTAAAACAATTAAACACAAAAATAAAAGAGTGCTAAAATATGCAATTGTGTGTGTTTTTTTTAAATATTTTTCAATATGTAACCAAGAAACAGCTGATTCCTTAAGCAAAGTACGATTAGTTTCGCTCTTTGTTTAAGCAAATTACACTTGACGAAACTTAACGAAAAGTTGCTTAAGTACATTATAGTTGTGTACATTTGCTTGTATGTATTTGAACATTTGCCTATGTAAGCTTAAGCACATTATAGTTAGGCCTTTAAAAATATTAAAATTTTCAATAAATAAACCACAGACTATTAATTTTTTTTTTAATATTTAAAAACTTGGCGAAGACAGTGCTTGATATAACATAGAGGAGAAAGTTCTAGCGCCCGGCCGAAGGCCAGCTATACAGAAAGGCGGTGTTTGTTATACCATAGAAGAAAAAGTCCTTGCGCCAAAAAATATTTTCGTAATAAATTTAAAAATTAAATAATCCCCAAAAAATATATTGGGGCTCTATTTCATTATGATTTGTTGGGGAATTATTTCATATGAAATAATCCCCCAATTAAGAAAATGAGATAACACCGCAAACAAAAAGAAATAACCCCCAAAAATCGTTGTTGTTGTGCTTTGTACAAACTTTTGGGGGGTTATTTCATTATTTTTTGGGGGGTTATTTCATGCCGCCGTATATTAAGGTGAGTAATAAAACAGCGTGATTTCTTGTCCTTTAAAACTATGACAGACCAAATTTTTTTACAAAAGCATTATTGGTAACGGTTTTAGGTGTACTTAAGTGTTTTCCGAGTGTAGGCTTTCTATGGAGCCAATTGTCATGGGCCCATTCACGAAATTTTGTAGTTTCTAGTAATATGAAACGAGTTTGCACAAAATCTTATAGAAATTTGTGCATTTTTTTACAAAATGGTGACGAATTTATATTACTTTTATAACGGTGGTTTATCCACATTTGGAATCCTAACTCCTGCCCTACCGAACCGCTTAGGAGAACTTGACACGAACTGATACAACTATTGTTCTTAGCTTTTGAGTCCCAGACAGACGGGCACAGCTAAATCTACTTCGAATTACTCAACGACCCAGAATATATAAATATATTTTTACTAGGGTAACCGTTAATCGGTTAACCGATTAACTACTACCCGATTAACTGATCGGTTAATTCAAAATCGGCTATTTTCGATTAACCATTTAACCGGTTAATTTCGGTCGATTAATTTTTTGTAGAATTATAACATATATTTTTGTGTTTTTAATTATTTGTTTAGTCTCATATACAAAAGGTATGTGCTTAGAAAATATTTTTTCATACAATTTATTTCCTTGTAGCGATACAATCTTAAAATACGTTACAAAAACAGAAGCTAAGGAATTCGGGAATAAACTTGTTTGCAGAATGTTAGATGCAGAATAAACTCTTGATAGTAACACAAACCATATGTTTAGAGAAATCGAGAAAATGGACTGAGAAATTAGATCTTTTGTATTTTGGGTTACTTTCGATTTCTCCAACATCTACGATAAGTGAAAGAATTTTTTCTAAGTCAAGTTTTATCCCGGCGCCCGGCCGAAAGGCCGGCTATGCAGAGATGCTTTAGTTAGCGAAGCTGGTACTTGTTCTACCATAGAGGAGAAAATCCTTCCGCCCGGCCGAAGGCCGGCTATGCAGAGAAGCTGTAGTTAGCGAAGCCGGTCTCTGTTATACCATAGAGGAGAAAATCCTTGCGTCCAAAAGTGTTTTCCTTATATTTTTTATTTAAACACCCAGAGAAAAACCAACAAAACAATTTTTAAATAAATTGCAATTATATGAAAAGAAAAAAATTTAAATGGGAAATAAGGCCATGTATGGCTTTATTTCACTCCTTACATGGAAATAAAGCCATATGGCTTTATTTCCTATGGCTTAATTGCACGGCGTCTAAATGAATACCCTACTATATACATTACTTGTTTGCTTTGCGACCAGAGTTGCGAGTTTCATAAAATAAATAAATAATGCATTTTCTCAAACCGAACAAAAGAAGGTTTAAACCGTGTTCAGATACACCTTTTTATTGAGTTAATATTGACATAATTATCTTTCTGTTCACACATACACAGATTAGCTAACTCAATTAGCAATTGGCAATTAACTTAAGCAAAATGTAAACAAACATCTGGTTTTTGTGCAGACCTAATGTTTTTGTTGTTGTCAAAAATGTCAAAACACTTTGTTAAGTGAGTTGGGTTTTGCGCACTAAACACAGTTGTGGCAGTGCCGCATTTTAATTTTACTCAATATTTATAACAATTTCGTATCAATTGAGCAATAACTAAATTGTTATTATGTATGGATAATTGAGCTCAATAAGGTGCATATCTGAACACGGTATTAGCCTAACATTCGACCAAACGGAAATATCCGACTAAAATTGGCCAGAAAAGTCCAAATATAGCAGCTCTGCACATAACTCTGTTTAACTTTGTCGACGAATTTTTACCGTACCATATTAATTTACACCTATTTCTGTCCGTTGTATCTCTTGATCTCACATTGCTCAAAGCATCATTTAACTCTAATTCGTTTGTACTTCGTATTGCAATAAATGTATAATATTAACATTTAATTCCATAGTTTTTTTTTTATTTTATTCAATTACATAGTTTTAATACCCGTATCTATATCTGCTTATTATGAGATAAAATCACAAATGGCATTTTATGGTGTGCAATGTAAAACATGTATGAATAATTTTTACATTCATTGTGAATAAAATGTTTTATGACACTCGATGTAAATTAATATTTTATACTATTTAAATTAACATTATTGAAATTAAAGAGTTGGATTACATGGAAAGAAATAAAACCAATGATGACCAACATAACATTTTAACAAAAGTCAATCCATGCAAATTCACAATATTTAAGATTGAACAGCCACACGCTGAAATAATTTTTATTTTTATTAAATTGCATTAGTTTTTTAAAAATTTATGTATGTCAATATGGGGGGATTAGAGCTGAAGCGAACCAAGTCAAAAAAGGCAATTCAAAACTATTTAAGTTTGAGTAAGTAAATCCCCATTAATTACCGGAGCCATTGACTTGGGTGATTTTCCGTCACCTTACGAACGAAACACTCTCTGATTTAGTCCACTACAGAATTGAAGAGAGTTAAGCTTTGTGGAAGTTTTCAGTTCTGAGCCCTCCAAATGTAAATGACCACCAGTTGTTATAAAAAATATTTTTCAATGTTCTTAAGCAAAACATAATCCTGTTTATAGCTATAAACAGTTAATTATAATTAACTTTTAACAAAGAGTCAGTTGCTTTGCCAAAACGCAACTGCAATGGAAAAAAATTATGGTAGTACTAACCTTGACTCATTAATATATTAATTCGCAAATGATGTTTCTTACACTCGTGTAAATAAGCACCCTGTAGTAAATAAAATAGTCAGTTGCAAAAAACACTAACTATAAATTAACTATTTTTCAAATGACTACAAATTTGTTTAAATCTCATGCAGATATCAGCCAAACATATTGCTAAGAGGCACACGCAAAACACAAATAAAAGTAAAATAAGTAAAACAAGTAAAACAAGCAAGCCATGAAGTCAAATGAAAAAAAATTTAAACAAACATATTAAAATAATTAAAAATTACAACGATACAAATCTGTTTATGTACTAGAAATTATGTAGCGAATTTATTTCAGCACTATTTTACATCATCATTTAAAGATATTTGATGCAAAATGTTCTTAAATAATAATTTCTATATAAAAATATGCATGTACACCGCGCGATGCTTGAGAAAGTATACAGACTTGTCGCGTTGATGATTACGGGATGAATGCGATCTACTCACACGAAGGCGCTGTTCACGATACTGAACTGGCTCCCGATGGACATAATGGCCAGACAGTTGGCTCTTTGTTCGGCGACACGGCTGCACGCGGTGAACAGCTGGTCGACACGTGACTATGGACACGCCCGGATATTCAAACGTACGATTGTCCCTGATGGAGTGGATTACTGCACCCCGGTGCTGTTCTTTGGCGCACGGCAGTGTGCTGTTGGATACTTTCCGTGAACCGACCCTAGGGGCTTATACTCATCGTTCGAGGAAAGGTGTGAGGGTCGGCGGAGGTTTCTTCATAGAGGAACTGAATGTGAAGGTTTCCTTTCGTCTGCCGGATATATGTAGTGTCCTGCATGCGGAAATCTCGGCTATAAGGCGGGCGGCAAATTGGCTGAGGTATCATCGCATATCTTTACTGACAGCAAGGCTGCCCTTGCTTCCATAGCGGGTGTCTACACGACATCTAGGTTATCTGTAGAATCTCGGATGTCTTTGGATGAGATTGCGAAGCATTCAAGGGTAACGCTAATATGGATACCGGGGCACACAGGGTGCCCGGGCAATCAGGTAGCAGATGAGCTGGCTAAACAAGGTGGTCACATGGATGATACATTCATTGACCAATTCATTGGCCTTTCAATGGCTCACTGTAAATTACTTATAGGGCGCGAGTCTTATAGAGTTGCGCAGACGCGGTGGACCTGTGAATCCACCTGCTCGATATCCAGGATCCTTTGGCCTGGATATGATGGCCGGAGAACTAGCTCTCTACTTGGGTTCAGCAGGGACCAGATTAGGACGGTGATATCGGTTGTAACTGGACACTGGCCGGTGGGGACTCATGCTGGAAGAATGGGTCTGGAGACTGTGCTTCACTTTCTTTGTCATTGCCCTGGAATGCGGGGCATTAGGGAGGAATACCTGTTGGAACCGGTGTTTGCCTGCTTGGAGGATCTATCTGGGATGGAACTTAAATCGCTCCTTCTCTTCACTAGGAAGACGAAGTGGATGGACTTTGCAGTGACGCCATCTGAGTAACTGCTCTAAGGGATGGGCATTGGCGAAGGGTATCACAAAGGGACCAATAAAGGACCCAAGTCAGCTGTCTTTTGATGGCTGCCCATGGAACCTAACCTAACCTCATAAACCGACTATACTATAAATTAACCACAAATAGGTTGAAAAATAAGTAGTTAGTATTCAGTTAAAAAGTCATGCAAAGATGGCGAATTGACTACTGCCTATGACATGCCGATGTTGAAATAATGAGTCGTCGACAAGGAAAAAAGTCACTCAATCACCTAAACGTGGTTATAAAGAAAACAGTTTGAAGTTACTTAAAAATGTGTTTGACTTCCTACAGGACAGTTTTGCTGTTACTACACATATATTTAAGTATTAATTTATATCGTAACATATTTAAATATCAACATTTGAGATTTATTTGTTTTGGAGTGACTTACACTATTTTCAGTAGGCTCTAACCTTGGGCCAAGCAAAGCTTATGTACCAAATTTCTTTATTAATTTTTTAAATTTCAGCCTGTTCTTTGTTCAAAAGGTTTGCATAAGCAGATAGACTTTGCTTGAAATATTTTTTTTATAAACGATTTAAACATTCAGTGTTGTAATTGAATTGTTTTTAAGCAGCTACGTACATACATTTAAATACTCGTTTTTACTATTATTGAGTTTAATTTGTTCAATTTGTTAAAAATTGTTAATTTTTGTCAAACATTAAAAAAAAACCCTAAAAATGCACGCAACGGAGTGCCGAAATAAATTTAAATTTTTTTTACAAAAAAAGAGACCTCAAGCTTATTTAAATAATAAAAATAAAAATTTTGTAAAGGTCGAATAAGAGTCAATTTATTTAAAAACTCGTATTTCAGATTTATAAAATAAATTTTTTTTTATGAATATTTATGAATATATTTATAAAAGGGTGGCCATTTAAAACAAAAGTTGGATTTCTTTAGAACTCATCCGCCAATTTGATGGGTATTGATAAAAAAAAAAAGCCAAAAGAAATCTTTGGACGATCGGCGAAGGCCGAAAAATTATATTTCTACATGAAATCCGACTTTTATATTTCATAACTTAAAAAATATTAATTTTGTAGAAAAGTTGTTAAAAAAAATTAGATAAAAAATATCGAATAAGCCACTAAAAAAAATCAAACTCTTAATTTATTAAAGAAACGCATTTTCTTTGAATCACGTAACTTCAATTTTCTTAAAATACATTTTTATTATTTATTTAAAAAAAACCGACCAGACGGGCACCAAACGTTTGAACCTAATTCGGTGGTGCTAGCCGTTTTTTTTTGGTTAGCTCTTGTTTTCTAGATATGTATACCGTTATTTCGAAGATGGAGGAGGTTGCACAACATGTATTCGTGTAACTCACTATTTCTAATAAACTTTGTCGTTTTAGAAACATAATTTTTTTGGCAAAAAAAAATAATTTTTTAGCAGTATTTTAAAATTGTTGTTCTTTAAAAAATCATAAAAAATGTGTAAATGCAGCTGCTTATAAGTTTTTTTAGACATATAAAAGTTGCAAACAAAAACGCCATAAATAATTAAAATCTGTTTACAAGTTTTGGTTTCAACTATTCACAAAAGACGAAAAATTTCCATTAAATTTAAGAATTTCATAAAACGCAATATTTGTATGGGAGCCTCCCTAAAGAGTAAGAAGAAGGGCAAGTATTTATGTTTAAGCAAAATGTTAAAAACAAAAAACTAATGAAGGTCTGTCTTACATTATATCCCCCTAGGGGCGACTCCTTGGCAGTTTTGGGACTTTTTCCACAACATATTCCAAGTCTGCATTAAATATTTTGTATGGGAGCCCCTTAAAGAATAGATATAGCGGGCAGGTATGTTAGATACAAATGCTATACGTTTGACTATTTTTTTTTTTGTTAGCAAACGTACACAAACACAAATATTGAAGCTGAGTTGACGTGTGTACGAAAAAATAGTTATAAATAAAAAATTCGCAACAATGCTGCTGTTTACCGGAGTGCCCCGGTAGGCTAGCTGGTAGTGAGTTAGTCTATCAGCGCCGGGGTTGCGGGTTCGATTCCGGCCAGAGACTCTGGTTTCTCTCCTGCAGACAAGCAAAGAGCTTCGCGGGATTACCTTAGGAAATTAAAAAAAAAAAAAAAATTAAAAAAAATATGAGATTTAGAGAAACTTGTTTAGACAAAAGTTGTTGGAAACTTCATTAATAACAACTTAGCAAACGATTTTTATGTAAAATAAAATAATATTTTCCAAGCTATGAGGCATAAAATTCGGACTTTACGATTTTTCAAACTTTGGCGGGCTAAGCAATCCTCTACGGCTTCGCCTTCACCGATTGTCCTAAAATTTTTTGGCGTCTTTTTTATCAACACTTACCGAATTGGGGGATGAGAGCATGGACAAATATAATGGTTACAGTCTTAGGTGCAAAATAAACTACACAAGCAGTTTGGCAACAACAGCAAGATTTTTGTGTGAATATTCCCATGTTTCTGTTACCGTTAGTGTTGTTTATTTGACCCTTTAAAAGGTTTTGATTGCATTTTGGAACGCATTATTATTAAAGTTTGGTTAATCCTAATTAAATTTTTTCAATATCCACAAAATTGTTCTATTTTAATGCAAAATAAAATTGCAATTAGTCTTAATTGCAAACTTTGTGGAAATCCGTCAATATTGGGCTAAAAGAATTTACGTTTGCAACTCATGTACATACTTATATGGTCGGGTCGGTCTTTGTCAAATCCACTGTTTTATGTGCTTAGACAAATATGACAATTAACGTTAAACCAACTAACATACATTTATTTAATTACACTGTGCAACACTAAAGAAAATAACACCATTACGGAAAGTTATTTTAGAGGCAGTTAAACTACACAACTCGTCGTCGTTCCCAACAATTGCACCTCTCACGCTCGTCGTTGATGAACATTATGCATAAAGACTTGCATTTACACGCTTACAAGGTGCAATTGACTCAAGATCTAAAACCTCTTGAACATTCCAAATGTCGTCAATAGTCAGAATAGTGGCAAGTATTGGCAACATTGGATCATCAATTTTCGAAGAAAATCATCTTCAGTGATGAGTAACGTTTTCACCGCAGTGGATTCGTCAATAAGCAGAATTGCCGCATTTGTGCGAATGATAATCTAAGAGCGATTGTCAGAAAACCGATGCACCCTCAAAGAGTGACTGTTTGGTGCGGTTTATGGGCTAGCGGCATCATCGGCCCGTATTTTTTCCAGTTACTGTGAATGGTGTTCGCTATCGTGAGATGATTACGAACTTTTAATGGAAGATATACTTAGATATGGACGATATGTGGTTTCAACAGGACGGTCCCACTTGCCACGCAGCTAACGAAACAATGGTTTTTTTGCGTGACAAATTCAATGGCCGTTTTATCTCACGTGGTGGAGATGTCAATTGGCCGCAAAGAAATATATATTTTTGTGCCACGCCCACCTCTACAATTTTACCCAGATTTTGTCAAATCCTTTTTTGTAACTGTTCTCCAGATATAAGATTATTCATGTTGTCCTTGTATTGAAGGTGACACTCCCACATAAAAATTTAAAAACATTTACAGCCTCTGTTATGTGCCTGGTTTTTTGGAAAGTCACATTAGTTTATACATATGGTCACCTTAAATGCAAACGGACTTAACTGCACAAAAATTCAAAATGGAATTTTCAATAGATTGAGGTCCGTTTTATCATTCATATCGCTAAAAGATGGCGACTTTATTAAAGAAATTCAACCTCCAAGAACACTTTATTATTATTGATTTTGTAATGTTTTTGTTTCTTCTGTAAAAAAGATTAAAGTGTAGTTACGTCCGTTTGCACTAAAGGTAACGATATATAGATAGATAGATTCGGCATAAAGAACTCTGACAAAAATCTTAACCTCGTAACATAATTTTGTTTTCACGCCTCCATTTCTGTATATACAGCGGTTTAAGGTATCAAATGGTTCGACTTAACTTTCATGCCTTGATATACCTACATTTAATTTTTTTCGTTAATAAAAAATTTGGTTTTGTTGTACAGTGTAATTTAATGCATCTCACGTGTACGTACAAACAGAATGTACGGTTGAAAGTCACGGTATTTTTACTAAGAAATCAGATGTATTTAAGAAACAATGTCATATTCTTTTAAGTTCTGTAACAAAAGCTCAAACATTGTTTTATGTTATGTTTGTTATACAAATACGATCTATTTTTTCCTTCATTATAATTATTCAGGCCAGTAGTTAAAAGAAATAATACCCAAGACTACTGACCTGGAAGAAGTGAAATGGCAAGCACAATTGTACTTTTTGCCCTCGACTATGGTGAACATGTGATTTTCAAAGAAATTTTAATTCTTATAAAATATTTAATTGAAAGAATAATAATATTGCAAATCAATAATAAAGAACCCAAAAAAAGTTATTTTTTGCGAAGCTTAAAACAATTAAGGGCACATTTATTTTTTTATAAAAAAAACGACACCGGCAGGCCCCTTCTCCGAAGCAGGTTTGTAAGGGCGAATATAAGACGAATAACTGTGTTTTTGAAAATTCTTGTGTAGGGGAATTTTCAAAATTAAATCGACTATCAATTTGTAGGCTGCCAGAGCCAAGGCTGCCAATTAAAACAAGTTTTGACAAGCAGTTTGTTTGAACAACTTGAAAGAAAAGGTGTAAGCGACATGGTAAGCATAACTATTACATTTCTTCCTTAAGAAGCTGCTACGTTTGAAGCTATATTTTTTATTTGGTAGCAGTGGCTTTTTTAAGCCTTTGGATAAAAAATAATCCCTACAGGTAGCAACTATAATGAAAATTATTTTAAACCACTTTAACGAGTCTTTTGAAATTGTGTTAAACTCATTTTTTGGAACCCTTAACAGGAAAACTCATCAGCATAAAAAGAAAATAAGAGTAAGAGATTCGGGTACCATGTCAGAGTTCGGCAAATAGCTGTGTTCTCTCAACGTTTTCGCAGAACATCCAAAAAAAATTAATTGTACATGTCCTGCGATGTTACTGGCTTGCCGCATGACACAATTTTTGCCTTAATTGAAAGTAAACCAATTTTCTTATAACAACTTGAACGTTTTGGAAATTCCGAAAGAGCCAATACGACTCAACTTTTATGTTATCTTTGCCTGGCTAAGGTTCATGGTAAAGTAGTTTTCAAAAAATTTATTTATTCTCTTCTTCAATTTTCACATTATCAAAAAGATAACTTCACTTTATCAGCAAAACTTTGATTAAATATTCTCCGTTTATAAAACGACAAAGCTTTTTTAATTTAAAATTCATTTTATATTTTTTTTGTATAAAAAAGGAAGTTTCGTAACTTAAACATACACGAGGTAAGATTTATTTCAGTTGAAAGAAAAAATTATAAATACTCTGGGTAGTACAATCAATATGAGCTGATTATTTATAATTTGCTAGATAAATGAAAAAAGTTTTCTGACTTGATTTAAAGCAATTCATTTTGAAGAGATTTTAACAAATTAACAACTGCATATGTTTACATAATTACTGATGTGATTGTAATCAATGGATGTGGTTGGCCAACGCATACCCAAAAATAACTTATCGCAAATGCGATGAATACTTGGCAGATACAACAACAATCACATTAACACAATAATCGTATGTATTACAAGAACAATGAAATTACAAGTACAAAAGCACTATTCGGCTGCGCCGAAACTTTAATACCCTCCAACAAGAATGTCAATTTTTCTGGATTAAACTTTATATGGGGTCTGTAATAAATTATAAACCAATCTTCATAAAATGTGACATCACGATTTTGAATCTTATAGAACTTATGTGTGAGCGTTTCAGTGTTTTTTTACAGTGGGCTTTATATGGGAGTTATTTGCTGGTGCGATTTCTTATAAAACTAGATTGAAGCAAAGTTTATTTAAATATCACAATTTGTTAGCGTTTAAGGTGTATTAAAGGGATTTTCAGAAGGGGCCAATGAATGAGACCTATGATAACTTTTAGACTACTCATCACAATATTTGGTAGTGTCGGTTTTAGTCTTATCCTATAAATTGGACCAAATTTCATCGTATGTGGCAAACTAAATTGGGTCATAGGACCTTAGACCAATTATAAACCGATAACCGATAGAGAGCACGAATAAACTGTTTAAATTATTAACGGCGTTCGCAATACCAGGCGAATTCATTGCTTCTGTTATTAAATTTTGCATGAAACTACAAAATCTATAGTTGTGTAGTTTTGGCTACAGAGGAAAATAAGGCTTTACTGCATTTTATTTGGAGACTTTATAAAGTAGTTAATAATGTTAATTATACTACTCTAATTTCAAATAAGACGTAGGCCATGAACCCTTTGCAAAATGTTTGATACAGAGCGAGCCTCCCATGGTGACTATGTTCGAAGAAGCAACAACGAACTCCATGAACTGTGTGAAGTAGAGAACATTACAAGCACACAAAGGCTTAAATGTTAAGTTGGCAGCAAAAAGGCAAGCGGAAACGTCCAAGGTTCCGATATAGGACCGCGATGACTTATATGCACCCGAATCTGACAACAATAAACCGAAACAGAAGACAATAGTGGAGCAAGGTAAATGGGAGAAATAGAAGAGATTTTCAGTAAACATTTTCTAAGCACCAACCATCCCCGGTAATCAATGGCCGGCTGGAACTTTAAACAAAGTTAATGTTTCTTCTAATTACGAGAAGTAAAAGCCGAGTTAACAATAAAGAAATATAGTTTGTTGGGATGATTAAGCATTTTCCTATTAAACCGATTATGTTAGATTTCAATTTCAAACTGCTTAGGAGAGCCACAAATAATTCTTCATCATTCTCCACTATAATCACTAGTTTCTGTTGAGTCGCTCAAGCGTGTTTTTTAAACAGCAGACATGGCTTAATTGACACAGTGTTACTCAAGGACCAAGAAGATATTTAATTTATGAGGTCGTAGTTAAATATTTTTTTGTGTCACGCGCGGAATGACAAAATAAGTATGCCCTCACTACGCTTGCAACACGTGAAGATGGACTGGCTTTAAATATTCATACAATAACATAAAAGTTTGACAACTACACAATCGTCAAAAATAATGACAGCAACAACAAAAACTCACATCAAAACATGCACCGCAAATTTGAAAACTACAAGAACAACATTCGCATCACTTCAAACCGGGCAGAATGAACGACAATAACACAAATGGTTGTGTGTATTTTGTTATTGTTATTTTTATTGTTCCTGTTGTTGTTATTGTTGACGTTTGGAGTAATTAATTACTTTAATTGCAAATACTAACAAAACATTTCCGCACACACAATCGCAATACTGACACATATTCATGTACATTTTGCCAACAAAAGAACGCAAGTATTGCGTAAATTTTCGATTGAAAAATCCCACAGTCACCCAACAGTAAATTGTTCCAAATTGGCAGTCTTTAAAATATTTAAATTAATTGGAATTTAAAACTTTTCTTTCGACCTTGAATTTAATTCAACAAAAATCTGCAGCACAAATCCAACAAACTTTAAAAGGGATTTGCTAATTTTTTGTTTGTGCTGTTACAGTTGTATAAAATCCTAGACTTTAAAAATGTATACGCCTTTTTATCTAGTTTGTTCTCTCATACGCTTACTGCACTCAAATTTACTTTATTTGGTTGCTGCCTTTATGTTAAACAACATAGATTTCAATTTGCCTCCAAATAATCAAAAAAAAACGTGTTTTCAAAAGGTACTTAAGTACGAGTTCTTACCCTGTTCGGCCATCAAATGTACTTTATTTGATTGCCTTCATTACGTGGCAGAACACAAGTTTGAGCAAAACCATTTTAAAAACAGCGTGTTTACAAAAAGGACCACAAGTACGAATATTTAATTTTTTCCCTCAAAAGAACTGCGTTTACACGCTGCCAGTCTTGTCAAAAGAATTCAAATTAAAAGTGCTAAATCGGCCAAAAAAAGGGCTAAATTGTTCTACAGTGAAAAGCAAAAGGGCTGGTTTTGTAACTTTGATTTTTATGAATATACATAATAAAAAATTTACATTTGAATTTTTTTTCATATTAATTTTGTTTCCATGTCGATTTTACATACAAATCAATAAGATACAAACCCATAAAAATATCGAACTCTATAGTCCCATATGCTAACCATGCTAAGTATCTTGGAATGACGCTTGATTCGAAATTAAAATGGAAAAAACATATACAAATAAAAGAGACCGAATTGAATATAAAATTCAACAAACTTAAATGGATAATTGGAAGAAACTCTCCAGTTTCAATTCAAAACAAACTGCTTATCTACCATCAAATGCTGAAACCAGTATGGACCTACGGAGTTCAAATATGGGGCTGCGCCGCTTAAAACCCAAATTAATGTTATTCAACGATTTCAAAATAAAGTGCTTAAGAATATTGTTAACGCACCCTACTATCTTAGAATTAATGATCTACACAGAGATCTTGGAGTTATGAAAATCTCAGAAGTAATACAGAAATTTGCAGCAAATCACGCATATAGACTTCAGAGCCATGTTAATCCAGAAGCGGCCATATTATGTAATGATGAAATCTACTCAAGGAGACTGAAGAGAACTAAGCCACAAGATCTGGTGGCTGTTATTGCATGAATTTTATTAAACAGAAAAATATTACTTGTTAGTCTAAGACTAGGTGTAATGAAATGAAATGTATATACATATGTATATAATTTCTGCAAATAAAAAAAAAAAAATATTAATTTTGTTTAATATAAACTCTTATTATTATGTTACATAATAATAGATTTTATGCCGATTTCTTCTCTGAGAAATATGTAGCATTAATGTAAAATGTTCTACATTTTTGTGTTCGTTGGTACAAAAATACAACTGTGTGAAAAATTTTCAAAATCTTTTGTGAATAAGTTGAGGAACAACATGCAAAGCATGTTGCATATTTTACCTTTACGTTTATTTAAGTTATACAGCTTTGTTTGTAGAACCAATGTTTTATTTTCTTTGTCATAATTCATACCGCTCATAATTTTGTAAAAATATTGTTTTAAACAAAATAAAAAATTACATATTTACATTTAAAAATGAAACAAAGGATATGCATGTTATAATCGTTTTAATTTTTCTAAGCCAATAGTGATTTCAATATTTGTTGCCAAATTGAATGAAGTACATTAATGATTAAAGTGTAATAACTAGTTTTAAATAAAATCAGCTTTTTTTGTTCTGTATTAGAAAGTGTTACATGTACATACTGTAACATATTTTTCTCAGAAAATAAATCGCCATTAAATAAAGTTGTAACAACTGTTTAAAATTTCAATTATGGTATTTTCATGTTCCTCATATACCAATTTATTTTGGTTCTTTTCAGATGAACCGATTTTTATACCCTTCACCGATGGTAAAAGGGTATACATAAGTTTGTCATTCCGTTTGTAATTTCTACAATATTGATCCTACACCCTATAAAGTGTATATATTCTGGGTCCTTATGAAAAGCGAAGTTCAAATCCAGTTGTCTCTTATTATTAATAATATAATATTAATAATATTGATTTATTGATTTCATGTATGATTAAAAAAAAATCGAAAACGTGTTGTAAAAAATATGGGATTTTAAAGAATAAAACAAATTTCAACTATTTTTGATCTAGAATCAAATGTGGTATCTGAATTGGAAAATTTATATTCTCCAAATGAATTGGCATCCTTCAATTCTTCAATGCTTCAATTTCGGTTAACTTTGACAGATAATTTTCCACGTACAACAGCTTTTTGCAAGACAAAGATTTACTTTTGATTATGCAAACAAAAGTTTAAATTATGTAGTTATTTAAATTAAGTTTTAAAAAATATTATACCTGTAAATTACAACGGAATAAAACAACAATATAAATTTTTATATTTTTTTGTGTTTTAAATAAAATTAAAAAAACAAACGCTTTTTTACTCAAAATGTTGAAGATTTTAGTGCATATTTTTTTATTTTTTTTATGCATATTTTGGAGTTCTTAGTGCATATTTTATGCGCATATTTTAAATTTTTTAGTGCATGAAAATCTCAACCCTACTAATTAGCAATTGCGTTTGATGCGAAAACTTTAATGTGATTTAAAAAAAAAATATGCTCTATTCGACTATGCCATGCCTCTTCCCTCTCGTAAGTAAGAGTCGCAACCAGAGTTGTCAGATTTATTTTAACTCCATCGCCAATTTGGATGTCAGAAATCGCCAAACGTCAATTTTGTTCTGTTTTCGTAATTTTTTTTTTTAAATTAAATTTTGCATACAAAAAAAAGCTAATATAATATTTGAGTCAAAAATCGCCAAAAACTGAGAAAATACAAAAAAGTCGCCGAAAGTTAAGTTTGTTCAGTTTCTGTTATTTTTTTTTTAAATAACATAAAATAGATATCATATATTTAGTTAAAAAAAAAACTAAAATTAAGTTCACAAGTCCATAAGATCGTACACTTCAGCCTCATCGATTTCATTACTAGTGTTTTGGCCTCCATACATACCATTAGAATTAAATAGTGTCTGATTATAAAATTTACTTAAAATAATAACAAAACAAAAATCATGAGAACAAAATTCGGCTAATTTTTTTTAAATTATTTAAAAGGACAAACTGTTATAAAAATCGCTGAAATAATATAAATGACAAAAATAGCCAAGAAAATCGCCAGTTACATCAAAAATCGCCAGTCGCCAAATGGAAAATCCCATCGCCAAACACGTTTCAAAATCGCCACGTTTCGCAAGAAATCGCCATATCTGCAAATTTTGCTCAACAACACTTACAGAGCACTCAGCTCTTTAATACATATTGGCTTAGAACCTTAAAGCAACAACTTTCTCCACAGGTAATAAATATGCAATTAAGTCAAAGTTTATAATGTCATCAAACTAAATGCAAAACCGTTAAAATTTATTTTTTCGAACGATCAATTTTTCCAGCACTTAGAAAATACCGTCAACTGCAACATCTCCAAGTGTAACAATGAAAAAAAGCTTATTTGGGATCTGGGTAAAGTATATAAGGAGCTACGAAGAACTGTTGCCTGACCTGTTCTTAATGTAGAAACTGTGAATTCTGTACGCGAATGTTTCCTTACCGATCCATCTGACTCTACTCGTGGAATTGCTCAGTTGGGAATCCGTAAAATATCGCTGCGGCGCAATCTAAAAATGTTTCCATATAAAATTCAATCGGATTAAGAATTATTGCTTAGGGCAACATCACAACCGCTACATATGCCAATCAGTCAGTCTTAGTTGGCCCCCCCTGTAGTTAAATCTTTTACAAGCTTTAATGTTTTCTACGAATCTGTTACACATGTTATGTACTTGAGTGCTCTTGCGTATACGTTTTAAACTGGATATATGAATATCAATCATACGCCAACGCATGTACACAGCGTCTTTTGTGAAACTTTTCAGTGGCGCATTTTTAAAAATAAAGTTTAGCCAATTTTAATTTTTTTCGCCGATATTATTCTTATATTTATACCCTTCGCCACAGGTCGAAAGGGTCTGGGTCTTTATGAGTAGCGAAGTTGATTTAACGATTTCCGCTTTTAATTTATTGTAAAAAAAGAGTCAAAAAATAAAATTGAAATCTCACCAATTTGCAATATTTACAAATTAACTATTTTTAATAGGCAAACCCTTAAGTAACTAATCGATAATATAATCATCGATATCGTAAGGATGCAATTGCTTAAATTTAGGAAAATGTAAATGGCAGCAGATTAAGTTTAACATCTGATACTGAGTGCAATGTAATTTTTAAAATTCTCTTATTAATCCGACAGAACATTGTAAGTACTTAGACTGCACCTGAGTGCAACCCATTGTACATACATTTGCATGTTCGTCTTTTTGTGTATGGAAGTGTGGTTTTACGTCTATTTCATATTGCATTTGGTCAAACTCTGTTGCAAAAATTACAAGTTTGTTCAACTTTGCAAAATCCAAACCAGCAATGGAAAATCGAAACTTTTCAAATGAAAATGAACTCAAGTATAACGTTAATATTAATTGACTTGATGAGACAACTCGTTTATATGTATATGCATTGTTACGTTTTAAGTGTATAAAACGCGTTTTTGCTTATTAAACTTTTTAATAAACCGTTGAGTTTTTTTTAATTGCAAATCACAATAAATGTACTCCTTTCAATAAAGGCTCAGTTAGGCGAACGTTGCTGTACCGTATCTGTACTGTATTAATCAGCTGTTCGCTTTTTGTTATATGAAAAGCTATACAAACAAGTTTTAAAATGTTCCTCAAGTGCACCAACGTGCTTACATTACGGGTACAGCAACGTTCGCCTAACTGGGCCTTTACCCACTTGTTTGCTCAACATTTATTCAAATATAAAACATTCAAAAAGACAAGAAGAGAGTAAACCGTATACAAAAATAAGAGTGAATGAATGGAACACTGTTGCCAATTTGACGGTTTTACCGCGATTCTAGCAGTTTTTGCGTGTCCATCGGGGAAAAATTTCCGTTTTGGCGGTTAGCGGGAAATCTAGCGGGATTTTAATATCATTAGAAAATTCAATTTTTGTTCTTGGCATTCGTAAATTACTATTTTTACCTCAAAATAGGAGATTTAATATATTTGTTTTCAATTAAAGTAATTAAGTGATAAGAAAAAATTGTTTTTTGTGGAAATTAAATTTTTTTCCGCATTAAAAAATTTTACAACGTTTTAAGCAGATCTTATAAATTTTCTTGTTAGGAAGTTAAATGGAAATGTATTAACATAACCGCCTTATTTCGAGCGATATATTTGTCCAGCCCAAAAAAAACTAGACGTGATAGAAAAAAACTGAGGACGGACTTAAATTTATTTAAAATAATTTTTACGGCAGACCAGTGTTATCAATTTTTATCGATCAAAATATAATCTATAGTCAAAGCTAAAGTTAAAAGGGTGTTGCCTACAGCAAATCAATGTTTATTTTAAAGCACTTAAGCAACCAAAAATTAAAATTTTTTTTATTATCCCTTGGATAAAACTTCCACACGGTTGTCAAACCTAATGCCAAACAACGTACTGTAATTCGAGAATTCAAAAAATACTGTTTGTAATGCTTTAAAAAACAAAAAGAATGCTTCAATTTACGCATTTGCCTGCGTTTGTATAAGTATGTTGTTTTGTATAAGCAAGCTTGTAACAAGATATGCCAAAATTCTTCAATATTTTTATTTTAGTTAACGGATACAAGCCTTATTTCTAGTTTTCCTAAAAAAGTGAAAAATAATTTGAATAAATCTAAGCGAAGTCTTCCGAGCGAAACAAAAATTATCTATTCGTTTGTTAGGATTGTAAACAGTTTCCAAGCATGAATGTTTGAAATAATGGCCAGCAAAAACTTTTAAAAATTATAAACGTTATAAAGCAGTAGTGGCCATGTTATCCATATATACATATGTTTATTCAACCTTTTTGAATTAATGTCCCTCAGATAGTAAATGTAAGTATATGTATATCAAATATAAAATAGTGTAAAATTTCAAATCGATTGTCTTGCATTTACTTCCTTCTTTTCTTTTACGATTTTTTTATTCTTGGTCTACGGTCTAAAATTGATAGCATCATTAACAAAACTAGATTAAGTGCACTTAACTTAAGTGCACTTAACTTAACTCTAATGTCTGGATAGATTTCAAGCAATACAAATCCATGAATTTTATATGAACATCAACATTTTGTACGTTTGCGGGACTAAAAGAGTCAATGAAATTAAAAACCTTACAATATAATTTAAATTGAAAGATTTGTATAAACATTTCACATAATATTTAGATTTTAGCGATAATTTTAAAACATTTTAAGCTAAATAAAAAATTTAGCGGTTTCTAGCGGTTTTTGAAGTCCGAAGGGAAGTCTTCAAAAAAAGTTGGCAACAATGGAATTGAAAAAAAATCTTGTTTACTTTTATTGAATTTAAGAGTCATTCATATGTAAATAACAAAACATTGGAGAGACCAGTAGCTCGTTTCTATATTTCTCGCATCAAAATTTTTTCACATGAAGTGTGAAACAAAAAATTCCATCGTTTCTCGATTTGTGTGAAAAAAGGGTTCCAGATTTGAATGCGAAAACACAGATTCTGTTTTAACTGGAATATTTTTACTAATTAAGTGTCAAATTAAAGCGAAACGCCAACAAAAGAAATAAATTTAATAAAAACAGGGCTGCCAGATTTATTGATTTATCTTAATTTTTACGATTTTTGCTCCGAAATTAGCAAACTGACGATTTGCTCATTATTTCAAAAAAAGTGACGAAAGCAATAACAAAATCAACAACATTTTATAACTTTATTGTAGCTTTCTACTAAAATTCATATTAAATTTTTAAATTTCAAACCCTTCATGTTTTGTGGCGTTAAAAATGTAAAAAAACAAAATGAATTTTCGTAAAAAGCAACAACAAATTTATATATTTGATATTTGGTCTTCTTAGCTTTATGAACCGATTTTTTCAATTTCAACTACCAGGTATTCAACTTAGTCTATTTCAGGTGAAAAAGAAAAAGTAAAGTTAATAGTTATGTATAAGAATAGGTAAATTATAGATTTATGGGTAAAAATTAGAGGCAAACGTCTTTTTTACTCATATCTCAGCCATTTGTGAACCAATATTTTTAAATTTCAATAATATTCTATTTGGACTACATACAATACAAATATACTAAAACAACGTCGTTACTATCAATTCTTTTGATATTTAATTAGGCTCAAATTTAATTTTCATTTCATTATTTTTATGAAGAAAGGAATTTTACAACATGAAATTAATTAAAATTTATTGATAATTTTTCATTCTTGACTGACCTGAGGATCGAACCCAGGCGTTTACGGACAGGCTACCCTTACATGTTTCAATCGCAACCACTCGATATCTTCAGAGGGATTTGCCGTTTAACACTCGCAGCCATCGACGACTGCTGGCAGTCAATGAGCTGATTTTATTTTAAAATTTTTCATTTCTTGGTATTTGTTTATATCCATTTTAAATAAGTATGATTGTTTATTTTATTAAGCTTGACTTCTTTTTGTTTTTATAAAAATATTTATTTTATTTTTTGTTAATATTTATTTTTAATATGACATTTTGTCACGCCTTTGTGTGACTTCTTCAGGGAAAAATAACAATTTTAAATTGTTATCGGATGAAAGAAAGTAAATAATATTATAAAAAATTGACCTCAAGCTTATTTATTTATTTTATTTATTTATGATTTCCTGCACAACAGAACTAAGTCTTATAATTACAGTGCAGGATTTTGTATGTGTACAAATTAGATTCCAAATTCAATAAAACATAACATTTTAATATAAAAAAATTTTAACATAGAAAACTTAAACATAAAGAATTTTAACATTAAAAATTTTGACAAAATAAATTAGGCAAAATATTTAAAAAGGAATACCCTAAAAGAAAGCTTATTAAAATAAATATAAATTTAAAAAAATTAAGTTCGAACAATAGACAATTTTTATATACATTTGTATGTATAAAATACCCATCAACTTTAACTATGTTTTGTTTGATTATGTTTTGATAAAAATCGCACAAATTTTGTTTAAAATTAATTTTAAATTGTTCGATTTTTAAAACAAAAAGACGATCTTTTTATTTTTTTTCAAGAAATTTACGATTTTTACCCAAATTTATCTGGCAGCCCTGAATTAAACCTAAACAAGCAAAGGCTAAAAAAAAATTTAATTTACAAAATATAAGCATTCATATTTTTGTTTTAGTAGCGATTTCATTTTAGGCGTGATTCAACAGATATTAAAAAATAAATAAAAGTTAGATGCCAGCAAACTTAAACTTATTTTATACTAAATGTTTAATAAATTTTTGCTGGCGGCAAATAAATAAAACGCAATTCCGTTATTTATTATACCCTTCACCGAAGGTAAATATTTAAGTGTGTCATTCCATTCATTTACTCATAAATACTCCGTTAAAGTTTGCTAATGAAATTCAGCCAGATTAGTTCATTAGTGACTGCGATATGAGTAAAAAAACAACTTCTGCCTTTTACTTTACCCATAAATACCCTTTTTATTTTATTTTTCTATATATCAGGAGAACTGCAAGAGCCAAAGTTTTCAAATTAGGTACAAGCATCTTGGTTATTTATTAAGGTCACTACACACTATCCTATTTAGTCGTACGATATGTCAAAAAAATCGTGCGTGTTCATAAAGTATGATAGTGTGGCCTAAAAATTTAACTAAATGACAGATTTTTTTGACAAGTCTGACCGACTTGCAAAAGTTTTTAAAAATTTTCATAAAATGATAGTTTCTATGCGATCAGAGTTGTATTTTCTAATACAGCTGATAAGAAAACCACAATGTCGGCTTCATTGATTTAAAGCATCTTTTTTGTGTAATACTGTGGCACCTGTAACAGACTTTTGTTGCGATTTTCCAGTGAATGAATCGTACGATTGTGTAGGATAGTGTATCACGACCTTTAACAACATCCGTAATATATGCAAAATTGGACAAGTGGGCGTGGCACAAAATTGATTTGCCACCATGGTGTTTTATATGGTTAACTCTCTCCTAATCTTTTTATATTGATTTTAAAAAGGTATTAATGATATCTGCAGTTGGAAAATTATTAAACCTTAAAGTTAATAAATTAGTTTTTCTTTATTAAATTATTTTTCTTAATTTCTTCGACCTTCTTAATATTATTTCCTTTCAATAACTTCTCAAGCTCAAGGTTTTTATATAAAAAAAACAAAAATCCCTGAGGAAGCTATCCATTGAGAAAACGAAATATTGGATAAATTTTAAATAAATATTCTTTATATAAAACAGACCTTGAGCTTGAGAAATTATTGAATGGTTTTTGAACTCAAAGAGAGTATAAATTCAAAGTTTTTCCTCTAAAAGATAGATTTTCCACCCCTGATAAGGTTGGTTTCCCCTTTTTGTGTTAAGACACATTGACGTTTTTATTTTATTTATTACACCGAGAAAGTAGCTACAGACAATTAACTTAGTTCAATAATGGTCATAACCAAATGGAACTTTTTAACTCTAAACATGTATTTAGGCAATTATGTAATTGCCATAAAGAAAAAAAAGAAAAGTGTTAAAAAGATTATTCATTTTGTTGATTTTCATGCACTCTTCGTTTGCCAACAAGGATGGGAAGGGAACCAAGCAAATTAGTAAAATTAAATTATGCCACAAATTGTTTTACATAAACACCAATTGTCATGAAATTTAATTTTATTTGACTAACAAATACTTGTTTTAAGCAAAGCATATATGTACTTGTAATTTCTATGATTAAAAATGCGTTTATGTGTGTAAACGGAACAAAAGGCACACTTAACCATAAACAACATTAAATACCAATACACTAGACATTTTGTGGCATGACTGTATTTATAACTGCATTCGACAGTTGCCATCACCTTTAACCGAAGTTACTTTCTTCAGTGTACACAGCATCAACTTTTTGATTTTTACCCTGCAAATAATAGGACCAGTCCAAACACGCGTGTAAAGAGTAGTCCACAAAGGACCAGGACTAGTCCAAAAGTAACCCAAACGTATGGAAAAAAACCTGGTCTATTTAACATTAAGATGTCCTAGGAGAGGATCATATAACCCACCTTTGGACCACTAAGGAGTAGTTTTAAAACTACTCCATGGTATACTCAAGAGGATTAGTTTTGAAGTCGTTTAAAAACGAAAGCACGTCGTTAAAAAACGAAGACATGTCGTCTCACTACAAACACTTTTTAACAATGACATGGTCCATGCTTGCATTACATCGGACCAGTCCATGGAGTAGTCCATTTTATCAAAATGGGTCAGGTGGTCCAATTTTATTTGCTGGGTAGTATCACACACACACTCACATACATATAAACTAGGGATGCCAAATGGGACCAGATTTTTTGAAACCCGGGATTCGGGATTTTTTTTTAAAAAACGGGATCCCGGGACGGATCGGGATTTTTTGGGATTTTATATATAAAGGCCAATTTTTTAAATTCATATACATATTTATAATAAAAAGTTTATGTATAAGTATTAAAACAAATAAATTCATGAAGAATATTAAACTCATTACAAAATAAAACAGTTAATTATATTCTTTTGATAATATGGAAAAATGATGTATTAAAACTTATATTTTAAAAAGCTTCTAAAACAAATTAATTGCTTCTGGTAATCGATACCATATTTTATTGAAAACATATGCTGCCGACGAAAACAATGCTCGCATTAAACACTTCTGGGTGGTATCGTAAATAAATAGCTACATATATGCTATATGACAATATTTAATTTATTTTATATCAAATATATATGCAAGTATAAATTTAATAAAATAAACTTAAGCAAATATGTGTCGAAAGACCTTTGGTAGAACCCGCTAAAGTGTTTAACACCTTTTTCCACAACTTGCTTTTTGCGTGCCTAGTTCTATTATCATTTACTTAGAAAAAGACCACACCGAACTTTATCTTCTGATTTTGTTTTATGTGGTACAGAATGCATTGCATGTAACATTTATTCACTTGCGACTTCTTTTTGTAACCAGTTAAAAATTAGATTCATTGCCATTTTGATTTAATCTTAAATTTTTTAAGGTATTTTTAACAGTGTGACTCACGTTTATTTAAATATAGTTGTATTTAATAAAAAAAAACACCACATATTTACTAAAACCAAAATCTCGGGATTTTTACACAAAAAATCCCGGGATTCGAGACTTACATATTTAGAATAATTCCGGGATTTCGGTATTTCGGGATTGGCATCCCTAATATCAACTAATTATTGAAACATGTTCTCAGACAAAAAGCAAAAACAAAACTTTCCAATTAAAGCCTCGTATGCATCTCTGCCTGAAATTATGTTGCCATAAGAAGTATGAATGTATGTGTAAAAAAAGTAACCAAAATACACTTTGGCTTTTACCAATACAAATGTTGGCAAGTGTTTGCTGACAAAATTTTAGCTATTTATTAAAGTCCGACCGAATGTTTGGTCGGAGTACGGCAAGGAGTTATGTTTGGTTCATGTTCGGCACTGGAAAAATTTTCGCCGCACCCTGAACTTTGTAATAAAAAATGTTGTACATACGTGGCTTTACTGAAAATAAGCCAATTTTCTTATAATAACATCATTGTTTTGGAAATACCAAAAGAGATAGAAAATCGTAAAAATAGCACAAAAACCATATTTAGAAGATCTAGAGAAGCATGAAAATATTTATAACCAATTATTACTATTTTTTCCCTACTCGAGAATTAATTGATTTTTGGATTTTAAAATTCCTTGCTTAATCGAATAAGGGTTTTAAATTGTTCAAATTACTCGAATAATTCAATTCATTTTATCCAGTGGGAAAAAACATACTTCTCTATTTGAATTGATAATTTTATTATATTAATAAACAGAAAAAATTTATAAAATAAAAATGAGTTTAAACAATAAACAATGCAATAAAATTCAGTTGTACTGCGTATGAAAAACGAATTTTGAACATCATAAATTAATATTTGAATAAATTGGTGAAATCGGCCAAAAAACTTTTAAATAAAATAAACAATTAAGCTTCTTTCACAATAGGCAGCAACATTTGCACTGGTGTTCAAAATACAGCAACAATTTTTTTCACAAACTCACACATTTTGCATTAAGAAACCGTTTGCAAATTTTTCCCAAAACAATATTTATTACTTATTTCTTAAAACATTTTGTTCAAATTTGCATTCAAAACTTATTTAAAATTATTATAAACATCATTTTAAATTTCATACAAATTGTTGCTGAAGTAGAAGTAGACTCAACTTTTTACATTTACATTTTTGTTCGAAAAAGGAAAGAAAAATATATGAAATACTTTGGGAAGAAATAAAATAGAAGAAAAATTGAAATTGTTGCAATCAAGGCCCGGATTTTTATGCAAATGCATATTTGTTGTCGTCAGTCTGAGATCAACATAAACTTAATATCTTTTCGAATCAAGAAATTTTAAAGAAAATGGCATCGATTTGTTAGTGCATATTTTTGCATATTTTGCTTTAAAAGCATATTTTTGTATATATTTCTGACATTGCATATTTTTTATGCATTTTTAAAAAAAACCCAAACTTGTTTTATTTTGCGATGCACCGTGTTGCATCAATTGATTTTATGGAAAAAATGTTTTGCAAAGCACATCGCGTTTTGTCGCATATTAGGAGAAGTATCCAATAACAGCAAGGTGGAGAAAGTGGTTGAAATCAGTTGTGTATTATGCTGAAAATTTCGAACAGTTCAAGGATGTGATGGAACGATGGTAGTACAGTATCAAAAAAAAATAACAAATTTACCAAATATTTAAGCTTCAATATTAAGTCTTCAAATTACAGATTTATCTCTGAGACTATTGTAAAATTAGAGAAAGCAAATTAAATTTATTGATAACTTAACTAAACAAATTCTTAAGTAAACAAATTCGTATTAAACTTGATAAAGTTTTAAGAAAAATAAAGGACACAAAACAATAACACAAACTGCTGGCATATTTAATTTAAATTTTTACGAAAACAGCGTAGGGGAAAATAAATATGTATATGAAAATGAGTATTGTTCTTAATTCATTTTATATGAAGCTTCAAATATCTATGTATCTAACAAGTGTCTTATTTACATGATTGTTTTACTTTATATTTTGTGTTTTACTTTATTTTTTACTTCTGCTTTTTTGTAGTTCCTTATTTTCGTTAATGATACTGAATTTTAAGGGTTTTTATGTTATTTTTATTTATTTTAATGTTTTTTTTTTATGATTAATAAAGGTGTTAAGAACCATTTATTTTTAAATTGTTAGCGCATATTTTTCTATTTTTTGTGTATGTTTTATGCGCATAAAACTGCTGACCCTAGTTGCTATGATTGTGAACGAACACTCACAATATTCTGTACGTAAAATTAACTGAAATTGTAATATAAAATTAATGAAAGTTCAATTAAAAACCGGTCTACCTATTTTTCATTTATTTTTAACAGAAAGTTCATTTAATTTTTACTGTCAAAAATTCAACACCATATTCAGTTATTTTGTAAAATTTTACTGTCAAAAATTCAACACCATATTTAGTAAAAACGATTAAATATTCAGTTATTTATTAAAATTTTACTGTCAATTTTTTACTGTCAAATTGACCCCATATTCAGTAAAAACAATTAAATATTCAGTTATTTTATTAAATTTTCGTTTACTCCACAAAAGAGCCGAATTTCTAAAAAATACCGCTTGTTTTTCTTATAAGCGAGAGAGGGAGAATATTTTTATTTACTTACCCAGTTACACACGTTTGTTTTACTTTTGTTGTACTGACCACGTTGTTTACAGAAGAACTCTCAATTATAAGACACCAGCAGCCTGACCGATATGGCTTCGCCATTATTTTACTTTTAAAATTTGATGTATTTAACAAAATTATTTTAACAAATTGAAAATGGGCATTGCTTGCACAAAACAAGCAATTCATTTTTTAAAGATAAGTAAAAATTAATTTTTGGTAGTAAAATTATATAAAATAACTGAATATTTTATTGTTTTTACTAAATATGGTGTTGAATTTTTGACAGTAAAATTTTATAAAATAACTGCATATTTATTTGTTTTTGCGGAATTCGCTGTTGAATTTAAATTTAACTCAATCAACGGACAATATTAACTGCAACTGAAAATCCGTATTAATATGCACTTAGTTTTTTGAATAACTGTTAGAATCAGTTAAAAATAAATTTGCTTGGAATTTTAAATGTTTATTTATTTAAAAATGACTGAACGGAATATTTCTTAAATAAACTACAGTCCGTTACTGTAATAATATTGTGAGTGAAGCTTTTACTGCCTGTTCATCCATTTCAAACGGTAACGTTTGCATAGAAAATTTTAAAAATATGTTTCATATAAAATTCTGTAAAAACATCCAACACAACTGAAAAAATACAGTTCTTAATGCCGAAACAACTTACCGTTAGCTAAAGGTAGGATTTTATCGGCCGTATAAAAAGAGTTCCATTATTTACTTTAACCTACCAGGTAGGATGAACCTTAATGTACTTTATCTCGCACTTTAGGCTAAAGTAAAGTTTAAATAATGGAACACTTTTTATAAGGCCGGTTAAAGTCTACTATTAGTTATCGGTAAGTTGTGAAAACGGGCCTTAGGAAAACAATATTAAAAAAAATTTATAAACAAAACACTACTTTGATTAAACAAATCTGAAAGACAGAGTTTAAGACAAGCATTATGTTTAGTAGCAAGCGGGTCTCATCTATTTTTTTTTTGGTTTATAATTTCCAATTTTGCCCCGCCTGCTTAACTTATGTGCCATATAAAAGGGATTTTGATATAAACTTTTTAAACAGGGTTGTTTT
This sequence comes from Pollenia labialis, assembly GCA_949318255.1. Classification (NCBI taxonomy): domain Eukaryota; kingdom Metazoa; phylum Arthropoda; class Insecta; order Diptera; family Polleniidae; genus Pollenia; species Pollenia labialis. Next base: position 705,540 of record OX439143.1, on the reverse strand, counting down.
TTAAATTTGTTTGATTCCAATTTTACTGGCATGTATTTGGTTTCCAGAACATGGCTGCACTCACAATATTCTGTACGTAAAATTAACTGAAATTGTAATATAAAATAAATGAAAATTCCGTTAGTACTCAGTCTACTTATTTAGTTTTACACGGGGTTTACATTTGCCAGTACTGGCAAGACAGTTGCAATACATGCAAATCGTTTTACTAATACATGCACACTTTTCCAACTGTCTTGTCTACTGTCTAGCAAATTTGGCAGACAGTAAAATTGGACAGTGATTTGACATTTGCTATCAGTAAACTAAAGTTTTGATCGCAGAAAAAAAATCAACATGTAAATAATGAAATATATATTCTGTTTTGAATTTAATGGTTTAGTTATGTAAGTGTTATGTTTGTTATCACTATTTAATTATTTTAAGCTATTTTTAAATTTGTTTAGTTCATATAAAACATCTTTAGCTGAACTTGCACTGCAACATTCACGTTTGTCATATTTTTAAGAGTGAACTGTCTTAACTACTGTCTTCTGGACGCCTACGTCACGAAGACAGTTAGTAGTGTTTTTGACAACTTATATGTGTATTCTTACTGTCTTGCCAGTACTGTCAAATGTAGACGCAGTGTTAACGAAAAGTTAATTTAATTTTTACTGTTAAAAATTCAACGTCGAATTCCGTAAAACAAATGAATTTTCAGTTATTTTCTATAATAGAGGTTTTACTCATTTAATCCCCAAAAGAGCCGAATTTCTTAAAGATACCACATGCTTTTCCGCTTATTTTTCTAATAAGAGAGAGAGAGAGAGAGAGATAGAGAGTGAGAATATTATTATTTACTTACCCCGATCCACATTCTTGTTTTAGTTTTTAACTGGAAAATAATGTTTTTTTTTGCATTGATTTAAATCACCTCTGTTATCCGAAATATAACACAAATTATTTTTTTTTTTGTTTACTTTTGAACAATCAAAACAAATTTAAATAAACGAAGAAAGAGAATTTCCCAACGTACTGGAAGCATATTCTCCCAATTACTTTTTTCCCCACGTTTAAATAATAATACATTACATATACATATATATAAAATATGAAACACACCAAAAAAAATTAATAATCAAGAATGCTGCCCGTCCCGTCGACTAGGACTAGTCCAAAAGTAACCCAAACGTATGGAAAAAACATGGCTTATTTAACATTATGGTGTCCTAGGGCAGGACCATATTACCCAGCTTTGGACTACGAAGGAGTAGTTTTAAAACTACTCCATGGTATACTCAAGAGGATTAGTTTTGAAGTCTTTTAAAAACGAACGCCCGTCGTTAAAAAACAAAGACATGTCGTCTCACTACAAACACTTTTTAACAATGACATGGTCCATGCTTGCATAACATCGGACCAGTCCATGGAGTAGTCCATTTTATCAAAATGGATCAGGTGGTGCAATATTATTTGTAGGGATTCATACAACGCATACAATGGCAAAACGTAATAGTATATGTTGCCGATAAATTTTAGAGCCACCTTTTAGTATACCGATCGACTAAGAATCACTTTATGAGTCGATCTTACGTTGACTGTCCAGATTGGCGGCTGGCAGGATGGTCGAACACACTTTTAGCCGATGAAAAACAATTCTGAGCCACTGTGATTCGTCGAATTACACATCTTAGAACTCTAAATTGTCCGAATGGGTAAGACTTTTCATAATTTTTTCCCACACAGTACTTTTTTTTAACAAATTTCACGTTTGTTCACACAATAACTTTCTCACAGACCAGTTGTTTTTCAAACACTTAGGAACATGAGCTTGGAAAATACCCATTCTGAATTCCCCACATATTGTTGAACTGCTCCGGGTTTCTACCGAAATTCGGGTCGGCTACGCTATTTATCCATATACAACTCTGCTTGAATTGCTGTTTGATATTTTGCATTTATATGGAAAAATAATATGGAAAATTCCGTTTGCATGTTTTCCCCAGAGCCGCTTTTTTACTGCAAATTCTTAAAGAATTTATTGGTAATATGAAATCGATTCATGGTTCCTAAGCAAAGGAAATAATAGATTTGAAATGTAAATTTTTTTTTAAATAAAATTTTTATAAATGCAAAGGCATTAATAACTTTGTTATCCATACTCCTTTCTGTAGGGAATTTAATGAATAGCACATCACACAAAGCAACAGAAATATGAACAAGTAGGAGTCTGTTGTCAGCGAGAGTTTAATGAAAAAGTACAACGCCAAATAAAGAAAAATCAATTTAATTGAATTTGTGATGAACAATGATAGCCATAATAGATATCGTTAGCTGAAATGCAAGACCACGTGATTGGTAATGATGCATATCAACAAGATCCATGTTGTACTTCATTCTTTTGAGTTTTTTTAATGATTCCGAAATTTTCAACCTGGCCCACAATGTCGACCGCTCTCACTCGCTTGCATTTTCAACGGCAAACAGCTAAACTGAGCCCAGTAGGAAACCCTACACGACCACAAATGTGGAAATCAGTCAATTGTGTTGTGGTTGTCGACGGAGGCATTTTGTTGAAATATTAAACGAACTACATATTTCTAAAAACAACAACACTAAATATTTTTTTACAATTAAATTTTTTTAAAACAACACCACTAATAAAATTTTATTGTTTTCAAATTCCGATCGCTATCGATAAAAAATCAAATACGAAATTTGACTTTGTTTTGTTTCTCGCCTTTCTGCTAGTGATGTACGATATTCATCGATCGATGTTTTAAAAACACTTTAAAAACTATCGATACATCGAAACAATCCTATGTTTTTCAACACATCAACATCAAATGAACATCGACGATTTTTATTCGATGCATCGAAGCGACAAATTTATTACAAGAACATTGTAGCCAGTGTTGCCACCAACGAAATGCTAAATTACACATGGATCATGCCAAAATTACACATGAACTGACGTGTTTTTTTTTAATTTCATTATATGTATAAGCTTTTTATTTAGTTTAAAATTAATATAACGGTTGTGTCTGTTTTTTGTTTTCAAAAAATTAACTATTCATCGGTTTTTATTTCACAAAAATAACGGATCAAAACAACAAAAAATTATTTATTGGTTCGAAAGCATATTTGTGAAAGATTCGCTTTAATTAATTTTCGTATATCCGGTCCATTGAGAATACCTGTTTGAAATATAGAAAAAAACATTTCCGAAAAAATTATTGGTAATGCGAATATATCGAAGTGAACAAACTTAGAAATGTCAATATTAAAATACTGACAACGATACGTACTTTTTATAATTTTAGCTTCACTGAGTTTTGGAAAGATGGATTTCAAACAGTCATAGGCGTCATCAATATCTTTGACTACCACTTCGTTGAATTTCCCAGCTATTCCTAATTTCATGTGGAGCGATGGCAACAAAATATCATCTAGATCCTTTATCAAAGGTTTATTCCGTAATTTTAATTGTTTCTCGAGCTCGGGAGTTCTTGCTTTCCAATCTTTACATTGATATTGATTTCTTGTGTATCGTGAATCCCAATTACAAAGGAAGCAGAAGTATTTTGGAAAACCGCCCTTTAATACATTGCTTTGTGTTATGTTGACAACCTTTAGATCGCAACAAATCTTCCATTTGTAAACATTTTAGTTGAATTTCTCCAAAATTTCGCCCAATGTTTCATTCGTTTCCTTCATAGTTGTGCTGAATCCCAATGGAATGGACGGTTTTTTGTTCGTTTTGTGCAATAGCACAGCCTTCCAACTAGAAACTGAACCATCAATGAATAAACTCCAGTCGCCAGCGATATAATCCATTCCCAATTTTTTCACTAAGCCTGGGATATCATGAGAGTAGGTGAACGTATTTGCTTCGTCAACGGAATAAAATTTCTGAAAATCAGCTTGGCGTTATCGGTATGATGTTGCGCTGACATTTTGCTGTGTCAGTTTTCTGCTTTTCAAAAATGATGTCAACATTTCGTAGTTTTGTTGTGGTAGTCCCATCTTAGCCACAATGTAATCCATATAGATTTGTGTTAGCGGTTGTGGTCCATTATTTTCAATATCGGGTGTCCAATCAGCATCATTCAAATTGGTCGGATTGGTGAAAATCGGCATGCAGGGACACAGTATCCAGACTCGGAGTTTTAGGTGTATCGGTACCATCAGCGCGTTCAACTGGAAGTGTGGCAGTAAAAGCAGCAATGTATTCTTTTGTTTTAAATTGTTTTTTGTTTAATCCAGGACGAGAATTTAAGCATGCGTAGCACCTGGATTCATCATGTCCAGTTAGGTCTTCCACCCAAATTACTGGCTTCATAAAAGAAAACTGTCCACCTTTTCCATGTATCCACATTATAAGGGTATTATAACAATTTTTGCACACTGTGTTCGGCGTAAAATTTGCACCACTTAAATCTGCTTCATCAAAATAATGACAATACGCTGTTTTGAATTCCTCAGTAATCAATTTGTTCGATCCAGTTGGCCTCTTTTTGGGACAATATGACCACAAACGTAACAAAAATTATCCAATTGTGGGCACTTGTTATTTTCCATATTTGGAAAATATATTATATGTTTTGTTGTTATTCACTTTTAAATACGGTAGAAAAATTCACTTGTACTTCTCGCGTTCGACGACTCTTGTTAAATGAAATCGATCAAAGAGCACCTATTAATACTACAAATATTTCAATATTTTACTGGCCGGTACTTATGAAATATGTTTTTGAAACGTTCGAAAACATGAGCACTCATAAATGTGGGTGCAATTTCGGTTAAAAAAATAATGCAGGTAACTAACGGAAACCCCAAATAATTAAAAAAGGCCACTTTCCTTTTAATTGTCCACTCACATTTACTAACGCTTATTACTTTGCTACCGCAATCATAAAAATCAAATAACCTTTTGTTTATTACTTTTTTGTAAATTCTGAGAATCATAAAAAAAGTCATCAATGTTTTTTCCAAAGAATTTTGTGGATATCTCGAGCAAATTTTTGAAATTCATTCCTTTAATTAGTTGTGAATTAAAGCGAAACGAGTTAATCGATATTCATGATTTATATGTCATTTTGTTCATAGGTTATGCGACTTTACGTGAAAGTAATGGGACTTGACACTTTTTTTACCGTTTTGGATTTTTTATGAATTAAAAATAAAAAATTTAAATTTTTTTGGTAAAAAATATTTTTTTTCTTCATACATTTATTTATAACTGCGAACTGTAGCGAAACGTTGTATGAACAGATTAAAGGAATTGTAATTCTTTATTTTACATTTTTTCAGCTTTTTCGGACTAGTGGTTCTCGATTTATGACAAACAAAAGAGCCTAAAACGTGACAAATTCCCCTATACGATACTTACTAACTACAAATTAATTTTTAAAATATTTATTGAGGTACCATGACCAAACTAATGATGCAGAAGTTCTTCTTTTTGGGTCTACTTTCATAAGCAATTATCAGAATTGAGTCCCGAAATCATGTGTTGTACTGTGTAATGCAACATGTTACACTAGCGGTTTCCAAACTATCTGATACTGGGACTAGGGATGCCAATCCCGAAATCCCGATCCCGAAAATCCCGGGATTTAAATTTTTTACACCCGGGATTTTCGGGATTTTGTCAATCCCGAAATTGTTAACTTAATTTTTTTGTTTTACCTTTTTTTATAAAAAGAAATTCATTATGACATTCCCATGAGAGGATAAGGAACACAATATTGATATTTAATATATATTTGATTAATTCTGTTAATACTGTCATTGAAATCGTACGCAGAAAGAAAAACACTCGGGATAAATCAAGTTTTTTGGGATTACTTTAAGTACGAGTCGTACTCAAAAATTCAAGTACTAATAACACTTAAACGTACTAAAAACAATCCTAAATGGGATTACTTTTGAAAATTAATTTCTTTTCAAATTTTTTTTTTTTAAATTTGAACTTATGCTACTCATTTAGTTTATATTTTTGGTTAAATATGTACATAAGATTTCTAAAATAAAAACCATATCGGGCATGATGTTGGTGTTTTATCATTCTGTAATGTGTAATACGGGTAAGTAAATCACTCATAATCATTTTTTTTTGTAATTTCTTTTGTTTTTTTTTAATTATGAATTCAGGATAAAATCATATTATATTTATATTACTTGAATCAAGCTCATTTTGAGATTGATTCAATCTTAGTTTTACTTAAATCAATCTCATTTTCGGATTATTTGAGGTACGAGTTAGGATTAAAACAATTTTATAATTTTTGAATGAAGTGCATTTTGAGATTGATTCAATCTTAGTTTTATTTATTTATTTATTTATTTAAGAATTTCTTGCTTATCCTACACAACAAGATATAAATCTTATAGTTAAAGTGCAGGAATTAAATTAGTTTAAAACATAAATAGGTTATCACAATTCAACGATAAAGTTTGAAAAGAAGAAAAAAAAACAAAAAAAAAAGGGTACAATATATCAAAATGGCAAGGAATTAAACATTTACTTTAAAGAATGATTACTTTTAAATTAATTGATGTAACATATAAATTATTAATTAAAAATAAACTAAATAAATAGATAGCTTTGATGGCAAACATTAATTGTATTAGTTTTATAGGTTTTAGCTTATGAAATAATTGACTAATTGATTACTAAAATTGTACTCATTGTTGTTTGTTTGGACATGATTGGGCAGTAGGTTCCAAAGACGGACAGAATGAATAAAAAATTGATATTCAGATATCAGGCTGCGGTGTGTAAAGGGAATTATTTTATTACCCCTGTTAGACCTCGCAAAGGTTAATCTGTTGTACAGATATGGAGGATTCTTCGTATAAATTATTTTATGTAGCATTTTCAATACCCTCATATCTAAAAGGTTTTTAAGTGTCATGCCATAAAGTTTATTTGTGAACTGGGATATACTATCGTATTTTCCTAAGCCAAAAACATATCTGATTATATTGTTATATGTTTTCTGTAACACGTTTTTGCTACGAAAGTCGCAACTTGAGAACAACTCGCAACCATATAAAAGTCGTGGCATTAAGTATGTTTTGGCAATAAGTATTTTAATTTTTAAAGGCGTAAAGTATTGGGTAGGCCAAAGTTCACGTAATCTTAGGTAAATATTCGATGCAGTTTTATTAATATGGTCAGTCCAATCTAAATTATTATTGAATATAACACCAAGATTTTTTGCCGAGCGTACACATTCAATTTTTTCATTATTAAGCATAATGTCAATGTTGATATTAAAACGGATCGTTTTACGGTGAATGATAATACATTTGGATTTGTGGGGATTAATTAGAAGTCTATTAGCGGTTGCCCATCTATAAACACTATCTAAGTCCTTATTTAATTTACGTACGTTATCTGCAATATCTTCGACAGAACTGCCAATGTAAATTTGTACATCATCGGCATATAAGTGTAACTTAGAATATGATAAGGTTTGAGAAAGATCATTAACATACAGTGAAAACAAAAGTGGCCCCAAAATTGATCCCTGTGGAACACCTTTGGTGACAGGGAGTGCAGACGAGTAGCTTCCGTTAATAAATACTGATTGGTAACGATTGCCAAGGTATGATTGAAGTAGATTATTCGAGGTCCTTGATAGACCAAATAGCTTTTTAAGTTTGAGGCAAAGCAGAGAATGGTCAATTGCATCGAAAGCTTTGGAGTGATCCAAAAGCACCAGTATATTAACTTTCCCGATATCTATATCATTTCGAATATCCTCACTCAGATTTATTAATGCTGTAACACAACTATGCTTAGCTCGAAAGCCAGATTGGTGGGGCGTGAGCAAATTATGCCGATCAATAAATTCATTTATTTGTGTATACATAAGTTTTTCCATTATTTTGGAAAGATAAGGCAGAATTGCAATAGGCCTAAACTCCGAGTTATTTTTAGGGACCGGAATAATCTTAGCATGTTTCCAGCTACTTGGAAATATGTTAGTAGTAAATATTGTGTTAAAAATGTGGGTTAAATAAGGTAGTAATCTTGGCAACAATATTCTTACAAATCGAGGGTCTAAATTGTCATATCCGATTGCATTTGATTTTACAGATTTTAAGCAAGTCAAGACTTCATCATTATAGACACATCGAAAATTAAATTGGATATTTATTATACTATCTTCCAATGAGTTTAAATAATCATTTGAGTATGAATCATCATTTGATGAGGGTATTGACGAAAATATAACGTTGTGGTCGTCCGCTGATAAATTGCTGTCAATATCCTTGGTTTGATTACCGATTCCAATATCGCGTATAGTCCGCCACGTTGTTTTACTGTCAATTGCACTTTGAAATCGTTCAGCATAGAAAGACGTTTTAGTTTTTTTTATTTCCCGATTAACTTCCATTCTAATTCTACGAAATTCATCGTATAAAATTGGGATTTTGAAACGCTTCCAGCGGGAATGCGGAACATCTCTTTTCTTAATTAAATTTTTTATGATTGGATTGAACCAGGGCCTAGTATTATCCTTGACAGTTTTTGTTTTGATTGGAACAAAGCGTTCATATAATTCAGAAATGTTATTCTCAAGAAAAGTGGTTTGCTGATTAGAAGATATCATATTAAATATATTATCCCAATTAATGGCTGAGACATGCTCATCTAGCATTTCATAGTTAATGTTTTTGAAGTCACGATATGAAAAGGTTTGGTCACAATGTTTTAAATCAAAATCGTACGAAGTGAAAATTAGGTCATGTTTGGAAAAACAAGGAGCAGAAAGTTGCTCATAGACTTGAACTTTTGAGATGTTACAAACTAGAAACAGATCTAGGAGAGTGTTGCATGTAGTAGTATAATGGGTTGGTGTATAACGGTTGATAGGTTCAATGCCAATCGATAATAGGTTATCTGAGAGTGTGGTTTCACTTAATAAATTTGAGTTAAAATCTCCAGCAATGACACAGTCCGCGTATAATAACGAAAGTTGTTCGAGATAATTAAAAAAGGTGTCAGTGGAAATATTTCGATAAGGCCGATACACACAACCAACAAGTAATTTTCTGTTAGAGGATACAATTTCAACGAACAAGTATTCAATTTTTGTTTTTACATTGGTGTTTGTAAGGTTTGAGGATATAAAATTACATTTTATATTATTTTTTATAAAAATTGCTACACCGCCACCACGAGTCTCACGATCAGCTCTAAAAATTTTATAACCTTTAAGATTTATTAAAGTTACAGCAGTTGAGGGATTTAGCCAAGTTTACTTAAATCAATCTCATTTTCGGATTATTTCAAGTACGAAAACGGGATTGAGTATGGATAATTTAAGTATTTTGGGATTAAAAATCCGTACTTGAATCAATCTTTCTGTACTTGATTCAAGAAAATCCGTACTCACCGTACTATTAATACCGCTTCGGATTGATTTGAGTACGGATGGATTGATTTTTTTTTTTTGAGTGTAAGAAAATAGTTACACTTTGTTATTCTTTTCAAGCGTGTCCAATAATTATAAAGAAATTTTAACGTGAGAAGTGCTGAAAATAATTAAACAACAAAATTTATTAAAGAAAAAACTGTTTTTAAAATGCACAAAACAATTCACTGGTGCACCAAATACAAAATTTAAGCTTTACTCTTTACAGGGTTAAGATTATTAAAGTGTTTTCCGATAGTTGACATCGAACCTACGGTTATTAATGGAGCGATTTCACAATATTAAGTAATGTATTTTATACACTCATAATTAGTACCGCAAGTAGTGGTGGTTATAAAAATGCGTTTTTGTTAAAATAAGATTTTAATGGTTAACTAAATAAATTGATTTTTTTAGTTAATTTCGAATTCAAATTTCAATTATTTATTTTAATTCATTTAATAAAATTTTTACAAATAAATGAACTTCTATGTTTCGTTGTTCAATTCGAATATTAATTATTTTTTTATTTAGCTTGAATGAACTGAGGTAATTGAATCAAATATAGCTTTTATGGTAATTATTTTTTATTGAATCAAGTAACACATTGTTTAAAATCGTACGTTGTTTTTTTATCATATTTTTTATTAAATTAGTCATTAAATAAGGAAAGTCACAATTTCAAATTTTTACTAATTTAAGTAATATTAACCTTTAAAATTATAAACTAATTATAGAACCTTCGTTTGTAAACTTCTTTTAAAGACGTTTTTTTTAAATAAATATCTTTAAAAAGTATTTACCTCTCAATTTTCAAAAATCCCGAATCCCGATATCCCGTAAAATCCCGGGATTTGATGTTTTGTAATCCCGAATCCCGGGATTTGCGAAAACCAGTCCCGATTGGCATCCCTAACTGGGACCCAAATAAGAAATAAATAAAAAATTGGCTGCCCCTTATAAGGTAAAACAAGTTAACCATATAAATAGGTGCTGGTAGTAGTAGGGTTTCACCTTTTGAATGGGGTTTTTTACATTTTGCAATTCTATAGGAAACTTCGTATGATGCAAACAGTGCTTTTGATGGAACAGAAACAACTGTTTAAGTCTTTGTTTCTTTTATTTATCTCTTCCAGTTTCTTGGTTTCATACTCTCAGACAAAAGTTTTAAAAATTTCACAACCCCCTTGAGGTTATAACGCGACCCACAGTTTGGAAATCAATGTGTTACACAATTTTATATGCCGTTCGGCAAGGCAAGTAATCTTTTAAACCATCCAGCGCTGATGATATGCCTGTATTTTTTGGACTTCATATTATGATGAAATCTGGTCCGTAATTAAGCGTGTCGCCAACCACTTACCAGCATTTTTGGAAAATATTTACAAACACTGGTCGCTGCAAAATTGTCGGTAGTTCAAAAAAATAATTTTAATCCAAATTTTTAATATTTTTTAATTAGGCTTAAGTTCATTAAATTTAATTTTCATTAAATTATTTTTATGAAGAAAGGAATTTTACAACATGAAAATTAATTAAAATTTTTATTGATAATTTTTCATTCTTGACTCAATCTGGGCTCGAACCCAGGTGTTTACGGACAGGTTACCCTGACATGTTTCGATTGCAACCACTCAATCTCTTCAGAGGGCTTGCCGTTTAACACTCGCAGCCATCGACGACTGCTGACGTCATTAGTCAAACATCAATCCTTAAACCAAATTGTATTCAACCTTTTGGTAGATCGAAATTTGCTTTTGAATGATTATCTAAAAAAATTTGGATTAAAAACCATAAATAGTTCAATAAAATAACCACAATACTAATAAAATAATTTTTTATTTGCAAAAAATTTTATGTTTATCTTTTTGTTAACGTAAAAGTAATTGCTTCAATACTTTTGCTTCATTAAATTACACCTTTTACCTTAAGGTTTACTTAAATGAAACATGTCCACCGAGTAATTTTGTCCAATTTATTGGACAACACCATGCGGCCAGGTGAGACAACCTACATGGAATCTGACTGACTTACACTGAAAATTTTAGATTTTTATCTCAACTGGTTCTATTTAATGTCTGAAAGGGTTAAGTTATTTTTTATTTTTTTATAAAAAAAAGAGTCCTCAATCTTAATTAAATAATAATAATAATAATAAAAATTGTGTAAAGGTCGAATAAGAGTCCATTTAAATAATGATAATAAAAATTTTTATGCAAAAGGCTTTTAAAGCATTATTCCACACTGCAAAACCTTTTCGGTTTCATCATGTTGTTGGTAACTTACAACGTTCTTCCACTGGCTGGCACTTTGTGTGCCATTTCGAAAACGTTAATGTGCTTTATTTAGGGTGATTTGATGTTTAAACTGTGTCATAGAGTAAGTAAGGTTAACGCTTATCACCAAAAAAAAAACAGTTTTTGCAAAAAGTGGTCTTAACAACGTTATTCGCGGCTCTGCTTCAATTGTTAAAATAACTCAATATTCTTTCCACAGCAGCAGTGGAAAACATTAAAACATAAATAAATATTTGCAAAGAAGGAAATGATCTGTCTCCCATGGAATTTTTCATTTCAAAAACTTTTTTCCAAAAATATTCTGGCTCCAAATTACTATGAACCTCAAAGTTTTCAAAATGCAAGAGTGTATGTTGTTGCGCAAATATTCTAGAAACTTTTTAAGTTTTTTCTGCCGAGCATTACTTAAGTAACAGAATCCTGTCAAAACAAGATCTAATATTACGAAGTAAATCTTCCAAAAATGTTGGAAGGGTCAGGCAGGCCTTCAATGCTACCAACTGTATTAAGTGGCACGAGCATTTTATCAAAAAAGTATCTGGTTTCCGTCTTTAAGCAACCTAACTTCAAGCAACCTACCGTCCAAACATAACATTATGACCCACTCTCTTTGAAATAAAAAAAAAAGAATGATGTTTCGACGTTATAATAAATTGTGGCAAAAGCTATCTGAATGGCATATGGTTAGTACTTAATGAGCCAACCATTTTTAGTTAAGCTCTCTTAACGATTTCATTGTTTTAATTAAATTTTTGAGTTTTGCCAAAAATATTAAACCTTTTTACTTCTCGTGGTGCAAACGTCAAAATTTTAAATAACACATGCAGTTAATTGCACATGGGCTTCACGTGGAAAAAAATACACATGATATGTGTAATTAAACATGAGGTGGCAACACTGATCTTCAGTGTATGCAATTTATTGAAACACAGAAATATTCAAATAATCTATGACGTTTAAATATATATTTGCATTATAAGTTAAGATTGGCCCCTTTGAACATTCATTTAAGAACTCCAAAATTTTAATGAAAAAGAAACAATAAAAATATTTTGGTAAATTTTTATCTGCTTATTAAGATTACAAAGTAGAACACATACATTCATAGAACAAAAAATAAAATATTTGACCTCAAAAAACGAAAAATTTTAAGTTACTTAAGCAAAAGTGTCCGTTCATACCATCTGTATAAAATCAGTATTGTATCTCAAACTGAACCGAAGTTATAGCAAATAATATTTTATTAAATCTGTATAAAAAGATGGCAAAATCAAAAATATTTTTATTAAACATATCGACCACATATTCAGAACTTACCTTTCACTGTAAAAAATTTGAATGCAAGTTTATTTCAAATATTAAATAATCTAAATAAATATTCGAAATTCATTTTAAAAAGCCACCTGTTTTTGATCGCTATGGAGGGGTGTATATAATTTTCATGCTCACAGTACCTCCAAAAACAGCAAAAAAAACTAAATTTCCTATTCGAAATATTGGAATGGAAAGAAAATAACTAACTTAACATATTAACAAAACTAAAAATCGTTTTTTGGGTTTTAATAATTTTTCCTTAAGCCAGATTATAATTACATAATTAATTATTTTTATAATTGCAAACGTTATAAAGCTTTTCTTATTATTAAATTTACGTTTTTTTTTTGTATAAAAAACATTCATATCTTTGAATTACAAAAAACATTCGATGTATAGAAAACATCGATGTATTTTGGGAAACATCGATGTCTGTATACGATGCATTGCATCAAAAAAAACATATTTTTTCACTGTCCATCACTAGTTTCTGTCAAAAATTTTAATTTTAATATGTCACACAATGTTATTTTTGAAATTGAATTTTTATATGTGTGTGTAAAGCATTTACATACGTTTTTATTTTGGTTTTTTTTTCTTCGCTGCAAATAATACGACTAGTCCATACAATCATATATTGAAAAAAACATGGTCTATTTAACATTAAGATGTCCTAGGGCTGGACTAAATGCCCCAGCTTTGCATTACAACGGAGTATTCGTAAAACTAGTTTTAAAAGTACTCCATGGTATACTCCAGAGGATTAGTTTTACTGCAAACTCTTTTTAACAATGACATGGTCCATGCTTGCATAACATTGGACCATGTTGTAAGTAGTCCATTTTATCTAAAATGGATCAAGAAGTCCAATATTATTTGCAGGTTTGTCGCTAAGAAATGCTTTTATTATAAAATTTACAAAATGTTTACAAAACAGGCACATGTTTGCCTGTTGCTGAAAACAATAAATTTTTAATGTAGGGAAAAGTGTATAGAAAATTTTTTTATGAAGGGAAAAAGGGATTTTTTTAGACACGTAGGGATTTTTTCAAAATTTCTCCTGGCGTCACTGTTTTGAAGGTACTGATAGAACTAACCATAATGTGGTTAAACTTAACCATTAACTTAACAAAATTAACCGAATTATGATAAAAATTAACAAAAGTATTGTTTAGTATTAATAAGTTGGTAATTTTATTTCGTTTTTTTTATTAATGTTACAAGTTATGTTTCACTTTTATTACTGGTCTGTGCTACTACGAAATTTTTTTGTATATAATTTAGTAATTAAAAAAAAAAGAATTTGAGAATTTTTTAAGCAGAAAAAGCCAAAGGTTGAAAAGTATTTAACTATTGCAAAGAACAAAAAAACAATAATTGTGTAACCATCAAACATATTATCTTACTAACACAGTTTGTTCCTATTCTTGAAGCTAACTTATGTTCACAGATTTTTTTATGTAGTTTTTAAAGAAGTAAATATTTTATAGTTACATACAAACAAATTTCTATGTAAAGTTCATCTGCTACATTTGATTACCAAAATATTATTCGTGAAACTTCTTCATATTTCGCATAACTATAAAATTAGTCCTTAATATTTTTTTATGATGCTTATTTATCGAGTTTTGGGGTGCTTAAGTGTTGGCGTTTTTGAAAAATGGTTTTTTTAATTATCGTTTCGAACTAGAAACAAATTAAGGTAAGTGATTCATTTTAGTCTTAGTTAGAAAAATTGGATTTCAGAACAATCCCTTCGGGCTTAGAGGTGCTTTGAGCATGTGAAGAAATTTACATAATTCTAAACTTACGGATACCTCAAACATGTACAGTATAATAAGGACAACGTTGGCTTATTTGCGTAAAAAAATAAAAAAAAAACTATCCAAGTTCGTACATTTTTTATTAAAAATATTAAGTTTTAATGTGCTAAATTCCCAATTCTTACTATTGATAAATTGAAATTTGTTGTTGGTGGGTTAAGATATTCCTATGCGCATTTACTTCATCCAAAGATTTTAGAAAAGCTAAAATTAAAATAAAACTGTTAAGCGAATAGGAATTATAAATACTTCAAGTCTTACCCGTAATAATATAAAAGCTTAAACAAAACACCAACAACAAACAGTGAGTTCAGTTTTCTTATGCTGGGTACAGACAGTGCAATCTACATCAATGCAATCTCAAAATATCAAAACGTTGATGAAATCTAAAATGAATGAAAATGAATTTAATTTTCTAGATTCCGTAAATGCATTGCATAGTGTGTACCCAGCATTACAATCCCGACTACAATTGAATATTAATATCTTTAGCTTTTTTAAAATCTTTAGATGAAAATTGCTGATGATCTGGCCTAAGCAACCAGTGAAATAAATGCGTATAGGAATAGCTTATCCCACCAACAAACAATTTCAGTTTATCAATAGTAAAAATTGGGAATTTAGTACATTAAAACTAAATCTTATTAATGAAATTTTTTGACTCCTAAGAAAACGTTTGATTTTTATTTAAATTGTCATTTCCAGTTTTGCAAATGGAAAACAAACATTTTTTTAACCCTTTCGGTACGGGAGACGATTAATTAGTTTCAAGCTTTTAAAATGGGCTATTTTACAAAGATATGCATACTATTTTTTTTTTGTGCGGTGGGACATATATGTCCCATCAGGAGTTCGTCATGGGACATATAAGACCCATGAGTCGTATTAGTCGTAAACATATAAAAAAATATAAAAAAGGGTATACAAAATCAAGAAATTGGTTCCTTTTTACGATGTAAATTCATATATGTACATATGTATATGATCCACGAATTTACAGCTGACATCACCAATCTATAAAAACTTTAATCCATTATTTCTGTGATTAACGGTCTAGTTCATACATTTTTGACAACTGATCAAAACACTCCTCCAAACAACACGTGTTATGATAATAAGCAAGACTTTTTTTAATATTTGTGGTAGTAAAAACAGACCGCAGCAATCAACACAAATGGCGTGATCAAAACAAAATTAACAAAACACAAACCACGTTAAGCAAATGCATTAGTTCAATCAACAAACGTTTGTTTTGTGCAGAAAAAATGTATTTAGTAATATTGTTTTGTTTTATAATGTTATTTACTTACTTAAATATTATTTACTTGTGTTGTGGTAAACTTAAAAGTTAATTTTTACAACAGTTTTGCAAAAAAATCTTAACTTTATAAATTTGTGTTCACTGTATTGCGGCATAAAAGATGATGCAAAGAGAAATTCAAAAGGGCAGCTTTCTTAGAAAGAGACAAAAAAAAAAAATCTTCCGTCTCGTTTCATATCTGTTTAGTAATCTGTGGTTTAAACTAATAAAATATTCACAGGTACATTCTAATATCAATCATATTACCAAAAATTAAGTTACTTTAACAAAAACCTTTGATAATGTTTATCACTTTTTAGATATACGTATTCTATAATTTGTAATTAATTCTTCCCTTGGAGTACATTCTTCCAGCTCCGATTCGAGCAAATTGAGAATTTGGAAAGCATTGACTCACAAGTTTATATATTAAGTTTGCTTGTAAATTGTGTCCGTAAACACTATAACACTGGACGCTATGACATGCTACTAATTTTTACATGTTTGTTCACAAAACTCATGATAACTTTCGTTAAGAATATGGAAACTTGTAGTTATTGTTGATGTCACAACGGCAACGTTGAGAATCACTTATCTTGATTTTTTGTTTAATTCAGGGCTGTGGAGTCGGAGTTGAGGTTTTTGTACCAGAGTCGGAGTCGAAGTAACCAAAAAAAAAAGAAAACTCGCGAAAACTCCGACTCCAAAATGTTTCGGCTTAAAAGTTTAAAAAAATTTTCAAAATAAAAAAATTTAAAGAGGGTCTGCTTTAAAATTTTGAAGTCATAAAATAAGGACAAGTCTACTTTTTTACTTTACTTCAGCGATTGGTTTTGGAGTCGGAGTTAGAACTTTGTTTTACGACTCCACAGCTCTGGTTTAGTATTATTGTAGTTCGAAACGATATTTAAAAAAACAAGTAAGAGTGCTTTATTCGGCTGTGCCGAATCTTATATACCCTTCACCATTGTGCGAGCAGAATTCATAGCAATTAGACAGAAACTAAATAAAACTGGTAAATATTTTTTTTTTTAAATAAGAGACAACCGGTTTTGAACTTCGCTTTTCGTAAGGGCCCAGAATATATATACTTTATAGGGTGTAGGATCAATATTGTAGAAATTACAGTTATACATATATACCTTTTTTTACCTTCGGTGAAGGGTATAAAAAGAGTAATTTTCGGGAAGTTAGGGGTCTAATCACCCCTGCATACGATAGACACTGGCGTATCGAATGAAAACTCGATAAATGTAATGTCGAGTTTCTCGATGTCGAATGGTATTATTTCAAATTCAATACATTTCATTCGATATCGAGTTTCAAGATACCAAAATAAATAATTTCGATGAATTTTGCTCGATATCGTATGCGGTGATTAGACCCCAGTATTTCGGTTATAACTCATACAAATTTCCGACATTTTGGTATATAAGTCATATACATGGGCATATGGCAGCCCTAAAATTTAGGTTTTTATAAAAATGTTGATGTTTTTTAGCCCATTTTTGGAGTATTTTGCTCATAAATTACCCATTGTCTAACCGATTTGATATTTTTATATACCGACGTGTTAAGGAAGAATTTTACCATTTACTTAAGTTATATTCGTATATAAACATTTATATATACTTGTATACATATATTTTAACAAAGTTAATTATAAAAAGAGTAATTTTTGGGGATTCAGTATTTCGGTTGTTACTCAGCCATTTTATAACCGATTTGGCAGATTTATATACCGACGTGTTGAAGAAGAAATTTACCATTTACTTTAGCTATAAAGCTTGGACTCGGGGAGATCTATAGTTCCCGAAAGTGGGTAGTTAAACAAAAAAAATTTTGGTCATTACTTTTTTGTATCTGCACCGATTTTCCCGAGTTTTTTATAAAATATGTTCTTCTAAAAATGTCTGATATTTTGGTATATAAGTCATATCCATAGGACGTATGGCAGCCCTAAAATTTTGGTTTTTATACAATTTTTAATTTTTTTTGTACGGGAGGTACCACGCCTACTTCCCCAATCCCGCCCACATTTTGTAGGATGGTGTGTATTAGCAACCTAAATGTGTGTACCTAATTTGGAAGCTTTGGCTTTTGCCGTCCTCAAGATATACAGAAATAAAAAAAATACAACAACAACAAGGGTTTTTTGGAAAAATTTAGAGGTAGTCGTGGTTTTTTGCTCATATCTCCGTCATTTTTGGACCGATCTGGCTGAATTTCAATAGCAAACTTCAACGGAGTATATGTGACATAAATATACATCAACCTAGTCCAGATCATTTCTGGGGTTTTCGGAAAACCCATTTCAACATACACACGGACAGACGGACAGACGGACAACCGGATTTGAACTTCGCTTTTCATAAGGACCCAGAATATATATACTGTGGAACATACAAACGAAATGACAAAGTTATATATACCCTCTTACCTTCGGTGAAGGGTATAAAAACACCATAACTCGACAAATAAACATAATAAAAAATATTTGGCACAAACATTCATATCTACTAGAACTTGAGTTATGCCAAATTTGTGCAATTTTTTTTTTTTTTATGTCCGCTATGTAATTTTGCATTTTTGCCGACGATATGTAATTATATATGTATGTGCATATGTCAGTATATTAAGATGATTTCCTTGTAACAATTGACGTATTGTACTATGTATATGAATGTTATACGTAAATAAATTCAGAGTTATTTTTTAAATATATTGTAAGGTGTGTAACACATGCTCATGTGCTGAAAGAAAATTAAAATAGGAAATTGAATGAAATCTATATCCTTAACAGCACGTTGCTTTTCCTCTCTTTTTCATTGCTTTATATCCTTAGTTTGGCTGTTTTGCTATCTGTCTGTCCGTTTGTTTGTTTGTTTATTTTTGTTGCTGATATCATTTTGTGAAATGTGGAGTTTAAAGTAGAAATATGGTGGGATAAAAACCTTTTCCAGTTAAAAATTGTTATTTCAGTATTGTGCATTTAAAAAGCGAAACTGAATGCGCCTCTTTTATAATGGTATACGACTTATGATCAATTCTATACCAAATCACGATGTCCGTCTGTCCTTCAGGGCTTATGTCTATTAAAATGGATTTTTCGTAAACCTCAGATATTTTGAGGACTAGATAGTTATAGATTTATGTCGATGTTATGTAGTTTTTAAACCCACCACCACAATTAGTTGTGAAGAGGGTATATTAAGTTTGTCATTCCGTGTGAAACTTTTTTATTGTTCATCTCAGACCCATAAAGTATATATATTCTGGGTCCTTAAGTGATTCTAAGTCGATTAAGCCATGTCCGTCTGTCCGTCCGTCTGTTGAAAACACGCTCTCTTTCGAACAACTCAAAAGAAATTAACAAACTTGGTGCCAAATTGCTTGTAGTTATCCTAAGCAGTTTGGGATTGAAATTCAGCAAAATCGGTGCAGTAGGACCAGAGCTATGAATCAAAATGTGGAACCACCACCTAAAAAAAATTATAATTTTGTTACAAAAAATAACATAAATGGTGGAACAAGGCACGGAATGAGATAAGATTTTGCAAAAATTTGTTTTATTCGACTGGAAATTACGCTGTGAAAGTTCGTGAAGATCGGTCCATAATTTACCTTAGGCCCCATAAAAACCCTACTAACGAAAAACAGTTTAGTACGCCTAAGACCGTAATTAATAATGCTATCAAAATAAAATTAAATACTTCACTACTCACACTAATAAATTTCGTGATGCTCGGTTCATAATTTGCTATAGGCCCCATATAAAGCCCACTGAGCTGTCGGTGGAGGGTATTAAAGATTCGGCACAGCCGAATATAGCACTCTAACTTGTTTTATTTATTTATTTATTTATTTATAGCATTAGAAAATAATTACAAATTACAGACTAATGAACAACGAGGCCATGGCTACAAGGCCTTAGGCTCTACAAGACAATTATACAGTTTTTTTTTTATTCTAATTTTTACATTTTAGTTTTATATAAGGTTATATATTTTACAATCTTTTAAAAATGATATTACATTCAGAATGGATTCAGGAGTAGGATTGGAGATTGATGACAAAGCATCTGATGGGGTTTTTAGGTGGCGATCTCGTTGAGTTTGAAAATTGGGACATGAAGTAAGGATGTGTTTAAGGATTTTGGTTGACTGAATGGCGCAATTGCAGATTTGTGGGGTTGATAACTTAATTAGGTGACCGTGTGAGAGATAAGAATGCCCCAAACGGATTCGTTCGAATTTAATGTAATCTTTTCTGCCTAAAGCATCCCTTTTATTTTTCAGAAAATTTTCAATGGTTAATTTGTCAATGTTAATTGTTTTGTACCAATCAGATGTTGAGTTAAAGACATTATGTTTTTGAAGATGGTGAGATTTTGAGAACCCCTTCAAGTCGTTGATGTTAAAGTTGGTGGTTGTTAAGAGTGGAGATCTATGGGCTTCTTTTGCTAATTTGTCGGCAAGCTCATTACCTTCGATCCCACAGTGACCTGGGGTCCATATTAATATAACGTTTGGGAAGTTTTCGATAAGGAAATTTCGTATGAAAGATACATAGGTATTATTGTTGCATAAATTGGATATTGCTTTTAGAGAAGATAGAGAGTCAGTACATAATGCGAAATAGCCGTTTTTGGTCTTAATGGAATTAATAGCCTCTATGATGGCAATAATTTCTGCTGTAAATATGGTTGTGTATCTTGGGAGCTCTGCAGTTTTGACAAGTTTACTGTTTGATACTATAGCATAGCTAACTAGGTCGTGGGTTTTAGAAGCGTCTGTGTATATAAAAGAGTATTTGTTGTATTTATTGCGAATTTCCAGGAACAATTTCCTAAATATTAATGTATCAGTTGATGGTTTTGAAAAATTACTTAGACTAAGGTCTATGGATGCCTGTTTAAAGTGCCACACGGGTTGTGCTTTTTGTTTAGGTAATGACGTTTTAGTTGGCAAGTCTAATGAATTTGCCAATTCGATTATTTTATAGAGTACCGATTGAATTTTTGGGATTTTTTTGCCATTAATACATTTTTTAGTAATCGCATAAAGGGGTGTGTCCTGATTATTATAAATGGATTTAATTAGACGCGATGTTAATAAATCTCGTTGCTGTTCCAAAGGAATTATATTAGATTCAAATAACATATTGGTTATGGGCGTTGTCCGGAACGCTCCAAGAGCCATTCTTATCGCAGATGATACTTTTGTTTTTATTTTCCTCAAAGAGCATTTTGATGAGCATCCAAAAAAGGGCAAAGAGTAATTAATTTTAGATATTAGAAGAGCTTTGATTATAGAGATCAATGTATATGTGTTGCATTTAAACTTGTGACTTGATAGACATTTGATAATATTCAACTGTTTCGTGAGAGAATCTGATAAAATTTCTATTTGGCTGTTCCAATCGTATCTTTTGTTTATGACCAAACCAAGTATTTTTAAAGTTTCGACCTGTGTAATGGAGATGTTATTATCGCCCCGTACGGAAACTGTACAATTTCTTTTTCTGCATATATGGAGGCATTTGCATTTTGAGCTTGATAGAACTGCACCGGAGTAGATGCACCATTGGTTGATATCTCTAAAAAGGCCTTGAACATTTATGATTGGGTTCTTCTCATGTCCGGATTTTATAATAAGGTGGAAATCATCAGCATATGCAATATAATGGATTTCTTTATAAAAGGATATTTTTACACAAAGTTTATTGTACGCTATGAGGAATATAATTACTGACAGCGGGGAACCCTGGGGAATTCCATTTTGTATCGGCCTGCAATGGGAATAGTGTTTTCCCACTCGTACCAAAATATTCCTATTGGTCATAAAGTTTCTAATGTAATTTATAATTTTTGGCCCCACCTTCCAAGCCAATAGTTGGTCAACGACCACGTGTATTCCGATTTTGTCGAATGCTTTCTCGAAGTCCAAGGATATTACTGTTAGGTGTTTTTTTAAGGAAAGGCAGTCAGCAATTTGATGATCTACGTACAGTAGAGCATCAATTGTCGATTTGCCCCTCTTAAATCCAAATTGACGACTATCGAGAAGCTTGTTGGCCGTCACAAGCCACCATAGCCTGTTTGCTATGATTTTGTCCAAAACTTTTGATAGGCACGGGTTTAATGAGATTGGTCGGTAAGAATTTGGTAATGTTTTGTTGGCTTTTGGTTTTAGTACCGGAATGACAACGCTCATTTTGAATTGCTGCGGTATATAATGCATAAATATGTTATTGAAAAGATTCAAAATCCTGAGTTTCATAGTGTTCGGTAATTGTTTTAGCATCAAATATGATATCCTGTCAATACCAGGTGTTTTACCCTTTAAACTGTTAAGAACCCAGTAGAGTTCTGTTAAAATAATGTTCTGTTCTATTGTTAGTGCTGTGGGTGTAGGTAGTGTTGGTGAAATAATTCTTGTGGAATTGTTTTTATTATTTCTAAAGTCCTAAGAAAAGTTATTATCTGATGCGTTCTTAGACCAAAATTCACATATAATATTAGCTATTTCTTTTTTGTTTGAAGTTAAATTAGGGGATTGGTCATCAGTTTGCATACTATGTATTTGGTGCGTAGAATTGTGTCCGGTAAGATTCTTAATATTATTCCAAATTTGTTCCGTAGATGAATTTGGGCTTATATTGGATGTAAATTCATGCAGGGATTCATTTTTTGCTTTTTTAATCACTTTTTTTAATTTTGCATTAAGCCTTTTAAAATTTATGAGGTTTTCGCTATTGATATTTCGCTTAAAATGGTTCCATGCACTATTTTTCTGTTTTTTTAGTTCCTCAAAATTTTTGTTCCACCACGGGACTCTCTTGGGGGTAAAGTTTGCGGATGACTGTGGTATTGATAGGTTTGCAGATTGTATAATAATCCTACGAACGTTAGCTGCCTCCTTGTTTATATTGCTGCTTACATTTTTTTGGGAACAGAGATTTGAACAAAGGGTCTGAAATTTTGGCCAATCGGCTATTTGTGTTTTAAATTTTGGTCTTAACTGCATATCCGAAATATTATGATGAGAGTGTATTGTTGTAATTATCGGGAAATGATCACTTCCACATAAGCTTTCCTCGATCTCCCATTTTGAAATGGAAGCTTAAGAGGATGAGCACAGTGTAAGGTCGACATGTGTCAAAGAGCCGTAAGTACTCAAATGAGTTGGTGAACCATTATTCAAAATAATGAATTGTGATTTTGTTACAAAATTATCAATTATGTTGCCTTTTTGGTTATTTGAGGGGGATCCCCATACTCTATGCCAGGCATTGAAGTCACCTGTTATGATAGTTGGGGTAGCAAAATTGCCAAACATGTTATCAAGATTTCTCGGTAGTAATCTTATTTGCGGAGGGGGAGGGATATACGCGCTAACAATGTTAAATTTTATGCTAGAAATAATTTCCAAACATATTGTATCAAAATCATTTTGGAGTGAAATGATTTTATGTTCTATTGATTTATGTATTAAAATAGCTGCACCTCCGTATCTGGTGGGAGATGAGTTATTGGAGTATAGAAAGTAATTAATTGGAATAGGAATATTGGCTGTGGAGTGGATATGAGATTCTTGGATTGATATAATAAATGGTTGATATTTTTTAATAAGTATTAGTAGTTCATTGTAGTTGTTAATATATCCATTTATATTCCATTGCAAAATTCTCAATGTCATAATTATGTATATATTTTGATTATGTGGATTTCTTTTTGTATAATTAAAAATATTTATGTTAGAAATAAAAAGTAAAACGGCCATAGATAAGTTAAACTGGTATGTATTATTGTGATATGTATTAAATATGTAATTTGGTATTGTCTGTATAATAATTATATTTTTAGTAAACAGGGCATCAGAGTAATTTTTAAAATGTTGGATTTTTGAATATATATTTAATGCGAACGTTCCAAAAAATTTTATTTTAATAAATGTAAGATATGGCAAAGTACTAAATTTTTTTAAATGAACTAAGAGAAATTTTGAAGAGAGTTTTAATGATAAATATAAGAAAGAGAAAAGTTGAGAGCGGTACTGTAATTTAGAAAATATGTAGTATAGTATTTCAGGCAAGGTATATTTAAAATATAAATATACCTTGATTTCAGGTATTCGATGTGATAATATTGAATGAGAGGGAGATGATATTTTATAACAGAATGAGAGAAAGGAAAAGTATAAATGTAAAAGACTTATCATAGTTAATTTGATAGTAAAGAGAAACGAAGTGATTGTAATTATTAATAATAAAGCCATTGTATTTAAAGTAAGAGCTTATTTTTTCTTATTGCCTGATAATATTTTTTTCTTGATCTTACTTTTGGTTTTTTTAGAGGTGTTTTTCGGGAGAAGAAAAGTGGTGTTGCCAGTTGATGATTTAGTCGCCGTATTTTCTATTTCAGAGAGGGAAGTTGCGGTTTGTGTGTCCATGCCAGTTATTTCATTATCTGATATATCTACGTCAGATATAATAGAAGAATAATCTTGTATACTGCGCTGTGTAGTATTTACTGTTGCTATGTGATCGGGATGATTTGCTGGTTTATTTTTATCGTCTGGTGTTTGTTTTATTGTATGGTTGGTAGATTGGTTTTTGACTATTGATGAATAAGTAGTATATGTATTAATGTGGCGTTGATTATAAATATTTGTAGCTTTCTTTTTGCTGACTTTTTCTTGTGTAATTATTGCTTGTATTTCTTTTTCTTTCAATTAAATTGGGCACTTCTTATCTATCTTCTTTGCAGTTGATGCAATTTTTGTTTAAAGTGCATAATTCTTCTGATTCCCCTAGGTAGAATTCTTGGAAACAATATGGGCATAGTTTTACATTTTGGCATACTTTGGCAATATGTCCATAACGAAGGCATGTTTTACAGCGAAGGGGTAATGGAATGTACGTTCGAATTCTTACTCTCTCGTATCCAATTGCCACCTCGGAGGGGAGGGAGGTAGAATTGAATGTTAATATAATTAAGCCGGTTTCTTCTAGATTACCTTCCGTATTTTTCTTCATTATTTTTTCCACTTTGCCAACATTTTGGGTTTTTAGTTCTTCCTGAATTATGTCTTCTGGAATGCTACGCAAATCGTTTGAATATATAACTCCCTTGGAGTAATTAAGGGAGTTGTGTTCCGAAACTTCTACTTGGATGTCAGGGGACAAAGATGCCAATTTGATGAGCTTACTTGCCTGAATTATGTTTTTGTCTGGATAATTATGGTTCCATTTCGAAGTTTGTTGCACGTTGTGGCTTCACCTCCACAAACAGAGTCAATAACCTTTTTTATCAAAAAGGGAGAAACCTTGGAAAGGGAGTCAGAACTGTTTTTTCTCGTCATAACCAGATATTTCGGACCGGGAGTTGTTAATTTAAGCGTTTTGTCTTTATCAAAATGAATGGAAAAAACCACCGCTGTCTGGGGGTTTCTCCATAATGTTTTAAAATTACAGAGAGCGCTCACTAATAAATTTGATCTTTACACTATAACAGTTAAAGTCAGACTGAACTTGTTTTATTATGCAAGCTAAAATACCATATTTTAAGAATATTAAAAAAGTTTTGCCCAAGTATTCTCACAAACATTTTGATAATCAACATTTCATTCAAAAAATTCCCTTTTTTTACAATTGAAAAAAAATAATCAGTATTGTGGTAATTGTGTTGAACCATTTATGGGTTTTAATCCAAATTTTCAATATTTTTAATCAGGCTCAAGTTCATCAAATTTAATTTTCATTAAATTATTTTTATGAAGAAAGGAATTTTTAAAAGAATGATTATCAATAACAATTTTAATTAATTTTCATGTTGTAAAAATTCCTTTCTTCATAAAAATAATTTAATGAAAATTAAATTTGATGAGCTTGAGCCTGATTAAAAATTTGAAAAAAAAATTTTATATATTTCCGCAATATTTTTTTTACAAAAATTTATTAATAAATTAGTCAAATACCTGAAGTTGATGGATCCATTTCAAAAAATAGTGTTTTCTAAGAAACAATTCTCACAAATCGCAACTAAAATATCTTAATTATGACTTGTTAACAAATGTTTCCAAATTAAAAAATATTACTTAACTTTGACAGCGTATACCAAAAAAAGTAAACAACTTAGATCCATAATTTTTACAGTTATTTTTCTTGAATTGTATCTTCTTTTATATGGTACCAAACTTACTTCATTTTTGAATTAATCCTCGTTTTTGGTACTGTTCACCCCTCTGTGCATCGTCCGGACTTGCAATTTTTGTTGCAGCAATATTTTGTCTTGTTGTATTAGAAAATCAATGAAATAAATAAATAAAATAAATAAAAAATATATTACAATTTTGCTTTGAAACTGCATTAGTGTCGAGATAATGAAATTCTAGTTTTTCAATTTTTGTTTTTATTTTTTTTTTGTCTTTCCTCTTCTATTTTTTATACAGTGAGCGTCGAAATAACGTAAACAGCTTTTTTTTACAATATAAAAAGTGTTATTTTAGTAAAAATAATTTAAATTTTTAGAAGTTTATTATTATTAACAAAACTTTGGACAATGATATAACAATATAAAATTTGAAATACTTCAAAAACAACAAAAACAGTGCTATAAAAACAAATTTACACCCTTTTTAACGCGTCAAAAAAAAGTGTACAGCTCTAATATACTAAGAAATGAGAAATGGATAATACTTTGTTTGATTTCTTTTTGCTTTTACGACGACTTCTAGCCTCTTTGGCATCGATTCCACCCATTTTAAAGTTAGCTCAGTAGACATTTTTGGCCACTCTTCCTGCAGAATTTTCTTCAGAGAGTGCTTGCTAGTTATGTTTTTTTTAATTTGTCTGTCCAAATGCTCCCAGATGTTTAGTTGATATCGAGCAACTATTGGTCTGATCCAGCTGTCTTAGGACGTATTACAAAAGCCAACTTTATCACGCTTCACTACAGATACTGTATGTTATCAGTTGAATTTCTTATATATACCTTATATCACTTTTTTTTTGTCCAACTTGCTTTCGTCAAATTTTGGAGCTACGTATTTTTCACAGATGACAGAAAGCATGAAGTCGAATTAAATTTGGCAAAGTAGAAATTTAACTTTTTATAAATAACATAACACTTTTTATATTGGAAAACAAGCTGTTTACTTTATTTTGACGCTCACAGTATCTATATATATAAAAATGAAAAATGTTTGTATGTTTGTGGGTTTGTGGGTTTGTGTGTTTGTTGGCTTATAGACTCCGAAACTACTGAACCGATTATCTTGAAATTTTTACAGTAACATCACGTGAGCCCTAAAAATAAAATAGGCTACTTATTTTTTCGATAGGGGCAGGGGAATTGGTACCCCCCATAGGATGCCAATATTTATTATCGCATATCTTAAGAGCCGCTGGACGCATTTTGCTGAACTTTTTGTAGTAGGATCTTCTGAGCCCCAAAATTGAAATAAAATAGCAGCGGGGGAAGTGGTTCCCCCCATAGGACGCCAATGCTTAATATCGCATATCTTATGAACTGTTATAGTGAGAATGTTCAAACTTTGTGGAAGTCACTCTTATGGTATACTACACTTTTGAAAATAAAAATAAAGCGGGTAGGGGAGGGGGGGGGGAAACCTCCCAGAGGATGCATATATTAAATATCGCTTAACTGAAGAACTATTAAAGGGGGAGTCTTCAAACGTGGTTAAAGCTACTACTATGGCAAACTATAAATTTCAGTATAAAAATGGGCGGGGTAAAGAGGGAAGGAGCAGTACCCCTCATAGATAGAAATATAAATAAGAGCCACTGCACGCATTTTGTTGATTTTTTGGTGGTAGGATCTTCTGAGCCCCGAAATTGAAATAAAGTAGCAGCGGGGGAAGTGGTTTTCCCCATAGGACGCCAATGTTTACCATCGCAAATCTTAAGAACTGTAATAGTGAAAATGTTCAAACTTTCTAAAAGTCACTCTTATGGTATACTTCACTTTTGAAAATAAAAATAAAGCGGGTAGGCGCAGGGGGGGAAATACCTCCCATAGGATGCATACATTAAATATCGCTCAACTGAAGAACTATTAAAGGGAGAGTCTTCAAACGTGGTTAAAGCCACTATTATAGTAAACTATAAATTTCAATAAAAAATGTGCGGGGTAGACAGGGGAGCAGCAGTACCCCTCATAGAAGACATATAAATAAGAGCAACTGCACGCATTTTGTTGAACTTTTGGTAGTAGGATCTTCTGAGCCCCAAAATTGGAATAAAATAGCTGCGGAGGAAGTGATGCCCATCATAGGACGCCAATGTTTAATATCGCATATCTTAAGAACTGTTATAGTGGGAATGTTCAAACTTTCTAGAAGTCACTCTTATGGTATACTACACTTTTGAAAATAAAAATAAAGCGGATAGGCGCAGGGGGGGAAATACCTCCCATAGGGTGCATACATTAAATATCGCTCAACTGAAGAACTATTAAAGGGAGAGTCTTCAAACGTAGTTAAAGCTACTATTATGGTAAACTATAAATTTCAATAAAGAAATGGGCGGGGTAGCCAGAGGATGAGCAGTATCCCTCATAGATAGAAATATTAATAAGAGCCGCTGCAATCAATTTGTTGAACTTTTGGTAGTAGGATCTTCTGAGCCCCAAAATTGAAATAAAATAGCAGCGGGGGAAGTGTTACCCACCATAGGACGCCAATGTTTAATATCGGATATCTTAAAAACTGTTATAGTGAGAAAGTTCAAACTTTGTAGAAGTCACTCTTATGGTATACTTCACTTTGAAAATAAAAATAAAGCGGGTAGGCGCAGGGGGGAACTACCTTCCATAGGATGCATATATTTAATATCTCTCAACCGATAAAGTGGTTAAAGCAGTGTAGCGAAGCGCACCGGGTTAAGCTAGTCTATATATATAAAAATGAAAAATGTTTGTATGTTTGTGTGTTTGTGTGTTTGTTTGTTGGCTTATAGACTCCGAAACTACTGAACCGATTTTCTTGAAATTTTTACAGTAACATCACGTGAGCCCTAAAAATAAAATAGGCTACTTATTTTTTCGATAGGGGCAGGGGAATTGGTACCCCCCATAGGATGCCAATATTTATTATCGCATATCTTAAGAGCCGCTGGCGGCATTTTGCTGAACTTTTTGTAGTAGGATCTTCTGAGCCCCGAAATTGAAATAAAATAGCAGCGGGGGAAGTGGTTCCCCCCATAGGACGCCAATGCTTAATACCGCATATCTTATGAACTGTTATCGTGAGAATGTTCAAACTTTGTGGAAGTCACTCTTATGGTATACTACACTTTTGAAAATTAAAATAAAGCGGGTAGGGGAGGGGGGGGAAACCTCCCATAGGATGCATAAATTAAATATCGCTTAACTGAAGAACTATTAAAGGGGGAGTCTTCAAACGTGGTTAAAGCTACTACTATGGCAAACTATAAATTTCAGTATAAAAATGGGCGGGGTAAACAGGGGAGGAGCAGTACCCCTCATAGATAGAAATATAAATAAGAGCCACTGCACGCATTTTGTTGAACTTTTGGTAGTAGGATCTTCTGAGCCCCGAAATTGAAATAAAGTAGCAGCGGGGGAAGTGGTTTTCCCCATAGGACGCCAATGTTTACCATCGCATATCTTAAGAACTGTAATAGTGAGAATGTACAAACTTTCTAGAAGTCACTCTTATGTTATACTTCACTTTTGAAAATAAAAATATAGCGGGTAGGCGCAGGGGGGGAAATACCTCCCATAGGATGCATACATTAAATATCGCTCAACTGAAGAACTATTAAAGGGAGAGTCTTCAAACGTGGTTAAAGCCACTATTATAGTAAACTATAAATTTCAATATAAAAATGTGCGGGGTAGACAGGGGAGCAGCAGTACCCCTCATAGAAGACATATAAATAAGAGCAACTGCACGCATTTTGTTGAACTTTTGGTAGTAGGATCTTCTGAGCCCCAAAATTGGAATAAAATAGCAGTGGAGGAAGTGATGCCCATCATAGGACGCCAATGTTTAATATCGCATATCTTAAGAACTGTGATAGTGAGAATGTTCAAACTTTCTAGAAGTCACTCTTATGGTATACTACACTTTTGAAAATAAAAATAAAGCGGATAGGCGCAGGGGGGGAAATACCTCCCATAGGATGCATACATTAAATATCGCTCAACTGAAGAACTATTAAAGGGAGAGTCTTCAAACGTATTTAAAGCTACTATTATGGTAAATTATAAATTTCAATATAGAAATGGGTAGCCCGAGGAGGAGCAGTACCCCTCATAGATAGAAATATTAATAAGAACCGCTGCAAGCAATTTTTTGAACTTTTGGTAGTAGGATTTTCTGAGCCCCAAAATTGAAATAAAATAGCAGCGGGGGAAGTGTTACCCACCATTGGACGCCAATGTTTAATATAGGATATCTTAAAAACTGTTATAGTGAGAAAGTTCAAACTTTGTAGAAGTCACTCTTATGGTATACTTCACTTTGAAAATAAAAATAAAGCGGGTAGGCGCAGGGGGGAACTACCTTCCATAGGATGCATATATTAAATATCTCTCAACCGATAAAGTGGTTAAAGCAGTGTAGCGAAGCGCACCGGGTTAAGCTAGTTTCATATAAAATACAATTCAGTTTATCAGTAGAAAGAATTGGGAATTTAGGATATTAAAACTAAATCTTATTAATGAAATTTTTTGACTCCCAAGAAAACCTTTGATAACAAATATACCTACAGCCAACTTTAAGTTTAAAAGTAAAATTACAAACTGCAACTAAAATTGCAGGAACAACCTATGAAGGAAACTGTTTAAAAAACAATTTCGGAACAGTTGAATTCAAATGCTTAAATCTAACAATTGAAAAAGTTTTTAGAATGTTGTTTGATGTAAAATCCATATCGAAGGTTTGATTTTGTGTTTGTTAGATATAAACTGAAAAATGCTTTTTTAAAGCAAGTCTGTATGCGTAATTGTGCAATGACTGATCCAATTTATATACCAAGAGCTAATCACAAATTCGCCAGAGTAAGTCTAGGTTCACACTATGAAAGTTCAGAAATTCTGAGTTTATTGACAAGAGGGGAGAGGATAATAGCATGTTCTCTTCCCCTCTCACCTATAAACTAAGACTTTCTGAAAGAAAACTTTCATAGTGTGCCCCCAGACTAATTGTAAATTTTTAACCAGTCGGTACAAATTCAATTTAGTTAGTTTCTTGTAATAATGAACACTAAGAGCCACTTTTTGGGTTTGAGATTAAAGTTAATTTAATTCTATAATTAGATAATCTGTAAATTAAGTTAATCTAGCATAAATTGAGTTTGATATATTTGGGTTGTGGCTTAAACCATGTAATGTTACCATACTGAGCACAAATAAATGGCAATATTTTTTTTGCAAATGTAACCTTTTTATCAAAGCAAGATGGATGTTTTCAAAGAAGAAGAAGAAAATATGCGAATTTAATATTTTTTACAAGGCAGAAATTTTTTACGTTTAAAAAAAATCATATTAATGAAAAAATATAGAAAGGAAAAATTATATAAAAGTGCTTAGAAATATAAAATTTTTTTTTTTTAAATTATTTGTTGTTTATATTTTTGCATTAATTGTTTATGTTAAGCATGTGTATGTTGATTGTTTAAGTTACCAACCAACACCAATGGACGCTTAAACTAGCAAAAAAAAGTTTAAAAAATACAAATCAAAAAGTAAATACGGAGATTAAAGTTAATTTAATCGCTAATCTCTAACCCAAAAAGTGGCTCTGTCACTGAAATATTGCATTTGTTCAGATTTAAAACCGCTTAGAAATATAAACAGTTCGAAAAAGTTAATTACCGTTGGGACATTTCGGTTATACATACATATATATTTCTTCTCGCTTCTACTGTACATGTACTATGTACATACATGTTTTGTGAATGTAAGTAAGTTTATATTTTCTAAAAATTTATAAAAATTTAAATTTATGTCCGCTGAATCTAAAGCATTTTAGACTTATCTTGAAATTATAAAAGTTATTACAAATAAATATGTATGTACATATGTATGTAAGTATGTACCTACTGAATAAGTTATAGAGACAATTAAATATACCTAGTGTGTCTTTTTACGTAATTAAGCTATTTCTATTATTTCTCTTATTCTTGCTGTGAACTTTAATATTTATATAAGAGGCCACTTCAAGAAAATCTTGAGTGTATTTACTGAAAAGTTAAGCTGTTATAATATAATCTTATCCTTGTCTTTTTTATATTTTTGTTTTTGTTTTCTTTATGCCCTTGTTTTCTTGTTTTGCCTCACCTTTTTTAAATAAAATTGCACTACGAATTCATTCACACATACATAAACCCATATTTTTCTTCTATTAAGCGAATCAAAGAAGTGGAAAGGAACGGCTTAGAACGAAATAAAAAGGTGTAAATGTTGTGTTCATCAGGCTCTCGACATCCAAGTATTAAGTGCTTAGAAATTTGTTCTTGCCTTAAGATGTTTGTTGCTAAAATGTCGTATGCGTTAAAATTCTGTTTGCATTCGTATTCTTTTAGAAAAAAAAAATGTTAAAGAGTTTATTTTTTATGTCAAAAAAACTCACGTTATTTTTCATCTCAACATGTGTAGATTTATACGTTTCTTAAGGAAAATGAAATAGGGTTCAAGTACTAGTTGATAAAATCACACGTTTCATACAAAAGTTCGTTTCTGACTTGACGCCGCGGCGCTAATGTGACCAACGAAAAATAAAATATTAAAATTAAATGGACTTATGTCCATAAATAGTTTATATAAGCGGTTCAAATATAAAAAAACAAGTTAGAGTGCTATATTCGGCTGTGCCGAATCTTGAATACCCTCCACCGACTGTTCAAATATTTCAGGAAGGATATCTATATGATGTCTATTTATTATTATTTTATCTTTATAAAACAGACATCAGCATTAAAATTGGTTGGTTTGAGGTTTATATATATATATATATATATATGTTCCCGAAGATCCTATAAGGAGCATAGGGCCCGAACAAAATCTCTCCACTTTGATCTATCCATCGCAATTCTTTTCACTTCGTTTCAACTGGTGTTAAAAGTTGTTGCTTCCGCTATGACTTGTCTTCTCCATGTATGGGCCGGACGTCCTCTTCTACGACTACCCTGTGGGTTCCACTCTATGGCGGTTTTAGCAATGTCTGGGTGTGTTTTTCTTAGCGTATGATCTATCCAGTTCCATTTTCGTCTACGTACTTCAGCGGTTAGAGGAGATTCCTGCGTTTCGAACCATAGCCTCTCATTGGATAACGTTTGTGGCCAATAAACCCGCAGTATTCTTCTCAGACAGCGGTTTATAAATACTTGCATTGCCTGAATATCTGCAGGGGCCGCATTCCATGTTTCACAGCCGTATAACAAAGTAGAACGAACATTAGAATTAAACAGTTTAATTTTGACACCACGAGAGAGTGTGGAAGATTTCCATATGTATTTGAGTTGGCCGAAAGTTTGTGATGCTTTTTTAATTCTGTGAGAGATATCTGCGCTCGAGCCACCAGTTGTTGTTAATATAGAGCCGAGGTATCAGAAAGAGTCTACATCCTCCAGTATATTATTACCAATTGTAAATCTGCGGCTGGTTTCAGCGTTTATTCTCATCACCTTGGTCTTCCCAATGTTTATTTTAAGGCCAGCATTCGAGGCCAAGTCAGAAAGATATTGCAACTTTGACTGCATATCAGAGACTCGATGAGAGAGGAGGCAAATGTCATCGGCATATTCTAAGTCCTCTAATCTTCCATTGAACCCCCAAGAAATACCCCTATTATCTGCCATAGATTGTTTCATGACAATATCCAATACGATGTTGAATAAGAGTGGAGACATTACGCAACATTGGCGAACTCCGTTGTGGTTTAGGGTATCGAAAGCTTTCTCAAAATCAATAAATACCAGATACAGTGGAGAACGCCATTCGACCGACTGTTCCACTTTAATTCTGAGTGTATTAACATGGTCAATACACGATTTGTTTGGGCGGAAGCCAGCTTGTTGACATCTGAGTTGAGGTGTTAGTACGTCTGAGATTCTGGACGTAATTATGTGGGTAATTATTTTGTTGACCATACTCAGTAACGTTATTCCACGCCAGTTATTACGGCAAGTTAAATTACCCTTTTTCGGAATGTTAATGATCATACCTTCTTTTAGTTCGTCAGGAACTCTTTCATTAGTCCATATGTCATCTACTAAGGGCAAAATAAGCTGGGCACAGGTAGAGGGATCTGTTTTGAGAAGTTCTGGGGAAATGTTGTCAGGCCCAGGGCTTTTATTATTTTTAAGTAAGTTTAAAGCTGAAATCAGTTCAGAGATAGTTGGAGTTGAGAAGGGAATATTTGCAGTATAATTATGGTTATCGCAATTGCATATGGGCTCATCCCCATCAGGACCCGGAGCAAGGATTAAGGAGTAGTGGTCGGCCCAAAGATCTAGCTGTTCCTCGTTCGATGTTATAAGTATGCCATCATTGTTTTGTATGGGCTTTCCTGTTACAGTGTCTTTATTGGTGAGCTTTTTGATGAGCTTATAGAGATCGCCAGAACGATTTTTATCCGCTGCAGCTTGAGCTTCTAACGCTATACTGTTCGTCCAAGCACGGTTGTCGTTTCGGGCATTTCGCTTTACAAGACGGTCTACAGCAGTGTGTTGTGAACGTAGGTTTGCTTTCTCGTTTCGGGTTTTGGCGGTGTTAATGGCCGCTTTAATTTTCTTTCCATAATCAAGGATTAAGTTTCGTCAGATAACCATTGCTTGCGTCTTTGTTCCTTGAAGCCTATGTGCTTCTTAGCAGCTTCTGTTATTACTTTCTTAATAGTTTGCCAGTCTTTTCGCTGTGCATATGATGTTGTTCTAACGGCTTGTTGCAGTTCTTGGGTGTAATTTGCAGCAACAGAGGAATTTCTTAGGTTATGTATGTTGAACTTTTTCTGGAGGGATGGATTTGCTTTATTGAATGCCGCCAGTTTTATACGCATAATACCAACAAGCAGGTGATGGTCGCTTGCAACATCCGCCCCTCTTTTACAACGCACATCCAACAGAGACCCGCGCTATTTACGGCTTATGGTAATGTGGTCGATTTGGTTTACTGTTATATGGTCCGATGATACCCATGTGGTCTTGTGCACGTTTTTATGTGGGAAAAGAGATCCACCTATAACTAGGTTGTTTGCAGCAAACATATTTACAAAAATATCTCCATTTTC
The DNA here is from genome assembly GCA_949318255.1 of Pollenia labialis. Classification (NCBI taxonomy): domain Eukaryota; kingdom Metazoa; phylum Arthropoda; class Insecta; order Diptera; family Polleniidae; genus Pollenia; species Pollenia labialis. The sequence continues at coordinate 670,113 of OX439143.1, read as the reverse complement.
GGTTCTTCTTCCTAGCTCATGCGTGCCCATAATGCTTTCGAAGCCAGAGTTGTCAGGACCTATTTGCGCGTTAAAGTCTCCCATAACAATCAATATATCACCGGTGTTTGAAGACGATACTGCACGATCAAGTAGATGTAAAAGTCTTCTTTAGCAGAATAATCTGACAGATCCGTAGGTGCATAGCACTGTATGCAAGTTACGTTACAAGCACGGGTTCTAAACCTTGCAGAAATTATTCTGTCCGAGTAAGGCTCCCAGCATATGACTGCATTATAAGCATCCCTAGAAAGTAGAATGCCAACTCCAGAAGATCTTGGCTCATTGGCTGGCTTTCCCGAATAAAGAAAGTGATGCCCGCTGGCGGTTGTTGTTTCACCAGATTCTGGCCAACGTACCTCACTTAAGCCCAAGAAAAGAAGTTCGTAGTTTTCAAATTCATTACACAGTTGTTCTAAACGCGATGGTTCAGACAGCGTCCTTACATTCCAGGTTCCAAATCGTGTCCGTTTTTCATGCTAAAGGTTGTCATCAGTAAATCAGATCTTTTTTGGTTATTTAAGATGCGGTAGCTTATTAGGCTTCCGCATCCGATCCTGGTACTGGGGCTGCCAGCAACCTCCAGGCAGGCAATTTGTAAAGTTTTTCAAAGGCAGAGATTATCCGCGTTCCTTCTACTTCCTGAGACGCCCTTAACGAACCATCAGGATACTTTACAGAAACTAAGTTTCAGAAGTTCTTCCTACTGACCTGAGACGTCTTTTAACCATTCAGGTTACTTAGCCGCCTTCTCACTCTAGCTAGCCTCTGAACGGGTGTTCTGAAGCCATTGCCCGGGGAATACCTGGTAAAAACCGGAGGTAGTGAGCTGCCTTGACTGTGACGCAAAGGAATCATCCTTGGCCTCTCCCAAGTGAGTGGCAATCAAGAACTTTCAACCTTTACTTGTCACAGTCCATTAGATCTATATTAAATTATTTAGCAATTTAAACTAGCTTGAGTAACAGTTTCAATTCAAAATTTGTTATGATAGCATTATTTTTATCGGTTAAAGGCGTACTTAACGGTTTTCCGGGAGTAGAGTTTATATGGGGCCTAGGGTAAATTATGGACGAATCTTTATAAAATTTTACAGCGTGGTTTCCAGTCGAATAAAATAAACTTTTGCAAAATCTTATCTCATTCCGTGCCTTGTTCCACTATTTATGTTATTTTTTGTAACAAAATTATAACTTTTAGGTGGTTTTGATTCATAGCTCTGGTCCTACTGCACCGATTTTGCTGAATTTCAATCCCAAACTGCTTAGGATAACTACAAGCAATTTGGTACCAATTTGTTAATTTTTTTTGAGTTTTTCGAAATTGAGCGTTAGAGCTGCAAAACTATCAATAGTCGGCCAAATCGATAGTTTCGATAGTTATCTTAAAAACTATCGATACTATCGATAGTATCGAAAAGTTTCTATGTGCCACTTCTGTGGACACGGTAGTCAATGAAGGTGGTAAAAAATTAAAAAGTTTTAAAACTTAATTTACAGAAAACGTTTTTCAGGTATAAAGTCCAGCATATTCACTTTAAATTTCAGTGTCATTTATAGTTTATAATTAATATAAACGTTATACATATATATGTAGTAATGGTTAATTGGCATCAGGGTTGTCCGTTTTTTCACCTTCGACGTCAAAATATTCAACTTAAGTCTAGAAATTAAAAAGGTTATTTCGTAACCCTTGCGTTGATAATTTATTTATGTAAAATTTTTTGAATTTTCAAAAATTTTTATAAAAATGTTTAAGGAAGTAGATTAATTGTCTTTTACAAAATAACGCCATTAATGTTTTTAAGACTTTTCGTAAAGAAAAAATACAAACAGGTTAAATAATTGCCACATTTATCGAGAAAACAAAACTTCTAAGAACCCTGTAGCTCGTTTCTGTATTTCTCGCATCGTAAAATTTCTTACATGAAGTGTGAAACAAAAAATTCCATCGTTTCTCGATTTATGAGATAAAAGTGTTTCTGTATTTGAATGCGAAAACAGACACAACAAATTCTGTTTATACTGGAATATTTCCAGTAATTAAGTGTCAAATAAAAGCGAAACGTCAACAAAAGAAATAAATAAAATAAAAACAGGGCTGCCAGATTTGACGAGTTATCGTCATCTTGACGATTTTTTGTTCCGATATTAACAAAGTGACGTTTTGATGATTTTTTCTAAAAAAGTGACGAAAGCAAAAACAAAATCAAAAATATTATATAATTTTGTTGTTACACTTTCTATAAAAATTCATCTTTAATTTTTAAATTTCAAACACTTCTATTTTGTGGCATTGAAAATTGAAAAATAAAATAATATGAATGTCTGTAGAAAGCAACAACAAATTTATAAAATATATTTGATTTTATTTTTGCTTTTAATGAAATTGTTGGCGTTGCGTTTTACACTTAGTCTTCGAAATAAGATAATTGTAAATAGTTTTATATGTTTGTTTATTAGAAAAAAAGATATCTTTAGAAACAAGGCTGCTTACATTTTTATATTTATCCCTATTGTGAAAATTGTCCTCGAAATTGTTTGTTTCTTCCCTAAAAAATGTATCGGCAAAAGCAAAATTTCGAGGGAAAGTAATGGACCGACTTGGCTTATTTTGAACATTTAATACTTCTTATATACATATACAAAATATGATTGATATTTGATATTCTTATCTTATATGTACACTTTTGTGCCAAAACCATTATTCCGGCAAGAAAGAAATTTGTTTGTCTCCCAGTAAAAACTTTTTCAATATGGATAACTTCTTTCACTCGTTATTAAGTAGCTTTCTTCCATAAGAACTTCGATAACTACTTTTTTCTGGATGTATTAAGATAAAATAAATGACTTACTTTTGAATTTGTTCTTTTTGGCACAACCCTTGTAAAATTCATTAGTTTTTCAGTAGAATTGTATGTAGTGCTTTTATGTGTTTCTGATTACTTAACATATTATTTTGTAGGCGAAGATTTTACTGGGTCTTTAACCCGTTTATTTATGAACCGATTTTTTTAATTTTAACTACAAGGTATTCTACTAAGTCTATTTCAGGTAAAAAAGAAAAAGATTATAGGAATAGGTAAATTAAAGATTTATATCTCAATTATTAAATAATAATTATTAAATACCCAAGAACTTTAACTATGTTTCTGTTTGATTATTTTTGAATAAAAGTCGAAACAAATTTGTTTAAAATTGATTTTAAATTGCACGATTTTTAAAACAAAAAAGACGATCTTTTTTATTTTTTTCTCAGGAAATTGACGATTTTGACACAAATTTATCTGGCAGCACTGATTAAAACCAAAACAAGAAAAGGCTAACAAAAATTTAAACTAACAATATATAACAATTGTTTTTTGTTTATTTTCATCATATAAATTATGCATTTATCATTTATATTCCTTCTATTTTTTTTATTTATTTAAAAAAAATAGTATATAAACATATTTTAAATTCAAAATATCTACATTTTGTTTTTCTCGCCACCAATTCCAAATGTGACTTATTTTGACAGTTCTTGAAAGAAACTTTTCGCAAAATATTGTTATAGAAACACTTTTTCTCGCATCCTTTCAATAATTGCTGGAAAATTATTAAAATGACAGATAATTCTCGCAACGAAAAGATACAGAAACACTTGTGCGAGAAAAACCATTTTTTGTTTCATTTTGCACTGTTTCTGTCCCGATTCACTGGTTTCATGCGGAAAATTTTACGATGCGAAAAATACAGAAACGGGCTACTGGTTGCAGGTTTAACATTATTTTAATATGCAAATTAGTACACAATTCTCTGGCAGTAAGGAAAAAGTGCTTCAGTCTATTTTTTAAGTTTTAAAGGTGATTTTTGAAAATCTACTCCTATTCCAATATAATCTTCGCTTATTTGCGGTTAAATTTTTTTTTTAGTTTTTGTTTCTAAACATTCCTTATGTCACAGATCGGAAGTAAACCTAAGTTTTTAATCTAAATATTATTACACATTGAAAAAATATATGTACACAAGGATTCATTTTTCTATAACTTCCTGAAAAGTCGTACAACAAGATTGAAACTTAACCTGTGTGTAATTTTGATTGTGAAGATCTCAAGGGTCAATTATTTTTAGTTGTTGTTGCATGTAATTTTGAATATGAAGATCAAAAAAAAAACTCAAATTTAGGTAACATTTTCCTTTTTCCCAAAGAACAAGAAATGTTTATGCACTGCTTAAAACTTGCATCGAATGAGTTGTTAAAAATGTTTCGTTGACAACATCTTATCAGATTTGCAGTTACTTTTAAAATATTCCGATAGTATCGATAGTGATAAAAACTATCGATAGTCCGCCAAAAATAAAACTATCGATACTATCGATAGTACTATCGATTGTTTTGCAGCTCTAGTGAGCGTGTTTTCAACAGACGGACAGGGGGACGGACATACGGACATGGTTAAATCGACTTAGAATCACTCAAGGACCCAGATTATATACACTTTATGGGGTCTGAGATGAATAATAAAAAAGTTTCACACGGAATGAATGAATGTACCAAACACAAAATTAGAATGATGACAAAAAACATATCGAGTCGGTCTGCTGCCGTTTTTGGGTCTCAAAGCCAGCCGCCGCTCTGCTTCTGCCTTCATCTCTTCCTGCGCGTCATCGCTTGTGCAAAAACTTTTTGTTTGATTCAGCAAAATTATTTGTTTGATAAAATCAGGGTTTTTTTTAATAAACAAAATGCAAATAAATTGTTTGAATATGCGAATTTGTTTATACGACCGATTTCAGACAAAAAATGTTTTGATTTTACAAATTTTTTGTTTGAATTGGAAAAATAATTTTTTCTGTGTACCTGCTAAAAACGTTCGAAGCTCAATTTTTATTGGGTTCATAATAAGTATAAATCGCTTTAAATATTGTAAATATACTTAAAATAACTTTAGTAGATATTTAATATATGTATGTATGTATATCTTATACTACAAATATAACATTTTATAAATGTGGAAGTGTAATAAAAATCTACAACTTTTCAACCTTTTGTCAGTTTTTTTGCAGGGTAAAACATTTTTATTACCTAAACATGATACATATTTTCCTTTTTATTACACTTTTTCAAAAATTACCAATCATTTACCGTTCTTTGTTTTAAAAAACACCCACCTAACGTTACAGAGGCAAAGCAATAGTAACGGACAGAAATGTGTTGATGTTCAACAGCAGATACAACAACACCCAAATGCAGGAGGAAGACATCGCTTGTCACCATTAGGAACTACACGTAAGCCTGTCCATTTAAAATTATAATCATGAACTTTGTATGCAGAACACATTTGCACTTAAGACCACTCGATTACTGCAGAAAGGAAACCTAATTGATGTACGCACAGTGTATTTTAGAAATATTTTTTAACTTTAATATCGCGATTCATATTTCATTAAATAACTATTTCATACAGTATTTATCGCTAACATGCATTTAATTATTTGTAAGTACGTCTTTTGCTGATTGTAAATGCATCTGGAAAAAATTTATAAACTTAGTTTTGATGGAATAATTTTTGTACAGTTATTATTGTAATTGACTGAAGTTTAAAACGATATCTTGGAGAATTTTTTAAAACAGGTTTTTTACTCACTCTACCATAGTGGAGAGGGTATCAGCACAAATGTGGCTAACATGTAATAATATTGGTTATAGACTCACTTTTTGAATCGATTTTAAGTAACGCGAGCATACATACATACGTACTCTTTTTAACTGGCTGTCATCTATAAAATTTGTGTCCTCTTTTTGTCATCTTTTTTCATAATGTGTCATCTTTATTTTTAAAAGCATGATCAATATATGTTTTTATTTTTATAAATTTAAATAAATTTTATTTCTCGGCGGTTACCGGTTGTATGCAGTGTTGCCAATTTAGCCATTTAGTGGCTAGATATAGCCATTTTTCAACCTGTTTAAGCTGGGATCACACGATTGCCGCAAATGCACCAATATGACACAATTATTATTGTGCTTTATTGACGCACAATAATGAAATTGCCCCAACCAAATTTTCTGAAATCACACGATTGCCCTGTTTTATACAAATTTAATTGCCGCTAGTTGGTACAAAGCGAAATGGTTACAACAATTGCCGCAGAACAGTCACACGATTGTTCTTACTTATGTATATTAACTGCGAAAACAGCTGTTGTGGTAGCTTTTTTATTTGTTTGAAAGTTCTTGTTGGATTGTTCATTGAAAAAAATTAAATGATAAATGATACAAATCATATACTTAAACAAATTATTGTTGAATAGTTTTATTTAATTTTTTAAGATATTCCAAAAATTAACAGTCTGTTTAACAATTTCGTATGTTTAGGTTCGAATAGAAATATCTTTAATAAAAATATTCGCACAGAACAGCTCAATATGCTTGTGAACATACATACTTAAAATAATTAATTAAAAAAATTTAAATGCAAAATAAATAAATACATACATATTTATTTTCATTACCTACTGAAAGAAACACAAAGAAGTAAATCTAATAAAAAAGGCAAATATTGGCGCGTATTGTGTTGTTTGATTGCCGCACAAGAACACAATAAATATTGGTGCATTTTTGTCATTTTTATTGACGCGCGGTTGCATAGCAAACAGTCACACGATTGCCGCACCAGGGTTGCATTTGATTGGTAAAAGTAAGCACAATATTGTCCTCGATTGGTACAAGAGCCATTTGGTTGTGCAGTCACACGATTGGGGTATTAAAAAGTGTGAAAATTGGTGCATTGCGGCAATCGTGTGATCCCAGCTTTAGCCATTAAAAATGAGTTTAGCCATTAGCCATTTTTCAACTTGTTTAGCCATAAAATTTTTTTTTTTGCATGTTTTCTTTTAAAAGAAATTTTTTATTTTATTATAAAAATTTATAAAAGTAATATAAATATGTTTAACCATTAAAACGCTTTTAATTTAAATCACAACTTTTACAAATGATGAAAATCGCTATAAACAATGATGATAAGACATCTTTTAAAATAAAGGAACTGTATTCCAATATTAAATTAATAAAATGGATCAACACAAACATCGGAGTTTCTTTCTGGTTGCAAGTATTTCAATAAAGAGATGCAGGCGGCAACAAAATTTTTTTAAAAATTTCAGAATTGACTATAAAGTTGGTCTAATGCTTAAGTCGAGAGGGTATTTTGCCAAGTAAACATTGTTAAAAATAATTTGAGAAATAGGTTACATTTAGCAACCGATAATTCGATTTTATCAATTAGGTAAATATGTTTTTACCATAACAATAAAATATTTATACCAACACCACAATAGTGGAGAGGGTACTATGCGTTTGCGCTGATGTTTGTAACACCTTAAAATATTGGTCCTAAGCCCACTTTTACGTAAACTGATAGACTCAGCATTACTTTCTGATGCGAATTAACGATGTTTGTCCGGCTGGCTAGCTGGCTGTCCATGTGAACCTTGTGCGCAAAGTACACGTCGCAAATTTGCGGATAATTTAATAAAATTTGGTACACAGGTTCTAATGTGGTGTACGGTATCATATAGTTGTGGTTGATCGACTATACTTTCTTACTTGTTTTTACTGTAGATCTGGACTCAAAAGGTTGGGTAAATGTTGTCGTGATTATGATTTACCTTCAAAGTAGTAAAAACTAATATGCTCTTGTGATTCCTATGAGACATCGAATTTATCGATGATTCAATTTTTTAAATATCTTTCATAATATTAATTTAAGTTTATTCTTGTTTAAGAAATTTATATTAACTTACAATTTCACCGTAAACAGCTTTAAATGAATTATTACTGTTTTGTTATTGAATTTTTACGGGTTTTTATTTTTAAAACATTTTAGCCATTTTTCCCGTAAATTTAGCTATTTTTGGTCACCAAGTTTTGGCAACACTGGTTGTATGTTAAATGTCGTGCCGTGCTTGTTCTGTTCATGCTCCTACTGAACTCTCATACACTTGCAGTATGACATTTTGAATAACACAGTACAACATTTTTCAGGTTATTGATTCGGGACTCAATTCTGATAATTGCTTATGAAAGTAGACTCAAAAAGAAGAACTTCTGCATCATTAGTTTGGTCATGGTACCTCAATAAATAATTTAAAAATTTATTTGAAGTTAGTAAGTATCGTATAGGGGAATTTGTCACGTTTAAGGCTCTTTTGTTTGTCATAAATCGATAACCACTAGTCCGAATAAGCTGAAAAAATTAAAAAAAAGATTCCTTTAATCTGTTCATACAACGTTTCGCTACGTAAGTAACAGTTTCGCAGTTATAAATAAATGTATGAAGAAAAAAAATATTTTTTGCCCAAAAAATTTAAATTTTTTATTTTTAATTCATAAAAAATCCAAAACGGTAAAAAAGTGTCAAGTCCCATTACTTTCACGTAAAGTCGCATAACCTATGAACAAAATGACATATAAATCATGAAAATCGATGAACGCGTTTCGCTTTTATTCACAATTAATTCAAGGAATGAATTTCAAAAATTTGCTCGAGATATCCACAAAATTATTTGGAAAAAACATTGATGACTTTTAATGGTTAAACATGTTTATTTTACTTTTATAAATTTTTATAATAAAACTAGCTGTCCCGGCAAACGTTGTTTTGCCATAAACCTAATTTCAAGTGAAAGAAAGAGGAATAAAACGATGTAGGTATACCATGATCGGCGATGAAAAAAGAAACAAAAGCTACATATTTGTTTCTTTATTTCTGTTCGCTACATTTTCAAAAGTTAAACATAAAAAAGTGATGTATTTTTTATCCTGAAGAATGAAAATCAAACAGAGATAATCAATTTACCATTCAAAAAGGTAGCTTCGATAAGGTTTTTTATAAATTTTTTAACGACTAATCATGTAATATTGCATAGCCGAAGTAAAATAACCGTAGAAAATTTTTTTCAAAAAATACCAAAACTTTTCAAAAGAATTAGTTAATTAATTTAAAAGGTATAGGAGGGGGTGCTTTTACCCTTTTTGCTTTATTTTACGCCGTAAATGTTGAAATTTAAGACCCCTGTCTTTATTTAAAAAAAAAGAACTGGAAGATAATACTGAAGCATAGGGTTTATTATGCCCTATTTTTTTGAATCATTAAAAAAGTTTTGAATGTTTTTATATGAAATTTTTAGTTATATATATTCGGATGAATACATAAACTAATCGAATTTATAACCAACACAATGACAAAGTTTAAATACTATCTTTTGGTGAAGGATATTGGTTTTAGATAAGAGAAAAAAAAGTGTAACTAGTTTAAAATTTGTGACAAGTGAAGTTTTATTAATATTTAATTTTATTAAAATAAGTAAGTTTGTAATTTTTGTAATCCTTTAACAAATTTTAAATTGTGTTTAATTTTTTCTGCAGTTTGTGATAAGCGTGATAATTTTTGTTATGTTTGCGGTTTATTCGCTGACAAAAAACATCGCTTTGATCTGAAGAAAAATAAAGCCTTGGTAAATGCCTTCAATACAGTTTTTAACTGCTCATACAGTTCTAGCAAATGTTTTGAACCCGAAAGTATTTGTACAAGCTGTTCAAGTATGCTTAAGAAAACTAAGTCCGAAAAGTTTATAAGCCAGCCATTACCATTATCTTTCCCAATGGTTTGGCATCATCAAATATTCCATAAACCACAAGACTGTTATTTTTGCCAAACAAACATCACTGGTTATTAATATAAAAATCGAGATAGCATTAAGTATGCTAATGTGTTAACTGTTACTAAGCCAGTATTAAGTGCAATTAAATGTAATGAAACTTTACATAAACAAAGTGATGATGAATTTTTAAACGAGGAATGTGATATGGAATATTTACCAAAATCGGCTGAGCCACATTTTGTGACAAATGCATATTTTTGCGATCTTGTGCGAGATTTACAGCTTTAGTAACTTTTGCAAATATAAGCCGATTTTGGCAAGTGATATCTCGTTTTTTTCTAAACAAAATTATCTTTAAAATACAGTGCAAACAAAAATAGGTTTTCATAGAAAAAAATTAAAATAACTCTTGTTGAATTTGAAAAATTAGGGAAAAAAATAAAAAAAAGAAACTTTTAACAAACTGTTTTAAGTTACATATGGGCATTTCCATGTCATCGTACGTGACATTTGTACACCTTCAGAGAGATAGAAAATTTGCCAAAATAGTATTAACTGGACATTTTTTTATCATTATGTTTCATTAAGAGGGTACTATATATGAAAAAAAAATTATTAAATTCGAAACCTTGTTGTCCAAAATATCGAGCAAAGTAAGTGCATATCGTACGTGACATAAAACTGAAGTGATTTTGGGGTGAATGTAAAAAAATACGAAAATCTGCGAATTGTGAGAGGTTTTTCTTCTTTTTTTAATTTTTAACATTAAACCAGATATTTTACCTTTATAATCCGTAATTGGAAATTTTTTTTTTTTTTTTTGGATCGTTCAATAATGAACAAACTGCTATATCGTTCGTGACATACCGTACGTGACAGATTTTTCTTTTATAGTATTTACAAGGCATGAACAATATTTTTTGTAAATGTATGTATGCATATAAAAACTTAAAACAAAGAAGTAAGAAAAGTCGGTCAATCCCGACCATATGACACCCTACACTATAATATTTAAAACAATTTTTTTTTTGAGAGTGTACCTTATTTGGGACCCATGGCAAATCAAGATCGCCAGAATAGAATTATGCTATGAGGTTAAGAATTATATAAGAGTAATTTTATTATATTATTTATGTATCTCCATCTATATGAGATTTGTGTCCCCCTAGCCGATTTAAGAAAGGGGGGTTATATGGGACCTATGGTTAATTTATGGACCTACCCGCACAACATTTTATCATGATATAGTACCTATCGCAAAAGTCATTGGTGCCAATTTTTATGTAAATGCCAACATTTCTAAGGAAGTTATGGCATTAAAGCTATTTTCGGGAGTAGCACTTGTATGACTTGTATGGGAGCTATGGTCAAATATGGACCGATTCCAAAAAAATTTTGTAAGACGCTTTTGATTGTAATAAAATAAGGTTTGACCACATTTAAACTTAATACGAACATAATAAGATGATGCATTTAGTTGCATTTTAGTACTTACAATATCGTACGTGACGAGCTTTAAAAGCTTATAAAATTTTGATTATACCAATTTAAAAAAAAATTCCGATCAATATTTTTTTGCAGCAAATATCTTGCTTTGAACTTTTATTTTGAAACACCTAAGACTGGCCAAATAGAAATGACAAAGACAAAAGTTGTTTTTGCACCACGTACGTGACGTTAGAATAGCATCCCAAACAAACCAATCCAAAAAATATACCGCTAATCGAACTATAAACTTGGTCTTTCCTCATGGATCTTGTTCATTGTTGTTTTAACACTAATTTTAAAGCATAATTCCAGGGTTACCAGTTTCTGTATTTAATCGGAAGAAAATTGAAAATTGGTAATTGCAGTTACTAAAAATGAATCAAAGAGAAAGTCAGTTTAAATTTTTATTTTTTGCTTTTTAAAAATTGTAATAAGCTATAAGTACGTCTGCATAGTAAAATTTGGGTGTTTTATTTCTCTTTACCATATTTGAAAAAAAGTTTCAAGCGTTTTAATTTTTTGAGTCGTGGTTGACATTCTCATGGAAATGGCCATATATTACATATAATATTTCTTATGATCTCTTAAAGTAATTTTGCTTAATGTTATAACACTGAATTAAAAGCTTTATTTTTAATCATTAATGTTTTAAACTTGTTTTAAAAGTTCTGAATTAGAACAAAGTTGTAATATATGTAAAAGTCTAAATTATGTATCTTTGCAAATAAATTTAGGTTGACAAAAATAAAATGTTTGATTTATTTACTTATTTATAAATATATGAACTATTTTAAATATTTTTTTAAGAAAAAACTGAAAAAACTTAATAAGACTTGCGCCATATTTTAATTTAAACCATTTTGCAACTTATTAAATCATATGGGGCAATATAGAGATAATATGGCAAATAACATATACAATAACATTGTAAATGGATGGGGCGCTTGACGCTTATGTATAACAGAAGTATTATTTCCAAGTGTACCTCAAATATGAATTCTGCTTGCTAACTTAGAAAAATGAATTCCAATAAAATATTTTTTGTTCATTTTATTTTAATAAATAATTGTTTTATTTTTTTAACAAAAAGTACCATTTGGTAGGAAAAATACTGTTTCAGTTGAAATTCAGTAACATTTCAAAATTTAAATTTTGCAACACTGCATCACATTAAACTGCCATAAAACATCGCTTGCGCTAAACGCAGTTTTCTCCTTATCATTTTTCGAAATTTCCACTTGCCAATAACCGCTCTGCAAATCCTATGTAGAGAACCATTCCGTTCCGCCTAATGTGTCCCAGGTATCATCCATTCTAGGCAATGGATAACTATATTTTTTCGTGATGTCATTCAGTTTTCTGTAGTCTACGCAGAATCTGGTACTTCCATATTTTTTTTTACCAAAACCACTGGTGAGCTCCAGGGACTTGATGACGATTTAATAACTTCCTGTCCATCTCGCTAACCAGCTCTCTTACTTCATTAGGCTTTGCTAGAGGAATGCTTCTTGGCGCCTGTTTTATTGGCTTAACTTCGCCAGTGTTGATTTCGTGTTTTACGATTGACGTTCTGCCTTGGTTTTGACCTTTTAAAGCGAATGCAGAGGCATATTTTCTTAGTAGTTGTTTGGCCTTATTTTTACAAGGCGGTGTTAGCTTGTCGGTCCATTTTCGCACAAGTTCCTCTAGTGATTCGTAGTCCTTGCTACTAAGGTTATTGATTCGGGTGGCAGTTTTTCACGTTGAAGGGCGATTAGCTGTCTTACATGGGCTTTGGCTTCGTATCCAACTTCAAGGGGTATTTCCGCATCACGCCAATACATAATTTGCTGAGCCATATCCAAATGAATCATGAAATCTGCGCCAATGATTACCTCGTCTACAATATCAGCCACAATAAATACGTGATGGGCGATTGCATCGGCCATATTTAATTGTGCTTTTACTTTTCCATACACAGTAAGAATGCTTTTTTGGCCATTAATGTAACCGCAAGCAGTAAGATTCCTGCTACTCCTTTGCACTACTGATATAAAGATTGTGGGGCCCTCAGATGTGGAAGCTAGCCCATGCCCCGCAGCGCTGGCTATTTTAAGTTTAAAGATGACTCTTGTGATTTGTGGTGATTAGCACGCCTGTTGTTTCCTGGTGGCGAAGAAGAACGTCTAGGTGCTTTGCAGTTTCGCCAAATATGGCCAAGCATACCGCAATTATAGCATTTTGCTTTGTTTTTAACTTGTTTCTCACTCAAAGCTTGCATCACCTCCTCCTTTATGTCCTTTACAATATCTCTTTCTTCTTAAGCGGCAAAATCAAGTTTTCGCACCTTATACGCTTGCGTCCTTGAAATTATCCTTGCGGTTTCTTGGGCTAGGGCAAATGATACCGTTTCCGCAAACGATGATTTCTGCGATGCACATACCGCGTGATCTAACAATGGATGACTTTCACCTTGATAAGTGAGCTGCACCAAGCGCTCGATCTCTAGTGCGAAATCCTGTAGCGTCTCGTTTGCCTTTTGTTCTCTGCCCCGTAATTCCATTCTGAATATTTCTTTTCTGTGTTCACCACCATACTTGCGTTGCAGGCTACCATAATGTCATCATAATTTTTAGAATTTCAGCTGCAGTTCCTTTTAAAGCCAGAATAAGCTCTTTGGTTTTGTCTTCATTGTTCCAAGCATTTTTGTTGGCAACTGTGTCAAACTGGAATTTAAAAACATTCAATGGTGTGCTGCCGTCAAAACTTGGAGCTCTTATTCTATTCGAGACTTTGGGAAAAACTCGCACCGCTCCCTCTTGGCACTGAAGACTATTTACTCTTTCTTCCAGATAGGGTAGCCAGATATGGAATTGACAAAAAAAGTACATTGATGAAAAAAAAGCAGTACATTTAAGAAAAAAAAAGTAAATTTTTTTTTTTTTAAAACGTTTAAAAAATTCATTGAATAACGTAAAATAACAATTTATTGAACAAAGAACATAAAAATGAGATCGTAAATAAGAATAAGTAATAACTTAAAATTAGTCAGGTCTTTTCAAATTCAATTCTTTTTCTTTTTTGAATAAAATTAATTTAAATATTCTTTAATACAGTGGCCGACAAATGTCTACATACGACTACACTGAAGATGTAATTCGTTATCAAGAAAGTTAACAATAAAAGACCAAATTACTATCAAACAAGTTCTTTTGTGAAAAGTGCTGTTCAGATAATTTATCAAGCCTTAATTAAAGCTTAATGGCGCTCAGATTGATTAAATATTAAATCTTCTACCAGCAAAAATTTTAATTTTTTAAATACAGAAAAATAATCGGCATTTTTTGACCTTCAATTCTTTTGACCACAAATTTTTTTGTAAGTCCCTATTTACAATGTGACAAGTGGTAGAGACAGACGAAGTTTGTTGGTGAGGGGTGGTAGAGGTAGAGTATGTAGTACATGACTATCTGTACTAGAAATTTTATGTTTCTCTTTTCCACTGTTTGCAGTTTTCTTGTTGTTGCTTCATATAATTTTTCTCACATCAATGTCAGTTTAGTAGCATTGCCTGTTAAATGTTCATCTTCGTCTACAGCGAAAGAGAACGAAGTAAGTGCCCATTTAGACAGGGAAACATTTGGAAGGGAAACATTTTGTTTGGAAGCAAATTACGGGTGGGGAAGAGAGAATGGTTTTTGTGTTCGGTACTCGGCGACACGCTTTGTTCTCATTTTCTTTGTTGACATTTACTTTGCTTTTTGAGAAAAAAAAACAACAACATTAACTGAATGTTTCCGGCAACATGTTCGTCTGTGTGACCAAGAATGAAAAAACAAAAGAGAATTTCAGATGTTTTCCTTCCAAATGTTTCCTCGTATAAACTCGGACTAAGAAAACGAATACTTTCTGTCTGCCTATTAATTTCGCGATTGTGAAAGGTTTAGGCAAGTTCAAAAGGGAATAAGAAAAATGTCTGCCTTTCAACTTCAACATTGTAATTCTGGAATAAGCAATGAAAATGTTAAATTATTTTCATATCTCATTACTTTACACTTATTACTATAAACATACAAATTTGTTCAAAATTTGGAAATGATCCACTATTTAAAAACTCCATCCATTTTTCCTCTACAGTTTTTTCTTTTGAAACTTTTCAGCAAAAGCTTTTAAATAAACGAATTCATCAAACAGTTGGTCCATTTCAATGTTTTTTATGTAAAATGATTGAGTAACTTCTGTAAAATTATGAAATGAAATGCTCGAATTTAGATTAAAAACAGAAAGTTTTTCAAAATTATTATTTGTTAGTGTAAAACGGTCTTTGATGTTATTATTTATATACAAAAGAAATTCTTGTGAACGTTTTTTGAACAAAGAAATCTCCCTTTGATCATCACTGTTGCTACATATAGTTTCAGCCAAGAACCCATAAAATTATTCTTTTATTTGTTGCTCATTTTCAAAAATGTGCCTTAAGACAGGTGGACAATTATCTTGAGACAAAAAATAAGCTTTTATGGCCGGGTAATTTTTTAAAAGTCTTTCTACTGCAGGTGTTAGAGTTAGCCAACGATTTGGTACGTGACGAAGCATTTCAGACCACTCTAGTTCACAAAATTCAAACATTTCGTTGAGTGCTGCAGTCTTCTTCGTTGAGCTCGAAAATGCATTAACAATTTTTATATTATACTTTCTAAATCAAATTTTAAAATTTTTATAGCGTTTTTAAAAGAATTGTTAAGGACATGACACAAACATCCAATGCCAATAATATCAGGATTGCTTTTTTTAAGCTCAACATATACACTTTTCTTAGAGCCAAAATTTACATTTGCGTTATCTGCGCAGAAGCTTGTTACATTTGCCAAACTGAGATTTTGGAATTCCAATTTTGATTTTAATGAATTTACTATGTCTATTGACATTTCAGAATCAGAGTTGTAGAAACTCAAAAGTTTTGTGTTGACTCCTGTTTCTTTACTAAAATATCTCAGCACTATTGGAAACGTTTTAATATTACCTCTATTCGAAGCGTCGGTCGATATTGCAAATGGGTGAGAATTGTCTAAGTCCTTTAACAGTGATTCTATTGAATATATTGCCAAAATGTTAGTTATAATTAGACATTTTGATTTTACCTTATGTAAAGTTTGAGGCCACATTGGAATCTGGAAATATCTGTTTGAGTAGTTTGCTGGTACAATCCGCCGATTGCTAGCTATGGCTGTGTACTACTGTGTGATAAGAAAAAGCGGCTTCTGCTGCTGCACTAGACTGTCTCGCTTTGGTTTACTTATTACAATTACGATTTAAGAAGACACTTACGGATTATTGTTGGCTGCTATCCAAGTTACGCATATGCTTTGTGGTTTTCATGTGTCGTTTAACATCGGCTAAACCACCATAAGCAATAGAAAATACAAATACACATGCCGTACACTTAGCCATAGTATTATCATTTGTGCCAGCAATCCAACTAAAATTGTTTTTCCAGATGTCATTGAATTTGTTTTTTTCGTCATTTTACAATTTTGGTCTTTTTTTCCAGGTAATTTATAATTTACTTTCTCAACTTCTGTATATCGAAGGCTTTGGCTTTAAAATTTGCTTGTAACCAAACGTTTAATAAGTATAGCAAAACCGCCAGCAGTAGCTCTGCTTTTCTACTTATATAATGTTAGAAAACATTCTAAATTCATAGCCAAAGCCTTCAATGTACTTGTACCCTCAATCGCCATTGTAGATATTTTCAAAGAACTTTTTTTTTGCACTACAAAAAAAAATTACTAAAAACGTTAAGCACAGAAAAAAGTACAAAAAGAAATACAAAAGGCTAAAAAAAGTACTTTAGCGTACTTTTTTAGGTGTTATGCAGAAAGCAGTACATTGATGAAAAAAAGTACGTGTACTGCTGAAAAAAGTACGTCTGGCAAGCCTACTTCCAGATGATGTAGTTTTCCGTGACTTGAGATTTTACATCAGTGACTTGTGTTTTTTTACATCAGACAATTCTATTTCCATATCGTCTACTCTTTCATTTATAACAGTAGAAATATCTTGAAGCTTATCAAGTTTTTCATTAGTAGGCTGAAGTTTCCCGTTTGTCACTTTAGAATTTCGGCTAGGATGGTGCTTGAATTTTCCTCCAATTTTCTAGATGTTTCAGCCGAACTTTCTTTTACCATTCTCTCCATATTTTCCTCCATTTTTTTAGAATTTTCTTTCATATTTCTAGAATTTTCTTTCATTTTCTGCATCATAGTAGCAACTTCTATTTCTGCATTTAGGGTTCGTCATTTATAGTTTTTGGCATAATTTTAGTTGTAATAATTAAAAAATAATTTCATTAAATACATATGTATATGTAACTATTTAAATAATTTGTGTATATGATAATTAGAATTGTGGTTATTTTGTTGAACTATTTATGGTTTTTAATCCAAAGTTTTAATATTTTAATCAGGCTTAAGTTCATCAAATTTAATTTTCATTAAATTATTTTTATGAAGAAAGGAATTTTACAACATGAAAATTAATTAAAATTGTTACTGATAATCATTCATTCTTGACTGACCTTAGATTCGAACCCAGGCGGCTGGTTACCATGACATGTTTCGATCACAACCAGTTGATCTCCTCAGATGTATTTGCCGTCTTACACTCGCAGCCATCGACGACTGCTGACGTCAATAGTCAAACATCAATCCTTAAACCAAATTGTATTTTAACCTTTGGTAGATCGAAATTTGCTTTTTTGAATGATTATCCATTCTAATTGATTTTACATGTTTTTCCTAACTTCTGTTTTTTCCGTACTTATGTCAAGAATTCTTCTTGAAGTCCAAAGTACATTTTTTTGTGTTTTCATTTTGTCTTTCTTTTTCTTGTTGACCTTTTTCAGCACAACTTGAAGGACAAATGTACACATAGAGCTCGTGCCTTAGCTTTAACAATAATTAGAATTGTGGTTATTTTGTTAAACTATTTATGGTTTTTAATCCAAATTTTTAATATTTTAATCAGGCTTAAGTTCATCAAATTTAATTTTCATTAAATTATTTTTATGAAGAAAGGAATTTTACAACATGAAAATTAATTAAAATTGTTACTGATAATCATTCATTCTTGACTGACCTTAGATTCGAACCCAGGCGGCTGGTTACCATGACATGTTTCGATCACAACCAGTTGATCTCCTCAGATGTATTTGCCGTCTTACACTCGCAGCCATCGACGACTGCTGACGTCAATAGTCAAACATCAATCCTTAAACCAAATTGTATTTTAACCTTTGGTAGATCGAAATTTGCTTTTTTGAATGATTATCCATTCTAATTGATTTTACATGTTTTTCCTAACTTCTGTTTTTTCCGTACTTATGTCAAGAATTCTTCTTGAAGTCCAAAGTACATTTTTTTGTGTTTTCATTTTGTCTTTCTTTTTCTTGTTGACCTTTTTCAGCACAACTTGAAGGACAAATGTACACATAGAGCTCGTGCCTTAGCTTTAACAATAATTAGAATTGTGGTTATTTTGTTGAACTATTTATGGTTTTTAATCCAAATTTTTATTTGTATTTAAAGGCGTTTAAAATAATTTTTTTTTCTGTGAAGCTGAAAATTAATCAAAATTACAATTGGGTACACCGGTACCCTGGTTATGCGTTTGTGTGGTATTTTTTGGTCATGCATTCTACGCTTTTACATTAAACGATTTTTGTCGTTGCGATTATTGTCGTTTCCTCTTTGAAGTCGGGGTCATATTTACATTGTACGATTTTTGTCGTCACAACTTAAATACATTTTTCGTCAAATAAGAGAACAATGAGAGAACGAATGAGCGAAGAAAACGAATCGAAGAGAACGCTCGCTAGAGTACCCAGGGATGTTCGATGTGACGATTTTACGTCATTTTGACGAATTTTTTCGATGAATTTACCAAAATGACGATTGAAGATTTTTGATGTAGAGTCACTTATGATTTGACGATTTAATCCCGTCAAAAAAATTACTAAACTTTAATCTGGCATCAATTTTATAACTTTAATCTGGCATCAATTTTATAACACTTTAATCTGGCAAGCAGGTTTGGTAGATTTGAAGATTTCTCGTCATTTTGACGATTTTTTTGAGAAAATACAGTAAAATGACGATTGAGGATTTTTGACTAAAAGTAATAGTGCAATGACGATTTTCTGGCATCGATAAAACACACAAGAAATATTTACAATTATATTGAAAACAGTCCAAAACTTAAAAATCTATTTTTCGAAATACAAAAATTTTTGGAAATTAAACAAAAAAATTCCTCCCCCATCACAAACCAGGTGGATTTCATTAGAAGCATTAGTAATTCAAATTCTACAATTATTTGGTCCGCTTTTTAAAAATTGGTTAAATCCGCTTTGCGTTATTATGATTTCGATTTGCGTCGCTACATACGAATGCATTTTTCGATGAAGTCATAATCACATGTGAAGCATTTTTCTATTTGTGTGTAAAAAGGCAAATCCCATTTAATTCTGTTAGGTAAGTTATTCTTAGAAAAATTGCATGTTAGGAAGTAAGAAGTTACAATAAGAAGTTGTGTAGAAAAAGAGTGCAATGAGAAGAAAATACATAAGGTAATAAAACGTTTCAAGTCGGGTAAAAATTTGCAATAGAGATTGCGCTGAAAGTTAATCATTTAAAAATATCTCGAGTTAAAAGCAAATGAGATTTTTTTTATTATTTAATATTTTTCTGAATATGGATAAATGAAATAAGAAAATTTTTGTTATGCATTTATGCAAATATATTTTTTCTTTTTAAATGATAAATATATATTTAGCTCACTTGCTGAAATAAATATAATAAAACTTAACCATCACTTTCTTCATCATAAATAGAATTTCTTGCTAAAAATTTATATATTTGACGTTTTGTTGACGATTTTGTTAAATTTTCGTGACGATTTTGACGAATTTTGTTAAAACTTTTGACGATTTTTGAGGAAAAAAGTCTAACAACCCTGAGTGTACCCCTTTTAGTTTCTCTATCCCCTCTCGCCTATAACCCTAGATCTACACTAAAGATAAATATCTCAGCAAGTTGGCTATAACGTCGGCAGAACAACAGAGCAATATTTCTTATTGCTCAGCTTATGTTTAAGGCATGGGAAAACGTATTTATGTTAATTCAGAATTTTAAAAAAATCAAGGAAGAAGGTGCAGTGTAAAAACTAGCGCTATCTTGCAAAAATTATTTTTATTAACATAAATTCTTTCTTATTTGACTTCATTATTTAAATGAATATTAATTTGTTTAAGCTTGAGGCCTTTTTTATATAAAAATATTAATTTTATTAATTTTTTTTTTGTTAAAGTAAAATTAAAATTTTATATATAAAGAACTTAAGCAAATTAATATAAATCTAAATAATAAAGATCGAATAAGAAAATAATTATGTGTATTAATAAAAATAATTTTTGTAATTTTATTTTAGTGTTTATTAAATTCTTTAATTCTGCAGAAATATAAAAACAAAAAATTCTGATAGTGCATGGAAAATATTGTATGAATAAGAATAACTATTAAAGCATGAAAGTTTAATAAATTGTAATTTGACTTATGGCCGTTTTCTCTTTACACTCATCTGCCAATTATTTATTTTCCTTTTATTTGCCGTTCAGACAAGTTCAACCAGCTGACTATCAACTTTTACATGTATTTTAAGAGGTCCTACCAACTTAAAACATTGTTTTTTTGTCGGTTTATCGAGAAACCAAAAATTGTTAACAGACAGTTTATCGGTCTAATAATATGGGGTCTTCATCTGACAATTTTTTGCCATACCAAACGTCAAAGTCAATATAAAAAAACTCTAAAATATTTGTCAGCGTTTTTTTCATATGAAGTTTGACGTTTATTAAGACAAAAAATTGGCACGTACAGACCCCATGTAAATTTGTGTTGGCATTAAGTAACTGACAGTTTGTCGGTAGAAAATGGCCATTAGAATACACATTCGATATAATTTATATTTCAACTGTACAGTTATAATCAGGTATTTTTGCTATTTTAAGAGAAGCGTAGGGAAAATCGGACAGATTTTTCATAATCTCTAAAATGTAGGAATTTTTTTTTGTCATATCGTATTATTTATAAAATGCTGAAAAACAGTTTTTTTAATGATATTATTTTATTGTCTAAAACGGTTGAAAAAAATGTTTTCCTTAAAATAGCTTCAAAATATATTTCCAGAGTTGTTTGTGGCTTAAAAAGTTGGCGACACTAATTTGTATGTATGTGTATGTTTTTTCTACGCTGCAAGCAACTCAGTTAACTTTGAGCTAACTTTAAGTTAACTTTTTTTCAGCTAGTTGTGGTTGATGCCTGGATTATTTTTAATGGAGCCAACTGACTATTTCAACATTGGTACGTCATAGGAAGTAGTCAATTGTCCGTCTCTGCATGACTTTTCACCTAACTTAAAGATAGCTACATAGTAGTTAGCTTTAAGTGAGTAAGATAGTAGTTAAATAAAATTTTTCCTGGTTGTAGTTAGCTTTTAACTAATTTTATGTCAATATAAAGTTTTTTTTAATTGTTTTACGGCCATTTTCACCAAGTTCGGTTAAAACTAACTTTCAATTAAAGTTCCGGTTACCAATATGTTTTGACAGCTATAACCGATAGTTAATTATAACCGAACTTGGTGAAAATGGCCGTTAAAGTGTATTTTATTTTAATATCTATATTTTTTTATTTTTTAAATTCCTATGGTGTGTGTGAAACGGTAGCAAAGTACTAATGGAAGTATAATTTTGACACTGTTGAGGTGAATATAATTTCTCTAGCCCTGGGGGCTCATATAAATTTTGACATTTTGACCCTTATACATATGTAAAAATTTATGTGTTTTTACCCTGCAAATATTATTGGACCACCTGATCCATTTTGATTACTTTTGGAGTAGTCTTGGTCCCTTGTGGGCTACATTTTACACGCGTGTTTGGACTAGTCCCATTATTTACAGGGTATTTTTATTATACCCTTCACCACAGGTGGAAAAGGGTATATATAAGTTTTGTCATTCCGTTTGTAATTTCTACAATATTGATCTTAGACCCTAAAAGTATATATATTCTGGGTCCTTATGAGGAGAGAAGTTGATTTAACGATATCCGTCCGTCCGTCTGTCCGTCTTACGTTTGATATGTTTTTTCCGGAGACTCCAGACATGATAGCGGCTAGGTTGTTTTACATTTATGTTACATAAAGTCCACCATTTCTTGCTATTGAAATTTAGCAAGATCGGTCCACAAATGGACCAAAAAACCACGACTGCCTCTAATTTTTTCAAAAAATCCCTTGTTGTTGTTGTATTTTTATTACTTTTTTCTGTATATCTGGAGAACGGCAAGAGCCAAAGTTTCCAAATTAGGTACAAAAATTAAGGTTATAAATGCACACCATCCCACAAAATGTGGGCGGGATTGAAGAAGTGGGCGTGGTACCTCCCATACAAAAATATAAAAAAATTTATAAAAACCTGAATTTTTTTGACTTTAATATGACCTATGGCTACGCCTTATATATCAAAAGATCGGAAATGTTTAGTAGAAAATATTTTCTGAAAATTTCGGAAAAATCGGTTCAGATACAAAAAAGTTATGACCAAAATTAAATTTTTTTTTTAAATACCCATTTTCGGTAACGATGGATCTTTCCGAGTCCAAGTTTCATAACACAAGTAAATGGTAAATTTCTTCTTAAACACGTCGGTATATAAATCTGTCAAATCGGTTAAAAAATTACTGAGTTATAATCAAAATACTGAAAAACCAAAAATTACTCTTTTTATAATTAAGTTTGTTTTTTTTTATAATTAAGTTTGCTTAAATATATGTACATATATGTAGATATAGATACATATGTACATATATGCCTATAAGCCAATTTAATGGAAATATTATTTTTAAGCACGTTGGTATATAAATCTGCCAAATCGGTTAAAAATGGTTAAGTTATGTGCAAAATACTCCAAAAAAGGATTGAAAAACATTAACTAAAATTTTAGAGCTGTATTATGACCTATTCATACGTTTTAGATATCAAAATATCGGAAATGTTTAGAAGAACAAAATATCGGAAATCTTTAGAAAAACTCGGAATATCGGTAAAAAAAAAGTAATGTCAAAAATATAGTTTTTTTTAATACCTATTTTCGGGAACCATAGAACTTCCCGACTACAAGTTTTATCACCAAAGTAAATGGTAATTTTATACTTTAAGATGTCGGTATGACCAAATACTGAAATTCGATCAAAAACTAAACGATATATATTTTATAAATATACATATATTTAAATATATATATATATATATATATATATATAAACTTCTGTTCTTTCCATGGTGAAGGGTATATAAGATTCGGCATAGCCGAATATAGCACTCTTACTTGTTTTTTATTGAATCTGAATGGATTTTTGGTTTTTTTTATAACCTTTAAGGCATTTCTAATGATAATCACCACCAAAGCGAATTAAGTTGAATTCGCCTTGATCACCACCTTTTTTGAGCCAATTGATCAGTGTTTCCAATTTAGCCATTTAGTGGCTAGATTTAGCCATTTTTCAACCTGTTTTAGTGATGACACTAAAATAATCGAAAGATGTAGAATGGAATAAAACAAGATAGGAACATCTTTTAAAGATGTTAAAAGATGTTGGTTTTTAGCCCTATGTATTTCTTATAGCCTATTTACACTTGAGCACATCTTAGAGGCATGCGTGGATTTGTAATCGAAAGGTGTTGAATGAAACAACATGAGATAGGAACATCTTTTAAAGATGAAGAAAGATGTTGATTTTTAGCTCTGTACAATTCTTATAGGAAGATGTTATCATCTTTGCGATCAGATGAAAGATGTAAAATGTGAGCAAGTGTGAAAAGCCTATTATGGAAAGATGTTAACATCTTCGCAAATTGTGGAAAATTGATAGTAGATGTTAGATGTTGATCAATGTAAAAAGACTATTAATGATATTTATTTATTCATTTCTTATGGGAAAAATATTTTGTAAAGCACCTTCGCGTGTTGGCGAATATAAAAAGAATTATCCGGATTAATGTCTTCCTCTACAGCCTATAACAACCATACGGGGGACGTTGTTGAAAGCAATTATATATTATGCTGAAAACGTTTGACAATTCAAAGACTTTGTTAAAGGATTCAGCAGTGGTAAATTTAAGTTAATTGATATTGCCATACATAAGATGTATTTTTTGGACAGTAACTTAAGTTAACAAATTCGTAGCAAGCTTGTTAAAGATTAAACAAATTATTTTGTTTTGAAAAACAGGCAGTAAACTTTTATTTTTAAAACATTTAGGGTCAAATATATCTCTAAAGGCATTTTAAAAAACAAAATCAATAAACATTTGATTCGTAGTTGTGCCTTTACAAGCGACTTAATTTACATGATTGTCTTAATCTTTCTTTATATATTTGTGTTTTACTTTATTTTAACTTCTAGTAGTAGTAGTATTTATTTTCAGCAATATATACAAAATAATTACAAAATAAAATTACAAAATAAAATAAAAGTTAAAAATAAACATATGCGACTCTGACTATCGTCGTCAGCCGCTTATAATATAAAAATTTAATTTCCTAATCGAGATAAATGTTTTTATGTATTAAACTCTGTTATCAAAAAGTTTCTGTAATTTATACATGTTTTTATATAATTTGCTAAGAAATTCCAATTTGTATTTACACCATTTAATATATTTAAGATTTCGTCTTCCGTAAGGTAAGCTTTACTGAAGTACATAATTCTAAATTCTTTCAAAGTTTTACAACGACCAAGAAAATGTTCTATATTTTCAATTTCCCTTGAATTACATAAAGAGCATAATTTAGAAAAATTCGTTTCAAAATGGTTACCATTTAATTTTATTAAATCACTTCGTGCTTTAAAAATCCAAGTTATATTTTCCAGTTTAATTTCATTAGATATGTATTTATTCCCTTCAATTGCATTTAGTTTTGAATATATTCTGGTTGTTAGAGTTTTTTTGTTGCAAATTTGCTCTTGATATTTTGACTTCAAGGAGTTTAAAAGGTTTTTTCTATTGTTATTCCATTGTTGTTTATTAATGTTCGCTTCTGTCCAATTAATTTCAAATTCTAATCCGAGCTTGTTAAGTTCAATTACCCAAAGCAGATTTTTTTGAATCAATAGTTTAGAAAATTGATAAGGCAACCGATTTTCTCCGTAATCAAACAAAGTTTTGTTGATGTATCTCATATGTAGATCTAAGGTATATATATGTCCATTTTCCATGCCTGTTTCGGATGATAACACATAAGTTGGTGTGAAGCTTGGGAGCCGCAAGATTTTCTTTAGAAAATATATTTGTAACTTATCAACATGCTCAAAATTTGTAAGCCCCCATATTTGGGCTGCATACGATTGCACTGATCTGCATACTGCAAGGAATAATTTCCATTTAGAAGCAATTGATATTGTGTTTTTATTTAAAAAGTTTTGCCATGTTAAGTTGATACTATTTTTTGCTGCTATGTTTCTTTGTTCAATATGCTTCGTAAATACCATTTTTGGTGTAAGCCTCCTAGGTAACAGTATTCTGAAACAATTTTGATTTCTTGGCTATTAAAATACCATTTTTCTTTACTAGACAATCTTCCCCCTTTTCTGAAAACCATAATTTCTGACTTGTCCAAGTTTACTTCAACATTCCATGTTTTACAATAGTCTTCAAGTTTTTGGATCATTTTCTGCAGCACTTTTACATCATCCGCTAAAATCACTATGTCGTCTGCATATAATAGCAATCTTATGTTAATATTTTCAAAGTATATTCCACCTTCTAAGCAATCATGCAAATCATTAAGGTATAAGGCAAATAGTAAAGGTGATAGCAAACACCCCTGCTTTACACCACATTCTGTAGCAAATGACTTTGATAGCTCACTACCTGTCCCAACAGATGTTAGAGTTTTTTCAAAGATACATTCTATAAACTTTACAACTTTTGATGATACACCTAATGTATGCAACTTATAAATTAAAGCATTTCTTGACACTTTATCAAATGCTGCTTTGAAATCTACGAAAAAGGCATATGTTTTCTTTTTATTCGCAAAATTCAGATGCACCATAGATGTTAAATTATATATATTATCTGCTGTTGAATAGTTTTTACGAAATCCTGCTTGGAATTCATTCATAATGTTGTTACGTTCAACCCAATTCGAGAGTCTTTCATTTATTAATCCCATCATAAGTTTCGGCAAACAGTTCATAAATGATATACCACGATAATTATTTGGTAATGAAGTATCGCCTTTTTTATAGATTGGATAAATAATACTCAAATTAAACGAATCATCAACACTGCATCGATCAAATAATACATTACATGTTTTTGTTATCTCTTCCAATAGTTCGTCCGGTGCATTATTATAGAACTCATACGGAACTCTATCTTCTCCTGGAGCTTTATTAGTTTTAGTTTTACTCAGCACTTGTTTAATTTCTGATACTGATATTATCTTATCCAAGTCATAATTACATGTATAAAAGTATGCATATTGCATTTCTACTATATTTTGAATCGGGTTTAACAATTGCTTGAAATAAATCCTAAAGTCTTCTGCCTGAATAGCTAATTCTGTTGGTAAATCATCATTACGTATCTCCTTGGCAATTTTCCACCAATCTTTGCTGGTTTGCACACTCTCTATTTTCTCAACTAGTTTTTGACTATAACTTTGTTGGGCTTCACGACATACTTCTTTATATTTTTTATTAGCTTTCAGATACTTGTCCTTATTTTCATTACTTCCATTGTTTCTATATTCTTGAAGTCTTTTAAAGGAAGTATTTCTTGCATTGTAGCATTTTATAGTAAACCACTTTTGTTTTTGCGGGACCTTAAAGCCGTTTTTATATATTTTACCATATGAATTCTTTATTACTTCAGTTAGTTCACCAAAGCTCATATACTCTTTGTCTTGTTGTGTTTTTGTTGACTGTAGTACATTTTTTACCACAGCTTGACATTTTGATTTGTAATCTTCTCGCCAATGTAGTTTTGGTAGTAATTTGGTAGTGATGCTATTAGAAATATTAGTCTTAATCTTTAATGTAAGAACAATGGGAAAGTGGTCAGACCATAAATGATTTTCCACACAAAACTTATCGACATTTTTAATAAGCTCTTGAGAGACAGCGCAAATATCATTCACGGATTTTCCAGCTTCACTTGAGAAAGTAAATTCTCCTTCAATATCTCCTTTTGTCCTGCCATTCATTATAACCAAGCCGTGATCGTAGCACAGCTGTACAAATTGTCTTCCTTTTTCATTTATAAAAATATCTTTAGATTTTCTTTCCTCAGTGCCTGCCGGAAAGTTTGTTTGAATTAAATCATCAATTTCTCTCTGAAGTAAGCCAATTCTCACATTTAGATCGCCTATAATAACAGGATTAACTATGTTATTTTCTGTGAAGAGTAAAATAATATTTTTAAACTCATCATTCCATACAGCGCTTCTCATATAAAGTGGTATCAAATTAATTATTGAAGAATTTATTTTGATATTTATAATGGTAATATTATGTAAGTTAATAAAAGAATATTTAAAACTCATTTTGGATAACATCTTCTTTACTCCTAAAACACATCCACCAATAGCTCTACCATAATTACTAACTCTTGTAGCAGGTGTCCAAAATAATTCATATCCACTTAGATATTTATTAAAATTTAAAGATTTTTCATGATTTAAATGAGTTTCAAGAAGTACGAAAATATCAAATGACTTTATATAATTAAAAAAATCAACATTTAGAACTTTATTTTCAAGGCCGTGTATATTGTATGACAAAATATTAAGGTTTAAAAAGGTTGCAGAATTGGAATTTTTATTACATATATTGCTATTAATTAGTTTTTTTGGTTTGATTGATTAAATTTTTCTAAAAGACTTTCATAACTTAATGTTAATGTACTTAATTTATCACCATACATATCAGTTAAGATTTCTTGAGCTGTATTTTCGCCGCACATTAGTTCATGGCTTCTATTCCATTTCATCCAGTTGACACCAATTTTTATTGAATCGTTTTTAACAAATACTTTATGAGTTTTATCAATATCTAAAATCTCTGTTTTTACCAACATCAACAATTTTCTATCGAGTTGTCTTTCTTCATTTAAGTCTCTTTCAACTTTTATTCTCGACCCCGCTAGATTCTTAAGGTTTTGAAATATTTTATCCGCCATTCTTTCCGTAGCCATTTCCGCAATTACGCTAATTTTATCATCACTTGTGAATAAGACTCGTGCCGAATTAATTTGAACATCATTTAGCTTTAAAACTTTCCTACATACATTTTCCGCTGACGTTCTTGGCGATCCATTCTTCACTATTCCTTTAAATATAACGTTCTTTTTTCTACCTTGGTTTACAATTCGTTGAATTTGTTGGTGATCTTTTTGTCTATCATTTTTCATCTGTTCTAATTGAACTTTGAGCGATTCATTTTCTCTTTTAATTTCTTCAAATTTATTATTTACATCATCGATTTGAATTTTAATGCTTTCGATATCAGATTTAGTGGATAGGTTCTTAAGCTTGTTTTCCATTACAGCCTCCATCATCTTCATTAAGTCTCCTACCGCTACACTTCCAACCAAATCTGTCGCCCCCGTTGTATTCGGGTATTCAGGCGACGTTTCGATTAGTTTACGTTTAACATTTTTGTCAACTGGGTTATGCGTTGAGTTGTTTGTTGTAGTAGATGGCATACTTTTAGGAGTTTTAGTAATCTAAAAATTTGTTATTATGGCAATGCTGTACTATGGTATGTATAAATGTTTTATTCACCACGGCACCTTTGAGATTCACCCACTATTTGCGAGACAAGAACAGCTGTTGTTATTGTTTATTAAACTCGGTATTTTGAGTGATTTCTTGTAAAATATTATATCCAATAGAAATTAAAATAATATTAAAAATTTAAAATGTATTTTTATGTATTTAAGTAAACTGTTCTAACTCCGAATTCTTAACAGTGATAAATAGTGCGGTAAATTATTTAAATTATTGCATCAAGCACAAATTTATGTAAGTAACTCGTTTAAAGTGTTTTTATTTTAACAAAATTACAGAGCCGACAAAAAAACACGTCCACCTCGAACACGTTGCTTTTGCTTTTTTTTTTTAACTTCTACTTATGTGGTTATTGTGCCTTACTTACGTTTATGAGACTGAATTTTAACGTTCTTCATGCTATTTTTGTTTTTTCTTGTTATTTTTATGTTTTTTATCGCTAATAAAAAAATGTAAGATAATTTTAACTGCATATTTTTTAAATTTTAAGCGCATATTTTTCTATTTTTATTGCATTTTTTATGCGCAAAAAACGCGATTTTAACTGCATAAAAGTCTAGGCCCTGTTAATAATATATAAATTAGCGACGTGCTTGAACTAGATCAATTAGCATTAATACGATTTCCGAATGAAGTGCTAAATTCCCTGTTTTTCATATTTGATAAATAAAAAAAACTGAAATTTATTGTTGCGCTAGCTTCCTTGCGCATTTCACCGGTTGCTTAGGACAGCTCATCAGGAAACCTTTTTCAAAGATTTTAGAAAAGCCAAAAATATTTTTTATAAATAAAACTCTAAAGCTTATAAGAATTATAAACACTCAAAGTCTTACTTGTAACAATATCAAAGCTTAAATAAAACACCGACTATGAACAGTGAGTTTGTCTTTTCTTATATTATCATTCATAAAAAAGTGCGAAAATTGGGTGTCACATGAACTGAGAAATGTCGAACACCGATTTTAATCATCAGAAACTCTGTTTCACAGATTAAAAAAATGATTGGAAAATAGATATATTACCATAATTTCAAGCGTAAGCTATTATATTATATTCAACATTTTTATTTTTCGAATTTATTCTATGAGCTAAATTACAGTTATGTATTTTATAAAGTTTTTTTGTAATAATCCTATTCCTTCAATTTTTCAGAAATGACTTTATACACTACCAGACTATTATATTGTATTTTTCTTGAAAAATTGAAGGAATAAGACTATTACAAAAAAGCTTTATAAAATACATAACTGAAATTTAGCTCATAGAATAAATTCGAAAAATAAAAATCTTGAATATAATATAAAGTAACCTTCGGAAGGAAATAATTCCCAGTTTCTATTTGTAAGCTATTATATTTATATTTGTGTTAGGAGCTGCTTTCTCGGGACAATTACTATCAACTAAATAATAGAATGTAACTAAAAAATAAAAAACAATATACTTTTTGTAAATTAGTACAAAATTTGTCATTGGAAAATTGGCATATTCAGGGTATAAATCGTCTTACTTTGAGGCCACACGATCAAATTTTGCCTTTCAAATTGCAATACACTCTCACTTTTTAACACCCACTCACACTTTTTAAATTGACCACGAGATTGCTTTCAACTTCACATTTCCATATGTTTGGCAATTTAACTTTCAACTTAACAGCTGAGTGTAAATTGCTTACAAATTTCAATTTATGTAAATTTTGACAAGCAGTATATGTAAACGACTATCAAGAAAAACTTGATCGTGTGGCCGCAGCGTTGTCGTAAATTGACCTTTTTTTTACTTCAAGATCGTCAAAATGACGATAAATCGTCAAGTCTGGCAGCCGTGACTCATATTTTGTTTTGCTGTCAGTTTGTTTTACTCATGTACATGAGTATGTATGTGTAGACGTCATGATTTCTAGTAAACTTTGTGTTTTCTAACTTTTAATTTAAATTTTCGCGTAAAATAAATAAGAATTGCTAAGTTTGTGATTATTAAACATAAATAAAACACAAGTAAATTTTATCAAGTTTTGAAAGTGTGAGGAAATAAAATTTTAGACAAAGGAAATAGTTAATAAGGAGTAATTTAGAAAACAAAATGCGAAGAAATGCGTAAGTATTGCAGATTTTTTATCCACCTCATCAGATTTGTTGAAGAAAAGTTAGCAGTATACAAGAAAATAAAGTGTCTTTTATGTTTGTTAGATTTTAAAAATATAGAAATTGTGTCCCAATGGATAAAGGCTTAAACTGTATGACTAGCTATAGGAATACTTCTCCGGAATTAAAAATCATATTCCCGGAACTCCCGCCCAAAATTTTTTTTTTACTTAATTTCCCGATGAAACTAATAGGTAATTCGGGCTAAAGTGCACTTTATGGGGCGTACGAAAAAAAAATTTGCCACCAGATTCAGAATAAAAAAAGAAAAAAACCATAATTAAAATTTAAGGCGGCTGAGGCCCGTGGGCTCCCTGGACCCGAAAAAAACTACCCCGCCCACTTAGAAATATGTGTGGGTACTCAAATTAAAGGTAATTTGCTCACGATTGCAAATCCCTTTTTTGTTTTTGTATCCGCATATTATTTTCCTCTCTAGGTTAATTTAAGTATCTTTTAGGTCCAGAAAACTTTAGTTAGCGAAGCCGGTGTTTGTTATACCATAGAGGAAAAAAATCCTTGCGCCCGGCCGAAGGCCGGCTACTCAGTGAAGCTTAAGTTAGCTAACCCGGTCTTTGCTATACCATTGAACAGAAAATCCTTGCGCCCGGCCAAAGGCCGGCTATGCAGAGAAGCTTTAGTTAGCGAAGCCGGTTTTTGTTATACCATAGAGGAGAAAATCCTTACGCCCGGCCGAAGGCCGTCTACGCAGGGTTTATATGGGGCCTATGCATTGTTCCACCATTTATGTTGCTTTTTGTAACATAATTATCAATTTTATAAGGTGGCTCTGATCATACTAAACCGTTTTTGCTGGATGTCAATCCCAAACTACTTAGAATAACTACAAGCAATTTGACACAAAGTTTTTCGAATGTGAGCGTGTTTTCAACAGACGGACATAAATCGACTAAGAATTACTCAAGGAGCCAGAATATACATATATACTTTATGGGGTCTGAGATGAATAACAAAAAAGCTTCACAGGGAATGACAAACTTAGTACACCCCCTTCACAACTAATTGTGGTGGAGGGTATAAAAATAAAAAAAATTAATATTTTAGTTATTTCAAGACACTTAAGAGTTTATTTTTGATGCCACTAGCATCACACACTGTTAAATGGAGAGCTTGTTCTGCGGAAAGGATCTTAATTTGCAAAATTAGACTGAAAGTATTGAAGTCTTAGGGCAACATAATTTCTGCAAGGGAGAATAGCAACTAAAAACTCACGATTATGAAGTAGGAATTCTGAAACAATTTTATTGTTTAACAAATTCAGCATGAAGGTGAAATTAAATTTATCGTATTAAATAACATATTTTTTCTACTTTAATCAGCAGTGGTGTATGAAAGTATACTAATTTGTCATTCCATGTGAATCTTTTTTTGATATTAATCTATGATCACATAAAGTAAATATATTCTGGATCCTTACAATTTTAGAGTGACAATTAAATGGAGATGGCGAAATTACAGCAACAGAAAATGCATCTGTTAACCAGAATTTTAAGCAATTTTTTTTTATTTGCTGAACATGTTTTAAAATATGCTTCAATAGCTAAAATATGCAGATTATTCACAAGCAAATCGATACCAAAATTCATTAAAAAAAACTCTAAAACGGAAAAAAAAGTTTGAAATAAAAAAAAATTTACATTTACAGCAGTGGTGTATGAAAGTATACTAATTTGTCATTCCATGTGAATCTTTTTTTGATATTAATCTATGATCACATAAAGTAAATATATTCTGGATCCTTACAATTTTAGAGTGACAATTAAATGGAGATGGCGAAATTACAGCAACAGAAAATGCATCTGTTAACCAGAATTTTAAGCAATTTTTTTTTATTTGCTGAACATGTTTTAAAATATGCTTCAATAGCTAAAATATGCAGATTATTCACAAGCAAATCGATACCAAAATTCATTAAAAAAAACTCTAAAACGGAAAAAAAAGTTTGAAATAAAAAAAAATTTACATAATTGAATTTAAATAACACGATCTGTGTACACACTATTAAAGAAATCCTGTTCGTTTTAAATTTTCTTGTCTGTGCAGAATGTACAAAAAATCTCACTTATAGTTTAAAATTGTCAGTCAGGGCAGTAAAATTGGAAAAAAATTTAGAAATATTTTTTACAAAATCCTACTTTTTCCTATGCAGGTATAGAAATATTATCTGGTACGTCCAGAGCAACCTCAAGAAATGTTATAATTCGATATCAAAAGAATTGGCATATCGATACAAAACCGTATCTGGTCGACCTGCTGGATTCTTAGAGTTAAAATTAGCGCAAAACATTAAACGAAAAATTATTTAAAACCTATTGCGTCTCTGCGGGATTTGGCCAAAAGGCATCATGTTTCTCATTCGTATGGGCAAAAAGTGAAAAAGAGATTAAAGCTGCGATCTTATGATGTTATAAAA
This sequence comes from Pollenia labialis, assembly GCA_949318255.1. NCBI lineage: Eukaryota > Metazoa > Arthropoda > Insecta > Diptera > Polleniidae > Pollenia > Pollenia labialis. The sequence goes on along the minus strand of OX439143.1, from coordinate 636,469 downwards.
GTTCTTAACAGAAACGATACACAAAATACAAAAGCCAAAGGAAGAGCAAGAATATTCCTCCGAATAGTGCTGACCAATATTATAAAGCATATGTAAAGGAAGGTGTTAAGAAGATATTTTAATTGGCCTGAATTGCGCCCAATAGAAAAGTTTTTTGGCAATTATCAAACATATGCTAAAAAAAACATCCAACGAAGCAAACGACAAAAAATTCTGTGTAAGTTGAGATAATGCTGCAAAAAAAAGTTGAAAGAGTAGGTGTCCAGAAGCTTATGGCGGGTCTGAATGCAATAATACAAAAATTCTCTTTAACCAAAAGCGGATTCTAATAATTTTTTATTTTTAATAATATAAAAAAAACGTACACATCGAGTTTTTTTTTTTGCTTATATTTAAAGATTTTTCAATTCGCCTGTAAGAGTGGCAAATTTATGTAGAAATTGATGAATAATCCAATCCGGTGGTACTTTTAGGCTCTCAAAAAAAATCAATATTTTTTGATTTTTTTTAGGTTTTCTATGATTTCGATCTTGAGCGTCACACACCAAATATGTAAAAGAAATCGCTAAAAATGCAAAAATATTTGAAATTCAAGCTTACTGCGATGTTCTTTTGTTTCTCAAGATTAACACTTTGATTTTTAATTTTTTTTTTAAATGACTAGTTATTTTAAAATTTTAAGATGAAAATATGGAAATTTTTGTTAAAAAAAGACTACCTTAGAGGTTACTTGCAAAGTAATAGGCTTGTAACAATGTATTTAAAAAAAACTGCAATTATAAGCGTTTTAAGGGAAAAAATCTAAGTGTGACGCTCAAGATATTTTGTGACGATCAAGAGATTTTGTTGCACGTAAACAAGAAATATGTAATGCCTAATTTAAAGTTTAACGAAAAAAAGTTTATTCTTTTACAAAAATTAAATAAAAAAAAAACAAAAATTCTTCAAAAAACAAAAATTTTCATACAAAACTAAACATACACATATTCTTTGATGTCTTTAACAAAAATGGAAAAAAGGAAGTGATTCTTGAAGAAACTTATACATATATGTAAATATTATACGCAAAACAATAACTTAACTTAACCCTCTGCGACTGATGTGGTAGTCTAGCAGACACCAACAAACACAAAATAGTACGTTGTACCGTTAGTTTCCAAACATATACTCTCGCGTTCTCTGTACCTTCTTATTATGTACTTATGCGTATGTTTTTATGTATAGATCGATTGATGTACGCACACATGCCAGTTTAAGCGAAAAAGTGTCTGGGAGTCAACCACATCAATATTAATTTAATTTATAAATTTTCATTCCAATTCTTATTCTGAATCTGTATAAACTTTATGAAATGACAAGCGGCTTTGTTTTTCTCCTTCTCATTCAGTTTTAGCACTTTCGAATTAAGTTTGTGGCAGTTGCATAAATTTCCGGTCCCCCAGAGGTTTAAATTGCAAAAGCACGAGCGAGATCTGTAAATCAATTCACCTCTGGATTTTGTAATTATATGGTGAATATCGATTATACCTTTCTTTCTTCTTTCTTTAATATTCGTCATTACGCGCTCTATCGAGCTTTATTTTCTCTCGATATCTCAATATCTTTCAACCGCCGTTAATTTTGTTGTTTTACTCTTGTAAATTAAAAAATAAAATCAAAATTAAGCATTTTAAGCTATGAAGCAATATATATCAAAAGTGATGCTCATGAAATGTTTGCCTATTTTGGTTTTTTTTCGTATGCAATTTTTTTCTCAAATTCACAAATTGTAAAAAATGAGTTGAAACCATGTAAACAATGATTGTCAACTTCAATTTTTAACATTTAATATATTCACTTTAAAAAAAATTAGCGTGACGCTCATGAAATTGGCTCGCGGCCTTACCATGGTGTTCTCAAAAACTACGCAAATGCACACTTTTTTTAATTGATTTTTGTACTTTCCTTACTTTATTTTAATGAACTAGTAATATTACTTGAATTATAAAAAAGTGACGCTCAATGCAAATTGTGGGGACAACCTTTATTTGCAACGCCAAATTCGCACTAATTCAGTTTTGACGACTATAACAAATCAAAACACAAGAAAGAAACGCAATAATTTGAAAACTGTTATTAAATGTTGCATATTTACTTTTTTTCTTGGTTTTATTTCATTTTGTTTACTAAAAATTCTAACGGGGGACACATGCTTTTGTATGGAAGGAGTCAGAGGGAGAAACAAAACACCATTCTGAATAAACAAAAAAAAAACATACAAATTTGAGAATTACGTTTTTTTGTTACATATTCCTCGCTGATCACTCTGACATTTTTGTTTTTGTGTTTTTTTAAAGTAAGGGGGCACACAAATTGCGTTTTTTTTTAAATCGACCCACATACCTTTGAAGTAAATAAAATAATTTGTTGTGTGTAATAAATTTTTGTTATTATTAGTTTTAAAGTTATGATGTTTCCAACTTTTATATTGTTATACCTATATGCCTTCTTTGGTCGCACATTATTAGTAGGACATCTGAAAAATTATTCCAGATCAAATTTAAGACAGCAAATCCCACTGTTAATTATTGCTGTCTCTTTTGATCTAACTGATACGTACATATGTACATGTAAAACTTCCAATGTCTTAACTTATTTTCATACATCAAAGTTAAGATATCTTGTAAATAAATACGTTTAATAACCTTACTGAGGTAGTAAAACTTAATCGCTTAATTACTTCAATGAATTGAAATATATGCGCTAAAAATCGAAAAAAATATGCACTTAATTTTTTTTAACACATTCATTAGTAATAAAAATAATACATTAAAATAACAAGAAAATTAAAAATATAAAAAAAACGTAAAAATTCAGTATCATAAACGCATGGTACAATAACGACAAAAGTACAAGTTAAATTAAAATAAAACACAAAAATGCACTAATCGGCATAAGTATTTTGACGAAATAAAAATCGTGCATTTTTACGTTTGATTTTTAAATGGCTTTGTTAAAAATTCTTGTTTATTTGTTTTTCTTTTTATTTATAAATTATAGTTAGGTTAGGTTCCATTGGCAGCCGTGATCAAGCACAGCTGACGTGGGCCCATTAATTAGTTCCCGTTGTGCTACTATGTCACACCGTCTCCCATGGGTCGTATGTTATCTATCTGCTAATGTTCCCACGCAGCCACCCAGTCGATTCAATAAAGGAGTGGATCCTGTTTCGTTCAATATAAGATAGACAAGTTTTGTCCTCAAGGGCTCTTCGACCAAACATTTCAAGTCTTATATCTCCGAATGTCGGACAATTACAGAGATGATGTTCCGTTGACTCTTCCTTCCTCGTCGCCGCAACTTCTACATAAGTCATTACAAGGGAGCCCCAGCCTCTGGGCGTTCCTCCCAATGGGCCAGTGACCAGTTATAACCGCAATTAGGCTTCTTAGGTGATGTCTGGACATCTGCAATGCTCGCTGTGTCCTTTTTCATCTATGATAGGCCAGATTTTCTTAATAATGTGAAACTTGTGCGCTGTAAGTTGCTTACTCCTTGGGAGTGAAGCACCTACATTATCTGTTGAACCGTCTCGATTCAAGGTGGTACCTGCGTACGCCAACGAATCCGCCATGCAGTTTCCCTGTAAGTTCCCGTATTCGGGGACTCAATTAAGGGTGACCAATGAATGACTCGCTATCTCCTCCAGAGACATCCGGCATTCTCGGACAATTCTCGATGTGATGAACACATTCTCTAGGGATCTTATTGCCGTCTTGCTATCGGTAATAATGTGAATATCCCTTCCAAATATTTCATCATACCGGATGCGTCTCACGGCTGTGTGGATGACCATTATCTTGGCCTGGATGACACTGCAGTGGTCCGGCAGCCTTATAGGAGCCAGTTTAGCTGCTCGGAGTATATGTCAGAACCGACACCATACAGTGTTTTTGACCCGTCCGTGAATATTCGAATCGCATTCGCGGGAATTTGTAGGTCATCATAGTGGACCACGTTATCCAAAATGCTTACCGAGAAGTCAGAATCAATGATTGGCTCGGGTGTGACATAATCAACATACATGTGACAATTAATTTCGTTCAGAATATTAGCATGTCCGATATTGTAATCCCTCCATGCTCCGGTGGCCCTTAGTCTTACCGCCGCGTTCGCAGCTAACCTTTTCGCCAAAATGTCTGGTGGTAACTAGTTTAAAATCGTAAACAATGCCTAAGAGGGGGTTGTTCTAATGGCACCTGTTACTTCTATCGCCACCATTTTCATTGTACGTTCAAACCTAGTTTGATGACCCTTTACCTTGAGCGCCGGCCACCAAACAGCTGCCTCGTATAATAGAATGGGTATAATGACACATTCGTATAACCAGTATACATTCCTCGGGTCAATTCCCCAGTTAAGCCAATGGCCATTTTGCAGCAATATAATGCAATTGCCGCCTTATTAGTCCTGGAAATGGTGTTCATCCTCTAGTTCAGTTTGAGGTCCAATATTAGCCCGAGATACTTGGCGATGTCAGACAGTTCCAGTGAGACCCCCTTTATCCTCGTAATGATGCAAAACAGTGGCTATTAATTCATATTCGTACTCGTATCTACAAAATTGCTTTTTATAAATGAATAATTGAACGATGGTTTCTCTTTTATTTAACAAAATAAACAGAGTTCAAAAATTATTTAGTAAAAGTGCAATTTAGATGCGGCCGAGAAGATAACAAAGTAATTTATCAAAGTACTCAAAATGAAGAGAGTAATAAAAAGTCATCTCATTTTAAGGAGAGTGACTCAAAAATTGTCTTTTTGAAATTGAGTGCTTTTTCAAGAAGTGCTACCAAGTTAAATTATATTTAGAACCTAACATAATGAGCATCAGCGTTGCCAGAAAGAAGATTTTATTATATTTTTGATGATTTTTTTACCAAAATATGATTTTCCTCAAATAGAAAATCATTTGATAAAAACTCATAAGTTGTTTCCAAAGACAGGCGATTGATTTTAAAGTAAAATTTTTAAACTACTAAAAAACTGAGCGCTTTTCATATACATTTTACAACACAGTCAATCGCCTGTCAATTGGAAACAGCACATAATGAGAAAAATCTTATCATCAAGCTTACTGCGATGTTCTTTTGTTTCTCAAGATTAACACTTTGATTTTTAATTTTTTTTTTAAATGACTAGTTATTTTAAAATTTTAAGATGAAAATATGGAAATTTTTGTTAAAAAAAGACTACCTTAGAGGTTACTTGCAAAGTAATAGGCTTGTAACAATGTATTTAAAAAAAACTGCAATTATAAGCGTTTTAAGGGAAAAAATCTAAGTGTGACGCTCAAGATATTTTGTGACGATCAAGAGATTTTGTTGCACGTAAACAAGAAATATGTAATGCCTAATTTAAAGTTTAACGAAAAAAAGTTTATTCTTTTACAAAAATTAAATAAAAAAAAAACAAAAATTCTTCAAAAAACAAAAATTTTCATACAAAACTAAACATACACATATTCTTTGATGTCTTTAACAAAAATGGAAAAAAGGAAGTGATTCTTGAAGAAACTTATACATATAGGTATGTAAATATTATACGCAAAACAATAACTTAACTTAACCCTCTGCGACTGATGTGGTAGTCTAGCAGACACCAACAAACACAAAATAGTACGTTGTACCGTTAGTTTCCAAACATATACTCTCGCGTTCTCTGTACCTTCTTATTATGTACTTATGCGTATGTTTTTATGTATAGATCGATTGATGTACGCACACATGCCAGTTTAAGCGAAAAAGTATCTGGGAGTCAACCACATCAATATTAATTTAATTTATAAATTTTCATTCCAATTCTTATTCTGAATCTGTATAAACTTTATGAAATGACAAGCGGCTTTGTTTTTCTCCTTCTCATTCAGTTTTAGCACTTTCGAATTAAGTTTGTGGCAGTTGCATAAATTTCCGGTCCCCCAGAGGTTTAAATTGCAAAAGCACGAGCGAGATCTGTAAATCAATTCACCTCTGGATTTTGTAATTATATGGTGAATATCGATTATACCTTTCTTTCTTCTTTCTTTAATATTCGTCATTACGCGCTCTATCGAGCTTTATTTTCTCTCGATATCTCAATATCTTTCAACCGCCGTTAATTTTGTTGTTTTACTCTTGTAAATTAAAAAATAAAATCAAAATTAAGCATTTTAAGCTATGAAGCAATATATATCAAAAGTGATGCTCATGAAATGTTTGCCTATTTTGGTTTTTTTTCGTATGCAATTTTTTTCTCAAATTCACAAATTGTAAAAAATGAGTTGAAACCATGTAAACAATGATTGTCAACTTCAATTTTTAACATTTAATATATTCACTTTAAAAAAAATTAGCGTGACGCTCATGAAATTGGCTCGCGGCCTTACCATGGTGTTCACAAAAACTACGCAAATGCACACTTTTTTTAATTGATTTTTGTACTTTCCTTACTTTATTTTAATGAACTAGTAATATTACTTGAATTATAAAAAAGTGACGCTCAATGCAAATTGTGGGGACAACCTTTATTTGCAACGCCAAATTCGCACTAATTCAGTTTTGACGACTATAACAAATCAAAACACAAGAAAGAAACGCAATAATTTGAAAACTGTTATTAAATGTTGCATATTTACTTTTTTTCTTGGTTTTATTTCATTTTGTTTACTAAAAATTCTAACGGGGGACACATGCTTTTGTATGGAAGGAGTCAGAGGGAGAAACAAAACACCATTCTGAATAAACAAAAAAAAAACATACAAATTTGAGAATTACGTTTTTTTGTTACATATTCCTCGCTGATCACTCTGACATTTTTGTTTTTGTGTTTTTTTAAAGTAAGGGGGCACACAAATTGCGTTTTTTTTTAAATCGACCCACATACCTTTGAAGTAAATAAAATAATTTGTTGTGTGTAATAAATTTTTGTTATTATTAGTTTTAAAGTTATGATGTTTCCAACTTTTATATTGTTATACCTATATGCCTTCTTTGGTCGCACATTATTAGTAGGACATCTGAAAAATTATTCCAGATCAAATTTAAGACAGCAAATCCCACTGTTAATTATTGCTGTCTCTTTTGATCTAACTGATACGTACATATGTACATGTAAAACTTCCAATGTCTTAACTTATTTTCATACATCAAAGTTAAGATATCTTGTAAATAAATACGTTTAATAACCTTACTGAGGTAGTAAAACTTAATCGCTTAATTACTTCAATGAATTGAAATATATGCGCTAAAAATCGAAAAAAATATGCACTTAATTTTTTTTAACACATTCATTAGTAATAAAAATAATACATTAAAATAACAAGAAAATTAAAAATATAAAAAAAACGTAAAAATTCAGTATCATAAACGCATGGTACAATAACGACAAAAGTACAAGTTAAATTAAAATAAAACACAAAAATGCACTAATCGGCATAAGTATTTTGACGAAATAAAAATCGTGCATTTTTACGTTTGATTTTTAAATGGCTTTGTTAAAAATTCTTGTTTATTTGTTTTTCTTTTTATTTATAAATTATAGTTAGGTTAGGTTCCATTGGCAGCCGTGATCAAGCACAGCTGACGTGGGCCCATTAATTAGTTCCCGTTGTGCTACTATGTCACACCGTCTCCCATGGGTCGTATGTTATCTATCTGCTAATGTTCCCACGCAGCCACCCAGTCGATTCAATAAAGGAGTGGATCCTGTTTCGTTCAATATAAGATAGACAAGTTTTGTCCTCAAGGGCTCTTCGACCAAACATTTCAAGTCTTATATCTCCGAATGTCGGACAATTACAGAGATGATGTTCCGTTGACTCTTCCTTCCTCGTCGCCGCAACTTCTACATAAGTCATTACAAGGGAGCCCCAGCCTCTGGGCGTTCCTCCCAATGGGCCAGTGACCAGTTATAACCGCAATTAGGCTTCTTAGGTGATGTCTGGACATCTGCAATGCTCGCTGTGTCCTTTTTCATCTATGATAGGCCAGATTTTCTTAATAATGTGAAACTTGTGCGCTGTAAGTTGCTTACTCCTTGGGAGTGAAGCACCTACATTATCTGTTGAACCGTCTCGATTCAAGGTGGTACCTGCGTACGCCAACGAATCCGCCATGCAGTTTCCCTGTAAGTTCCCGTATTCGGGGACTCAATTAAGGGTGACCAATGAATGACTCGCTATCTCCTCCAGAGACATCCGGCATTCTCGGACAATTCTCGATGTGATGAACACATTCTCTAGGGATCTTATTGCCGTCTTGCTATCGGTAATAATGTGAATATCCCTTCCAAATATTTCATCATACCGGATGCGTCTCACGGCTGTGTGGATGACCATTATCTTGGCCTGGATGACACTGCAGTGGTCCGGCAGCCTTATAGGAGCCAGTTTAGCTGCTCGGAGTATATGTCAGAACCGACACCATACAGTGTTTTTGACCCGTCCGTGAATATTCGAATCGCATTCGCGGGAATTTGTAGGTCATCATAGTGGACCACGTTATCCAAAATGCTTACCGAGAAGTCAGAATCAATGATTGGCTCGGGTGTGACATAATCAACATACATGTGACAATTAATTTCGTTCAGAATATTAGCATGTCCGATATTGTAATCCCTCCATGCTCCGGTGGCCCTTAGTCTTACCGCCGCGTTCGCAGCTAACCTTTTCGCCAAAATGTCTGGTGGTAACTAGTTTAAAATCGTAAACAATGCCTAAGAGGGGGTTGTTCTAATGGCACCTGTTACTTCTATCGCCACCATTTTCATTGTACGTTCAAACCTAGTTTGATGACCCTTTACCTTGAGCGCCGGCCACCAAACAGCTGCCTCGTATAATAGAATGGGTATAATGACACATTCGTATAACCAGTATACATTCCTCGGGTCAATTCCCCAGTTAAGCCAATGGCCATTTTGCAGCAATATAATGCAATTGCCGCCTTATTAGTCCTGGAAATGGTGTTCATCCTCTAGTTCAGTTTGAGGTCCAATATTAGCCCGAGATACTTGGCGATGTCAGACAGTTCCAGTGAGACCCCCTTTATCCTCGTAATGATGCAAAACAGTGGCTATTAATTCATATTCGTACTCGTATCTACAAAATTGCTTTTTATAAATGAATAATTGAACGATGGTTTCTCTTTTATTTAACAAAATAAACAGAGTTCAAAAATTATTTAGTAAAAGTGCAATTTAGATGCGGCCGAGAAGATAACAAAGTAATTTATCAAAGTACTCAAAATGAAGAGAGTAATAAAAAGTCATCTCATTTTAAGGAGAGTGACTCAAAAATTGTCTTTTTGAAATTGAGTGCTTTTTCAAGAAGTGCTACCAAGTTAAATTATATTTAGAACCTAACATAATGAGCATCAGCGTTGCCAGAAAGAAGATTTTATTATATTTTTGATGATTTTTTTACCAAAATATGATTTTCCTCAAATAGAAAATCATTTGATAAAAACTCATAAGTTGTTTCCAAAGACAGGCGATTGATTTTAAAGTAAAATTTTTAAACTACTAAAAAACTGAGCGCTTTTCATATACATTTTACAACACAGTCAATCGCCTGTCAATTGGAAACAGCACATAATGAGAAAAATCTTATCATATAAAAGCAAAATGTATTGAGTAAGTGAGAATACGAATACAAAATATGACAATGCTTTTTTTTCTTAACCATTTTAGAAAATTAGTACCGGTTCACAAGCGTCAAGTTTGATTCGTCAAGTCTTGAGTTATAAGGAGAAAGGGGAAAAGAAATGGCATTCTCTCTTTCCTTCTCTCCTAAATGATCAAGACTTGAAGAGTCAAACTTGACCTGTGTGAACCGGCACTTATATATTCTCATCACACCAGAGGTGTGTTTGAACTAAGTATATTGAAGGTGGTAGAATTTTTATACAATTACAAAAACAACTAAAATCAACTTAGGAAATTTTCATGTTGTTTTTGTAAAAATTGCAAAACTGTAACCTTTTTTGTTATTATTTTTGATTTTACTTATACCATCCGTGTAAACATAAAATATACTTACAACAGACTCTTGTTTTTTTCTTTTAAGCACGGAGAGAATTTCATATTATTTTGATTTTACAAAGTCGTAATACAATGTATTACCGTGTAAACTAGCCTTTAACATGACTCTGCATTCCGAAAGTGCTGAAGACACTGTCACTACACCTAGTAAAAGTTCTGATAAGTCTACAAGAACTGACCTTTGGAGTGTTTGTAAAAATGTTATAAGAAAGAAGAAGTCTAAAGACACCTTCGATTTTCTAGAGGCATTTCCACTTGTTTACTGACGGGATGAAATGTTATACCCAAAATTTAAGAACATTGTGCAGAAATGAGTTCTGTCGCATCTGAGATATAAAAACAAAATTCTTATTACTATTAACTTTAAATAATAATCTCTTACACTTTTCTTGTTTAAAAGTAAATACATGACAAAACCTGGGCGGGACACCTCCCATACAAAGACAAAGCTTTTACAGTATATCAGGGGTGTGCTGGAAATCGCAAACGTAAAACGCAAGAATTTTAAAAGTCGTTTTTAAATAAGATTTTTGTAATAAAAGAATTTTATGACAAATATTTAACAAATATTTGTCATATAAAACAGGATTTTAAACCAAAAATTATAAGAATTAGGTTTTAAGTTTATTAAAAACAACTTCCAAATTCTGTTAATTCTTGTTAAAAGCCGAAATACTCTCCCATACACCGAAAACAAGAAGAAGATATTATTCTCTATAAAATGGCTAAAGTTGCCATATCTATTCACAATATTTTGCTATTTTAACTTGGCCGCACCTAAATTTAGTTCTGTTCAGCAAGAAATACTCAATTTTAATGAGGATAAGGGCTAAAAAATCAGAGAAAGTTAAACTCTCTTTTTGGTTTAAAACGTGTTTAAACCAAGAAATCTATTAATCACCAAACATATAAACCATCTTTAAACGAATAAAATTGGGCGTTTAAACAACCAATACAGTTCATATGAATTTGCTAAGATTTATCGTAGTGCTGCCACATGTTATTATTTAACAACATATAATACATGGGACACTGATTTATAGCTGTTGAGTTTAAACTGCATATAAATTTGAGTTTAGTTCAACTAAACCAGCGTTTAAACCATCAGTGATTTATTAGCCATAAGAGAGACATATTCTGTTACTATCTTTATTTTGAGTGAAAAAAGATTTACTTTGTTAACTACTTTGTTATGTTCACGGAGATAATTTAGATGATGAATTAATTGCTGATAAAAAAGTATTCATATAACGAGTTTTATTTTATTTGTTTTGATCATTTACACATCACTAGTTCATTTGTACAATTAATTATTTTTTGAGCTTTAATTTGTGAAATTGAAAAATATACCCTACAAGAAATTAATGAGCGAGTAGTCACATTTTTCATATTGGTGTTAGGATAATGATAGAAACAAATGACCGAATGTGACCGAAAACTTTATTTCGGTCATTTCTTTCTATCATTTCTTAACACCAAAATGAAAAATGTGACTACTCGCTCATTAATTTCTTGTAGGGTATTTATAATATACATACAAACTTACATATTTTGAAAACAGCAAAAGGCAAATATATTATTTTAAAATAGGTTTAAACAAGGGTCGAACCAAAATTTACACAAGGTTTAAAATAGGATTTTTAAGGTAATATTCTTTTATGAATACAATTTTAACGATTTTTGCTTAAAACAGATTTGAAATGATGTTTAAAATGTTTATGAATACGGCTGTAAGAAAATATTAACTAAATACAGGTAACCCTCCTACAAGACGGCTTCCTACAAAACGATTTCGATATTACACGAAAAAATATTTGCGGAAATCTCCTCATCTACAACACGTTTTCATTCTAACACGATAAAATGGAATTGCAACTTATCATGATTGAGTTAAAATTGTAACTAAAATTGTACCAAAATAGTACAAAAGTACTAATTTTTGCATCCCTGTTATGATTTAGTTAGATTAGAATAAAAATGTAACTCTTGTTTATTTTTGTCTATGTATTTTTTTGTATGTATGTACATATTTCTAATAAAAACAATGAATTTAAAGAAAATATTATATTAAAAAAAATTTATATTTTACACTGTCTCCAAGCCTCATATTACACGTTTTCCTACAACACGGCGTTTTCTAGGAACCTATCTACCGTGTTGTAGGAGGGTTACCTGTAATTTGCTTTATTATTTTAACTTTTCGTGTTAAGTTGAAAAGGTCTGCGCAAGAAGCCTGATGATCATTGTTTATGTTCTTTTAGTTGTCAAAAGTTATTTATATTTTGCTTACATGTGCATGTATACGTTTGCTTACGTTTATGGTAGCCACACAGACACGTTTTTTCCTTTTGCTTTGTACATGTGTAGTAAATTTTTGACAACTAAAAAGAATCGTTTTTTGTTTTTGTACAAGTAAGCAGACCTAATAGATGGGCCTTGGTATACTTTTGAACAAAAATTTCATTGATTTTTAATATTTTCTAATCTTTCTTCTTTATTGTTACATTCACTGGAACTTTTTTCCCTTCGAGGTGAATGGAAATTTCATGGGAACAAAAATTCCACTTGTTATTCACGATAGGGGTGAATATTTTGAAAATTGCCTACATTTGCCTACATTTGCCTTAAAATAAAAAATCTGTCCTCTTATTCCCTTCGCTTGAAAATTTTCGAAAAAATCCCTACAAAAAGGGAAAATTCCCTACTGCTGGCATCAATGATATACATACATACATACATACATATGCATATGTGTATGATATATTTTATTAATCATATATGTATATACACGTGTTTATTTATTATAGGTACATATTATATTTATTGATTTCAACTTAAAATATTATCATTACAATAACAATACTAGCTTAAATCAGTGAAGCGCCAAATACACTTGTCAAATGCTTGTCATACTAGCAAATTTACTCGGATACGGGTGTTGGATGTAATGTTAACCATCATATCTTAATTTTTTTGATTTTCCATTCAGCATCGGCGGTGTCACACATAGATGCACATCTTCACTAACACTGTGTGTAATTTTTTAAGTCATGGAATAATAACCATATACGGATAAAAAATCTCCATAAAGGAGCAAAAAAAAAATAGTCTCCCAGTTTTGCCCTAATGCCCGTAATTTCAACAAATAGATATCTAGCTGTGTATATGTAGGTTAGGTTAGGTTGAAAGGCTGGTGTGAAGTCTCCTTCACACCCTCACCCAGAGACCAGTATGGTCCATTGTGACGCCTTAATTAGAGAAAGATATGTAAAGAAGGAAAATAGGTGAAATAAAACAGCGAAAGCACAAGTCAGAAAAGAAAGATGGATAGAAAAGAATGTTTCGGACCAGCCCCGAAAGAAATCCTGACCAACCAAATTCGACCTACGTGTGGCCAGCACGTATATGTATCTAAGTATGATTTTCATAATTTTAAAACGTATTTCTTACCTATGGGTTAAAGTGTAATGTATTTTACAACACCGATTTTCGTTAGTTAATTTACGTAGCTAAAATTAACGGTTAAATTACTAAAATAGTGGTACCGGATAGGTAAAGATAACTGTTAGGTACGAACACGACTAGATATCTGTTTGTAGAAATTACGGGCATAAAAAAATGTGAACATATAAAAAACCTTCATCTTCCAGATCAAAATCGCAAAAAACTTTAAAAATTCGATTTGTTTTACATTTTTCCCCCTGTATAGGTCTATACATAGGTAGCAAACCGTTCAAAATTCACTTCCAGCTAGCCTACCGGGGCTGGATATAGAGTTAGTTATATTTCTGGAGTCTGGATATAGTGTCAGTTATATTCTCTTTTCCAGCATAATATATTACCTAAAATGTAAAAGTCCGCAATCTAAGTAACCACCTTTAGATTCTAGTCGAAGGCCCCGTAGTCGATTTGATTATCATACAGGGTGGCGCAGAATGAGCTATATGGTTTTAATTTTAAATGTAAAACCGTTTGTGACGTGTTTTTTATTATTGTTCCTCTTTACATACCCTGAAGATGAGATCCAGTGGATTTCGAAATATTGGAAACATTTTTTAAATAAATAAAAAAATAAAAAAACTGACCTTGAGCTTAACTAATTATTTCACATTAAAATTACAACAAAAGGTCGAACAAATCACATATTGAATGGGTATTTAACTTTTTTATTTATGCGATTATTATAATTTTTTTTTTAATATTTTCCATTCATTTTCGCAAAAATTTCGTGTGTAATTATTTTTGGTCGAGTTTACAGTTATTTTTAAGTAAATCTCTAAGTCTTCTTCTCAAAATGCTGGAAAAAAAATAATAATTAAAAGTTATAAAGAATTCAAACCATATAGCTCATACTGCGCTACCCTGTATTGCAAACACCCAAGACAATAATTTCAATCATATTCATTAATCGGGTTTAATTATCCTTTTTGTTGTTCGATTGTATATTTACTCATAATTATTTTCACACAAAAAAAAACTAATAAGTAAAAAAATATAAGTAATTAAAACCATGTAGCTCATTCTGCGCCACCCTGTATAAAACAGTACAGTAGAATTTAAGTAACAATGTCACTGTTGCCACACATATTAAAGTTTTAATGTTGTATTTTGGTTTTAATTAAATAACATATATTTTTAAGGCGCTCTAATCTCCATGCAGATGATTATCAAGGTGCTACAGTGCCATTCCATAACACAATTCTTAATGATTCAACACCCACCGAAGATTTTATGCAGATGAACGTCATGTCAGAATATGAATATATCGGCTATAATAACAATAATACACATCGTTTCGAAAATACTATAGAAGCGAAAGTGGAAATGGGTGATACGTTACAAGCAATAGCATTACGGTTTCATTGTACAGTAGCCGATATTAGAAGACTAAATAAAATTGATAAGGACAACGAAATTCATGCTCGAAAAGTTGTTAAAATACCAGTTACAGTTCACAATGTGCTCTTGGATAATTTGCCAACCGTACATAAAAGTGGGAACAACAGTCCTAAACCCGAACAAAAAACAGGTGGCAATAATAGTCGTGACAGTAATAGTGGTTTAAGCAGTATCATTAGAAATCCCCTCGAAGATGCCGAAGCTATGTTAAGCGAAAAACTTATGGTGGCTTCTGTGAATTCATCAGGTATAGATCAGCCATATTTCAGCGAAGCCTCGCTAGCGAAGGAAAGTATTAATAGAATCGTTCAAAATTCTAAACTGAAAACTTGTACCGGACATATATACAAGGATAATGGTAGTGTATACATATAATTAATTTTTTTTAATTAAAGCCGATATGTTTTATAGATCTCGATGATATCTCAAGACCTCTTATAACCGATATTTTGGATGACTCAACGAATGTACCTCAATTGCATCGTATACGTGGTCCATCAATGCGTGCAATGGACTGGTCGGGTTCTGACTGTGATATGTCATGGATTTGTCTATTTGTTGTCATATTAGCACTTTGTTTTGTAATTCCTCTTGTTTACGTATTCTATATAGCAGAACATGCACATCACAATACAACAGGATCAATTACAACGACACAACATTGACATATACATAAATACGTTTTCTTTCATTTTATTTTTTTTTTATATGTATTAGGTCAAAAAGCTGATACGAATAGTGTACAATTTTATAGAAGTGATAAATTTCGATACGAGTAATAAAAAACCAATAAATACAAAACCAGACTTATAATTATTATTAGGTCTGTTCAATACAAAAAATTATTGCTTATTATTAATAATTGAAGCACAGCCGCGAATAACGTTGTAAGTTACAAAATAATTATTTTTCAGGTGAGAAAAAAACGTTTGGAAAGGCAGGGGGCCTACTCTCTATTGCGATGCGAAAGAAAATGGTAGCAAATCAAGGCCTAATCAATAGGTCTGCTTACTTCTACAACAATACAACAACACAAAAAACAACAGGCATTTTGCTTGTGTAAAATTCCCCGCCGTTGTCAAAATCTTACTACTACATCCCTACAAATAATATTGGTCTGAGTTTCCACGCGGGTGGACAACTAAACTTTTTATATTCATCCAGAGATTAGCTTCCGCGAGAAAAAACGTTTCTTCGCTTCTCTCACAACCAAATTAGCACGATTCCTAGCTCTATTATACAACTCCCTGTTTGAGGCAGAGGGATTTCCCTTCCATTTGTTATAACATCGATTGCGCTCACGAATTGAGTTTTTAACAGTCGCATTAAACCACGGACATGAAGATTTCTTAACGTGAAAACTACGCAATGGTACATGTTGATTGTAAATATGTATGTTTGTAGTATTGTCGCTAGAAATACCTCCAATTTGATATCTACCGTAGAATGGCCTATATTTTGCAATTATTAATGATTTGGAGGAAAACTTTTATGAAAAGAAACACAAAATACATACATACATACGCCCTAATTCATATAACGCAATGCAAAAAATTACATTGGTAGAAAAAACAAAGTCAAAAATATTTTAACCCCTTTCAGACTCGTACAAATTTGACGAAGGCTAGTGTAATTTTTTTTACCTCAACAGTGTCACCCCTCAGGGTGTGCTACCGTTTCAAACACACCCTGAGTATTAAATATTTTTAACGCCACAAGATATGCAGTGTTTTATTTATATTTTAATTTTCAATGTCAGCTGCTTAGAGTTGCCACTTGATTATATTTTGTTGTATGTTGTATAAAAAAATTTTCTACATTTGAGGTGGCACATAGTTAAAGTCCGTTCAATTTAAAACATACTTTAATTTCGACTATAGTAGAAAATTAATTAAAAGAATGTTTTTATTTTTTTTTAAGAACTGACTTAAGCGTTTGACTTTGATTTTGGGCCATTACCTTAGAAAGTAAATTTCTTTAGGATCAAGCTAAAAAGTATTTACATAAGGGCAATTTATTCGCTTTGTTTTATATCAGATAGTCGGCGAATGTTGTATAGAAAATATACCGTTGGCGATTCTCTGTTATCTGGAAACATTAGTTCATTAATTTAATTTTTGAAATTTCCATCCCTACCGCAATATGTTTGAATTTTAAAATTGTATTTAACTTGTAGTTTTTAAGTTCTTATGTAATGCTATTAGAACTGAAAAATGTACAATTGCATTGGCTTATCATCCCTGATCAGTGTTGCCAGAACTTTTAGAGGTAAAATCAGCAAAAACCCATAATATTGCATCAAAAAATCTGAAAAATCTGCGTCAAGATTTTAAAAATCTTCAATAAATCTTCAAAACACATTTATTACATTTTAAATGTAGTTTATTAAGAAAAAGATATAACATTTTTTTTCAAAATGTTCTGGAATTTAAAAATAGTTCTCAAAAATATCCATAGGTGTTCCTGGAAATATAAGTTTTAAAAAGGAAATATTTTATTGAGCTCTTAACACAGAAAAGTTTAAAAAATTTGTTCGATTTTAACTCGAATGCGATTTTGAGACCATGGCTCATAATTTTTATATTTTTTTAAATCAAAAATGTCTATCCGAAAATCATTACTCAGGCTGAGTTGAGATTTTTCACGTCTATCTTATTTTAAACAACAAATAAAAAGTTAATTGCTTGACATGTTATTTAAACTTTTATTGAAAATTTACAAGATATCAAATATTGCAACTATTAAAAATATTTACATAATTTCTTCTAATAAATCTATGTATTTCCCCACGGTTCTTCCATCAATGGTTGATATATTTCGTTTATCAATGCAAAAATTGGAAATAGTACAAACAAAAGTGACAATGAAAAGAAGGTTTTTACCGAGCTAAAAAATCTACAATCTTAAACCTAAAATCCTCAAATCTGCATTTTAATAATTTTGGGGGTAAAATCTGCAAAATTCAGATAAATCTGCACTTCTGGCATCGCTGTCCCTGATGTGTATGCATTATTTTTTTTTGACAAGCTCACGATTTTTTACACAAACAAACAGCGTTACCGTTATGCGACTAAAGTCGCATTTTTGCCCCTTTTTGACTGCAGTGCCACTTTTCTGGCCCCATAGTTTTAAATCCCCTTTTGTATCATTTTGTAGTTTTTTGTGCCCCTTTTGCCCCTTTTTGAACCAACAATTTTTTATACTGGCAATATTATTTAACTTATGGACACCAGGGGGGCTACTCTCTATTGCGATGCGAAAGAAAATTGTAGCAAATCTAGCGATTGGTACTCTTTAATACGTCTGCGCATGTGTCTTTCGCATCTTTTAATTTTTTTCTTTTCTAAATCGCTACTTTATTTTATATAAATTTTTCAATTTCAAATATTTTTACACACTTTGGCATTTCACTATTGTAAATCCGCGCCATATTTAGATTTTATTGCCACTATTGCTTAATTTTTAGAACATTTTGCGAAAGTGATAGAGAGTACCAAGTTGGCATTTCGCTTCGAAATATGCACTAAAAACGCGTTTTATGCGCATTAAATATGCAGTAAAAACTTGAAAATATGCCCTAAAAATTGGTAAAAATATGCCCCAATAAAATCAAAAATTGCTAATTTGAAAACAAAATATTCCACAATTTAATAACAGTTCCAATTATTAAAAATAATCCTAAAATTATAATCGGTATATCCCAAACACAATAGTATTTAAAGAAGAATTTTCGAGATTTTACCCTATTTGGAACCGAATATTATCTAGATATTAACATCCATATTAGATCTTTTGTCTTAAAGAGACTTTAGGGACGGTAACTAAATTATAAATTATTTATTAATGTTAACATTTTAGAGGAAGTTAAAGCTATTTATAGATGAGAGCTTTGGGCAAATTTGAACCGATTCAAAAAGAATTTAATTTACAGTAAAATAATTTTGGGGCGAATTTAATCTAAATACCAAATAAATTAAATAGTTTATGGACACAAAGAGTATAATTTGGAAAGAAGTTTTTATTTCCATAGACTTCGTCCTTGATCAAATTGTCTGAAAGATTGCAAATTGAGCTTTGCACACAAGGTAAACATGGACAGACAACTAGCCAGTGGACAGAACGACATCGTTATATCACTTTAAAAAGTGATTCTGAGTCGATATGCTACAATATTGGTCCAGATTTCTGTTTTTAAAGTTGCTCCTTTTTTTCTCAGAATTCCCCTTTTTGTGACACTTTTGTTTTTGAAAATCCCCTTTTTTTGCTCCTTTTTGAAAATTTTGAACGGTAACGCTGACAAAATGACGCGTGTGAACAAATCAATATTTGAAATCAACCGCAAAAAATAATATTTTTTTGTGTTGAGCACGTGCTACTATTATTGTTTTGAAAACAACAACACGTGCGTGACAAACAATTACAATGCAAGCAAAAATATATCAGATTACATAACAAGTGCTACATTAATCATAAAAAATCAAGATACTAATAAAAATATGCAAAAAATCTTTTAATTTAGCATTTCAAATGTTTGAAAAATAATGCAAAAATTTTGTTATATGAATAAAATCTGTAAATTTGTGTGTTTATAAAATCTGATAACTGATTTCGAAAGCCATCAACCAGGGCTATTAAGACCACCATCTGTCACTTTCGACAAATTAAAAGTTGAGGGGGTATTCTATATTAAAGAAAAAAAATTCAAAAAATTTCAAAAAGTTGTTACATGAATAAAATCTGTAAATTTGTGTGTTTATAAAATCTGATAACTGATTTCGAAAGCCCTCAACCAGGGCTATTAAGACCACCAGCTGTCACTTTCGACAAATTAAAAGTTGAGGGGGTATTCTATATTAAAGAAAAAAAATTCAAAAAATTTCAAAAAGTTGTTACATGAATAAAATCTGTAAATTTGTGTGTTTATAAAATCTGATAACTGATTTCGAAAGCCCTCAACCAGGGCTATTAAGGCCACCAGCTGTCACATTCGACAAATTAAAAGTTTAGGGGGTATTCTATATTAAAGAAAAAAAATTCAAAAAATTTCCAAAAAGTTGTTACATGAATAAAATCTGTAAATTTGTGTGTTTATAAAATCTGATAACTGATTTTGAAAGCCCTCAACCAGGGCTATTAAGGCCACCAGCTGTCACTTTCGACAAATTAAAAGTTTAGGAGGTATTCTATATTAAAGAAAAAAATTTCCAAAAAGTTGTTACATGAATAAAATCTGTAAATTTGTGTGTTTATAAAATCTGATAACTGATTTCGAAAGCCTTCAACCAGGGCTATTAAGGCCACCAGCTGTCACATTCGACAAATTAAAAGTTTAGGGGGTATTCTATATTAAAGAAAAAAAATTCAAAAAATTTCCAAAAAGTTGTTACATAAATAAAATCTGTGTGTGTGTGTGTTTATAAAATCTGATAACTGATTTCGAAAGCCCTCAACCAGGGCTATTAAGGCCACCAGCTGTCCCTTTCGACAAATTAAAAGTTTAGGGGGTATTCTATATTAAAGAAAAAAAATTCAAAAAATTTCCAAAAAGTTGTTACATGAATAAAATCTGTAAACTTGTGTGTTTATAAAATCTGTGGTATTAACTTTCGGAATATATACAGTTTATACCGTGCAAAAGCCTGTGTTCCATGGGATAAATCAGCAAAGCATTTTACTGACCATTTTGGATGAACACAGATTTCTCAGGAATGGGACGGGCGATTTTTTGCACGAATCGCTCTTTTTGTCCGGAAAACTATTAACTTTCAGATTATATACAGTTTATACCGTGCAAAAGCCTGTGTTCCATGGGATAAATCAGCAAAGCATTTTACTGACCATTTTGGATGAACCCAGATTTCTCAGGAACGGGACGGACGATTTTTTGCACGAATCGCTCTTTTTGTCCGGAAAACTATTAACTTTCAGAATATATTCAGTTTATACCGTGCAAAAGCCTGTGTTCCATGGGATAAATTAGCAAAACTTTTTACTGACCAATTTGGATGAACCCAAATATATCGGGAACAGACCGAACGATTTTTTGCACGTATCGCTCATTGTGTTCCTAAAAGTTTATTTTTTAATTTGTGTTAAATATTTTTTGTATTTTTATTAAAAATATTAGTTATTTTTACTTCCCCTTTTTAAATTCCTAAATTCGAAGCTAACTTTTTGTTCTTATTGCTTACTGTATTTTTAAAAATTACATACCTAATATTTATGACTATTTATTTAATTTATTGATAAAAATTAATTTATTTAATATAATTTTCTTTATAATATTCATTTAATATGAAATAAAAATGTTATGTTAATAAATGTTAACGTTAAAAATGGATTTTTTTCAAAATGTATCTTTTTGGGAAAAATGTATCTTTTCGGAAACTAAAATGTATCTTTCTCGAAATTTCGCTGGCAACACTGGTTACAATACGTAAAATTGAACAATTTTAGTACAAGTGTATGAGCCGCTCAAGGCCCATTGAAAAGGTCTGCGCAAGAAGCCTGATGATCATTGTTTATGTTCTTTTTAGTTGTCAAAAGTTGTTTACATGTGCATGTATACGTTTATAGTATGCCACACATACTCGTTTTTTGTTTTTGTACAAGTAAGCAGACCTGATAGATGGGCCTTGGACCCGCTTTAAAAGTATCGAATTCGATAGTCGTAAAAGTATACATATATATATCAGGGATGATAAAGTCAGTACAATTGTACTTTTTTCA
Source organism: Pollenia labialis (assembly GCA_949318255.1). NCBI lineage: Eukaryota > Metazoa > Arthropoda > Insecta > Diptera > Polleniidae > Pollenia > Pollenia labialis. The sequence continues at coordinate 614,786 of OX439143.1, read as the reverse complement.
GTACTACTAGCATTGCAAAAGTACTAAGGTACTCCATTGACATGTTAAATACAATTAAAAATTTTAAACATTTAACATTGAAGTATTTTGGTGTAGGGTTGGAGAATTGAAACATAAAATTAATGAATTGTTTCCAGATATCTGATAAATTGTCAAAGGTATATTATCATTTATACTACATTCGTCGGTGAATGTGAAACATATTTTTTCACACCATAAATTAATAAAAACAAAGCAAAGAAATCTCCTTTATGTAAATACTGTATCGAATTTATTTCAGACTAAATATTTACTACAGTCTAATGAATCTTGTTGCTATTAAATTAACGAAAAACTTATCTTGGCTTTAATTTATTAAGTTTTATGTCTCGAACAAAAAAAATTATATGTTTAATAAGCCTTTTCTAATTTAAAGTAACGTTATGTAGAAATTTATCAAAAATCTAATTTGCTACATCAATCGGACTTTGATCTCCTTGAAAAATAATAAAATGAATATTTTGTTCGTTATTTTATTATAGCTGGGTCCAAATTACGGCATCTAAGTTGTAATTTCGATCGATATCGAATTCCGAAAGTTGGGCTCTGATAGGAAATATACGAATACTTTTATATGGGATTCAGATAAAGACTGTAGCTTGATATATTAATATACAATCAATCGCGGTAAAAGGGTTTTAAGCGGGATACCAAATCCAAAAGAAACTTACTTTCTAAAACAATATTTTTTGGACTTGTTAAACATATTTGTACCCTTTTCCACTATCATCTTTAAAAAAAATAAGCTAAAAATTCTTCGTCAAAAATGTGAATTTTAATGTATGTTTATATGTATATGTAATATTAGAACAATTAAAAAATATATTTGTGATATAGTACAATTAGTGCCTAAAATGTACAATTTTTTACTAATTAAGTACAATTTTGAAAATGTCATTTATCATCCCTGATTGAAATATGTGTATGATAAATATCGGCGATATTTATACCGATAATTTTAAAATATCGATATTTATTACCCATCGTTATGTTGTATAAATTTTTTCCAAGACGAATTCATATATCTTTGCATGGTAATAAGTTGTTTATATTTTGGTTAAAGGAAGAAACGGGAGAAATTTCAGTAAACAATGAGGTGTTATTATGAAGAACTTGGTGTTGAACGAGTTGCAAATGAAAGTGAAATTAAATCTGCCTACCGAAAATTAGCACTTAAATGGCATCCAGATAAAAATCCTAATTGTGTTGGCGAAGCCAAAGAGCGTTTCCAACTTATACAACAGGCGTATGAAGTTCTATCAGATTCTCAAGAAAGGGCATGGTACGATAATCACAGGGAACAAATATTAAGAGGAAAAAATTCTGATTATGAAGATAATTGCTTGGATGTGTTCCAATATTTTACTGTGTCATGTTTTAAAGGTTACGGTGATGATGCAAATGGATTTTATGCAGTATACAACGAAGTATTTAAAAAATTAGCTGTCGAAGATTCCGAGTTTATGCAAGATGAGGAGGAATTGCAAAATATACCAATGTTCGGGGATTCAAAGAGTAGTTATGAAGAGGTTGTTGGTCCATTCTATGCATACTGGGGTGCTTATTGTACAAAACGTACGTATACCTGGTTGTGCCCATATGACATCAAAGAAGTAAAGGATCGTAAAATTTTGCGTGAAATTGAAAAGAAGATGAAAAAAATAGTACAAAAAGCAAAAAAAGAACGCAATGAAGAGGTAATTCAAATATATGAAATGAATTAGTAGGTATGTATGTACTCTATAAAAGATACGTTTAATCAATTATGATTTTAGGTTCGGAATTTAGTTGCATTCATTCGCAAACGAGATAAGCGAGTTCAAGCCTTTAAAAAGATATTGGAAGAGCATGCTGCCCTAAATAGGCAAAAGCAGGAACAAAAACGTTTAGAACAAATAAAACGTCGTCACCAGGAATTAGAGGAAATGAAACAGAACAGTAAGCCTGCAAATTCAAATGATGATTATGAAGAGCAACTGAAACAGTTGGAACAACAATATAGCAGTGATGATGAATATTTTGAAAACCCAGAAGAATGTGTATATTTGAACGAAGGAAATAAAATTGCGCAAGAGGATCTTGAAGATGAGGATTATATTGATGACTTGTACTGTGTAGCTTGCAATAAAGAATTCAAAACTAAAAAATCTTATGCCAACCATGAGTTAAGTAGAAAACATCGTGATAACATAGAAAAACTTAAGGTTGAAATGATGGCTGAAGAAGATTTTTACGACGAAGGCGAAAATTTTGAAAAACTGGAAGAATATGAAACAGAAACGTTAGAACTAGAAAGTAAGGTAAATTCCTCAGAAAATAATGAAGCACATCAAACAATTGCCTCAAAAAGTAAACCAAGCAAGTCAAAAAACAAAAATGACTCTAAAAAGATTAGGCAATCAATCCTGCTGAATTCAGATGAAGATAATTACGGGAACTTAGAAAAAGTTGTTGAAAATATTGATACCTTAGATATCATTAAAAATATAGATGACTGGGATACAACAAATAGAAAATCAGACAAAGAAGATTTTTACGACGAAGGCGAAAATTTTGAAAAACTGGAAAAATATGTAACAGAAACGTTAGAACTAGAAAGTGAAGTAAATTGTTCAGAAAATAATGAAGCCCATCAAACAATTGCCTCAAAAAATAAAACAAGCAAATCGAAGAACAAAAAATACTCTAAAAAGAATAGGCAATCAATCCTGTTGAATCCAGATGAAGATAATAACGGGAATTTGGAAAAAGTTGAAAATATTGATAACTTAGGCAACATTAAAAATAAAGATGATTGGGATACAACAAATAGAAAATCATCTAAAAAATCAACTAATAAAAATAAAATTATAAAAAACAAATCAATTTTATTAGAACAACAGACAATGAAAACGCAAACCGAGCCCATTCTTAAAACTGATAGCAAAACAAGTAGTAGTTTAGAATCCGAACCAACTCATCATATTTGTGCCACTTGTAAAGCTAACTTCGAATCTAAAAATAAGCTATTTTCACACCTCAAGTTGACAAATCATGGTGTTTTTATTTCTAAGACAAAACTTGCAAATGATGAGAATACGAAATCAAAAAAGACAAAAGGTAAAAGGAAGTAATCTGATTTTAATATAAAAAAATCGATAAAAGTATAGTTTGGTTAAACTGAGTAGAAAAACGTGTTTTAAGTAAACTGTAAATTTATTTATACAAAATAAAAGAAACATTTAAAAGCTTTAACATGAATAATTAATGTTATATTATGTTGTTACTGATGTTTATTGTTATTAGATTTTATGGATAAAAATTGATTGAAAACTGATTCAAAGCCAACCTTCTAAAATATTCTCAAAATATTATTAAGTTATCCTGCGCTTTGCGGACAAGTTATACATAGACAGCCTGCCAGGCGAACGGACGTCGTTAGATTGATTCTCAAAGTTGAAAGGTATACTAAAACTGGGTATAGAAACACTATTTTTATGTGTTATAAACGTCAGCACAAATTTTTCCGCAATAAACGGACTTGTAAACATTCCTATATGGGTAATTCCAAAGTGTTGAACGTGACAGTCGTACGGATCGAAAATGCAATAACATTTTAAGCAACAAATATTTTTCCGTTCTTTTACCCCTTAAATTAAAGCACTAAGAGGACATTGTTATCTATGCTAAAGTTTATGAATGGCGCGATTCTAGGTCAAAGATATTGGCAAAAGAAGTAGCGGTTCGAACGTGAAAAAAATAGAAGTAGTTTTTGTGGCCATGTATAAAAAGCCGTAATGGAACAATCTTTTAGTCAAAAAACTTTCAGAATTTTACGTAGCAATGTAACATTAAAATGTCTTTGGTTTGATTTCAAAATCTTCTGTATTTTTTTTAACCAAAATCTGGGTCGATACGCGACATTTCGAACGTGAAATTTTTTCCATAATAATTTAAATAATGATTAAAACAAAATAAAAATTTACCGGTTATCCGAATAACATTTTTCTCTTCGAACTCTTCCTTAGATTACAGACCATGTAAGAAAATTTTTTTGGAATAATTTTATTCAAATATCACCTCTTTTAAGGAAGATAATATTAAAGAAAACATACAATAAAACATTCTCACAAATAAGAAATTACGTTTGCACAACTTTGCAGTCTGATTGTTCATCTAATTGAACAAATTTATGGGTAAATTAATAAAATTAGTAAAATCTAAATATTTCGCTACAACAATATCGTAAAATAATCAGCTTTTAATAACTTTTAAATTTTCGGTCACGGTGGACCTTTTGACGGAAATGCCCATATATATACATATATGTATATGAATGAATGTAACTTATATGTAGGTGTTCAAAAAAATTAAAGTGAATTCTTAAGTCAATGAATGGGATTAATTTGGAAACTGAATACAATGCTAAAAAATCACTTTAGTTTTTGTAAAAAATTTTAAATGTTGTTTTCAAAAAGGTATAAAACCCCAAAAACGGTTAAGAACTAGCCCAGTTAAAAAAATTCGCCAGACCACTAGCGTGCTGTGCAAATTATTAATTGACTGAAAAATTTTAGCACACACCTTAAACATTTTTGAAATTGATTTCTGCAATATAATTTTTTTTTATCAGAAGAATACGAATTTCCAGCAAGGTTGGTAACCGAAATCAATACCGTTTAAATTGAATACCGATACCGAAATTAATTTTTTTGCATAAAATGCCGGTATACGTATACCGTTTTCCTTAACTCGGCGTCGGGGCGATGGGTGAAAATTAGCCGTCACTTTTCGAATTGATTGTGGTTTCAAAAAGTACTTCTCATCTCTACGCTCTTCTCAGTAGCTGGTAGTAGGGCATAAATTGTACGAACATTTCGCTAAAAATTAAGAACATAGTAATTCATAACACTTCTATTCAATAAAAAAAAACAAAGTAAAAAAATTATGTCAGTCAATCCCGGCCATTTTATATCCTACTTTACAGTATAAAGAATACACATTTTCGAGAATGTACCCTATTTGGGATATATCGGCAATTATGGATCTGCCAGAACAAAAATTTGTTTCCAGGTCCATATTCAATAGTTATTTGAAAAACTGCAGTCGAAACCAAAAACTCAAACAAAAAACGAATATTTTTGTACAACTTTTCGCTTTTTGAGTTTCTTTGACAGCGACTGTTTACATGCAAGGGCAACTTCGAAAAACTCAATACACTCATAATTTTCACTGTCATTCACACAATTTTTGTACTTTCAGCCAATCGGTTGTTTCCTCGATTTTTCGTTGATAATACGTATACACAACTTACATGTGGAAACACCGGGTTAATAAATCAGAAGTTAAAGCAACAGTTACAAAAGAAGAAGTGGATAAAATGGCAGTTTTTCTACTTTGTCTGTAGTTTTTAAACGCTTTTTCGACTATAATTTAGATATCTTAATCTATATGAGATTGGTTTGCCTTTAAGTGATTTTAGAAAGTGGGCTTATATATGACCTATCCCAGTTGGCCAAATTGGCGTTGACGACATCGTCGTCAATGATGTATGCACGACTTGTCCCCTGTCGTTTAGGTTTCCTAGAAGACAATTTACAGGAAATCGTTGTGCACGACAGTTTGAGCGTCGTTGTCTTATAAGTTGTCTTATATTTAGCTCTATGTAGGACTGTATGAGCGACATTGTCTTATAAGTTGTCCTCTGTTAAACTCTATGTGAGACAGTGTGAGCGACGTTGTCTTATAAGTTGTCTTGTATAAATGCTATTGACGAAAAAGTTTTCTTGGATGCTCTTTAATCACTTGCCTCGATTTCTTAAAATTCTCATATTCTTTTTTTTTAATTGTTGATTTTAATACCTACAAAAAATTTACAAATTAGCTCTAACCAGTAAGACCCAAAAATGCTGATGAAGTTATTCGCGGGCTGGAAAATGGATTACATACTTCACTGTCAACTTTAGGATTGCTTATAAGAGTCGAATATAAAACATATAACAGAAATAAAAATGGCAACTATGTACATATACTAAAAAACTGTCTGAAATAGATAAACATAATAATTTTTGTCCTGGATGTCAACATAGACGACATTGTCTCGCATTAGGTCGTTGACGACAAAGTAGACGACATTGTCTTTCTTTGTGTCGTGCACGATATTCGCGACACTTGTTCGAAAATGTCGGTGATGATTTGTTCCTGCTGTCCCTCACATGTTGGGCAGGAATTAACATTGTCGTGCATCCGTCTTCGAGGATGTCTTAAAGACTGGGATGGATAATTTTGGTCCTACCCAGTTGGCCATGTCTTGAAGACAACGTCGAGGACGCGTATAAGACCCATAGTAAATCCCTGACGACATGTTGGCGACAGCCCATGCAAATCGTCGACGACTTTTTCGAACAAAGGGCACTTAAGTCGTAAACGACAATGTGAGCGACATTATTATGCATATTGTCGTTAATGATCATATGGGTAACAATGTGGTTAAAGTTGTCACTGGCGACTATATAAACGACTTTTTTCTCATAAAGTCGTTAATGCCCGATTAGCGACATTACCTTAATAGTGTCGTTGATGACAATATTGTTGACACTATCTACGATTTAGTCGCCGATAGTTAAGTGACAATTAGGGATTTAACGAACACCGATACTGATATATTGTCGATACTTCAGATTTGCCGATATGTCCAGAATAAGGGGAACGGGCAAATTGGTATACCTCGAGGATATATTTACTAAAAGCTCTTAGGGTCTTGATGGGCTGTGAATTCCAACTAGTGAATTCCAGGGCCTTGATGGGCTGTGAATTCCAACTAGTGAATTCCAAACTAATGAAATGGCCGAAGAGTTTGAGAGACTGGGCTCGTAAATAGGGGATACTGGATGTGTGTAGACAGTCAGACCTCCAATAGGCTTTTGATTAATAAGGGAATGGGTTCTAAACTTAACATATCGTCGACATAATATGCAAACCTGCTAACTTCCAATAAATTTTAATGGAACCAACAAACTTTTTATGTTCCATATGCGCAGCTTGAGAGAAAACCTAAAAATTTAGTTGGTTTAACACACTTTAAGACTCAATTTGAAGAAAAACTACATGCTGGCCGACGAGGTGTATCTTTCTCTTCCACATTGCATTAAAATCTCAATTTACTTAAAAAGTGGATTTATCAGGTTTGCATATTGAGCCTACGATATGGCAATGTAGTCAGCAGGAACATTTATTTTTTGTGTTTCTTGTCCTATCAATTCACGTATTCCAATTTCACAATTGAAACGCAGCCGCGAATAACGTTATAAGTTACAAAATAATTATATTTAACAAGCAGGATTATTTATTTTTTAATTTTTTTTATTATCAAAAATATTGATAATAAAAGCAAAACATCAAGAAATATTAATTTAAAATTACATACAAATTTAAAGTTTTGAATTTTTTTTTAGTAGAGGACAACGTAAGCGACCATTGCATGCATTTAGTCGTCAAAGTGGTTTGAAACACGACCAAATACATGCAATGGTCGCCTAAGTTGTCCTCAATAAAGTCTAATTGAAGACAAGATGAGCGACAATTGCATGCATTTTGTCATCAGTGTGGTTTGAAACACGACAAAATGCATGCAATGGTTACTTACGTTGTCCTCAATAAATTATTATTCAAGACAAATTTAAAAAAATGTCTCCAAAAAAGTCGTAAATACGATTTTTAACACGACAATATAACGTTTTCTTTCTTAAGTTGTCGCCATCAATGTTATATATGTAGGCGACAAATTCAAAAATGTTCGGAAGACATCGTTGACGACATTTGCGTCTATGACCATTTGGCCAACTGGGTACCAACGCCAGCACAACATTTTGTCATGACATCCCTGCAGGGAATGTCAATAGTAAAACTGGAGTGAATATATAGTGATATTGTCAGAAGTACTACTGACAAACTGTACCCCAGCCAATGTAATCTTCTATTTCGCATTGGCTTGTCATTGCAAATCCACCAGTAGACTGTGGCCTAGGTAGTTTTTTTGAGATCACATGGTGACATTGTAACCAAAGATTAACAATGAAATAAAGAATAACTGTTAAAAAATTCTGTACCTTTTGACTGCTCAGCATAAAACAAAATCAAACTATTGACGACTTCGTTGACAATGTCCCTAGAAATTCACTAAAACTGCTGTCTGTAACGTAACTCTACTCGCCCAACAAAGCAAACTTGTCGACATTTTATTTGGTGCGATGCTACAGAAAAGAGTGTTGACATAGAGATATCGCACTTGTTCAACAATAGTGTATTAACTCAAATTTAAAAAATTCAGTAGAAGCAAACCAATTTTTAATTTACATAAAACGCATATGTGCGAAAGAATTCTTAAACCAACAGTTTCATTACCAAAAAGTAAACCAAATAGAATGATATTTTTACAGCGGTTAGATATGAATACATATAAAAAGTTTCGTTTTTTTTTCCAAAAAAAAAATAGAGAAACATTTTGAGTTAATACACTATTGTTGAACTAGTGCGATATGTTGTTCTACGCTGACTACAGGGATTGTAGCTATCGTAAAAGTTTTTGAAGCCAATTTGTATGTCAATACTAAAATTTATAAGAAAGTGAAGGCCGATAGGACCGATTAAAATAAAACTTGGTAAGATGATTCAGACTGTAATAAAATAAGTTTGGCCCAAATTTTATAGGCACAAACACTATTTCGTAAGCAAGTTTGTATGGAAGCTATGTGTAATTATGGATCGATTTTTACCATTTTCAGTAGGCTTTGCCCTTATGAATTAAAACCCAAGTACAATTTCATCAAACCAACTTTAAAATTTCGCCCTGTGATTTGCGCGCAAGGTAAAAAGGACGAAGGGACTTCATTTAATCGACTCAGAAAGTGATATTGAGTCCATCGGGCTTACTAAAAAGACCAATATTGTTTAGTGTTACAAATATCAGCACACTTTTGTGGTGGGGGTATACAAATAAAGAAGAAAAAAGTGTACATGTTTCGTTGACAGTGTCACCAAAACAAAAATTAGTTTGTTTTTTTTTAAATTGTTTGTGAATTTTTCTCAGTGGAGGATATTTATTCATATTTTAATTTGTGTAGAATAGGAATTTGGAGAGCTCAGGGATTAATATTCTCATTGAGCAATTCCCTTGTAATATTCAGGCAAGAGCTAATCACAACAGAGGAAATTTCTGTTACATTGTATATTTTCCCGGTGGGGTGACCTGACCCTTTTAATTTACTGGTGGCGAAAAGAAAGGAAAAGTGGAAAGGAATTATTTGAAATTTTTTATTATTTATGGGCTGTTCGTCGATTTCGAACGAAAACTTCATTTGCTTAACTTACATATAAAACAAAAACAAAATATAAAATATTGTTTTTGTCATACGTGTTAGTTAAGCAAACGAATTCTTCGTTCGAAATCGATGAACAGGCAGTGTTGGGCAAAATACATGGTTTGCGGTATTTAAAATACAAAATACAAAATACTTGCTGGCCATGTATTAAAAATAAAAAATACAAAATATTTACACATCTGTATGTATTTAAAATAAAACCTGCTGAAGAAAAAAATCTTTCTACAGGTCCTGATGAGCACAAACTTGTATTAAATTCTATTATACTCTTTTTATATTTGGATAGCTGTCAAGAGTAATAATGTCTTTGCTCTTGTCACTGAGGAAACTGACAAATTCCAACTCCAAATTTGATGTCCTAGATTCACCATCATCCCTATCTACGAAAACAACAAAATCATCGTCTTCTTTACTGGTGCTTCTACTTCTGATACGTTCTTAAGCGATTCTAGTTTTTGGTAGATCATAATGCAAACAATCTTCAATAAACTGAAAAATATATTTTGTAAACTATATTTTTAAAATACAAAATACTCCCATTTTTATGTATTTAAAATACAAAATACAAACTACTTCTATTTATTGTATGTATTTAAAATACAAAATACTTGCTGGACACATATTTAAAATACAAAATACCCAGCAAACACAGAAATACAACATATGCATTGCCAAACGTATTGCCTGGATGAAAAATATTATTGCGGCAATAATCGATTTCGTATTGCGGAAGATACTTCCTTCGGGAAGAAACGTGTCTCGATAGCAATACTCCTTAGCAATACGAAAGCGATTCTTCTAGATGATAAACTTGCAATATTGCCAGATAACCACTTATAAGAAAATATGAAGATATCGCCAAAATATTATTAGGATGATAAAAAGAAGATTTTGCATATCCAAAAAAATAATTTACACACATTTTTATTTTAAATTACAATGTTTATTATATTACATATATGTAGTTAAAAATAATACAATTTATAAAAAAAATAAAGTATTAAAACAAAAATTGAGAAAAATAGAGAACATTATGTTTATTTACCCGTTTTTCGACCATAAATTTAGCAGCTTTTCTCTTGGTTAGTTCTCCAATATCTGTAATATTTGTTTTCGTGGAAATTACGCATTTTTATACATATGTACATATATTTTTGATGTACCAAAAATGTAAATGGATGTATAATTATAAATTATATAATTTTTTTCTGTCTAAGTTTTTTAATTTTTTTAAAAACTATAAATGAAAGAAAATGAAAATTTACTTAAATTATTTTCTTTTAGATGACAATTTTGGGATATTGCTTAACTATTGCCTTAGGTGATATCTTCCATTTGTTTGCAGGGTACTTGCACGTCATGTATTTAAAATACAAATACAAAATACGTATTTGTATTTTAAATACGTATTTCAAATACATGTATTTTAAATACTGCCCAGCACTGTGAACAGGCCATTCACAAACACTACTCCCTCTATCCTCCTTCCCATAACCTATTGTCCTGGTTCCAACACAATGCAATGCATAAGTAGGGGGCATCCCCTGGGTGCTGGTCCCAAAAAAAAAGAAAAAAAATAACGAATTCCGGAGTGTATACAAAATTACTTTTTTTTTAAATTCGTTGCACGAAATTTTAATATTTACATACTTTTAAAATTTCAATACTTTACTTAAATTTGAAGCGATTTTATCTTTAAATCATTACATTTCATAACTTTTTATTTCTAAATTCACTTAAATTTATGAATACTTAACCCATATTGTCCCAGTATTCGATTTTTCGAAAAGTAACTTTTACGCGTTTATGTATTTTTTTAATACTTTTAGGTAAGACAAAGAACTTATTTTTTTTAAACAATAATACATATGTATATATTGTAAGTGGTTAGCTACAAACTTTACTCCTCACTTGTATGACAAGGGGGAAGAAAAAACAATAATTTTAGCATAATTTTAAAAACTAAAAACTTTATATAAAATATAAAAAAATGAAAAAGGTGAAAATGTAGTTCCATTGAAAAACGATTAAACTTTCAAAAGCCGTGTTCGATTTTTCGAACACTGGGCACTATTTAGCACTTTTGTTTTTTCTCTGAAAGGTTAACTGATAAATTAATTCTGTTTTTGCTGTTCAATAAAAAGTTTATGCACAATCAGCTTTCTGTGAGAAATTTTTTTCGTGCGATGCGTGCATAATCGGCCTACTGAAATCACTATTGCCAACATCATTCGCCATATTGAGCCCCAGTTTACATTGGTGGATAATACTCAACCGGTTAGACCAAAAACGAATTTTCCCTGTAATGAATTATACGATTTACCGGCTAATCGACCACAAAATAATGGCCTCTTGAGGAAAAAAATGTATTACGAACAAACGTACGGGTTTCCGTCTTGTCGCATAATCGAGGTTCAACTGTATTTTTTTTTATGAATGCCTTGTTCTATTTTTATTTAATTGAATAAAATGAATTAGTTTCAGTTTATAAAAAAATTAGGTTTTCTCTATTTACAATCTATATGAGCAATAAAACAAAAATGTTAATAAGTGCCCAATGTTCACACAACTTTTCTCAATAAAACATAACTCGAAAAAAATTTGGACTTCAGATTCGTGTTTTCTAATCTCAAATTATCTATCAACCACCAAGTTTTATCAAGAGTGCTATATTCGGCTGTGCCGAATCTTATATACCCTTCACCATGGTGCAATAAGAACAAAAAGTTATGTGAACACCATTCTTAAGATATAAATAACTATATTTTGTGCCACGCCCACTTATTCAAACCGTCCACAATGTGTCGGATGTTGTGTTTTAATAATAGGGTAGCCAGATTTTAAATTCGGAAAAACAGTACATTGAACACAAAAAAACAGTACAATCAAGAAAAAAACAGTACATTTTTTTTTGCGAAAACACAACTATTTATTTAAATTATTATATATTTAAAACTTTTGATTGAATATGCAATAATTATCTTCTATATATAAATCGGCTAAGGCAAAACAGTTAAGAACACTTTCCTCCTCTGTATGTCAACCGATTTGAACAAAATATACATCATTTAAGAGGTATTTACGCAAAGAAGTGCACAATGTATATTTTATTAAAATCTGTCCAATAATTTCAGAGTTATAAGCTTTCAAAATTGTTACTAACACAAATGCAAAATAAATAAATAAAAATTTATTTTCAATTATCAAATAATAAAAAATTAGGGTAATCGATTATTCGACATTTTTCAGAAACCGGTTTTCGTATATTTCGAGTATATAAATCAGACCAGGCAAAACAGTTAAGAACGCTTTCTTCCTTTGTTTGTCAACGGAACCTGTATGGGGAGAAAAAAGGTGAAATATGGGAAACTAAATTTCTTTTTTTTTTTACTTTTCTGTGCTTCATGTGATAATTTTTAAATTTTCTATAATATAGAACTTTGAAACATAATATTATAGGTGTAGGATCCTGAGTGAGTGGTAACCTATAAGATAAAAAATGCTGGTATTTTTTGTTTTTCATCTGGAACTTTTTGAATTTTCGTTAATATTCGACCTATGAACATGTAAGGGTAGCTTTTTCGTTCTACATCTGATACTTTGATTAATTTTCGTTAATATTAGACATATAAACATAAAATTAAACGTACAACGTCCTGAGTGGATGACAATATATAATGGAGACTTTTTGATACTTTTTTGTTTTTCAATTGGTATTTTTTATACTGAACTTACAAAATTAAATCAACTCACGTAGAAGATAAAATTTGAACTGGAGGTTGGACCCTCGCCAAATCGAAACAAATAAATTCATATATACTTAGATGAATTATGTTTTCTTCATATTTACAAAAAAAAATTATGGTCGAATTTTGACCATAAGGCGAACACTAGTATAACGAAAAACACTTAAAATGTGTAACACCAAATGAATGATTTCCGTTTTATGGCATTTTATACGTATACGAAATTACTCCATTTGCGTTAAAAAAAACACTAAAACGAAGCATTTGGACTAAAGGTTTTTTTTTATTTGAAGACAGGAAAACCATAACATTCCTGTAAGCCATATACGAAAGGAGAAAAGCCTAACTTAGCTTAAAACTATTAACTCGTTGATTGTGTAAGTATTATATTGGTATTTAAAGCAATTTTCACCACACACATGTTGCACATATCATATAGAATTTGAGAAAATTTATGTGTCCTAAGTTAATTTTCCAATTTTAAACAATTCTTAAATTATTTACGGCCAATTTGACCAAGTTCAGCTATAATCTATAAAATCCAAAAAACATATTTCAAAAGTAGTTTAGGTGGAGAAAAGTGGTCCTGAAAGCAATTAGGTATTTTTATAAATTTTGAGCCCGGAGAATTTTAAAATTTGTACGTTTTCAATTTCACGTGATTTCGATCTCCAGAACTTGCCCGAATATTAAATTAAAGGAATTAAAGATAATTGTGTTGGAATAAGTATTTTAAAAATATAAAATTTTTAACAAAATTTCGATTTTGTTTTTGTCTTTTTCAGGTGTTAAAAGGAAAAAACTATTGGAAGAGGTAGCCATAAAATCATATGTCTTAAAAATAATAACATGAAAATATACAACAGCTGCGAGTCACCTATTATAATTAAGATTTCTACTGCGTATTTATGAGAAAACAATGACCACAGCGTAAAAAGTCTTATTATTTTAGAGCTTTTTTGTTTGGAACACACATTTTTTTTAAGCTACATATGTACTGTTAAATATTAGGATATTTTCAAAATATGAGTTTAACAGGGATTTTCTTAATATCTTGGTTTTTTGTAGACTGAATACAAAAAAAAACAGTACAAAAAACAGTACAAAGTGTAAAAAACAGTACATTTGCGTACTGTTTCGGACATTATGCATAAAACAGTACAATTGCAAAAAATCAGTACATGTACTGTTTAAAACAGTACGTATGGCAACCCTATTTAATAACCAAGATGCTTGTACCTAATTTGGAAACTTTTTCTCTTTCCATATACACAGGAAAATAGACGGACATCGTTTAATTAACTTCGCTTCACATGCATGTATTTGTTATATGTAACAAAACGCAAAAGTCGTATAAATCATTACTTTTTGTGATGGGTATAAAAAAACAACAGGAACATGGAGTTTAATGAAAAAAAATTAAAGGCAGTCGATCTTAACGGAGCCAATGTGACAACCAAGACCACGTCTTCGAAGCCCCAATTTCAACCGACAGACGGACACCTTCAGTGTTGCCAATTTAGCCATTTTTTCACCCTGTTTAGCCATTAAAAAATGCATTTAGCCATTAGCCATTTTTCAACTTGTTTAGCCATAAAATTTTTCTTGCCGTTTTTATTTATTTTGTTTTGTGCACAAATAAATATATGTTAACAAATAAGTAAATGTTAATAATAAGGCTATCCTAACCGAAGTACTCAAATATGGCAGATTTAAAATGTCTTGCATTGCTTAAGCTACGGTCACACTTATTAAATGTTTGACCAAATAAGCGTAACCACTACTTTGTTAAAAGTTATTAAGATTTAACGTGGTCCTAATACTACAAAATAAACTAATTTTACTATTAGACAAAGCAAAAAATAGTTTTTTGTAAGATGTGGTTTTATAATCTAAATAAATATTGGAATTAAAGGAAATGATTATTTAGTTTCCTTGTTGGTTCCGTTTTGTTCGTCAAATATTCGATAAGTGTGACCGTAGCTTTAGTCCCAATTTCCACAACGCAAGTCTTATTGATCAGCTTGCTACTTTGTAGGCGAGAGTGACGAGGGGAAAAGAAACGAGTACTCAGCTTGCTGTACTCGTCATATGCGTTTTGTTTTCTCATTCGTAATTTTCAGCAGGTCTATTTTGACAATTATCTTTCATATTTAATTTCGTTGTACAAAGTTAATTTCGTAGCGCGTGTGATTTTTTGTGTGTGAATTTTTTTAAATATTTGTTATTTATATTCAACATTTTTTATTTTTCGAATTTATTCTATGAGCTAAATTTCAGTTATGTATTTTATAAATCTTTTTTGTAATAGTTCTATTCATGGTGAAATTACTAGAAGGTGGCAGCACTAGGAGTTGTTGTACAACAATACAACAAAAACAGGCTAATTTGTTTGTGTAAAATAGTCCATTATGTCAAAAATATGGATTTTCACCACACCAAAATATTATTGTTTTATTGCATACCTATCTATATAAATAAAAATCAATGTTGTTCGTTGGTAATTGCATCAGTTGAGAACGGCTGGACCGATTTGGACAGTTTTTTTTCCTAATGATCGTCATGGTCCAACTTAGGTTTTTACGGAAATAAAATTTTGCCACGCCCACTTTCACGCCCACTTTGTCCGATTTTTCTAAAATCAGAAAACGGCTCCATCGATTTGACTAATTTTTCTTTCAAATGTTCGTATCAATGCATTTTAAGTTTCCATCGAAAGAAAAATTTACCACGCCTACTTTTACGCCCACTTTTTCTATTAAGCACATAACTTGAGGATGGCTTGACCGATTTGGACGATTTTTTCTTTAACGTGATCGCCATGGTCCAACTTAGGTTTTTACGGAAAGAAAATTTTGTCCCGCCCACTTTTACGCCCACTTTGTACGATTTACCTAAAATCCGAAAACGGCTCAATAGATTTGACTAATTTTTCTTTCAAATGTTATTATTATTCCATTTTAAGTTTTCATCGAAAGAAAAATTTACCACGCCTACTTTTACGCCTACTACGAAACAATCAAAGCCGATTTGGAAGTACGATGATTTGTTGGCAGGTGATTTTTGGCAAACACTTCCAGTGATACCACGATCAACGCCCGCCGATGAATTAAATGCATGTTTGAAGTCGTCTGCTTTGTGGAAACACGTTAGGAAGCTCAAATTGACTCTGAAAATGTGGGTCGAGCTGCAAAACAATCAATCTCGAGACGTATTTTCCAAACAATTGCTGGACATAGGAAACGACAAAATCTCGGTGGATATTTCAATTTCTGCCGGTTCACCGAATCAAAGTCCGAACTCATCCGAAAGGTGTTTTCAAACATTACACAAAATTACAGAAATCATGATTTGTTGACCGAACTTGCTATATTAGCTACGTTGATGTCGACGAACTGTATTTAAAGATTCAAAGTGAAATCGCTGGCAAATTGGAGACGTACAAATCGGTAGATTCCATTACTTCTCAGAACGATGTCGTCAACTATCCAATCGAACTTCCAGGGATTACCCGGATTACCTCCTCATAAATTCAAACTAAAAGTTGGATCGGTAATCATAATGTTACGAATATATACCAACAACGTCTTTGTAATGGCACCCGACTTACGGTAAAAAAACTGATGAATAACGTCATCGAAGCAACAATGCTTAAAGGAAAGTACAAGGGAGAAAATGTTTTGATACCTCGGATCCCAATGATTCCAACCGACATGACATTCAATTTTAACGCTTGCAGTTAGTTTCCAGTAAGGCTCGCCCACTTTTACGCCCACTTTGTACGATTTACCTAAAATCCGAAAACTGCTCCATAGATTTGACTAATTTTTCTTTCAAATGTTCGTATTATTCCATTTTAAGTTTTCATCGAAAGATAAATTTACCACGCCTACTTTTACGCCTACTACGAAACAATCAAAGTCGATTTGGAAGTACGATGATTTGTTGGCAGGCGATTTTTGGCAAACACTTCCAGTGATACCACGATCAACGCCCGCCGATGAATTAAATGCATGTTTGAAGTCGTCCGCTTTGTGGAAACACGTTAGGAAGCTCAAATTGACTCTGAAAATGTGGGTCGAGCTGCAAAACAATCAATCTCGAGACGTATTTTCCAAACAATTGCTGGACATAGGAAACGACAAAATCCCGGTGGATATTTCAACCGGCTGTATTCAATTTCCCGTCGATTTCTGCCAGCTCACCGAATCAAAGTCCGAACTCATCCGAAAGGTGTTTTCAAACATTACACAAAATTAGAGAAATCATGATTGGTTGAGCGAACGTGCTATATTGGCTGCGAAAAATGTTGATGTCGACGAATTGAATTTTAAGATTCAAAGTGAAATCGCTGGCGAATTGAAGATGTATAAATCAGTGGATTCCGTTTCTTCTCAGAACGATGTCGTCAACTATCCAATCGAATTTTTAAACTCCCTGGAATTACCCGGATTACCGCCTCATATTCTTCGACTAAAAGTTGGATCGGTAATCATAATGTTACGAAATATAAACCAACCACGTCTTTGTAATGGCACCCGACTTACGATAAAAAAATTGATGAATAACGTCATCGAAGCAACAATACTTAAAGGAAAGTACAAAGGAGAAAATGTTTTGATACCTCGGATCCCAATGATTCCTACCGACATGCCATTAGATTTTAAGCGCTTGCAGTTTTCAGAAAGGCTTGCATATGCAATGACAATCAACAAATCTCAAGGGCATTCATTGCGTGTTTGCGGCATTAACCTTGAGAATCCATGCTTCTCGCATGGTCAATTATATGTCGCCTGTTCCCGCGTCGGAAGTCCATTAGCATTATTTGTTTACGCACCAGACAACCAAACAAAAAATGTCGTATATCACAAAGCATTGCAATGAACATATTCTTGCAAAGCAATCGAATAAGTTTTATTTTTTTTTTACTGGTTACCTGAATATTGATCTATCAATTAAAATGTAAAAAGAATACTATAAGATTCACAGCACATACATATGTATTTTCAAATCAAATGTAAATCAAACATATCCCAAATCTACACAGAAAAAACTGAAAATCGATTTCAGTAAAGAAATTCGCACAATCAAACAAATTTTTGTTTAATTTAGGCCCTATGAAGAAATTCGTAAATTCAGTAAAACATTTTCAAATATTTTATCCAAAAAATTTTTTGTAAATATAAATATTTACCAAAACAAAAATATTTAATTTTTACGAATTATAATGCACAAGCAGCAAGCATATTTTAATTTCCAACAATGATGCGTTGAAAATGATCAATTACTGCTAAAAACAAAATATTTATTGATAGTAAAGAACAATTTAAAACAACAGTTTATTTGAAAATATTTTGTGGATAATTTTTTCTGTGTATATGAATAAAATTTTAATTTAAAAATACTTTTTTCCTTTTTTTAACGGATTTTAAAAATCGAACACAAAAATTTTTTCTAATTGGGACAGAACAACGTCTGTCGGGTCAGCTAGTACTGAATATAAACAATAAAGATTATAGATGAAAAGAATTACATGGACAAAGTTTAAAATTTTTTACAGAATTTGATAATCCCTTTTCGATTTATGTGCCGAGTATAGCACATTTTTATAGATCACTTGAAATTGGACAAAATTATTCTTGATTTTTATTCTTTCTGATGTATTTATAACAAATAAATTACAATTTCTACTTACATAGTAGAAACACGGGTACGCTTGTTCCAATGAAAGTTTACTCCATAATTCATAACACGTTCCTTGTTGGGGTTTTCGTCAGCCTCGACAAACCAACGCACACAATTTCTTTCATCTACTAAAAATGTATTTAAGTGGCATTACCTCAAAAAAAAAAAACAAATAATTTTGACATAAAGGAAGTTCACCATGCAGTGAGCAAAACATAATTGATTCCGTAGTGCTGCCACCTTCTAATTATTTCACCATGGTTCTATTCCTTTAATTTTTAGGAATGGTAGTGTATAAAGTCATTCCTAAAAATTAAAGGAATAGAACTATTACAAAAAAGCTTTATAAAATACATAACTGAAATTTAGCTCATAGAATAAATTCGAAAAATAAAAAATGTTGAATATAATAAAGTAACCTATGAAAGGAAATAATTCCCAGTTTCTATTTGTTATTTAACAAAACAAAAGAAATTTATATTAAAAGTACATTTTACACAACTTTAATTTTAAATTAAACAATCGTTAAAATATTCAACACGAATTTGAATTTAAATACATTTTAATAAGAAATATGTTTTAAACGAAATGTCAAAACGCACATATATATTCATACAAATGGAATAACAGATAAATAATAAGTCTTGACTCGTGAAAACGCCGAAGCTGATTCAAAGAAGAAAATGTGATAAGTTTATCAACAAGACTTGCATTGTGGAAATTGGGACTTATGATTTGGATTCGAGGGGGTAGTTGGCTCCAGAGACGAATCGAGTTAATGAAGAAGTGTTGATTAGAAATTGATTTGTTACACCTAATACTGTTTATCTTGCAACCTCTGTTCGTTCTAGAGAACATGATTCTTTCATATAGGTAGGAAGGCTGTTGACTATATATAATTTTATGCAAAAACAATAGTTATGTTACATATCTGTTTCGCATATTGTGAGATGCTATGGTTCCTTTTTGTTCCAAATACATATCTAGCAATATTATTGTATATTAAGTTGAGCCTTCGCCTACTTACCCAATCGCAACTTTTAAAAGAATAATTTTTATTTTATTATAAAAATTTATAAAAGCAAAAAAAAACATTGTTAACAATTAAAACGCATTTAATTTAAATCACAACTTTTACAAATGTTGAAAATCGCTATAAACGATGATGATGAAACATCTTTCAAAATAAAGGAACAGTATTCCAATATTAAATTTATTAAATGGATCAACACAAACATCGGTGTTTCTTTCGGGTTGCAAGTATTTCAATAAAGAGATGCAGGCGGCAACAATTTTTTTTAGAAATTTCAGAATTTACTATAAAGTTGCTTTCACTTCCATGGTCTAATGCTTAAGTAGAGAGGGTACTTCGCCAAGTAAACATCGTTAAAAGTAATTTGAGAAATAGGTTACATTTAGCAATTCGATTGTATCAATGAAATATTTATACCAACACCGCAATAATGGAGAGGGTACTATGCGTTTGTGCTGATGTTTGTAACACCTTAAAATATTGGTCCTAAGCCCACCTTTTCGTATACGAATTCTGAGTCGAATTAACGATGTTTGTCCGGCTGGCTGGCTGTCCATGTAAAGCTTGTGCGTAAAGTACAGATCGCAAATTTAATACAATTTGGTGCACAGGTTCTAATGAGGTGTAGGGTATCATATAGTAGGGGTTGACCGACTATATATTCTAACTTGTTTTTTATTGTAGATCTGGAATCAAAAGGTTTGGTAAATGTTGTCGTGATTATGATTTTCCTCCAAATTATTTTATTCTAATATGCACGAGTGATTCCTATGAGATGAACAATAACGACATAAAATTTATTGATTTAATTTTTTAAATATCTTTCAAAATATTTAACATTTTTTATTTTTCGAATTTATTCTATGAGCTAAATTTCAGTTATGTATTTTATATTATATTATATAATTATAATGCTTTTTTTTTTTGTAATAGTCCTATTCCTTCAATTTTTCAGAAATGACTTTATACGCTACCAGACTATTATATGTATTGTATTTTCTTGTTACATTTTACCTTAGTTTTCCTTTGGAAAGCAATGAGGTATATTGTATGTACAGAAAAATTTACAATTAGTAGACACCAGCAGAATGTAATGCATTTTCTGGCCCGCTACGGCCTTCGTCAGCATTCTTTGTGTCACACTGAATAGTGATACTTTATAAATTGAACGTATTTAACTCAACAATTTTAACAAATAGAAACTGGGAATTATTTCCTTCCGAAACTGGTGTCTACTAATTGTAAATTTTTCTGTACATACACACAAAAAAAATCATAGGTAAAATTACCTAAATATATGGTATGAAATTAACTAAGCGCAAGGGTAGCATGGCCGTATCTAAGTTTCTTAGCTAATAAAACTATTAACTTAGGTAAATTCTATGTTCGAAAAAGTGTCTAATTATTTTGTTAAAATTACTTAAAAACTTTGAAAATATACCAATGATAGCAAAGTTATTTTATATTTTTATTTTTGAAAAATTATCTTAGTTTAATTTTGTACCATGGATTTTAGGTAAATTTACTATATACTTTTTTTGGTTACATACTTTAAATAAAATTAATTTAATTTCATTGTAATATTTTATTTATTTTCATCAAACGGGGAAAGTGTAAAAGATATAAAGATACAATTTACACACAAAATAAACTCATAGCGAACAATTCTGCATCATTAACTCCAAAATATCATATTTTGAATGAGCAATATACATATATTTTTTAAACCTATTGGAATTTAACGATAAATTTGATTTATTATATTGTCAAAATAGTGCATATTTAGTTTGCTTACACTTACACTTAAACTTGAATTTGTGATTTTTTGTTTGTTTTTGTTGTAACAAGCGCATCCAGTGGTGTTTCTGTGGAACTCATAATTTTCATTAGGGCTTCCTTCTGTTAATGCTTCTAAATCTTTTTTTACCTGGTTCTTTTCAATGGAATTCATGTGATAAATAACGAAATGCTTCTTGATAGTTTAAGATACCACAATTGTTATATCAATATATGTAATCCAATTTCACGTTAGGATAATAACCAATTTTGCCTTTAAAGTCAATTATTATCGAGCATGGAAATGTTCGCTTCGTCCATATTAATCGTCATCAATAAAAGTAATAAATAATTATTGTTTTTATTTTTATATACATACAACTTTTTTGTAAAAGTTCAGTGGAGATCTTATGTTTATAATATACTCACATAAATACGTTATATCGTTATACTCTATCGAATAGTTTTTAACTTATTTTAAATTCAAAAATTTTAAATTGAAATTTAAATTTGAACATTTTTCACAAAAAAACATTTCCAATTGAAAGAAAAAATCAAATAAACCTACATATATACATATATACATATATTAAAAAAATCGAAAAAGATACCTAACCCAATTAGTAATAATAACAAAAATTTTAGGCAAAACTTTTTTTATAAATAACCAATTATCTTAGGCAACTAAACTTAGTTTTTTGTTTTTATATTAAAATAAATTACCTATGTATGCATTTGTAAAATACCCTAGATTATTTTTTTGTGTGTACAATATACCTCATTGCTTTCCAAAGGAAAGCTAAGATAAAATGTAACAAGAAAATACAATATAATAGTCTGGTAGTGTATAAAGCCATTTCTGAAAAATTGAAGGAATAGGACTATTACAAAAAAGCTTTATAAAATACATAATTGAAATTTAGCTCATAGAATGAATTCGAAAAATAAAAAATGTTGAATATAATATAAAGTAACCTTCGGAAGGAAATAATTCCCAGTTTCTATCTTTGAAAATATTAAATAACGTTTATTCTTATTTAAGAAATTGATCTTAACTAACAATTTCATCGTAAACAACTTTAAATGAATTATTTATGTTTTGTTATTGAATTTTAATGTGTTTTTATTTAAAAAAAACTTTTAGCCATTTTTTAGCCCATTTTTATCCATTTTTTACAGTTAATTTGACCAATTTTGGTCTCCAAGTTTTGGCGACACTGATTACCTTACACGTTCGGTGAAGGGTAAAAAATAAACATGATTTGAGTTTACATTTTAAAGTACTTTACTAACAAAATACAAAGAACACGATTTAACAGATATATATACCGATGTGTTTAGGAAGAAATTTACCATTCACTTGGGTTGTAAAACTTGGACCCGGGAAGGTCTATGGTTCCCGTAAATGGGTATTTTAAAAAAAGTTATATTTTGGTCATTACTTTGGCTTTTGTAATGAATTTTTTTCCGTCTAACCAGAAAATGTTCAAAAGAAGTTGCACTTTTACTTTCGAGTTTAAAACTCCAATTATTTTCGAAAATCTTATACATACATACTTTATGAAGATTGTTTTATTGTACTATGCTAAATATAACAATCGTAATATAAACGAGAACTGAAGATAAAATTCGTGTTATTATACGTTTGTGACTTTTTAATATAGACTTAAATTCTATGGAATACACACAAGACGATCCCCTTCTTCTACGCGTCTTCTTACTCGTGATCGCATATTAGATGATTCTGCTTTCAGGCTAACACCAGCACTTACGAAACAAAGAATAACTGCAGCCACCGCACAATAAAAGGAGATACCTGCTTAAAAGTAAACATCAAAAAAATAAATATTGCAAAACTTCTAAAATAATTTAAAAATATCCTACCTATATTGCAACCAGCAGAATAGAAGGGCTCTGAATCAGGACCACAAAGAAGTTGAACACGTCGCGATGACCAGCCAAACGAATGCAAAAATAAACCCAACATTACACTTATTCCTATGAGACCCAGCATTAATGCAATTTTCAATAATTAACAGTAAATTTATGTATATACTCACCTGCAATCACCTGAGCACATGCAGTCATATTGTGTATACTTTTACCACAAATCGATTGTCGACAACAGGATATCAAGGTGCAAGCAACTGTCAAAGTCAATAAAGTAAAACCCAAAGATACGAAAAACATAGTAGCCTTCCAGGCTGTTGGATAGATTTCACTATCCGTTCCAAATCCATCCAAATCAAATGGGCCGCAGTGGAAGCCAACATTTTTCATTGCTTTGCATCTGGTATAAATACCAACTGAAGGATAACGCAAAGACGTGGAAGAAACAGTAATCTCATTTTGTTTTTCGGTCATCGTGTCCAGTATAATGCGCGGTATAGCAAACGAATGGGGTGCCGGACCAATTAACCATTTGGGGGTAACCAATGCTGATATCACTAACATATCAGCTACAAGACTTAAAAGAAACCATACTAAACTTCCACTTGTTATTATCAAATAGCACATTTTTATAATTTAAAAGTTGAACAGTCCATCATCTACTTTCAAATAACTTCATAATTACGAGTAATTTCTTGTTATAAAATAACGTTTTCGTTATATCTCATTTCATCAATAAATAAAACTTCAATAGCGCAACCTGTAATACAAAAATGTGGTATTAAATGTATTAAACATTGTATTTGAAATGCTTATATCCAAATCATTATCAATTCGAATTCAAATGTTAAAATAAAGCAATTGAAATCGGTTTGAGAATTGTGTTTTAACAGCAATTTTTTGTACATATTTATTGCCGGAAATTTATGTTGCAATAATTGTTAGTCCATTTTTGTTGACAATTATTGCTAACATAAAACGTCAAATTTGGTTGTCAATTGAAAAAAGAAAAAAATAAAAGCAAATTAAATTTGTGAAATTTTAGCAAATTATAATTGTAGAAAAGAATTAAATAAGCACTTAAATAAAATTGCAAAAATTATTTTTATTAATATAATTTTTTTCTTATTCGATCTTTATTACATACATATTTAAATTTATATTAATTTGTTTAAGCTTCAGTTCTTTTTTATATAAAAATATTAATACTTTTATTCTAATTTCTTCGACCTTTTTAAAATAATATTATTCCTTATTAATTTTTGAGCTTAAGGTCACTTTTATTTAAAATAATTTATTTATTTGTATCAATATTTCGATTTCCTTTGGAAATCTTCTTCAGGATATATGTATTTATGAAATTTAATAAAAAATAAATTAAAATAAAATTTATTAATTAAAATTTATTTTTATTAATTGTCAATTTTTTGTTATTAATTCGTAATTAACTGTCGGTCCCTTGAAAAAATCTCGTTAGTTCGTAAAATTTCCATACATTTTGGTCCCCACTCTTATTCGTAATTTTTTTTTTCAATTAAAATCTTTTTTGCCTCTTATAAATCGTAATTGTTTGCTAACTACCACTTATAATTCGTAATTAAAACAACAGAAACATGGAAAGAATTATTTTTTGTTTACTGCTATTTTTTTTCTTTGTGTGTTTCTTTATTTTCTTAAGATCAGTTTGTTACATGAACAATTTTTATATATTTTTTCTTTTTAACCATTTTTTTATGTTTTTTAATCGTTTTAGTAAATAAATTGAAAAACTCCGTTAATTCGAATTTATTTTATTTTAACTCCGTTCAATCGAAACCCCGCTAAATCGAAAACCCATATAATTCGTAAGAAATGACCGGTCCCTTGCGATTACGAATTATCGGGATTCTACTGTATTAATTTTATTTAAAAAAAAATTAATATTTTTCCTTAATAAAAGTAATATATTTCTCAACCTTAAACAAATTAATATGCATTTAAATAATAAAGTCGAATAAGAAAAAAAATATATTAATAAAATGAGTGTTAACTTTGGCAAACAACTGTTAAACCTTAAAAAAATCTGTCCAGCGGTTTATGATGCCACAAGATACAAGCAAACACAATTCCTATTTTTCAACTGAAGTGCGTATAAAATAGAACATTTGATATAAAATAATTTTGGTTACTTTTTTTGCTTTTGGTTACTTTATTTTTACATTTTGGTTAAAATTTTTTTGTTTTGGTCGTGGCAACGCTGCCCATAATACAGAATATCTAATTTCTCGGTCCATTTCGTGGATTTCTTTAAACATGTGGTGCCTGTAAAACACTTTACAGAAAAACACCACAGAGCACACAGAGGCGTCACGAGACAGAAAATATTGTAATTTCGTCTGTCTTTTTCTTCGAAAGCTGCCCTTTTTGAATATTTTG
This sequence comes from Pollenia labialis, assembly GCA_949318255.1. NCBI lineage: Eukaryota > Metazoa > Arthropoda > Insecta > Diptera > Polleniidae > Pollenia > Pollenia labialis. The sequence goes on along the minus strand of OX439143.1, from coordinate 588,843 downwards.
TTTTGATTACGCAATTCGTGTTGATAGTAGCGGCCTGTTTTAACACATTGCCACTTTACTACCAAAAAACATTTTCTTTCTCTTTCTTCGAAAGCTGTCCTCGCAAATGATTTGGGCATTTTTCATACGTCATGTTATTCATCTCTGTATGCTTTGTGTTAGTTAGTTTTAGAATTTTGATTTGAATTTTTGATTAAATGAATTTTTTATATTTTTTGTAAAAAAGAAAAATTGTTGGTTTTATTGTTATATTACCAACAAACATAAAAAATCTTTCTTTTTGCCATTTGAGTTCTTTTTTAATTTTATAAAATTTTTAACTCTTCTAAATTCTGAAAAAAGTTCATTTCCGAATTCCTGTATTTTAAAAATGTATTGACTGTATTTTAAAAATGTATTGATAGAAGGAAATATATTTTATGAAAAAATATTTCTAAACACAACTCTTTTGGTGCACTTTTAACATTAAAACATTTTTGGTGAACTTTAGTACAGATAACATTGTAAAATTCTACATAATTGCATTGTAGAACGCATTTAAAAAAGCGGGTTGCTTTACAACTGAAGTTTTGGAAATTACCCATAGTTAAAAACACAAAAATATATGGTTTTTTTACATCGGTTAATCTGTCAATCGACTGAAATTAACCGGTTTAATCGAAAAAAGCCAATTTTAAATTAACCGATCAGTTAATCGGGTAGCATTTAATCGGTTGTATGTATAGACTCATCATGTTAGAGGATTTTCCATGTTATAACACAGTTGTTAATGCAAATGTCTTAACAACGCTTTTATAACATCATGTTATAACACCAAATCATGTCAGTTGTAGACGGGACGTAACCGACTGTCCGAATTAGCTTTATTTAAAAAAAAAATTAATTGGGAAATCACCATTGATTTCAATTTCACTCGATTTCGATTTTCATAACATGGCTGTATATTTACTTTTTTTATGTGATGAAAATTATTATATACCAATGCGAAGTTATACAAACGCTGCCAGCAATTCTACAACTATACGAAAAACAACAGAAACATTGCATTGTAAGTGTTTACTGCTCGATGTGTCAACCATTTCTTAACAAAACATTGTGAAACCAAAATAAATAAGTTCAAACTGTCAAAGTCAGCAGGCTTTTCGATGCCACCTGTAGCGAATTGGCCCTGATATATACGTACATAATTTTGTAATATGACATAAGAATGAATTTTTAATGTTACGTTTCCTCGCTTTTTATTTATTTTTTTTTTATTGTTAAAAATGTGAAGAAAAATTGGACTTTTTCTTATTTTTTCAAAATCCAGGTGAAATTTTTCTATTGTCCAGTTATTTGACTATTGGTATCTGGCATCCCTAGTGCGAATATATGTTAATCATATGTGTTAAACCATGTTGAACTTTAGGAAACTTTTTATTTAGTATTATGAATCTGTCATTTGCTTAAGCAAATTGCGAAACTGATCGCACTTTCCGTACGGAATTAAATGTTTTTGATTTTGTTTTTTTTTTAAATGTATTTGACAGACTTTTTGTTAATTATTGATAGAATCTTATGCATATTATAGCTGGGACTTAAAATGTATATAAAAAATATAACAATTTATATATTAATATTAAAAAAAGTTTAAAAAAAAAAAACATTTTAATAGATTAATTGACATAAATTGTTCGAGTGATTCGTATTTCCAATTGAATATTTAAATTATTCGATCAAGTAATGACGAACAATTTCTTAGATTATTCGAACAATCAAAGAACGATTAATCGCGTAAATACTTTGGTATTTATACCATGTTCCCACGGACAGCAATATTCGTGTTTCGCTCTTTTATTCCTGTTTCGCGCCCCAAACATGATTGAAACGACTTGTTTTCCCATACAAAATTTTGAGAGCGAAACAGGTCGTTTCATTTTGAAACAGGCTGCGAAACAGGAAAAATGTACTATCATCTCCAATTTTGATAACAGTTATCGATAGTTTATCTGAACTAGCTCTCAAAAAATATTAAAACAAAGAAAAAAACAAAATTAAAATTGATTTTAATAAAATAAAGTGATAATTATAATACCTTAATATTAATAAAAGTATTAAATAATACATATATGTATTCTTAAGTTTTATTTACTTTTTTATCTATTTAAAAAAAATCACACTAACAACACAAAAAAAATGTCAAAATGAAACAGGAATAAATCGTATGAACAGCATGTTTGGCAATCTAGTTTCAAAGAGCGAAACCAGTGGTTTCTATCGTCGTATGAACATAGCATTAGTATGGTATTCATTAAATCGGGCTTTTGTTTTAATCGGTTAATCGCTCGATTAATTAACCGAGGTATTGATTTAATCGGTTAATAATCGGTTCATTTTTCTATTAATCAGTTAAACGATTTATTAAGTTTTTTCTAAATTAATGGTGTTTTCTTTTCTACAAAAAAATACCATATTTTAAAATGTGCATGTATAAAATGTCTTGCCGAACATGTAATACTGCAATTTTTTATTTGACGAGAACAAAACACAAAAATGGATCGCCCTGTTTTTAACAGCTGACAAAAAGTTTGTTCTTCAATATATTAAAAAAAATATGTATGTACATAAATCAAAAAGTGTGCTCTTCAAAATATAAAAAAATATACATAAACCCAAATTTGGTAATAGATCGATATTAAATAAATAAATAAACAAACAAAATGAATGATGAAATTTCAATTTCTTTTATCTATATATATAAAAATGAAAAATGTTTGTTTGTTTGTTTGTTTGTTTGTTTGTTTGTTTGTTTGTTTGTTTGTTTGTTTGTTTGTTTGTTTGTTTGTTTGTTTGTTTGTTTGTTTGTTTGTTTGTTTGTTTGTTTGTTTGTTTGTTTGTTTGTTTGTTTGTTTGTTTGTTTGTTTGTTTGTTTGTTTGTTTGTTTGTTTGTTTGTTTGTTTGTTTGTTTGTTTGTTTGTTTGTTTGTTTGTTTGTTTGTTTGTTTGTTTGTTTGTTTGTTTGTTTGTTTGTTTGTTTGTTTGTTTGTTTGTTTGTTTGTTTGTTTGTTTGTTTGTTTGTTTGTTTGTTTGTTTGTTTGTTTGTTTGTTTGTTTGTTTGTTTGTTTGTTTGTTTGTTTGTTTGTTTGTTTGTTTGTTTGTTTGTTTGTTTGTTTGTTTGTTTGTTTGTTTGTTTGTTTGTTTGTTTGTTTGTTTGTTTGTTTGTTTGTTTGTTTGTTTGTTTGTTTGTTTGTTTGTTTGTTTGTTTGTTTGTTTGTTTGTTTGTTTGTTTGTTGGCTTATAGACTCCGAAACTACTGAACCGATTTTCCTGAAATTTTTACAGTAACATCACGTGAGCCTTAGAAATAAAATAGGCTACTTATTTTTTCGATAGGGACAGGGGAATTGGTACCCCCCATAGGATGCCAATATTAATTATCGCATATCTTAAGAGCCGCTATAAATTTCTACAAATGGGCGGGGTAGACAGGATAGGAGCAGTACCCCTCATAGATAGAAATATAAATAAGAGCCACTGCACGCATTTTGTTGAACTTTTGGTAGTAGGATCTTCTGAGCACCAAAATTGGAATAAAATAGCAGCGGGGGAAGTGGTGCCCATCATAGGACGCCAATGTTTAATATCGCATATCTTAAGAACTGTTATAGTGAGAATGTTCAAACTATGTGAAAGCCACTCTTATGGTATACTACACTTTTGAAAATAAAAATAAAGCGGGTAGGCGCAGGGCGGAAATACCTCCCATAGGATACATATATTAAATATCGCTCAACTGAAGAACCATTAAAGGGAGAGTCTTCAAAAGTGACTTCCACAAAGTTTGAACATTCTCACTATAACAGTTCTTAAGATATGCGATGTTTAACATTGGCGTCCTATGGTGGGCACCACTTCCCCCGCTGCTTTTTTATTTCAATTTTGGGGCTCAAAAGATCATACTACCAAAAGTTCAACAAAATGCGTGCAGTGGCTCTTATTTATATTTCTATATATGAGGGGTACTGCTCCTCCCCTGTCTACCCCGCCAATTTGTGTACTGAAATTTATAGTTTACCATAGTAGTAGCTTTAACCACGTTTGAAGACTCCCCCTTTAATAGTTCTTCAGTTGAGCGATATTTAATATATGTATCCTATGGGAGGTATTTCCCCCCTACGCCTTCCCGCTTTATTTTTATTTTCAAAAGTGTAGTATACTATTAGAGTGACTTCTACAAGGTTTGAACATTCTCACTATTACAGTTCTTAAGATATGCGATATTAAACATTGGCGTCCTATGGGGGGAACCACTTCCCCCGCTGCTATTTTATTTCAATTTTGGGGCTCAAAAGATCATACTACCAAAAGCTCAGCAAAATGCGTGCAGCGGCTCTTAAGATATGCAATATTTAATATTGGCATCCAATGGGGGGTACCAATTCCCCTGCCCCTATCGAAAAAATAAGTAGCCTATTTTATTTTTATATATATAGATATAAACAAGAAAATACCTTTGCCAGATTGCTGATATATTAACATCAAGTTTTTACGATTTCTTGTTTTGACGTTTTTTTTTCAAAAAAAATTTTATAACACCGAATCCATTTAATTTTATATCACTGATAGCCTTCCATAAACAATGTAATGCTTTCTTTTGTTTTTACTTTAAAATAATAGAAAAAATAACTATTAAAACTTGAAATTTTTACTTTCCTGATTAAAGGCTATTTTTTCCCCAACTTCGTCTGGTAACCTTATTAATAAACAGAACCCATCTTTTTACAGGGCATTTTCAACACTCTCGATTTATACGTGGCCTTATGGCATTTAAGGGTGAATTTTTTTAGAAAAAAACACGCTGCCTTTTTAGAGAGCAAAGCATTTTTAAGAAACGAATACCAAATTGCATTTTTTTAAATAAAATGTGACATTTTTTGTAGAAAAGAAAACACCATAAGTAATTTCAATAAATAAAAATGCAGTTTATTAGTAAAAAAACAGTAACATAACAATCATAACAATTCTTGATCTTATACAAACAAAAAAATAATTTATAAATAGGTATGTTATACATATTTTTTAATTAATACATATCGCCGACTGCAAATCTACTATCTAACTTCTAGAAAATTTTATAGGGCAGACAAAAAACATCTAATGTTTATGTATATGGTTTATTTTCTAAAGTTCTATAGATTCCCAAGCTAAATCAAATATTTTTCTTATATTAGAAACGGTATCAAAATTTCATATAACGAAAAAAATGTATTTAGCAGGTTTGTACTCTAAGGGCTTATAGTACATTTACACCTACGCCATAAACAGGTTATAAGTTGTTTATGATGATAAACTTAGTCTGGATTCAGACTATGAAAGTTTTTTTTTTCAGAAAGTCGGAGTTTATGGGAGAGAGCGGAAAGAAGACAAACATGTTCTCTTCCCGTCTCGCCAATAAACTCAGACTTTCTGAAAGAAAACTTTCATAGTGTGAACCCAGATTAGTTTGTTTGAGGAACTTGTTTATCCATACAAGTTTAAACCTTCAGTGATTTATTAGCCATAAGTCGACGATATTATTTTCTTTAGTTTTGATAAAACTTTTCCTGGATTTCTCTAAAAATTCATTAGTTTCTGTTTGTGTACTGTATTTTAAGAATGTATTGCTAGAAGGAAATATATTGTATGAACAAATATTTTCTAATCATTTATAGCTATTGTATATACATAAGACGAAACAAATATGTTATTAAAAACACAAAAAAATATATTATAGTACTACAATAAATTAAAGATTTAATTACATCGGTTAATCAACTAAAATTAACCTGTTTAATCGTTAATCAAAAATATCCAATTTTAAATTAACCCATCAGTTAATCGGTTAACCGATTAACCCTAGTTTAGTAAATAGTATTTACCCAAGAATAATAGAGAACATTATCTATCATTCTTGGTATTTACCCGCTTCTTCATTAAAAATATTTTAGATTTATACAGGCTTATTAAACAAATTGGTATACAGCCCAATTATGAATACAGATTCCGCGGGAGTTTTTCCCTTTTCCCATTTTTACAATTGAATTTACACAGGAAAAATGGGAGAAAGGAGAAAACTCCCGGTGAATTTTTATTCATCATTGGACTGTTTGAAAATTCGTTTTACATAAACCTTTTATCAACCTAAAATATTTTTTTTGAATAAGGCCTATTCTTATATTTTTTTTAACGAAATAGAAATAATGAATACGTATAAAAACATCCATGTGTATGTATATACATATGTATGTACTATTACGTACTTATGCATGTACAGACGTAAAGTAAAAAAAAACAAAAATAAACTCTACGATTGAATTGGGGTGCGGCAAAATAATTAAAAAAAGCAGGAATTAATAGCTAACACACGTTACTTATATATGTATGTATTATGCTATTAGAAAATATTATGTATGTACATATGTACGTACATATTTTTCGTAATAGGAAAGAGTAGCTTAAGTCGACATAAGACACAATTGAGTATTACAATTAGAACATAAAATATAAATATTAAAGATTTTACACCTGATCTTTAGTATTTATTATATTTTTAGTATTCACTTTTAGCCTCTATTAAATATGTTTGAAATACGATAGTAAACAGACTTAAACCAAAAAAGTCCTCGAATAAAACTTCAACAGAAGTTAGGATATTTTCAAACAACAATATTCGACATAAGCTACTTTTCCATATGGGCACAGATATGTAGGTATACAAATTAACATTACACACACATACACGCACAACGATATAATTCTAGAGCCGGCTAGATTCTTTTGAAATAAAATTAGTAATTCACTTCAAATTTTGTTCAAACAATATTAATTAAATAAGTTCATTGCACACGATTAAAGATTGTGATTGATTGGTAATACTAAATATTTTATGGAAGTTTAATGAATCACGTTAAATGCGTCCGCTAAGCTCAACTATCCAAGCAATACTGCCGAGTGCCATTTAGCTGACTTCATCCAGAACAACTGAAATCCACCACCAACAATATGAAAAAAAAAAACAAACAAAAATGTATGTTTTGGAATTTACACACAAAAGAAAAAGTAGCCGTGCGATCTGTTCAAACTTACCAAACACTGTTGGGATCTGACAATTCTTAAATTGTACTGTCTCATTGTCAAAATTGTACCAAATTGACATAAATTGGACCAAAATTGCATAGAAAATAAAAAGCATACATAGTAAGAATTAATAACACTCCTTTACTTAATAAAAACAAAGCAAGTAAGAAAGTATAGTCGGTCAAGCACGACACCCAACACTGCAGTATATAAAGACAAATTTCGAAAGTGTTTAATATTATTTTATCTAGATGAGATGTATTTCCCCTTAAATAATTCTAGAAAGGGGACTTTTATAAAACTTATGATTAATTTTGGACCTACTAGCACAACTTTTTATCATGACATAGCAGTTATAATTAAAGTTATTGTCTCTTATTTTTATATCAATACCAACCAACATTTGTAAGGAAGTTATGGCATTAAAAGTTATTTTGGGGAGTAGAATTTATATGGAAAGCAATCGTCAAATATGGACCGATTTCAATTATCTCAAAGGCAGCCAATAACGTAGGCACTTGGTTGACAGTGCAACCAAACCAATATAGAAAAGTGTCGATTTGGAAGGACTTGATCCCAGGCTTCCTAAAAGGATACAAGTACATATACTTATGTATGTTTGTACTAAATATGTTATACTTTGCGCACACTTGGGTTCTTAAACGCGTTTAAGCAACTCGAACGTGATTAGGCTCTAATCACATCAAAATCGGAATGATTTCCCATACATTAAAGTGATGTGTCAATCACAATCGGCCATCATGAACTGTACAACCGGCCACGATTTCTGCTTAATGTTTTCATTTTTTTCCTTAAATAATTCATAAATTTTCACAATTTCATTATTAATGTGTTTAAAATAATCTTCTGATAACTTTATAAAAGTATTTTTATCAATTTTGAATACTTAAAAGAAATATAAATTTGTTTTTTGTTTTTATTTCTTAATCATCTCAAATGTAATGTGAACGGCTTTGATTAACTTAATCAACATTTTGCTTAAACGCGTTTTAAAACTCAAGTGTGAACATAGTACTAGTAAAGCATCATGGACATAATTAACCATGAGTGAATCCACCTCAAAGATATGATACAACTTCGTGGATTATTTTGTTTTTATTTTACCAATAGAGTTTCGATTGTACCAAATTTGGTACAATTGTACCACAAATCCCATCAGTGATATCAAAGCAAGTCGTATTCATTTATAAACACACCAGTGATGCCGTTAGGATACGAAAGATACATATTTCGTATCTTTTGAAGGCTTCAGGTACGATGTTTATAAATGAATATAAATGAATGAATGCATGTTTAATGTATAATTCTGACATATTTTGTATCTTTTGAATCTGTACGCAAGATAATTTTTAGCCAACTAAAACTTAGTAAGAATGAACATCGTTACCGGCTCAGTGCTAATACAATAGCAGCTTTAATAATATTGAAAGAAAACATTAAGGATTAGTAGTGCGAAGTTGTTCTATGGAAATATAAACACCTTTTTTATTTTCAGGAAATTTATATGAACTTTTTGATATAATCGACTGAGTACAAACGCCTTAACTCGTATATTAATTTTTGCAAAAAAGAATTTGTTTTGCTAACATCCAAAGATAGTTACGTATAAACTCCCAAAACTAATGGCGTTTTCTTTTCTGAGTAAAATTCTGCATTTATTCTGCCTTTTACACATTTTATGTTCTTTTCTGAAAAACATGTGTTATTTTAAAAGTGTGAAGCGTTCTTTTCTGATGATGTTCCCTTTAAAATTAAAAAAATGCTACATGTTCAACACTCATTTTAATTAAAGGGGCATGAGTGTAGCACTAGATCAAGGCGAATTTAGTACAAGGTGGTGGCAAGTTTCGAGCCATAAACACTAACAATGCAATACAATGTTGTTTTTTTTGGCTTTGAATTGTTGTAGTCTTGCCACCACCTGTAATTGAATTTACCTTGCGCTAATTGTACTTTATTGTGTAATGCCGAAATTTGTGTTCTTTTGTAAACGTAAAATATGAAACACTTCTTAAAAATTAGCGGAGCTTTAAAAAATGTTGCCAAGTCACATGTAACACTTATGCAACATTTTTTTTTAGAAAAGAAAACGCCGTAAATTACACCTAAATTTCATTCGTTTAATAGCCTTAGTACTATTTGATAACAACACAGCAAGTAATGCAACCAAGTTTACATGTTAATAATTTGAAAATATGCACTAAACTATTTAAAAAAAAATATGCCGAAAAAACAAAATATTGGATTCTTTGCATTAAAATAAACTTTATTCTTGGCACATCAGAATAAAGTTGTGTTATAACTTATAAGGTTTAGATTCATATTAGATTTATTCGTGCTGAATATTATCTAGATACACCAAACATATGAGATATTTTGTCCTAAAGGAATAAAAGAAAAGGTCTCGAAATTTTAAATTTTATTAACATTTAAAAGGATAAAATAGTTTGGATATTTTGGGGAATGATATTTGAATGGAAGCTGTATGTTTAAATATGAGCCAAATTAAATTTCAATACGAACATAGACATAAGGAAAGAAGTTTGCATGGGGAGTCCCTATTGGGGACTATGTTATATTTTATATGTACCGCTTCTCACAATTTACGTGGGCTTCGTTCTAATGCCAATTAAAACGTATGTATTTACCAAATTTTATCAAATTATAATTGTTATATAAATTATAAATATCTAAAAACAGCTACTTTTACTTTCCTCACAAAGTTTACATGGACAAACAACCAGCCAGATGGACGGACGGACACGAAAATATCACTTAAAAAAGTGTTTCTGATTCGATCGGTTTACTAAACTATGCGTCTAGATTTCTATGTTTATAAAATTGCTTCTTTCTTAATTTTTGCATATACATATACTTACATACATATAAAACTTAACAGTTTGGAATAACATTTATCTTCAACGAAAACTTGCTTTGGCTTACAATTGTAGAGTGAAAATAAATGTAGATGGTTAAATTAAAGCAAAAGAAAATTAATCTGTTACCAGAATTTTTAGCAATTTTTTTATTTGCTGAACATTTATTAAAATATGCTTCAAAAACTTGAAGTATGTGCACAATAAAAGTGCAGTAATGGCTAAAATGTGCAAATTATTGACAAACAAATCGATACCAAAATTCATAGAAAGCTCTAAAACGGATAAATATATTGGCGCGTATTCAGAAATCATAACTAAAGTCGCAACTAATAAAACAGAAACTAAAAAATAGTTCATAGTTAGTTATAGGTCTTATTCATAATTCATAACTAGCTTGGCAACAGCTTTCAGCTGATTGAAGAAATGCAACCATGCATATTGGCTGGTAGTGAAAACAAAATGTCGATAATATTTTGAACAATAAATACTGTAGTTTATTTAAAAGCTTATTAAGCTATTAAAAAAATAATTATTGTTCTTAAAAAATGCATACAAATTCTAAAAAAGTAATTTTTTGGTTATAGTTTTGATATAAATCAGTTAAAATGGGTGCCTGTAAATATATAATTTTTCAATAAAATTTGGTGACTAAAAACACATCTCTAGTTTAGTTTATTTTTTACGGATGTTTTTGGACGCAATATAAATGGATGCAAGTGGCAAATGTAATAAAGCAAGTTTATTATTTACAAAATTGTAAGAGTATTTAGAGTTTTCTATATTTTAGAGTGACAAAAATTGGCCGCCAAAATTGTTTTGCTATCCAATGAAATTATAAGATAATATCAATCAGTTGTTCTTAACATTGTTGTTAGTTAACATTTAGTTACAGCTCTACCCATAATTAAGTGTAAACTTTTTCTGCTGAAAGTAACCAACTGTAAATAACTTAACCAGGTACTTAAAATAGTTAACACTTAGTGATAATTTATGAATATGCGCCATTGTTTCTGCCTTCATTGATCGCACAAGAAAAACCATGCAATTGCATATTAACGGTTTCCCTGATCATCAGTTTGTATTTATGAGTACGCTTTTGTTAGAAGGATATGACAGGACATCTCAAAAATCGTTACAGATAAAAATTAAATGCTTACCCCGCATAATTACCCAAAAATATTGGCATTTTTGACGAGGTAATTATCCGTGGAATAATGTACATAAATATAAAAATTTATTTATATGATATCATTTTCTGTATTTTTATTTTTTTTTTATTTGTAAAATGTAAACCTTTTATAAACCTGAAATGTTTTTTATGAATATGGGGTAAATCTATATACAGTGAGCGTCAAAATAAAGTAAACAGCTTGTTTTCCAATATAAAAAGTGTTATGTTAGTTATAAAAAGTTAAATTTCCACTTTACCAAATTTGTTTAGACTTCATTCTTGCTGCCTGCCATCTGTGAAAAATACGTTGCTCCGAAATTTGACGAAAGCAAGTTGGACAAAAAAAAAAAAAACAACGTGATTTAAGGTATAAATAAAAAATTCAACTGAAAACATATAGTACCTGTAGTGAAGCGTGATAGGGTTGGATTTTGTAGTACGTCCTAAAACAGCTGGATCAGACTAATAGTCGCTCGATATCAACTCAACTAAACATCTGGGAGCATTTGGACAAACAAATTAAAAAAAACATAACTAGCAAGCATTCTCTGGAAAAAATTCTGCAGGAAGAGTGGCCAAAAATGTCTACTGAGGTAACTTTAAAATGGGTGGCATCGAAGCCAAAGCGACTAGAAGTCGTCCTAAAAGCAAACAAAGTATTAGCCACTTCACTTATCTTAGTATTTAAGAATTGTACGTTTTTTTTTGACGCGTTAAAAAGGGAGTTAATTTGTTTTTATAGCACTGTTTTCTGTTGTTTTGTAAATGATAAAAAACTTTTAAAAATTGTAATTCTTTTTTACTAAATTAACACGTTTTATATTGTAAAACAAGCTGTTTCATTTATTTTGACGCTCACTGTATATAAAACTGTAATGTTACTGACTCACTGATTTATCATCGCACAGCCTAAAAGCCTGAAGCTAAAAACTTGCAATTTGGACCGGAGGTAGCTCTCCCCAAATCGTTCCACTAAGACGGGATTTTTGTAAATGTTTAGGGGGTAAAAACGGGTAAATTCAATAACCGTTTATCTCCAAAACTAAAGGAGATACAATAAAACTGTAATGCTTATTGTTGTTCTTTAGAAAATTAAGCGGACAGGTGTCTGGTACTTTTTTGAAATTCGGCTCATTTTGAGAGAAAACGGGTAAAACCTGAATTTTTTGTCACCCCACCTATCTTTTGAACCAATAAACCTATCAAAAAATACGAATATACATTTAGTACTTTTTCGTTTTTACAAAACATTCTTCTCCATTCATTGACATATTCTTAGTAAATTATTAGCCGGCACTACAATACTGCAAATTTTGATACTTTAATGGAGAAAAATAGGACCAAAATGGGAAATACGAGAAATTTAATATCTTTCTTCAGCTTTTTGGTTCTACAACTGGTATTTATTTAATTATCGTTAATATGGGACCTTAAAACATAACTTTTTGGTACTTTTTTGTTCTTTAACTGGTACTTTTTGAAGGAGATAAGAATATATAAAAAAACATTTATTGTACTTTTTTGTATGTAACCTGGTACTTTTTGAATTTCCGTTAGTATCTTAGAAACATAAAAATAAACATGCAAACAACTGAGTGAATAAGAATCTATTAGACGGGTTTTTGATGCTTTTTTGATTTTTAGCTGGTACTTTTTCAATTTCCGTTAGAATTGGACCTAGAAACATAAAACTAGACATGCAAGTTCCTCAGTGAATGAGAATCTGTAAGAAGGATTTTTTTATTAAGTTGGAACTTTTTTTAATTTAATACTAATTGTTGTTCATTAAATAAAAAATCAAACTAGTGGCCGGTACTCTTCAAATTCGGCCTTTTTAGAGAGTAAACGGGTAAACCCTGTATTTTGGAACTTTTTTGTCCAACCAATACGCATAGACTTAAAAGTTATGACATTTGTAACTTATCTAAAAAATACAAACGCATATATGGTACTTTTTCAATATTCGAACGTTTAAGGGGTGAAACTTGTACCTACGATTGTTATTTTTTCAAAGGATTTGAATGAAGAATATTATTAGTATAAAAAGTACCAAAAATAAGTACAAATTTTACTCTTTAAACGTTCCAATTTCGCAAAAGTACCAAATTTATATTTGCATTTTTTAGGTACGTTACGAATTTGATATAATTTTTATTTCCACGTTCATTGGTTTTAAAGATATATGAGGTGACAAAAAATTCCAAAATACATGTTTTACCTATTTATTTAGTTCCAGACACCCGTTTTTCGATGAACAACGACAAGCATAAAATTTTGTGTGTATCTTTTTGTTTAAAAGACATGAGGCTAGCGTATTTGCATGTTTTTAACTCCTAAACATTCGAATTAGTGGATCGATTTGGCGAGAGACCAATTTCCGGTTCATATTTCCAATTTTTAGCTTCAGACGTTAAGGCTGTGCAATGATATGAATCATGCAGTCTGTCGTACATACATACGGGCATGTTCTAGAAATCGAAATGAAGTGGAATTGAAATCGAACGAGATTCTGAACTCAATTATTTACAAATTGAATGTAGTTTTTCCTTTTTTAACAGTGGTTCTTGTAAAGATAATTGATACTTAAAGTATGAAGTATATAAAATGAAATATTATTATAAACTTTCTTAACAGGCTCATTTTCAAAATTTGTGCGATCTTATCCACTTATTTTCAATGTGTAGAACATGCCCGATAAACATTATTTAATATATTGAAATAATTAAAAACAGTTGAATCAGTTATTTCAAAAAGGACTCAGGTGCAAATTTTTGGAAATTAAGTTTTTTGCTGTTTTTGGAAGTACCCATTTATACCGATGTACTGTAGGAATTAAAGGTTATATACCCCTTCCATTTCGAAAAGGGCTGAACTCTATATTTATTTAGAATATTAAATGTGTGTGTTGTAGTTAGAATCAGTGTTCGAAAATAAACATTTAAAATCGCTCCTTAGTGTTCGGTTCGGTATATTAATGGAAAACACAAACGCTAATAGTGTTTGTGTATAAATTCATTAAAAAATAACGTTTCCCTGTTTGTCATCTTTCGAACACAAAAATAATACTGTTTTTATTTAACTTCACAAAAGATGAGAATATTTCATTCCATTCGGTTTTTTTAAAAACCACAAACTTCATTGTGTTCGGTTCGGTTCATTAATGTTCGTCGCTTTTGCCTGGTAAAAAAACCAAACATTTTTTACAAAAAAGCCAGCAAAATAATTTTACACAAACAAAACATATACACAATACACACACAAGCTGTTCGTGCTGCGGTCGTTGCTAAAATTTTTTGTTTGTTCATTTCTTTATCAATGTAAACAAAGAAACATGATAGTACATTAAAATATAATGTTTGACTACATTATCTCTACAACTATTCTGTTTTTCTTTTAACGAAGAACAGACCATTATATAATGTTCGGCTCTTTCTTGAAAATAGTTACAAACCACTGATGGGATTTGTGGTACAATTGTACCAAATTTGGTACAATCAAAACTTTATTGGTACACTGGTACAATTCATCCTTTTTTGAAACAATTTAAAAACAAAACAAAAAAACCCACGAAGTTCATTATATCTTTGAGGTGGATTAACCCACTGTTTTTCTTTTTGATAATAAAATTTCTAATTATATACATCTATCCAGCTCTGACCAGAACTATCAAAAATTGTATAATTGTTCATGATGTTATAATGACATATACTTATGTATGAACTTAATATACATAAGTATATGTACTCGTGTCCCTCTCCAAATCGATTTTATTGTAGTGGTTTTTGTAGCAGCGAAACCTGAAGAACAGTTGTTGCTGAGTTGGCAATCTTTGGACAGTTCTACGCGAGATTCTTGTCAATTTTTTGGTGACGATGTTTAGTATACCGATCGACTCAATATCATTTTCTGTGTTGATTTACCGATGTCCCTTAGTACGGCTGGCTGGATGTCAGTCCATGGAGGCTTGTTCGCAAAGTACAGGACGCATTTTAAAGGTAATTTGATAACATTTTGTAAATAGGTTTCAATTCATAAGCGCTAAGCCTACTGAAAATGGTAAGAGTCGGTCCATAATTTCACATGGTCTTCAAACAAACTTCTTTTTGAAATAGTGTTGGTGCCTATAACAATCTTATTATGTTGATATTAAGATTACATTTTGAACAAACTAATTGCAATTCAAATCATCTTACTAAATTTTATTAGTATATGTCAATATTTGACGATAGCTCCCATACAAATACTACTCCTGAATAAAGCTTTTAATCCAAACTTCCTTATAAATGTTGCTATTGACATACAAATTGGCCACAATAACTTTTACGATAGCTACTATGTCATGACAATATTGTGCTGGTAGGCCCAAATTGACCATAGCTTCCATGTAATCTCCCTTCCTAAAATCACTTAAGGATAACCAAATCGTATACAGATGAAGATCTAAAAAACATTCCGCACAAAGAACTTGCACATGAATCTTTACCTCTTGAAATAAGTTTGCTCTGGCAGGTCCATGATAGAGTATACTCTGGAAATTTTTTCCTTATAAACTGTGGTGTAGGGTAACAAATGGCCGAGCTTAATCGACTATACTTTCTTAATTGTTTTATTGAATAAAAAGGTCTTATGAATTTGTGCTATGTATGCATTATTATTTTATAGCAAAAATTTGGTACAATTTATGTCAATTTGGTACAATTTTGCCATTGAGACGGTACAATATAAGAACTGTCAAATCCCAACAGTGTTACAAACGGTATTAAAGCTTGTGTTCGTCTACACAATCACTAAAAAAATAGACTTCGTTCTTGGGTGTGTGAGCCAAACGCTAAAAAATGTACTGTTTATTTTCGAGCACTGGTTAGAATTGAAAAAAATGTTGAGTAAGTTTTGATTACGTGGTCAATTTCTCATAAAAAAATTATTAATTTTGCCATAAAATTTGAATAGTGAACGAACACCGCTTCAGAAGAAAAATTAAAATAATAAAACATAGATATTCTGCAAAGTAGATATTTTGGCATGTATTCACAGGCACATATAGAAAAAAGAAGATTTCTAATTCATTTGTTTGGTTTGATGAAATACACAGTGCAACGGACACCACCACGTGACAAAAGACCAATCAATAAAAGACCAGTTTCTCCCAGTTTTGCCCAAAGTCATGCACTTTTTTATTTGGGGCCTTGGTGTCATTTTTGCAAAAAAGTTATAATTTTCTCAGGCTCATATCTTGCAAGCCGTTCATATTATGGTTAAAAAAGTCCTCCATCAAGAAGCCACAACCATATTATGGTTGCCTCCAAACATTTTGTGGTTAATAATGACCTAAATATGTTTTACAATTATAAAAGCATTGTTGTTGTTTAACCATAGCATATTGCTCTTGGAAAAAAGACAAAAACAAATTATATATTGTCATATTTAACCATAGCATATTTAGAGGCAACCATAATATACTTGTGGGTTCTCGATTAAGAATTAATTTACCCATAATATGTTTGTCGGCGACAATGATATGGTTTTTTTTTTGTTTGTTTTTTCTCAACCTACTTACAAGTACAATTAATGTTGGAAGAATTCCAATCAATTGTAGTGGGGAATGTAAAGAGAGATAAACTCACTGTTGATTGTTGATGATTTTGTTTAAACTTTGATATTGTTACAAATAGAACTGTTTCTGTAATTCTTATACGCATAACAGTTTTATTTGGTTTAATATCTTTAGTTTTTTTAAAATCTTTATGGATGAAGTTTCCCGATGATCTGGCCTAAGCAACCAGTGAAATGCGCATAGGAATAGCTTATCCCATCAACAATAAATTTCAGTGTTTTTATCAAATAATAAAAATTGGGAATTAAGCACGAATAACAAAATCATTTAAATTAAATTTTGTATTCCCACGAAAATTATTTTGATAATGTTTAAAATTTTCTTTACAAATAGTTCTGCTGAAGGTGACCATATTGCAACGTGTTTTTTCTCTGCGTGTATGTGTTAAAAAAATTTGACTGGTAAAAATGACTAAAGAAAATTAACATACCTCCGTTTTAATAGAAAATTTTGTTGCGAACGTAAACATTCGAAATTTTGAAGCAGACATATACAATAACTTGACAACAATCGTGTTTTATTTCATATTAATCAGTCATATAAACAACACTACTAACGTAATACATACACCCCAGCAAACACAGAAATGCACCATATGAATTGCCAAACATATTGCCTGGAAGAATAATATTATCGCGGTAATAATCGATTTCGTATTGCGGAAGATAATTCCTTCAATAAGAAACGTGACAATAGTCCTACTAGCAATATCGCCAGATAACCACTTATAAGAAAAAAGAAAGATATCGCCAAAACAGTGTTATGGTGATTTTGATTTTGCCATTTGAAAAATGTTCATATATGTATGTACATACATGTGTATAAATAAGCACAGCTTTTTTTTATTAAATTGCTAATTTTATTTCTATAAATAATTAGAATTGTGGTTATTTTGTTGAACTATTTATGGTTTTTAATCCAAATTTTTAATATTTTAATCAGGCTTAAGTTCATCAAATTTAATTTTCATTAAATTATTTTTATGAAGAAAGGAATTTTACAACATGAAAATTAATTAAAATTGTTATTGATAATCATTCATTCTTGACTGACCTGAGATTCGAACCCAGGCGGCTGGTTTCCATGACATGTTTCGATCACAACCACTTGATCTCCTCAGATGGATTTGCCGTCTTACACTCGCAGCCATCGACGACTGCTGACGTCAATAGTCAAACAACAATCCTTAAACCAAATTGTATTTTAACCTTTGGTAGATCGAAATTTGCTTTTTTTTGAATGATTATCCATTTTAATTGATTTTTACATGTTTTTCCTAACTTCTGTTTTTTCCGTACTTATGTCAAGAATTCTTCTTGAAGTCCAAAGTACATTTTTCTGTTTTTTCATTTTGTCTTTCTTTTTCTTGTTGGCCTTTTTCAGCACAACTTGAAGGACAAATGTACATATAGAGCCCGTGCCCCAGCTTTAACAATAATTAGAATTGTGGTTATTTTGTTGAACAATTTATGGTTTTTAATCCAAATTTTTAATATTTTAATCGGACAATTCTAATTATTGTTAATCCCATTTGAAATATCTTTAATACTTTCACAAAAATTACTATTTAAATTTTAACTGAAAACTTTTTGAAGTATTTTAATTATTTTTAGTTTTTTTGCAAGAACACACGCTTTAATAAGTGTTTTTTATATATGTAAATCATTTAATATGTTTTTTAACTTTTATTTTGATACCCTTTATAAAAAAGCTAAAGTTTGCCGAATATTACAATTATAAAAATTCTGAAATTACGGATACATTTATAACAGAAGTAAGGAAAACGTACATAAATTACACATTATTAATATAACCGTTTTATTTTTAAACTAAAATAACAGGTTTAATCGATATTCGAAAAATGGACATTTAAAAATAACCGACTAGTAAAACTAAAAAAAGCCGGTCGAATAATAATCGTTCGAACTCCCTAGTGAATAACGATTGAAACTGGTTTCAAACCAATAATTACAAAAGGGTTTCGTTGCAGTTGCGTTTCACCGTCTGTTTCCGCAAAGCACGAGTTTAATTAGCCGTAACTAACATTTTACTTACAACGTATTATTATAGTATTTTTTTTAAAATAAACAAATAAAATACAATTTTTTGTTTCTCCTGTAAGAAGTTAAAACATTTTGTTACAACCTTTTCCATTTGAGCGAACGATATGAAATTATATTTACATACATATGTTATATACAGCTAATGCTTGTATAAATCTGAACTACTTTCACTTTTTATACAGTTCATAGCTTAAAATTTATTTGGCACCCATTTAAAAAGAAAATTTGTAAATATGCGTTCATTTTAGTAAATTATTTAAAGCGTTATAGATCTGTCTTGTTTTTATCAAAATGTCGTTGAAAAGCATCCTTAATATCACAGTGATATCGATACTGTATTTAAACATTAATGGTTTTAATTGCTACACATTAAATGATCCCCCGCCAATATGTTCAGCTTATGAAATGTTAATTGTTAATACTAATCAATGTGTTTCTCGTTGTCCCATACGTTGCACAAATGAAGTATGTTACGAAGATGGAGAATGCCCGTGTGAAAATTTCTACATGACGTCATTTGGAGATGGCCTGGTTTGTGGAAGAACTTGTGTGGCTGGCTGTATACAAGCCGGAGGATACTGTGCTGCATCCCAAAAATGTATGTGCCCTCAAAAAGGTTCATATTTTGATCCCATTTCAAGGAAGTGCGAGAAATATTTAACATTTAAAGATAAATGTGGAGGGTAATAATTATTAATTTAAGTGATATACATTTCTACATAGATATGGAGGGCTCAGAGCTCAACCGAACCAAGTCTAAAATATAATACATACGTATATGCATTTCAAACCTGGTACAGGATTATCTGAAAAGTCTAACTCAATTCAGTTTTGTAACGGACTAAATCAAAAAATTTTTCATTTACTTATGGTGTTTTCTTTTTGAAAAATATTAATGCATTATAATTGTGTAATATTTTTATCAGGTGACACGCGACCTTACAAAGTAATACATTTTTCTAAATTACAATGCAACAAAATAATAGCTACCCTACAAGAAGACTACCGGTCATTTTACTAGTTATATGACCGGTAGTGTTGACCAATATAGTGTTATAGTAATAGTAATTTTTTTAGTTTTGGTTATGCATTTCTTGTAGGGTACGTTTTACACTCAACACTAATGTGTATTTAGCGTGTTAATTATTTAATGCAACGTTTGTTCTAATAAGCGATATTCACCACGGTTGTAGCGATTTTCAACATTAAATTTTCTTTGAATTCCAATAAGCGTTAACAGCACTGATTTTCAATAATTAAAGTCAGCTGTTGTTAAAAATTTTGCGCACAAACGAAAAACAAAAAGTTTTTATATCCATCACAATATAACATGGGGTCTTCACCTGAGATAATATCTGATATGATATGTGACGACGTTAGAATGAGAGAACACATTTCTTCATGTTAATCTTAATCACGTATCTTATAAGATTTCATAATCGAATGATTCCCGTACAGTAAACTTGTGTCGTTTTTATTCTTATCACAAGATTTTCACTATTTGTACTAAAAAAATTAAACATTTAAATGAATGCGTCTTATAATTGTTTTATATGTATGTACTTATATACTAGCTGACCCGGTCCGCGTTGCTGACCCTAAGCAAACATTAGTGTTGTGTGTATTACCACACTATTTAAATTGAGCTTTTAAAAATAAAAAAAGCAAAAAAAATAAATATGTGTATATGTATGTCATTGGTGGTGCAATATGAAAATTGGATTTTGCCACGCCCCTCCGCCCGCAGACCGAAAATCAGTGACAGTGCAAGTGTACACAAACTTGCTTATCATCGATTGATAATAAATATTATTTTAAACTTATTGTACAATGTTGCATCTCAGTAAACGCGAAATATCTTGTGTTATCGAATGATGTAAATATTTTGTAAATAAACCGAAATCTCGGATTTTTGAATGCAACATTTCGAAAGTCTTAAAATTTTAATGTTGGATCATTATTAACATAGGTTTTGTGTAAATATCTTCGGAACTACACAACCGATTTAAGGGCACTGCGACACGTTCAATAAATATCGTGTAGCATGCAATATTGATGGATCGCGATCCATATCGCAGAATGGCCTAAAATATGATATCCAGATCGCGTGATAAATATTGAACGTGTAGCATTTTCATGATATTAAATCATGATACTCCAGTAAAAAGTGACAAATAAAAGAAATAAAACGTAGTGGAAAAAATTAAACAAATAAAAAGTAAAACAATTGACAAAATTTGTGTAAAGTTTATTGTAATAAAGGGTAATGGCAGAAGACAGTGAAAGCGAGTGGGTTCTGCCGGTGGAATCGGAATTACCCAGTGAAAAAATTTTGGCGTTTTTCTTTCCACTTTTTTCTTCAATGAAAAAGCAAGCAAAATAGCTTAACAGGCTTTCTTTTGGTTTTCTGACGTCATTGATAAACGACCCGCACAGCACAAAAATAACATAAATATTGTCGCGATAAATATTGAACATGTAGCTCGTGATCCATCAATATTTTAAAATGGATCGCGATCCAAATATCAAGATATTTATTGAACGTTTTGAAAAACATGACAACGGCTTTAAAAATAAAAAAAAATAAAAAAAACAAACAAAAATAAATATATGTATGTACATATATGTACAATGTACATTGTACATATGTCATTGGTGGTGCAATATGAAAATCGCATTTCACAGTGTCGCCCGCCGTTTTGGAGTCCATACGTTACATATGTACATACACACATCCTGTTTTATATATATACATAGATAAATGTATGTGTATTTTTGACAGCTCATCTTATAAGATAGGGTACGTTCGTAAATGCATCAAAACTATGCATCACTGCTGCAGTGAAAAAGGCTCAAAAAAGAAAAATAAAACGATTTCTTTTATGTTAAAAGTTATTGCATCAGAAAATTAACTGATGCAATAATTGCCCACATTTGCAGCAGAGCTGCGGCACCATTGCATAAAAAAACTTTTAACGTATGAGAGTAATGCCAAGTTTCTTTCAAGTGATGCATTTACAAACATTCAACTTTACTAATGCGCAACAACTGCATTTACGAACGTAGTACCCATCAGTGTTGCCAGTAAAATTTCGAGAAAGATACATTTTAGTTCCCAAAAAGATACGCTTTTTCCCAAAAAGATACATTTTGAAAAAAAATTTTTTAACGTTTAACATAACATTTTAATTTCATATTTAACATGGGGTCTTCACCTGAGATAATATCTGATATAATATGTGAGAGAACGTCGGCAGAATGAGAGAACAAATTTCTTCATGTTAATCTTAATCTTAAACAAGAGGAACACGTATGTTATAAGATTTCATAATCGAATGATTCTCGTACAGTAAACTTGTGTCGTTTTTATTATTTTTTTTTAGTTTTTTCTAATTTTTTAGTTAAAAATATTGTTTTTTTAAACGTTTTTCACAAGATTTTCACTATTTGCACTAAAAAATTAAACAATTTAATGAATGCGTCTTATTTTTGTTTTGCATGTATGTATGTATGTGTATTTTTGACAGCTCATCTTATAAGATAGTTGTTATAAGATTTCTCATAACAACTGTCTCATAATATTTATTATAATATTAATGTTAACACTATTTGAGAGTCTACACGTAAGATAATACTCTCTGCGATTGAATTTGACGTTTGCTGATATAAAAATCGCATATCTTATCTCACGTGGAGACCCTGTGTAATGAATATATAAATTGACTTTTATTCGGCCTTTACAAAATTTATTATTATTATTTTATTAAGCTTTATTAATGAATATTTTAAAGAAAATTATCAGGTATGTTCCCGAAATTGGTCTTCCCAAATCCACATGTTTTTGTGTATTCGAAGTTTTTGTTCAAAAACACTTTAGTTGAACTAAAGATCGCTAATTTGCAAACCGCAGCATGATAGCAAATCCTAATATTTATTAAAAATCGTGAAAGCTGTAAAGAATAAAGGGAAAAAATCGCTTCTTTCGCAAACATGGCTAAAATTCGCAAACTTTTAAACAAACACTAAAATTTATTTGAAATCGCTAAATGGGTTAAAAAAATTCCAAAAATAGCGAAATTTCTCAAAAAGTTTTAAAATAAAATTAAAATTAATTAAAAGTCCCTAAAACAATAAGGAATGGCAAAAATTCGGTAAAAATTGCTAAACTAGCGGAAATTCGCAAAAATTTGGTAACAGCGGCATGATAACAAATCCTTCTTTTTATTATAAATTGTTAAAGCTGTAAAGAATCAGAAAACGTACAGGAACAAATAGCTTTTATCGCGAACATGGCTAAAATTCGCGGAAAATTGCAAAATTTTCAACAAACTCTAAAACTAATTTGAGATCGCTAAATCGATTAAAAAACAAATCGTCGGAAAATAACATTAAAAGCGTTAAAAAAATTAATTATAATTACAAATTTTGGGTAAGTTAGGGCTTTTTGCGTATTATGTAGAGTTTTTTTTTCCCGGAGTTTATCGTTTCCCGGGAAAACGGGAACATTTTTTAAATTTCCCGGGATCCCGCTCCATATAAATAATACAAAGTAAATTTGTTTTAAATTAATGAAAAAAACTTTTTTTTATCAAAAAGTAATTTCAATTTTTGGGAATACAAAATTTAAATTTTCAAAAGATTTTGTTATTCGTGCTTAATTCCCAGTTTTTATTATTGATAAAAACACTTGAAATTTATTGTTGATGGGATAAGCTATTCCTATGCGCATTTCACTGGTTGCTTAGGCCAGATCATCAGGAAACTTCATCCATAAAGATTTTAGAAAAACTAAAGATATTAAACCAAATAAAACTGTTAAACGTATAAGAATTATAGCAACAGTTCTACTTGTAATAATATCAAAGTTTAAACAAAACAACATCAACAATAAACAGTGCGTTCATCTCATCTTACATTCCCCACTTTCAAGTGTTTTTATCAATAATAAAAACTGGGAATTAAGCACGAATAACAAAATCTTTTGAAAACTTTTTTTTTTTAAAAAAGCGTAAGGGAACTTGTTTACAAAGTAAGTAAAAGAAATGCCTAAATTCTCCCAAAAATTAATTAAAGGTTGAAAGGGGAACTTGAATTATTATTACCTTACGCTTTTATGTGTACATTTTTCGTATCATTATGCTCTAGATACAAGATAAAAAGATAACATAAACATAACAATTTAATTCATAAAACAATAATAAAAACAAATAAAAATTATGGTACTCAAGTTTTGAGATCAAAAAGTAAATTTATAAAATACTTAAAATATTTTAAATAAATATGTTTTATAAATATATTAACATTTTTTAACAGCTTAGGAAATAACATTAAGACACACTCAATGCGTTTAGAAAGTCGGTAAAGTGTATATTTCTAATTTTATTTACTTATTATCATGTTTCCGAAACATTTCGTTCACTTTTTTTACCGAGATTAGACAAATTGTTTAGAGTGCAAATGTTTAAAGTTGTTGCATATTTCTAATTCGCAATCCGAAGTAATTTTTCTTTTTTATAAACAACGTCTTTATCAGCCAAATGTATGACTTCCTTCACACTTTCTCGTAACAAAAAATCGGTATTTTATCTCAAACTGAACCGAAGTTATAGCAAAATATATCTTTCAATCGGTACATTTTGAAAACTTTAATCGCATTTTGCCAAGCTCGATTTTTTTTGTAGATATGACTTTGCTGCAATAAAGGAACGATATTTTTGGATATATCCTATTTTTAAGACATGTCCATGGACAATTAAAATTTACTGCCTGCATCTTATTTTGAATTAATGTTCTTTATTAACTCTTCACTTCACTAAATTTATTAATTATCGACTGTTGCACGGCACATTCTGCTTTTGGTAGATTTATTGCGTCAGAACACATTGATTTAGGAACGTACTCACTTCTTGTTGTTGATCGAATCCACAACCCATCAACAGATGCTAATTTTTAGAGAATAGAAAACTAAATTTCAAAGTATAAATAGCTTTTTTCTGAAACTATGAGGAACTTTTATTTCCCGGGATCCCGCAACAAAAATCCCGGGAAAAGGGGAAAGAAAATAATTGAAATTCCCGGGAATTCCCGGGACGGGAAATCTCGGGAAAAACCCTAGTATTATGTAACTACATACATATTTTGATTAAATTAGAAATAGAAAATTATAAACTAAAGGTACGTTCAGACTGATGAAATATTTGATAGCAAACATCAAATATTTCATTAACGTAGTCTGAACACAAAATATTTTTGAGTGTCAAATAAAATAACAGCTGATTTTGAGCAAATAAAAAAATTTGCCGGCAAACAAATATTTGTCCAATGTGAACATAGTGTGAACACAAAAAATCAAATATTTTAGTAATTTGTGAGCAAACATTTATTTGATATTACAAAAAAATTGTAAGAGCAAACAACGACAAATAATTTTAGCCATGTACCCGATAGAAGCAATTTTTCCTGTAAGTTTTCGGATTTTTTACAGTTTTAAAGATTTTTAATAATTATTAGACTTTGCTATCATGCCGCTATTAGCCAATTTTTGCGAATTTTTGCTAATTTAGCTATTTTCACCGAATTTTTGCCATTCCTTATACTTTTGGGGACTTTTAGTCAATTTTATGGCTGTTTTTGCAACATTTTTTTGTTGTTCTTTTCCCGACAATTTGTTTTTAACCGAACCATATATTTTAGGGGTTGTTACCAATTTTTCGCAAATTTCCGTTAACCATTTGTCTTCCAGTTTTGTTTTTCTTTTACATACTCCTGTTCTAACAATATAATAGATGCTGCCCCACAGAATAAAACAAATAATTAGGCTTCTGCACGAATTTTTACTATTTGTGAAATATATTTTTATTTTTGAACACTTTCATTAAATAATTATTTGATGCAAATATTTGTTTTAGTCTGAACGCATGGCAAACATGAATTAATTTATTTTATTTGACACTATTTGCCAACTGTTTCAACAAACAAAAATTGTCAAATATTTGAGCTTAGTTTGAACATCAAACAAAATATTTTTTTGTTTCACACAGTTTGAAGCAAATATCAGAACAAATATTTTTGTCAAATATTTCATTAGTCTGAACGTACCTTAAAAACAAAATTTTTTTCTTGTTAAAAATATTAGAAAAAAAGTCGATTCGTTTTACTTTCACCAACCCCTACTACTACTACTACTAATTGAAAACGAATAAAACATGTGGGTGTGAAACGCAAAACACCAAAACTGCTGAATTAATCCAATTTCGAGTGTAATTTTTTAAAAATACAGTAAGCAAACTTTAAAATTAATAATATGGATGTAACTATCATTGGATGTTATCAAAACAAATTGATCTTTGTAAAAACTTATATATTAGTTAAGGCATTTATATATAAATTTCCTGAAAATAAAAAAGATGTTTATATTTCTTCAGAACAACTTTGCGCTGCTAGTAATCATCGTAATATTGAGCAATATTGAGTCGGCAACGATGATCAATCAGTCTTAATAAGTTTTAGTTGGCTAAAAATTCTTTAAAATTTTATTTGTGTACATTTTGCGTACAGATTCAAAAGATACGTCAAATGTCAAGATTATACATGGTACCTGAAGTCATCAAAAGATACAAAAAATGTATCTTTCGTATCCTAATGGCAACACAGGAGTTGTTATAAGATTTCTCATAACAACTGTCTCATATTATTTATTAAAATATTAATATTTACACTATTTGAGAGTCCACACGTAAGATAATACTCTCTGCGTTTGAATTTGACGTTTGCTGATATAAAAATCTTATATCTTATCTCATTTTTACAACATATTGAGAAAGGAAAACGAGAATTTTTTAAATTGTTGCATATATTTTTAGAAAAAAAACATACCCGCGCGAATGGTAGCATACATAGAACATTATTGTCAGAAAAGAAAACACCATTGCTCAAATTCAAAATATTTTTCGAATTTTTTTTTTACTTGGTTTGCTTAAATTCTGAGCTGAGCCCTCCATATGTAACCGGCTGTTTGTCGATAACGAAAAAAAAATTTCTTTCGCACACTTACATTAAAACAAAAACTAATTCTTTATTTACCTGAATAAACTGAACAGTCCATACTTTTACTTACATAATTACATACATATGTATCTGCATATGTACATTTACAATTCGTCGGCTTTATATGCAAATCTTCTAACTCCCTTTCAGCACATTTTACAGGTGAGGTAAAAAGCTTTTTATATATCATATTTGGAGCTTGAGAGAAAAACAAAAAATATAGTCAAGACTCAAACTAACGAAAAACGACATGCTTGTCGACGAGACGTATCTGTATCAACCACACGGCATCAGAATCCCAATTTACTTAAAAAGTTGATTTAGCAGGTTTGCATATCAAGCACACGATATGTACATTAAAGCAAAGTGATTTGTTGTGAATAATAATTTTAACCAAAGATTAAAGGCCCCGATAGCCAATTGTTGCTGTACCCGTAACGTACCGTACCGTACTGTTAGCAAGTTGGTGCACAACATTAAAAAACGTGTCATATATTTTTCGCATACATAAACAAAAAAGCATTAAGATTTAATCATAATATGCAGAAGCTAACTTAAGCTACCGTGAAACAAATAACAAACAGCTCGCCAAATGCATTGAAAAAAAAATACATTCCGTACGGAATCAGGGCTTTCTGATGTTACATACTACGAAAATTTGGAATAAAGTTAAGATTTTCCGACATTTTCCTTACTAGACATAAAAATTTGTTTAAATATGATATTATATACACAGTATGCCATTTTTCGAGTTAATATCGTTTTCTAAAACCGAAAAAGTAGTGATTTTTCAATTTTTACATACATACTAACTAACTTCTTAAACCTGAATCATTTTCGATTGCATATGAAGTTGAACTTTCAAAATTTCAAGAATAATATTGTGTTCAAAAATAGCTGAATTGCAATCATGTGCTAAAAAACAAAAGATTTCAAATCACTTCTGATTTTAAAATCACATTTGTTATGTAAGGTTGTTTTGAAACCACAAAACTTTTAACTTGGCTTAAAATAGTCAAAAAAAATCACAATTATGAAAAAAAAATTTTACAGAACACCTTGTGATTTCAAATCCTTTTCACAAAAAGTGATCTTCAGAACATGCCTGTTAGTGCTGAAAGTAAATCACTTGTTATAAATTTTTTATTGACATCAGGTTCTATTTACTTGGTTGCTACACGATCAAGTTTTGCCTTTTAATTCCATTCAATTTGCAATACACTCTCAGTTTTTTACTAAACACTCACACTTTTTAAATTGACCACGAGATTGCTTTCAGTTTCACCTTTCCATTTGCTTGGCAATTTTACTTTCAATTAAACAGCTGATAACAAGTTTGTCTTTATAAAATTTTTTATTGATGACATCTTGAAAGTAAATTGCTTGCAAATTGAGTGCAGCATACGTCACAGCTTTCAATTTATGTCTATTTTGGCAAACAGTATATGTAAAAGACTATCAAGAAAATCTTGACCGTGTTGCCGCAGGGTTAATGATGTCAGGCGTATTCCCAATGAGATGTGCAAATAAGTCTCATCGTAGTATAGGGATGGGCAAATTGAAAAAATGTATCGATATACAGTGTAACCTCGGTGAACGCAACCAATAGAAATTTTGGGCTGTTGCGATAACTGAGTTGTTGCGCAAACCAAGTCACAAATTTCTAGTCATATTTTTCTATTTAAAAGCTTATTTTAAACCAATCAAGAATGTTATAAAAAAAACTAAGGTTAGCTTTACGTAATCTCTTTTATTTGATTGAAATAAAGAATAAAAACAGAAAAACAAAATATACATCTTATGAAAAATTAATAAAATACACATTAAAATGTATGTTAATTTGTACTTATGGTTGTTATCGAGTTTAAGATTCATGTTTTCAAAGGAAAAATTCTGAAATTTTCAACTGATGTTTTTGTGCTTGTCATACTTTTTGAACTGCAATTTCACGAATCTTTTGCATTGCCATTATATCCTCCAAAGAATAGCTATTCTCCTCTGCCCATTGTAGACAAACTTTGATGCTTTTTATTGCATCCATACATCTTATTTTTGAAGGTATTGGACCTAACACAACATTTTCATAATCGTCTTCAGTTTCGCTTTGTTCTTATGTAATTTCTTCTTCAAATTGAATGTTTTGACCGCTTTCGGAAATCCAAGAGTGTATTTCTTCATTTGTAATTTCGGTAGTTATTTCTTGCAGATAATCATTTTTGTTACTTTGATGAAAGAACCACTCGTAAACAAAAAAGTTTCTAAACTAAATTAATGTCAAAAACGGAAGTACATTATACGCGCAAAATATTTGTCATTCTTGGAATAACGGTAAATAAAAAAAAAACTATTGCTATTTTAATTTATTTATCAAAAACCAAACCAAAAAAAATAAAAAAACGCCTCACTTGTTTTGCTTTTGCAAAGTTGCGTTAATTGAGGCTTTGTTTTTTGAAAAGTTGCGTTTATAGAGTCACCAATGTTACGAAATTGGGTGTTGCGTTAGTGCCGGTGCAGCAAAATAAAAGAGATTTTTAAATAAAAGTTTTGATACAAATAACTTATGATTACAGAAAAATAAAAACTAAAACTAATGTCGAAAGTGAGTGAGATTTTTTTTTATATTTATTTAAATATTGGGGAATTCTTCTATTAGTACGATTTTATCGGCAGAATTATACCATGTTCACACGGACAGCAATATTCGTGCTTCGCCCCCAAACATGATTGAAACGACTGGTTTTCCCATACAAAATTTTGAGAGCGAAACAGGTTGCGAAACAGGAAAAATGTACTATCATCTCCAATTTTGATAACAGTTATCGTTAGTTTATTTGAACTAGCTCTCAAAAAATTTCAAAACAAAGAAAAAACAAAATAAAAATTGATTTTTAATAAAATAAAGTGATAATTATAATATAATAATATTAATAAAAGTATTAAATAATATGTATATTCTTAAGTTTTATTTACTTTTTATATATTTAAGAAAAAAATCACACTAACAACACAAAAATAATGTCAAAATGAAACAGGAATAAATCGTATGAAGAGCATGTTTGGCAATCTAGTTTCAGAGAGAGAAAGCAGTGGTTTCTATCGTCGTATGAACATAGCATTAGAGTAAATTGAAAACGAATAAATAAAACTATGAATTGGAATTTCACTTGGCCTTAAAAAAATTGACAGGGAAACAAAAATTATGCAATTGCATGTTTTTCCTTGTGCGACCATAAAGGCAGAAACAGTGTATTTATCTATTTTAGAGCTTCTTATGAATTTTGGCATCGATTGGTTAATGCACATTTTACCGTTTGGAGCATTTTTTTGCATAATTTGGTTGAAAGATCCTTTTGGCATCAATTTTTAGCGCATATTTTGCCTATTTGGGGCATATTTTGATACATGTTAAATTTTTTAGATTTTTTAAAATATGTCGACTTTTCTGTGTATACTAGGGTACTTATTTAATCGATCTTTTGCTTTAATCGGCTAATCGCTCGATTAATTAACCAATGTTTTGGTTTAATCGGTTTAAAATCGGTTAATTTGTTTTTGATCTGTTAACCGATTAATAAAATTTTATTTATAAATTAACTAATATGTATTTTCTTCGACCTTTATTATTTTAATATATAAATTAAATTCTCGAGCTTAAGGTCTTATTTTTTATATAAAAAACTTTCTTCACAAATTTATTTTAAACCAATATTTCGGCACTTCTTTGAGTGCCTTCTTCAGGGTTTTTTTTTCTTTTTCTTTTTAACAAAAAAATTAACAATATTTTAATTTAAAACAAATTTAACAAAAATTGACAAAATTAAAAAAATTTTTTGGAATTGAATAAAAATATTTTTCAATACAAACTTGATCTATTACAATATACAAAAATTGTTTACCTTCCGTTTCTATTTTTATAAATTAAATGTCTATAATTTTGTGCTACATTTTCAGTATCTGACTTAAAATTAATTCTAGAAACTGTCGGTACTCTTACAATTTGTAACATTTCCAACATAAATCTACGCTTGTAATTATTTTCCATGTTTAAAATTTTTGTATTTTCAAAATCTGGATAATGGTTTAGATTAGCACAATGAGTTGATAACGCTGTTTTTTGTAAAATATTTCTATACTTCTGATCTGACTTATGACCTGCTATCCTAGTTTTTAGTTTATTCTTTGTTGTACCTATATATACCTTATTACACTGTCCACTATCATTACCCTTACAAGGTATCTGATAAACAATATTAGACATTTCCATCCTCTTTATTTTGTCTTTTGTTTTAGTAAATAGTTTACCTATTGTGTTGAAAGATTTATAAGCTATTTTATATATTTTGTTATCATATATATCTTATTTTGCCAATCTTTCTGAAAATGTTGGAATATATGTTACTGATTTATAAATTTTCTGTTCCGTAATACTATCCTGGTTGTTTAATGTACAATTATTATGTTGTATTAATAAATCTGTTATTAATTCTTTAGGAAAACTATTCTCTGTTAAAATGTTAGAAATCTTCCGTTTATTTTCTCTATGAAATTCTGAATCACTAATTTTAAGAACTTTTTTTATAAAATTTTTAGCCGTATTAATTACACTGCTCTGCAAAAAATAATTTTTTGTCTTTCCGTTAATTAAAACTACGTGAACTATATGGATTTTGATGCGCTTCAGAAAAAAGTGCAAAATGTGTAATACTTGCTTTATATTTTTTTTAATTCCATTTTTAAATTGAAAAATATTACGAATTTTGCACAAAAAAAAATTGTTCTCCATTAATTTCTGAATAATTCCAAAAGAGCATAAGAGACTAAAATAAATACAATTTTGTTACACATCTTCTGGTGTTTTACTTTTGAAAATCGAATGACTGGTTCTCGAGTTAGGATGAAATATGTCTCCGTACCTGACTTATTATTAATTTATTTAAAGATAGAATTAGGAATAATAATGAGAAGTTAATTTCTCTTGATGTTGTTTCATTGTTTTCAAGCATACCAATAGATTTAGCTATAAATATAATAGAAGAAAATTGGAATACAATAAAAGAACATATAAATATATAAATATAGAAAAAGATTTATTCTTACGTATTCTAAGATTTCGTATAGTAGATAACAGATATTTTCAATTAGATAATCGTGTATATATTCAAATGAAAGGACTTCCAATGGGTTCGCCAGCTTCTCCAATTGTAGCAGATATAGTTATTAAAAAATTATTAGATGTATGTGTAGAAAAGTTAGGTATAAAACCGAAAATTTTGACCAAATATGTTGACGTTCTATATTGTATAATTCCGGAGTCGGGAATGGAACAAATGTTGGATGTTTTTAACTCTTTTCATTCGGACATTCAATTTACAATGGAAAGGGAGCTTAATTCAAGACTACCATATTTAGACACCTTGATAATTAGAAATGTGAAATGGAGTATCAATAGATTGGTATCAGAAACCAACATCTTCTGGTAGAATTATTAATTATTTCTCGAAACATCCAAGGAGAATAATAATTAATACGGCTAAAAATTTCATAGAGAAAATAAACGGAAGATTTCTAACATTTTAACAGAGAATAGTTTTCCTAAAGAATTAATAACAGATTTATTAATACAACATAATAATTGTACATTAAACAACCAGGATAGTATTACGGAACAGAAAATTTATAAATCAGTAACATATATTCCAACATTTTCAGAAAGATTGGCAAAATCAGATATATATGATAACAAAATATATGAAATAGCTTATAAATCTTTCAACACAGTAGGTAAACTATTTACTAAAACAAAAGACAAAATAAAGAGGATGGAAATGTCTAATATTGTTTATCAGATACCTTGTAAGGGTAATGATAGTGGACAGTGTAATAAGGTATATATAGGTACAACAAAGAATAAACTAAAAACTAGGATAGCAGGTCATAAGTCAGATCAGAAGTATAGAAATATTTCACAAAAAACAGCGTTATCAACTCATTGTGCTAATCTAAACCATTATCCAGATTTTGAAAATACAAAAATTTTAAACATGGAAAATAATTACAAGCGCAGATTTATGTTGGAAATGTTACAAATTATAAGAGTACCGACAGTTTCTAGAATTAATTTTAAGTCAGATACTGAAAATGTAGCACAAAATTATAGACATTTAATTTATAAAAATAGAAACGGAAGGTAAACAATTTTTGTATATTGTAATAGATCAAGTTTGTATTGAAAAATATTTTTATTCAATTCCAAAAAATTTTTTTAATTTTGTCAATTTTTGTTAAATTTGTTTTAAATTAAAATATTGTTAATTTTTTTGTTAAAAAGAAAAAGAAAAAAAACCCTGAAGAAGGCACTCAAAGAAGTGCCGAAATATTGGTTTTAAATAAATTTGTGAAGAAAGTTTTTTATATAAAAAATAAGACCTTAAGATCGAGAATTTAATTTATATATTTATAAATTAAGTAATTTCAATATATAAAACTGTATTTATTATTTAATATTTGGATTTTATAAGTAAAAAATAACAATAGCATACCAAACATAACAGTTCTTGAACTAAAACGAGCAATGAAAAAAATTCATAGATATGTTATATGCATTTTTCAATTAATACATTGTTGAGGGATTCACAAGTTGTGCTATCAAGTCATATCATTATAATGTGCTCAATAATATTTTACAATTGCTTAAAACAAAAATTGTTGTGTTTCAAACAAAAAATAACATTTTAATGCTTTGTTCATTGATTCGTCATAACTGTACCGAAGGATTCTAAATTATAAGCGGTAACTCCCTTTCTGCACATTTTGCAGGGCAGACAAAAAACTTTTTATTTTTTCCAATTTGCAGCTTGATAGAAAATTAAAAATACAGTAAGTTTTACACACTTCAAGACTTAAATAGAAGAAAAAACTACATGCTGATCGACGGGGCGTATCTTTCTCTACCACACGGCATCAAAATCTCAATTTATTTAAAAAGTGGCTTGTACCTATATTAAGCCGACGATATAAGTATATTTCTTGTAATTATTTTAAGACATACATAAGCCTTTGAATCTTTATGATTACCTTGTGAATCCCCCAAAAATGTAAGTTATTTCAATAGTTAAAGGAGGTCTTATAAAATAATCTATATATGCCCGGTGGCGTATATGAGCGACATTGTCATAATGACATTTTCATCGATGAATAATAGCAACAAAGTCAGTAACAAGTTCATATTTCTGCGAAAATTTCGACTTAGTGACATTGTCTGTTATGAATAGATCACGAAGTGAGCGCTGCAGGACTTTGTCTGCTACACGTCTCCGTCAATGAATAAATCAGAAAATAACAGACCATTTTTTCTGTTTGTTTTGTTTCATTTATTACCTACTTGAATTTATTCTGTCTTTTCCTTGTCACTCTAATTGGAAAAGTTGAAACTAAGCGACATTGTCTGTTATGAGTTGCTGTCAAACTGAACGCTGCAGCATTTTGTCTGCTACACGTCTCTGCTGACCAAAAATAACGGTATATTATTTTTGGTTTGTTTTATTCTGTTTGTTACTTAAATTTTTGTTTTAAAAAATATGTTTTTCAGTTTAGTCTGAACTTGTGAAGTGAAGCAGTGAAAACAAAAAAATACATTAAAATAGAAATCTTCTCCTAACTGTACATTTCTGTCTATATCCATATTTTTAAAGACTGCACAAGCTTCAGCACTTTCGAAGAATTCCTTACTTATTTACGCTCAGCTGTAGAAAAAGTTAAAAATCGTGACGCTAAACGCCTCTATAGAGCAAATGACCAAACTCAAAAATCTATGTAATTTAAGTAATTGTTTATTTTATATCTTTATATGCTTTTCTATAATAAAAAAAAAATTATATTAGGTACATATGTACAGTATATTGCACTATTTTTGTTTATATTAAAGGGGAAACGGCGTTTTTTGGTTGAAACTTCAGGATATTTTCATACAAGTGTCCCTAACATGGCGACTTATATAAGATGTTTCATATGTGAATCGCTTGTAAAAAAATCCTTAAAAGTCTTAGTTATAACGACAAATACAATAATAATTCATATGGTCAAATATGACAGTTTGGACAAATACTTAAGAAATTCATATATGACACCAAAGCAAAATCAACACTTGTCATCGATGATTACATATTGTCAGCGTTTGTCACGATGAATCACTATGACGTTCGCCACCGGGTGTATGTTTATAAAATAGGATGTGTGTATGTATGTGTGTATGTAACGTATGGACTCCAAAACGGCGGGGCCGATTTTGATAAAATTTTTAGGGAACCTTCAGAATATTCAGGCGGGTGACACTGTGCAGTCTGATTTTTGATTTTCGGTCTGGAGGCGGAGGGGCGTGGCAAAATCCATAACTTGAGAACGGCTTGATGGATTTGAACGATTTTTTCTTTAAAATGATCGCCATGGTCCAACTTAGGTTTTTACGGAAAGAACATTTTGCCCCGCCCACTTTTACTCCCACTTTTTCCATTTACCTAAAATCAGAAAACGGCTCCATCGAGTGAGTTGACTAATTTTTCTTTCAAATGTTCATCGAAAGAAAAAATTACCACGCCTACTTTTTCTATAAGGCGCATAGTTTGAGAACGGCTTGACCGATTTGGACGATTTTTTCTTTAAAATGATCGCCATGGTCCAACTTAGGTTTTTACGGAAATAAAATTTTGCCCCGCCCGCTTTTTTCGATTTACGTAAAATCAGAAAACGGCTCTTTACACCAAATAAAAAATAAACAAAAAACATTGTCTATGCGCTGGCCTTAAGATAAAGTAATAAATAAATCAAAAAGTAATTTCAATTTTCGGGAATACAAAATTTAAATTTTCAAAAGATTTTGTTATTCGTGCTTAATTCCCAGTTTTTATTATTGATAAAAACACTTGAAATTTATTGTTGATGGGATAAGCTATTCCTATGCGCATTTCACTGGTTGCTTAGGCCAGATCATCAGGAAACTTCATCCATAAAGATTTTAGAAAAACTAAAGATACAAGTAGAACTGTTGCTATAATTCTTATACGTTTAACAGTTTTATTTGGTTTAATATCTTTAGTTTTTCTAAAATCTTTATGGATGAAGTTTCCTGATGATATTTCGACGTTATTAAGCAAGTACTGTTTTATACTTCCTTTAAAAGTTGACAGTATAAAAATATTTTTAAGGTTATCAGGTAATTGGTTATACTCGTTAGCTCCAGCGAAAGTATTTCGTTGTTTAGTCATCTCGAGGCGACATCTCGCTACATTCAGATCCGGCGCATGTCTTGTTACTCTCTGACTGTCCATATCCATATCTTTTAATACATTTAAAAACATAAATTAAAATTTGTTGTTTATATAACCCTCGTTTTGGAAGTATAGTTTTTGCAAAATTTTTAAATAGGTTAACTGTACTGTATCTTAACGGCAGATTAAACACGATCTTCAAAGCTTTATTCTGTGCTGATTAAAGCGATTTTATTACTGAGCTAGATTTAGAGGCATAGATCATTGGGAGATATGTTAAGTGTGAGTGAATTAAAGAATTGTAGAGTAAGATATTCGTTTCAGGATTCAATTTGTTTCTAAATTTATACAAAATACCAATTCCAGATGATATTATAGATTTCAGCTGATTAATGTGCTTTTCCCATATAAGATTGTGACATAGATTAATTCCTTAATATTTAACACTTTCTGACTCATTTATCAAATTATCACCAATGTGTACGCTCATAACTTCATCGTTCCTTGAAATATATGGCTTAAACTTTATAAATTTGGTTTTTCCTGAATTTAAAATCAGTTTGTGTTCGATCTGTGTTTGCAATACTTTTTCATGTTTATAATTGTATAAAAGACAGATATCATCAGCGAACATAAATAGTTTTCCATAAAACTTTATATTTTTCACATCATTTATATAAATTTTAAACAACACATAACACATCAAGCATGCCACTTTTAGATTCACCAACTTGAACAAATTGTCTCCGATTCCTTAAATAATCTTTAAATAATTCAACAGCATTTTGTGAAAACCCAATGAAATCTAGTTTCTTTACTAGTATATCGTGATCAACCAAGTCAAACGCTTTCGATAGATCAAAAAAAAAAACACCTGCAACTCCTTTTAAACCTGCATCAAGTCCACCACATTTACAACAGCTTCTTCAGTTCCAGTGCCTTTTTTAAAACCGAATTGCCGATCAAACAAAATGTTATTTATCTCAAGGTAACTTGATAATTGCTCAAACAAAACTTTCTCCAATATCTTATCAACGATTGAAAGAACTGAAATCGGACGATAATTCTCCACTTTATTACTTCGAATACCTTTAGGTATTGGCATAATTGTGTGCACCTTTATTACATTCGGATATCTCATTTCCTCTTTCATTTTATTAAATATGTTTGTTATTTCTTCTGACACAGCTGCTTTTCGTAAAGGCCGTAAATTTCGTTTAAAGATCAATTTAAATCGTCTGGTAATACAACACTAATGTTTGCTTAGGGCCAGCAACGCGGACCGGTTTAAATGTTTAGGATTAAAGCGATTCTTTTCTTTAGTTTTGACAAAACTTGACTTGGAAAAAATTCTTTCACTTATCGTAGATGAATATCTTATTTCTCAGTCATTTTCCAGGATTTCTATACACATATAAAATACTCCATATGCTATTAGAGTACTTTTTTATTTTTTTGAAATTTTTAACACTTCTAATTGTTTCGGTTAATTCAGTTAATAGACTGATATGAGACGATATGAGAAGAAACAAATAACTAAACACATGCATATAAAAAGTGAAACAAAAAAAAGTGTTGGCAATTAAACATCTAAGCCATTTTTCGTCACAATCCTGTTGATCGATGATGAAGATTAAAAACATTGAAAAAAAGAGTTAGAGCTCTTGTTATTTTAATCACCGGTCGGCGGAAAATGTGTTTAAATGAAGATCACTGAACACCTTCTTTGTTTCTATGAAAAATATTTTCTAAACACATACAATCGATTAATCGATTGACGGTTAACCGAATGAAAATCCTACTGTTTACCCAACGTCTTCAACATTAACATTTTATTTTTCCTCGAAAATTGTAAGACAAAGCAGTTGTCGTAAATGAAAAAATTAAGGGAAAAGCAATTATGTAAGTTTTTGGCGATGTGTGTAATACATAGGCATCTGGGCCAATATTTTAGTATACGTAGTTTTGACTTAACTGCCTTTTGTTTACGTGCACTTTTGACTTAACTGCACAAAATTTATCATTTTTGGAATTATTCTTTCTAATTCCATACAAATTCCTTTTTTAAGTGCACTTTCTATACCTGCACATTTAAGATAAATGCACAAAATTTTTGGCATTTTAAAATTATTTTCATACAAAAAATCAAAGTTAGCTGCACTTTGACTTAACTGCCCAAAATAAATATTTTCTGGAATTATTCTTCAAAATCCTTGTTTACGTGCATTTTGTATACCTGCACATTTTTCATATTTTTAGGCAGCTTTAAAATATTTTCATACAAAACATCAAACTTAGCTGCACACATAAAAATATATGGTGGCCACTTTTTCACATAAATATCCAATTTAAGCTGTTTATAAAAATATAAATCGCAATTATTTTGTTTTTTTATGTTTTATGTTCTTTGTGAATTCTCATTGTTTTTGTTTATGTTTCTTTTATATTAAATAAACATATGTACATTAGCGTGGCCGTTAGTTGTATGGAGAACTTTTTTTTTTTTGATTTCTTATATTCTCCCCCCCCAAATCGGTTCAGTTTTATGTAAAAAAAAATACAAAAAAATTTCGTAGCGAGAAGTTGTGTTTAAGGGGGGGCGTCCGCCCCTCAAAGTTTGCCATCAAGCCATTTATTCAAATGTAATTTGTTTGCATATTACTATCTCTTAAAAACAACATTTTACAAGAATATGATATATGGCAATATTTTAGCTCTTCTAGTCAACAACATTAGCTTCGAAGAAAGTTTTTTGTTAAAATTAATATTTTAGAAAATAATTAAGAAAATAACAACAAAATACCAAACTTTTTATATACGTTTTAAATATATAAAAGCCGGATTTAATGTCAAGTGACCCAATTTTGAAATCGATGTCTTCCGATTAGGATGAAATTTACACCAAGGTTAGTCCTATTGGATAGTAGTTTAGACACAAATTTTCAACAAGATCGGTCAAAAAGTTTCAGAGTTAGAGGGGGTCAAAGTTTGAAATTTTGGCCATACAAGTATTTTTTCTCATCCATGTAACATAGATTCTATATATATAAAAATGAAAAATGTTTGTATGTTTGTGTGTTTGTGTGTTTGTTTGTTTGTTTGTTTGTTTGTTTGTTTGTTGGCTTATAGACTCCGAAACTACTGAACCGATTTTCTTGAAATTTTTACAGTAACATCACGTGAGCCCTAAAAATAAAATAGGCTACTTATTTTTTCGATAGGGGCAGGGGAATTGGTACCCCCCATAGGATGCCAATATTTATTATCGCATATCTTAAGAGCCGCTGGCGGCATTTTGCTGAACTTTTTGTAGTAGGATCTTCTGAGCCCCGAAACTGAAATAAAATAGCAGCGGGGGTATTGGAATCCCCCATAGGACGCCAATGTTTAACATCGCATATCTTAAGAACTGTAATAGTGCGAATGTTCAAACTTTCTAGAAGTCACTCTTATGGTATACTACACTTTTGAAAATAAAAATAAAGCGGGTAGGCGCAGGGGGAAATACCTCCCAGAGGATGCATACATTAAATATCGCTCAACTGAAGAACTTTTAAAGGGAGAGTCTTAAAACGTGGTTAAAGCTACTATTATAGTAAACTATAAATTTCAATATAAAAATGGGCGGGAGAGACAGGGGAGGAGCAGTGCCCCTCATAGATAGAAGTATTAATAAGAGCCACTGAACGCATTTTGTTGAACTTTTGGTAGTACGATCTTCTGAGCCCCGAAATTGAAATAAAGTAGCAGCGGGGGAAGTGTTTCCCCCCATAGGACGCCAATGTTTAATATCGGATATCTGAAAAACTGTTATAGTGAGAAAGTTCAAACTTTGTAGGTGTCACTCTTATGGTATACTTCACTTTGAAAATAAAAATAAAGCGGGTAGGCGCAGGGGGGGAAATACCTCCCATAGGATGCATATATTAAATATCGCTCTACTGAAGAACAATTAAAGGGATAGTCTTCAAACGTGGTTAAACCTACTATTATAGTAAACTATAAATTTCAATATAAAAATGGGCAGGAGAGACAGGGGAGGAGCAGTGCCCCTCATAGATAGAAATATTAATAAGAGCCACTGAACGCATTTTGTTGAACTTTTGGTAGTACGATCTTCTGAGCCCCGAAATTGAAATAAAGTAGCAGCGGGGGAAGTGGTTTTCCCCATAGGACGCCAATGTTTACCATCGCATATCTTAAGAACTGTAATAGTGAGAATGTTCAAACTTTCTAGAAGTCATATGGTGGTATACTACACTTTTGAAAATAAAAATAAAGCGGATAGGCGCAGGGGGGGAAATACCTCCCATAGGATGCATATATTAAATATCGCTCAACTGAAGAACAATTAAAGGGATAGTCTTCAAACGTAGTTAAAGCTACTATTATGGTAAACTATAAATTTCAATATAGAAATGGGCGGGGTAGCCAGAGGAGGAGCAGTACCCCTCATAGATAGAAATATTAATAAGAGCCACTGAACGCATTTTGTTGAACTTTTGGTAGTAGGATCTTTTCAGCCCCAAAATTGAAATAAAATACCAGCGGGGGAAGTGTTTCCCCCCATAGGACGCCAATGTTTAATATCGGATATCTTAAAAACTGTTATAGTCAGAAAGTTCAAACTTTGTAAAAGTCACTCTTATGGTATACTTCACTTTAAAAATAAAAATAAAGCGGGTAGGCGCAGGGGGAACTACCTTCCATAGGATGCATATATTAAATATCTCTCAACCGATAAAGTGGTTAAAGCAGTGTAGCGAAGCGCACCGGGTTAAGCTAGTACATGTATAAAATGATCTGTTATTTCCCAGCTAGCATAGGCTGTTTGTTAGACGATTATGTTTAATATACAAGTCCTAAAAGAATCTTCTGGTGATTATCTGACGAGTAACAAAAACACGCTCGTCTTTAAATCTTGAAATGAACCTTTTGGGACTCTGTAAGAGTCGTATAACAATTACTGAGCTACCTAAATAAGACAGTTTTTGAAGTATGAAAATGCTACTGCCAATACAATTTTAATAAAACAAACCGCCCTAAGGATCTGCAAAAAAGGATTTTCCGACAGGATGGTGTTGATTTCGCGACCTTAAGGTTTGTTTTATAGAAATTGTATGAAAATTAGAATTTTGGCATGAAAAATACGCCTGATGCCCTTATTTAGGTAGCTTAGTCATACGGCTGAGTATTTCACGAGTTGTAAAATAATACCTACATGAGTCTCATACGACTCTTAGCATGTTTTTGAAAGACTCGTTAGATAATCTCAACATACATCATAAACGATTCCCTTTACGATTATTATAAGCGTTTTTCGTCTACAATTAAAAAATGAGCTAGTCGACGATCAAAAAGACTCTTTGTGAGATTCCCGGTATATTCCAAAATATAAATTTATGTATTAAAAAAATATTTTTTTTATTCTACTTTTTAATCAAACACTTTACTTTAGCTGCACTTTTGTGCAGGTAACCACAATTGTGTACCTGCACATTAAGTCAGGTAAATGCAATTAAGATAACTGCATTTTTGATTTACCTGTACAAAAAATTGTGCAGCTAGGTCAAAACTACTGCATCGACTTTTTAAAGTGAAATAACGATGCCCACCCTTCTGTCGGGCTAGTTGTCTGCCCATGTTAACATTGTGTGCAAAGTACAAGTTGCAATCTTGTAGATAATTTGATCAAATTCGGTTAATACACTTTTTAATTGCACTAAGGACGTAGTCTTTGTAAATGGTGATAAGTAATCGGTCTACAATTTCACATATTCCCCATAAAAACATCTTTTCAAATTAGACTCCTACAGCCGTATTCTTAATGAAAATTTGGCATGAAGTTGGCACAAAGTTTATTCATAAAACACAGCCAAATTCTTAAACATTCATTTTATTAAATTTGTTTTTGTTAAATAAAAATTAATATTTTTATATAAAAAAGAACTCAAACTTAAACAAATGTTATTTAAATAATAAAGATCGAATAAGAAAAAATTTTATTTAGAATAAATTTTATTTTATTTAACCTTAATTTATTAAATTGCAATATAATTTATTAAGCTTGAGGTTTTTCTTTTTTATATAAAAAATTAGATAACATTTATTTTATAGTTCCAATATTTCGATACAGCAATGTGTATCATCGTCAGGAAAATAAATAAACAATTAAAATAAGGTTCACAAAATAATCTATTACATCTTAAACATTTTTTTAATTTCCTGTTTTGTTTTTATACACTAACTAAATGTCTATAATTTAGTGCTACATTTTCCGTGCCCGATTAAAAATTAATTCTTAACAATTCTGGTCATTTAATGAT
The DNA here is from genome assembly GCA_949318255.1 of Pollenia labialis. Lineage (NCBI taxonomy): Eukaryota > Metazoa > Arthropoda > Insecta > Diptera > Polleniidae > Pollenia > Pollenia labialis. Next base: position 546,366 of record OX439143.1, on the reverse strand, counting down.
TTGCAACATTTCTATCATTTAACGTCGCTTATAATTCTTATAAAACAGTTGGTAAATTTTTCACTAGGACTAAGGATAAAGTACATAAGTTAGAAATGTCGAGTGTAGTTTATAAAATACCTTGTAGGGGACATGATATTGGACAATGCAACAAAGTATATGTAGGTACGACAAAGAACAAAGTGAAAACTAGAATTTCGGGTCACAAATCAAATCAAAAAACAGCATTACCAGCTATGATTTTACAAATTTTATTTCTTTCTCACACAATTTGCTTCTATTTTTTTGGACTAACAATTATTACAACCAGGGATGTTAGATGTGACGATTTTACGTCATTTTGACGATTTTTTTCGATGAATTTACCAAAATGACGATTGACGATTTTTGATGTAGAGTCACTAATGTTTTGACGATTTAATCCCGTCAATAAATTTACTTTACACTTTAATCTGTCATCAATTTTATAACACTTTAATCTGGCAAGCAGGTTTGGTAGATGTGACGATTTTTCGTAATTTTAACGATTTTTTGAGAAAATACAATAATATGACGATTGACGATTTTTTGACTAAAAGTAATAGTGTTATGACGATTTTCTGGCATCGATAAAACACAAGAAATATTTACAATTATATTGAACAGTCCAAAACTTAAAAATCAATTTTTCGAAACACAAAAATTTTTGGAAATTAAACAAAAAAATTCCTCCCCCATCACAAACCAGGTGGATTTCATTAGAAGCATTAGTAATTCAAATTCTACAATTATAGAAATGCCATCGGTACTGCAAAAAATATACACTAGAGCATCGATTTGCGTCAGTCCTATCTGGCACGCTTTTAAAAAATTGGTTAAATCCGCTTTGCGTTTTTATGATTTCGTCGCCACATACGAATGCATTTTTCGATGAAGTCATAATCACATGTGAAGAATTTTTCTATTTGTGTGTAAAAAGGCAAATCCCATTTAATTCTGTTGGTTAGTTATTCTTAGTAAAATTGCGTGTTAGGATGTAAGAAGTTACTTTTTAATAAGAAGTTGTGTAGAAAAATTAGTGCAATGAGAAAAAATTTTTTGTTTGGAACTAATATTGGACGTAATAAAACGTTTCAAGTCGCTTGATATAGACAGAATCCTTGGTTTTTAGCACCTTTAACAATAAAAACAATTTGCAATAGAGATAGCGCTAAAAGTTAATCATTTAAAAATAGCTCGAGTTATTATTTAATAATTTTCTGAATATGGATAAATCAAATAAAAAATATTTTTGCTATGCATTTATGCAAATATATTTTTTCTTATGTTTTCTTTTTAAATGATAAATATATTCAGCTCACTTGCTGAAATAAATAGAATAAAACTTAACCATATCACTTTCTTCTTCATAAATAGAATTTCTTGCTAAAAATTTTTATTTTCGAACCAATCCATGCAATAAATTGTCCTTAATTTGTAAAATTTATATATTTGACGTTTTGTTGACGATTTTGTTCAATTTTCGTGACGATTTTGACGAATTTTGTTAAAACTTTTGACGATTTTTGAGGAAAAAAGTCTAACAACCCTGATTACAACATAAATTGCCGGCAATTAATATGTAAAAAAAATTGCTGTCTACATTAAAGATTACATAATTTTGACATTTCCTGCAATATATGTCGCAATAATTTTTTCTGGTATAGACGGGAAGTTATAAATTAACTCTATGCTAACAAGCTGCTTAGCTTAATAAGCATTTTAGTTGGCAGCTCGTTGTACGTAGTGTACAAACTGTGGCTAACTTTTTGTTATGAATAAGGCTGTTTGTGTCCGCAAACCATTTAATTATGTTGGCATTTAGATTAAATTCGCCCCAAAAGCATTTTACTAAATAATTCTTATATTTTTAACAATTTTCAGGGCATATTTTCAAGTTTTTACTGCATATTAAATGCGCATAAAACGTAAAAATATGCTCTTGGTTTTCCTGGTTATAAAATTTTGAATTTTTTATTTAGGAAATCAAATATCTTCTTTAAATATCAAACGTGAGCTGCAAATAATTGGAAATCTCTGAAAATCGTATTTTTCTAAGTAACTTAAGTGTGCCAAAATCAGAGTTATTTAATTTATAATTCAAATTTTATATTTGAAATCATCTTTAGAATGAAGAATTTCCTGCAAAGATTAATTTTGCAGGGTACATCAAAATTTTGTTTTATTTATGTTGACTTCGCTAAAAAAAATTGTCCACATTGGCGGAAGAATGTGAAAGCATTATAATTTGGAGAATTCTCACTTTTAAATTTAAATTTTTTTGCCAAAAAGTTTGTTAATTTACATGAATTTCTAACAAAATATTGGCTATCGGAAGTACCTGCATCATCCTTAATTGCGCTTGAAAAAATAATTTTTTGATTTAAATTTTTTCATTAAAAGTGAATATGAATTTAGCTTACATCAACTTTTTTGTAAGTATCAGTCTATTTCCAAACTCAAATATAAAGTACTTTATATTTTTTTCTTCTTTTAGCTTTTGTCAAAAAAATTTTTGATTTTTTTCTTTTGAAACATTTTCAAATAAAATGAGTGTGTTGGGTAAGACATACCCCTGCAAACAATGGAAGATATCCCCTAAGGCAATAGTTTAGCAATCATCTAAATGAAAATAATCAAAGTAATTTTTAATTTTCTAGACAGAAAAAAAAATTATAACATATTTTTATTTTATTTTATTTATTTTTATTTATTTATTTAATAATCTTGAAGCCACTTAAGGCCAATTGATTACAGATAAATATGCCGACAGTAATTGTTGTGTCAATACATATCTATAAATATATTATATTATTATAAAGAGTATTATAATTTGTACGTCATAAATGAAAAAAAAAATTTATTAAATCTAAAATATTCTGCAGAAGGTAAATATATAAATAAAATAAATCTGTTAAATATTAATCTTTTTCCTTTTTAACTTAATCAAGATATTACGCAACACTCATAATGGATGCAATTTTAAAGGAGTTGGGTGAAACGCATGGTGGAAACTACATAACTATTTCAGCTTACTTAATTTAATTATAAAATATATTTTTTGTAAGTATAATTTATATTTGTGTATGTAATTAAAAATTTAATTTTAAATAAAAAGCTGTTCTTATTTTAACATAAATGAAAATTTTTTAAAATGCAATGGTATTTTGGCGATATCTTTATATTTTCTCATTAGTGGTTATCTGGCAATATTGCTAGTTTATCATCTAGAAGAATCGCAATACGAAATCGATTTTTGCCGCAATAATATTTTTCATCCTTGCAATACGTTTGGCAATACATATGGAGTATTTCTGTGTTTGCTGGGACATAACAAACACTGCATACATAAAAAATATAGAACAAATCTAACCCTTTTTTCTGAATTAATAACTTTTTAATAAAACAAGTATTTCAATGTTACCCAAAATGAATAAGTTGTACTAAATCCAACAAAAAGTAACCGTATTTAAAGCCTATAGTACACGGAATGTAAAAAGCAACATGCGCATGTGGTTCTGACGTAATTTTGACGACACTACAAAGCCACAATACCAAGTTCGTGTTGTGTGATGACGACAAAATTACGTCAGAACCACATGCGGATGTAGCTTTTTACATTCCGTTTCCTATAGGCTTAAGATGTTTATCAAAAAATCGGTAGTTTTTAAGAAAAAATCGGCAAATCAGCATTTTTATAATTTAGAGGCAAAAAATCGGCAAATATGGCAGGCCTGCTGCCAACAGGATGACGAACAATATTCTGAGAGCGAAAATAAAGAAATTGAGAATCATGTTGTTATACCCTTCACCACAGGTGAAGGGTAGATTCTAGGTCCTTATGAGGAGAGAAGTTGATTTAAAGATTCACGTCTGTCCCTTTTTCGGAAAAATCCGTTCAGATACGAAAAAGTTATGGCCAAACAAAAAAATTTTTTTTAAATACCAATTTCCGGGAACCATAAATCCTCCCGAGTCTAAGTTTTATAACCCAAGTAAATGGAAAATTTCTTCTTAAACACGTCGGTATATAAATCTGTCAAATCGGTTAAAAATGGCTGAGTTAAAATCAAAATACTGAAATCCCAAAATTACTCTTTGTATACCCTTCACCCCAGGTGGAAAAGGGTACATATACAGGGGAAATCGTAATTTTAAATTTTAAAAGACGTTTTTTCATAAGGTTTCTGTAATAAAATAATTTAATGACAAATGTTTTACAAATTTTTCTGTATTAAACAGAATTTTATAACACAAATTAAAAAAATTAGATTAAAAGTGTATTAAAAATAACTTCCAAATTCTAGCGTTTTACGTTTTCAATTTCCAGCACAGCCCGCATAAGTTTGTCATTCCGTTTGGAATTTCTACAATATTGATCTAAGACCCTATAAAGTATATATATTCTGGGTCCTAATAGGAGAGAGGTTGATTTAACGATGCGATGTCCTCTTCCCCCTCGTTTGCAAATGTTTACATATACATACTAGCATAATGCCCAATATGATTTTCGTTATCACTCTTCTTTATTTTTTAACTGAGTTAAGTTGTGAGCCTTAAAACGGGCAATATTTAGTTTTAATGATATTCAAATAACGTTCCTTCATGATTGAGTTGTCTAGGGGGTTTGCTAAGGTTAGAAACTGTGAGTTCCTGGTTCGAACCTTGGTTTTTCAAAAGAAATTTTTTTTTTTAATTTTTATGTACTAAAAACGATTTTAAAAAAGTATATACCAGTTTTAGCTTTTGAAATTTAGTTTAAAATGAAGTTTTAAGTATTGTAAATATATATGTATGTACATATGTATGTACATATATGTAAAATTATTAAGTTTTTGTCTAGTTGCTCTGTATTCTGCTCGCATAATGTTGAAGGGTATATAAGATCCGGCACAGCCGAATATAGCACTCCAACTTGTTTAAATTCTTTTTTTTTTTTTATTTAATTGATAATTAAGAACAAACAAAATTGTTAAAACAAGAGTTTATTTTATGTACACTCATAAAATTATGTCGGTAAATTTAAAAGAAAAATCATTTTAAACAACTGAAAATAGCTTTTCCCACCAACAATAAATTTCAGTTTATCAATTGTTAAAACTAAATCTTATTAATAAAAATTCAATTAAAAAAACGGATAATTTGCATTTCATTAAAAACAAATTTTTATTTAAAAGTGGATTAATAAAAAAAACCAGCAAATTTTGTAAAAATAAATATTCAGTTTAATTAACTTCACACCAACCTATTTATTTTTTATTTAATTTATCCTATAAAAAATTGTCTTCCAAAGCAAATTTAAATCACCCTTCGGAGTCCGGTGATAAGAGATTCCACTGTTTCAGTTTTATATTAATTAAAAAAAAAAAAATCAAATGCAAATATAGTTTCAGTTAAAAGGGACCTATGGGCAAAAAATAAGTTTTGGAGAAAAACGATTTTTAGGTTAACAAGTTTTCTTTTTTCTTATGAAAGGTGTATTTTAAAGCTTACTTATGACAAACCTAATGAAGTTAGAAAACTGCGCTTTGCTGCATTAGAAAGAGCGAATTGTCTATTTTAAGAATCATCAAAAAAGGAATAATCGATTTTTATCTATAGGTCCCTTTTAACTGAAACTGTCACATATAATTGTAGTTTGTTTTTTTGAGCAAAATGTGAAAACAGCTAAAAAAATAAATTTTTTTAATTTAATTTTTATTAGTTTTAACCTTTACGGAAAACGATTTTAATAAACCACAATCAATTACTGTAAAACGTTTTTGAGTGTAGGAATTAAAAAGTAATGGTTTTAATAGAAGCGTTTAAGATTTTAGCTCGTGAGAGTGTGTATAGGGCCTTAAGAGGGAGGGAGACTTTTAAAGATCGAATTAAAAAATCGTTTAATTTGGCCCAGTCGTTTTGCTAAAAATTAGTTTATGCAAAAAAAGAAAAATTTTCTATAGTGCATCCAGAAAAATTTTGGCGGGATTGGACAAGTGGGCAGGCATGGCTTCCCACACAAAGACATTTAATGTTTCTCTATATCTGGAGAACGGAAAGAGCCAAAGTTTCCTACTTAGGTACAAGCATTTTGGTTATCAATACATAACATCCTCTAAAATTTGGGCGGAATAGAACAAGTGGACGTGGCACTTCTCATACAAATGCATAATAGATTGTTTTTAATCTGGGGAACAGTAAAAGCTAAAATTTCCATATTAGGTTCTTCCATCTTTGTTATCAAGATTCGGCATAGCCGAATGGAGCATTCTTACTTGTTTTTATATAAAACTCCTACGTTGCGATTTTTGTTTTGCCAAAAATCTTAAATTAAAAATTGTTTGTGATTTTGGCGATTTTCGATATACTATTTGGCGATAAAGAGGAAAAAGAATCTAACAGCCCTGTACGGAATGTGCGATCAGTTTCGCACTTTGCAAGGCGAATTTATTTTTCAGGTGGCGTGTAAAGCTTTTACTTAGACCCAATTTACAATATGGACAGTCTTGAAAGACAGACGAAGTTTGTGTGGTAAGGGGGCGATGCTGTATGCGTGACACGCTTTAAGGCCATGTCAGTTAAAACTTTTGCTTCGCGTTGCGTTAGAGATTCGCTTTGACATCCAAGATGAAATATTCATACTTATACGAAACATGTCACATAAAGAACTTTTAACGCAGAGCGAAGCTTTGACAGTCTGCTAGAATAATTTTTTTTATTTATTTATTTTTAACAAGCAATTCGTGTGTGTTGTCAAAGTGTTTATTGTGACAAACACTTTTTGCGTTACGCTTTTCTGTCAAAGTTAGAAACGTCACGCAAAGCGACGAAGTTTTATCTGACATGGCCTTTATTGCTTTCCTCTCTCGCCAACAAACTTCGTCGTTCTGGCAAGAAATGTCCACTTTGTAAATTAGGTCTAAGAGAGAGGAATGTCAAAAGTTGCTTTTGTTTTGACATATCGACCAACGAAAACAACAAATAATATACAATGTTAAGTTTTTGGTGTTGTAGTCACTGTTGGGATCTGGAAATTCTTAAATTGTACCGTCTTAATGGCAAAATTGTACCAAATTGACATAAATTGTACCAAAATTTCGCTAAAAATTAAAAGAGCATGCATTGTATGAATTCATAACACTTTTTATTCAATAATAACAAAAACAAAACAAGTAAGATGGTAAAGTCGGTCCAGCCCGAGCATTTAATACCCTGTACCACCCATTTGGAACCAATGGGCAATCGTGAACCCGCCAGAAAAAAATTATGTTAGAAGGTTAAGATTCATGTGGAAGTGCGTTGTGTCAAATATTATTTAGATATCTTCATCTAAATAGATGAGATTTGTGATTTTAGGAAGGGGGCTTATATGGGATCTATGGTAAATATTCGACCTACCACCACAAAAATACCAACATAAGGAAGCTGTGGCATTAAAAGCTATTTGGGGAGTAGTATTTGTATGGGAGGTATCGTCAAATATGGGCCGAATCCAATAAAATTTGGTGTGATAATTTAGATTGAAATAAAATAAGTCTGGTAAAAATTTAATCGAAATACCAATGTAATAAGATAATTTAAAAGCACAAACACTTCCGGAAAAAAGAACGCATAATATTCCACTATTGTGGTGTGGGTATAAAAAATTAAGAAGATCCAAAAATGTATCTATGTACTTAAATTTTTTATCAAAGGCAGACAAAAATGTAGATGCTTGGGTGACAGTGTCACCAAAACAATCGACAAAATTGGCAATTTCGGCTTTCTACAGGGATACGAATACACATGCTTATGTATGTACCCTGCGGGAAATTTGTGTCAATTGGAGACAAGACAAGTCCTGGGATTTGTGAAAATAGGCCAAGTACAAAAAGAAAGGACTCATGACCAGAGAAAGAAGAACCAATCCCTTAACTGGTTTATAAAGAACAAAAAGGTAGAAAAAGTAATAAATTACAGTACCGTCTTAACTGGTGCTGTGACACATTTTTTGGTAATTTCTAAAATTTGGTTCTTAAATTTAATTCTAGGACTTGTTTTATTGAAATAATACTACATTGTAGTAATTGACACTAAATACGTTCATTAAGAATAGATGTGTGACTGGTCAAATGGTGTAAATTGAAACCCCTCCAATGACAACCCCATGTAAAAGTGATAGGTCTTATTTATATAAAGTTTTAGAACTAGAACCGGTCTCTACCACCAAAGACCTATCACGGGACTACTTAAGTGTCAGTTCGCTTCCCTCTAGAGTATGTACTTAATATGTTAGAATAACATCGTGAACATAAATTAAATTTTTAGTAGTTCTGGTCAGGGCAGATATGTTATTAGAAGTTGTATATTAAAGAGAAAAGTAAGTTAATCCAATTCAACGAAATTATGAAACTTCGTGGGTCTTTTTTTAAATTGTACCAAAAAATGATGAAATGTACCAGGGTACCAATAAAGATTCGATTGTACCAGTTTTGGTACAATTGTACCATTATTCCTTATTAATTTTTGAGCTTAAGGTCACTCTTATTTTAATCAATATTTCGATTTCCTTTGGAAATCTTCTTCAGGAAATCGAAATATTGATTAAAATAAATAAAATATTTTAAATAAGAGTGACCTTAAGCTCAAAAATTAATAAGGAATAATATTATTTTAAAAAGGTCGAAGAAATTAGAATAAAAGTACAATTGTACCACAAATCCCATCAGTGGTTGTAGTACTGCCGCCACCGTTTGCACGAATTCGCCTTGGCATTTTGCTTAGCCCCCGGTCTAGACCAGATCAGCAGAAGAATTTACAGTTGGCTACATACATACATATGTATTTATTATATGTATTCGTTTCTTAAGTTAACTTTAGCTCTTGTTTTCGATATAAACCGTTATTTTTATATGTTATATGCCTTAATTAATATAAAATTCCTAAAAAAAATTATTCACACAATTCACTTTTCTTGTAAAATTCGGATTTCCGGATTGTGGTTTGATGGAAATTGTATATTTAATTTTAATGTACATTTCGAATACACTGTACGCTTTGGTAAAAAAAATCACTGCGCCCTTATGAACGTAGTAAAAATGTATTTATTTTGGTAGGAGATGTATTTATGGAAAATGTGAATCTGATGGCAAATGTACATGTTTCAAAGGATTCAATTATATTAACAATTTATTTGGCCAATTGTGTATACCAGTTTGTAAGCAGTAAGCATTTTACAAATAAGTTAATTTTTTTTAACTCTATACATAAATTTTATTTGTATTTTTAACAGAGATTGTGGGCAAAAAGGATACTGCTTCCTGCCAAATATGTGTGCGTGCCGAAAAAAACATTATCATTATCAATCTGATGGATTATGTCATAAAGATGACGATTATATTTTTTAGTCATAAATCACAATATGTTATTTTCCTATAAATAAAAGAGTTTATTATTTCTGCCTAAATTTCCGTCAAAAGTTTGTTTTGTTTTCATTTTTTTTTTAACCCAACCTATGAAAAAATTCCTCGTCCACTATACATAAAACATATTACCTTTTGATCGTAGAAGTATGCAATCGAGGCTAAGGACAGAGTTTCTTCCAATAAGCCAATGAATTTGGATGGCTTTTAGTTTATTTGGGTTAATTTTGCCTCTATATGGCTTTTCCACGTTAAACGGCGATCTAGATGTTAGTATACCGAGATTGTTTACGTGCGAATTGTTTTAACCACAGTTCTAGTTGAAATAAATGATGCTGGGAGTATCGAGATGCTTCTTGACAGTTTTCGTGCACGCTTAGAAAAGCTGTATCATCAGAAAATGTTGAAGCTTGGGTGTAGTTGTTTGTTGGCATATCCGTGGTATGTATTAAGTATAAAAGTGGGCCCAGGATGCATCCCTGAGGGACTCCAGCGTCAATTGGCTGAGGAGAGCATAAATAATCACCTTCTTTAATAATAAGCTTTCGACCGACTAAGTAGCTTTCTAACAGCTTGTGTGAGTTTACTGGTAAGTTTAGCTTCAATTTATGTAACAAGCCTTAATGGCAGACTTTATCAAAAGCTTGAGAAACATCGATGAAGAGAGCGAAACAATATTTTCTATCTTCAAAGGCTTTTCTTATGGCGTTTACTATTCAATGGGTTTGTTCAATTGTGCAGTGTTCTCTTCTAAAGCAGAATTGGTGGTTAGGAATGCATCTAGGTTCATTTAAAATTGGGGTAAATTTTGACACTAACAGCTTTTCAAACAACTTCGATATATTAGATGATAAGCTAATAGGCCTATATGACTCAACTTTTGTATCATTTTCTCCTGGTTTTGGTATCATTTTTACTAAGGAAACCTTTCAATCTTGAGAATAGTATTCAAGGCATAAAATGGCATTAAAAAGAATAATTTTCTTTGCTATGCTGAGTTGCTCCAAAAGCATTTCGGTACTGATCTTATCAAAACCAAGGCGAATTGACTAGAAGGTGGGGTCAAGTCAACATATGGTGTTTTTTTCTGTGCTCGACTTGTCAAAGTTTGTATACAAAATAGTTTTTTATGTAAACAAACCTATTTTTTTTACTAGCAATATTTTTAACAACCCGACCACAGAAGCAGTGTTGTTGTAGAGTTGACCTCACCTTCTACTCAATTCACCTTGATCAAAACCAAGTTCTTTCTTGAGGTTTAAATCATAAATAGCCTTTTCGATTTCTCTTATCAAAAATCTTAGGAGAACAGTAGTGAGATTCTGTAACTTTTACCAATAAGAGCAGTTGTAATAATTGTTAACCTGTTTTGCATCACTGTCAAAAAATTTCAAAATAACGAATAACACAAAGAGGAATAAAAAAATAAACTAAACAGAATTTTTTTTAGTTTTCTGTTTTTAAGAAGATAAGCCAAACATTTAACTATTAAATTAAATGCAAATTATTAAATTGCCGTTTTCAATTTATATTATTTCTTAAAACTAATTTTTTTTTATTTTTTCGACATTTAACAATAAATAAACAACACTAAAAAAGTTGTCGATTACTTAACATAAACAGCTGACTTAACGATAACAACTGTTGTTTAAAATGTTACAGAATAGCAAAATCGTTAATTTGCTTGTTGCTTTTTTAACAATGACAACTATCGTGATATATTTGGGGTAAATACATACGTTTTTCAAATGATTAACAAACATCCTTTTTCAATATCATTTTTTGTCAACTTCCATTCAAGTTTCTTAATTGTGGCTTAAAGCCTGGTATTCCGTTCAAATTTGTGAAAAAAGTTGAGTGACATTAATTATTTCACACGAAAATTTTTTTATCTAACAATGTTACCTATCATTGCGAGTTTGTACAATTTTACTTTTGTATTCCTGCAAAGTATGCACATGTATTTAACTAAAAATAATTTTTTTTAATAAAAAAGAAATTAAATATGGATACAAAAACTGTTACCGCTTGTGTTATTTTAATTTTTTATTTATTATTTAATAATCAGTTCATACTTTTTTTGCTTTTGCTTAAAATTCCACGTGAAATAAGTGCAGCTTACATTATTTCGCAGTTGTAAAAAAATGGTACCAGACACATTTCGGAACTTTTTCACAAAATGAACAGAGTACAGAGCTCTATCAACATTATTTCATAGATATTCCGGACAAGTTTTTTTCATGTGCGTTTTGACAGCATTTAACGTGAAATATTACACAGAGTACCAGGTTTTTAGAGATTTCCAGCTGCACACCATAATGAGTAGTCTGATAGCGAAGTTGCATCAAGTTCCTTAAGAAGAAGCCGTTTCCTGAGTCTGCAGTAACTTTCTTAGCATTTTTGTACACTCTTTTAATCAATTCTTAAGTTGAGGAGAGCTGTGCAATTGCCAATCTCTTCGACCTCTGCTTTTTTAGACAAGAGACACTCAACATCTGTAGAATATATTTTACTAGTTTTGATTTTCGTTGATGGTTATTCTGGAATGTTGAACAGCTAGTTTAAGATAACTGTCGAAATTAACAATAGAGAGATATACATTTTCCGGTGTACTAAGCGGAATATTTTCTGTGCAATGGGTACTGAGATATTTTTTATATTTTAGCCAATTTGTATGTTTGTCTGACATCGCTAAGTAACAATTCTATTAGGATTTATTATGGTAACTATTGTAATTGTGTGATCTAAGGAAACTTTAACATAAATCGTTTCTGTGAGGAGGTTTTTAAACACTCCATAATCTATGAAGTTGGTTGTCCGCTCGCGACCACATTTAAATCCATTTTAGAGATCGAATTATACAAAACACAAACCTTTGGTGTTCGTGGCCCCCAGAAGGTACATATGTTTAGCGTTATAAACGCCAGCGACCAGGAAACAGGGTCCTAATGATTTAAAATATTTATAATTTTGGCTTTCTGATATTGAAAATATAGGTGGTGAGTAAGACGATAAAATTACTAGGTTTCGAGTTATTTCCACAACGCAAATGTTCAGGGCATCCTCTATAGTTGGAAGTGTGCTTAGCAACAGTTGCTACATATTTTTTACATTCAGGTGATTTCAAATTTAGAGTTAATACAGTATTGTTGATCAAGTGCGATACGCACACATTTTTTGAGTTTCTTTTTATTATTAACGCATGTATTCATAATAATATATTGAATAACAATTTCTCGCAAAAATTTTCAAAATAATAAACACAAAGAAAAAAAGCAAAAATGTAATTTTAAAATAGGTTTACGCAAGGGTCGGACTTAAACGGATTTTAAAATTTGTTTATTTACAAAAGGTTTAAAATAAGGGCTTACAGATAATATTTGCTTATGAATGCAATTTTAACGATTAAGGCATAAGCAGGTTTGAAATGCTGTTTAAAATGTTTATGAATACGGCTGGTAATATTTAAACCTTCGTGGAAAAACATGCATTTGCATAAAACTCTACGCCCTAAAAATAAGTTAGTCTAGTCTGCTTTCACACGTTTCATCTTTTGATGCTCAACTGTTATGTTTTTAGGTGAGAGAAGAAAAATGAAATGGGAGATGCCTGTACTCGGTCAGTACGCTTTGTATTTTTATTCGTTTGTATTCTTTTTTTTTCTCTTTGATTCGCTTCCAATAAAATTGTTGTTGTTTTGAACCGAAACAAGTTGAAACCGATTGCTGCTACAAGATATGCAGTGTTTTATTTATATATTAATTTTCAATGTCGGCTGCTAAGAGTTGCCACTTGCTTATATTTTGTTGTATGTTGTATGAAAAAATTTCCTACGTTTGAAGTGGCACCCAGTTAAAGTCGGTTCAATTTAAAACATATGTACTTTAATTTCGACTATAGTAGCAAGGAAATTAAAAGAAAGTTTTTATTTTAAAGTTGTTTCTAAAAATAACCGACTTAAACGTTTGACTATGATTATGGGCATATATATTAAGTTCTTTTTTTTTGACGATTTTTTGAAACGCGAAACACGGTTTTTTATTCTGGCAGCTCTGCTTGCAGCAATAAAATTTTAAACCAGTAGAAGTTTTACTTTGCAAGTTTCGTTATATATAAATCGGATTTTTGTTAAAAAAAAAATTAAAAATCTTTGCCCAACTAAATAAAAATTATTTAACAAATAAACCGCAAGTTTTAAGTTATAGACATTTTTTAACAATCTAGAAAATATGTGTAACTTGAGGGTATGCAAATAAATTAAATAACTATCAATTTCGAATTTATTATGTCTAGTAAATAGGTACACCTTGCTTAACTTTTTATTTTAATAAGTAAAGTGTATTGCATTTGCTGGAATACATCTTCATAATAATATATGTATACATAAATTCTTTCATGTTCTTGTCCAACTTAATAAACGTAAAGTTAAAAATTTAATAATTTAAATTTGTTTACAATACGAATAGCTAAAAATTTAAATTGTTCATAATGAAAAGCTACTTATTTTCCAACCAACATAAAATTATTTTATTATGCAATCAGGCCCTTACCAAAATTTAAAATTTTTACATAGAAAGTTTGTTTGTATGTATGTATGTACATATGTATGTACATTGTATATGTTTAAAAAAAATTTAAACTGGTTAAATGTGCGTAGAGAAATAAATAAGAAGGTTTACAAGCAAGGTATATTTATAGCAGGTAGCCGCGAGGTTGCAACAATTGTACAATAAAACAAACAACAGGGCTTTTTATTGTTGTTATGCGATACAAACTGTCAAAAAGCAAAGGGGCTGATAAGAGACAAAAAAGACAAAAGATAAAGACAATAAACTTGTTTACATGTTTACTATACAACATTTGACAGTTCGTATCGCAAAACAAGCAAATAAGAAATAAACAGCTGGCTTTCCGAGACTACCTGCTATAAATATACCTTGTTTACAAGCATACGAAAACCAAGTCAATTGGAAGCAGCGTTGCCAGTAAGTAGCTTTTGGAAGAAAATCATCATTTGGCAAAAAAAAATTTTTGAAGAAAAAAATCATCACATTTTTTTAATTTAAACGTGTTATTGCAAAGGCAAAAAACTATCGCGTGGAATTGCATGTTTTTATTTATCAGTAAAAAATATGAGCACAAAACATTCTTATAAAAGTTTAAAATATGCTTAACAATAAATAATATATGCATTTATTGTTGAAAGAAAATTAACAATGCATATCCATATACAGCGTACTTTAATTACATCAATTTAATTTTTAATGACTGTACTCAAAATAAGAACCATATACCTGAAGCAACAAGATATTTTTCGTTCATTAAAAAAGAAAAAATTAAATTGAATCAAAAAAAGTGTTCCTGCAACAATTAAATCTATTTTCGAGAAATTTAATGGCAAACATTCTCTTTTTCTGTAACCAATTGTAGATTGCTTGCTCATACACTTTTATAATCAAGACACCAATTTGACGATTTTTGTTAAACACAAAAAGAAATTGCAAAATCATTAACACTAACAGAATATAAAAAGCAGATAAACGTCTAACGCTGATTTTGCACACATAAAATGCCGCTTCAAGCATACAAATAACATTGATTTTTTACTTTAGCAGTCATTCATTGTCCCCAATTTTTTAAAATAAAAATAATTGACTTTATATTTCTTTGATTACTACAATCGGTTTGCTTTTGGCAAAAACACAAATCATTTGAATATATCGTTATATTCATTATATCGTTATTACAAAAATGTTTTTTTTCTAGAAAAACGATATAGGTATGTATAATGTTTGGATTCATTTTATATATAATCTGCGCGATAGATTTTTTTGTCCAAATAACGTGGGTCGAAAGATATGTATTATATTGAAGCTTAGGCTTTAATCGTGTAAAATGCAACGCATCACCTAAAATAACATAGAAAGCAAAAACAATGTCAACAATTCTTCGTAATTTTGTGGTTGCTTTCTACAGAAATTCATATTGCGTTTCTGTAGAAAACAACAACAAAATTATGAAATATTTTTGATATTGTTTTTGCTTTCAATGTATTTTTTGGCGTCGAGTTTTACACAATTGGAGCCTTAAAGTCGTTATAACTTTTAGCACAAAAGTTATTAATGGCGTATTCTTTTCTGAATAAAATTCTGTATTTATTCTGCCTTTTACATTTTTTATGTTCTCTTCTGAAAAACATGTGTTATTTTAAAAGTGTAAAGCGTTCTTTTCTGATAATGTACCCTTTTAAATTAAAAAAAAATGCTACATGTTCAACACTCATTTTAATTAAAGGGGCATGAGTGCAGCACTAGATCAAGGTGAATTGTTTTATGCCGAAATTTGTTTTATTTTGTAAACGTAAAATATGCAACACTTCTTAAAAATTAGGGGAGCATTGAAAAATGTTGCCAAGTCACATGTAACACTTATGCAACACTTTTTGTTTAGAAAAGAAAAAGCCATAATATTTAACGTCAATAATGCAAACCTGTTTTGTGCCCCATTTATCACACCAATATTTTAAAATGTCTTTCAAGTAGGTCAAAGTATTTGTTAAAGCAAACACAAAATAGAAACCACATATTGCATCGCCGGGTGGTTACTGTTTTGTCGCACGGAACAAAAATGTTTTGATCTACATTCTTTGAATAGAACATGCAGCATAACAATTATGTTTTAACTTTTTCATCGGAAATTTGCTTCATAGCACAAAAACTGACGAAAGCAAAACAATGTTTGGAGAACTGTAAAATTTAGGATATGAGGTAATGTTAGGGTTCGGTCACTTAACATATTAGAAGTATCAAAAATGATTAAAAATTTTAAAAGTGGTCACTTTTATAATATAGAATTAATTTATAACTCAATTTTTGTAAAAATGTGCCATGCGGCATAATAGAAACCACCTGACGATATTAAAAAAAAATGGACAAACAATTCGGTGGCTCTTTTCAGCAGGAAGTGCTTTAGTCCTTCTAGGCTTGCCACCCGTTCTTTATTATAAAGTATTCTACGTTATTATGAGAAATAATACTCTATACTTTATGAGAATATTAAAGTACGCGAAAATGCTTCATTTCACATGATAGGATTTATCTAGAATTTAAAATAGATTCACGTTATTCTGGTCAAGGCCATTTGTTGACGTTTTTTATTAAGGCCATGACGATTTTTCGAAATAGATAGTCTGGCAGCACTATTTAACTTGTTTATTTTGTTCGAGGCGAATAAACAACAGGTGGTGTCGAAACGCCATCTGAGTTTGACAGTTCGAAACTATATGTGTTGATATTTTAGTGTTTCACCATGGCCCAATTACCCTGCAGTTTACGAGACTAGTCCATACATGCATGTAAAGAGTAGTCCATCAAGGAGTAGGAGTACTCCAAATATATGGGTAAAAGGTGGTCCATTTAACATTACGATGTCCTAGGGGTGGACCATATAACCCACCGAACTAGTCCCTAAACTACTCCATGGAGTGCTAAAGTGGGTTAGTTTCAAAAGTACTCCATGTCACTACAGTATGGAGTACACCACTAAAGGGCAAGTTTGAAAACTACTTCATGCCACTACTGAATGAAAGACGAAAAATAACTTTACGATTAAGCTTTTTTGTTTTTGTTTATTAAAAATAAAATAATAATAAAAGCAATCCTTTTCTCACCCATATATGTAATATATTTATTTATATATGTATACGGTGAAGGACTTAAGTTCATGTTGTGTTATTTTGAAGAAAATGTTTATTTAATAAAAAAATTAGTGTTCCATTTTTTTTAATTATCCTTATAAAAAAACCCAAGTTTATTTGTCGTCTTAGAAAAAACCCTAATACCTTAAATATAGTATCGTTAATAGTATAATAAAAATCTAAAATTTTTTTGTTTTCAATATAAATATACAAAAGAAATGTTCTTGTCGACATTGTGGGCCTCGCAGTAAATTTGTTTTTATTTAAAGAAATCTGTGGCCGTATATAAAAACTATGCAACTCCATTTTTTAATAAAATTTACTTGTCTTCCAGATTAATTCCGAGAAAAAAAACTGGATATAAAAAGGTTTTTATTTTGGACGTAAAAACACCTTAATATTATCTTTGCAACAGAAACAAATAAAAAGATATTAATGGGTAAGTTTAAACCTTTCTCAAAGTTACTGTACCACATAGGGTACGGTAGATCCATGTGGGTTAAATACTATTGCTCAAAAAGATTTCGGGTGTCTGGAAGTCGTATTCTATAAATCAAGAACTTCAGAAATGATAAAATATGTATATAAAGAATACATTCTTTAGATTATCGGGAGTTGAAATTTTTAGGTTCAACATTTTGACCCAAAGAGCTTGTGACCCGAATTTGTTCTATTTCGTTCTTTTTCTCTTTGTTTTCGAAACAACGTCGTTTTAAACTTCTTATTTCTCTGTTTTTTAAGACATTATGGCGTTAACTTGTTTTTTCAAAAAATTTGGTATATTTCTGATTTTTGTTTTTCAAATAACTTTTTAATGAGAAACTATATCAAAATTTGGATCTGACAGAGTGATAGCGAATGAAACACGCTTTCTATTTTTGGTGTTATCTCAATTTTCCCAAAAAGTGGAGTTAACTAGTTTTTCCATACGGCCACAGAATTATTCTCGAGATACATAATCATTTGAACAGCACATTAAAGACTGCTTACCTTCCTCTTCTGCCTGCATATGGGTGTGAAGAAAACAACGGAAATGCTTTACCATATTTAGAAGAAGTGTCAGCTTGGTCAACATGTTCATTTGTGGAAATTGCTCTTCTATAATTGTAATAAAAATGTTGACACTGATGTTTTCTTCACACCAGTGTTGAAAAATTCAGTACTTTAATACTTTTTTCAGTACTTTTGCATATTTAAAATATGTACCACAGTACCCCCGCATTGTTTTTAGTACTTTTATTATGTTACCGTGCGGCCACACGATCAAGTTGTTCTTGTCAAAATTTACAAAAATTGGAAGCTGTGACTCAAGGCGAATTAACTACAGGTGGTGTCGAAACGGCATCTGATTTTGACAGTTCGAGCTTATTTGTTTTAATTTGTTAGTGTTTTGCTAAGAATGGTTGACATTTCGAGCCGTAAACACTAACAATGCAATGCAAAAAACACTATGTTGTTTCTGTTGCTATTGGATTGTTGTAGTTTCGACACCACCTGTAGTTGAATTCGCCTTGCTGTGACTCAATTTGTAAGCAATTTACTTTCATGATGTCATCAAAAAAACAATTTATAAAGACAAACATGTAATCAGCTGTTAAATTGAAAGCATATAATTGAAACAAATGGAAAGGTGACATTGAAAGCAATCTCGTGGTCAATTTAAAAAGTGTGAGTGTGTTAGTAAAAAAGTGAGAGTGTGTTGCAAATTGAAAGGAATTGAAAAGCAAAACTTGATCGTGTGGCCACCAAGTTAGCAACATTCCCAACTCGGCGCTAAACTATTGAGCGAGTAGTCACATTTTTCATTTTGGTGTTAAGAAAATGATAGAAAGAAATGACCGAAATAAAGTTTTCGGTCACATTCGGTCATTTCTTTCTATCATTTTCTTAACACCAAAATAAAAAATGTGACTACTCGCTCATTCATTTCTTGTAGGGTTGTTTTCGTTAAAAAATTCGATGTACAACGAAATATTCGACAGTGCTGCCAACTCATAATACGAAGTTAACGTTCGATGGTCGATGTTCGATAGCCAGCGAAATTCGTTTATCGAATGTAATTCATAATAGGGGCCATAAATGGGCAAAATGTCAAAAGTTGTTTACATTTTTTAACGCCATTGTGTTTTTTTGAAAATTAATTACTTTTTTAATATGAGTGCCCCGGTAGGCTAGCTGGTAGCGAGCTATTCTATCAGCGCCGGGGTTGCGGGTTCGATTGCCGCCAGAGACTCTGGTTTCTTTCCTGCAGACAAGCATAAAGCTTCGCGGGATTTGCTTAGGAAAATTAAAAAAAAAAAAAAATTTGATTTTAAAAAATATTTTTCGTATTGTGAAAATATAAATAAAATTTAACAAGTTAGAGTGCCGAATCTTTGATACCCTTCACCGACAGTTAGATTATTTCAGGAGTGATATCTATATGATATCTATTTATTATTAGTTTTTATTTTTATTGCGGTTTAGACCCATATTTAATTATTGACCGACCATCAGAAATTTTTATGCTATTTATAGCAATTTTAACTAGGTTGAGCCAAACTTTAATGATTTTCAGGAGGGGAATTTATATTGCAGTTATGAACCCAAATTCTGCAGAGTAATATCTAGTATTAAAGAACATAAATTTTAATACGGCGGTGAAATAAGCTTTATCGTTTACAGTGAATTTCAGAAGACTGCTAAATATAGCATCAAAGTTAAATTATGGACCGTATATCACAAAATTGCATGACATTTTTTCTGGTCATAAAAGACTAAGTTGGAAGAAACGTTACCACAATAAATAAATCTGAAACGGTTAAGGGCGTATTAAATTAATTTACCAGAGTGGGCTTTATATGGGGCCTATACTAAATTATTGACCGATCATCAGAAAATTTATTAGTGTCATTTCTAGCCCTATAAAACTGTGAAGTAATACATTTTGTAATTATAGCATTATTTTTTACGGTTTTAGCCGTACTAAACTGTTTTCCGGGAGTAGTGTTTATATGGGGCCTAGGGTAAATTGTGGATGGATCTTCACGAAATTTCCAGTCGCGATTTCCAGTCAAATAAAACGAATTCCGTGCCTTGTTCCACCATTTATGTTATTTTTTGTAACAAAATTATCCATTTTTTAAGGTGGTGGTTCCACATTTTGATTTTTAGAGCCATTACATGTTTGGAGACAACTATAATATGGTTATGGCTTTTGGATGGATGAAATTAACCATAATATTGTTGCCGGTGACAATAATATTGTTACAGTAACCATAATATGTTTAACTCTTTCGGTTATTCTATGCCATATGGCATAGTGCTTTTTGCAAGCCCTGTTTGGAGCAAAACAGTTAGAAATAAATTTTTTTGATATTTTCGTATTTTTCTTTAAAGTTTTTTATTGAAATTGATAAATTAAATATTTTGATTGGTACACCAAGTGCATTCTGATAGGCCAGAAAGCAAACATGCATTTCAAGATTTGTAATTTTCGAAAAAAGGTCACTTTGTAATTTTGTAAATATTGTTACGAAAATAATGTTATTTTACAACTTTCCATAAGGTTTTTATCAGATTATCATTGCCTTAATAAGTGGGTTGTTCAAAGAAGGTGTCTGATTTTTTTAAAATCATACTATGCCATTTGGCATAGATTTTATTCAATGGAAAAAAATAATAACATAGAAATATACATATGAACATACAAATAATAAAAATGATCGTGTTTTTAATTCATTGTCTTTCTGATTCTAAAAAAATAGCTTTATTTTAAAAAGAAAATGCATTGAATAGTTTTTTTTTAATAAAATAAATCTTTTATAGCTATAAAATCGAAAAAACAATTTTTTTTAATCAAAAACAAAAAAGAAGTACCGAAAGGGTTAAGTGTATGGTTGTAGCTTTATTTGATTAAAACATTTGCGACCTAATTTATAAAAAATAAAACAGGTTAATAAAGGGTTTATAAATCGGATTTTCATACAAATTCTGTTTCATAAACCCTTTATTAAATTTGTTATATGTATTGTTAAATGCAACCATATTTGAAGATTCAAGGGAGGTTAGCACTTTATTGTTAAAAAAAATAAAATTTTATTAATTTTATTAATGAAATAAGTAATTTTAAAAATTACAAAGTTTGTTTGCTGCCAATTTGGGAACCATACATTCAACCATGTTTTTCTCTGCGTGTGTGAGCCCCCTTTATAAATGGAGAAAGCGGGTAGGAATGTTAAAAACAAATGATGGGGATGAAAAGTAAAGTAGGGTTGGCATCTAGGGGGTCATGTTATAATGGACAAGTATTTTTTTTATATGTATATACTGATAAATACATATTTTCATTATTTATTATTTTTATCGATTTCATATTGAAATTTACCAATGACTAAAAAATTTGAATAAACTTTTTTTAGAAAGCGACTTCAGCCTTGCATAAATTATTTGTATATGGGGGTTTGAAATATGGACAACCCAGCCATTCTATTTTGGCAAATGAAGGAAACGGGTTTTCCAAGTTTTGGTGTCGTGCTACTACTACCGAAAAATTGCCTCTGGTTATAGCTACTCGCTATAATATTCCATTTTTACTAAACAAACCAGGTTTTGGATATTATGTTACTGGCGAAATTTATGAGGTAGATGACCAAATGCTTAAAAGTTTGGATAACTTTGAGGATTGCGAAGATATTTATGAAAGAGAATTGCGTGATGTGAATGTTGGTGTTGGAGAGGGGTAAATACTTATCTAAATTTACATACATATATTCTTATTAAAGTATGTACATACATATAACCATTTTAAATAATAAAACAATTTTTCTATTTAATCCTAGAACCGTTCCTTGCTGGGTGTACCTGCTACAAAAATATCCCGAAAAACTCTTAAGCCTACCATTTTTATCCAGTTATGAAAACAGCCCTGCCCATCCATATGTTTTGCGTAACAAACGTCATCATAAACATCCTGCCAATGAAGATCTTTCATACACTAACACTAGTGCATAAATTCCTAAGAGCTTTAATAATTTTACAAAAGTAGAATGTCTAATAACCCTTTTACATAAATTTGCATAAATTGTATGCAAACTGTATTTTTTTGCGCATGTTTGTACATATGTATACACACATACGCAGTTATGTAAACGAATGCATGCATTATACAACATGCGAAATTGTACTTTTTTACAAACAAAGTATGTTATAGATTTCGTAAAGCTTTATAATAAAGTTATCTTATTTTATTAATCCAAATTTTCAATATTTTATATTAAAAACATTTGTAAGCTTAAGTGGCTTAATTGTTTTTGATACTCTGAGGAACGTCTATAGATACGGCAGGCGCGAATCCAGCTTTACCGTTTTACAAATTTGTTTAGGCATTACAATGGAATTTTACTATTTGCAGCTTTTTTAAAAAATTTTAAAATTATAAAAAAAAGTAAGAAAGCTATGTTCGGCTGTGCAGAATCTTTGACACCCTACTCCGACAGTTAGGATATTTTTAGGAGCGAGAATTATTTGGGACCTATGGTAAATTATGGACTAATCTTAAAGAAATATAACAATATAATTTTAAGTCTAATAAAACTGTTAAATACCAAATTCTATTACAATAGCGATATTTGTTACAGTAATACGCGTACTGAACTGTTTTCTGAGAGTAGACTTTATATAAAGGTCTATGGTAAATTATAGACCAATCGTCATGAAAGTTGACAATATGATTTCCGGGGTTATAAAACTTTGACAGACATAATTTTATCACGTATACATTCTATGGTTCCACATTTCGACTCATAACTATTATTTTATTGAACCGATTTTGCTGGATTACAACCCTTAACTGCTTAGGATTACTAGAAGAAGTTTGACACCAACAGTGTTCCTTTCTTTTGAATTGTTTGAAAATTCGCGTGTTTTTGACAGGTGGCATGTCATAACGTATAGGGACACTGCGACGCTCTAAAAAGTGTCATTTGAAAATGTCATAATGTCCAATGGTATTAAGCTACTTTTCAAATGGACATTATCAGGGGTGTTCTGGAAATCGAAAACGCATGAATTTTGAATTTGTTTTTAATAATACACTTTTAATGTAATTTTTATAATTTTTGTTTTAAAATTCTGTTTAATAGAGACATATTTGAATAATATTTGTCATAAAATTCTTTTATTACAGAAATCTTATAAAAAAAACAACGTTTAAAATTCGTGCGTTTTGTGTTTTCGATTTCCAGAGCAACCTTGAGTACCAAATGAGTCACGGGGGTACCAGCGTACTTTTTAGTTTTTAATTGTACCAAAAAAAGGACAATTGTACCCACTTTAACAACCCTGATGTAGCTACTATATAATTGGTACATATGTTTGATGGAAATAGGCAAGAAATAGTTGTTCAGTATATGTCAAGACACCCGTTAACATATTAAGGTAATCAATTTGGTGAAAACAGGCATCTAAAAACAAACTCTAAATTTATTGAAAATTTCGTTTATGGATTAATATTTTGTATTGCTGGATCAAATTATATTATTGAGTTTTTATTTTGTATTGCCTCTTTTAATCCAATGAAATAAAAAACCTTTTTTACAATAACAAGTTTTTATTTATAATACATATAATTTTTAAAAAATTGAACAAAAATTGAAAAATTACCTGAATTGATTGAAAAATATAATACAAATAAAAAATCATTTTTTTTATTAACGTTTATATTTTTCAATCAATTCAGGTAATTTTTCAATTTTATAAAAATTATATGTATTATAAATAAAAACTTATTATTGTATTTAAAATTGTATAGATCCTGAAGATGAACTGAAGATGTTCGAAATATATTGATCTAATTTATAGCAAAATACAAAAAAGTTTTTTATTTCATTGGACTAAAAGAGGCCAAAGGTATTTTGAAAAAATTTTTAATGATACTCATCAGGGTTGATAAAGTTGGTACAATTGTACTTTTTTGGTACAATTCAAAACTAAAAAGTACCCTGGTAACCCTGTGACTCATTTGGTACTATTTCCAAATTTTTCAAACCTATTTATAATTGACATAAAATGGCAACTCGTATTTACTGTCCAATGAATATAAGCGGAGTTAATTGTTTGGTGCAAATAGTATCGCGAAAATGCAAAATGTCGTAGTTTTTTATGAAATCTAAGGGAAGCTCTATTTCTTGTTGTAGGATTTAACAAAACAGCTATGATATTTTGCATTTGATCTTTTGCAAGACCATTTGCATCAAACACTGAACTCCGCTATTGTTAATAGATTTGTGCACTCGTTCATTGAACGATTGTTTATGCCACATTTTAAATTTGGTATCATCGGCAGCATATAAGCGTGCATTTTCTGATGATATTGATCAGTTCTTAAAAGATATAGGAAACCTCTTCTGCAAAAGTGCTACATAGCAGAAGCGACAAATTCCCCTTAATTCAAGACTATTTTGGAATGAGCTCATAATATTTTTAAAAATTCGTAAATAAGATGTTTGTCACGGAACTGTGGGAGCCCACTCCATTATTATTTTACTCCGAATTATTTTGAAGGAGATTTTACAAGCGCTAAATAAAATTTTGTTGTAATCGGACTTTCTACTCCTTTCCTGTTTCTGCAGTACTTGTTGAAAATTGTAAACGCAATGAATTTGGAAATGCATTCCGAAGATGCTCGCAGCACATATTTTTAGAACGCTTAAAAAGGTTATTTTCGTTTGCATTTTGAGAAATATTCGTTAATTTTGCACAAAAACAGAGATTCTAAAAAGTGTACGAAAACGCTCTCTGTCGGCAATCAAAACTAAAAATAAATGGATTTCTCGACCCTTAAAACCGCATGGTACAGGTCTGGCTAGACCAAATACAATTTGTTTGCCTCTATTCTTAAATATTTAAAAAAATCCGGGGCTCGAAATTTATGTTTGACCTATGGTTTTTTTTGCCAACGTTTCTTGGAATGACTTGTAAACAAGAAAAAAACTGTACCCACCCTATTGTTATGTATGTAAATGTAATTAATATTCATGTATTTCTTGCTATCTATACTTTACATGTACAAATGAATTTTAAGTACCTTTTGTTTTTGTTGTATTAAATTTTTTTTAATAATAAAATAAAAATATTTATAAAAAAATTATTTAGTACTATTGGGGCCAAAAAAGTACGATTTTAAAAGTTCGTTGGTACTATATTGGTTTTCTCATTTATCATCCCTGATACTCATATTGCTAAAATTCCATATATATCTAGAGATATGGATAACCTAGGGTTTACACTTGCAAGTGCAAGTTCGAAAAACTCAATACACTCGCACTTTTTCACTAACACTATCACATTTTTCGTACTTGGAGCCCAACTTGCAAGAGAATTTGCTTGCAAGTAAATATATGACACTTGCAGCAAGTAAAATGACAAATGAAGAAACAGTGTTACCGTGGATGAATTTTGTATCAATTTACTAGTACTTAGTTATATAAAAGTAATGTTTAAAGCGGATTTAAGTGTATTTATAAAAAATAACAAATAAAAAAAGCACAACTATACAACAACGCATCTTAATCATAAATTTTAAGCATTTTGAAAAAAAAAAATTGGTAATCAAAATATTTTCTCAGTAATATTATGACAAAGATATTCAGTTTGTGGGCAGTAGTAACCCCCCGTTTCCACATGCAAGTACAAGTTCGAAAAACCCAATACACTCACACTTTTTCACTAACATTCACACAATTTTTGTATTTGCAGCTGTTTCCTCGATTTTTCGTTGATAATACGTATACACTACTTGCAAGTAATTACTTGCATGTGGAAACGCCGGGTAAATAAGCGAAAACAACATCACACAAACACGTGTATGTGTTATACGGTAAATTTTTTACATTCTGATTTCAATGTAAATATTGTTATTTCTTCTTGTTTTTACTGCTAAAAATATTTTTTTTTTATTTTCTCTATTTTAAACCTACTTTTTTTAAGTTAAAAAGTAGTAAAATAAAACAAGTGTATGGATGTTTTGGGGATTTTAAGGAATATCTTAGCAGGGCAATTTTTGCATTTTAAGCAGCTCTGGTAAAAAAAACACGATGAGTAAATGTAAAAACCCGGAAAACTTCGTAATCCAGGCAAACCAGCGCCCACCGCTGGTTTAGAGCATTACTTTTCACAGTTCTGTGGTACAAACACAAACAATGCAAATTTTCATTATGTGCAAAACTACAGGAGTGATCAATAGTGAAAAAAACTTAAAAAAAAAATCTTACTAATATACCAAAACTAAATGGATTTCTCGACCCTTAAAACCGCATGGTACAGGTCTGGCTAGACCAAATACAATTTGTTTGCCTCTATTCTTAAATATTTAAAAAAATCCGGGGCTCGAAATTTATGTTTGACCTATGGTTTTTTTTGCCAACGTTTCTTGGAATGACTTGTAAACAAGAAAAAAACTGTACCCACCCTATTGTTATGTATGTAAATGTAATTAATATTCATGTATTTCTTGCTATCTATACTTTACATGTACAAATGAATTTTAAGTACCTTTTGTTTTTGTTGTATTAAATTTTTTTTAATAATAAAATAAAAATATTTATAAAAAAATTATTTAGTACTATTGGGGCCAAAAAAGTACGATTTTAAAAGTTCGTTGGTACTATATTGGTTTTCTCATTTATCATCCCTGATACTCATATTGCTAAAATTCCATATATATCTAGAGATATGGATAACCTAGGGTTTACACTTGCAAGTGCAAGTTCGAAAAACTCAATACACTCGCACTTTTTCACTAACACTATCACATTTTTCGTACTTGGAGCCCAACTTGCAAGAGAATTTGCTTGCAAGTAAATATATGACACTTGCAGCAAGTAAAATGACAAATGAAGAAACAGTGTTACCGTGGATGAATTTTGTATCAATTTACTAGTACTTAGTTATATAAAAGTAATGTTTAAAGCGGATTTAAGTGTATTTATAAAAAATAACAAATAAAAAAAGCACAACTATACAACAACGCATCTTAATCATAAATTTTAAGCATTTTGAAAAAAAAAAATTGGTAATCAAAATATTTTCTCAGTAATATTATGACAAAGATATTCAGTTTGTGGGCAGTAGTAACCCCCCGTTTCCACATGCAAGTACAAGTTCGAAAAACCCAATACACTCACACTTTTTCACTAACATTCACACAATTTTTGTATTTGCAGCTGTTTCCTCGATTTTTCGTTGATAATACGTATACACTACTTGCAAGTAATTACTTGCATGTGGAAACGCCGGGTAAATAAGCGAAAACAACATCACACAAACACGTGTATGTGTTATACGGTAAATTTTTTACATTCTGATTTCAATGTAAATATTGTTATTTCTTCTTGTTTTTACTGCTAAAAATATTTTTTTTTTATTTTCTCTATTTTAAACCTACTTTTTTTAAGTTAAAAAGTAGTAAAATAAAACAAGTGTATGGATGTTTTGGGGATTTTAAGGAATATCTTAGCAGGGCAATTTTTGCATTTTAAGCAGCTCTGGTAAAAAAAACACGATGAGTAAATGTAAAAACCCGGAAAACTTCGTAATCCAGGCAAACCAGCGCCCACCGCTGGTTTAGAGCATTACTTTTCACAGTTCTGTGGTACAAACACAAACAATGCAAATTTTCATTATGTGCAAAACTACAGGAGTGATCAATAGTGAAAAAAACTTAAAAAAAAAATCTTACTAATATACCAACTTGCACCGGAATAAAATTTAAGATTTTTTCTATATTTTCGAAACTTCAGTTCGGGACAAAAGTGAAGTGAAAATAAAATAGGTATAAGAACTAAAAGAAAATCTAATGTTACAAAATTAAACGGGTTTGTGTCGGTATAAAAAAAGAATTGATATTGGAAATTACAGTGTGTGCGAAAAGAAAAGTGAGAAAATAAATTATTGGTAAAGTGAAAATTAAATTAAGGTGACTGTGTAAATTGAACAAGTGAATAAAAAAACTGAATTTAGTGTAAAAACAAACATTGTTGTGTAATGAAATTTAAGTGTCATGCATAAAAAAAAACGAAACTAAATTTTTGAACATTACAGTAGCAGATAAAAGTGAACGTGAAAAAAATAAAACTATTTAACGGGTTTCTAGTATTAACTCAATATTTATTCCTACCATGTGCGGCCAACTATTGCAACAGTGGAACCTCACTATTAAGAAAATAACAAATTTAAATAAAAATTAAGAAAAATCTAATTTGAAACGTACAAAAAAAACTATTTAATTCAGTAACCAACCTTTCAAAATCGTGTAAACCGTGAAAGTTAAAAATAAAACTTGAAAAACTCTTATTAACGTTAAACTCAATTCATATTTTTTGTATTTTTCTTATACATAATTTTTTTGTATATTTTTTTTATAAATTGTTTTTTTATACTTTTTTGTAATTTTTATTTGTATATTATTTTTTAAAATTTTTTTTCCATACATTTTCCAATTTCTTTCGTATACATTTTCAGAACCCTACTAATTAAGAAAATAGCAATTCAACCATTGGGGAAGAAATAAAACGTAAAACAACGACCGCTCATAAAGACTCAGGTAAGTCCTGAATACAGAGGTAGGTGGGAAATGCAAGAACTAAGACCCTTGACATTTCCGCTTAATATACCTAAGGTTAAAACTAAATAATACTACATCCCTTAACCAAACAGTCTGAAATAAATGCTGCTGACACTTGAAGGTTTCTAAAGGAGAAAACTAAACCATGACAAAAAAATTCATAAAATCATTCCTTTGATCAAACAGAAATTTTTAACAAAAATTGTAAAAATTAATCACGAACAATTTTTTCGGAAAACTAGTTACGTTACGTCCCCTTGTTATAAAAACAGATTGTAGGTAGAATTGCGCTCGGTTTAGATATTGATGTTTTACTGACCCCCAACTGACGATTCGGTACGACCACTCATTCATGCTAGGGTCCGTGTGATTCATGTTGTAAAAATGAACAATCCCATGTTTGTACAAACATGGATTGCATAAATTATTTAATTTTGTTTTCGACTCGCTGTAAGAAATGTTAAAAATGTTTTTGCTCTAAGGGACTAATAACTCTTAGCCCTTAATAGCATAGTTCTCCAGGGTGACGATGGAGTAACCCCAATAGAGTAATAACATGCAGTCTACAACTGGCATGAAATGTTTAACATTAACACTAATATGATGTTAGTGTTGACTCAAAAAAAAATTTCTTCCTTTTTCTTTAAAACTTTAGTTACGTTTCTGTTTATAAAATGAAAAGAAAATATATGAAATATTTCGGGAAGAACTAAGATAAAAAAAACAAAATTGTTGCTTCCCTTAAGGCTAGTTTACACGGTAATACATTGTATTACGACATTATGTAGACTGAGAAAAATCATAACATGTAAAAGCAAAATGTATTGAGTAAGAGAGAATACGAACACAAAATCTGACAAGCGGTCGGTAAATGATTTTTTTCTAAGCCATTTTATGCGCCCCATTCACTTTTCAATTCAATTGTCAACTGAGTCTTTCAACTGAATTGATACTTGGCCACACACTTCTTCAACTGAATTGAAAGATTTTAATTCAACTGTCAAATTTAGATTTTTTTACAATTTTACAAAAATTTATTTTCTCTCCAAGTATCCATGTTTGCCACCAATGTCATTTTTTTATTTAAAATTTTATTGAAATTAAAGACAATTTTAAAAATATTTCACTTTTTCTTTGCATAAAAAAATTACAAACATAAATTTTGACAGCTGATCAAGAGACTTAAGCACACACAGTACAATCGAATTGAAAGACTTGGAGTCAACTTGAAAAAATCAAAATCTTTTGATTTTTCTTCAACCAACTCGACAACCGTCAAACTAATCAACTGACAAGGCCATACACGCTTTGATTTGGACAACAACCGACTCAGTTGACGATTGAATTGAATCGTGTATGGTCTGCATTAGAAACTTATGTATTTTCATCACACCAGAGTTGTATTTTAACAGAGTATATTGAAGGTGGTATCATTTTTATACAATTACAAAAACAACTAAAATCAACTCAGGAAATTTTCATGTTGTTTTTGTAAAAATTGTAAAACTGCAACCATCTGATTTTTTGTTATTATTTTTGATTTTACTTGTACCATCCGTGTAAACATGAAAAATACATACAACAGATTTTTATTTTTTTCTTTTAAACACGGAGAGAATTTCATAATATTTTGATTCTACAAAGTCGTAATACATTGTATTACCGTGTAAACTGGCCTTTAGTGAACCAAGTCTAAAGGCAGAATTAGTCTTTACTTTTTGTTCTGCTACGAATCAGCTGATTTGTTTTTGTTATTTAAAAACCTGTGAAATTGACTAGTTTTTCTGTTCTGTTACGGTCTAATCTGTGATATTGAAAACTTGTTAAGTAATTGTAAGTGACAGCAACAGAAAAATAAAGTAAAGACTAACTGGACCTTAAGTTCTGTATTCATAAAAAAATTTATTTTATTAAACACAAGTATACAAAACAAGTTTTGTATGAAAATTTTACTTAATCAACGTTAGTTAAAATTACTAATCGTTTATGAATACGGAGGTAATTCAGTGCAATCACAAAAAAAACTTTTAGAAAAATAGGTCACGACGACGTTGTCCCTACAGGCTTTACTATTCCACACTTATGAAACTTCCGGGCTAATTTGGCGTTAAAATTATTTTTAAAATCGCTAAGCTGAAAGTTGCGACGGTAGACCTCCTGACCGGGTATAAATTTAACTTGACGACACCGCGAATTATACGACTTCTCATTTCTGACGTAGGCTTTCTGTAGATTTTCGCGTATGTTTTGTCGAATCATTTCCATTCTCCCGGCCTTTGGCACAATGTCCAATTCAGACTCATTTAAACTTTTGAGTTAACGAGCTAAATTATATACGCTAGCACGACCAACCATATTCATGCCGAATAAGGCAAAATAAGGCGTTACTCCTATAAACGTCTGTACACACAGAAAAAAATCAAGTTAAAAACGTAGAAAACAAGGTTGATTTAAAATTGTTCGGTGTTGATTTTGCTTTATACGTTTTTCATGTTAATTCAACCTGATTTTATAATTACTTGCGAACAACATTTTTTTCTTTTAAAATAACTATAATTCATGTTAATTTAACATTGCAGTAAAGTTAGAGCAAAATGTCATTTATAATGAAATAACAATCCGAATCACGTTGTATGAAAGTTATTTCAAGTTGAAACAACGTGAATTTCATGTTGAATCAAATTGGTGTGAGTGTGTTATAACAGTGTGAAATAGCTTCAGAGACAACATATGCATTTATTTAAGAATAATTCAATACACTTACCCCTGTAACACATGCTTCACTTATTTTGTATTCTCCTTTGTCAACAGAAGCATCAGCAGAATAGCCCAATATGGTTTTCGTCATCATTCTACTTTGAAAACTTGATGTACTATTTAACTAAATAATTTAAATTAAAAGAATACGGGAATTGTCTTCTTTTTATAACATATTTTAAGAATGAAAATAAAAAAATAAAATACTTAACTATGTATGCTTGTTAATTTAACAAGATACACTTTTGATTTTAATATAAAACAGGTTTTTTAATGGATTCAATATTGAATACATATTAATTTATATTTTAATATTTTTTTTATATATTTTAACAGTGAATAATATTAAATAAGCGTGATTTAAGATTTTTTTAATATTTTTCATTTAAAATTAATATGAAATAATGATAAATTTAAATAAAGCGCATACTTTTGCAGAAATTTACTATGATTCTCAATCAACATTTTTCCATGTTAATTTTTTTCTGTGTGTACGGAAGACCTTAAAGAAAATTCAATTTCGGACAAATGTTTGTCCCAATCAGTGTGGTCTTTTTGCACGTATGACCTTACGGCTGGCAAAACAGGCTGGTTTATACGCTCAGACGCGTTTGCCTGTGGTGCGTGTATTGCGGTTCTAACGTGCCTAACTTTAAAATTGTTTACCATATCAGCAAATTCTTTGCTGATAAAATTTATGGAAAACCTCTGATATTAAAAATTGTATAACATTTTTGGTGCTGGCCCTAGGCAATGCCCTTAGAAAAACAACTTTAGTTAGATGGTCCTAAACAATAAAAACACAAACGTTACCATTTTTCGACCGCGGATAAGGACCGAGAAAATCTATAAAAATTCTTTGAAAAGGTCTTTCGCTACGCGTTTCCGCCCCAATTGGTGGCCTCAGCGTTACATTCGCGGGTTTTGCTTCTTTGCATGTTTGGCAATTTAACACGAAATTTCTTATCTGTACTTTTTGATTAGGCCAGTAAAAATACCTTTTGACGCGATGCAAAGTTTTACCGACGCCTCCATGAGATACTTGTGGGGAGTCATGACATGCCTTAATAAAACCCTCTGTCAGCTCTAAGGGTACCCACAATTTCCAAGCGAAATCCTCATTAAGCGCTACACCGTCATAAGACCTGGTACGCTTACAGACGAAACCATCGACGACTTTTAAATCGGGTAATTGATCCGAATTGCCTTCGATTGTAGAAATTAATTGCACGTATTCTTCCGACCGAAAGGCTTTCTAGTTTAAATCTACGATCATAGGTACAATTACCGAGATTTCGTCCATATCGTAGCGCGACAGGGTATCGGGTACTACATTCTGCCTCCCCAGCCTGTGCTCTATCGTAAAATCATAGGCTTGCAGATGAAGACACTACCTTGCTAAACGACCGGTTAAGTCGTTATGACTCATAAGCTATTTCAGACTGCTATGGTCCGTAATGACAGAAAATTGCATCAGTTCTATATAGGGCCTAAACTTCTTAATCGCCAGAACTACAGCTAAGCATTCACGTTCAGTCACTGAATAATTTTTCTGCGCTGTTGTCAATTTGTGCGAGAAATAGGATATTGGCTGCTCACCATCAGATTCGTCTTTCTCGAAAAGAACTGCCCCAATACCTACATCAGACGCATGACACTGAACGTAAAAATGCTTGCTGAATTCAGGGTGATGTAGTAGCGGACTTGAAATCAGAGCTTTCTTGAGACGATCAAACGCGACCTTAGCTTCCTGAAAACTTAAATTGCTTACCCTTCTTCAGCGTTTCAAAGATTGGAGCTGCAAAAGTAGCATAGTCTGATATAAATTTCCTATACCAGCCTGTTGCCCCCAATGAAACTCCGCACCTGTCTTGCTGACTTAGGATAAGCAAAACGAGTAATAGTGTCGACCTTAGCCGGATCAGGTTTTATTTTGCCACCTCCTACGATATACCCTAGATATTTTAACTCCTTAAAACAAAATTTAGATTTTGCCACATTCGACAAACTAATACACGTTTTAACAATTCCAGGTGTGTCTCGAAATCCGGAGATACTATCAAAAGATCGTCTAAGTAGACGAAAACTCTATCACGCAGTGCCGCGGGAATCACCTTATCCATTAGACGACATAACCTTTGAGCTGCGTTACACAGCCCAAAAGGCATGACCGCAAAATGGTAAAGTGGTCGCCCTGGCACGGTGAATGCAGTTTTCTCCCTACTAGACGGGTCTAGTGGTATCTGCCAGAAAGCGTCCTTTAAATCGACACTGGATATAAATATTGTATCCCCAAACGACTGAGCAAACCTTCGATGTGCGGCAATGGATAGGCATCCTTGACTGTTAATGCATTAAGGTTGCGAGCGTCTAGGCACAACCGGGTTTTCTCACCCTTGCGGACCAGAGTAACCGGATGACTCCATGGACTCTCACTAAGCTCAATGACACCAAGGTCAAGCATCCTATCCAGCTCCGCAAACATTAACTTTTGCACAGCCGGGGAATGCGTTTCTAATTTCGTTTTTCCTAGGCCTTTCTTACTATAGCAGGGGAACATCGATATGACAAAATCTAATCTTTGTCGCTGATCATATATATATGTTCCTTTAACTCCCACTGGAGCATAGGGTGCCAAAATTCGGTTTATTTGATTAATTTTTAGCGATTCGTTAGAAACGTAGGTTGCTAGCCTTCGTTTCCTAGTTTGGTGATAGGGCTGCTACCTATGCACCCAAACGTACTGTGTTTGGAGC
Organism: Pollenia labialis; assembly: GCA_949318255.1. Lineage (NCBI taxonomy): Eukaryota > Metazoa > Arthropoda > Insecta > Diptera > Polleniidae > Pollenia > Pollenia labialis. The sequence continues at coordinate 512,154 of OX439143.1, read as the reverse complement.
CAGAGTTTCAGAGGATCCAGTATTCGCGATCTCCTACTTCCTGATAGCCTATTTACACTTGAGCACATCTTAGAGGAATGCGTGGATGATGTTGAAAATGAAAAAAACTGGTTTACATTTGTAACATCTTTCATCTTTCATCATAAAAATATTTATTTTCATGTGTATGAGCGAATAAAAACTAAATTAATGATATTACTATCCTGCTCTTTTGTAATTTTTTTCTAATGATGGTAAAAAATTATTTGTTTTTTCTAGTGATGACTCTAAAATAATCTAAAGATGTTGAATGAAACAACATGAGATAGGAACATCTTTTAAAGATGAAGAAAGATGTTGATATTTAAACCTGTAGAATTCTTATGGGAAGATGTTATCATCTTTGCGATAAGATGAAAGATGTGAGCAAGTGTAAAAACCCTATGAGACGCACTTTGGCCATACAGGGTTCGCTGACACTCCAGGTTGGCAACAGAATTTCATCTGTGCGGTTGTTAAGGCTATACCGCCTAAGATCGGTCGACACGGCCTCGGTTGTCAAAAACAGGGGTCACCAAGTCCTTTCTGGACAGAGGGTGAGGTTGTCATTTGAAAAGGATTGGCTGTGTGTACAATATGATAACTCATTTGTATTCGCGTCACTTTTCCGCTGATCAGCTGTCAGCTTATGTGCCACTACATCTAGGGTATTCTCTGCCTCTTCACAGAGACCAATACCATTTGTTGTCAGACTTTCTATACAGGCAAACATTTTAAAAACCTTCATAAAATCAACCCCCAAGAATAGCTCACGACTTAAAGTAGGCACTTAGTAGAAAGTGATGACATTCGCCGCATCACGAAAACATACCTCCGCTCGGACGCGAACTACTATAGGATGTACCGTACCGTCCGCGGTTTTTATGACAGTTTGAAAGTCGTGTATTTTTAGACCGGTTTTAGCGACAAATTCCATACAATTCCTACAGAGACACGTGACGGTGGCACCGCTGTCTAGGAGACCGACAATTTCTTGACCGCCTAACTTTATTTTAGTATAAAGCCGCAAATCTTCACCCTCGTAAAATGATGAGCACGAAATCTCGCGACGGACACTTAGGCGCCACTACATTTTCCCTACTACACCTAAAACAAAACTGCCTAGTTATGGGCTCGGGACAATCAAAGAAACTATAACGTGTAACTGCTAGTAGACCGAATACCATCTACCTCGAAATCGATCAACGACAAATCCTCATCCGCACCTGCCAATTCACTCACCCTTTGAGTAGAACGTTGCTGATACATTTGACGTTGATTCGCAATTAGGCCTTCAGCCCGCCTCACCTCACGACAAAATTCGGATAATGTTTTTAGGCGTACAGAGAACATCATCTGGGCCAGCAATGGATTCAAATTGCCCCTCATAATTTTCACTAGTTGTTCCTCATCGTAGGGTTGCTGTTGCTGATTTCGATAGATAGATCTTGCGATAGTCCCAATACCAGTCAAGGGCTGGGCCCTCCAAAAGGAGGTGAAAACTGCGCAAAAGCTCGTTAACAGAACAATTGAAGTCCCTCCTTAGAGCTCCCACTCTAAAAATAAATTCTTGCACATTCATGGTTTTATTCGTGCCGCCAAATTTGACACCCCACTTGGCTTATTTAAATTTGTCCAACGATTCGGGCCTCCCTGTTATAGACATGGCCAAGTTGTACCCTTGATGTTGTTGTGGCTGCGTGGCTGGCCTTGACCAAGCCTCCTGTGGATATCCCGGCTGAGAACCACTATACCGCTGGTAATTGGGCTAATGGTCTGGCGCAGGTTGCGACCACATCTGCGGCGGTTGACCATATGGGTGTGCTGACGGTTGAGCATACGGCAAAGGGTTTTGCGGCTGTAATATTTGCTGTGGCTGACCATACTGTTGTTCTGGCGGGTGAGAACATGGCAAATGACTTTGCTGCTATCGCAGCAATTGTTGTGGCTGATAAAACGTAACCACGGAAGTTTGTTGTGTATATCGCCCCTCACTTCCGGCCGCATTTTGGCCGACGGGCCTATAATTCGGAGCAGCAACCAATGGGGGTGGCGGCATATAAGCTGGCGGTACTGGCGGTGCTGTTGGTTGCCCATATACCGTAGCTTGTGCATCCAAAGAGGTTATGGATGACTGCAGTGCCGGTAACTCATGAGTGGCAGGTGACATGTTTGCGTGAATAGATGTTTGGCCGCGTGCGCCCTGCGACAGAATGAGCTGCTTCATCTCGTCGAGAGCTCTTTGAATCCGCTCATCGACTTCTTTCATCAGCTGGACTTGTTGCAAGCCAACCGACGCTTCCACTAGGTTTGGTAATTTGTTAGGAGGCCTGTGATTCTCCCCTTTGGATGCCAAAAACACTCTCACGCACCTCTCTACGTATGTATTGGGCTGCCTCGCTAAGAAATGGTGGGGATATTATTGTGTGATCTGCGATTTCAGAAGTTATAGATAAATCTTGTGAGGTTTGGGTGCTGAAGACGGGATGACCTGTCCTAACAGCTGTTGTCGTGGTGGTGGTACTGGCTGTGGGTAGGGGTATCGGTGCTACCTGTGACACTGTCTCTCGTGGTTGCCATGGCGTAATTTTGTTGAATTAGGCGACTCGCACGACGAGTTAAAACAATTAAAAAAAATGAAATCACTAAAAACTTCAAATAAAAAAAAAATAAAAATTGTTAGCTACATATATCAATGAAGAAAAAAAAACGTTACAAATTTCGTAGCACAGAATCTTTCGAAACGCTTATATGGCAAAATAAATGAAAAGCTAAAATTCACTTTTCTCAAAAAAAAAAACCCAAATTGTTTAGAAAATTTCCAAATAAAAATTGTTAAATATACCAACAAAAACGTTATAAACGCGTAGCACAGAATCTTTCGCAGCGTTTGTATAGCAAGGTAAATAAAAAACGAAAATTCCCTTTCCTCTAAAGAAAAGCAAAAAACAAAACTACCCTGCAAATAATATTGGACCACCTGATCCATTTTGATAAAAAGTGTTTGTAGTAAAACGACATGTCTTCGTTTTTAAACGACATGTTTTCGTTTTTAAACGAAGTTAAAACTAATCCTCTTGTGTATACAATGGAGCAGTTTTAATTTGTGTATAAATAAATATGACCTAATTCTTTTCTTTCTCTGGTTTCAGGAGATGTACGTGAAATCTATAAAAGTTGGTGGACAAAAATTAAAGTATCTGCCATCACACCGCTTCACTCTAAGGGTGCATCTAACAGGCGGGATCTTGTTACTCTAGCACTTTAGGACTGCCCTGGATATCTTGCAGTGAGATAAAAACGTAAGTTGTTAAACAAATACTTTTATAATTATGGCAAAACTACTATTTCCTCACAACCTGAGCGTATCTCACTTCAAAAAGAAACGCTTGAAACCATTTTTGAAAGCCTCAAGTCATCAGGAAATGATAGCCTGGTAAACCCATAATCCGGCATGACCTCATTGCTCCCACTATATGCCTATACGAGCCGGACTTGTTGTCCTGTGACCGGGACTTACATAAGTGGGTACAACACTGGTCCTGCAGAATTCAGGATTCACATCTATTCTATTGAGTAGTGTAAACTAAAATAAGAATTTGAATTACTCATTCAACTGCGTCGCAGCAAATTAGGGACTCTTATTGGTAAACCTAACTGGACTTACGCTACCAAAAAGAAAATTACTCAAAATAAATAAAAAAAAATTTAATACTTAGGCTATGGACCTATTTCGGGCCCCACGTTGGGCGCCATTTTGTAGTAGTGTGGTGGTCCGCTATTGGCGAAAAAAATAAACAGAGTGGCCGGATTACCAGCGTCGCTGGTATGCCCGCGTTTAGCTCGGCTGAAGCTCGCCGGATGGGGTGGTTCTTGCCGGCAATCTGTACCATACACACACACTGACACAAAAAATCGTACCAGCTAATGGTTTGTTTTGTCAAATTTTAGGGGCTTAAAGTAGTTGTACATCTCCCTGCCAGTCATACCTATACACAAACGCATTGCCCTCCCACTCGAGAACTTCGTCTCGCCATGACGTCATCTTTCTCGACGTCCCAAATCCAACCTGCAAACATTATTTCCCCTACTTACCGCCGCTTACCGGAATTTAGCCAATCATATTAAATGATAACGCTTGGGAAAAATTCATTTAAACATTATAAAAATTGTTTGATTTATTGAAAAACAATTTGTAGTTAATTTTACTTATGTATGTTTACATAATTTAAAAAAACCCATTTAACAAAATTACCAAAATTATTTTGACAAAAGAACAAATTTAGCATTTCTAGGAAACAAGAATTTAATTTATTCTAATCTTTTCCCCTTTTTTTTAACACGGATAGCTGGATTTCCCTCAGGCCACTCAGGCAGCTGGGTCCGTCTCTTGCCTTATGGATCGCGCGACTTCGGTACGTTTGCAAAAATTATTTGCAATTTATTTTTTTTCAAAGCCTTTTAATTAATTTTTATTTGCTTTTCGTGGTTTCTTTTATTTTTGCTTTGTTTTCTCTTTTTTTTTATTATATGTACATACATATATATAAGTTTTGGGATGCCCTGGATCTTCAACACAACACCGATATTATCTATTTTAAATTAGGCCTGAGCTCACCCCTAACTCTGCGCGCACGTTTGGCTTAATACCCCCAAACGGAATGCCTTCGGCTTCAAAAACGAAGGGTATGCCTACCTACTTATATATATTTAAATATATTTAACTTATAAAATCTTTTCTTTTGTAAAAAAATTAGTTAAAAGGGACTGCCGGGTCCGTATAGCCGTACGAGTCAAGTAGGACTAAGGAGCACCTTAGGAGTGATGGTGCTTAAAAGCTTATGCCTCATTGGATGGAGTACGTGATGGAGTGGCGTTGGCGGGTTTTGTTTCAAGCTTAAGATTTTAATTGTTTTGTTTAATAATTTTATTTCACTTTTTTTTTTTTCTTAAGTTGTATTTTTATTCGACCTTTAAAATTCAATATTAAGTTAAAATGCTTAAGCTTGAGGTCTGTTGTATGTAAGATTTTTCTTTATTTATTTCCGATATTTCGATATTCTTTGATGAGTAGGTGTAGTTCTCTAAACTCAGAATCTATTGCTTGCATATCATCATCGCAAACTGTGATCATCATCGCATATTAAATTTGGAAACTGTTTAACAATTTTAAATATTGAGTTCAACTCAATACGTGCGATGTATGTAGGTACATATACATATATACATATGTATGTATGAATAAACGAAAAGGAAAATAAAGAAAAGTGATGTCTACACAATTAATTTAAAAAACCTGCAATTTGACAGCAAAAATCTGCAAATCTCACTTTGCTATTTTGGCAACGAAAAAATCTGCAAAATGCAGAGAAATCTGCACTTCTGGCAACAGTGTATGTACATATCGAGCCCTAATAGCAAAAATTATGTAACCAACAACATTTAAGATTTTTGTTTTTTGATGAAAATCGATAATTTTTAATCATTTGCATCATCTCTTAAAGTCTCATTTCTCTGGGAAGTACCGTTTCGAAATAAGAGCAAAAGCAATTTCAAACGAACCCCTAGACTTGAAGAAAAACTATTTAAAAAAAAACTTCTGTAAAATTTTATTTTTGTTGGTTACATCATTTTTGCTATAAGGGCTCGATATATGTATTGTTTCAAATATCCAACTTTCTTTAAATTACCATATTTTGAATAGAATTGCCTTGCTAACTTTTGCGAACGAACATCGTTAGATCGATTCAGAAAGTGATTATGAGTCAATCGGTATACTTTAAGGTGTTTAGGGGGTATAAAAGGGTAAAAACGCGAAAATTCGGTAACATCTCCAAAACTAAAAGAGATACAAACAAAATGTAATACTTCTCGTTTGGGATTTTTGAAAATTCGGAAAACGGGTAAAACCTGCATTTTGGTACTTTTTTTAAAAACCCCATCTATCTTTTGAACCAATTAACATAGAAATAGAGTTTTTACCAACTTTACTCAAAAAGTAAAGAAACAGAGCTATTATTAGGTTTAATTTGTTTGTTTTACATTTTTATTTATCTCGAACTTTGTCATTTGCACTTTGTCACTAACAAAATAGCTTTCGAACAATTTCCTAACGCTTTTTACTCAACTGACGTTTGTTTTCGTAACACAGGGTCTCCACATGAGATAAGATATACGATTTTTATATCAGCAAACGTCAAATTCAATCGCAGAGAGTATTATCTTACGTGTAGACTCTCAAATAGTGTTAATATTAATATTATAATAAATTTTATGAGACAGTTGTTATGAGAAATCTTATAACAACTATCTTATAAGATGAGCTGTCAAAAATACACATGCATACATACATATAAAACCAAAATAGACGCATTCATTAAATTGTTTAATTTTTTAGTGCAAATAGTGAAAATCTTGTGAAAAACGTTTAAAAAAACAATATTTTTAACTAAGAAAATAGAAAAAACTAAAAAAATAATAAACGACGCAAGTTTACTGTACGAGAATCATTCGATTATGAAATCTTATAACATACGTGTTCCCCTTGTTGAAGATTAAGATTAACATGAAGAAATTTGTTCTCTCATTCTGCCGACGTTCTCTTACATATTATATCAGATATTATCTCAGGTGAAGACCCCATGTAATACAGAGTTGGAGTTTCGAAAGGGATTTTAATTAATCGTAATAGAGAGTTGCCGTTACTTTTTGTTTTTGAAAAGGTATAAACAACTTCCGTACATTCGAAACAAATAGTACGAAAATCATAATACACAGTAGAAATTGATCGAACTCGTAAATTATTTCTTTCGAATCAAAATACGCGGTAACCCCCCTGAGTGGATAAGAATCTATAAGAGTGAACTTTTTTATTCTTTGATTGGTATTTTCTGTAGTATTGAACTTAGAAACACAAAAAAATAGCAAACTTGGAAAAATGCGATTAAAGTTATCAAAATTTTCCTTTTTATACTGATTCAATAAAATATATTTTGCTAAAACTTCCGCTAAGTTTGAGATATAACACTGATTTTTGTTTAAGATATAGAGAAGGTATGAAGGAGCAGTTTTGCTTAAGTAACATACAATTTTAGATTTTTCGAGTTATGACTATGTTGCAATAATCAAGTACAGTGAAAGATTGATATAAGTAAGGATTTTCAATCGCAAAATACTTAACTTATCCATATTCAATCCCGAATTCGTACTAGAAATATGCATATGTACTTGGGCAAACACTTTAAAATATGGACAACTTAAAATTGTATTTTTAACGGTTTTTATCTACCTACACAGTAGGGTGATCGATCGAATAGTATTCGACCGGTTTTAACCGGTTATTTAAGTTTTGCCCAAGTCGAATATTTTAAAACGTCCATTTTTCGAATATCGAATAAACCGGTTATTTTAGTAAAATTACCCGGTTATTTTAGTAATGTGTAATTTATATACTTATTCCTTACTTTTGTTCTAAATGCACCCGTAACTTAAGTATTTTTCTAATTGAATATTTGCAAACTTAAACTTTTTTTAAAAAATGTCAAAACAAAATGAAACAAAACTCAAAAAAACATTATGAGCAATGTAAATACAAATCGCTTATATAAGCGTGTGTTCTTGTAACAAAAACCAAAAACAATATAAAGTCCTACAAAAAAAGTTCAGCATAAAAAGTAATAAGCAATCGGAAAGTATTATAAATACTATATATAGCTTTACAAAGATGTCATCTCTGGTGATATTTCGAACTGACTTAAAAAAAAATTGTGCTTAATCGGCCCTAAAATGATAAGTGGCAAAAGATCTTTACATCACGACTTATTAATCACTTTTAATTAGTCTACAAGCTTGACATAAATATACGCCAAGTAAAACTTAACAGGGTCAAGTAGTTTTTAAGAGACTGCAAATAATTCTTTACCTAAATATGCTGCCAATAATGAATGAAAAATTCTTAAGTAGTTCCAGCACATCTTCATGCTTAAAGCAAGAACAAAAATGTCCTGGAAGGGTTTAAGTTGTGTGATCGACGAATTGACAGATATTTCATACAAAAAGCATGTTCATATTACTATTGTTTCTATAATGCTGAAACAAAAATAATTGAAATATATAATCCTGGATATGAGGTTTTGTTTGCCACTTTTCAAAAATATGGCTGAAGTTTATTGCTTCATATAGACATGATTAACCAGCAACAAATAAAACTCATTTACAATAAATTTAGGAAAATATGTCAAATAATAAATTTATTGCACTCCTATATTTTTAAAACCAATGTTTTTAAAAAATTCTAAAGCTATGTTCACACCTATTAAATGTTTGACTCCTAACGTAAAGAATTGTTTGCTTTTGCAAAACGTTTGGCTAGAGCAAACATTATTTAACGGGTTCTTAACTACATTATACATAAATGCAATTATCATCTTAGACATAAAGTTTAGCAAATAACAAGAAATTATTTAAAATAATGCTTTAGGTTTATCAATTTACTGGTCACGCTTTTGTTTGATTTTATCGTCAAATATTTGTTAGGTCTGAACATACCTTAAGTCATATCTATGTATTTTGTTGGTTCCTTACCTTCGTGAATTGTTTTGTTTTTATTCTAATTAACTTTTTATTACAAAAACTAATTTGATTTTGTATTTTTATGTATTTGAATAAAAACCGGTTAACCGGTTATTTTAAAAATGCTTAACCGAAAACCGGTTTTTTTAAAATAGCAACTATTCGGAATATTCGAAAACCGGTTATTGAAAAAAGTCGAATAATCGATCACCCTACTACACAGTGTTAAAATCTAAACCAATTTTCTCAACTGCATAATAACTTGGGGATTTCCCTAGCTATCTGCTTAAAAATTGTCTTCAGTTGATAATCAAAATGTTTTACATGCACGTTTTAGTTAGTGCTCATGTATTTTATTGTTACGAAACCTCCCTTACATCTTAGACTAGTGATTCCACTCCAACTAGCTCATCCATTTTAGCGTGGGATCTCAACCCGCAACCCCTAGTCACTGTTTCGTGTAGCAATAAAAATTAAATATAAAATTCTACATCCTACCATATAATAAATAATGTATTGATGTGAAATGAAAATCTAATATGTGTTGGTAAATTTGCGAGTGGGTTGAAGCGAAGTGGTTGAATAACAGGAAAAGGACATGGTGGAAACTTGGTGAGTTGGAAGAGTAGGTCCTTAGTGGACTTGGGTGTCATTAAGGATATATAAATGGCTTCGTTTGGGAGGGCGACGTGTCTGGGAAGTTCATCTGTCCCATGAGTGTTGGTGATCGTTATATGGTAGGATGTAGAATTTTATATTTAATTTTTATTGTTACACGAAACAGTGACTAGGGGTTGCGGGTTGAGATCCCACGCTAAAATGGATGAGCTAGTTGGAGTGGAATCACTAGTCTAAGATGTAAGGGAGGTTTCGTAACAATAAATGGCCATCTTTAAATTTAATTTTAATGTGAAAAAATCTTAAATAAAAATTAAAAAAAACATAGTATGTATGTATGTAAGTTTTGAACATTCAAAAGAAAAATCAGAAATTTTAGAACATTTTGGAAAAGGTACTACAAGTGTTACTAATTTGGCAAATAATTTTTTCTTTTAAATGTGCTAACAATACGTTTAATTGACCTGAAAAAGAAAAATGTGCGGTCTTTCGAGCACTCAAAAAATGGGAAATGCACGCACCTATGGTTTTTAAATATAAGAGACAAAAATATCACTGTTAGCGGACACGGCAAATATCAGGAGATTGTTAAGAGGGCAGGGCGGTTTTAAGGTGTTAGAACGGAAGAAAAGCATGGGCTTTTTCGCATGAAACTTTGATTGCTTTTTTAAATATCAATAGTTTTTTAAATCTAAACGAACAATAAATAAAAAAAAAATTAACAAAAGAAACTTTTATTTTTATGGGAAAAACGTATTTTAAGAAAAATTAGTTGTCATTCGTAAATATAAACCAAGGCCCATCCAAGGTATATTTACTTGTACAAAAACAAAAAACGATTCTTTTTAGTTGTCAAAAATTTACTACCACATATACAAAGCAAAAGGAAAAAACGTGTATGTGTGGCATACCATAAACGTAAACAAACGTATACATGCACATGTAAGCAAAATGTAAACAACTTTTGACAACTAAAAAGAACATAAACAATGATAATCAGGCTTCTTGCGCAGACCTTTTCAATGGGCCTTGATATAAACAATCTTGCAAAAGTGAACTGGCTTTGTTTTAATTAGTTCATATTATCGCGAGTGCACTTTATATGTATCTGGTTGTGTTCGTATCTAACAGTTATCTCTACCTATCCGCGTGAATTAACTATCGAAAATCGATGGTGTAAAATACACTACACAATAACGCGTATTTATGAAATAAGTTTTAAAATTACGAAACGGACGTAACTCGATAGATTTTTATACACAGCTATTTGTAGAAATTACGGGCATCAGACTCCGTGGTTTCCTCTGCCACTAAAGGTCGTGATACACTATCCTACACAATCGTACGATTCATTCAGTGGAAAATCTGACAAATTTCTATCACACTCAAAAAAAATCGCAACAAAAGTCTGTTACAGGTGCCACACTATTACACAAAAAAGATGCTTTAAATCAATGAAGCCGACATTGTTGTTTTCTTATCAGACAATATAAATTTAAGAATTATTAAATCATTTATACTAAATATTCATAATAAAATTAAATTTCCTGAAGATGCTAACCAAAGGTTAGCGAAATATCGAAAATAAATATTTATATATTAAAAGACCTAGAGCTTAATTTAAAAAATAAAATATAATCAATTAAACAAGGTCAAATAAAAGTTAAATATAAGTATGTAAGTATACTTACCTATAGGTATAAAAAACTTAATTAATCCCGAATGTTTTTCTTTTTGTGTGCTTCAAAATTTTATTCTTTTAGACTTTATTTCAAAAATAGCCTTAAGTACAAATTTGTTATAATAAAATTAAAATAAAATACAAAAAGATAAAAACATTCATAAAATGCTTTTGGTGCAAACACGGAAAAAATAAACAAGTGGTTGCGAAATCCTACAAGAAAACACCAATAGACAGCTACGGGCATAATCGTAGAGGCAGTAAATAAGCCATATACCAAATACAAATCTTCTTCCGTGCTTTCCAACAATTGCTCATTCGAAATTTGCTCCTTCTCTTGACGTACAGGTAAATAGTTTTTTTGTGTGGCAAACATGTGCCACATAAGATACAGGAATGCATTAATAGGAGCACAATAAGTATTTAATGTAATAAATAATCCAACTATGATAGGATTATATGATGATAACCCAATATAACCAGGATTCAAATCAATTGTCGTTAAACTGTTAGAATTTCCCTTAAAAAAAGAAGGTAAATATAAATTTTTATAACCATATCTATTGACAGAGAAATTTATAATACTTACTTGGTAAAAATAAAACATATTTGCAATAAATATAGTTAACACAGTTTTTAAAACTAGCACATAGCAACGACTATAAGCTAGTTTATTTTTAATATGCAAATTATCACAGAGATGATAGGATTGTTCCATAGTATACATTAGGGCAGGTAGTAAGATAACATTGTGCGGCTTATGCAGAAGCGCCGATATTAAAAAACAACACGTTAAATTTGTCTTTAACAACTCCACAAGATTTCCTTTGACTGCATAACCATTATTTTTACGTTTATAGAAGATACTTCTATAGTTTCTAAGAAATGTGCAAATCAAACTTGTCCAAAACGGCACTAAAACTATAGAAGAGTTATGTTCCATTTGGCGATACAAGAAAACACAAAATAAAGCAATGAAACAAAAAATTCTCTCCAAAAGTGAGTTGTATTTGAAGAGAAGTATTAATAATAAAAGAAGACCTGAAATTATATAATTAAATTAGTTATAGACATTGGGTCTGATCGGAAATGCACCACTTCGCTGCATCTGATACGCAGTGCGTTCGTAAAAGCATCATCTAGCGTCACTGCATCGAAAATACATAACATATCTAAAACACGCATCACAAAAATTTCTGATGCATATTGTGTTTAAAAATTAAACCCAACTAATCAGCAACCAAGCATCGCGAACTTACAACAGATGCTGCGCAGTGATACATTTCCGAACAGCCCAATTTTTGGCTTTTATTTAAAATTACATTTTTATTAACCTTTAGATAACAAATTACATACATATATATACATTATTTTATGCACAAAAAAAATTAAAACAGTAAAGATTACGGAAAAAGCAACAAATATATAAAATAAATGATAATTGACCCCAAATTTGTGGATATTTTTCATAATGCAATATGAACCCAATTTTTTAATGAAAAATGGCCCCAAAAAAAATGAAAAATAACCTTAAAAATAAAATATGACCCTAAATTTGGGGTTATTCTTCATTGTGAATAATCTCCTCGAAATTTATAATGAATTTTAATTTAACCCCAAAAAGAACACAAAGAAAGTTATAATACAAATATTGGGTGGAGTTAATATGCCCGAAACTAAAAATCCTAAATTAAGAATCCCGATTTCAAAATCCGAATAATTATACAGTTTTGGTTTTAAACTTCGTACGATTGATAGCATGGTTGGGCTTTCGGCCATGCGCAAGGATTTTTTCCTCTATGGTATTACGAACACGGGCTTTGCTTACTAAAGCTTCACTATATAGCCGGTCATCGGTCGGGCTCAAGGATTTTATTTTCTATGGTATAAAGAACACAGGCTTCGATCCGTAAAACTTCTCTTAATAGCCGGCCTTCGACCGGCGCAAGGATCTATGATATAACAAACACCGGCTTCGCTAACTACAGTATCTCTGAATAATCGGCCCTAGAAACTTTTACATAAAATTTTATACAATTTATGTTTTTATTTATTTATTGAAATCCTGCTCAATAAGAATATATCTTATAATTATAGAGCAAGAGTATTAATGCTAATAGAAAAAAAAAGCCACAACAATTTGATAAAGAAAAAAAGAAATAAAATTAAAAAGTACAAAATTAAAACAAAAATTAAAAAGTACAAAATAAAAATTAAATAGTACAAAATTAAAGCAATACAAAATTAAAAGTTCAAAATTAAAACAAATTTAAATTAAAAAATTAAAAGAGGAAAGTTATATGACCTGTGGTATGGAAAAAACATGGTCTATTTAACATTACGATGTCCTAGGGCAGGACCATATAACCCATCTTTGGACTACAAAGGAGTAGTTTTAAAACTACTCCATTGTGTACACAAGATGATTAGTTTTAACTTCGTTTAAAAACGAAAACATGTCGTTAAAAAACGAACACATGTCGTCTCACTACAAACACTTTTTAACAATGACATGATCCATGCTTGCATTACATCGGACCAGTAATGGAGTAGTCCATTTCATGAAATTGGATCAGGTGGTCCAATAATATTTGCAGGGTTTGTTTGCATTTTTTTGCGCACGCAATAACACAAATGCGTAAAGTCAAAAGGCACACATTCTTATGCTTTTGCATTCAAGCAGCGATGACAACTTAGTGCTTTTGGCACTATTCATGGTGCTTTTTGATATCCCAAAACGCCAAAATTATATCCATAGTGCCAAACTAAGAAAAAGCACTAACTTGGTGCTTTTTAAATTTTTCATTAGTGCCTTTAGGGCCATTATTACAACTTGCCAATAGTTAAAAGTCGGATTTTGTTGGACCGATAAATAGCTTTGCATTATTACAACTTCCATTTTTTATTGCTGTTATTTTCAATAATAATAATATTTAATAGATGAAAACATAATAAATAAAGGTTTTATAATGCAAAGCTATTTATAGGTCCGACAAAATCCGACTTTTAACTATTGGCAAGTTGTAATAATGGCCCTAAGTGCTTTTTATAATTTTTATTTTTGTTCTATAATTTTTTAAAACTTTGATAATATAGAAGATGATTTAGATTTCCTATTTCGGGTAAAATTTTGAGAAGGCCTGTGAAGATTTTTTTGATAAAAGAAACTAGCATTCGTTTTACCAAAAACGTTATTAACGAAGTTAGTGCTAGGTTTCCTAGCAATTTGGAAATTTTACAAAACGTTGCACTTTTTAGCGTTGACAACATATTTAGTAATCGTAATAAAAACGATGTATTTACTGTTTCAAAAATAGAAAATTGCTTGGAAAATATTTGCGATTGTGAAGAGAAATTAACAACGATATTGAGTCATGTAGAAAAAACGTATTGAAAAGTTAAAAAACATGCAAACTTTAAAAACAAAAAAAGCCATTACTTGGTATAAGCAAAGTGTTAAATAAATTAGAAACAGTTGACAGAAAATGCTTTTTTAACGAGCTTTGTGTAACCTGCCATTTTTCATGCGCTTTAGTGTTCAAACGTGTATAATATCATTATTTTTTAAGAATATTGCATGATACGCCAATTATCTTATGTATTTCAACCGTAAAATAGGTTTTTTTTTATTAAAATATGGGCTGTGATTAAGTTTTATAAACAATGGTCGGTCATTGCAAATTTTGGGAAATTGTAACAGGCTAGATTTTTTTCGAGTTACGAAAATCGTGGAAAATTAAAACTCAGCTGATGATGATCCAAATGGTCACTCATCAACGCTGTCGCCTTTTTTTAAATTTTGGAGGTATATAATATTCGACACAGCCAAATGGAACTTGTTTTGTGTGTTATTAAATTGTAAAAATGTCATAAAACGTGTTAAAGAAAACGCATTTACAGGAAACCCATTTAACTTCAAATAATACTGTTTTTTAAAATTATTTGATAACACCTATGGCATAAAAGTCTTCCATCATATTTGGAATAAGGTGACTATTGTTATGACTTCTGTTGTTTTCTAAAAACTCACTTTCTACTTTCTGAAAATAATTTCATATATCTTACGCGTGTCTTTGTGTCCGAAAATACTCTTTCTTAAGTTAAATTTACAAATCACGTAGAATGAAATACGTTTCCAGTCCACGGCTTATTGACAAATATGGCTTAGCACCGAAAATAAATTTTATAAGATTACAAAAAGATTTTGTTTAACTTTCTTCGGATACTTTTTTAATAATGTAGGCAGACCAATTTCTATAACATACGAAATTGTTGAACAGGATTTTAATTTTTAAAATTTCTTAATAAATTTAAATAAAACTATTTAACAAAAATTTGTTTAAGTAAGTAAATGATAAAAATTTAATATTTTTTTAATGAACAAACCAACAAGAACTTTCAAACAAATAAAAAAAAAACTACCACAACAGCTGTTTTCGCAGTTAACGCTAGTAAGAACAATCGTGTTACTGTGCTGCGGCAATTGTTGTAACCATTTCGCTTTGTACCAACCAGCGGCAATTAAATTTGCTTAAAACAGGTGAATCGTGTGATTTCAGAATATTTGAATGGTGCAATTTCATTATTGTGCGTCAATAAAGCACAATAAAAATTGGGTCATATTGGTGCATTTGCGGCAATCGTGTGATCCCAGCTTAAGTGGAACAATAAAACAGGTTGTTTTTTTTATTTTGTTTTTCCTTAACCTACTTACAACTACAATTAATGTCAGAAGAATTCCAACTTATTGTAGCGGGGAATGTAAGAAAAGATAAACTAACTCACTGTTTATTGTTGATGTTTATGTTTAAACTTTGATATTGTTACAAGTAGAACTGTTGCTTATAATTCTTATACGCTTAACAGTTTTATTTGGTTTAAAAACTAAAGATTTTCTAATATCTTTGGATAAAGTTTCCTGACGATCTGGCCTAAGCAACCAGTGAAATGCGCATAGAAATATGCGAATTTAGCAAATTTAAACGAAACCTTGTTAATTATTTTTTTTAATCCCAAGAAAAACTTTGATAAAATATCTTTAACTTTCATTTGAGACGTAGAAATTTTCTGTTAACTAAAACGAAGCCAATTTTACTGGACGTCGACTTTAAAGCGCCGTAGAAAATACCAAATAACTGTTAATAGTAATCGAATGTTGTCACTAACGACTATTATAAAACAATTATTTTTCAGTTGCTCTCGACTTGTGTCAAAGTCGTCTTCTATAATAGGAGTGAATATAAATAAAAAAAGTATCTCATGCCTATATTTTTGCTACATGTATAAAAGTTAATAACTTACTATTGTTCTAGGGTTTAAGAAGCATGGCTCGCTCTGTCATGTCGGTTTTCAAAAATTAAATATAAAACATTCTATTCGTATTTATTTTTTTTGGCAATTAATTATTAATTTTCTGTTATAATTCTTTTTAAGCTAATAAGACCTAATGAAGTTGATGTAAATAAAAACAAATTTATTACATTTCACCCGACGTTTCGTCACTTTTTTGGTTACTTTTTCAAGGGTCGTAAAAATTATAAATTATTTAACATTAAAAACATCAGATTTTTAATAAAATTAAATTGCACAAAAACATTTAACAAAAAACAGTAAAAAACAATTTGTATTTGGTAATCCAAAAATTAAGTTGTTCTTTATGTAAAAGCCAAATAAGATTTTGTTTAATTATTTTCTTACCTGCAAGGAGAGTAAAAGTTAAAAAAATATGATTTTCACTTCTTGACAAAACATCTCCAATATCTTCTAAGTGTCGCCATTTGTCTCCAGTTTGATTAAGACGGCGACATCCAACTAGAAATAGCATAACAATACAAATAAAGCGCAACCTCCAGAATTCATTCACAAGAGTGCTGATCAATTTATGTTTTTGCCAAACACTTTTTACTTCGACATAGAAATTTTGTAACGTTAAAATGATCAGCAATGACGGTGTAAAATAATACCAAGTTTGATGTTCCTCCTCGATGAATGATGATGATGCCAAAGATAAAGTGTGGCCCAAAAACAATGAAAGTAATACTGTAGGCACACTCAGTCTTAAAACTACTTTTGGTTTGTATTTTGAAGAAGGCATAACTAATAGTAATAATAATTTTAATATGTCTATTGCAAAATAAATAATCAGGGCTATGGAGCATGTGACTAGAACCGAGCTTACAAGATTATGAGGGGCCAAAATATCAAAAAAAAATACATAAAACAAAATGCAAATGGCGATTGCAAAACACATAAATTTTTTTTGGCTCAAAAAATGATTAGTTTCTGTTGAATTTGGAACAATGTTA
The DNA here is from genome assembly GCA_949318255.1 of Pollenia labialis. Classification (NCBI taxonomy): domain Eukaryota; kingdom Metazoa; phylum Arthropoda; class Insecta; order Diptera; family Polleniidae; genus Pollenia; species Pollenia labialis. The sequence goes on along the minus strand of OX439143.1, from coordinate 494,961 downwards.
AAAAGTACTTTCATTAAAATGTTAGTTGCACACTAAAAATATAAAAACGTAGGAAATTAAAACTTTATTTTATTAAGTGGAACCATCTTTAAACCTACTAATGTTGTCAACGACAATGCAATAGTTATCTGTGGCATATTATACTCAACCAAAGACTCGGAGAGTAGTTCTGAAACTTTCTTTGATAAGCGTATATAATTTTGTTTAGCTTCTTCATATGATAAAAAACTTGTTGCATGACTTGAAATAAACTTTTTATGACTCGCCTTGGCATTCATATACCATGAATAATAATCTATAAAATAATTATTGAAAGCAATAATTAAAAAAAAAAAAAAATAAATTATTCGTGCCCATACCTTCATTTTTTATTTCTGCTAAACTTAATCTCGATTTTAATTTTTCCATCAAATGTAATGCATTGTAATAAAAGAAATATAATTGTTCTTCTTGGGAATAGCGCTCCAACATTTCAGGAATTAAACAGCCAATAGAAGTATAAGGTATTTTCACATCTAATAGTACGGCTAATGTAGCAGACATATCAATTTGATTATATTCGAAATGAGACCTTAAATTTTATATAAATGAGATTAGTATTGCAAATAAAATAGGGCTATTCACAAGGTGTGCTATCAAGTCATATCGTCATAATGTCCTAAATAAAATTTTACAATTGTTTAAAAAAAATATTGTTGTGTTTGAAACAAAATAAAAAATTTTAATGCTGTGTTTATTATTTTTGTCGTAACTGTACATTTGAAATCTAAATTATAAGCGCTTGCCCACAGGAGTCATATACATATATATTTCTTTTAAATATTTTAAGACATATGACTTTATAACTTTATGACTACCTTGTGAATAGCCCAAATGTTTTATAGTTCACATTATCATTATAAATCTCTAATAAATAGACATGACTGAGTTTGAAATTGACGTTAAGAACATTTCCACCAGTGATTGGTTACATTTGTTACTCATTTCGTAGCTGTTAAAGACTTAACGTGACATTTATGTATAATTTTCGAAAAATACTTGATTCATGAAGGAACGAATCATTGTTCAAAAATTTTAAAAAGGAATAAATAGGCTTGCAAAAGAGCAAATGCAAAATATCGTAGCCCTTAAATGAAACTCCATGTATTTTGTTGTTGGATTTAATAAAAGAGCTACGATATTATTCATTTGCACTTTTGCAAGACTTACAATGAACTCCGCTAGTATGTTAAATTTTTATACTGCCATTTTCCAATGCATGTGCAGAGAATATTTAGCCAACTTAAACTTTTAAGGACTGAATACTGCATTAATAATGACTGAAGAAAATATTCAAGACATTTCAAAATATTCCAATTTCCAGCAATTTGAAAATATTCAGAGGTAATAATACTTATATATAAGTAGGTAAATAAGTTCGTAAATCATTTTATTTGCTACTAGATATCTTTGGCTTTTCTAATAAAAAATTTGGAAGAATGTTTCCTGATGATCTGGCCTAAGCAATCAGTGAAATGCGCATAGAAACTAGGTTATCCTCCAACAATAAATGTAAGTGTATTTATTAAGAATAAAAATTGGAAATTAAGCACGACAAACAAAATCATAGTAATTTAAAACTTTGTTTCCCAAAAATTACTTTAACTTTCATGCAATAAGCTTGGGCTTAAAACTTAAACTGCTGTACTTTTTAAATTAAAAATTATTTTTTATTTTTATTCCTGTACCCATGTTCTGTAACTTTAGTGAGAACTTCTCGCATCGAAAGGATGTGAAAAAAAATATTCCATCGTTTCTCGAAATGTGAGAAAAAACTGTGTCTGTAACTCATGTCGAAAACTATCAATAGAGATTACGTCGTTACGTTAAAACTGTCATAACATTGTACCCGAAGCCGCTGTGACATTGCAGACGTTGAGAACGTCAGTAACACATATCGTTGACGGCGACAAAAATTTACTAAAATTGATAATTTTTCAACGACGGCGGCGAAAATACAACCGTCGGCTATACCAAATATTGTAAAGTACGACTTTAATGTTTGTTATTTGTAAACGAGCTTTGAAAAAATTCGTTTATTTTGTAAAAATGTTAAAAGCAAAATAATTAAACAATGGAAAAATGTGCCAAGAACAAAATATTATTATTATTATTCTTTGCATTTAAATTTTTAATTGTTTTTTTAGTGTTAAAATTTTTTCTCGCCCCATTTTTATTCGTGAGTCTTTTGACAGTTCAAAGCGGGAACTTATCTCACAAAAATGTTACAGACACACTGTTTCTGTAAATTGGCGAGAAATTTCCTTACGTGACAGCTAGTAATCGCCAAAAAAGTTACAGACACAGTTTAGTAAGAAAAACAGCTGTTTGTTTCAATTTATGGCATTTTTGTTTCATTTCACACATTTAAATCGAAAAGTTTCTCGACTCAAGAGTTACAGAACATGGGCACTGGTTATGTTTTTGTTCAGTAAATGAATTTGTTGTCTTGTTATTTTCGTTGGAATATGGAATAAAAATATTTATTTAATATAAATCACATAAATTTAATATTAATCAAGCAATATTTTAAAACTTTTGACGAAAAAATTTTATTTTTTTTTTAAATCCTTGATTTTTTTTCTTCCCCTGGCAACACTGATTTACACTTAACCATTTGAACAGCATTATCAGTGTTCCCATGTTAGCATATTTTCTGCTAGATTTAGCAGATTGAGTTAGGAAATCGCATATTTTTTTTTTTAAATATGCTAACTGCTTTGTAGCATATTTCCTTGTCCAAAAACAGATTTTTTTGATATATTTTTACTTTTTAGAAAAGCAAATTTTGTTTCAAACAGACTTACCATACATATGTATTTTCAAATAATTTCATATCCAAATTATTACTACTACTTCGGTTTTCGCATTATGAAGCAAAATACTTTTTTTTAAATAAAATTTTTATGATTTAAGCTACGTTCACAATCAAAAAAACAATTTCGTTTTTTCTCCTATCATTTTTCTTCCCAGAGTATTTCATATCTTTTCCTTTCATTTTTAGAACAAAAATGTAACTAAAATTTTTTTAAGAATGTAACTAAAGTTGAGTCAACTAGAACTTCATCAACAATTTGTATGAAATTGTTTCTGACGTTTAAATTAATTTTATTTAGTTTTGAATGAAAATTTTTACAAAATGTTTACAAAAATAAAATAAATGCTTAATATTGTTGTGGCTAAAATTTGCAAACGGTTTCTTGATGCAAAATGTGTGTAGTTACAAAAGAAATTGTTGCTCTATTATGAACACCAAGTGAACATGTTTTTTGATTGTGAACGCAGCTTTATATTTCAAAATTCCTTTTTATTTAGAATATTTTTTAATACAAATTTAGCAGATTGTTAGCATATTTGTTTGAACAAATTTAGAAAATTTGATATATTAAAAATTAATAATTAGTATTGTGGTAATTTTGTTAAACTATTTATGGTTTTTAATCCAAATTTTCAATATTGACAAAAAGTACGAAAAAACAGAGGTAAAGGAAAAACGTGTAAACTCAATTAAAAATGGATAATCATTTAAAAAGCATATTTCGATCTACCAAAGGGTTTAAAATACAATTTGGTTTAAGGATTGATGTTTGACTATTGACGTCAGCAGTCGTCGATGGCTGCGAGTGTAAGACGAGGAGATCGAGTGGTAGCGATCGAAACATGTCAGGGTAACGAATCTCAGGTCAGTCAAGAATGAATGATTATCAAAAACAATTTTCATTAATTTTGATGTTGTAAAATTCCTTTCCTCATAAAAATAATTTAATGAAAATTAAATTTGATGAACTTAAGCCTGATTAAAAAAATTGATATATTAAAAATTTTATGTTTTAATCTTTGGAGATATTTAGCATATTTTCTTCATTTTAAGATTTAGCATATTTTTTGAAATTTTGGCATATTCAAACAGTTATGGCAACACTGAGCATTATTTTAGCTGAACTGTCGGCGTATAACTTCTAGAGATGTGATATTAAAAAATACATTTGAGTTACATAACGGGTCCGCCATCTAACGTTTTTTTTCAACTAGTGCTTATTTCGTGAATGGTAACATTTAGCTCATGTCTGATTTGACAGATAATTAGTTTTATCCTTCCGCTGAACGAATATGGTTGTGTTTACGATTGAACAATGCTGGGACATATGCCTTTTCGCTTCGCTTAGTGGGCCTGCGATCAAAGAGAAGTGTTACGCTGACAGGCCAGACACAATTGACGCGTTAAAGCAGAGTACGGAGAGTGCTCGAATTAAACTCGCTCGCGAGCGAGTTCAATTCGAGCGAGTTTTATTTTCCACATTTAAAAGAATTTTTTTTTCGGCTCGCGAGTAAAAAAATAAAACTCGCTCGCGAGTTTATTTTTAAGAGTTGAAAAATATAACTCGCGAAAAGAATTCAAATTTTAAGAGTCCAAAATAAAACTCGTAAGTCGAGCTGAAAAGAATTGCTCGCGAGTTTTATTTTTGGTTGTAAATTTTTTCTTAACACAATTTTTTTTTCTGGTTTATTTGTTTGTATGCGTGGGTAAAGGTGCCTGCATACTATGTATGAATAAATGTATCATCGAACCACACAACAACAATGGCATATGGATAAAAAAAGAAGGAACATGTTTTTATTGATACAACAAAAATAATGTTGTGGCAAGCATAATTAATCTTGAAGTAGAAATAGCAAAGGAAAGAATTCGTGTAAAGGAATGCAATCATGTAATACGTTTTGAAAATATAAAAAAACTATGTTAAAATAGTTATAATTTTAAATTGGAAAGTATTTACTAACAAAGTATGAAAATAAATGTTTGTTACAATCAGTGATGAATGAAGCTGAATGAAAAATAATCCAAATCGGTATTTTAAAAGGGCTATAAATGGCCTTATCACACAAAAAAAGCTAAAAAAGCAAAAACTTTTTTTGCATTTATTACTAGTATAATAGTGCAAAAGCAAACAAAAAAAAAAATCAAGCCTTTAAATAAAATTATATAGAATGTAAAGATTTTAAAGCGGTAAATTTAAATTCGTTTGCAGTTTTAGATTTTTTATGGGCTTGGCTAATATTTTACCCGAAATAAGGCGCTTATGCTAATACATTTCATCAGAACATGAGAAAGATTTCTCCGATTTTCATCAAAACCTACACAGAAAGAAAAACACTCGGGATAAATCAAGTTTTTTGGGATTACTTTAAGTACGAGTCGTACTCAAAAATTCAAGTACGAATAACACTTAAACGTACTCAAAACAATCCTAAATGGGATTACTTTTGAAAATTAATTTCTTTTCAAAGTTTTTTTTTCAAAATTTGAACTCATGCTACTCATTTAGTTTATATTTTTGGTTAAATATGTACATAAGATTTCTAAAATAAAAACCATATCGGGCATGATGTTGGTGTTATATCATTCTGTAATGTGTAATACGGGTAAGTAAATCAATCATTATCATTTTTTCTTTGTAATTTCTTTTTTTTTTGTTTTTTTCAATCATGAATTCGGGATAAAATCAACTTTATATTACTTGAATCAAGCTCATTTTGAGATTGATTCAATCTTAGTTTTACTTTAATCAATCTCATTTTCGGATTATTTGAGGTACGAGTTCGGATTAAAATAATTTTATAATTTTTGAATGAAGTGCATTTTGAGATTGATTCAATCTTAGTTTTACTTAAATCAATCTCATTTTCGGATTATTTCAAGTACGAAAAAGGGATTGAATATGGATAATTTAAGTATTTTGGGATTAAAAATCCGTACTTAAATCAATCTTTCTGTACTTGATTCAAGAAAATCCGTACTCACCGTACTATTAATACCGCTTCGGATTGATTTGAGTACGGATGGATTGATTTTTTTTTTGAGTGTACAAATGATTACGAATAGTGTTTCCTTTAAGTTATACGAATAACATTTTTTATGTTTTTCACTGTTTCGGAGTTATTTAGAAATTAGCGACGACAACCTTTTTTCATGCAAAGTGAGTAAATAACACTTTTTTTAAAACTCTAAAAAATCATAACGATTTTGTTACCATTAATGAGAAAGCCAGGTATATTACGAATAAAATGAGCCATAAAACATGAGAATCGGTGGACAAATGTTAATTTTATTCACATTTAAAGGCAGCTTTTATGAAAAGAAATATGTTACCAATCTCAAACACTTTTATGTAAGTCGCTGAAGAACGCAGACATTTTATTACACATCATTAAACATTTTGCTTCTATACATATTTTTAAACATACATTCATACTTATTTACATTTACTTTAACAACCTTTTCCCACACGTCTTGCCTTCCCTTCTCTTCTTAACAAATACATACATACGTATGTATATTTTTACTTCGCACAAGCAAACAATAATTTTTTTATACGAGTTGCTCGTTTTCTGCTCGAATAAAATTTGTGCTTACGAGTTTTATTTTTCAACTCGTAAGCACAAATTTTAAAACGAGTTGTTTTATGCTTACGAGTCGAGCACAAAAATCTTACGAGTCGAAAAAAATTTGTGCTCGCGGGTTTAAAAATAAAACTCGCGAGCACAATTTTTAAAACGAGCGAGTTGACTCGAATTGTGCTCGCGAGTCGAATTTTTTCCTACCCTGCTTTAAAGTATAATATTCGTGAAGCCATTGGTGAAATACAGCTGCACACAATCGATAATGTGCTTAAAAATTGGACCGATCGTGTAGGCTACTGCAAGGGGAGCCGAGGCAGCCATTTGAATGAAATTATTTTCCATTATTAACCGGAAGGATTGTACTTTAAAATAAAAAAAGAAATTTAAAGAAAATATTCAGTTTTTTTTTTATAGCATTTTCAAAAAAAAAAGTTATTTGGCGGACCCAGTATATTGTTCATCGTAAACAATTCTTAAATGCGGATTTTCGAGTACTTTTCATATATTTTTTTTTTATTTTTAATTTTCGAGATTATTGTTTTTGTTGGTAAACAAAATTTATGACGAATTTTCTTCTCTACATAATTCACTTATGATTTTTAAATTTTATAAAGATTACAAGATTAGCTTACTACCAGCTATCCTACCGGGGCACTCAAACACTTATCTAAAAACCACACTCTTAAATTTCGTGAAGATTGGTCCATAATTTACTATAGGCCCCATATTATAACGCCTACTCTCGAAAAGAGTTTAGTACGCCTAAAACCGTAACGATTAATGATTTTGTAGCAGAATTTAGTGTTTCGTAGTTTCATAAGGCTTAAAATGAGAGTAGAAAATGTGGAGATCGGTCTGTAGTTTACCATATTTCCCATATAATGCCTACTCTGGAATTATTAAAACCATAGCAGATAAAGACATGTTGGTAATGTAGCTTCATATGGGTAGAAATAATATCATGCAATTTTATAATAATAGGTCATTAATTTACCTTATGTCTGATATTAAGCAGTCATTTAAAAACCACTTTAAAACTTTAATATGATATAACAAAAATTTTTTTTAGGTACTGTGATGACACAATACTGGACAAAAATTCATAATTTTGTTTTTATAGTTCTATTTTTTTTTGTTTGTCAAAATTTACATAAATTGAAAGCTGTAACGTACGCTGCACTTAATTCGAAAGCAATTTACTTTAAAGATGTCATCAAGAAAACAATTTATAAAGACAAACTTGTGATCAGCTGTTAAATTGTTGAACCCAAAACTTGTGCAGCATAAAACATTATTGAACGAGAAGCGGTATGAAAAATGTTCAGTTTATTGCTTTTTGAGATTTGTGGGTGATTAATATATTTTGACCACGTTGTGTTGATTGCCATTTTTGATGAAAAAAGTTTATTTTTTAAATATTTCTTGAACGATAGATTATATGTATGTAATATCCACACCATGGTATTTGTAACTGTTAACAATTTCGATGTTTTCATCACCAAAATCCCAATTTAAAAGACTTAAAATTCTTGCTCCAGACCGAAATACAATAACTTTGGATTTGTTTAAGTTAACTGTTAAGCTCGACAATAAACAGTAATTGTACAATGCATCAACCATGGTTTGCAGTTCAGTTGGCGACTCAGACAAAATAACAATATCATCGGCGTAAAGAAGGATTTTCACAATTGTACCAGCAACATTCACTCCTTCAGGGAGTTCATCAACAAAATCATTAAGATATAATAAAAATAGTATCGGACATAATAAGCATCCTTGTTTAACACCTACATCTACAGAGAAAGAGTCAGAGAAAGTGCTGCCGTCCCAAATGCGGCTTTCAGTTTGATTATAAGAATTTTACAAAAAAGGCTTTACAATGTTTGCCAGGTTGAAAATATTGTCGACGGTTGAGTAGTTCTTCATAAAACCCGATTGATACTCATTTAGTATTTTGTTGTTTTCTATCCATTCTGTTATTCTATTTATTTTTTGTCCTATTTTTTAAATATATGTCCGTACAAATATGGATCCTTCTATGTTTTAAATTTCATTAAAATCGGTTTGATAGTTTCTGAGAGGCAGAAATTGCCCCCTATCTCCCTTCGTGGTCCTACGATTCAGCCCATTTTCAAAAGACTTGGTTCTTGTGCCAATAAGAACCTATGTACCCCAGCAAGCCAGCCGGACGGACATAGTAAGATCAACTCAAAAAGTGATTATAAGTCGATCGGTATACTTTAAGGTAGGTCTAGAACCAATATTTTAAGGTGTTACACACATCAGCACTAATGCGTAATACCCTGTCCACTATTGTTGTGTGGGTATAATTAATAAACAAAGTGTTGCTTCTTTAAAAAAAAACATGTTGTACATTAAAAAACACATTGATCACAATATCACAGGATTTTTGAAAATCAATTCCGATCAGAGCTGTCATATGTGGCGATTTCTTGCCAAACGTGGCGATTTTAAACTTGTTTGGCGACCCAATTTTCGATTTGACGACATGGCAGTTTTTTTTTTTTTTGCTATTTTTGATAAGCCATGAATGTGTTATTATTATAATATTATTTTTATTCTAGCATATGTATGGTCAGTATTTGTAACTAAATTGCGTTGAAATGGAATGAAAATCGCCGAGAAAATTGTTTTTCATATTAAAAAAGGCTCTTGAAAGAATCAATATATAGAATTTCTTAAAACGTGAAAAATTCACCATTTTAATTCGCTCCAGTAAGGCAATAAAAAAATTTTTTTAATTTTTTTTAACATGTACATATCTTAAATAATATTTTGTTTCAAACGTAGTAACATTGTTATCATCGGACAAAGAATTAAGAAATAACGGCATATTTAGTGAAAACATCCGAATTTGAATTTTCATAAATTTTTTTTTATCGATGCTACTATCACACTGCAGAGCAGTAAGTTTGCGGTCTGGAATTTTCGATTGCAAATTTTTACTTATTTGAGGTCGCTGATTTTAAATCGAATCTCCATTTTTCTTTATCAACTCTAGTTTTCGAGATATCCCGTTATGTCCAAAAGTAAGGTACTTTCACTACAAACATACATATATTGGGATAACTTAAAAACGGTTGACCATATTCAGTTAAAAAACAACCCGAAACTCGGCAACAATATTATCTTTAAGTCGTGCTTACATTGTTTTTAAATTTACCCTGTAGTTTCAGAGTTATCGTAGAATTTTTGAAGAGCAGCCCCGATTTATCTTAGAAAATATCTAATTTTTGAGGTTTATTTTTTGTGGCATAGTGTTATTAATAAATTTTAATGAATTTCATGTTGTAAAATTCTTTCTTCATGAAAATAATTTAATGAAACTTTATAAGCCTAATTAAAATATCAAAATTTGGATTGAAAATTAAAAAAATGTGTATGTATTTTATAGGTAAAAAAATAAAAACTAAGGCTTTGGCGATTTTGGACATTGAATTCGCCGAAAAGGTCAAAATCAATCTGACAACCCTTATTCCGATTGACATCCCTAGTACTTTCCAATTGCATTTATAAAGTTTTCAATTCCAGTAAAACAGTGTATACACGTAGGAATACAATTGTATTGTATAAACGTAGTAAGGTAATAGAAAAATTAGAAATATGAAATCGTGGTCCAATTAGAAGGTCTGCTCGAAACGCCTGCTAATTTTTTGCAGAGTTGTGTTTTTACTTGCAATTGCTTTTGTAGAAATTGTTTTTGACATTGTATTGAATTGTGTACATGTTTTGTTTGTGCAAAATTATTTTGCTGGCTTGTTGAAGTTTGTGGTTTAAAAAAAACCGAGCGGAATTAAATGTTCTCATCTTTTGTTGAGTTTGATAAAAACATTATTATTTTTGGGTTTGAAAGATGACAAACATGGAAACGTTATTTTTTTAATGATTTTCTACACAAACACTATTAGCGTGTGTTTTCCACAAATCTTGCGAACCGAACACTAAGGCGCGATATTTATCCGGCGTTTCCACATGCAAGTAATTACTTGCAAGTAGTGTATACGTATTATCGACGAAAAATCGATGAAGCAGCCGATTGGCAGAAAGTACGAAAAATGTGATGGTGCAAGTAAAAAAGTGTGAGTGTATTGAGTTTTTCGAACTTTTACTTGCATGTGGAAACGCTAGGTTAGTGTTTATTTTCGAACACTGATTTCTAGCAACAATAAATACTTTTATTTGAAAACAAACAAAATTGTAAACCAATTGTGTCATAATGGCAGGTTCATAAACAATATTGAGCTGTGGTACTGAGGTAACCTTGTTAATTGTACCATGTATTAAATTATTTTTGTGTTTTCAAACAAAATACGTTTACGACGGAATTGCGGTTAAATGGAGCGTGTTTTGAAAATAACGTCTTACGACCTAACCGTGTTCCTAGCATGAATTACCTTTTTTTGTTGTTACAATTTTTATGAAACGCCATTAAAGGAACATATAATTCTTCCTTATCACTGCCTCCATGACTACCTCCGTTACGCATGCCGTGGTCGCCAGTTAGTATAAGCAAATTTCTTAAATCCATTTTTGCACTTATATTTTTTATTATATTGTCCATTTCTAACAATTTTCCATAGATTTTCTGGCTGTGTGATCCTTCCACATGTCCAATGTGATCCAGGCCCAGATAATGGAGTATCATTAAATGCCAGTCAAAATATTCAAGTTCTTTATTTAGAAATTTTGTCACATTTGTATCTCCCTAAAGCAATATAAAACAAAAACTTGTGTTTTAAAAATGTTGCAGAATTTCAAGTAATATATAAGTACATGTTTACATATCCTAAATAACCCTAATAACCTAAAACGCAAAAGGCCCTAACTGTTATCTTTCGACAAAAATTAGTGATTTTATTTTAAAAAAAATAAACGGCCTTATCTAGAAAAGATTATATGATAAACGCTAAAAATACCTTAAAACACAGGTTGCATTATATGCAAGATTGTCACTTTACAAAGCAACTGATAGGTTTATCAAGACGAAGAGAAGAAAAATAAATCATCAACAGTTAAGGGCAATTAATTTCTTATGAATTTATCATTTCAAATGGGGTTTTGCGTATCTTGTAAAATTTTCAAAATGTTAGATAGGGCTTTTAGCGTTTAAAGTAACGATTGGATTGTTAACAGAACAAGTCGTGAAAAATAAATTCTCCTCCGAAGACTTTACGTTTTTACTGTAATAAACCCGTTTGAGTTCTTTTTAATTGCAAATCCAAATAGGAGATACACACACTTATTCAACTTAACAAACTTTATTGAAATTAATTATTTTGTTCACAATTGTTAGTTACGAGCAGAACCGTTTTAATGTCTCCAATAAACTAAACTAATTTTTCACGAGTCACCCCTTTTTATATTTCATAACTTTTTCTAGATTTTTCCTTAACCTTCTTCCTGTAATAACAATTGATTTTGTTCTAAGACCATTTCTAGAAATGACTGGGAAATTCATGTTGGAATTATTTTAAAATAACAGTTGTGTTGAAAATTATACATGACAATAATCGACCACCCTATTTTTTATTATTTGATAATTAAAAAAACAAAATTTGTATTTATGTGTTTTGCATTTGTGTTAGTATCAAATTTGAACGTTTATAACTCTGAAAATATTAAAAAGATTTTAAAAAAATATATATTGTGCATTTCTGCCGGTAAATACCTTTCAAATGGTGTATTTTTTATTCTAGTCGCTGGGCAAACAGAGGAGAAAAGTGTTCTTAACTGTGATGCCTACTGACGAGTAGGGCAAGTTTTTTATGGCATATACCATTTCTTCAATTATTTTTTTAAAAAGCAATTTTTGGTCCAGCTTGCCAAAGAATACCATTTTGCAACCTAGAAAAAAATTTTTAAATAAGCTTAGCGAATATGAGGCAGAATCTATTCGAAATGCTAACTGAATAATGCAAAAATCGGACGTAAAATGTACTTTCAATGCATCAGCTCAAGCCTCTTGAAGCTACAAACGAAAGGGATTTCTATGAATGAAAGCTTTGGCTTAATTGACAGTGCTAAGGATAATAATACAAGATGTCAGTAAAAAAGATTTTGTTGAAAAGTTTAAAAAACGTTTTCGATCGTAAAACGTGTGGTAAATAATTCAATAATCCTGAAAAATCTATATGGCTTGGCATTTAAATTTAAAAAAAGTGTTTTAATCGATTTTCCCACAATTTTGTTTTAATGAAAGTGAGACGGATGAATTTATTGACAACCTTTCTCCATCTGAACTTTTAGTGTTAAAATATGGTCCAGTTACATCTTGCGATGTTGAAAGGTGTTCAGAGGTGTTTTAGAAATCGAAGACGCAAAACGCAAGAATTTTAAACGTCGTTTTTTAATAAGATTTCCCAATAATATTTCTTTATTAAACAGAATTTTATAACAAAAATTAGATTTAAAGTCTATTAAAATAACTTCCAAATTCTTGCGTTTTGTCCCCCAGTTTTTTTTTTTTTTTTTGACAAATTGAAGAAACATACTATTGTACTTACAATAAAAACTTAATAAAATAAATATTTCTAAAATAACATGTTTATTTTTGCCATTTTTTATACTTTTTCGTGCCATTTTGCCAGCCATTTTAAACAATTTTTCGTGCCATTTTAAACTTGCACTGCTGACAAGCATTGAAACGAAAATTTTAAATATTTTTCTAAGATTTCGGTAGATATCTTCATTACAGTTTATTAAAGCATCGTCAACGTTATCTGATAGTTTTTCGGATATTTTCCATGTTTGTTGCCAATGCAACAGTTCAGGCTCAAGTTAAGCTGTTAGTAGGTGTTTATCTATCTCTTTTATAAAAAATAATCAGCTCATCAGCTAGTTGTGATTTTAAAAGTTTTGTAACTGTATTTGACTTGATTACACTTTGATATGTTTGATTCTTTGTTAAAGAATAAACTTGTTATTTATAGGTTTTTTGTTTAAAATCTATTGAATTTGATTCATGGTGAATTCATAAAGGTGGCATTTTCGAGTCATCTGTTTAACCTCGCGTTTCCACATGCAAGTACAAGTTCAAAAAACTCAATACACTCACACTTTTTCACAAACATTCACACAATTTTTTTACTTTCAGCCAATCGGCTGTTTCCACGATTTTTCGTTGATAATATGTATACACTACTTGCAAGTAATTACTTACATGTGGAAACGCCGGGTAATGTTTTTTTTTCTTGTGTGTGTGGGCTGAAAGAATACATTAATTTGTTTATCACACACAAGCATCCCAATATTCATTCAAATATTTAAATAGTTAAAGAGTGGTTTACAGAGTTTAAGAGTAAAAATCAGGGACCGGAAATAAGAGTTATTTTTCAATTTTTGAAGAAATAAATCATACATAAATGAACATCGTAGAAAACTTTTAATTACACCATCATGATTTTTAGGCGAAATGCATCCAACATATTGCATGATATTTAAATTTTTGAGTTTTATTTTAACAATCAAAAATAAGAGTTATTTTTGATTTTTATTTTTTTAAATGAAAAATAAAAGTTATATTTGATTTTTATATTTAAAATCAAGAAATAAGAGTTATTTTTGATTTTTATATTTTTATATCAAAAATAAAAATCAATTCAAAACTCTTATTTATTTGTTGATGCCGTATGTATTATAATATGCTGCTTCATTTAAATTTCTATATGAATATGATATATTATGTGACTTATCCATTATCAGCTATAAAAACATGAATGCATAGAAATAGCTTATAAGTTTTGGCTGCCACGCAAGTGGCTTGATTTTAAATATAAAAATCAAATATAACTTTTATTTTTCATTTAAAAAAATAAAAATCAAAAATAACTCTTATTTTTTATTTAAAAATATAAAAATCAAAAATAACTCTTATTTCTTGATTTTTTTGATAAAAGTCATAACAGTTACGGTCCCTGGTAAAAATTTAAAAGAGAGTGTGTGTAGTCTGTATTTTACTTTATCATAACAAAGGCACACATTCTATTCACTCTTTTTCTTTGAATTTTTATTTACTCAATTCGCAAATGCCAACTGTGTGTGGTATATGGTAACAGTTAAATTGCGTGCAAGAAATACTACATTGTAAAATGACTACTTATGTAAGTATATTCTCATTACAAGGTAAAAAACTGTGTGAAAACAAGTGCTTTTTTAATAAGTTGTTTGTGGCATAGAGTTAATAAAAGTAATCAAAAACTGAAATAAACAAAAAAAAATTGTGAAATGTATGATGATAACTTTTTTTTGTTCATTTTAAATAATATTCATAATAAGGGTCCTCATGATGTCGTTTATAAGTCTCGTAATCTGTGCAAACTGTGCATTTTTACGCCCTCGTAAATGAACTGTCAAAAATTGTATGAGAATTCATTTACACAAACTTGGTAAATTTGCCCAACAATTTTGTCCCGTAAACTTGCGCTGTTCAATTGTGCATTTATACAAACAGATCTTTTAATGATTTGAACGTCGTTTTCAATGAAAAATCCAAGTGTCTATAAATCACAAACAATAAATTCTAGCAATAATTTCAGTAAATTGGTCTTTTGGCTTTCTTTGAGCATTTTTAAAAGCAAATTTCTCATACATATTAATCACAAATTTAAACACAAATTTTTATATTTTTGAATTTTAATTTTTAATTTATTTTTGTATTGACGTTTCTTACAAACTAACATTAATTGTTTAAAATTACACAAAAGCAAAAAAAGGGGCTTCATGAAACAAGACTCGTAAGTTTGCGCATTTGCACAAATGGCAATTTTAAGCGACATCATGAGGACCCTTAATATTAATATATTCATGTAAGGAGTAAAACATTCAAATAATATTATATTCGAAACTTATACACATTTTATTATGTCTGTTTTATTTGAATGTGGTAGTATTTTTTCTGTTCAAATACAGTTGTTTTCTTTTCTCTTTCGCCTTGTGTGTTCATTCATTTGTTTTTTTAACACAAAATGAAAAGCACTGCGTACTTAAATCGTGTGTTGTACTTTACTTTACCTACTTAAAAAAACAAATGAATGTATTCCTATGCCTTTTGAATGTAGTCATGCAGACCTTTAGTGTATACTGAATGTCAAGCGTTGTTTACAGTTTATAAAAAAAATTTGTTAAAACTTAAAATTCAATAAAAATATAAATTCTTGGAAAAACCCTATTTAAATGGTATAACTAATAAAAAAAGTGAACATAAAATTCAAAGTTTAAACACAAGGATTTTGAAAAGTCGTAAGGAATAAGTGGAGCCACAAATAAATTTGCAATACAAAAAAAAAATTTACCTTCTAAAGCAATTGTGTATATTTTATAAACAAATAATTTTGACATTCACTCTAACTTTTTACAAAAACAAAATACATAGTATTTTTTAAAAAAAGGGATAGCTAGCATATCTCTATCTCATGATGCGGTCACCTTTATAAATTCGCCTTGATTTGATTTATATGTTTTTGATAAAAAATTTGTTAATATATTGGATTTCTGAGTTCATATTTTATGTTTAAATAAATGAAATTTTCTTGATACCAAAAATATATTATTGGCGACGAGTTTTAAAATGGAGAAATCAATAGAGGAAATTTTGGAAAGGCAGCAGTCTTGGACTCAGCAATTGTTTGCACAACAACAACAATTTTTCGCAGAAATCTTAAATCAGCGTAATGTTAGTCCTGGTAGTAGTATAACTACGAATATCATAGCAGTGCCGAAGTTTCAACAATTTTACGAAGATTTCAATGATTTTGACACCTACAGGATACAATTAGAAGAGCATTTTAAGGCGTCCAGCGTTGAAGATGAGGAAAAGAAGAGGTAATTTTTATTGTCATGGACTCACTAGTCGGCTCTCACTAGTCGGCTCCCCATCTCGAACAGGTGCTTCGGAAAGGCTCGGTGATCTAACTCTGGGCTCTGATGATGAGCACGAAATAACAATGATTTCGGCTGATGATCAGGGCCAAAGGGCTGGACCAGCGGCCTCTGAGGTTACACTCGAGATGGAAAGTGGATTGGCGAGTGCATCAAAACACATTGTTCGGCAGGATGCGACAGAACAGGTCACATCAGATAGCCGAACGAGTTTAGAAAAAGCCAAGAGTGGTGTGAGAGCCTCCTTAGCCTTTCTAGAAAA
This sequence comes from Pollenia labialis, assembly GCA_949318255.1. Lineage (NCBI taxonomy): Eukaryota > Metazoa > Arthropoda > Insecta > Diptera > Polleniidae > Pollenia > Pollenia labialis. Next base: position 478,361 of record OX439143.1, on the reverse strand, counting down.
GATAGCTAAGAAAGACTCCTCACTGCACGATGGGCGGGATAGGCATCTGCTGAGGAAGCACCGGAAGAACGTTGCTAGATTCGAACGAATCCACGGTTCTGTCGGTGATATCCTAGGCATTCCCTATCCGGCGGGATACACAGCAAGGGCTGCTGAGGACTCAAAAGTTGTCAGTAAAGACAACGAATCCTCACCGACCCTTGCTGAGGAATCCTCCAAAAAAGGAGCGAAAGGAAAAAAGGAGGGTAATAAGTCCGCACCTGTTCCTCTTAACCGTGACAGCATGGTCACGGCTAAAGGAGCTAAGACTGCGGACGAAACACCCAGTACTAGTCGCGCGATGAGGACTGGGAAAGTCCTGATAATCTCCGATAGTCACCCCCAAAAGGGAGTCACTAAAGGAATTACCGGGACAAACCAGTCAACATCTGCAGGGAAATCGGGTGATCACCGACAGAACTCTGCTAAGCACCCCAATAAAGGGGTTGTCAAGAGAGTTAGGTCTGGTGATGACCAGAAATCTCCAGCGGCTAAGAGGACTAGTCAGGCTGGTGCCGGCCCTCTTAAGGATCTCCGCAAGGAGACCACTAAGAGGACTGTCTCCAGAGAGGACCAGTCCTCCACGTCAAGGAAGCTGAAGGAGTCGTCGGGTAAGGACGGTATTCTGGCGGCTGTCATTGATCGTATGGATCCCGATGGAAGGATCAGTGTCGAGAAATGGCAGGTGCTAGAGAACAAACTACTCGACGAAATCTTCAGCGTGAAAGGAAGGCCGGACGAAGTATCGTTCAAAGGGGCTGACTGGGCAAGAGGTGTCAAAACTGTCAGTTGCGGCAATCAAAAAACCTTTGAGTTTTTAAAGGCTGCAATTGGCAGGTGTGGCAGCGCTTTCCCTAAAGCCAGATTGGACGTCATACTAGCGTCTGAGTTGCCATTGAGGCCAGTAGTCACGGTGTGGATACCTCCACCTATAAAACCGGTGGAGGTCATACTGGGGTTACTGGACAACCAGAACGATGGTCTCACTACAGGCCAGTGGAAATTGATAGCTTCACTGGGCTGTAAGGAGAACCAAGGGAGAGTCTTCAGGTTCGCAGTAGACCAGGAGTCTCTCAAAAGGCTGAAGTCAATGGGAGGGGTTGCTGTGTTCGGGTTGGGGTCTATCAAATTTAGGTTTCCTAAAGATGATAGACCCTAAGAGGCTGAAAGTGGTGCAGATAAACCTGCACCACTGCGAAGCAGCCTCAACCGAATTAGCAACCCACCTCATTGACAACAACGTGGACGTGGCCTTAATCCAAGAGCCCTGGATTAATAAAAACCGGGTAGTTGGATTAAAGGTCACGGGGTATACCTTGTTCGTACCCCACACAGATAATAAGGTACGAACTTGTATACTGGCAAGAACTGAGTTTAAATTTATGATTTCTTATTCTTTCAGTAATGGAGACCTCACGGTCGTGACAGGAGAGGCCAGGGACAGAACGGTTCTGGCACTGGCATCGGTATACTTGCCGTACGAGGCTACCGATCCACCTGGTGATAAAGTACGGGAGTTGGTGGAGCACTCGGGCAGAAGCGGCTCGAGACTGGTACTGGGTTGTGACGCCAATGCACACCACACCCAATGGGGAAGTGCCGACATCAACAAAAGAGGTGAGTCTATGTTTGATTTTATTATTGCCAGCAATCTCTTTATCTGTAATAGGGGGAATACGCCAACGTTCAGAACTAGGGATAGAGAGGCAGTGATAGATATAACATTGACGAACTGTAGGGAATTAGTAGAGGACTGGAGGGTGGCTTTGGATTTTTCCTTCTCTGACCATAGTCGTCTGTCCTTTAGTCTAATGTTTGAGAGGTCGAAAGGGTATCCGTATAGGAATCCGAGAGGGACTGGTGCAAAGGAACCTTAGGGTTACACGGAACTGGGGGTCGAATCCGGCCGGTGTGGAGCAACTGGTAGACACCTTCACGGGTGTATTGACCAGTAGCTATGAGCGATCCTGTCCGTTAAATTTTCCGGGCAGACGCACACAGCCAAGATGGTGGACAGACGAGTTGAGGACTCAAAGGTCCACTGTCAGAAAGCTGTTCAATAGGGCGAAGTATACGCGTAGGGAGGAAGATTGGAGTAACTTCAGGGTAAGTTACGGGAAGTATAAGGGAGATATTAGAAGGGCGAAAAGGGACTCGTGGATTAAGTTTAGCGAGTCAGTCGAATCCGTGAATGAGGTGTCTAGGTTTAGGAGAATTTTATCCAAGGACCCGGTAGTCCCTGGATTTATTCAGAGACCGGACGGCTCATGGACGGAATCTGGCTCTGAATCTCTCTGTTTGCTAATGGAGACTCACTTTCCGGGGTGCGTGGATCCGGGGTCGGGAGAACAGGCTGTATGTGGTGACCCCTTCTCTGGGTCAGGCTCGGGCGTTGAGGAAAGGGAGACGGTGGGGGAGATGATTACCTTGGATAAGGTAACATGGGCGGTAAATACCGTTGGGTCCTACAAATCGGCGGGACCAGATGGTATCTTTCCGGCGATGTTACAGAATATCGGGAAATCATCACTCCTGTTGTTGGTGGAACTGTTTAGGGTATGTGTGCTGAACGGGTACATTCCTAGAAGGTGGAGGGAGGTTAGGGTTGTCTTTATACCAAAGGCGGGTAGAACCGGTCACTCTAAACCCAAGGATTTTAGACCAATCAGCTTGTCGTCTTTTCTATTGAAGACTTTGGAAAGACTGATTGATCTACATTTGAGGACGTAGATTGACGCCGGCATCGTCAGCGGTGCTCAACACGCCTATCTTAAGGGTAGGTCTGTTGAGAGTGCGCTGCATGATGTGGTTGGTTATGTGGAGCGGGGTTTGCGAAACAAGGAATACACCTTGGCGGCATTCCTGGATATAGAGGGCGCCTTTAACAATTTGAGGATAGAGGCTATCAGGCAGGCACTGGTTGACCTAGGGGTTCCGCTGTTCTTGGTCGAGTGGATAACTATGATGCTTAGCAGCAGAGTTATTCACTCTGACTGGGGAAGTGAACGCTTAAGAAAATCGGTGACTAGGGGGACCCCACAGGGGGGAGTTCTCTCTCCCTTATTGTGGCTCTTGGCCGTCAATGTCGTTCTGAGACGTTTTGACAGAATGGGTCAGAAGGTCGTGGCCTACGCGGATGATGTAGTTATATTGGTGTCGGGCAAGTTTCTGCCGACAATAAGCGACATCATGCAAGGGGCGCTGGGCGAACTATCGGCATGGGCCAATGATAAGGGATTGGGAGTTAATCCGGAGAAGACGGAGTTGGTTCTTTTCACTAGGAGGTACAAGGTGGAGAATTTCAGGCTACCGGTACTGGGAGGATTGGAGCTTAGATTGTCTGATTGTGCTAAATATCTGGGGGTATTTCTGGACAGCAAGCTGTCATGGGGAAGAAATACTCAGGAGAGACTTAAGAGGGGTCTCAATGCCTACTATGCTTGCAGATCATCGATAGGTAGGAGCTGGGGACTCCGGCCGTCAGTAGTGGGATGGCTGTACACTTCGGTGGTTAGACCCATTCTTACGAATGGATGCTGTGTTTGGTGGGAGTCATTGGGATTTGCTAGTCGTAGGAACCTTCTTTCTAAGGCTCAGAGGTGCGCTTCAATTGGCATGACAGGTGCCATGAGAAGTACTCCTCAGGCTGCCCTGGACGTCATTCTACATCTTCTGCCTATTGAGCAGTATGTGATGGGAATGGCGGCCAGGAGCATTCTTAGACTGAGGGAGTTAGGATTGATAGGGAATGTCACGCAGGGTCACTCACGGATCCTGAGTGTGATTGAGGATTGTGGCTATTGCCTGGGACTACCCGGCTCCACTGATGATGTGGGCACCAGGGTGGACTTTGGGCGGTCGCCGGAGGTAATAGTGCCTTCTAGGGAGAGCTGGTCAGGTAGGAGCAGATTATTTAGTGGATTTGCTATTTTCACTGATGGCTCGAAGATGAGGGGCACGGGTGCGGGAGTCTACATTGAGGATCTGGACATCAGAAGGTCATATAGGCTTCCCAACGACTGTAGTGTCTTTCAGGCGGAGGTTCTGGGGGTATTGAGGGCCGTGGAACTTATGAGGGACAACATTGATAGGGGCTCTGAGGTCACTATATATGTGGACAGCCAGGCGGCTCTTATGGCCGTAAGGGGCTGTTATGTGAACTCAAAGCTAGTTGATGATTGTAGGAGGGCTTTGGAAGAAGTCTTAGGGGAGTATACGCTAAGGTTGTGCTGGGTGCCGGGTCACTGCGACATAGGTGGCAATGAAGTTGCTGACGGGTTAGCAAGACAGGGCTCAGAGATGGAGGACCCTAACTGTATGGAGGCGGTTAGACCTCCAATAGGCTTCTATTTTGGAAGGATCAGGGAGTGGATTCTGGGCGCGACCAATCGGGCCTGGGGGAACCGGACGGACTGCCGGGTATCACGGACGCTGTGGCCGGTGCTTAGCAAGTCCGATTCGGGGTTGCTGCTGGGCATGAGTAGGGTCAGCGTGAGGACCATGATAGGAATGATCACGGGCCACTGTATGATAGGCAGGATGGCGGTGAGGATGGGATCAGAATTATCGGATATGTGCAGGTTGTGTGAGGACCCTGAGGAGTTAGAGACAGTTGAGCACTTTCTGTGCCACTGTCCCAGGTTGCAGGGCAGCAGGCTGAGGTGGCTGGGCAGTAGATTCCTGAACGAATTAGGGGATGTCCCGGGTTGTGGACTTGGGAGTCTGATAGGATTCGTAATGGGGATGGCCTGGCTGCGCGAGAGGAGGCTGGGTGCTGGCCACACGTAGGTCGAATTTGGTTGGTCAGGATTTCTTTCGGGGCTGGTCCGAAACATTCTTTTCTATCCATCTTTCTTTTCTGACTTGTGCTTTCGCTGTTTTTATTTCACCTATTTTCCTTCTTTACATATCTTTCTCTAATTAAGGCGTCACAATGGACCATACTGGTCTCTGGGTGAGGGTGTGAAGGAGACTTCACACCAGCCTTTCAACCTAACCTAACCTATTGTCATGGATCGGTGACAAGGGTTATCGGTTGTTGCGGAAAGTTGTTGGAAAACATAGTCTAGGAGTTTTATCGTATTCACAATTAGTCTCCAATTTGAATGCTCACTAGGTATAAGAGTAAAATACATAAATGAAGTCAAGGTACGAGTTTTACAAAAGAACCAAGCTTGAAGGAGAGAGTTACAATCATTGGGTAACTGAATTTAGAGGTATGGCTAGAGAATGAAAATTTGTATGTAAAAAAGAAACATGCTGTAGTGATTTTTCTGATAAACTCATACGAGATATTCTAATTTTATATACACCGGATGAGCCCGTTTAAATCGCAGCGTTCGAAGTATAAAATCAAATCAAGAAGGAGATTCTGAAATTTTTGTTGTAATCAAAATATTAAAAATCAAGAAAACAAATCAAGTCGTCAATGGCCAGCGTGTAGTGGTTGTTTCAAAAAACAAGATAAGTCAAACTGCAAATACCTAAAAGCTCAATGTTATGTTTGTAAAAAAATTGGTCATTTTGCATCGGTATGTAGATTTAAATCTAATATGAAAAGTTACGTAAAATTAGTCCACGAACAAAATAAAGTAGAGACAGATAGTTCTTCAGAAGACATTAGTACAATTTTAACATGTGGTGCTACAGACAATATAATTACACGATCTGGAAATAAAATGCTAGTTAGTGTTAAAATAAATAATCAGAACATGAAATTTCAATTTGATACGGGAGCTATGCCTTCTGTTATTGGTTTAGACAGCTACAAATTATTAAAAGGCACAGTGGTAAACCCTACATCAGTTAAACTAGTTGGATATCGTAATTCACAAATTCCGGTTTGAGGTTCAATTTTAGTTGATGTCCAGGTTCAAGATGCACAAAAGTATCTTAAACTCATTGTGCCAGATTGTAATGAATGTAATAATATTTTTGGGCAAAATTGGTATGATGAGTTTAAGGTAGTACAAATATCTAAACTTGACGATAATAATGGCTTAAAATCAATATGTGACGAATTTAAAGATATATTTTCAAATGACCTTGGATTATGCAACACAATGAAAGGTCATATTTACATGAAACCTGGAGCTAGGCCAAAATTTTGTAAGCCAAGACCTATACCATATTCTATGTATGAGGCTTTTAAAACGGAAGCAGAGCGTTTAACTCAGATAGGAATATGGAAACCTATTCAATTTAGTCAATGGGCGTCACCATTAGTTGTTGTGCCTAAGCCAGGCAATAAAATTCGAGTTTGTGCAGATTTTAAGTCACAATTAACCCCCAAATGGATATAGAAAAGTATCCAATTCCTCGAATTTGGGGACTTTTTAATAAAATTAAGAATGGAAAAACGTTTTCTAAGATAGATTTGTCAGATGCGTATTTGCAAATAGAAATGGATAAGGGAATTAATGGCATGACAGCACATAGACTGCTTTGACATTATCAAGTTATAATTATGAAATTCGTTTTAAAAATAGTAAACAACATGGTAATGCGGATGCTTTATCCAGACTACCATACAAAAGAGATCCAGTTGAGATAAATGAGATAGATGATAACATTGATAATTTTCCGATTGATTCAAGAAAAATTGCTAAACATACTAAAAAAGATTCTGTTTTATGTAAAGTTCACTATTATGTTATGAATTGTTGGCCTGATACAGTAGATGAACAATGTATTCCATATTTTCGACACCGTTTTAACTTAACATACAATAAAGGTGTTTTGATCCTGCAGACTGATTATAGTCGAATTATAGTACCGAAGTTACTAAGGGAAAAAGTTTTACATCTCTTGCATCAAGGGCATTGGGGAATTGTGCGTATGAAGCAAATAAGTAGGCGTTATTGCTGGTGGCCAGGTATTGATGTCGACATATCTAATATTTCCTCCTCTTGTAAAGCGTGCACTCTATACAGCTCAGATCCGCCCAAACAATTTTCTTCTAGGCCAAATTCAAGATCTCCTTGGCAGAGAAATCATTTAGACTATGAGGAACATTTTAAGGATTTTATGTGGTTAATAAAAATTAAAATGGCAACTTCTTCTTCTACAATAAAAGCTTTGCAAAGTATAATCTCTATTAAATCTATCATAACAGATAATGGTACACAGTTTAGTTCAAAAAAGTTTAATAATTTTTGTGAAATAAATATAATACAACACTTAACAACAGCACCTTTTCATCCTTCATCAAATGGATTGGCTGAGCGATTTGTTCGTTCATTTAAAACTTGTTTAAAGAAACAATTAGAAACTAATAATGATTTGGATTCTTCTCTTTTAGCCTACCTTACTACATACAGATCAACCCCTAGCAAAGATGGAAAATCCCCTGCTGAAATTATTCATGGAAGACAACCTCGTATTCGTCTCTCTTTACTCAAGCCTTCAGTACTGAAATTCTGTAACTTTTTAACGACAACAAATTGTCGCTACGTAGTCAAATTCGTTAGCTAACGATTATTGTCGTTAAGAGCTATTCTGTAATGAAATTTTAATAATTTTTATCGGCAAATAATGTCGGTAGCTAACGACACAAAAAAAGTTCTTGTTAAATAATAACGATAATAAATGTACGGTTAAAAGATTAAAAATATAGAGCAAGGGAGTCAATTTTTAACACAAAAAAAGTAAGAAAGTATTGTCGATCTAGCCCGAACCTACATTACAGTATTAGGGCGATTATATTTCCGCGAAAAAGAGTACGTTGTGCGGTTAAGAATGTTATTATTTACATTTGTCTGCAACGTAGCAAATATGCACTACTAATTTTGCTCATGGTTTTTTTAGTGCAAACGAAGTAAAATAGAGCAAATTGCATATACGTACATTTTGTTGTTGTGTTGTGCAAATGTGTGTATTGTTGCAAAGCAAATTTTGTTTATATTTTTTATTAATTTTAAAAAATTTTAACTTTGACGTTCTTATATTTTTACTGATATTTGTTGTTAATATTTCTAAACAAAAATATTTGTTTATTGAAAATAGAGAATAGCAAATTCGTTAAAGTGACCGAGATTACTCGTTACTTAACGATATCGGTAGTTAAATTCAAAAAGTTACAGAATTGATGTACAGATAGGACTTCAAACAACAAGCTAAATAACTGTAATATAAATCAGTTCAATATATATGATCATGTACTATGTAAGAATTTTGGTTCAGGAGAAAAGTGGCTCCGTGGTATTATTTTACAGTGCTTTGGAAATGTCATGTATCAAATTCAAGTTGGTAACAAAGTTATAAGACGTCATAAGAACCAAATGAAAAGACTTAAAATCAAACCTTATTTCGTAGTTGTAAACCAAGCCGCTCGTCAGATATTACACTCACAATATTCTGTACGCAAAATTAACTGAAATTGTAATATAAAATAAATGAAAGTTCAATTAAAACCCGGTCTACCTATTTTTCATTTATTTTTAACAATAAGTTCATTTAATTTTTACTGTCAAAAATTCAACACCATATTCCGTAAAATCAAATAAATATTCAGTTATTTTGTAAAATTTTACTGTCAAAAATTCAACACCATATTCAGTAAAAACGATTAAATATTCAGTTATTTATTAAAATGTTACTGTCAATTTTTTACTGTCAAATTGACCCCATATTCAGTAAAAACAATTAAATATTCAGTTATTTTATTAAATTTTCGTTTACTCCACAAAAGATCCGAATTTCTAAAAAATTCCAGACAGACACCTGTCCGCTTGTTTTTCTTATAAGCGAGAGAGGGAGAATATTTTTATTTACTTACCCAGTTACACACGTTTGTTTTACTTTTGTTGTACTGACCACGTTGTTTACAGAAGAACTCTCAATTATAAGACACCAGCAGCATGACCGATATGGCTTCGCAATTATTTTACTTTTGAAATTTGATGTAGGTATTTGACTAAATTATTTTAACAAATAGAAAATGGGTATTGCTTACACAAAACAAGCAATTTATTTTTTATAGATAAGTAAAAATTAATTTTTGGTAGTAAAATTATATAAAATAACTGAATATTTAATTGTTTTTACTGAATATGGTGTTGAATTTTTGACAGTAAAATTTTATAAAATAACTGCATATTTATTTGTTTTTACGGAATATGTAGTTAATTTTTTGACAATTAATTTATAAAAGATAACTGAATATTGATTTGTTTTTGCGGAATTCGCGGTTGAGTTTTTGACAGTAAAAATTAAATGAACTTTTCGTTGCTTTAAATTACATTTTTATTTAATTTTACATAAAGAAGAATTTAACTAAATCAACGGACAAAATTAACTGCAACTGAAAATCCGTATTAATATGCACTTAGTTTTTTGAATAACTGTTAGAATCAGTTAAAAATAAATTTGCTTGGAATTTTAAATGTTTATTTATTTAAAAATGACTGAACGGAATATTTCTTAAATAAACTACAGTCCGTTACTGTAATAATATTGTGAGTGTAGAAAACTGTTTTACACAAACTTTTGAAGTCTCTAATCCATTACCTGTAGTCCAGCCTGTTGTCGATAATAATCCAGCTTCTTCCTCCAGTCAGGTCGATAATAATCCAGCTTCTTCCTCTAGTCAAATTTTAGTGGTTTGCGTTCTGCATTACGCCAAGCCAACATTGATTCAGCAAAGTTGAAACAACCTGTTGCTACTTCAAGACAGTATATTTCAACTACAAAAAAAAATGATGATGTACCAACGACTTCACCACACTTAAGAAGATCAGAGCCATGGTGAAATAATTAGAAGGTGGCAGCACTACGGAATCAATTATTTTTTGCTCAATGCATGGTGAACTTCCTTGATGTCAAAATTATTTGTTTTTTTTTTGAGTTAATGTATGTATTTAATAATATATTTATAGAAGATGAAAGAAATTGTTGGCGTTGTTTTGTCGAGGCTGAGGAAAACCACAAAAAGGAACGTGTTAAGAATTATGGAGTCAACTTTGCTTGGAACAAGCGTACCCGTGTTTCAACTAAGTAGAAATGATAATTTAATTGTTATAATATATCATAAAGAATAAAAGTTGTTTTTTCATGAAGACGAAGTGGTTAGTTAATCAAGTATAATTTTGTCCAATTTCAAGTGATCTATAAAAATTTAAAACAATTTTAACATATGTACATAATCAGGGGCTAATTCTGACTGTCGTGATCGAATACAACACAGCTGAAGGGTTTTATTTTATGTAAAGCTGATATGAGTAACAAATTATGTGTAATTATGTATATGGTGTTTTGTGTGATGAGCTAACAGAAAATTAAAGACAAATTTTTATTAATTTTTTTCTCATTAACCTTTATTTAAAAGTTTTCACATAGCATAATTTCATGTCGTGCTATACGCACATACATCGAAAAGGGATTATCAAATTCTTAAAAAAATTATAAACTTCGTCCATTTAAATCTTTTTATAACGTTCATCTATAATCATTATTTTTTTCATATTTTGTATTTAGATCCTTGGTAATTTCAGATATCGTTGGCATAATATGCAAACCTGCTAACTCCGTTTCAACACATTTTACAGGAGAGACAAAAAACTTTTTATTTTTCTTATTTCCTACTTGAGAGAAAAACCAAAAAACTTCTTGGTTTTACACACTTCGACTCAAATTGAAGAAAAACTGCATGCTGGTCGACTATGAGTATCTTTCTCTATCACACGGCAACAAAATCTCAATTCAGTTAAAAAGTATATTTTGCAGGTTTGCATATTAAGCCGACAATATCTTTTGTAGGCTCGTTGATTCCTTTTTTCTTCTGTAGTTTGATCTTTCTTTTGAAATATCTGCACTGCAACTTCTGCTAAATCTTGATATTTTATGACTATTTTTGCTTTTAACCTTACTACGAGTTGTGCTATACTTCCTTACTCTGAATTCTGCCACGGTTTCTCTTTTCCTTACTACGACTTCTACTATGTCTTGTTCTTCCGTATGGAAATTCTTTCCGGGGACTTATTTTATGTCGTTTATCATTATAGCTTTGATGCTCCTTACTACGGCTACTATGTTGCCTTCTGAAGTCTTCACGGTATTCGTTTAATCTGTCCTTATTTACTCCTTCCACTTCATTGCTTTCTAAAATTTCTCGAAGTTTTTATTCAGGTTTATTTTCAGTATATGCAATAAAAACAATAATATTTTGGTGTGGTGAAAATCCATATTTTTGACATAACAAAACAAATTTGCCTGTTTTTGTTGTATTGTTGTACAACAACTCCTAGTGCTGCCACCTTCTAGTAATTTCACCATGATCAGAGCGATTGAAATGCAAACCTGAAAGTTTTTCACCTTTTATTTTTAAAAAATTGTCGAGGAGGAATGGATATGTTTGATTCTTTGTTAAAGAATAGACTTGTTATTTATAGGTTTTTTGTTTAAAATCTATTACCTTTGATTTATAAGTTTTTGATAAAAAATTTGTTAATATATTGGATTTCTGAGTTCATATTTTATGTTTAAATAAATGAAATTTTCTTGATACCAAAAATATATTACACTTTGAGGTAGAAGTTTAGGTATGTTCAATACATTAAGGATATTTATTGGGAAACGTGTTTTGAGATCTTCTAAAATAAATTCAATAAGAGGAATAATCTTCAACATTTTGAATGTGATTGGAACCTCGATTTGAACGCAGATAACTGTAACTTTTTCAAAAATCGCTTTAAATAGGTCTTCGGCTTAATTTTTCTCTTCAAGGCACATGATTTAAGTTTTGATAAGGCTTGATCCTTTTTTAAGATCAGAATGGTAAAACATTAGTGTCAAAAATATTAGCTGAATATACATCAACCTTTACTGCGGAGGCAGCTAAAATTTTGCAAGCAATATTTATTGCTTGTAAATCTAAGAAAAATGCCATTGTATTTTCTGACGGCTTGTCGGCAATATCGGCGGGAAACAATTTAGGAAATAATAACTGGAGGTCAATAAATAAAATTCGGGACTTATTAACAAACCACAAAGACAAAATAAAAGTATTTTGGATACGTGGTCACCTAGGAATACAAAGCAACAATCAAGCTTACGAAGCCGCTAAACATGAATGTACAACTCCAATGATTTATGATCCTCTGACTGAAAACCTTTATATTCTGTAAGGGCGCTTGTAGTATTTAAGATTTTTATATTTATTTGTTTTTCTGTTATTTAAAATAATTGGCAAAAAAAAAAAATCTTTATGTTTGGTTGCCAGAGACCCAGGTTCGAATCTCACTGGAGGAAACCTAAAATTATTTTATATGAAATTGTTTTTTTTATTCTTTGTTTTTTTTTATAAATATTATTTATTATTAATTCATTTAAATTCTCCCCTCTACATGTTCTAAGCTAGACTTTACAGGGAAAGGGGGGAACTTAAAAAGAAGGAAAGGAGAAAGGATAATGCAGTTTATTCGTTGCAAATTTTTGGCGTTTTGGATAATATAATAAATAGAATAGAGAATAGTAGATGTTGCATTTGTATAAGTACGCTTTATCAGTATTAGTGAAAGAAAAAATGAAGTGCTTAAATAGTGTTAAATTTCCCAGAAAAATTGAGGTATAAAACGCGATTTTTTCTGGAAATTAATTCATTTTACATAATTGCTGCCTAACAACTGTGGCGAGCGGAAAAAAAAGAAAGGAAGAACAGGACTTTGTAAACAGGCTTCAACTTTAAAAAAAAAACAAACAAAAAAAATAAAAGGAAAGGATTCAGGAGGAAAAGGACTTATAATTATTTTAGAAAGGAAGAAATAAACTGGAGGAAAAAAACCTAAGAATTTAGGATTGACACTGAGTAAATTATAATTTCTTATTCTACCTCCTGCAGTTAACTCTAGTTTTTCTATGTAACACCATTTAAATATTTCTTTCTGTTCAAAATTAGATTTTTCGGCACAAATTTGTTAATTATCTATTAACAAATTAAAGGGATATTTTATGCAAAATTTAAGGGCACGGGAAATCCAGTCCAAAATTAACCTGTCCAAAATTCACCTTTTCATCTCGGGGCCAAACCAACAAATTTTATAAGCAACGAGGGACAATCCTTACAGCAGCAAAAATTAATTAAAACTAGAATGTATTGTGTTGTGGTTGTGGTAAAAGAAAAGCATTTATTGTGACTAGGGTTTCTAATTTCCCGGTCTTTTTCTATTCCCGGGAAACGAAACAAAAAAAATCTTATTCCCGGGAATCCCGGGATTTTTTGAATAAAACAATGATTTCATTAAATGAGTTAAAGACAAAAGTTTTTACTTTTTTAAAAGAATATACACATATACAACAGTCTAAAAAAATTAGCTTAAATAATTCCACAGAAAACCAAAACAAAACCAAATAAATTGTTACATCCATATGCACATGCATATTATATATGTATGTATGTTTATAAATATGTATGTATATAATTTTTTTTTTTTGAGATCACGAATGTTTAAAATTTATTAATATTTAGTAGTTGTTATTAATAGCAACTTGGTAAAATTAATTTCCTTTTAAAAATTTTTTTTTAGTATTATTAAAGCATTTAAAAGCTCATCAGAGATTCTATTTCTAATCCTTGTTGATATGTATGTATATAACCTGCTACCGAAAACGTGCTCTCGTTCTCTACAGACGTTGGTTTTATAGTAAGAAGCGCATGATACAAAGATTATAAATTTGTTGGCCTGTTACCCGTGACTTAATAGACGTCCAATTCTTTTTTTATTTAATTATTGTTTTAGATGGTTCTGGTATTGGTGGCGGTGTATCGTGTACATTTTTTTTTTCTACTTCAAAAAGCTTTTTAGACATTTCATCAGCAATTAAAAATTTTTATTGGAATAGGAAAAATAGTTCCATTTGTAGGTAGTTTTTAGTAAAGATTAAATTTTTATTGCTCGTTTTTGATTTTAAGGATGCAAACAAATTAAGATTTCAAAAAAATTAATTTGAAATTTCCCGGAAACAATTTCCCGGGAATAATTTAAAAATAATGTCCCGGGATTCCCGGGAATTCTTTCCCGCGTAGAAACTCTAATTGTGACGAATTAAAATTATTTATGAAAGGAAGAACAAAAAAAAGAAACAAGAAAAAAATTATAAAAAAAAACAAAATCTAAATTTACAAGAAATAGAAATTTACTAAATTTAGCTAAAAGCTAATATCAAAAAATTACAAAAGCCTAACATCACAAAGTCAAGAGTTTTTTTAGTTCCCTTTGAAATGTTATCTCAACAAAATCAATGTTAAAATCAAGAAAAGAAGGCCTAAGAGTGTATTTAAATTTTAGCTAGTAAAGTAAATTTTTTCTCAGTGATTATTTATTGAATCTATAAATATAATTTTAATGTTAAAAAATGGGCAAAGTTCATTAAAAAAAAAATCAAAAATCAGTAATAAAAAAAATAAAAAGAATATTACAACAAAAAAAAACTTAATATCAAGGCCCATTGAAAAGGTCTGTGCAAGAAGCCCGATGATCATTGTTTATGTTCTTTTTAGTTGTCAAAAGTTGTTTACATGTGCATGTATACGTTTATGGTATGCCACACATACACGTTTTTTCCTTTTGCTTTGTATATGTGGTAGTAAATTTTTGACAACTAAAAAGAATTGTATTTTGTTTTTGTACAAGTAAGCAGACCTGATAGATGGGCCTTGCTTAATATGAAGTGCATTAAAAATAAAAAGAAAATCATAAATGTAATATTGTGAATTCAAACACAAATATCAATAATATTTGTATGATTATTTAATTTATTTATCACGAAATACAATTAGGATTTAATTAGATATATGAAAGTGAGGTAAAAGTTCAAGGTAAATTAAGTATTAACACAAATCTGATAATCAATATAAACGGGCGACAACTTAACGACTGATCAACTTAAAGTTCAACTGACTACTGCACTCTTATTGCTGACCGAGAAACACTCAATCCTTAGTCCCAATTTACACTAGGGACATTTCTTGCCGGACATTTTTTTAATTCTCCTTTAATCTTACCTGAAGCGTTTACATATGAAACATTAGAAGTCAGACAGAAATTAATATTTGTATGTAAACTACGAAAAGTAAGAAAGAGAAATGAAAAAATGTCTAGTACAGACAGTCATGTACTACACACTCTACCTTTTCGACCCCTCGCCATCAAACTTCGTCTGTCCAGCAAGAAATGTCCCTAGTGTAAATTGGGACTTAATACCAACTGACATTATGGCAACTTGACAGCTTCACACCTGACACTCGCTTTACATTCGGCCATCCTGCTCTTCATCTGACCCAGATGATAATAAATCATTATTGGTTTCAGTAATATATATATATGTGTTCCTCTAACTCCCATTGGAGCATAGGGCGCATAGGGTTTCAGTAAACTTCCATAATTTCATGTTGTCGCAGCTTGAAGAAGTTTTTTTAGGTCCATCAACATCTCCCATTTTCTCCATATCATAGCGATTATTTCTCTTTACTTTAGTGATTTTATATGGTCCCAAAAATTCGCTGGCAAGCTTCTTTCCAGCAACAAATTGCGTTCGTTTTATAGCGACCAAGTCATTCAATTTATAATCGTTTTGTTGTTTACATTTTTTATCGTTATTCTTCTTATAATGTTCTTGCGCGTTAATTATCTGCTGTTTGACATTCGCTCGGAAGGCTTCTCTTTCTTCTTGAAACCCGGTTATCAGCTCTTCTTCCAGCAATTTGAGAATACTGTCGCTGACACCTGATTTCATCTTAACTCCAAACATTACTTCAAAAGGTGAGGCTTTTGTTGTACTATGAACACAGGAATTTATAGCGTTTTGTACCTGACCGACATATTTGTACCATTTTGATGTATCTTCTGATGATAGCTTAGCGATAATTGAAATAATAGAACGGTTTACTCTTTCTATTTGACCGTTTCCACGGGCAACACCAGTTGTAACTTAAACGTTTTCGATATTATTTTCTTTACAAAATTCGATAAAAGAATTTGAAGTGAATGCTGGTCCTTTATCGCTGACTATCCTTGATGGGAAACCAAAAACGTCTGACCAGGCCTTAAGATTTTTAATCACCTCTTCAACGCCAGTAGACTTGGTTGGAAACAACCACACAAATTTTGAAAAGCCATCCACTGCAGCAAAGATGTGTTTGTAGAGTTTTGTTGTTGAATCCATTGGACCTAAGTGGTCCACATGAAGTGTGTGCAGCGGTTCTTCTCCTTTGTCGATGCAATTTAAGAAGCCTTCACGCTTTCCAAGCTTTTTGTTGTGTATTATGCATTTTATATAATTAGATATTAGTTGGTTAGCTTTTTTCTCTAAATGAGGTATAAAAAACTGTTGCTGAATACGATGCATTGTTTTTTGAACTGCAAAATGACCTTGTTCATGAGCACTTTTAATAATTTCGAATTCTAACGGCTTGGGCACTAAAAGTAAATCATTTCCACCAACACTTTTATAAATCAAGCTACCTTTTCTTTTAAAATCTTTGTAAGGGCCAGAGTTGAGAATTATTGAAATGGCTTTTATACCTTCGTCTTCTTGTTGAAGTTTGCCAATTCTGCCTGAGATATCTGATATGATAAAAACATCCACAGGATAACGACTTAGTCCGTCAACGTGTTTTAATCTACTTCCTGATCGATGTTCAACGGTATATGTAAAATCTTGAATATACATTACCCACTGGGCTACATCTCTTGGTACGTCTCTCTTTGATATGGTTTGTTAAAATGCAGAACAATCAGTAATCAATTTAAACTCAATACCAAGAAGATAATGGCGAAACTTTTTTAGCGCAAGATATTCTGCCTTAACTTCCAAAATATAACTATGTTGCTTTTGCTCTTGTGGCGAAGTTTTTTTACTCCCAAAGAAAACTGGATGCAACTGATTTTTGTGGTATTGCAAAAGTGACGCGCCAAAACCATATTTAGAAGCATCTGTGTGCAATTCAGTTACAGCTGATCTATCATATATTCTAAGAACTGGTTCTTTTAATAGAGCTATCTTTAACTCTTGAAACGCTTTTAATGCTTCTGGACCAATTATAAATTTTTCATCTTTTCTTAGCAAATTTGTTAGGGGTCGAGCAATATAAGCATAACCTTCTATGAACCTCCGAAAATAGCCAGTTATTCCCAAAAAAGATTGAACATCTCTGATAGTTTTTAGCGGAGGAAACTTTTCAATTGCTCTTGTTTTGTCTTTGCCTGGCCAAATCATTCCATCTTGCACGGTATGTCCTAGGAAATCGATTTTTGATTGCAAAAACGAACATTTCGACCATTTTATTCTTAAATTGAAACGAGCAGACGTATCCAAAACTGTTTTCATTTTAAAAAGGCAACTTTCAGCTGTTTCGGCAAAAATAACTATGTCATCCATGTAAAGTTCCATAACATTGCTATTTATAAGTGGTTGAAAAATGTGACTTACATATCTTATAAAGTTCGCAGGCGAATTGCAAAAACCAAAGGGTGCTTTATTAAACTCAAACAAGCCTTCTTTTGTAACAAATGCTGTAAAATGTTTGCAGGATTCGTCAATCGGGACATAAAAAAACCCATTTTCGAGATCCATTACAGTAAAAAATTTTGCGTTTTGCAGCTTCTCCAACACTTCATCAATTAATGGCACTGGAAAGCAGTCCTTCAACACCATATTATTTAATTGACGGAAGTCAACACAGACTCTATATTCACCAGTTTTCTTTTTTACTACAACAACTCTACTAGCCACTGGCGAAGTCGACTTTCTTACAATACCATTTGCTAACCACTCTTCTACTTGTTTTCGTACTGCTTCCTGCTCGTTAATTGGTAGTCTAGATGGTATGTTTTCTAAAACTGTTGATGGCTTATAACTGGAACCTAGTTCTGCGACCTCTGCTTTGTACTTTGGCGGAACTTCTAATTCTGCGGCTGTTATATTGTAAACAGATAAATTTTCACAATTTTGCACATTATCCTGATGTTCGAATTTATAACCGCTTTCGTCCAAATAAAGTTTAAAATTCTTAATTAAATCATAACCGAGAAGTGCGTTATACTTTAGTGCATTGTGTGATACAACGAGAAAATTGTGATTTGTTTTAACAGAATCGATACACACTGTGCCGTTTATGATACCAAGCGGTTCTGTCGAAAAATTTCCGAGACCGAATAATAAAGATGTACTTTGTTTTAATTCAACATGTTCGAAATTCTGTCTATACTTTCTTTCATTAGGGTTACGTCTGAACCCGTATCAATTAAACAGTCAATTTGCTTATTTTCAAAATAAATTGTCTTTAAACGTTTTTTATCAATTACGACATTCACATTCTCATTTACACGACTTTTCTGATTTTTAAGATTACAATTTTTTGATATGTGACCTGTTTTGTTACAGAAAAAACATTTGGTTTGTTCGTTACAGTCTTTTCTTTTATGATCAGTTGATCCACAGTTAAAACAATGTTCTTTTTTAACACTAGCCTTATTTTCATTTTTCTTGCAAACGGCTCCACCATATATAGTTTCATTGGGCTTTATACGCTCATATAACGAATATTGTTCACGAAGGTCACTATACGATTTTGCACTGTAAAAAGGAAACTTAAGCTCAGGTTTTATTCGTAACCCATCTACAATATACCGTATCACCGAAATGTCTTCTACATTACCGGCTGTAGCAAGTTTTCTCATATGTAAAACATATTCATGAAACGATTCACTTTCCAACTTTTTGCGGTTTGATAGTTGTTTATGAATTTTTGCACTACTATATGTTTTATAAAATTCTTTTGTTAAGATTGTCTTTAAAGTAGTATAATCACAAACACTGACGGCCTCTAAAAACAATTTTGCAGCTCCAGTCATTTTGTTTCTAGCATGGACATATTTTTGTTTCTCATTTAGTTCATATGCCTCAGCATTTTTGTCAAAGTTCTCGAACCATTGTTCAACACCCATAGTTACACCATCAAAATCAGGAACAATTTTACCAAAACACTCAATAGAAACATTTGCTTTGTTTTTTTCACTTTCATCTTTTTGGATCTTCAACATAAAAAGCCTTATTAACTCATTTAATTCTGTATTTTCACCACTAATATGTTCTTCTTTTTTTGACAACTTTATTAATTCGAGGTTATTTTTTACTTCTGTTGCTCTACTTCTTTTTGCTCTACTTCTTTTTGCCTTATATATTTTGCATACGCTCTTGTATTATGAGTTTTCGAAGTCACTGGTTTTTGTTTTTTTGCATTTGCTCTCATTAAACAACGTTTCATACAAATTATTTTATGTTTGTTAAAACACTGATGGATCTTTATTCCCACAATAAATGAACTTGATTTACTTTTAAAATGTTATTTGTTGCTACAACTAACGGGGTTTTAGGAGAAGATTAAACAATAACACGGCAAAGTTTTTTTTTTTTTTTTTTTTATTATTCGTTTTTAAATTGTTTTTTTGTTTTACGGTTGAGCCCCCAAATGTAATATTGTGAATTCAAACACAATTATCAATAATATTTGTATGATTATTTAATTTATTTATCACGAAATACAATTAGGATTTAATTAGATATATGAAAGTGAGGTAAAAGTTCAAGGTAAATTAAGTATTAACACAAATCTGATAATTAATATAAACGGGCGACAACTTAACGACTGATCAACTTAAAGTTCAACTGACTACTGCACTCTTATTGCTGACCGAGAAACACTCAATCCTTAGTGCCGGTTCACACACGTCAAGTTTGACTCGTCAAGTCTTGAACTTTTAGGAGAGAAGGGAAAAGAGAAGGCCATTTCTTCTCCCGTCTCTCCTAAAAACTCAAGACTTGACGAATCAAACTTGACGTGTGTGAACCGGAACTTAATACCAACTGACATTATGGCAACTTGACAGCTTCACACCTGACACTCGCTTTACATAAATAACAAAGGGAAAAATATAAAAGCAAAAACAATAACAATAACCTACAAACTCCAGTGGTTTAATAATATGCTCCCTAAAATAGAATAAGGAAAAATTAAAACAAACAATCATTTTTTTCCACTTAAGCCAGGACAAGGAAAGATCTTTCTATGGAATCCAGCAGAAACAAGTAAGTAAATTACATATCCTTTTTTTTGATTGCATGGGTGATATTTTAATAAAAGGAATACTATGCATATATGTATGTACATTAGGGCGGGTCGATTTTTTTTTTTAAAAATCGTATAGCAAAAACGTAATCTACATAAAATTCTCCGAAGAAACCATGGGTCTAAAACAAAATCCTAATCCGCACCTCTCGACTTGAAAATTTGGCTGCCCGCCTTGGAAAAAAAAATATTTTTTTAAAAAAATAGCTTTATCCATAAAGAAATCGAATTTTTTTAATAAAATGGTTTAGTAAGGTTATTCTTTGCACTTTATATTTTTTTACAATCAAAATTTTTTTTACATTGAAAAAATTTTCAACCAAGTAAAAAAATTTTCAAGTCGAGGGGCGCGGACTTGGATTTTGTTTTAGACCAATGGTTTCTTCGAAGAATTTTCGTAGAATTTTATGTAGATTACGTTTTTGCTATACGATTTTTAATTTTTTTTTCATCCATACAAATCGACCCGCCCTAATGTACATATATTCCAATTGGCAAGCTGATGTTAAAATTTTTGTATTCTGCCCTGTTAATTACATGGTGCGCATTTTTTTTACATTCGCTGTTAAATTCTTGTTTGCAAAGTTAAGCCATTGGAAAATATGTATTTCCATACATACATATATATTCCTGTTATTAATCATTGCCCGTAGAAATTAAACATGATATCGTACACAAAAACGAAATACGCGCCGAATGATACCAAATTAAAAATAAATTTCTTTTAGACTTAAAATTACTGAATCTTTTTAAATTAAATTACATGATAATGATCAATAACACAGAAAAAATTATTTTTCAAATGCAAACAAAAAATTTGTAGAATCAAAACATTTTTTGTCTGAAATCGGTCCTACAAACAAATTCGCATATTCAAACAATTTATTTGCATTTTGTTTACTGAAAAAAAACACTGATTTTTTCAAACAACTAACTTACAGAATCAAACAAAAAGTTTACTGAAATTCATATAAATTTCAAACAAATAATTTTGCTGAATCAAACAAACATTTTTGCACAAGCAATGACGCGCACCCAAGCTATCACTGAAGGAGAAGATGAATGAAGAAAGCAGAACGGCGGCTGGCTTTGAGACACATTTTTTGTTGGAATAATATTTGAACGAAGTCTTGTTTATACACACAATATTTTTCTTCGTCACTCACTGTTGCTGTATCCTTTCCTTGGCAAAACAAGACGAAGTGTAACCAAAAACGGTAGCAGTCAAAAAACGGAGCAGGTAGTACTTGTTCCAAAACATGAAATTGGTTATTTTTGTGCTGAAAAAAGTAACCAAAATACAAACAAGTAAGAGTGCTATATTCGGATGTGCCGAATCTTATATACCCTTCACCAACTAGACAAAAACTAAATAATTATACATATCCATACATATGTATTAACAATACTTAAAACTTCATTATAAATTATATTTAAAAAGCTAAAACTGGTAAATACTTTTTTTAAATCGTTTTTAGTACATAAAAATTAAAAAAAAAATTTCTTTTGAAAAACCATCTTGGAAGCTATTTTGGACCTATTCTTTTTAGCTTGTTTATTAATGATCTTCCAACAATAATAAAATACTGTAACATTTTATTGTACGCTGATGATGTCAAAATTTTCTTTAGCTATTAAAACCCATACGAACATATTTTTCTTTAAAACGATCTTGATAATTTTTATCAGTGGTGTAAAGCTAATCTTATGGATCTTAATCTAAAAAAGTGCAAATATATGCGATTCTTTAGGAGGAACTGCGTTAATGTTCATTACGTTTTAGGAGAGCATAAACTGGATCTAGTTGATGTTTTTCTCGATCTTGGAGTTTTACTCGATCCAAAACTGAGTTTTGCTCCACATATTCATATGACCGTCAATAATGCCAGAGGTGTTCTTGCCGTTATCAAACGATGGGCAAAGGAGTTTACCGATCCCGATATTACAAAACAGCTGTATACCTCACTTGTAAGACCGATCCTTGAATATGGATCCGTAATTTGGGACCCGCAATACAACGTACATAGTAACCATATCGAATCTGTTCAAAAACAATTTCTTCTGTTTTGTCTGCGAGGTTTACAATGGAATCCGTCTATAAATCTACCATCATATCAAAGTAGACTTAGTCTAATTAAACTACCAACTTTAAAAAGCCGAAGAATTATGCTAAATGTATCCTTTATGTTAAATATAATTAATGGCGATATTTCATCTGAGTTTCTTTTGGAAAATATTACTTTCAATGTCCCTCAAAGACCTACTCGTTACTTTTGCCCCATAGCATTACCATTTGTTCGCAGCAATTACGCAAATGCTGATCCATGGCGGAGAGTTTTAAAAGATTTTAATGACTTGTATAAATTAATTGATTTCTCACTAACCACTACAATTGTAAAACGGAACATAATAATTTATTTAAACACTTAAAACAAAAAAACTGTATATTTTTTTTATTATTCTACATATGTAAATTTTTCTTTATGTCACATTGTATAGTCTGTAAGGATATAATCCATAGACTTAATAAATATATAACTGGTAAAAAAAAAAAAAAAAAAAAAAACCAAGGTACGAACCAGGGACTCACAATTTCTAACCTTAACAAACCCCCTAGACAACTTGACCATGAAGGAACGTTATTTGAATATCATTTAAATTAAATATGGCCCGTTTTAAGGTTCACAACTCAACTCAATTGAGTTGTAATTATTTTTGATGTTTTTGTTCACCCCGATTTGACAGATTTACATACCGACGTGTTATAGAAGAAATTTGCCAATTAGTTGGGTTATAAAACATTGATTCGGGAAGATCTATGGTTCCCGAAAGTGGGTATTTAAAAAAAATTTTGGTCATAACTTTTTCGTATCTGAACCGATTTTTCCGAAATTTTCAGAAAATATTTTCTACTAAAGATTTCCGATCTTTTGACATGTGTATAAGGCGTAGCCATAGGTCATATGACAGTCCAAAAATTCAGGTTTATATACAATTTTTGATATTTTTTTACGGGAGGTACCACGCCCACTTCTCTAATCCCGCCCACATTTTGTGGGATGCTGTATATTGATAATCTAAATGTTTGTACCCAATTTGGAAACTTTGGCTCTTGCCGTTTTCAAGATTTACAGAAATAAATAAAATACAACAACAACAAGGGATTTTTGGAAAAATTTAGAGGTAGTCGTGGTTTTTTGCTCATATCTCCGTCATTTTTGGACCGATCTTTCTGAATTTCAATAGCAAACTTAAACGAAGTATATGTGACATAAATGTATGACAACCTAGTCCCCATAATTTTTTGGGTCTTCGGAAAACCCATTTCAACATACACACGGACAGACGCACAACCGGATTTGAACTTCGTTTTTTATAAGGACCCAGAATATATATACTTTATAGGGCGTAGAATCAATATTGTGAAACTTACAAACGGAATGACAAAGTTATATATAACCTCTTACCTTCGGTAAAGGGTATAAAAAGTACACATTAGAAAAAAGCAGGCGCGGATTCATGGGGGGGGGGGGGGCTTATCTCGATAATACAAGAATTCCCAATATGTAATAATAATATTATAATTTTTTTTTTTTTAAATAATATGTATTAACCTTATATAAATATAAAAGACTAATATGTAAAAATATATCACTAGCTACTTGGGCTATCGGCTATTATAAAGTATTTAGTTCAAACTTTTATATTTAGTCTTGAAATATATTTCGAAATAATGGAAATATTGTTAACGCTGAGTGACACCGAGGTGAAGAGGTCGTTCAGACTCCCCGATGAGTGCAGTGTCTTCCAGGCTGAGATCCTAGCGATCTGGAGGGCGACGGAGGTGATACTGGAACATATCGTGGGTGGATCTGTGGTGACAATTTACATCGATAGTCAGGCGGCGCTTAGGGCGTTGACGAATTATACGGTGCGATCGTGCCAGGTCGCTCGGTGTAGGAAGTTCTCTTGGTGGACTCATGGAGGCATTCAATGTGAGGCTGTGTTAGGTACCTGGACACTGCATGGTTGAGGGAAATGAGGTGGCGGACGAACTCGCGAGAGAGGGCTCGAATCTGGACTTAGTGGTAAGGGACAGGGGGGTAAAGCCTCCCCTATGTTACTACTATGGTGGGACAAAGTGGATTGCAGAGTGTCTAGGGCATTATGGCCCGGATTGGACGCGGGGGCAACCAGGGTTCTACTGGGATTGGATAGTAGTCTTAGAACGCTTATAGGGTTCTTGACGGGTCATTTCCGGTCAGGGCTTTTGTGGGCAGATGGGACAACGCCATACCGGACTTCTGCAGATTATGCGAGGATTCGGAGGAACTGGAGACGATCGAGCATGTACTGTGCCATTGTCCCAGGATGCAGGGTCTCAGAAAGAAGTGGCTAGGAAATAGGTTTCACGACGAACTGGGGTGCATCGCTGGATGTAGTCCGGCTGATCTACTGGGGTTTGTCAGGGAAATAGTGCGGTTGTTTCTGTTGAGGGGACAGTAGAGGGGGAATTTGTTATTCACTGTACCTACTAACTTTCTTATTTTCTATACTCTATCCACCTCATACTTCTTTTCTTAACCTCTCTCTTTTTCTATCTTCTTTATCAATTTTTCTACATGTTGAAGGGATTCACAATGGACCGTACTGGTCTCCGAGTGGAAGTGTGCCCTTGGGCACATAACCCTTCTGAACCTAACCTAGCCTAACGCTGAGTTCCTTAAGTAAGTTGAGACCGTTGTTGAATAGATAACTCGTTTGTAGTGTAGTAAGATTAGGACAGGTTGATAACAGGTGTTCTACTCTAATAACAGATCCGCAGTATGCGCAGTTGTTTTTCGAGTTGTTGTTCATTATGTGTTGATGTGTGGTAATGGTGTGACCCATTCGCAGTCGGGAAAAAATTTTTATTTCGTTTTTGCTGATATTTGTTGGGTATATGGGAGTTTTTAGGTTAGGATTGATTTAAGTGTGGCAAAAAGCATCTATATATAAAAGACCTACCGCATAATTGAGCTAAATGCTGCACATTGATACCATAACGTACAGCAAGACTTTAAAAGTTTTACTTGTAAGAGCTCTTTATAAAAAAGGTTGAAGGTTTTAGCGCAAAAAGTTTTTAAAATTTACGAAAATAAGTGTTAACTTTGTATAGGAGGTGCCACTTCCACTAAAAATTTCGAAAAATTATATAGCTTATTTCTTTCCAGACCATCGGTAAAATACTCTCAACACTTTATAAAAATAGGTCCAGCGGCTTTAAAGCCTATAAACAAACACTTTTTCTTCTTTAGACACACAAATTTTAAACTAAAGTGCGAATAAAATAGTACTTTAAAATAACTTTGATTACATTTTTTCTTTTTTGGTTACTTTATTTTTACATTTTGGTAACAAATTTTTATACCCTTCACCTCAGGTGGAAAAGGGTATATATAAGTTTGTCATTCCGTTTGTAATTTCTACAATATTGATCTTAGACCCTATAAAGTATATATATTCTGGGTCCTTATGGGGAGAGAAGTTGATTTAACGATATCCGTCCGTCTGTCCGTCTTACGTTTGATATGTGTTTTCCGGAGACTCCAGACATGATAGCGGCTAGGTTGCTTTACATTTATGTCACATATAGTCTACCATCGGTTGCTATTGAAATTCAGCAAGATCGATCCGCAAATGGCTGAGATATAAGCAAAAAACCACGACTACCTCTTATATTTTCGAAATATCCCTTGTGGTTGTTGTAATTTTATTACTTTTTGCTGTATATCTGGGGAACGGCAAAAGCCAAAGTTTCCAAATTAGGTACACACATTTAGGTAGCCAATACACACCATCCTACAAAATGTGGGCGGGATTGGAGAAGTGGGCGTGGTACCTCCCGTACAAAAAAAAATTGGTTGTTAAAACACAACATCCGACATAACGTGGACGGTTTGGATAAGTGGGCGTGGCACAAAATATAATTATTTATATCTTAAGAATGGTGTTCACATAATTTTTTGTTCTTATTGCACCATGGTGAAGGGTTTATAAGATTCGGCACAGCCGAATATAGCACTCTTACTTGTTTTTGGTCGTTTTAAAGTGTTTTGTTTTTGTTTTCGTTTTCTTATAAGTATTTTCTTGTTTTTCACATTCGTTACAATTTACTTTAAATGCTTTTGATATTGCTATCATAAGATATTCGCTTTTAATATTCGCATACTGTTTACGAATGCAAGTGCAAATGCAAATAGCAAAAATAAGCGAATAGTTCGCCAAAGCGAAACCGCACCCCAACTATTGAATAAGAGCTTACTGAATATCAAAAAGTTGCTGGAAAAGCGATTTAAAATAAATATATTAAAATTTCGTTTCAAAGTACAATTTTCAGAACATGTTTTTCTGATTTTTTAATTGTAACTTTACTGCCTGTTCGTCTATTTTTAAACGAAGACTTTACTCGCTTAACTTACATTTAAAACAAATTATAAAATATTAAGGGCAATCACGATGGTCATTGTGCAAATTTTCAATTTGTAAATTTGCAGTGCATATTATGATTAACTAATCGTGAGCATACCACTTTTATTTTTTGTGAAAATGTGCTATTTTTCTAATTACACACAAGCAAATTAAAATAAATGTTTTTGTTTTAATTCATTTAAATTTAATTCTCTATTTTATATTAAAAACCCCAGAATGTGAAATTTATAAGTTTCCTTAAAAAAATATGGCGCTTAATATGTCAAATGTTATTGTTTACATTTGTTTGCAACTGAGCTGACGATATGCACTTCATATTTTGCTCATGGTTTTTTTAGTGCAAACGAAGTGAAATCCCTCAAAATAATGAGACTAGTCCATACACGCATATAAATTGCAGCCCATAAGGTACTAGAACTAGTCCAAAGGTAGCCCCAATGTATTGAAAAACATGGTCGATTTAACGTTACGATGTCGTTGGGCAGGACCATATATCCCAGCTTTGTATAACAAAGGAGTAGTGTTACAACTACTTCATGGCATACTCCAGGGGATTAGCTTTGAAATCGTTTTAAAACAAACACATGTCGTTAAAAAACTAAGACATGTCGTTTCACTACAACCTCTTTTTAACAATGACATGGTCGATGCTTACATTACATTGGACCAGTCCAGGGAGTAGTCCATTTGATCAAAATGAATCAGGTAGTCCAATATTATTTTTGCACGCATTTGCATCGTTTGCACACTTTGCACTACCCATCGTGATTTGCCTTATTGTTTTTGTTTTACATGAAAGTTAGCAATCGAAGTTTTCGTTCGAAATCGATTAACAGGCCAATAAATAATGATTTTTCATGAAAAAAACAGAACTAAACGAAGTGGTCAAATCAAAGTTTTTCTGTTGTCGTAATCTGTAAACTCAAACAAAGCAGGTCTGGTACGTGAGAGCTCCTGCATTTTTCTTTGCAGCACAATTTCATATAGTTCCTATGTACATATGAAATAAATTCCATCATATCAAAATCACTTTAAACAAGCTTATCTGTATTTATTACCAGTATGTATATGATTACCTGGAACGCAGAATGTCATATATAACATTTTGAAAATTTTACAGCAGGGAAAAACTTTTTAAAATAATAAATTACCTTAAACTGTTCATAATTTGTTTTTCTTCATTAAGAAATAGTTTGACATTTAATCCTACCAGTTGTTTTCACCTTTGACAATGTTAATTATTATGCAAACGTCTAGTTACGTTTTTTAGCGTTTATCATATAAAATATTTTAAAATGTTTTGTAAACATTTGTGTTGATGCAATACATCAGAATCAATCAAAAAGTCGATTTAAATTTTTGCCGTTGCGATTTATCAAAAAAAAATTTTTTTTTGGAATAATAGTTTTGATAATTGTGACTATAATATTTTTATAACATAATATTAAAATGATATATTAAAACGAGTTTTTAAGTTTTATTTAAATATTTAATTATTAATAAAACTCGAAGAATTATTTATAGTTAAAAAAAATAATCAATATACGATTACTCACCTCGTAAAAATCATTGACAAAAAATGAGTCCGTATTGACCGCTGCTCGCAGAAACTTATTGGGAAATAATTTAATCCATGTACGATCACCAGCAAATACCGATTTCTTGTCTATTTCAACTAAACGATGCAAAATAGACTCATCCAGTGTAGTTGTATGTCCCAAATTTAAGACAATATCAATAAAGTTCGATATTGTCCCTGTTGTTATGCTTTTGAGTCGAGGCATCGTCACGGTTGGTATATCAACTTTTATTACCAAATGATTACAGCAGTGTGTATAAGCAAATGGCATATTAGTATTATTAGGGTAATCTGTTCTCCATGCATCAATTATCATCAAAATAATTCGATCATATTTAGTTAATGGTGGTTGGAGGCTACGGATAAAATAAATTAAAAATTATTTGTAAAAAATCCGAAAGATTACACTAGCTGTTTTCACTATTACCACTAAAGTACCCATGTAGACCCTGTTAATATTTTTAATGTAGTTAACTTACGAACATTTACAAAACCGCAACAGAAAAATAACGGGTTTCACCCTTGATAGTAAAGTCCCTTGTAGACGTTATTAATTTAGTTAAAGTACTAACATTAAAATTCTTTGACATAAGCTAGATTTTGTTTTCATAACAAAACAGCTTACTGAATGTTTTTGTGTACTACATACATATGTATATTTAAATAATAGGTGCTAATCCCGCGAAGCTCTATGCTTGTCTGCAGGAAAAAAACCAGAGTCTCTGGCGGGAATCGAACCCGCAACCCCGGCACTGATAGACTAGCTCGCTACCAGCTGGCCTACCGGGGCACTCAAAGCTGACTAAAAGTTTTTTGTGTAATACATACACATGAATCAAAAATCAGGATTGCGCACTCAGCCGTACAAAAAAAAATTCTACTGCGCATCTACGTCATCATAGTAAGACACACACAAAAAAAAACAAATTCTATTTCTTCGTCACACACAAAAATAACGGACCTGCGCAATCTTGTTTCTTTGATTTATGATACATATGTACATGTATACATATAATAGGCGCATTTGTTTACTTTTTCCAGTAAAATCAAGGGCAATATGAAAATTTTACTCTCAAAACTGACTTACACAAAAAAGTAAACGAACGGAAAAATTGCAAAATCTTACAGGATAATTCAAACAGATGACCGCTAAAAAGCTTAGTGTAGTAAAATGTATTGTTTTTGGTACTTGATGCATTGCATTTTAATAATTATAAATTCGTAGCAAATGTATTTAATGAACTTCTGTGGAAGCATTAAGACTTGTTTAGTTTGTACATGACTTTTAATTTGGTTTCTAGTTAAATAACATACTAAAATACATACATAAATACTTGATTTTTAATACTCGGTACCATGAATAATATGCAGTAAGATGTATTCATATATTTATTAGGTTTACATCTCTAAAATATAAATACAATGCTATTTAACCCTGCGGCCAAAGGATCAAGTTGTTCTTGATAGTCTTTTACATATACTGCTTGCCAAAATTTTCATAAATTGAAAGCTGTGACAAGGTTTCTTTCAAATGTGCTAAATTCCCATTTCATACTATTGAGAAACTGAAATTTATTGTTGAAGGGATAAGCTATTCCTATGCGCATTTCACTGGTTGCTTAGGCCAGATCGTCCCTCGCGAATGGGTAGTCATCTTGCCGCGATGCGAGGGCTTAAGTACAAGGACGTTTAGAGTCATGCTGGCGGTAGTGACGTCAGTCAAGACCGGTAGGGCCTCCCATGCCAAAAGGGTCTAAGCCGAGAACGAACCAAGAGCTACCCCCTGTCTATTAGCGTCTGTTTCTCCTAGTTGGAGCGGCTAGTGACTATGCGTCCGTTGGCCTTTTTACAGTCAACTGTTAGGCCTTCTGAAGGCTGTCGGTTCGCAATAAAATCCATCAGCGGCTGATGGTTTTCGTCTGTCTCCAGAAGAGCGGCAGGTATCCTTTCGCCTGGCAGTTAGGCCCCCCCCCCCGAAATGTCCGAAAATTCACGCCCTACGTATCCGGCAAAGGGCTTCATAATCCGCGGAGACGCCACTACTACAGCGTCGGTATCATTCTGTAATATGTTGACTGCTACTGAGACCTCGTCTAGTAAAGTGGAAGCGCCAAGCTCTGCTAGACGGTCAGCTACTAGTGCGCAAAAACTCGTCACGACTAAGCCTTCAGGCGGTCGTTAACTAAGCTTGGTACATGGTTCTTCTAAACAAGGTACCTCTAAGGCTTCCCAGGTCCGGACAGGAGAAAAACCTGTCAAGACCCCTTCCTCGGGTGCTGCCCTGACGGTACAGACTCAGTCTGCCGGAAATCCAGAAATCCAAAGAGAGCACACGAAGAAAGATTCGATGCTTTCTGATGCACCTCCCTCAGCCTCTACGGCACCTATCAAAAAACCCCAATGGAACATAAATGCATCCAAACGGGCCTTCACAACCAGGCGCTCCGCCTACAAAATCATTAGCCGACTTGGTGAAAACCCGGTTGGTGAGCTCACGGAGCAGGAGAAAACCTCTCTCCAGTGGGCAAAAACCCATATTAAGGGTTTAAAACGTGCACCTCCCTCTGCAGAGGATGGCAATCCTGAACGGAAACCAACCGAAGCAGCGCCTTAACGGCAACGATCATGGAAGGACACCCTTCCTGGGACTAAACGGTCCAAATATATGCCTCAACGGCCGCAAAACAGGTCGTACAAAGATGTGGCTAAAGACCACCTCATTTGGGCGATCATTGACCGCAACGCCAGTGACGGCACCATTTCCTCCAAGAACTGGAAGCTGGTTGTCGTCGCTCTTAGTAGGGCGTTCTTGAATGTCTAAAGGGGTAACCCTGGACCACCACCACAACGTGAAGATGCCAGCTAGTATCAAGTCACATTAAATTGATAGTGTGTGCAGAAGAGCGTTCAGCGCTGCTGTACAAGGATGTCGTGAAGTCCCTGGGGGAAGTTTGGCAGGGCACCAAGATTGAGGCAATACCTCTGGCCGGTGAACCGCAAAGGCCCAGATCTATTGCCAAGATCCCCGCTGAGCCATCCGACCCCAAGGAGATCCTGGAAATTATACAGATCAGTAACCCCCAGCTACCCACACAAGACTGGAAAGTAGTGAGGGCTTCTGAATCTGTTGAAGAGTCCAGGAATGCCACTGTTATAATAAACAGTGACTCTCTGCCGTCACTTCGGAAGACACAGGGGAAGATATTCTATGGATTTGGAACTATCTCCTCCGAGTCTACAAAGGTGATGACAAAGGGAAGCCTCAAGCTCCGGTGACTACCACCACAACAACAGCATCAACGAAGCATATGGAAGACGATTCTGCTACGTCATCGGCCAATGAAGACACAATCGGTCAGTGACTTGTGGGTGACTTCTTTGGTAAGATGGAAGTGGCGGACGATGAGGACATCCTTCTGGAATCAGATGACAACCCAGAGGATGCCAACGTCACAGTCGTCCATAGCGATCAGCTATGATGAAGGTTACACAAATTAACCTTCATCACTCTAAAGCGGCCTCTGCTGCCCTTCTCCTCCGATTAGCTTCAGGCACGGAGGAGCTTATACGCATCCAAGAACCATTGGTGTTATGGTCAAAAATAACCTTAAAGCTTTCATTCTTTCTGATTTCACCGATAAGGACACTTGCACTGTCGCTGTAGAATGCAATCGAATCGACGAGGTGAGTCGCTTTTGGACTTCATAGTAGAAAGTGAACAAGCAGTAGTTAATAGGGGTAGTGAGCTCACCTTTATTGTGACTAACAGAAGGAAGGTTCTTGATATTACGCTTATTAGTGATAAGTTCGCGGATATGATTAGCGATTGGAACGTGTCAAAGGACTGTTCCTTCTCTAATCACATGTATATTGATTTCAATGTTTCCTTAAGAGTTGATTCAGTTAAACCCTACACGAATAGAAGAAGGACGAACTGGTCTATCTATTCGAGTGTGCTCGAGGACAGCTGCCTATCTGCCCGGTTCTCATAGACAGTGTGTCCATGCTCGACTCCGCAGTCGAGTCATTGACTGGTGTCTAAATTGAGGCAACAAACGAATCCTGTAACAGAATCGACAGGAAACTCTTTAATGAGGCAAAACGTAATGGTGTTTGGAACAGTTACAAGTCCTCAGTAAACGGTTTCAAAAATCTTACCAGGAAGGCCAAGAGACAGTCATGGAGGAAATTTTGCAGCGACGTGGAAAACTCCTCGAAGACAAGTCGGCTACGTAAGATTTTATCCTCTAAACCAGCTATTCCATCGTATATACGAAAGATGGATGGATCCTAGACCACAAACATTCGGGACCCCCTTGAGGTCCTGATGAATACACACTTTCCAGGTTGCACTGATGATGTGCCTAGGGAGGGAACATTTAGTGACGCCCGGGATATCTCTAATATTCCGATAACTCGCCATCGTGTGGTATGGGCGGTCAAAAGTTTCCATCACTTTAAATCTCCAGGCCCGGATGGTATTATCCCAGCGGATCTCCAGAAGAACCTGGGTATATTGATGCCATAGCTCTTGACAATATTTAGAGCCTGCCTGAGTCTCTCACATGTCCCATTAACTTGGAAAACATATACGATCGTCTTCATCCCCAAGAGCGGGAAGACATCTCACACTATGACTAAAGACTTTAGACCAATTAGCCTATCCTCCTTTCTACTGAAAACACTGAAGAGGATTTTGGATATTCATATTAGAGCATCGTTAGGACATAATTCCTTGTCACTGGCTCAGCACGCCTACACGAAGGGAAGGTCCACTGAAACTGAGCTTCACTCATTGGTGGGCCACATAGAAAAATCCCTGCACTACAAGGAATTTGCTTTAGTTGCATTCCTGGATATTGAGGGTGCTTTCAACAACGTTAGACCTGAATCGGTTATTAACGCTATGAGACATTTCGATCATTCAATTTGTCAGCAGTATCTTGCACTTCAGGCGTATGGAAACCAACTTGGGCGCCTCGAACATTTCCAAGGTTGCGACTAAGGGCACCCCGCAAGGTGGTGTACTGTCACCTTTACTTTGGAATCTGAATATAAATACCCTACTCAGGACCATGGAAAGGACGTGCTGCAGAACGGTTGCGTATGCGGATGACGTTGCAGTTGTGGCTATGGGTAAAGATCCCAGACTATTTTCTGAACTAATGGAGTCCGCATTAGACGTCCTAACAAAATGGTGCCAGGGTTGTGGACTGCCAAAACTAAACTGGTACTCTTTACAATGAGATACAAAATTCCCAAATTTGATACCCCGAGGATAAAGGGGGTCTCACTGGAACTGTCTGATAGTATCTTGGGCTAATATTGGACAGCAAACTGCACTGGGAGATGAACACCATTTCCAGGACTAATAAGGCGGCAACTGCACTATACTGCTAAACTGGGGAATTAACCCGAGGAACGTATACTGGCTATACGAATGTGTCATTAAACCCATTCTATTCTACGGGGCGGCTGTTTGGTGGCCGGCGCTCAAGGTGAGGAGTCATCAAACTAAACTGGAGTATTTCTATAAGGCTGCCGGCCATCCACACAGCCGCGAGACGCATCCGGTACGGTGAAATATCTAGAAGGGATATTCACATTATTACCGATAGCAAGGCGGCCATAAGATCCCTGAAGAATGTGTTCATCAGATCGAGAATTGTCCGAGAATGCCGGATGTATCTGGAGGAGATAGCGAGACATTCACTGGTCACCCTTAATTAGGTCGTCAGACACGGGGACATACAGGGGAACTGCATGGCGGATTCGTTGGCGTATGCAGCCACCACCTTGAATCGAGACGGTTCAGCATATAATGTAGGTGTTTCATTCCCAAGGAGTAAGCAACTTGTAGCGCACAAGTTTCATCTTATTGCCATTAAGAGGTGGCACGATGAAACTACCTGTGGGGAAACCAGGAAAATCTGGCCCATCATAGATGAAAAATGGACATGGCGGGCATTACAGCAGTCCAGGCATCATCTAAGAAACTTAATTGCGGTTATAACTGGCCACTGGTCCATTGGGAGGCACGCCCAGAGGCTGGGGCTCCCTTATAATGACTTGTGTAGAAGTTGCGGCGACGAGGAGGACGAAGAGTCAACGGAACAGGATCCACTCCTTTATTGAATCGACCGGATGGCTGCATGGGAATACTAGCAGCCAGATAACATAGGACCCATGGGAGACGTTGTGAGATGGTAACACAACGGGAACTAATTAATGGACCCACGTGAGCTGTGCTTGATCACGGCTGCCAATGGAACCTAACCTAACCTAGGCCAGATCGTCAGGAAACTTCATCCAAAGATTTAAGCTATGACGTAGGCTGCACTTAATTTGAAAGCAATTTACTTTCAAGATGTCATCAAGAAAACAATTTATAAAGACAAGCATCCCTGTAAATAATAGGACCAATCCAAACACGCGTATAAAGAGTAGCCCACAAGGGACTAGGACTAGTCCAAAAGTAACCCAAACGTATGGAAAAAAACATGACCTATTTAACATTACGATGGCCCTAGGACCATATAACCCAGCTTTGGACTACAAAGGAGTAGTATTAAAACTACTCCATGGTATACTCAAGAGGATTAGTTTTGAAGTCGTTTAAAAACGAAAGCACGTCGTTAAAAAAGGAAGACATGTCGTCTCACTACAAACACTTTTTAACAAGGACATGGTCCATGCTTGCATTACATCGGACCAGTCCATGGAGTAGTCCATTTTATTAAAATGGATGAGGTGTTCCAATATTATTTGCAGGGATGTGATCAGCTGTTAAATTGAAAGTATAATTGCGAAACATATGGAAAGGTGAAATTGAAAGCCATCTATGGTCAATTTAAAAAGTGTGGGTGTGTTAGTAAAAAGTGAGAGTGTATTGCAAATTGAATGGAATTAAAAGGCAAAACTTGATTGTGTGGCCACCAATTAAATTAAATTTAATTTACTCTTTAAATATTCCTATTAGAAAACTAGTTTTTAGTTTATGCTGCACTTTTAATTAGGCTTTTGTTCTTTTAAATGTGTTTTTGTTTTCTACTGTATTTTACAATCAAAAATTTGTTCAGAAAAATTTGAAGGCTCTTTGCAGACAACTGTCACGTTACTCTCTTAGTAGATAAATTTGTAAAAATTTTTGAAAATAAGTATGAAGCAAAATTTGCAAAAAAAAATGCTGCTTTTCTAAAAAGTAAAAATATGCTAAAAAAAACTGCTTTTTGTATGTTTGAAAATTATTGATTTTGCTCAGTCTTGTTCCAAAACATGTTGCTAATATTCTTGTTTAAAAACGCCAATACATAACGATATCGGCGCTTTTTGTACAAAAAAGTAAAATACTTTATACAGTGCACTCTGGAAAATGTCAACTAATTAAAACCGCGGGTGTTGACGTTTACGAATGTAAAATTTTTATATAAAAAACATATCGATAATGTGCTTTTAAACGTTTTTATTAATTATAAACTAAATCCAAACATAAACAAATTCAAAAAGGAAATAAAAAAGGCATTCAACCTGACTAAAACCATAGAAGACAACTGGAACTAAAAGAATACATTTTAAATGAGATCATATTTTTAATTTTACATGCACACATATGGATTTAAAAAAAATCTGTTATTTTTTTCTGCTGTTTTTTTCAGGGACCGAAAATAACTGTTAATTTTGAATTTTTGATTGAAAAAAAGCAACCTCAAGGAAATGTCGGAGAATGAAACCAAGTATACCATTTTGAAAGTCTTGGACCAAATTGTCAGAAAATGCGATGCTTTTTAAAAATCTGATTTTTATTTTTCAGGCAAAAATAACAGTTATTTTTTTATTTTAATTTTTTTGAGCAAAAATAACAGTTATTTTTTAACTTTTATTTTGTTGAGCAAAAATAAAAGTTATTTTTTAACTTTTATTTTTTCTAGCAAAAATAACAGTTATTTTTGACTTTTATTATTTCGAGCAGAAATAAAAGTTATTTTTGTGTTTTCAAACCCTTTTTTTTAATAAATATAATGAATTCATTACAAAATAACTTTTATTTCTGCTCAAAAAAATAAAAGTTAAAATACAACTTTTATTTCTGCTCGAAAAAATAAAAGTCAAAAATAACTGTTATTTTTGCTCAAAAAAATAAAAGTCAATACATAACTTTTATTTTTGCTTGAAAAAATAAAAGTCAAAAATAACTTTTATTTTCTGACTTTAACGATAAAAGTTATAACAGTTACGGTCCCTGGTTTTTTTCTATCCAACACTTGGAAGGGAGCCTTCTCTCTTAAACGTCTTAATACATTTAAGTCATTTTGCTCAACATTCTCGCATTGAGCCCAATCCAAAGCCCTGTTAAATATTTCGACGGCTTCGCTTGGTTTTATTGTCTGCACAAAAAAGCAACTGAACATAAATAAAAAGACAATACAGACATACAGTTGTATTTTTTTTTTTACTCTACTTACAAGGTGGATCCCCAATTTCTGAATTGATTTCATAAAATAAATGTGTGTCTGTAAAAATGCGTGTATTTTAACTGCTGCTAAATTCGAAATTTTATTTTATTCAGAGTTGACGTTTTAGAGCTTTATGGTTGGGTTGACGTTTTAGAGTAGGCAATGTAAAAAAAAAAGGGTTGACGTTTTGGGATGTTGACGTAAACGAGTGTTGACGTTTTCCCGAGTGCACTGTACATATCTTTTTACATATTCAGCACTAAAATTGCTTTGAAAAATAAAATTTTTTATCTAGTTTTTATTGCGCCTGAGGATCTAGTTTTGGAGTTTTTTATAGATAGTCTGAAAACGATGTCGACCAATTATCTTTCCGAATCATTAAGTTTGGGTTAAAATGACATCGATTTGTTTTTGCATATTTTGGTAAAAATGCATATTTTTGCATATTTAGGTTTAAAATACTTTTTTTTTTTTTTTTTTTTTGCATATTTTGAGTTTTTTTTCAATTTTCATATTTTAAAAGCGTTCTTGAAAAAATGTTTAAATACCAAAAAAAAACATTCCCAAAAATTTCAATAAAAGATTTTCAAGATTTCGACAAAAGATCCTTCTATTTTAAGCCAATTCAACACTTAACATGATTAAGGCTTTTAATGGGTTTAAAATATTTTATCCAAAACTGTTACAAGTTTGATATTATTGCAATTTTTAACGAAATGTATCCCTTGATTCCCCTTCCACCACAGCCAGTAGTAACAAGATGGGGGCCTGGCTAGATGCTTCAGAATTCTTTTCAAAAACTTTGATTAATTTGAGAATGTTAGAAGAGCTTTTTGATTATCATTCGCCCAATTGCGGCAAATCTGCTTATTGACGAATCCACTGAGGTAAAAATGTGCCTCATCACTGAAGATGATTTTCTTCGAAAATTTATCATCCACTGTTGCCATTTCCTGCCACCGTTCTGACCATTGACGACGTTTGGAATGGTCAAGAGGCTTTAGTTCTTAAGTCAATTGCACCTAGTTAGCTTGTAAATGAAAGTCTTTATACATAATGTTCATCAACGACGAGCGTGAGAGGTCCAATTGTTAGGCACGACGACGAGTTGAGGTGGACGGCTTTTCAGCCACACTATCGCGAACAGCAGCAATATTTTCTGCAGAACGAGCTGTACGAGCATGCACTGGTGTTTTCACATCTCCTGCAGACCCGGTTTTTCTAAAATGGTTGCACCATTTTTCCGACTGTATGCACATTTGGACGATTTAATTGAATGACAAAATCACGAAGTGCACGATATGCATCTTGATTTGAACGCCCATTTTCATAATAAGCCTGAATGACTTTAACGCGTTGCTCGATTGTGTATATTTCCATGGTTCAAATTGAGTTATGGCCAATATTCAGGATTGATATTAAAACACATTTATTTTTAAAATCGTTTTAAATGAAAAATTCTCTTCTTCACTA
Source organism: Pollenia labialis (assembly GCA_949318255.1). Taxonomy (NCBI): domain Eukaryota; kingdom Metazoa; phylum Arthropoda; class Insecta; order Diptera; family Polleniidae; genus Pollenia; species Pollenia labialis. The sequence continues at coordinate 440,224 of OX439143.1, read as the reverse complement.
AAAACTTAAGTGAAACTTAAGTCACCGATGTGGTACACTTAATTTCAAGGTGGCCTCAATATCACAACAATACAACAACAACAGGCAAAGCATTAACAGTCAGCTGTTTTTTCAGACCACCTTGTAGATAATTACACTTTTTTATATTTTTTTTTTTGTATTTAGTAGTGCTACCATACTTTTATCTTAATTAAATAAGACTTTTCAAATAAAACTCAAAAAACCAATCTGTTTTAAATACGATTTAAGTTTGTTATGAAAATTAACTTAATATAGATTTAAATACTATCCTGAAAATTGGGCCTTAGTCTGACATTGAGAAATGTCAAATGAAATGCAGAAAAAACTTGACGTTTAGGTGTGGTTCACACTTTTACCTTTATAACTTGCTTTTGTTGTTTATATTTGTGTAATTTTATTGTTTTGTTAATATAACGGGTCCGCCATCTAACGTTTTTTCAACTAGTGCTTATTTCGTGAATGGTAACACTTAGCTCATGTCTGATTTAACAGAGAATTAGTTTTATCCTTCTGCTGAACGAATATGGTTGTGTATACGCTTGAACAACGCTGGGAAATATTGCGACATTACTTTGAAAATCATGGTAATGTTGCGGAATGTGTGCGAAAATTGCGTACGGATTTTGGAAGCAGAGAAACACCGTCAGCTCCGTATGTTTGTTATCTTGTGAAAAAAGTGAAAGAAACTGGCATCCTCATCGATAAACCAAAGCGTGAAAAGCTAAAAACAGTTCGTACACCCGAGAATATTGCTGCTATGGCAGAAAGTGTGCGTGAAGCGCCATCAACATAAATTCACCGTCGTTCTCAACAATTGAACATTTCGGAGACATCATTGAGACGAATTTTGCATAAGACCTTGGTATAACGCCATACAAAGTCCAATTGGTTCAGGAGTTGAAGTCAACTGACCATCCAATACGTTTTCGCTTCGCTAAGTGGGCCTGCGATCGACTTACAGAAGATGCCGATTTTGCCAAAAAATAATTTTTTCAGATGAAGCTCATTTTGATTTTGGCGGGTATGTAAACAAGCCAAATTGTCGCATTTGGAGCACAGAAAACCCGCACGCATACATTGAAAAGCCGATGCACCCAAAACGAGTCACTGTTTGGTGCGGATTTTGGTCCAGAGGCATAATTGGGCCATTTTTCTTCGAAAATGAGCAAAGAGTGGCCGTTACAGTCAATGGCGATCGTTATCAGGCCATGTTGAACGAATTTTTGTTCACAAAAATTGAAGAGGAGAATATTGGCAACATTTGGTTTCAACAGGACGGCGCTACGTGACACACAGCCGAAACTACACTCGATGTTTTGCGCCGTTTTTGAATATGGCATTATTAGCCGCAGAGCTGATGTCGTTTGGCTACCTCGGAGCTGCGATTTGACACCGTTGGACTATTATTTGTGGGGTGCCGTCAAAGATAAGAGTTACGCCGAAAAGCCAGAGACAATTGACGCTCTAAAGGAGAATATTTGTGAAGCCATTGGTGAAACACAGCTGCACACAATCGATAATGTGCTTAAAAATTGGACCGATCATGTAGGCTACTGCATGGCCAGCCGAGGCAGCCATTCGAATTAAATTATTTTCCATTATTAACCGAAAGGATTGTACTTTCAAATAAAAAAAGAAATTTGAGAAAATATTCAGTAGTTTTTTTTTATAGCATTTTCAAAAAAAAAAGTTATTTGGCGGACCCTTTATAAAGCGAATTTATTAAAAATACAAAAATATTTGTTGTTTCAAACTTATAAATAAATTAAATGACAATAAAAAAAGTGACAAAAAGGCGTTTGAAAATTGGCAGCAGCCTCCTGCCGGAAACATGCAAAAAATACTATTTTAACTATTTATCAATTTTTTTACTTCCATCTATGGAAATAACCTAACTGTTGAATAAAATAAAGCATTTAAGAGCAATATTTATTTCCATAAAAAAACAAGAGCTGAATGGTGCTTCTTTTAATTCAATAAAAACCCGATAACATTGGATTTTGTCAATAAGCAGAACTGCCGCATTTGGTTGGATGATAAGAAAGAGTGATTGTTGAGAAACAAATGCACCCACAAAGAGTAACTGTTTGGTGCGGTTTATGGGCTGGCGGCATCATCGGTCCGTATTTTTTTACAAAATGAGGTCGGTCTGGCAGTTACTGTGATTGGTGTTCGCTATCGTGAGATAATAACGAACTTTTTATGGCCCGTATTGGAAGATATGGATGTGGAGGATATGTGGTTGCAACAGGACGGTACCACTTGCCACAATTGTTACGATAGCCTTTTTCAATATATTCTAAAATCTTTTTCAAGCTTAACGCTTGTGTTGGTAAGCTTATTATAATATTTTTCCCAAGTCATTTGGTTTGTTGGGAACTTAGCATTTGCACATGCCACTGCCAGTTCGAAAAACTCAATACACTCACACTTTTTTACTAATACAATCAAATTTTTCGCAATGGCAGCTCCAGCGGCAGCAAAATTTGCATACGAGTGGAAATTTGGCACTTGCATGCCACTAACCCGGCGTTTCCACATGCAAGTAATTACTTGCAAGTAGTGTATACGTATTATCAACGAAAAATCAAGGAAACAGCCGATTGGCTGAAAGTAAAAAAATTGTGTGAATGTTAGTGAAAAAGTTTGAGTGTATTGAGTTTTTCGAACTTGTACTTGCATGTGGAAACGGGAGGTAAATGTCAAAACCATAAGCAATGTTACCCTGTTAAAAATGTAATGCAAATTTACTGGATTATTGTCAAATTGTAATTGAAGTTTTAACTGGATAAATATATTATTATAATTAATTTTTGAAACGCGCATTAATAAAAGCAAGTTTGTTAATTATAGAGCATTAATATTGTTTAAATAATGCTTATATAAATAAATGAAAAAATGTCCCCAAAAATGTGCCAATATGATTAACTCGGTAACTCTATTTTATTTTCTGGTACTTTTTTTTTAATTTGAGAAGCAAACAAATTTGCTCAAGTTGACGCTTCAACGACATTTTGAAAATGAACTCGCAGTGGCATGTGTAATCACAAAAGCCAATGTCATGAGATTCGACTATTTCGAACAAATTGTCTTTGATAATATGTATACAGTAGTGGCATGCCACTACTTGCATGTGTAAAGGCAGGGTTATTAAAAAACTAACTGTGTTATTGCTTGGGTTAGGGTAGCCAGATTTTAAATTCGGAAAAACAGTACATTGAACTCAAAAAAACAGTACAATTAAGAAAAAACAGTACATTTTTTTTTTTGGCGAAAACACAACTATTTATTTAAATTATTATATATTTAAAACTTTTGATTGAATATGCCACAAAATAACTCCATGGAAGTTATTAAATTTAAAGGGGTGTGGGGAGATAAAAACAAAATGGTTAGATTCTTTTATCTTACTCAGAAAATGTTAGGAACTGAGATGCTCACCTGGATTATCTTATTAAAAGAAAGGGGTATACCTACCAATGGATGGGTTCCTTTTTTCCAATTCAAAGTTTTATTTTTATAATAGAATAATAATGTGGTTGACAAGAGTTCAAAAAGATAAGTGTTCGATTCGATTTAATTTTAAATTTCATTACACTTCGCATTCATAGAATTGAAACAGTAAGCTTAATACTACATTTACACCTACGCAAAATCTAGTAATTACGAGATTTCGAGCCAAATCTAGTTGTTTTTGACTAGATTTCCCATACAAAACAAAATCTACTTCGTGACTAGATTTCGACGAAATCTACTTAAAATCTAGTAGTACTAAATGATTTATTTTATTTATTTAATTTGTGTTTCTGTGCTACAAGATTTAGAATCTTATTATTATCGCACAGAATTATTACAATGTTAATTAGCATAATTATTACAATAAAAAAAAAAATATTATATAATTTAAAATAATGTTATAATAAGGAACATAAAAAAAAATAAAAAATTATACATTGGCAAGAGCAATACAAGCATACTTTATACAATTATAAAACAAATCAAAAACAATTATGGTTAATTGTAATGTTTAAAAATTTCTTTTTTGAATTGCAAAGCGTTACTAATAAATTGTAGATTTGGCGGTAGCTCGTTCCAAAGACGTATAGCAAAAATATAAAAATGATGTTCAGAGAAAGAGGTTCTATATCTGATTTGTATCATATCATTATATCTTCTAGATCGAGTAGGGACTAATCTGTTAAATAAGTATTTTGGTTCACATGTGAAAAGAATTTTATGAAGAAGTAACAAAGTTCTTATCTCCAAAAGATCAAATAATGTTAACCCCAAAAAGACGTTTCTCAAATGCTGAGATATGATCATATTTTCTTAAGTTGAAAACATATCTTAATATGGAGTTATAAGTCACGGTAAGTTTTTTCTTAGTGGTAGAATCAAGGTTGGCAAACGTTTCACATCCATACAACAAAGAAGGTATAAGATATGTTTTGGCAAGCAAAATACGAATATTGAGTGGGGTAAGGTATTGAGTAGTCCAAAGTGTAAAAAAAACTATGGTTTTTTCAATAAAGCACTAAAAAGTACTTCCCTGCACAAGAAAAAATGACATTTAAAAAAAACAAAACAAAAATTGTTAAAAAAAATTAAAAAGTTTTATAAAATAAATAAATAAAATATGTAAAAAAATAAAAAAGACGAATAATATTGATAAAATAAATATCGTTGATTATTAATAAAAGGCAATGCAAATTTTTTAATGTATATTTCTTTTTGTGTTTGTATGTGTAACGAAAAGTCTTTCAGTTAGTTGTTTTGTTATAAAAACAAAATCTCGCTAATGTCAAAAAAGTGTAATGTAAACGCACTAGATTTCGAAGAAGATTTTAAATCAAATCTACAAGATTTCGGCCTAATGTAAATGTAGTATAATATTCGAACCAATTTTTCCAATGAGTACTAAATTTAAATGTTGCGAATTCAATGCCGTTTTATATTAGCGATTTTTGACACGATGTAACGATTCTTTACGATAAGGTGTACTTATTTGGGAACGGGGCTACCTAATAGATGCGGCCGTGCTCGTCGGATGGGGGGTGTTCTGGTTCCCAATGAAAGATAATCTAACTAATTATCTGAATCGATACAGGAGAACTTAACTTTAGGTAGCATATAAAAACAAACAAACGCGATACTCAATACCGGTGCAGTAGGAAAGCAGTGCAGCTTGAAGATGTATGGGGTGTAGCGTAAGATGTTAATTGCCACACCTGGTCTATACCCTCCCTCCATGCTGTCAAACGTTAGGATTTGGTTGACAGCCCAATAATAACCGTTACGAGAGAAAGAGAGTGTGTATGTGTATTTTGGTGATTATGTGGATTGCATAAAAAAACAAGAAAATATTGTTTGCTTATGCTTATAATACATTCCACATACTTGTAGAAATAAATGAATGTTTATGTATGTGTTTATTCCCAACAAACACGGAGGTTTGATTTCAAATTGAAAGTGATTTGAAATCAAACGTTTTCTCAAACGTCAAACGTTTGATAATGATTTGAAAATCATTTGTTAATCATAGCGTTCTCAACAAAAAGGGGAAATTATTTTCAAATTGAAAAATGCCTTTATTTTCAACTTGCTATCAAACGTAATTCTCAAATGTTTTTCAAATGTGGATTATAATAGAATGTGGAATATAAATAAAACTATTTAATTTTTTTAATTTAAATTTATTATTTATTTAAATAAACTTTGAGATAAACATTCGGTACCATAGCAAAAAGATGAAATAGTGTTCTTTCCGTCTTCTAATTCTTGGAAAGACAAAATACTTGGCTCCCTTTTATTTTGAGGATTGTAGCACCGCGATCGTTCAACAATCTTTCTTCACTTTCCTGTTTTATTATTTTTCTTTTTTTTCGTATTTTTAAACATTGTAATTTCTCACAAATAATTTTTATTTTTCACTAGAAATAAACTGTTCACTTTATATTAAAATTTATTTTTAATAGTAAAACACATGTAACCACAAGGAAAAATAATTTAACTTTAATCGCCATTTTTAATGCTTACATTTATTTTTCGCTTTAGTACTGCCAAGTTTATTTTTGATTTGATTTTAACTTTGACAAACATTTGACATCAAATTGAAAAAACATTTGATATTTATTTATTTATTTTATTTATTTATTTATTTATTTAATCAATACAGCACAACAAGAACTAGTCTTATCTAATAGTACTGGGGAGATAGTGGCACAATATGGTTTTGTTATTAAAATATTAAATATAAAAATAAAAATTATTACGATATTAAAAATTATTGAATAAAAATAATATTACAAACATCAAATAAATATAAGTTAAAACATTATCCCAAGTATTCATAAACGATTATTAAATTTAACAAACGTTTATTAAAGATAATTTTCATAGTAAATTTGTTCTTTAAACCTTTATTAAATTTAAAAAATTTTTGTGAATACAGGCATTAGTATATAAAAGCTATGTATAGTTTGCGGTTAAACAATTATTGTTATCCTAAACGATTAAATATTGCAGTTTTAAAATGCTTTGCATTGCTTATGGTTTGAATATTAGGGGGAAGTTGGCGCCAAAGATTGATAGCAGTGAAGAAAAAGTGTCTTTTCGATATATCTTTTCTAAAGCGAAAGGTATTTACTTTGTTTCCTCGGTCAGACCTTGAAAAGGTTATTCTATTGTATAGGTATTCAGGCTGTTTAGTGTAAATCACTTTATGAAAAAATAATAATGTTCGAAGCTTTAACAAGCCGTCAAATGGTATATTACATATTTGTCTAGAGAACTGTGAGATTCTGCTTCGCCTACTGCGGCCAAACACATATCTGGCAATATTATTGTACGTTACATTAAGCCTTTTCATACTTAATGTATCACAGTTCGCGAATAGTTCACAACCGTACAAGAGCGTTGGCAATAAATATGTTTTAGCAAGTAACATTCGAATATCAAAAGGTGTGTAATGTTGCGACATCCAAAGGTTTCTTAACATCGCATATGTTTTACCACATATAACATTTATGTGGTTAGACCAGTCTAATTTCTTGTTGAATATTACACCTAAATTTTTGGCAGTTTCATCTATTTTGATTATAGATTCTCCGATCAGAATTGGTGGTAAAATAGTTTGCAACGATTCGGTTTTTCCAATCATCATAGCTTTTGATTTTTTTGCATTTATGGAGAGTCCATTGGCTGAAGCCCATTCTTTAACATTATCTAGGTCATTATTGATCTGGTTAATGCAATTATTAATAGTAGATGGTTCACAACTTATAAAAAGTTGGACATCATCTGCATACATATGTATTTCACAAAAACTGAGTCGAGAAAGTAAGTCGTTAGAATATAATACATATAATAGCGGACCAAGTATGGAACCCTGTGGTACACCTCTCGGAGTTGAGCAACTATAAGACTCATCAGTCCCATGGAAATCAAATGTTTATTTTCAAATCATTATCAATTTGAATTTAAATGTTAAATCAAACAATTGAAAAACGTTTGAGAATTGCGTTTGATGTCAAATGATAAAGTCATTTCATATCAAAGGTTTGACTTCGTGTTTGTTGGGTTAGATTAATGAAAATGTGTTTTTGGTGTAAATTTGTATGTAATGGAATGAATAAAAAAAAAATATTTAAAAGAGAAAATTCATATTAGAGGGATAAAAAAAAACAATAAACAAGGTGACCATTTCACAACTTTAAGTTATCAAAGAAAATTAAAATTTATGAAAATGTACAAGCCAAAAAAATATTTTAATAAAATTTAAAGTAAGTTAGTATTTATGTCCTATTTCCACATTTGGGTCTTAACCTTTTGGGAGATTTGACTAGGCCGTCTAGTCCTCCCAAAAGGAATTTTAGTGACATTAGTGGTTTTCTTTTAAAAACAAATAGAATTACACAATTATTAAGAAAGGGTGGTGATGTGTTCGGTAAACGATTAATTAGGTGATGTGTTCGGTAAACGATTATTTAGAACCCAATACTATAATGATGTATGCCCAGGAGGAGAATATTAACGAGGTTACTTAATAATGATGCCAGCTTAATGGCAATGCCCAATGGAATTGATCTTCCAGCGAAAGTGTCCTGGACTCCCAGACAAAGAAGCACTATGTTCTATAAAAATGAATTGACATTCAAATTTACCACTACGTCAGACAAAAACGGTATAAATAATATAACTCACCAAAATAATGAAAATTATAGAAAGTCTGGAACAAAATCCACTAAATAGTATTTCCGCTAAAAGAATTTTCCCAAATAACCGAACTATTCTATAAAAATTTTAGTTCATTTGAACTGACGACACCGAAATTAATTTTATAATGAGGAAACATTTTATATTTCATACCTATGACACATGAAATCAATGCCTATTATAATTAAAAAAAAATATAAAATGTAGAATTTGAATTTAATTTTGAAAATGAGCAACTATTACAGTAAAAACAAAAAAAAATAGTATTTGTTAATAGATAAACAAGAAATTTAGAAAGTCGTGCTCACAACGACTTTTTAGCATTATAATGCAAGTATGAATATTAAAAAAAAAACCTTAAAAATATAAATTGTTTTTAAAGTGTCCAAATTAGTTTGGCCACTAAACACAAGATAACTAATAAATTTAACTAATTCTTAACTAAAGTTACTTTCGTAACAATATAAAATAAAATTTTTTGTTTTTCATTATTTTTAAAGCATAAATGAGGCAGTCAGCGCAAAAGTGGTGTACGCCTAACTTTTTCATACCCTGACCTTTCTACGCTAAATTGATTAAAACTGCGAAAATAAAATAAGAAACTAGTGAGGCAAATGTACAAATTTGTAAAAGAAAATAGAGAAAATAAATTAAAAAAAAAAAAACCAGTTTATCTCTTGTTTTACCAATCACAAACAAATAATATATATGTACATATAAGAAAGCGACAAAAATCTATTTGCAGTGGAAAAGTTTTCTGACTTATAAATGCCCATAATCTTTGGTGGTCGAAAAATCGACCACTGGCCGGAAGCACTACAATAGCATTATCACTTATTGGCAATCGGTTCAGAACATCTAAAAGTTGTGCAAAGAAATGGAATTCCCTGTTATAGACTCACAATTGTTGTGTGTTATGTTTTCTTTCACATCAAAGTATACAAATTATTAATGCCCCTATTGCGGTTCTCCACTTTTGTAAGTGCCGGTTCACACACGTCAAGTTTGACTCGTGAAGTCAAGGTATATTTATAGCAGGTAGTCTCGGAAAGCCAGCTGTTTATTTTTTATTGCTTGTTTTGCGATACGAACTGTCAAATGTTGTATAGCAAACAAGTAAACAAGTTTTTTCTCTTTATCTTTTGTCTTTTTTGTCTCTTATCAGCCCCTTTGCTTTTTGACAGTTTGTATCGCATAACAACAATAAAAAGCCCTGTTGTTTGTTTTATTGTACAATTGTTGTAATCTCGCGGCTACCTGCTATAAATATACCTTGCGTCAAGTCTTGAGTTTTTAGGAGAGACGGGAAAAGAAATGGCATTTTCTTTTCCCTTCTCTCCTAAAAGCTGAAGACTTGACGAGTCAAACTGGACGTGTGTGAACCGGCACTAACAGTTTGGTTGTCTTTGGTAAATTCGCATTGCCATTCTCAACTCGACTGGCAGTTGGCTTTTCAGTTGTGTATCTGGTTTTTTCGTGGTATTGCCGTTTTCAACTTTGTAAAAGTTTGGTCGACAAAAACGATATAAATACACAACTGCTAAAAAGTAGTTGAGTTGTTTTCAGTTTTAGTTGACTTTTATTTTTAAAAGAAAAAAAAATAACAATGGAAAACCCGTAAGTAGAAAGATTTGTTATACTATGTATTAGAATTTCACTGCATTTAATACATTCCTAGATCTTTGAAAATTACAACTAAAGCACAATTTGTGAAGGCTTCCCAGCAAAAAAAGTGGATGTCATACTTTAAAAACGGCATCTTAATTACGTCCAAAGTAGCAAATACTACTTTTTAGCTTTAAAGAAGTAGTTTCGAAGTACAAATATGAAAAGAGATTTTGAATTGCACCTTTTTCTTAAATAATTGTGTAGAATGAAGTTGCCCCGGAAATTTTTAGAGAGGATTGCATTTCTAAAAAATGTTTGTATGATCAGAAAATTAATTAAATTTTTATTTGCGCTTCTAGTGTTTGTTTTTATATTTATTGTTTATTTATTCCAATACATATTTACAATTGTTATTCTAACGAAAAAACCCAGCTATTGCATGTGACATTGTAGATTAGTAGCTCAATATTAAAATCGTTACCACTGCACTTTTGATAGCTCCCGTCATTGAAAAATGGAAGAGCAACGCATAACTTTAATACAGGAGAATAGCCACTACGCGAACAGGTGTTTTTAAATGATTTTTAATTTCATCCACCAAATAACAAAATGCTTTCTAGCTTAGTCGGAAATTACTTTTAAATCTACAAATTTAAAATTATTATTTAGTTACTTGGCATTAGGAAGTTCAAGAGGGTTTTCATTTTCATCATCATAAAATAAATCGACACTCATATCCATTATAAATAATTTTTTTTTTTCAACGCAACAACTAAAAATACTTTTAGCTTAAAAAATTATTGAATTTTATAAAGTTTTCACTTGCCAAACGTTATATTTAAAGTTGGCAAATCGATATTTTAAGTTGGCAACTTTATAGCAAACTCAACTTAAAACAGTTGAGTATCACAATACCTAAAATGAGTTTGGTTGTGCATAAGTTGGGTTGACTATCAAACGACCAAACTGAGTTGAGTGGAGAACCGCAATAGGGGCATAAATTAACATCTATCAGATAGGAGTCGCTTAGTAGTTCGCCAACTTGTTGATGTTCCCAATAATAATTGAATGCAGTCTATGCCAATTCGCTAAGAGAGACCCAATTCGTATTGGATTTCAAACATTTTGCATATGCTCCAAAAGTGAAGATTTATTCTTCAGTATTTTATATGGTGGCTCAAACTGTTTTGGATTTACTGAATAATTAACGTGCCTGATCCCGATTGTCATATTCATGGGTTTTTTTTTGTTTATATGGATGGTGTCAACTTTCTGACAATGACCCTATTGATTTTCGATCTGAAGTCACAATACAGTGGGCTTAACATTGAGGATTTTTATATGCTCCCTAATCCCCCAAGGGTATGTAAAAACAATTGAAAAATATGGAAAACTACAACCAAAAAAATAATATACATATATGTATATGTAGGTAAGTCTAACCAATTTTAGTTGTTGATTTACTGTTCACGTAAATTGTTGTTGGAATTTTTGTAAAGTTACTATTTTTTTAATTAAAATAAGCAACTTAACATAGTTTTTGGAACTACAAATGTAAATGATTGGTGGCATTTTAAAAAAGATTTTTTTTTTTTGGTTAAACTGACCAACTTAACCATAGGAGTTGAACTAGGTAGTAGGAAACTATATTATTATATTATGCTGTTGGAGTTTTTTTAAATTTTTTAAATAAAACAACCAATGTAAGAAGTAACTGAACTACTAAAGGTACGTTGAGACTGATGAAATATTTGGTGGCAAACATCAAATATTTTATTAAAGTAGTTTGAACACAAAATATTTTTGAGTGTCAAATAAAATAACAGCTGATTTTGAGCAAATAAAAGTATTTGCCGGCAAACAAATATTTGTCCAATGTGAACATAGTGTGAACACAAAAAATTAAATATTTTAGTAATTTTTGAGCAAACATTAATTTGATATTAGAAAGAAATTATAAGAGCAAACAACGACAAATAATTTTAGCCATGTTCCCGATAGAAACAATTTTTCCTGTAAGTTTTTTAATAATTATTAGACTTTGCTATCTTGCCACTATTATCAAATTTTTGGCAATTTCCGCTAATTTAGTAATTTTTATCTAATTTTGGCCATTCCTCATACTTTTAGAGACTTTTAATCAATGTTATGGCTTGTTTGAAATATGTACTAAAAATGTTCGCGAATTTTCGCTATTTTTGTAAAAAAATTTTTTTTTGTTATTTTCCGACAATTTTTTTTTTAACCGATTTCAAATTAATTTTAGGGTTTGTTTCCAAGTTTGCAAATTTTCGCGAATTTTAGCCAAGCTCGCGAAGAAACGATTTTTCCTTGTGAATCTTTATAGCTTTAACGATTTTAAATAAATAGTAGACTTTGCTATAATACCGCTATTACCAAATTATTACGAATTTCCGCTAATTTAGCAATTTTTATCGAATTTTTGCCATTCCTTGTAGTTTAAGGATCTTTTAATAAATTTTATGGCTTGTTTGAAATATCTGAATTTTTCGCGAATTTTCGCTATTTTTGCAACATTTTTTTTTTGTTTTTTCCCGACATTTTGTTTCTAACCGAGTTAGCCATTTCAAATATATTTTAGGGTTTGTTTCCCAGTTTGCAATTTTTAACAAGTTTTAGCTATGTTCCCGTTAACCATTGTTTTTCGGTGTTTTTTTTTACATTCTCCTGTTCAAACAAAATACATAATTGCAGTCGTGAGCAAATCACCTTTAATTTGAATACCCACACATATCACTAAGTGGGCGGGGCAGTTTTTTGGGACACGGGCCTCAGCCTCATTAAATTTTAATTTTTTTATTCTGAATCGGGTAGCATATTTTTTGGCTGAAGTGCACGGGGCGTACGAAAATAAAATTAAAAAAATATGCCACCCGATTCAGAATAAAAAAAGAAAAAAATCATAATGAAAATTTAAGGGGGCTGAGGCCCTTGGGCCCCTAGACCCAAAAAACTGCCCCACCCACTTAGTGATATGTGTGGGTACTCAAATTAAAGGTAATTCGCTCACGGTTGCAAATATGTATTTTGTTTTTGTATTCGCATATTATTTTCCTCTCTAGTTTAATATAAGTATCTTTTAGGTGCAGAAAAGCTTCAGTTAGCGAAGCCGGTGTTTGTTATACGATAGAGGAAACAATCCTTGCGCCTGGCCGAAGGTCGGCTATGCAGAGAAGCTTGAGTTAGCGAAGCCGGTATTTGTTATACCATAGACGAGAAAATCCTTGCGCACGGCCGAAGGCCGGCTATGCAAAGAAGCTTTAGTTAGCGAAGCCGGTATTTGTTATACCATAGAAGAGAAAATCCTTGAGCCCGGCCGAAGGACGGCTAAGCAGAGATGCTTTAGTTAGCGAAGCCGGTCTTTGTTATATTATAGAGCAGAACCCCCTTGCGCCCGGCCAAAGGCCGGCTACGCAGAAAATAATTTTTTAGAACATCGGAAATAGGCTATTAGTTACAAAAAAATTAAACATTTTTTTTTTAAATCGAGCGTAAAACATTAAAAAATACAAAATTAAACAAAATATTTACAATCGTGAGCAAACTACCTTTAATTTGAGTACCTACACATAGATGTGAGTGGATGGAGGCACTTTTTTTGACCCAAAGGGCCCAAAAAGTCCCTCCCGCCCTAAATTTTATTATTTTCGTACAATTACCTTTAATTTGAGTACCCACACATTCCACTTTAAGGGCGGGGCGGTTTTTTTGGGCCCACGGGCCTCAGCCTCTTTATATTTTAATTTTGGTTTTTTTTGTTTTTAATTTCAGAGGGGGTTAAAATTTTTTTTTCGTACGCCCGTACGTAAACTGCATTTTTGCCCATTTTTTTCGTACGCGCCTATAGTTTTCGTACGCCCCGTAAAGTGCACTTCAGCCAAAATCACACCTGGGGTAAAATTTCGGCATTCGATAATCCCATTATATTGCATTGTAATTCTGGTCAATGTCGAATGCGGTAATTGGCCCCATATACATACATATCAACTTAACGTTTTATTTCATAAAAAAAAAACTTTTACAAAATACGAAAAATTTATTTAAAGATTTTGCCACCTGTGTTTTCGTACTAGTTTTGGACTTACGTATATTCGTCCAATGTTTTAGCTTTAATGCTGTCGAAATGATACTCCCCGCTATTTATATTTTTTGAAACAGGAAAGAAACCGATGAGAAAAAGTATTGAACTAGCGACAAACAGTGTCAGCGTGAACAATAAGGAATTGAATGAGTTTTTTTGATTATTTATCATTTTCGCGGATTTTACTCAATTATAGTCACTAAAATGCTAAAAATTGCGAACATTTTATTTGTAATCTAAATATGTAAAATACTATCAAGCAGGGTTGGCATTGTAAATTTTTAATTTTGTACCAACAGGCATAATAATAACTACAAGTTTGGACCTTATTTGTACTAAACGAATTTTAGTATAATAAATCTTATTTGTACTTAATTAGCATAATATAACAAAAAACCGTTCAGATCGTTATATAGAACTGTTGCCCAGAAATCACTGATAATTTAATCTGTGTTAGATTTTTTTGGAAACATTTTACTAATAGTGCTACTATAAATCATTTTTCGAACAATTACGTCCGATTTGATAAATTCTTACATGTGTGCGTTTAATTGTTTTTGTTTTATATGGAGACAATTTTGACAAGTCGGATATTTTTATAGAGCAGCATGTCTACACTCCCAAATAAGTCTTCCTTGTATAAATGTACCTCGACCCAAAGGGCTAGTGAAATTTTATTCACTTCAACAGTGTCAAAACTTTACTTGCATGAGTACTTTGCTACCGTTTCACACACACCCTGAATTCTAAAAAAGCTTCAGGAAATATTAAAAGAGAATTCAAAAAATATCCGGCAAAAAATGTCCCTAATGAAAATTGGGACTTACTAAAGCGGCCCATACACCTGCAATATTATTGTATATGATATTCGCCATATTATTTCCATTTGGTCCTATATTATGCAATAAGTCGCACACAAATTTCATTTATTCAATAAAAAGGTAAACATAACCTATAGGAATAACATAAACAGCATTGCACAATGTTGCCAACACATTTCACTTTTTTTTCGTTGTGCAATAAAAATCAAACGTCTTTTGATTGTTGACAATATATTGTGATACCTTCGAATATCACATACACATTGGCGATATAATTGTACAATATGTTAAATTGAACAATTTTATTGCAAGTGAATGAGCCGCTTAACATAGGGTCTCCACCTGAGATAAGATATAAGATTTTTATATCAGCAAACGTCAAATTCAATCGCAGAGAGTATTACCTTACGTGCGGACTCTCAAATCTATATTTAAATCGGCTAAGGCAAAACAGTTAAGAACACTTTTCTCCTTTGTTTGCCCAGCGACTAGAATAAAAAATACACAATTTGAAAGGTAATTATTGCCGGAAGTGCACAATATATATTTTATTAAAATATGTTCAATATTTTAAGAGTTATATGCGTTCAAATTTGATACTAACACATATTCAAAACACATAAACAAAAATTATGTTTTTTCCAATCATCAAATAATAAAAAATTGCAAGGAAACCGGTTTTCGAATATTTCGAACTTATGAATCTTATATATAAATCGGCACAGGCAAACCAGTTAAGAACGATATCTTTCTTTGTTTGTCAACCGCTCACGTGGAACATAGCATATGAACCGCAGGTTGGTCCGTCGTCAAATCGATCCACTATATTTTCTTCATATTAAAATAAAAATTATGGCAAACACTTGTTATAATAAATATTATGAGACGGTTGTTATGAGAAATCTTATAACAACTATCTTATAAGATGAGCTGTTAAAAAAAACACATACATACATATAAAACAAAAATAAGACGCATTCATTAAATTGTTTAATTTTTAAGTGCAAATAGTTGAAATCTTGTGATAAATGTTTAAAAAAACAATATTTTTAACTATAAAAAAGAAAAAACTAAAAAAAAGAATAAAAACGACTTAAGTTTACTGTATGAGAATCATTCGATAATGAAATCTTATAAGATACGTGTTCCCCTTGTTTAAGATTAAGATTAACATGAAGAAATTTTTCTCTCACTGCCAACGTTCTCTCACATATTAAGCTATGTTCACATTATGTGTATTTGTCATATGGAATGTCACTTTTCTACCCACATGTGTTTTCATGTGTATGTCAAAATTTGAGTTTTACATAAGTTTTGTAATTTACATGTTCACATAATGGTATGTAACGTACATTTGACATAACCTATCAAAAATAAAAAAAAACATTTTTAATAATTAATTAGTGTATTTTTTATCTGTTTTATTATTTATTTACTATTTTAATATGTATGTATTACAATTTCAATTATTTTTTGCCGCCACAAACAATTTTGTTAATAAAAAACAGCTGATGTCAGATGCTTTGTCACTTGAAAATAGAACACGTTCTAAATCAAAATTGTCATGTGTACTGTACACAGAGAAATAACACATGATAGTGTTTGAAGGGGTTCAGACGATATGTACATATTTAACATGTGAAAAAGTGACAATCCACATGACAAATACACATAATGTGAACACAGCTTTATATCAGGTGAAGACTCAGTGTTAAACTTAGAATATTCCTAATTGTACTTAAATAGCCATTGGTGTACCATTGTACTTTTTGAGATAAATAGTACCAAAAAAAATGTTAAATTGACCAATTTTGCCAACCCTGCTACCAAACTAAACACGTACGAATTCTTCCTCTTCTTTAATTGTAATCATTCTGCAGTACATAGCAAATACAAAGTTTTCACGAGCAATTGCTATTTTCAAGCAATTTCTTGTGCACAAATGAATACGGTTTGTAACATGCAGTATGCAACTGACATGAAATGCTTAACATTAATACTATAATGATGTTGGTGGTAATTTTAGACTCGTCGTGTTACAGGTTTTCTCATGTTATAGTAATGTTTTTAACCCTAGGTCTAAACGAGCAAATTATTTGGCAATCATTGCCGAATAAACTATCAAAATATATTACCAACACGTTTACGTGTGGACTGCATAAATCTGTGGTTTTCCCGAATAATCGCGTAAGTCGGTTTTTACCGAAATTGAGATAATGATGTCAAAGTGCTACATTTTGCATTAGGTTTTTATAAGTATTAAGCTTTTTAGAATATAATGTAGTATTATTAATTTTTTTCTGCTAAAAACAACTTAAGTTAACTGTTTAATAAAATATTTTGCTATTATATCGATTTATGTCGACATACATCGCCAAAAATTGTAAAATTGCTAAATAAGTTTCCAAATAAAAAGCATATGTGAAGTTATGTTGTTATTCGTGCAAAAAATATGAAAGTATTTTTTGAAAATTTTTCTATTAATAACAACTTATATGTACATGTGCGTTTATTGTTGACTTCTTTAGTTGCAACAACAGCAGATGAGCGGTTGTTTGTAATTTTAAGTCCCGTTTACTGCATCCGTTGTGCTATAAGTATCAAAAACTCTGAATATGTCGCCAACTTGTGTGCTAAAAATAACAACGTAAGTCGTCATGTGTGATTAAAATGATAACATTTATTTTCACAAAAAAGAACATATGTGGAGATATGATGTTATATTGCACACACTTAATGAGCCAATCAAACATATGCATTTTTAATCCTTTTACAGATTGTGATCCTGTGAGGATTTTTTCATGAAAACTATGTATAATACGTAGAAACCCAATAAACCATAGAAAGATATGATAGCACAAACGATATTATATTTTACGGCGGTTATAATATTCTGTACTATTATTGAAAACGATATCGTTACGACATCACTTTTCGAAATATTTCTTTAAAATTAAAAACAAATATTTGAAAAAAATATCAAGAATTTTTTAAACATAGAAAATTATTTAAACAAATACACATCCATTAGGATAACGAAGCGCGTAAATTCAAAAAAAACTATATAATATTTTTATGGAAAGCGATGAACAAGTGTTCAGTGAAAACCGAAATAAGAGAGGTAAGATATTATTAGTAAATTATAAACAAGGCGAATTTATTACAGGTGGTCTTAAAAGCCCTGCTGATAACTTTTTTTTTTAGCTAAAATCACTGTTGGATGTCAAAATTTTGTTTATTCTCTTTTATTATCTTTGTTTTTGTTTTGTTTTATTTCTGTTTTTGACATTGTACAATGATTTTACAAAAACAAATTGCTTGTGGTTTTTGTACGAGTTGTACTTGTTGTAGTACCGAGATTACCTGGGATGAATTCGCCTTGATTATAAAGAATAAAAATGTATAGTTCAACTTTTTCATTTCAGATAAATTAGACTTTGTTTTTGATAAAATTTCGAACATGGATAAAAAATTTAAAATAAAAATGTATTATCAAGGTTAACGGAGGAACTTTTCATAACAAAAAATGGAATAAAAAAAAAATTGTTATCCGAACTGTAAACGAAAAATTTAACTATTTTACCAGATACGCTTTTTAAAACTATTTTTAAAATACGATTCGGAAACAAAAGAACCATCAATATATGCGGCCATGTTCTGACAATCGCACGATTTGAAATGGCAAAACGCCATTTCGTGCTTTTTGCTTGCGATCTGCCATTGTTTTTTTAAAAATATTTTAGTTCTCTTTTGCAATTTGAACCAGGGCTGCCAGGTACTTTTTTTCGTTCTCCCCAAATTTAAAAATAAATTTCCCCAAATATCCCCCGATGAAATCAAGAATCCCCAAAAAGAACCCCTGTAAAAAAATACATAATTTTTAACGGATAATTTAAATATTTATTTGAGTTTTACTTGTACCATGTTCTACAAGAGATAATTTTTATCGAAAGGAAATATGTAGTTGTTTTTTAAATATATATATGGGGGATTTCGTGTCAAGTGACCCAACTTTTAAACCGAACTTTTAGCTATCGAAGCTACTTGGGACAAATTTTGCTAACACCAATAGGTAATAAGTTACATGGATGAGAAAGAACACCTGTATGGCCAAAATGTCAAACTTTGACCTCGTCCAACTCAGGAAATTTTTGACCGATCTGGTTGAAAATTTGCGTCTAAAGTACTATCCAATAGGACTAACTTTCTTCCAAATCGGAAGACATCGATTTCAAAGTTGGGTCACCTGACACGAAATCCCCCATATACATATATACAGTCGAACTTTCCTATAATGAATTTGCATGGGACCACAAAATCACTAAATTTTTAAGAAGTTTATTATACAAAATTAATTTTATTTCCACTTTTATTAAAAAATAATGAGGCTGTTCTAGTTTAGATTACATTCCCACGCGCACCAGTTATCCATTTGAGAATTGCTTTATTTGTTTCTCTACAAACCAGTGTTGCCAAAACTTTGTGACCAAAAATGGCTAAATTTACGGGGAAAAAATGGGCTAAAAATGGCTAAAAGCTTTTTCAAATAAAAACATATTAAAATTTAATAACAAACAGAAATAATTCATTTAAATTTGTTTGGGATGAAATTGTAAGTTAAGTTTGTTAAATAAGAATAAACGTTAATTAATATTTTGATAGATTTCAAAAGATTTTGTTATTCGTGCTAAATTCCCAGTTTTTATTATTGATAAAAACACTTGAAATTTATTGTTGATGGGATAAGCTATTCCTATGCGCATTTCACTGGTTGCTTAGGCCAGATCATCAGGAAACTTCATCCATAAAGATTTTAGAAAAACTAAAGATATTAAACCAAGTAAAAATGTTAAACGTATAAGACTTATAGCAACAGTTCTACTTGTAATAATATCAAAGCTTAAACAAAACAACATCAACAATAAACAGTGCGTTCATCTCGTCTTACATTCCCCGCTACAATTAGTTGAAATTCTCTCAACATTAATTGTAGTTGTAAGTAGGTTAAGAAAAACAAAATAAAAAACAACAACAACTTACAAAAGATGTTGTCAATTAAGTGTTTTTTAGGCCGTGCACTATAAGTCTTATACGTTTAACATTTTTACTTGGTTTAATATCTTTAGTTTTTCTAAAATCTTTATGGATGAAGTTTCCTGATGATCTGGCCTAAGCAACCAGTGAAATGCGCATAGGAATAGCTTATCCCATCAACAATAAATTTCAAGTGTTTTTATCAATAATAAAAACTGGGAATTTAGCACGAATAACAAAATCTTTTGAAATTTAAATTTTGTATTCCCAAAAATTGAAATTACTTTTTGATAATAAACAGGCGGGTGCACGGCCTAAAAAACACTTAATTGACAACATCTTTTGTAAGTTGTTGTTGTTTTTTATTTTGTTTTTCTTAACCTACTTACAACTACAATTAATGTTGAGAGAATTTCAACTAATTGTAGCGGGGAATGTAAGACGAGATGAACGCACTGTTTATTGTTGATGTTGTTTTGTTTAAGCTTTGATATTATTACAAGTAGAACTGTTGCTATAAGTCTTATACGTTTAACATTTTTACTTGGTTTAATATCTTTAGTTTTTCTAAAATCTTTATGGATGAAGTTTCCTGATGATCTGGCCTAAGCAACCAGTGAAATGCGCATAGGAATAGCTTATCCCATCAACAATAAATTTCAAGTGTTTTTATCAATAATAAAAACTGGGAATTTAGCACGAATAACAAAATCTTTTGAAATTTAAATTTTGTATTCCCAAAAATTGAAATTACTTTTTGATAATAAACAGGCGGGTGCACGGCCTAAAAAACACTTAATTGACAACATCTTTTGTAAGTTGTTGTTGTTTTTTATTTTGTTTTTCTTAACCTACTTACAACTACAATTAATGTTGAGAGAATTTCAACTAATTGTAGCGGGGAATGTAAGACGAGATGAACGCACTGTTTATTGTTGATGTTGTTTTGTTTAAGCTTTGATATTATTACAAGTAGAACTGTTGCTATAAGTCTTATACGTTTAACATTTTTACTTGGTTTAATATCTTTAGTTTTTCTAAAATCTTTATGGATGAAGTTTCCTGATGATCTGGCCTAAGCAACCAGTGAAATGCGCATAGGAATAGCTTATCCCATCAACAATAAATTTCAAGTGTTTTTATCAATAATAAAAACTGGGAATTTAGCACGAATAACAAAATCTTTTGAAATTTAAATTTTGTATTCCCAAAAATTGAAATTACTTTTTGATAATAAACAGGCGGGTGCACGGCCTAAAAAACACTTAATTGACAACATCTTTTGTAAGTTGTTGTTGTTTTTTATTTTGTTTTTCTTAACCTACTTACAACTACAATTAATGTTGAGAGAATTTCAACTAATTGTAGCGGGGAATGTAAGACGAGATGAACGCACTGTTTATTGTTGATGTTGTTTTGTTTAAGCTTTGATATTATTACAAGTAGAACTGTTGCTATAAGTCTTATACGTTTAACATTTTTACTTGGTTTAATATCTTTAGTTTTTCTAAAATCTTTATGGATGAAGTTTCCTGATGATCTGGCCTAAGCAACCAGTGAAATGCGCATAGGAATAGCTTATCCCATCAACAATAAATTTCAAGTGTTTTTATCAATAATAAAAACTGGGAATTTAGCACGAATAACAAAATCTTTTGAAATTTAAATTTTGTATTCCCAAAAATTGAAATTACTTTTTGATAATAAACAGGCGGGTGCACGGCCTAAAAAACACTTAATTGACAACATCTTTTGTAAGTTGTTGTTGTTTTTTATTTTGTTTTTCTTAACCTACTTACAACTACAATTAATGTTGAGAGAATTTCAACTAATTGTAGCGGGGAATGTAAGACGAGATGAACGCACTGTTTATTGTTGATGTTGTTTTGTTTAAGCTTTGATATTATTACAAGTAGAACTGTTGCTATAAGTCTTATACGTTTAACATTTTTACTTGGTTTAATATCTTTAGTTTTTCTAAAATCTTTATGGATGAAGTTTCCTGATGATCTGGCCTAAGCAACCAGTGAAATGCGCATAGGAATAGCTTATCCCATCAACAATAAATTTCAAGTGTTTTTATCAATAATAAAAACTGGGAATTTAGCACGAATAACAAAATCTTTTGAAATTTAAATTTTGTATTCCCAAAAATTGAAATTACTTTTTGATAATAAACAGGCGGGTGCACGGCCTAAAAAACACTTAATTGACAACATCTTTTGTAAGTTGTTGTTGTTTTTTATTTTGTTTTTCTTAACCTACTTACAACTACAATTAATGTTGAGAGAATTTCAACTAATTGTAGCGGGGAATGTAAGACGAGATGAACGCACTGTTTATTGTTGATGTTGTTTTGTTTAAGCTTTGATATTATTACAAGTAGAACTGTTGCTATAAGTCTTATACGTTTAACATTTTTACTTGGTTTAATATCTTTAGTTTTTCTAAAATCTTTATGGATGAAGTTTCCTGATGATCTGGCCTAAGCAACCAGTGAAATGCGCATAGGAATAGCTTATCCCATCAACAATAAATTTCAAGTGTTTTTATCAATAATAAAAACTGGGAATTTAGCACGAATAACAAAATCTTTTGAAATTTAAATTTTGTATTCCCAAAAATTGAAATTACTTTTTGATAATAAACAGGCGGGTGCACGGCCTAAAAAACACTTAATTGACAACATCTTTTGTAAGTTGTTGTTGTTTTTTATTTTGTTTTTCTTAACCTACTTACAACTACAATTAATGTTGAGAGAATTTCAACTAATTGTAGCGGGGAATGTAAGACGAGATGAACGCACTGTTTATTGTTGATGTTGTTTTGTTTAAGCTTTGATATTATTACAAGTAGAACTGTTGCTATAAGTCTTATACGTTTAACATTTTTACTTGGTTTAATATCTTTAGTTTTTCTAAAATCTTTATGGATGAAGTTTCCTGATGATCTGGCCTAAGCAACCAGTGAAATGCGCATAGGAATAGCTTATCCCATCAACAATAAATTTCAAGTGTTTTTATCAATAATAAAAACTGGGAATTTAGCACGAATAACAAAATCTTTTGAAATTTAAATTTTGTATTCCCAAAAATTGAAATTACTTTTTGATAATAAACAGGCGGGTGCACGGCCTAAAAAACACTTAATTGACAACATCTTTTGTAAGTTGTTGTTGTTTTTTATTTTGTTTTTCTTAACCTACTTACAACTACAATTAATGTTGAGAGAATTTCAACTAATTGTAGCGGGGAATGTAAGACGAGATGAACGCACTGTTTATTGTTGATGTTGTTTTGTTTAAGCTTTGATATTATTACAAGTAGAACTGTTGCTATAAGTCTTATACGTTTAACATTTTTACTTGGTTTAATATCTTTAGTTTTTCTAAAATCTTTATGGATGAAGTTTCCTGATGATCTGGCCTAAGCAACCAGTGAAATGCGCATAGGAATAGCTTATCCCATCAACAATAAATTTCAAGTGTTTTTATCAATAATAAAAACTGGGAATTTAGCACGAATAACAAAATCTTTTGAAATTTAAATTTTGTATTCCCAAAAATTGAAATTACTTTTTGATTTTGATAGATATTTAAAAAATTAAATCATCAATAAATTCGATGTCGTTATTGATCATCTCATAGGAATCACTCGTGCCTATTAGTTCAAAAAAATTTGAGGTAAATCATAATCACGACAATATTTACCCAACGTTTTGAATCCAGATCTACAATAAAAAACAAGTAAGAAAGTATAGTCGGTCAAACCTGACCACATTAGCACCTACGTACCAAATTTTATCAAATAATCTCCAAAACTGCGACCTGGGGCCTAATTCTGGCAGTCGTGATCGAGTACTTCCTCGATTCGAAAGCAATTTCATCGCACATATAACAATGACAGCTAATAAAGGCAGAGGCATGATCGGTTTTGTAAAACGTTGGGCTAAAGAGTTCAAGGATCCATATGTTACGAAAAGTCTGTATACTTTCCTTGTACGACCTGTATTGGAGTATGGATCTGTAATGTGGGACCCTATTTATAATAAATATTCCGACCAAATTGAATCAGTTCAAAAACAGTTTCTGAATTTAACCAATGGAATATGCAGTCTTATTCTGCAAGACTAGCCCTCATCAAGCTGCCAACTCTAAAGAGCCGTAGAACTGTGATGAACATCTCGTTTATTTTTAACATAATTGTTGGCGACGTATGCTCTGGATATCTAATCAACAATATAACATTTAATGTTCCTCAACGCCCATCACGTCATTTAGTTCCTTTATCAGTTCAATTTTTAAGAGCTAATTATGCTAATAGTGATCCGTTAAGAAGGATGTGTATTGAGTTCAACAAGTTTTATAAATTTATTGACTATTCTTCTAGTCCCAATGATATTAAAACTAAATTATTAATCCATTTAAACACATAATTTTTGTAATTTTTATTACACATTTGTATATATTTTGTCCATAGACAAATTAATAATAAATAAATAAAATACACTTTCTACTTCAGCATTAGTCCATGGAAGTAAGATCAACTTTAGTCAATTCTGAAATTTCTAAAAAAAGAAACACCGATGTTTGTGTTGTACCATTTTATAAATTTAATATTGGAATACTGTTCCTTTATTTTGAAAGATGTTTCGTCAACATTGTTTATAGAGAAAAGAACATCATATATTAACATTATATATTTATTTTCAACATTAATAAAAGTTCTGATTTAATTTAAAGGCGTTTTAATTGTTAAAAATGTTTAATTTACTTTTATAAATTTTTATAATAAAATAAAAATTATTCTTTTAAAAGAAAAACGGCAAAAAAATGTATGGCTAAACAAGTTGATAAATGGCTAAAAAATGGCTAAACTCATTTTGTAATGGCTAAACAGGGTGAAAAATGGCTAAATCTAGCCACTAAATGGTTAAATTGGCAACACTGCTACAAACACATGTTTGAAGGCTTTTGCATTTCATGCTTAATTGTTTGCATTCAACATTTTAAGAATTAAGGTTGCTTTAGTCGACCGTAAGTGCCGGTTCACACTCGTCAAGTTTGACTTGTCAAGTCTTGAGTTTTTAGAAGAGACGGGAAAAGAAATGGCCTTCTCTTTTCCCTTCTCTCCTAAAAGTTCAAGACTGACGAGTCAAACTTTACGTGTGTGAACCGGCACTAAATGTTGTGCAATGCCATGTAACGTACCGTAACGTATTTTCTGTAATGCGTTATTATTATTTGACAATTTTTAGTATTTTGCACAAATCAAATCAAAACTATTTAAGGTGTGTGCTCACATTTCTAGGTCAAGTAATAATTGGCACATTAGTGGTCTGGGGCATCATTTATTACTAGTTCTAAGCCGATTTTTTTATTTCTTTTTTAAAAACATTTCGAATTGTTAATAATCTAGATTAAAAACTTTAACGACATTTAAAAAATTTTCCAAAAACTTAAATAAGTGATTGTTTTTCCTTGTACACACTTTTTGACATTTCAATCGACTTTTCTTTACCCAATCGTCACCAAACTTCATATTAAATGTTTTTATATACAAAGGAACCAATAAGCCCATTCATTGGCTTTCGAGTTCATTTTAATTTTTTTGAACACCTCTCATACACATGAAGTTGTCCAGGAAAATGCAAATTTTGGACTTATTGACAGATTTACTTCAAACTTATCAGATATTTTTTTTAATAATTTTTTGCCCGGTGGTCATTGATATCAAGTGATGTTGCAAAAAATCCACTGTAATGTGTATGTGACACATACTATGTGTGCATAAAACTTAGTTGTCTTTAATAGAAAAATTAAGCTCATATTTTTTATTTCCCCAAAAAATCCCAAGTTATTTTTTTAATATCCCCAATGCGAACCCCAAATTAAATTTTCTGTCCCTTTTAGCAACAAGAAAACCCCTAATTTGGGGTCAAAACCCCTAAGCTGGCAGCCCTGACTTGAACTCGCCAAACTTCTTGCTATTGTGATTTACAATACACCTTATTTGCAAATTTAAGCCAGAATCGCCAATGTTAAGAGTTTTGCGATTGCCAGAACATGGCCGATTATATATTGGCACGTTTTTTCAAATCGTTTTGTTATTTTGTTATTTATCTTACTTACTTCTTTATTTCTAGACAAATAATTTAAGAAGAATAACAGCGACCTCTAGTAGGGAATACGTTTTTAAATGTTGGAGGATCATTAAGGAGGATTGCGTGGCAAAAAATTTAAAATTATGTTTTTATTATTTTAAAAAATTTTGCACATTGTTTTTACTATTATTAATATTATAATATCAATTACCCAAATGTATAAATTATCTGTTTTTAATATTGTATACGTAAAATTTTTATTAATCTAGCTTTAATTTATTTATTGACCTTTTATAAATAATAACTGTATGTATTTCACATACATATAAAAATAAAAACTGTTTTTATTTTAAAAATACAAATTTGAATCTTTTTATTAGCTAGAAATCATTATTAGTAAAATAAAACGATAGTTTTTCAAAAAAAATAAAAATTCGATTTCACTATCGTTATTATTGGAAATGCTGATATCGAAAACGATATCACAATTAAATGGAAAAACGATATTATAAGGAAAGGTACAATTTAGTCCGTAAAAACTATCGTTTTCGATTCGAAAACGATTATCACTTGTAATACTTTCTATCACCTATATGATACCGTTTCGATATCGTTGCAATATCGCTTGATTTACTGGGAAGTCACTGTTAAGAGGATAGTAAGAAAAAAGTTTAAAAAAGCATATACAGAAGCCGCAATTGAAAAAAATAATTGTTTTTGCTCTCCTGAAAAGTTTGGTTTTAAAACTTACGCGATTATTCGTGAAAACCACAGAAATATGTATTTGAACACATGTTCAGCAACAAAAGTTATAATACATTGTCTTTGTTGCGGGCGGAAGTAGCAGGGACGACATTTGATGTTTAAGTACTTACGTTGAATTGTTGTCTATGTTACCTTAGTATTAATAAATAAATGTTTGCTTGGTTTTGTTTTATGTCATTTATATTTATGTTTTGCTTGTTTCTGCTTTGTTTATTTTGTTGTCTGAATGTTGTTGTTTTTGGATTTTGCCAAAAAAGTCCTTTGAATTCGCCTTGGTCCTTATGTGTTTTGTTTGGTTGATTTTGCTCAAGGCGAGCGAATTCAACTACAGGTGGTGTCGCAACTACAACAATCCAACAACTACAGAAACAGCATAGGGGGTTTTGCATTGCATTGTTAGTGTTTACGGCTCGATATGTCAACCATTCTTAGCAAAACACTAACAAATCAAAACAAATAGGCTCGAACTGACAAAATCAGAAGGCGTTTCGACACCACCTGTAGTTAATTCGCCTTGATTTTGCTTTGTTTTGTGTATATTTTTTTTCCTGTGCTTGAATTGTATTTGTCTGTAAAACAAATGTTTATAAATAAATATGTATGATTTTTGACAATAAGTATATACCTGTTCTTTGTGTTGTCCAAATTGTTTATTTAGTTCAAATGTTCTGATTGTCTGAAAATAAATAATTTCAAATTTTAAATCCTACTTGTGTAATGACAGCTTCATACCCGTTCTATGTAAATGGACTAAAATAGTGTTGTTTTTTTGTACTAAAATTGTGTAAGGTTGGCAACGTGTGTGTTGTAGTTTCATTCAAAATGCCAAATTTAAAATAAATAAGATGAAACGAATCTACTTATATAAAAAAAAAATAGAATATAGAGAATAGAACATGAAAAGTGGCAACAGATAGTTTTCCAGTATATGGCAAGGAAACCGTTAAAATATAAAGTAAATATATTTGATTAAAAAAACAGATCAGACATTAGCGATTTTAAAGTCTCCATAAAAGGACGTACATATTGTACAAAAAAATTAAAAAGTGTGTGTGTGCAAAATTTTTATATTTATTTTTTTTTAACAAATTAAAATATAAAACGTAAGTTAGTGTGAAATAAAGTGAAAGTGTTTGGGTCATGTGACTTAAATATGCGGATGCATCCATGACGTGGTTGGGAGGGCAAAATGAGACCAACATCAGTCTCAAAATTCTTTATGTGGTGGCAGATTGTTGTGTAAGTGTCAGATTTGTATTGTATGTTTCATTGTTGGTGAGGAGGGTTGGAACCCCCCGAGAAAAAATGCACAAGAGCTAGTGGGAAACCTCGCCAGAACTAACCGTGTCGTAACATCTTTTAAAACAAGCTGTCAAAATCATTAAATAAAAAATTTACAAATTAATAATAAAACATAATTAAAAATAAATTGGTTGGCAAAGAAAATTTAAGTATTAATTTACATACAAATTCATGTTCTGGGTTTAGGCATACGTTTACTCCACTCTGAAAAAAAATATTAAACATAGAACATTTCTGTGACTTTATTCTGCCGACGTTATTGCTTATGTTAACAAATACAAATTGCGCGTATAGACGTAGGATAATGCAAATGTTTTAATATAATGTTGTAATGTTTTAGACGGGGAGTAATTTTGTAAACGATAAGTCCGATTGAAATAAAATTTCAGGTGACAATAATGGACTTATATTCGTGTTTAAGTTTTGGAATTTAAGCCCGATTAAAGCAATGTTTATCAATGTAATCTTCTAGTTGTGTTCTTACATGGGGTCTTCACCTGACAATTTTTTGCCATACCAAAATCATTATAGGTTAGGTTCCATGGGCAGCCATCAAAAGACAGCTCACTTGGGTCCTCTATTGGTCCCTTTGTGATAAAAATCATTATAAAAAAACTCTAAAATGTTTGTCAGTGTTTTTTATATGAAGTTTGACGTTTATTAATATTTAATAATTTGGGTAATATCGTAATTTGAAAATTTAAACTATCTATTTTTGGTCTAGCATTTTGCAATTAGAAAACAAATGTATCACAATTTTTTTGAAAAGGTTACTTCATGTTTAATATTGCTAAAGGCTAGATTACACTATCTCACAAACCTTACGTATTCCATAATACTTTGTGAGATAGAAATCTAAAGAGTTTTGTTGCGACTGTCAAAAAATCTTATATAACATGACAGTTTGTAATCACACCATCACACAAAGTATAAACACTCTCACATAAAATAAAATGCAACCCTGATCCAATGAAAAGTATTATTGTTTTGAAATTTTTCAAAAAACGATGAAGGGTTGCTATTATACTTTGTGCGATGGTGTAATCACAAAATGTTATGTTACGCCGTGATTCCACGTAGTATTTTTTTTTTGCTAAGCACAAGCAAACACGTCGGCAGAACAATGGCGCAATAATTGCTGATTATATTGCTGGAGAAAACGTGAAATTGGTTTGCAATCAACAAACGTACTGAGAAATGAAATGTCAGATAAATAACAACTCATTTTACAACAGATTGCTAAGCAATAATTGATTAACAAAAAGAAGAGCAATCATCGCACAATGCATTGCCACTTATGGCAATACGTGGTCTATACGTCGCAAATTCAATGGAGCAATCAAATTCGACGTTTGCCGCCATAAATATTGCTACGTGGTGACCCGGGGTTAAATTAGATTTTTTGACAGTCGCAACAAAACTCATTAGGTTTCTTTCTCACAAAGTATTATGGAACACGTTAGACTTGTGAGAGCGTAAACTAGCCTTAACTGAAGTGGTCGTCAGCTTTTAGACACATACATTTTTCTTGTCTTCATGCAAGTTTCCCTAGTCCAAGATATATTTACACATGTGTAATGTGCCTTGTCCTGGTCGTTTTGGTAACTTGGCGGAAACACGATCAAGTTTTGCCTTTTACTGCCCGTCTTCAACTGACATGACTTGCTGTTATAACTTGAAGTTATAAAAGCGTTGTTAAAACATTTGCATTAACAACCGTGTTATAACATAAGAAAACTTCTAACATGATGAGTCTATACTTAACTGCCCGTCTACAACTGACATGACTTGCTGTTATAACTTGAAGTTATAAAAGCGTTGTTAAAACATTTGCATTCACAACCGTGTTATAACATGAGAAAACTTCTAACATGATGAGTCTTTACTTAACACTAACATCATATTAGTGTTAAAGTTAAGCATTTTATGTCAGTTGTAGACTGCATGTTAGTTTTCAAACTTACATTTACACATTCTTTACTAACACACTTCTTAAATTGACCTTTAGATTGCTTTTAAATTGGCCTTTTCAACTATTTGGCAATTTTATGACCAATTTTAAAAGCTCTTCACAAAAAAATTTTTGTGTTTCCTTTTCAAATACGTACTTCTTAAAAAATAAATGTGGTTTATTTAAAAAATTTTGTTTTTAAAATTTCTGTTGGAGAATTTTTAAAATGTAATTGACTATAAATTTGTGTGCAGCCTGTGCCATGGCTGTCAATTTAAACCAGGGATGTCAGCGCCTTGCACAATTGTGCAAATTAATTCACATGTACGCTTACGCTCTTTTATTTTGCGAGCGTAAAATATAATTGTTTACTGAGAAACACTCTCATTCAGCGGGAAATATCGCAAATATTGCAAGGCCTGTTTTGAGGCCTCTAAATATATTTATGTATATAAATAAATATACAATAACTGTATGTAGGTACATCTTTTTTTTTTGTTTTATTATCTTTTTTATTTTATTTATTATCTATGTTTTTGTTTTGTTTTATTTCTGTTTTTGACATTGTACAATGATTTTAAAACAGGGATTTCCATTTCTTTGCACAATTGTGCAATTGTGGTTATTTTTTAAGATAGAATTTTAAAATTTTATAAAAATATATATGTAAAGTGAATCCTACTCAACAAAAATTTAAAATTTTCAAAATAATTGTTTTGCATTTAAGCTAACGATATGTGTTTTGTTCGTGAAAAAATTCGTTGATGCCTGTAACAGGGTCCCTTTTTCTTTCGTTAAAAAGACGTACCTAAATGCAGAAATTATTAAGAAAAGAAAAAGCCACAAGAATTTGTTGGTATTTTGTGATTGTAAAAATATTTTTGTTTCTGTACCAATCGCGTCGGTGGGTTTTTTTTTTTGAAAACTCTTTTCTTAAGTAGGTAAAAATATTAAAAAAACAAGTTAAAAAAGTCTTGTTTTGCTACAATTTATGTGTAAATCTATACACATAAAAGCAAATGTGACAGCAGGTAAATTAACATCCGCAAACCTAAAAAATGTTTTGTTGTTACGAAACTGCAATATAAATTTAGAAGATATTATTGGTAAATAAAAGTATTTATTATAGGCTGGTAAAATCTTCTCTTTTTATAATGGTGGTAAATACTTACAGAATATTTTTAAACTTAATATTTGCATTAGTATGAGCAAATGAATTTTCATTGTTAGAATTCGCAAAGGTATGTTGAGCAAAAAACGAAAAATATTGGAAAGAATTGTATTAGGTTGTAAAAAGACTTCAAATATTGTGAACTGCGCAATTTTTCCAAAAAATAAGCAAAGTTTCTGAGGTTCCAAATTAAATTTATTTAAATAATAACTGATTGTGTCTGTCCATAACTCAACATTTTTCGATAATTGTATTATTATTTATTGCTTTTAAGTCTTCATAGCAATAAATGTAAGTTAACTTTAAATGATCTGATGAAAAATGAATGGAAAGCATGAACTATATTTCCTCGCATAATGCTGGCCCTGGTGTTTGCATCGCCCTTTCATGAAAATGTTTTGTAAGTTTTAATACCTTACCTGGTTCCCAACAATTTAATCGAACATAGATGACCCTTAGAAAAGGTCTTTAATAAGGCCTCGCAATAGGCCTCGCAACCGCATATTTCGCCCGCTGGGCATGTAAGAGATAAGAGTAATCTCACCAACACAATCATAATTGACATCACTGATTTAAACGAGTTTTACCAGCCAGTTTGTGTGAACAACTTGAAAGGGATTTATTGAACGTGTGGCTGCAGAGTTAAGTGATTGTTATTTTTAAAAGAAGAAGAATAAACGATGAAACAGCTGTAATAATTTAATATTTATGTTTGGCATTTAAAACAAGGTTAATCGTGAAACAAAGTAAAAATAAGAAAGTAAAGAAATTATTTTAAATTATTTTACTTATTCGGACGTTATACACGGGTTTGCGACAAAATAGTGTTTGAAATTTTATATATATTGAACGAGTTATAAGCATTCAGTGATTGTAACAATCTATTTTTATATCTAATGCGTCACTGTTAGTCACTGCAACAAAATATTAAAAAAATTCTATTCAGATACTTATGTGTTCCAGGATTCATTCATTTTTAGATAGCGAAAACAACGAACTTGACATAATCACACGAATTATGATTGAGGAACTCACAGAAGAGGTGCAGCAATTGTTTCCAAATGAAACAAAGGTTTCGCCTTCACTTTTAGCCATATTGTATTCAACAGCAAAACTAAATCATGCCAAACAGTTAGTGGCAACAATGAATGAAATACGAAATCAGGAACTAAGAGAATATCTGTTGAACGTAGTAAGTATTACTCCAATAATAGGGAACATTTTTTTTAGACAATTTAAATCAATTAAATTTTGATATAACGAATGTGAAATTCATATGTACATATTTATTACGCATTGAAAAGAAGAGTTTTAGCAATAAGTTTAATACATATATGTGTACATACATATATACAAAATATGCATGTATGCTCGTGCATATACGATCTTTTGTGATTTCCAACTTGTATGGTACATTTTTTTTAAGTAGAAGAAAATTTACTATAATTCGTATAAATTAACATTATTCGTCAATTAAGGTAAAAGCGCACAATGATGAGTTTTCATAAATTTACTGCAAACACATTTATAAGGATCTTATTAGCTTTTTGTTGGGCCATACTAATGAAGATGTGAATTTTATATATACTATGTGCATCTGTCGTTTAAAAATTAGGTTTTTTTAGATGGGTATAATTTTGCCACCAGTATCCAAAACAGTTTCGAAGAATATTGACGAAGAATGGTGCCAAAAGTACCAAAAAAATACAAAAATGTAATCTGGGAATTTATTTCTCATGGTGAGTACATTTATTATATGAGGGGCTTAAAGCACAAGGGGTTCAAGTGATTTATTTTAAATAATGAGACTGAAGCGGTTGTTTCGCTTGTGCTCCAAAGGAAGCAGGTATTTTAATGTCAAATGCTTGAATTGTTCACTATATCTAGCGTCCGGATGAGAATCCTACATTCACTTCTTGTGCTCTGAACAACTTCTCCGAAATATACCTATAATTCCATATGTAAACTCAATTTTAGAAAAAGGCACTTAGCCCCCTTGTGCTCTAAGCCCCTCATATAAATTTTCTTATTATTCGAATGTGTATTCTAAGTCAAATTATTTTCTTCATCTACATATATACCCAGCTAGCATTTTCAATCGTGTAAGAGTCTAGTAAGTCTGAATTTACACGTTTCATCTTTTGATGCTCAACTTCTTTTCAATTCTCTTTTAAATATATTCACACGCAGCAATCGGTTTCAACTTTTTTCGGTACAAAACAACAACAATTTTATTAATAGCGGATCAAAGAGAAAAAGAAAAGAAAAAAAATTACATGCAGCCATTGTTGTACATATACCAACGAATAAAAACACAAAGCGTACTGACCGAGTACAGGCATCTCCGTACTAACCCCCTTTCTTCTTTCTTCTCTCACCTAAAAACATAAGAGTTGAGCATCAAAAGATGAAACGTGTGAAAGCAGACTAAGAATCTCGTGAATAGCGTTTTTGATGGTTGATGAGCGCATTTTTAAATTGTAGAGGATATATAGACTACATGCATATATAAAAATTAATTTATGTTCAGTAGGTATTACTTATTTGTTTGTACCTCCTAGCCTCCTAAACCGCTGAGTCGATCTTTAGGAAACAATTACAGGTTATTACTGATGGTCTGGAAGGAGATACAAGCTATATACATGTATATGTTTATTGAAATAAAGCATTGAAATATGCATACATAGGTATAGCTAAGACATTATAGTTTTCTTCATATCTGCAAAACGAAAACGAACCAAATTAGGTACAAGCATCTTGTTTATAAATGCACAACATCCGACAAAATATGGACGGGAATCGAGAAGTGGTTTCTTTATATCTGTAGAACGAAAAGAGCCAAAGTTTCCTAGTTGAATACAAACATCTCGGTTATCAGTGCACAACATTCCACAAAATAGATTTTTTTATATCTAAAGGGTGTTTATATGACGTTGTGCTCTTATCGCACCATTGTGAAGGGTATAAAGGTTCGGCATAGCCGAATATAGCACTTTTACTAGATAAAATTGAATTGAAATAGAAAAAATCGGAGAAGGTAAAAAACTCCCGGAGAATTTTTGTTATTAATAATTGGGTTTATTATTTATTTATTTATTAATTTATTAATAATTGTGTTTATTATATCAAGGTCTTAATAGTTATAACTTTTATTCGATAAAAATTGTGAATAATTATTACAAATAATTATTATTTCCAATTTTTATTTTTAAAAATTGATGTTAACTAACTATTATGGGTATCAAATTAAAGTATTTCTCAAACATAACTGTTACTATTCGATAGATATATTACTTATTATTTTTAATAGTTATGAATAAGAAGTAACATAACCGGTTTAACTTATTTTTTATAAAAAAGTTTAGTCACACAAATTGTATATATCCACATGCATAATATGCAAATATAAAACAAATAATATCAAGAAAATATTCAAAATAATTATTCTCGTAAATAAAAACAATTAAAATCCCTAGTAATAGTTATCTGTAAGAGAAATAAATATATAATCGATCATAATAGTTATGAGCCAATGTAAAACGATAGATATTAATTGGAAATAATATTTATGTTTAAATAATATTTATTTTCATTATACATATAATAATTAAAAGCAATTTTTATACAATACATATTTCTTAAAAGTGGTAAATTTTTTGGTACCTGAAAAATGAGCATAATTATTATTTTGGGCCCTTGGATTATATAATCGTTTTACTTGAATATTAATATATCAGGTTATTTACCAAAAACTAACATTTTGGC
The DNA here is from genome assembly GCA_949318255.1 of Pollenia labialis. NCBI lineage: Eukaryota > Metazoa > Arthropoda > Insecta > Diptera > Polleniidae > Pollenia > Pollenia labialis. The sequence continues at coordinate 405,368 of OX439143.1, read as the reverse complement.
AAAAAAAAAATGGCTGTAATATATAAAGGTATTCATTTCAGTTTTTTTATATGTTGGAAAAATGGAAAAATGTAATTTTTGTTACAACAACCACAAGGAAAAAAATTCCACCAAAAGTTACATTTTTGTCAAACGATAACCAAGTGTAAAACAGTCAGGATTAAAAGATGTAATTTTCCACTATAAACGTCAAACGAAATGATGTTGCCAATCATAAAAAATTGCTAATTTTTAATACAAAGTACGAAAAATTACATTTCTTTTTATAAACTCTTGAATTGTACAACTCAGATTTTAAAAATTGATTTTAATAGTTACAACATTTTAAACATAACTTCTTTCTCATTTAACTATCAAAAAGAAAAAACACATATTAAGAATGAGTTCAATAAAAAAGTTATTAAAGAAGAATTAAAAAAAAGAAATGTAATGAATGAAGTAAACATTTCTGCAATTTAAAATTTCAAAGTTTATATTGTATTGTTTTTATGAAAATGTATCTTTACATACCCTTATTTTCGTAAATACATACCAATTTTAGTTAATGATGTGACAATTAAATAAATTAATTTATTCACTTTTTACACTTATTTTGGCATATTGAAAATATAAATTACTTCCCAGAATTATTTGGCAGATTTTTTTTGACAGTTTGTACTTTTTACAAAAAAAAAAAAAAAATGAAAAAAACCCGTTCACGTCAATAAGAGTGTAATTTTTCTTTTTCCATTTTTCCAACCAAAAAAACTTTGAAATGAATACCCTTATTGTAATAATAGGATTCTCTCCTCTATCGATTCCGCCAGCCCGTAGGCCGTCTATGTAGAGAAGTTTTAGTTAGCGATTCTTGATTTTAAAATTCATGGTTTTGCAATTCATTATTTAATTTTCGGGTATATGTATGCCCCAAACACAAATAAGTATGTATCTTAAAATCGACTTTGTAAGAATTATTAATAAAATATTTAATTTTTTTTTCACTTATTTCAATATGAAGTAACTCCCAGGCTAAAAATTAAATAACTTCCAAAAAAATAAAACAAAATCGAGAGGGCTGGGAGCTATTTCATAACAACATTACTTACTCTACATTTGCGTGAAAATTATTTGAGACTCTGGACGTATTGCACTTTGAAATTGTTTTACGGAGCCAATAAATAAAGAAATGAATTTAATATATTTGTAGTTTCGCTGTTTTCCGGTAGCGCCGCCATTTAAAGTCCGATCTCAACATATCGTATACCATTGTCAATGGCTAGAATATCGATCCCTTATAGCAAAAATGATGAAACCAACAAAAATAAAATTTTACAGGACAAGGTTTTTTTAAAATATTTTTGCTTCAAGTCTAGGGTTCCGTATGAAATTGCTTTTGATCTTATTTTATACTTCCCAGAGATTTTAAGAGATGATGCAACTGATCAAAAATTATCGATTTTCATCAAAAAACAAAAATCTAAAATGTTGTTGGTTTCATCATTTTTGCTATTAGGGCTCGATATGACTAATTTTTTTTTAATGCCTTTTTAATCTGACTTCAAATGGCAAACATTTGTATCCTGCTTTAGAAACTTTATTAATACATATATCTTTCATTCTAAAGGATAACTGGCACAACTTTTTTTGACTTACTTTAGTGTATACCTTTTTATCATAAACAGGTAAAAAAAAACATTTGTATGTCCATATTTATTCAAATTTAGTACTTTAAATACAATATTAATTACGAAAATATTTAATCAAAATGCCACGATAACGTCAAAATATAAGTCGCCGTACACGAGGAACAAATCTTATAAGAACATTACTTTCACGATAAACTCAAGAGGAACGGGAAGCAGAAAAACAAAAAATGAGATATAGAGTATCACGTTTCTGAGAAAACTTTACACAGTAAACCACACCAAATACGAATGACGAATCTAGGAACAAGCCAAAAAAGAACAGTTATACATAACCATAAACAAATAATATTAACACATCTGGCATTTAACAAATACCCAAGAATTGATTACAATTCATACCTCAATTTTGATATTGGTAGCATTGAAACAGTACAAATATACCTGGCAGCGCCCAAACAGCTTGTATTTATTATATATTTTTCTTATATTTACCCGTACGGCTCATCCGATTGCGATACAAATTTTCTAACTTTATGCTCGCACTTTCGGAAGTATATAGGCAGACTAGAGACGAGGGGACCAATACAATTTTTTTTATTTGTGTATGTTTATACTTTTACATAGAATTGTTTTTTTTTTATTACGAAGAGTAGCGAAGCTAACCGGGTGTAGCTAGTAATAAACAAATTGTAACTAAAAGTTAAAACAAAATGAGCGAGGTTAATTGTTTTTTTCAATAAAACTCATTGGACAATGAAAGTTTGTGCCGTTTATTCGTAAACGAAAAGTGTGTGCTTGTTTGCTGACCCTTTTGTGTATTGTTTTGTTGAGCCTTTAATAACTTTCAGCGTTGATCGGAAATTTACAAGGATATGATGCCATTTGTAAAATATACATCTTTTTTTTAAATATACATAGTTAAAATAAAGTGTTTTAAAAAAAGAATAAAAGGAAATAAATTAATCTAAACAAACATGGGCTGCCACAAAACTTTGTTAAATTTTTTTACCGCGGATAACACTGCATATAGACAGCTGCATAAACATACGAGTACATATGTACATACATATGTACATACAAATGTATCTACATTTTTTTCGTACAAAAACAAACTCAATGAAAACACCCCTTAATTTAATAAATTGCACAAAGGGCCATATGTGCGTACGAATTTGTTACAAAAAGGACTCTCTATTATCAGAACTGTATTTTGGTAATTCATTTTATATTTTAGAGCTTCTTATATACAGACGTGTTTAACATACGATAAGTTGCTATTTTTCTAAAAATTTAGATTGCCGTATATTTATACAATTCGATATTTAAAAGTGCACTTTAAGGAAGTAAATAATATTAATGGATCAAAAGCGTTTTTTTAACCGAAGACGCTGGTTTACTTCAGTATGGCCCGGTGAAAATTTCTGGAAAGGATCTATAACAACCCCATTATCGCCGTATATAACATATCCCGCGGTAGTATACTTATTTTTTTAGATTATTTACTTAAGTTTACTTAACATTTAAACAAATATTCCTCAAAAATATTGATTGAATGGGCCTATTAAAGTATGAAGGCTTTATAAATTGTAATGTGACTTAGAATATACATTCGAATTAATATGAACATCTATATATATAAAAATGAAAAATGTTTGTATGTTTGTGTGTTTGTGTGTTTGTTTGTTGGCTTATAGACTCCGAAACTACTGAACCGATTTGCTTGAAATTTTTACAGTAACATCACGTGAGCCCTAAAAATAAAATAGGCTACTTATTTTTTCGATAGGGGCAGGGGAATTGGTACCCCCCATAGGATGCCAATATTTATTATCGCATATCTTAAGAGCCGCTGGCGGCATTTTGCTGAACTTTTTGTAGTAGGATCTTCTGAGCCCCGAAATTGAAATAAAATAGCAGCGGGGGAAGTGGTTCCCCCCATAGGACGCCAATGCTTAATATCGCATATCTTATGAACTGTTATAGTGAGAATGTTCAAACTTTGTGAAAGTCACTCTTATGGTATACTACACTTTTGAAAATAAAAATAAAGCGGGTAGGGGAGGGGGGGGGGGGGGAAACCTCCCATAGGATGCATATATTAAATTTCGCTTAACTGAAGAACTATTAAAGGGGGAGTCTTCAAACGTGGTTAAAGCTACAACTATGGCAAACTATAAATTTCAGTATAAAAATGGGCGGGGTAAACAGGGGAGGAGCAGTACCCCTCATATATAGAAATATAAATAAGAGCCACTCCACGCATTTTGTTGAACTTTTGGTAGTAGGATCTTCTGAGCCCCGAAATTGAAATAAAGTAGCAGCGGGGGAAGTGGTTTTCCCCATAGGACGCCAATGTTTACCATCGCATATCTTAAGAACTGTAATAGTGAGAATGTTCAAACTTTCTAGAAGTCACTCTTATGGTATACTTCACTTTTGAAAATAAAAATAAAGCGGCTAGGCGCAGGGGAGGAAATACCTCCCATAGGATGCATACATTAAATATCGCTCAACTGAAGAACTATTAAAGGGAGAGTCTTCAAACGTGGTTAAAGCCACTATTATGGTAAACTATAAATTTCAATATAGAAATGGGCGGGGTAGCCAGAGGAGGAGCAGTACCCCTCATAGATAGAAATATTATTAAGAGCCGCTGCAAGCAATTTGTTGAACTTTTGGTAGTAGGATTATCTGAGCCCCAAAATTGAAATAAAATAGCAGCGGGGGAAGTGTTACCCACCATAGGACGCCAATGTTTAATATCGCATATCTTAAGAACTGTAATAGTGAGAATGTTCAAACTTTCTAGAAGTCACTCTTATGGTATACTTCACTTTTGAAAATAAAAATAAAGCGGGTAGGCGCAGGGGGGGAAATACCTCCCATAGGATGCATACATTAAATATCGCTCAACTGAAGAACTATTAAAGGGAGAGTCTTCAAACGTAGTTAAAGCTACTATTATGGTAAACTCTAAATTTCAATATAGAAATGGGCGGGGTAGCCAGAGGAGGAGCAGTACCCCTCATAGATAGAAATATTAATAAGAGCCGCTGCAAGCAATTTGTTGAACTTTTGGTAGTAGGATTATCTGAGCCCCAAAATTGAAATAAAATAGCAGCGGGGGAAGTGTTACCCACCATAGGACGCCAATGTTTAATATCGGATATCTTAAAAACTGTTATTGTGAGAAAGTTCAAACTTTGTAGAAGTCACTCTTATGGTATACTTCACTTTGAAAATAAAAATAAAGCGGGTAGGCGCAGGGGGGGAAATACCTCCCATAGGATGCATACATTAAATATCTCTTAACCGATAAAGTGGTTAAAGCAGTGTAGCGAAGCGCACCGGGTTAAGCTAGTTTATTATAAAAATGTTACTCACCATGAGAATTCAATTCCCAGATCCTATAATAATTAAATTAAATACTTAAAATTTACAATAGGCACTATTCAGTTATGGGATACAAAGAATGCTGACGAAGGCCGTAGCGGGCTAGAAAATGCATTACATTCTGCCGTTATCTAATAGTTGTATACATTTTCTGTATAATTTACTTCATTGCTAACCAAAGGATAGCTATATTAAGCCTCGTTACAGAAATATAAAAACAAAAAATTCTGATAGTTCATAGAAAATATTGTATGGATAGGACTAACTATTAAAGCATGAAAGCTTAATAAATTCTAATTCGATTTATGACCGTTTTCTCATTACACGATTACCTTTTTTCCCAACGAAAACCTGCACATTAAAGAAATTTGGTTTTCTCAATGTCTCATTTGCTTCTATTCTCGCAAAGTTAACCAGCACTCATCTGCCAATTATTTATTTTCCTTTAATATGCCGTACAGATAAATTCAATCAGCTGACTATCAACTTTTACATGCATTTTGAAAGGTGCTGCCAACTTAAAACAATAAAGGTATTCACCTCAGAATTTTTACTTTTGCGGAATTGTGGAATCGCAATACTTTTTATTTTTCACTACAACAAACACATGAAAATATTTTCCCACTACTTTTTATGTTTTGCAAGACCTTTTTGATGGAGCGTAATCGCAAGGGTAAAAGTTGCACAATTCAGCTTATAAACTTCAATATTGGTATAGTTGCCACATTTTTAACAAGTGTTTAACAGTACCTAAAATTACAGCATTTAATGACAAAATTCCGTTGTCCAACACTGTTTTTTTTAAACAATCAAAGTTCTACGAAATAAACGAAAACTTAAAAAATTTATTCAATTCCTCGACGTGCTGACAAAACTAAAGACAAATCATCATAAAGTGTGGTTAATTCCTCTTCTACGAATACGTCATCCAAAATATCTTCAGTTGTGAAATTATTTTGATAATTTTCTCAAAAGTTTAATTACAAATTTTAATTTGGTATTTTTAATAAAATAGATCTATACTTACCGATTTCATGATAGATGTTTTCAATTTGAACAAAAGATTCATTAATTAAATGATTTACCAAAACTGTCTTAAAACTTTGCTTCGGCAATATTGAATTAATAAACAGCAATGATTTTTTGCAATCAGTTGACAATTGTGTGCTTTTTTTAGTTTTTGACAGTTCGTAATTTTTCGATATGGAAATTTCAAAATGTTTAAAGCTGGGTGTTCACGACACCGATAGTGCAAAACCGCAATTCCGCACTTCCGCAAGAGTAAAAATTCTGAGGTGAATACCTCTAATGTTTACTGAGAAACCCAAAATTGTTAACGGACAGTTTATCGGTCTCATGCATTTAAATTGACACTAAGTAATAGAGAGTTTGTCGATATTTTAAGAAAATGGCGATAAGAGTTTAATTAAAGGACCCGCGCGTGCGTTTTTTAGCAGCTACGCCAGGATTGTTGCTTCCATATATTCCAGCATAGCATTAGACATGCATGCCATATTCGGTTGTATATAACATTTAAATTTTATAAAGCTACATGGTGGAAGGAAAAATAAATCTTCCTTTCCAGGAGGGGTTTTTGTTATTTTATTTCTTTATTATTTTTATTTATTATCGAAGCAAATTCATACCAGACGATTAACGTCCTAGTTGAATAATACTTTATCTATTATTTATGCAAAGGCCCTGATAGGACTATATAACTCCTAACGTGACCTGTTTGATACTTGCGATGTTATTTTTTTTTTTAAGAAAATATCGCTTATTTTATTTAATTGACTTTGTCAGTCTACAGTTCATAAGCGAATGAATTTTATTTTTGAAATAATTTAACTAACGGCTTTGAACAAATTTATAAAATAATACCGTTAAGCCTTTTAAATAAAAATGAGAATAATTTTGAGTGTGACACAATGGCAATAAAGCGCATTGTAAACAAAAAGACAAAATAACTGGAAATAAACAAGTGTGAATGAGAACTAATTTTATGATGCTCCTTATCAAGGCGAATTAACTACAGGTGGTGTCGAAACGCCTTCTGATTTTGACAGTTCTAGCCTATTTTTTTTGATTTGTTAGTGTTTTGCTAAAAATGGTTGAAATTTCGAGCCGTAAACACTAACAATGCAATGCAAACCCCCCTATGTTGTTTCTGTTGTTCTTGGATTGTTGTAGTTGCGACACCACCTGTAGTTGAATTCGCCTTGCTCCTTATCAAGGCGAATTGACTAGAAGGTGAGGTCAACTCTGCAACAACACTGCTTCAGTGGTCGGGTTGTCAAAAATATTGCTAGTAAAAAAAATAGGTTTGCTTATATAAAAAAAGTAGTTTGTATACAAACTTTGAAAAGTCGACCACTGAAAAAAAACACCATATGTTGACTTGACATCACCTTCTAGTCAATTCGCCTTGCTCCTTATAAATTAAAAATAAGCAATAATAATTGAGTGAGTAGTTAATAAAATGAGTGAAATAGTTAAATAATAAAAACGTTATATATAAACGCAAATGTATTTATATAAATAAATTGAACAAGAAATAAAAGAGTTAACATAATAATCAAGTTAATCACCCTTACCCTGCCTTTACACATGCAAGTAATTACTTGCAAGTAGTGCATACGTATTATCAACGAAAATGTCGAAGAAAAAGCCGAAAGTCTTGCAAGTAGCTTGAGTGTTTACACAGTCAGTTGTAAGTTCATTCTTCATATGTTCCCGAAGCAAAAACATCTTATTAAAAAGATTTGTTTTTCGGTTTAAAAACATTACCAGATTTAAAACATTACCAGGCTATAACAAAATATATTTAATAATTTCTTTTTTATTAAATTTTCGGTCTATCTTGATGAAACAATTATGATTATTTTATAAAATATGTGACTCCAGTATTGCCGTAGTGGCGATGTCATAATATTACTGAGCAAATATTTTGATTAACAATTTTTGTTTTTTCAAAATGATTAAAATTTATGATTAAGATGCGTTGTTGTATAGTTGTGCTTTTTTTATTTGTTATTTTTTATAAACACACATAAAATCCGCTATAAACATTACTTTTATATTACTAAGTATGTACTAGTAAATTGATACAAAATTCATCCACGGTAACACTGTTTCTTCATTTGTCATTTTACTTGCTGCAAGTGTCAAATATTTACTTGCAAGTACGAAAAATGTGATGGTGTTAGTGAAAAAGTGTGAGTGTATTGAGTTTTTCGAACTTGCACTTGCAAGTGTAAACCCTAGGTTATCATGAATAAAATTTCACATGTAAATTTCCGAACGTGTGAACAGTTGGTATCATGAATAAAATTTGTTGTGGAAATTTCCGAATGGTTATATTTTTAAACTCCGAAAAAAAATAATTTGTGAATTTATTTTTTTACAAACGATTGTTAACAGCTCACATGTGAAATATTTTTACAACTTAAGACTGGTACAGTGCTGCCACAACCAATACAATTTTTACAACCAAAATGTTTGAAAAAGTTACCAAATGTAAAAAAATATAACCAAATTTAAAATGACTTTTATTAATTGAGAAAAATAACGAGATGCTAATTAAAAGTATTTATTTATTTAAGACTTTTTTCGTAAAAAAATTTTTTTATTTTACAAGAATTAAACCTGTAAAATATCCATACAAAATTTAGTATATTGAAAGTTTATAAATTGAATATTTTTAAACATGCCAGTTATAAAGAACAAAAATGGAAAATTGTTTTCGCTTTTTAGCTGTTATTGGCATGACTGTCAAATGTGGCGATTTCTTAATCATTTTGTCTGTTAAAATTCACGTTTGGCGATATGCAAAATGCCTTATGTAAATATTTTCTAATTTACTTGTTTGTACATTTTATTTCAAATTATTATTCTATAATAAGAATAACTGATTCATAATGGTTCTATTTGATTTATTTTGTGAATCATTGTAAAATATTATGGCGAATATAAGCAAATTCGCCTTTCGTAACGTACATTCAGTGGGGAAAAAGTAAATGACTGACAATCAACAAGGGTAACGTTAGTTACCCTCGTGTGTGGGTTTTTACACATATGCAATGTATGTATACTTTGCTTCGGCTCCATAGTTCGTTTGTTATCAAACTCTTGATTTATGTAACATTAATGATGTACTTATCCGATTTGTGATCAACAGCAAACCCTAAAGAGCTACTGTGTATTTTATATTCACGCTCAATTTATAAAACATACAGTTCGAAACAATATAAAAAATAATCACACTTACGTGAGTTCTGAAATATTTTGTTACTAAAAAATATTTTTAGTCAAAAATGTGTTTTTTTTTTGTACTTATGTATTAGATATTCTTTGGTGTACCTCAACTATATTTTTGTTTATCGTGTAAAAATAATTCCTTTTGTGTGGGTTTTCATACAAGGGTGATTTAAAAGTTAAAAAACATTAAATAAATATGCATACCGACAAGTTATAAACAGTAAAATTTCAAATTTCTTAAAACTTACAGCCATGTCTTAAAGAAAATTCCATGGCCCAATTAGTAGGTCTGCGCACAACTACAACAATGCAACAATAGAAAAAACAACACGCGTTTTGTTTGTGTATTCAAATGGTAAAATGTCAGAAAGTTGTCAGCCGTCAAGAAATATGTATTTTGTATTTATCATGTATTTATTTTGTAAAATAAAAAATTTTTAATCGAAATTTTTGTAAAATAAGATTGTTCTAAAAAGAGTGCTTAGGACTAATTGGGCGATACAAAAAACGAAACCGAAAGGAATATGAGAAGATGTTTTCTATATTTTATGTATATAAACAATTTCATATACATATATGTTAAATACATTTTTACATTTTGCAAAACACTACCAGTATTTTCTGTTCGTGTTTTAAAATTTTATAAAAGTACATATCTCCCCAGTGATGATGCAGCAGCGCAAATGTATTTATCATTTTAGGCCAAAAGTGCCATGTCCAGATCATGTTACAAAGAAAAATTAGTTTGGAGATAATCATTTGAACAGCACACTAAAGACTGCTTACTTACCTCCTCCGCCATCATATGGGTGTTGAGAAAACAACGGAAATGCTTTACCCGATATACAAGAAGTGTCCCCTTGGTCAACATGTTGGTCTGTGGAAATTACTCTGTTGATGTGGTTTTCTTCACACCATATGCAGGCGGCGGAGGAAAATAAGCAGTTTTTAATGTGCTGTTCAAATGATTTTCCCCAGATTAATTTTTGTTGATTGAATCGTTCATACCAAATAGATTCTGTAACATGCTTTGGACATGGAACTTTCGGCATCAAATTATAAATACATTGGCGCTGCTGTATCATCACTTTTAGTTTTTTTATTTATTACGTAAATATGTATATTATTTTATTATTCAAATTATTTAAAATTTTTGTCATCACAATTATTAAATTTAATTTCTATTTTCACAATAAGAAAAATAATTTTTTGAAATAAAAAATCATTAAAAAAGTAAACAATTTTCAAATAAACACAATGGCGTTAAAAAAATGTAAACAACTTTTGACATTTTGCCCATTTATGCCTGTGTATTAGTATAAAAAACACAACCCTGCAAAAAATCAGCAGGCGTTTCGAGCAGACCTACTTATTGGGCCATGGAAAATTCCATAAATTTTAAAATTATATTGATAAATCAAAGTAATTTTGAAAAAATTCTTTAAAATTCCTATGTGTATTTTCAAATTTGTATGTAAATATACTTCTGCAAATAACCTAAATTCAGAAAATTAAACTTATTTTCAAGTTTTTAGAAACACTAAAACGACTTTTGTGTAATTTTTCAGTAATTTTCTGAAATAGATTCCGCATTATTTTATGCACTTCCTACTTTAATGCCCTTAATTTCTACAAAAAGAAAGCTGGTCGTGTTCGTTCCTCACAGTTATTTTTACCTATTTCAATGTTTATTTAGACTACGTGTTTTTACCTTCAGTTTATTTTAAAATATGGCAGCTTTTACACGATAGACTTCTATACACATCTAGATTTCTTTTGTAGAAATTACGGGCATATGTTCTACTTATCTTTATTACTCTTAAAATCAAGAAAATGTACGCTCCTTTATTTAAAAAAAACAATCGAAAATTTCCATTGATTAAAACTTCATTTGTTAGAAATAACCAAAAACGGCAGCACTGGCCTGGTACTCTGTTCAGTATTTCGTGCTAAATGTTTTCAAACTCAATATAAAAATAATGTCTGTGAAATACAAACGAAAAAATGTTGATAGAGTTGTACTCTGTTTATATTACGAAAAACATGGGAAATGTTTCTAGCAATATTTTTATTTATTTATATAACAAGTGCAGCTCATATTATTTCGCACGGAATTTTAAGCAACACCTAATCATTTTTTGTAATAGTTGATTTAAATCAAAATTTAATGCACTATCCCCAACTATGGTTTTAGTTTAAGCCTGGTACTCTGTTCAAATTTGTGAAAAATGTTGAGCAACATTAATTATTTCACACGAAAATTTTGACATGTATCAATGTTACCTTTCTTGTGAGTTTGGACAATTTGACGTTTTAAGTCCTGCAAAGTATGCGACATTGTTTTGCGTATGTAAACAAACCGCACATGTATTTAACTAAAAATTATTTTTTTATTAAAAAATTAATAAAAAAAGAATATAAATATGGATAAAAAACTGTTACCGGTTGTGTTATTTTAATTTTTTATTTCTTATTTAATAATCAGTTGTTACTTTTTTGCTTTTACTTAAAATTCCACGTGAAATATGTGCAGCTTACATTATTTCGCAGTTGTAAAAAAATGTTGCCAGAAACATTTCCTAACTTTTTCACAAAATGAACAGAGTACAACTCTATCAACATTATTTCAAAGACATTCCGCATAAGTTTTTTTCATATGCGTTTTGACAGCATTTCACGTGAAATGTTGAACACAGTACCAGGCTTTACCTTCAAAAATAATGTTGTATACTTGTAACTAATAAAAACGTTAAATTTTTAAAAACCGCAAGATAGATAATATTGATACATGACTAGGGATGCCAAATCGGACCAGGGTTTTTGAAACCCGGGATTCGGAATTTTGTATTCAAAAAAACGAGATCCCGGGACGGATCGGGATTTTTCGGGATTTCATATATAAAGCCCAATTTTTAGAATTCATATACATATTTATAATAAAATGTTTATGTATAAGTATAAAAACAAATAAATCATGAAGAATATTAAACTTATTACAAAATAAAACAGTTTAATGAATTCTTTTAAAGGAATATGGAAAAATTATGTATTAAAAATTATATTTCTTCCAAAACACATTAATGACGTCTGATAATCGATACTTTATTTTATTGCAAACATATGCTGCCGACGAAACCAATGTTTGCATACAACACTTCTGGGTGGTATCGTTAATAAGAAGATTCATATATGGGTGTTTCTCTGGTTATGCACGCGACATTTGTACACGTTTTATTGTGTTTGAATATTAAAAAAATAGAAGTGGATTGGAATTTTAGAATGAATTCTAGAATCGTTACATTGTTTGTGATGAGTTCTTTCTAAAAAGTATATATAATGGTAAATTGAGCACTGGGTACCCAAATGCCATGCAATCAAAGTTGACTTACTCACGTGGCAAAAATAGAAGTGCCTTTTAGGACCGTAAGAAAAAGTGCGAAAGTAAGTGAATTGTAGGAGGTTTTTATTTCGGAAAAAATGTTTTTATAAAGGTTAGTAATGGGCCTTTATAATCATGTTTTGTTCAAAAGCAACTATGCATGGGTTGGCGAAGAAAAACATAAATTGTAAATTACGCACGTGACATTACGCACGTGACACTTTTTACCTTCATACATATTTTAGTAATTTTACATATATTTTCAGAAGTTTTTAACAAAAAAATTAAACTTTTATTCAAAAATGAAAAATAAAAATATACTACAAAATTAATCCAACTTAATTTCAGAGAAATACCCATATGCTATATGACAATATTTAATTTATTTTTTATCAAATATATATGCAATAATTAATCTAATAAAATAAACTTAAACAAATGTGTCAAAAGACCTTTGGTAGAATCCCCTTAAGTTTTTAACGCCTTTTAGCACAACTTGCATTGTGCGTTCGCAGTTCTATTATCATTTACTTAGAAAAAAGACCACACCGAACTTTATCTTCTGATTTTATTTTCTGGGTTACAAAACGCATTGCATGTAACATTTATTCACTTACGACTTCTTTTTGTAACCAGTAGATTCATTGCCAGTATGATTTAATATTAAAATTTTGAAGTTATGTTTAACAGGGTGACTCACGTTTATTTAAATATAGTTATATTTAATTAAAAAATACCTCATAGTTTCTAAATTTAAAATCTCGGGATTTTTACATAAAAAATCCCGGGATTCGAGACTTAAATTTTTAGAATAATCCCGGGATTTCGGTATTCGGGATTGCCGGATTGGCATCCCTATACATGCCAAAATTTTCGTGTGAAATAATCAATGTTGCTCAACTTTCTTCCAAATTTCGAACAGAGTACTAGGCTATTTTTTACAAGTTTTCAATTTCGCGAATTTTAGAAATGTTCCCGATTAAAGCGATTCTTTCCTGTGATTCTTTATAGCTTTAACAATTTTTATAAATAGTAGACCATGTCGCTGTTTGCAAATTCTTGCGAATTTCCGCTAATTAAAAAATTTTAACCGAATTATTGCCATTTCTTATAGTTTTAAAAACTTTTAATAAATTTTATGGCTTGTTTGAAATATTAAAACTTTTCGCGAATTTTCGCTATTTTTGCAATTTTTTTTTATTATTTTCCGACGCTTTTTTTTATCCCGTTTAGCGATTTCAAATAAATTTTAAGGTTTGTTAACAATTTTTTTTTTGCTATTTTTCGCGAATTAGACTGTGCTATCATGCCGCTCTTTGCAAATTAGCGATATTTAATTCAAATATAGAATTTTATTCCATAAATTTCCGAAAACGCAGTTTTCTTAAATACATTAAATTTTTTTTTGTTTACAACTCTGAATATAATGACAAAGGTTTTTAAAATCAGGTATGTTATTTTATTCACAGGGAATTCATGATACGAAATTGAAATCCATGTGAATTAAGAATTTCATTCCGAAATTTTCACATGTGGAATTCATGATAAGGGTGAATATGTTAAGGGAAGATCACTTTAAGCTTTAATAAACTATATTTTTAGTTAAAATTACTGAATTTATTAATAAGTTTGAGTAAAACTATTGAACTATTGTTATAGAAAAGGGCCCAATTTTAATTAAAACTAAAAAATTCTTTATTTGCAACCAAACTTTTCAAATACTTAAGCGAAACTAACAAAATGTAAAAAATTTAAGCTTTAACTTATCCAAAATTTAAGTAGATAACAAATTAACCGATCTTAATTATAAATAAAATACAGTAAGTTACAAAATTAGTGTACGGTAACAAAATATAAAATAATTTGCTGCCTTTTGTTTAAGTGTACTTTTGACTTAACCGCACTAAATGAATAATTTTTGTCATTATTCTCTAAAATCCCATACAAATTTATTTTTTAAGTGCACTTTCTATGCATGCACATATTAGATAAATGCCCAAAATATTTGGCATTTTAAAATTATTTTCATACAAAAAATCAAAGTTAGCTGCAGTTTGGTTATAAAATAAATGCATTTAAGATAGCAACACTTTTGATTTCTCTGCACAACAAATCATGCAAAGGAGATTGTGCAGCTAAGTCAAAATTAATGCATCTTGTAACAATATATATGTGGTAATAATTTATATACTTGTTACCTATTTAATAATTGTAATATGTACATAACTAATAAGTGTTCCAAAAGGCCGAAAAACCGCAATGCAGAACAACTTTACTATTAAAGAATTTCAAAGAAATTTATTTTTATATCGACATAATTTAAAGGCAAAGCCAATTTTGTGAAAAAAAGTCAGTAACGGAGTATGAATCTATGAAATTTTCTCTCAATGAAACTTTACTTTGAAGCATTTTCAAATGATTTCCATATTGAAGAGATTCGTTTTATACCTAAAGAGGTTTGAATAAAGTATTTTGAAACTTTTGCGACCTATAACTCCTAAAGTTTTATAAATATCAATTTGTCGTTGAGCCGAGTTAATATTCTTGTTTCAAGCCAATTCTTTTCTGTTTTAAAAAAACTAAGTACTTATTCGTTAAATATTTTTTTATATTAGCAACACATTTTCTGTTTTGCAGTGGACAAAAACACAATTTTTACAACCAACTTTTTTGAAAAAAATTACCAAATGTAAAAATATATAACCAAATTTAAAATGCCTTTTATTAATTGAGAAAATCTTTAAAATTTATTTCAAGTTGCATTGTAATGCAAAGGTTATTTGCACTTTATAGCAAAATAATAATTATAAATCAAGAAAACAAAACAAGAAATGTAATTCTTTTACATATTAAAAATATAACGAGAAACTAAATTAAAAGTTTTTATTTATTTGAGACGTTTTTCGTAAAAAACATTTTTTTTTACTTTTGTGTAATTTTAAACAATTAATGTCAGTTTGTAAGAAACGTCAATACAAAAATAAATTAAAAATTAAAATTCAAAAATATAAAAATTTGTGTTTAAATTTGTGATTAATATGTATGAGAAATTTGCTTTTAAAAATGCTCAAAGAAAGCCAAAAGACCAATTTACTGAAATTATTGCTAGAATTTATTGTTTGTGATTTATAGACACTTGGATTTTTCATTGAAAACGACGTTTAAATCATTTAAAGATCTGTTTGTATAAATGCACAATTGAACAGCGCAAGTTTACGAGACAAAATTGTTGGGCAAATTTACCAAGTTTGTGTAAATGAATTCTCACACAATTTTTGACAGTTCATTTACGAGGGCGTAAAAATGCACAGTTTGCACAGATTACGAGACTTATAAACGATATCATGAGGACCCTTATTATTTTATTTTACAAGAGTTAATCCTGTAAAATTTCTATACAAAATTCAGTGTATTGAAAGTTAATAATATGAATATTTTTTAATATGCCAATTATAAATAACAAAAATGGAAAATTGTTTTCCGCTTTTTAGCTGTTATTGGAAGGACTGCCAAATGTGGTGATTTCTTAATCCTTTTGTCGATGAAAATTTACGTTTGGCGATGTGGCGATTATTTTGGCGAAATTTAAAACGATTGGCGCTAGCTTACGATTACCTAACCTACAAGAAATGATTTAGCGAGTAGTCACATTTTTCATTTTGGTGTTAAGAAAATGATAGAAAGAAATGACCGAATGTGACTGAAAACTTGATTTCGGTCATTTCTTTCTATAATTTTTTTAACACCAAAATGAAAAATGTGACTACTCGCTTATTCATTTCTTGTAGGGGTAGTCTCTTGGTTACGAGCTGCAAAATGTTTGCCAACTTTTGAAAAACAGACGTTTAATGTCAATCTATTTTGTTTTTTTTTTTTAATTTTCTGTCTGTAATTTGCTTTCTTTTTTTTAATTAATTTGATTTTAAAACTTCTTATGCCCGTAATTTCTACAAAAAAAGCTGGTCGTGTTTGTACCTAACAGTTTTTTAAAATATGGCAGCAAAGATTTCTATACACAGATAGATTTATTTTTGTAGAAATTACGGGCATTAAAATGTTTATATGTGGAGGTTAAAAAAAAAAATGACAAAACCAGCGATGATTAATGCAAAACGTGTTGCATTTTTGAGTAATATAATGTGGCATCATTAAAATTCAGAGTTGATTAGTTAAAAGTTAGCAGATGGACAAAAGTTTGTTATGAATTAACTCTGTGCTAATAAGCTGCTAAGCTAAGTCGACATTTTAGTTAGCAGCTCGTTGTACGTAGTGTACAAGCTGTGGCTAATTTTTTGTTATGAATACGGCTGATAAAATATGAGTGTTTTAAATTGGTACTTTTATGTTTTTTTTTTCACGGACTGGAGTGGAAGATAAAATATCGATCCACTAAGACGTAAAAAACAAGTGCTCGGAACATGGAAGTATATTCATATATACATACATATGTACTTAAATGTATGTTTTCTTCATATTTGCATAAATTATTGTTGTCGAATTTCGACCACTGGGCAAAATAAATCATTCAAAATGTTAATTTTTTATGAATGAGTTCAACAAAATATTTAGCTGGAAGAATAAATTGTGCGATTATTCGCGCTACGATTACGTTTATATTTATTTGAAGTCCAAAGTTTGGACTCCAAACCCTAGTTTAGACCTAAGGACTTATTCATAAACAATATTCCATGCTTATAACAGGTTTATAAGACAAATTTTATATGCAAATCTGTTGTTTAATTAACCTTTAATAAAACTGAAATATTTTTTAATGAATAAGGGGGTAAGGCTTTATACATTAGCACTATAATATAATGTACATATATAAATGTTGTATTTGATTATAGAAATTTGACGAAATTGATGGGCAATCAATTACACCTCTTACAATGGCTGCTATGGCAGGTAATACAATGTATGTTAAAACGTTGCTCTCCCACTACAGCGTTGACTTAGAGCGTGAGTGTAATGTGATATTTGATGGGCTAGTGGTTTATGGCGCTACTGCTCTATGGGTGGCTGCTGGATTGGGTCACTTACAAATTGTAAAATTATTAGTTAACAAGGGCGCAAATGTTAACCACAATACAAAAGCTCAATCTTCTCCACTAAGAGCTGCATGCTATGCCGGACGTTTGGATATTGTTAAATATTTAATTGAACATGGGGCAGATGTTAATTTAGGCAATAAATACAACAATACTTGTATAATGATTGCGGCTTATAAGGGTCATGCTCATGTGGTAAGTAAATAAAAAACTTATTTGTGGTATATTCATTTTAACATTGGAGTTAATATGTTTAACTTCAAAAACAAATTCTGTGCATGTGTCGTTGATTTTAGGTTGACACGCTTTTAAAAAATGGTGCTAATCCCAATGAACAAGCACTATGTGGAGCAACAGCATTACATTATGCTGCCGAATGCGGCCATTTAGAGGTATGCCGCATACTGCTCGATCATGGAGCTCGTTTGCAAGAAAATGAACATGGATTAAATCCTGTTCTAAATGCAGCCGAACGTACACATGAAAATGTAGTGCATTTATTTATAGAAAGACCCGGCCTTATGAAGGAAGAAGATGTGATAATAGCACTCGAATTGATGGGTGCTTCGTTTGCAAACGATAAAGATAATTATAGCATTCAAAAGGCATATACTTATTTAATGCGAGCCATGGAAATGAGATATTCTGATGCCGGAAATGTAATTCGAAAAAGAATTATCCCGCCTGTGTCTGCTTATGACCACTGGATTGAAACGGAAAACGTACCTGAACTACAAGCAATACGATTAAATCACCATTCCATTCACATGGAATCTTTAACAATACGAGAGCGTATACTAAGTAAAAATAACCCAGACTTGCCCCAGCCAATTGTGTATAGAGGTGCGGTAATGGCTGACCAAGGTCGTTTTTCTCAATGCCAAACATTGTGGAGCTATGCCATGGACTTAAGAATGATGAACAATATTTCAGTAGAGCGTGATCTGTTACGTTTTGCCCAGCTTTTTTCTCAAATCTTACGTATGGAAGATGTACTCTTGGATTTATCTCAAGTCTTGTCTGTGTTAGTTAAATGCCAACAAGAGATAGAACAAAATAAATTCAAAATTACTAATCCTGGCCCCAAAGATGTACCCCAAATGATTGCAGTAAGTTATAAACTTATTTTTATTTACAATGTAAGGGTTATGTGGCTACAATAACCAATGTTTTTTTTTTTTTAAAGGATCAAAATGAACAAAATGTTGCATCTGCTTTGTATCTCATAAAAATTATAACAAAAATTTTGGCGCAACAGACAGGACTAGACAAAGAGCATATAGATCTCCTATATAATACAATAAAAAAGTTTATTAAATGTGATACTCGTCTGATGGATGGACAAACTCTTCTTCATATGGCTGTAAATGGAGTAACACCGGTTGACGATTTCTATACCAGTGACGTATGCAAGTATGTAATATTCTAAAATATATACAAATGCGTTATTCATATTATTATTGTTATGTCAGGTTTCCATGTTTTCGAACTGCTCTACTGCTAGTACATGCAGGATCATCTGTTACTGCATTGGATGCGTTTCGGAACACTCCACTTCATACACTGGTTGCTAGTGTAATTATCAACATTCTTAACTCTTTTATCCTTCACCACAGGTGGAAAGGATATATACAAGTTTGTAGTTTTGCTTGTAATTTTTACAATATTTATCTAAGATCCCATAAAGAATATATATTCGCGATACTTATGAGAAGAGGAGTTGATTTAACGATATCCTTCTGTCAGCGTGGTTGTTGAAATAGGTTTTTTCGAAGATTCTTGATAAACTAGGGACTACAGTGTAATATATTTCGGTGGCATGAAATAACACAAAAAAAAAACATTATAATGTAATAACCCGCCACCCTCAAAGTTTGTAGAGAGAATAACAACAACGATTTTTGGTGGGTTATTTAATTTTGTTTGGGGTGTTATTTGATTTTTTTTATTGGGGGACTACTTCATATGAAAAATTACCACTCAAAACAATTATGAAATAAAGCCCCAATTTATTAGTTAAGCTGTACTGCATAGCTTCCTTCGGCCGGGCGCAAAGGTTTTCTTTTCTATGGTATAACAAACACCGGCTTCGCTTCTCTGCGTAGCTATGTCGTGTCGGGATTTGTTAAACTATAGAATAGACAAACCATGCGCCCGGCCGAAGTCCCAACCATGATATCTCGCGCGATTCTTTAAAGCAAAACTGTATAATAAATTGATTTATATATGTTGGGCTCTTATTTCATTTCATAAATTGGGGTTTTATTACATATGGAATAAGTCTTCAAAAATTAGGGAATTATTTCATTTCGGTTTGGTTTATTTCATTTTCAAAGTTGGGGCTTTATTGCATATCAAATAAGAGGGTTTAATTTATTAATATTTTGGGGGGTTATATTTTAGGGTTTTATTTCATGCCGCCATATATCTATAACAAATTCAAAGTTTTAAAAATGTGGATATTAAAGCTTAGAAAAATCTGTTCATATAATGTACATAGCTGAGATACGAGCAAAAAGAAACCCATCATTGCCAGGAACTTTTTTGTACATAAGGAATTTACAGTACTGGGGGGTTACTGCATATTTCGATTCGAAAGAAATAATTTACGAGTTCGAACAATTTGTACTGTGTATTACGATTTTCGCAATCGTTCGAAACGATGGCAGATGTTGTATTTTTAAAAAAATGGGATATTTGATGTTCATCATAGAGAGTGGCTGTTAAAAAAAGAATTTTTTGTTTTCGATAAAGTATAAAAAACGTCCATTTATTCGAAACAAATATGACGAAAATCGTAATACAGAGTAAAAATTATACTCGGTGACCCCCCCTGAAAATGAACTCTATTGAAATTTAAAAAAATTTTATTAACTGTGGTGAAGGATATACATATAAGATTCGGTAAAGCCGAATATACAATTTAAATTTGTTTTTGTTTTATTTAAAAAATGCTTGCTTTTCAGTTTCCTCGTGATAATACTCAATTGTTGCCACAGGCAGAAAAAATCATTAAGTTGCTAGTGGATGCCGGTGCCCATTTAGATGCTATTAACGCTCAGGGATTAACACCTGCGCAAGTTAGTAATGTTGGTAAGACTACAATAAATGTTACGCGGTAATAAGCCGTCTCTGCGCCGACCGAAATTTTGTGAAAAACGGCTAGTTAAATAAAAACAAACTTTATTACAGCCATTTCAAACAAAAAAGTTCCCCATACTAAGTGTTGGTAGATTTATGTATCTTTCGGCGTCCCTAAACGCTTATCACAGGTCGCACTACCCTTATGCATCTACTTCATAGAGGTTCCTGATTTGTTTTTAATTGGGTGCAAAGACTTGAAACATTGTTGAACTAGAAATGGTAAAAATTACATTAAAAAATTTATTATGTATATCTTAAACTAAATGTGCTAGAAATCTATTTGCTACATTTTGAAAATTCGCATTTTTAGGAGATACAAATTGGTACATTTTTAGCAAAATATAGTTTCCAATAAAAATGTACAAAAGTACTGTTAACATGAAACTTTCAAAAATACAGATTACCGTATCAGCCCTAAATATGTAATGGGTAAACCCCAGAAAATTCAAACTTTTACGAATCAGTTGGCAATAATTTTTTAGACTAATAAATAAGGGCGGAGAAAAATAACAATTATTGTTACTTTTCCTAAATAAAAAAACTCAATGTTTTCAAAAAACTGCGATATAAACCTTGGTAGGACAACATAATCACCCCTATCGTAATTAAAAATTTCTTTGGAATTTTTATTCACGATAAGGGTGAATGTTTCAAAAGATAACTCCTATGCTACGCCGAAACTTTTTGTAATTTGATTAAGCTATTATGTACGTTTGAGAACTTTTACAGTCAAATGCAGTAAATGAGTAAACTAAAAAATTTGCTCTCACAAAAAACTGTCATACAAAAAAGTACGCGAACGCAAAATTTGTAAAAATTCGTAAAATGAAGGCAACAGCTGATGGCAAATAATTGAAGTGCTGAATAATGTTTACACTTTTGACTACTTAACTCGTGTTCTTATCGGTACTCGATTAAATATTTTGTATAACAGGAACATTTTTGGAAAGTTTTTGGTTTAAGTTCATCAAATTTAATTTAAATTAAATTATTTTTATGAAGAAAGGAATTTTAAAACATGAAATTAATTAAAATTTATTGATAATTTTTCATTATTGACTGACCTGAGGATCGAACCCAGGTGTTTATGGACAGGTTACCCTTACATGTTTCAATCACAACCACTCGATATCTTCAGAGCGATTTGCCGTTTAACACTCGCAGCCATCGACGACTGCTGGCAGCCAATAGTCAAACATCAATATTTAAACCAAATTGTATTTAACCTTTGGTAGAATTGATTTACATGTTCTTCCTTACTTCGGTTTTTTCTTACCTTTCGTCAATTTTTAAATAATTTAAATAAAATTATTTAATGAAAATTAAATTTGATGAACTTAAGCCTAATTAAATATCAAAATTTGGATTAAAATAACAAAAAAAGTTTTAAAAGTTGGTATTTAGCCAAATAAATGCTTCACAAACAAGTATAAAGTGTATATATTCTGGGTCCTTATGAAAAGCAAAGTTCAAAACCGGTTGTCCATCTGTCTGTTGAAATGGGTTTTCCGAAGCCCCCAGATATGATGGAGACTTGGTTGAGGTATCTTTATGTCAGGTATTCTTATTATAAATTTGATATTCTTATTATAATTTTAAATTCAGCCAGATCGGTCCACAAATGGCTGAGATATGAGCAAAAACCACGACTACTTCTAATTTTTCCCAAAAATCCCTTGTGGTTCGTGTATTTTTATTACTTTTTGCTGTATATCTGGGGAACGGCAAAAGCCAAAGTTTCCAAATTAGGTACACACATTTAGGTTGCCAATACACACCATCCTACAAAATGTGGGCGGGATTGGAGAAGTGGGCGTGGTACCTCCCGTACAAAAAAAAATTAAAAATTGTATACAAACCTAAATTTTAGGGCTGCTAATCGTCCTATGGATATGATATATACCAAAATATCGGAAATTTTTCGGGAACTATAGATCTTCCCGAGTCCAAGCTTTATAACTCAAGTACATGGTAAATTTCTTCTTAAACACGTCGGTATATAAATCTGTCAAATCGGTCAAAAAAATCTCTGAGTTATAACCAAAATACTGAAATCCCAAAATGACTCTTTTTTTTATACCCTTCACCGAAGGTAAAAGGGTATATATAAGTTTGTCATTCCGTTTGTAATTTCTACAATATTGATCTACACCCTATAAAGTATATATATGCTGGGTCCTTATGAAAAGCGAAGTTCAAAACCGGCTGTCCGTCTGTCCGCCTGTCTGTTGAAATGGGTTTTCCGAAGCCCTTGAAATTTAGCCAGATCGGCCCAAAAATGGCTGAGATATGAGTAAAAAACCACAACTGCCAAATTACCAAAACGACATAAACATTCCATACAAACCAAATCAATTTTGGGTTCTACGGTCATACAGTGCCCTGCAACCTGCTTCATTTTGATTAAATGGACTACTCCATGGACTGGTCCGATGTAATGCAAGCATGGACCATGTCACTGTTAAAAAGTGTTTGTAGTGAGACGACAAGACTTCGTTTTTTAACGACATGTTTTCGGAAGTTAAAACTAATCCTCTTGTGGATACAATGGAGAAGTTTTAAAACTACTCCTTTGTAGTCCAAAGCTGGGTTATATGGTCCTGCCCTAGGAGATCGTAATGTTAAATAGACCATGTTTTTTCCGTACTTTTGGGTTACTTTTGGACCAGTCCTAGTCCCTTGTGGGCTACACTTTACACGCGTGTTTGGACTATTGGCATCTTGATTACAATTTAAAAAATTTCAAACATTTAACGTTGAAGCTTTTTGGCCTAGGGTTGAAGAATTGAACGAATGTTTCCAGATATCAGTGGAATTGCCAATGTTATATTTGCTATACCACATTTGTCGGCGAATGTGGAACATAATTTTTCATACCATAATTCAATAAAAACTAAGCAAAGTAATCTCCTTATGAAAATAATGTATCGAATTCAGACAAAATATTAACTACCCAACAAACACGAAGTCAAACCTTTGATATGGAATGACTTTATCATTTCACATCAAACACAATTCTCAAACGTTTTTCAATTGTTTGATTTTAAAATTTAAATTCAAATTGATAAGATTTGAAAATAAACATTTGACATTAAATGTTTTATCAATTTGATGTCAAATTGGTATCAAATATTAAATTCAAATAAAAACTAAACTTGGCAACACTAAATCGTAAAATAAATGTAATCATTCAAAATGGCGACTAGTTAAATTTTTACTATGTGGTTTAATGTGTTTACAAGTGAACTATTTATTTCATGTGAAAAATAAAAATTATTTGTGAGTAATTACAATGATTAACAATACGAATTAAAAAAATAAAACGGGAAAGTTAAGAAATTATAAGTTTGTTGTATGATCGCGATGCTACAATCCTCAAAATAAAAGGAAATCAAGTAGTATTTCGTCTTTCCAAGACTTAGAAAACGGAAAGAAAGGTATGGTGCCGAATGTTTATCTCACAGTTTATTTAAATAAATAATGATTTTTAATTAGAAAAATAAAATATTTATGTTCCATATTGTATTATAATCCACATTTGAAGAACATTTGAGAATTACGTTTGTAAGCAAGTTGAAAATAATTTTCCCTTTTTGTTGAGAATGCTTGATTTTCAAATGACTTTTAAATCATTATTAAACGTTTGTCGTTAAAGAGAATGTTTGATTTCAAAAAACTTTCAATTTGAAATCAAACCTCCGTGTTAGTTGGATACAGTATAATTAGGGGTTTTTCCAGAGATTTCCCGAGATTTCAATTATTTTATTTCCCGTTTTTTCCGGGATTTTTGTTGCGGGATCCCGGGAAATAAAAGTTCCTCATAGTTTCAGAAAAAAGCTATTTATACTTTGATATTTAGTTTTATATTCTCTAAAAATTTGCATCTGTTGATGGGTTGTCGATTAGATCAATAACAAGAAGTGAGTACGTTCGTAAATCAATGTCTACTGACGCAATAAATCTACCAAAAGCAGAATGTGCCGTGCAACAGTTGATAATTAATAAATTTAGTGAAGTGAAGAGTTTATATTTAAAGAACATAAACTCAAAATAAGATGCAGGCAGTAAATTTTAATTGTCCATGGACAGGTCTTAAAAATAGGATGGAAACTCGTGTAAGATTCTACAACATACAATTTTAAAAACACATTGTCCTAAAGATAACAGATGGATCTTGTAAGAAGAAGTCCGTTTGATGCTATTTTTTGCATCAACCTCGACATACATTTGACTGATATAGACGTTGTTTATAAAAAGAAAAATTACTTCGGACTGTGAATTAGAAATATGCAACAACTTTAAACTTTTGCACTTTAAAAAAGTGAACAAAATTTTTCGGAAACATGTTAATAAGTAAATAAAATAAGAAATATACTCTGTGCCGACTTTCTAAACGCATTGGGTGTGTTTAAATGTTATTTCCTAAGCTGTTAAAAAATGTTAATATATTTATTTAAAATATATATACATACTTATAAAACATATTTATTTAAAATATTTTATCTATTTTATGAATTTACTTTTTGATCACATAACTTGAGTACCACAATTTTTGTTTGTTTTTATTATTGTTTTATGAATTAAATTGTTATGTTTATGTTATCTTTTTATCTTGTATCTAGAGCATAATGATACGAAATTTACATATAAAATCGGAAGGTAATAATAATTCAAGTTCCTCTTTCAACCTTTAATTAATTTTTGGAGTATTTAGGCATTTCTTTTACTTACTTTGTAAACAAGTTCCCTTACGCTTTTTTAAAAAAAATTTTTTTCATTAATTTAAAACAAATTTACTTTGTATTATTTATATGGAGCGGGATCCCGGGATCCCGGGAAATTTAAAAAAAAATTTCCGTTATCCCGGGAATCGAAAAACTCCGAGAAAAAAAATCTAAGTATAATGAATCTTGTTGCTATAGTTTAAAATTAACAAAAACTTATCGTTATTTTTTAAAAAAAAACTAATTTCCTACATCAATGATATTTTTTAATTGTCTTCCTATTTTTACTTTTTTACATTATATGAAAACATTAAAAAGCGATTTAGACGAACCCTTTTAGCTTGATTTTTTGAAGTACGGTCAAACGCGATATAACGGCTTTAAGCGGAAAACTTACTTTCTAAGACAATATTTTTTTGGATTTCTTACTCTGTTAAACATATTTTTACCCTGTTCCACTATCATCTTTATAAAAATAAGCCCTTCTGCCTCTCATAGGAGCCAAAGGAACAAATATATGTAATAATAAATATATTAAAAAAAATGTTTGGGGTTTTAGTACAATTCGGGTCTAAAAAGTACAATTTTTTACTGAATTAAGTACAATTCTGAAAATGGCATTTCTCATCCCTGATGTGCATGATATTTTAATTTAACGCTTCTTCAGTAAAAGCATTCGTAGCCGAGTTGTTCAGTTCTCTCCTGTGACCAGCGCTGCCAGGTACTTTTTTTCATTCTCCCCAAATTTAAAAATAAATTTTCCCAAATATCCCCCGATAAAAGAAAGAATCCCCAAAATTAGCCCCTGTAAAAATACATAATTTTTTACGGATAATTTAAATATTTATTTGAGTTTTAATTGTACCATGTTCTACAAGAGATAATTTGTATCGAAAGGAAATATATATACATATGTATGTATGTATATATTTTATATAACTACTTTTAATTATTTAAGCTTGAGGTCGTTTTTTATAAAAAATTATATTTATTTTATTCAATATTTCGCTAACCTTTGGTTAGCATCGTCAGGGAATTAACAAATTTTAATAATAACAAAAACGATAACAAAATTATATATATATATACAGTTCTAGTTTGGATTACATTCTCACATTCTCCATTTGAGAATTGTTTTATTTGTTTCGATACAAATACAGGTTTGAAGGCTCTTGCGTTTAGTGCTTAATTGCTTGCAATCTACATTTTTAAGCGGCCCATACACTTGCAATATTATTGTATATGATACATATTCGCCATATTATTTCCATTTTGTCCTATATTATGCAATAAGTCGCACAATGGCTTCATTCATTCAATAAAAAAGTGAACATTACCTATAGGAATAACATAAACAGCATTGTACAATTTTGCCACCACATTTCACTTTCTTTTTGTTGTGCAATAAAAATCAAAAGTCTTTTGATTGTTGCCAATATATTGTGATACCTTCGAATATTACATACACATTGGCGATATAATTGTACGATACGTAAAATTGAACAATTTTATTGCACGTGTATGAGCCGGTTAAGAATTAAGGTTGCTTTAGTCGACCGTAAATGTTGTGCATTGCAATGTAACGTTTTTGTGTTCGAAAGGTGGCAAACAGGGAAACATTATTTTTTTGAATGATTTTCTACACAAACACTATTAGCGTTTGTGCGATAGGAGCGTTATGAAGTGCTTATTTTCAAACACTGATTTTAATTACTTGCTGACGTTTCGCTGGAATTGCCAATATTCGAATATTCGTAACATCACTAATATCGTCCCCTCAATATAACAATAGCGTATAATTTTTTTGAAGTTTTGAAAAAATCGTGTTTAAAGTTTTTGTCAAATCGGATGTCTATTAAAACCTCAATATCGCGGTAAATAAAAATTCTTCTTATTTCATTTTTCGACGAATACATAATACCGTTTCTTGTCTTTAAATTGACCAATTTTTTTTATTCTACGTATCCTTTAAGACCATCCATATGACATTCAAAGTGCAAGTCCTCCATATAGGCTATTTTATTTTTTAAATAATTCGTATGATAAACCTGATACACTATTTTATTTTGTATGGTATACGCTGCTTTATTCAATAATTTTACGGTATTTTTATTAAAATATTTGATCTCAAAAATATCAATTTGTAACATTATAAAACCGTGATTAATTCATAGTTTTGTTAATTCAGTTTATTAATTAATTTTCAATTTGGGTTATTAAAAACAAAAAATTATGACAAATTAAAAAAAAAATGACTGCGAGCCACGACGAATTACATTCTTCTTGCACAAATTTTGGAGATCATGCAGCTTTCGATGGTCGGGATGAAACTATTTCTCAAACAATAGTGTATATTATTATAAGCTATTTTATGAGTTAAAGTTTTCATAAATTGTATATTTTTTCTACAGACTAAAATGGAGTATAATGCGTATACACTATTATTCTTTTAACAATTTTGGAGTGCCAATTTCAAGTAAAAAATCGCATATGAGCTTACACACTTATTGAAGAAAAATTTTGAACAAGAAATTATACACTATTTTTTCCAACGACATTTTGACCCACTTTTTGGAAGTAGAATTTGACGAAATTTTGACCACACATAGAATCAATGATGGAGATTCTAAATATGCAATAAAAAATAATAGCGTATGAGCACATACGCTATTGTTATATTAAGGGGACGATATATACTTAATATGGACTAAGATCAATATTGTAAGAATTACAAATGGAATGGCAAACTTATAGATACCCTTCCCTCCTCTGGTTAAGGGTATAAAATTAAGCTAACTCATTTGAATTAAAAAAAAAACATGCAAAATAAGTAGTCAATACATGGGTTCCAAGGATGACGCAGTGGTTCTTTTTAGGTGAAACATGCACGATTTTTAAAATAGCGTATTATTGGCGAGCATGGGTTCACATTTGAGTAAACGGCTGTTCATTAAAAATTGCTTAAATCCAATGAAAGTTCAGTAAATAGTTTGGGGCTTTCACTAATCTGAAATATTATTTGAAATGAGTGCGAATAAAACCAATGATTCTAATACGTATTTTCATTGGTGCTCAATATTAATTTGAATATGCATTGTGGAATGTATTATAAATTAATTTAAAAAAAACAACAATATTATTAAAATAATCTTTTGAATTTTTTTTATGTAATAAATGTATAGATATTGAAATTAGTTTTTAAATGGGGCATTGATAAAAAAATCAGACATAATAAACAATTAATTTTACAAGTATTCGCCTAATAGTCGAAATTCGGCCATAATTTTTTTTTTAATATGAAGAAAATATAGTATATCTAGGTATATATGAATTAACATGGTTCGAGCATTAATTTTTTCCGTCTTAGTGGATCGATTTGGCGATGGACCAACCTCCGGTTTATATGTTATGTTCCACGTGAGTGGTTGGCAAACAAAGAAAGATATCAAAGTTTTTCTTGAGATTCAAAAATTAATTAACAAGGTTTCTTTCAAATGTGCCAAATTCCCATTTCATACTATTGAGAAACTGAAATTTATTGTTGACGGGATAAGCTATTCCCATGCGCATTTCACTGGTTGCTTAGGCCAGATCGTCAGGAAACTTCATCCAAAGATTTTAGAAAAGCTAAAGATGTTATACAAATAAAACTGTTAAGCGAATAAAAATTATAAACCTGCGTTTTACTTGCAACAATATCAAAGCTTAAATAAAAACAACAACAATAAACAGTAAGTTTATCTTTTCTTACAGTCCCGATTACAATTTAATGATTTTTAGTCAACTCTAAATGTAGTTGTAAATGGGTAAAGAAACAATAAAAATAAAAACAAATTACTTTATTTTATTTTGCGAGTAACAAGGTTTCTTTCAAATGTGCTAAATTCCCATTTCATACTATTGGGAAACTGAGATATCGTTCATAACTGGTTTGCCTGTGCCGATTTGTATATAAGATTTATATAGGCGAAATATTCGAAAAACAGGGCCCAGATCGTCGCAGTCGTGATCGAGTGACTTTGAGCGAAATTTTACTTTTTGGAATCGTCCCATTCGTTATCGTAAAACTTCTATCGAAATTTGAGATTATGTCATTCGATAGCGAGTAGTCGATAGAATGCTTTTACTCGAAATGTCATTTGATAGGTTAAGTGCTTTCGTAAAAAAATTTAATTGTTTTTTTACAAACAAATTACACACTTTTGGAGTATAATTATTAGATTTCTTCATCAAATAGCTAAAAATGTAAGTATTAAACTTTTTCAGCAATAAGAACAAAAAAAAATTACATTTAGTTTTGCAATTTATTGCAAATTTTAGTCATGTTTGCGATAGAAGCGATTTTTGTATTGTAAGTTTTTTGATTCCTAAAAGCTTCAACGATTTTTAATATAAAGTAGACTTTGCTATTATGCCGCTATTAGCAATTTATTGCGAATTTTCCCTAATTTAGCAATTTTTACAGAATTTTTTTCTTTCCGTATATTTTTATGGACTTTTAATAAATTTTATGGCTTATTTGAATTATTGAAAATTTTCGTGAATTTTCGCTATTTTTGTAATTTTTTTTTGTTAATTGTTGAAATTTTGTTTTTTTAACCGATTAAGCGATTTCAAATAAATTTTAGGGTTTGTTACCAAGTTTGCAATTATTCGCGAATTTTAGCCATGTTCGCAATATCAGCGACTTTTTCTGTAAGTTATGTGATTCATTATAGCTTTAACAATTTTTAATAAATACTAGAATGCCGCAATCCCGTTTTTGATACGTGACGAAGTTTTTTTCGATACGAAAGTTCATTCGAACACGTGTGCGACGATTTGGGCCCAGTTTATTGAAAATGTCGAATAATCGACCACTCTTTTTTTTTTTTATTATTATTTGATAATTGAAAAAAACAAAATTTTTATTTTTGTGTTAGTATCAAATTTGAACGCTTATAACTCTGAAAATATTGAACAGATATTAATAAAATATATATTGTGCACTTCTTCCGGTAAATGCCTTTCAAATTGTGTATTTTTCATTCTTGTCGCTTGGCAAACAGAGGAGAAAAATGTTCTTAACTGTTTTGCCTTAGCCGATTTATTAAATTTACATACCTTTTAAATCCTTGAAAACTACAAAATAAAAGTGAAATACTGCAATGCATACATAAGAGTTGAATGGGAGTATTGCATGCATGTAAATATTCATGCGTTCAAATATGAAAAATTTATTAGAATTTTCGGAAGTTATTTTTATTCATTTTAGTAAATAAGTATGTACTAAAGAAATCATGAAAATGTCCCGTCATCTTGAATAACGTTAGGTTTTTTTGTTGGGTAAAATTAAACGAAATATTTATTTTGTTTTCTTCAATTGCATGACCGAGCCCTTAGGGCCTTTTTTGGTTAATAAAAGCTTCTTATTAAACAACAAACTTCAGTTATTAAATAAATAAAAAATATAATAAACAAGTAAAGAATGTTACCTTTATATAAAAAATTAAACGTAACTATCTTACAAACTATAAAGAAAGCTTAAGCTCAAAAAAAAAAAAAAAAATAATTCATTAAATAACAAAGACATAAAGAATGCTATATATTCTGTTTCCATTTTACGCAGATAGCAATTGGCAATTATTCATTTTAGTGAATTGACAAGTTATATTGCTCTGCAATTCCAACAATTTAGATTTAAAAAAGTGCAGCGTATATTTTTAGATCTCTTGGCAAAGTATTCCAGATTTTAGAAACCTGAATCTGATATGATAGTCCAAAAGTGTTCAAACGTCTAATAGGAAAAATAATTTGAGGATTCCTTGTTGACCGAGAGGAATTAAAATGTTTAACAATATAATCAGGGTTACCATTTACAATGCATTTATAGAAAAATAATAATATTCTAATGGCAATAATATACTTTACATCCGCTTCTTAAAACCTTTTGCAGTACTACGTAGTTCGAGGGTAATATATACGTAGTTATGTGTATTAGGGTGGGGCGATTTGAACATCTTAAGTTTGAAATTTTCGATCCAATACTCAGACAAAAACTATAGCCATGACAATAGTTAAGAACTTTCTAGTACATCGCAAAAGCTTTAAAACGCTCTTTCAGGGAGTTTTGGCCGTGAAAATATTGATAAATTTAATTTAATTTCAGTTGTTCATAGCGCAAAATCATAAAAATGAATCAAGAAGAAAGTAATTATTGTTTTAAACGATTTCACATCAAAAATTCCAATTTAGTGTATTTTTCATTCAAAGATTGCCTTTCAAATCTTTTCGAGATTCCATACGAGGCAAATTCTTTCGGCCTTCAGATGCAGATGCCATTATACCATCACGGTTTTTGTCGATTGAGTGCTTAGCAACACTAGCTAGTAGCTGGACATGACGCTGCGTACCTTGAATATGACAAGGTTTTAGTGGGTCTGGAAATGGTGGATCTTCATCATCTACACATTCGAGGTATTGTTGTAAATGCTCATTAGGGTGTCCCAAAAAATTATTTATTTATGATTTTCATTGGTGCTCAATCAAAATTTAAAAGCTTATAGGGTAAAGTATTTTTGGTTTTTTTTTAAGAATTTTCGGAATAGGTTTAGAGGTCGCGCAAATGGAGTTTTCATAAAAAACCGGAGTTTTCGGCCTTTTTTTTAACTTTACTGATAACTTGGTTAATACCACGAGTTTCTGCACTCCTGAGGAAACAGTTTTAAAGAAAATTATCCAAGCTTTATTCCTGTGTGAAAAACTTATAAGTTTTGGTGATGAGGTTACTCATTTAGATACCCTTAATTGCAATTTTTCGTAATTTTTTCAAAAATTTTGTAATAACGCTTTACAACTTTTTAAATTTAAATGAAAACGAAAAAAACTAATGATGCAGTTTGAAAGACAAATTAATTCTAATTAATATGAATAAACAATTTTTAAAATTTATTCTTACCGTTCCTGAGTTATACCCGTTTTTATCTTTATACCCAGTATAAGTTATTAAAAAATCTTTGCAGCATTTGCATTTTTGTCGGCGGTTTGGAGGGATCAAGGGCATCTATAATTTTTCCCACAAGCCACACATTTCTTGTTGTCACAAAATTCATATATATTTTGAATAAAATTACACATTTTGAACTAACAAAAAAAAAATAATAAAATAAAAAAATTCTTACCGGTACGTCGACAAAAACTTTTATACATTTATGTGACGCTTAAATATAAAGGGACCTAAGGGAAAACCCCGGTTTTGTTCAGGAGAGCCATTTTGGTGTGCCATCACTTCATAAAACGCGCATATCTCTGGGAGGGAACACTTTTGGGGCATGGGATCGGTCTCATTCGATGCTCAGATGTTGTCCCCATCAAAAAAAAAAAAGTAAAAATTTATTTTTTTATCCTTAGGTCCCTTTCTCTATGCGCTGCCACATATACAAAAAACTTTTCTATTTGATTCGTCGGTCAGCTAAATCAAAAATTTGTGTTATGTAAAAACGTATAACGACAATATTATAGCGGAGAATACACATAAAATAGAAAGTGAAAATGACAGCGTGTAACGATTTAGATCAATAAATGTCAGAAGTTAATGACAATTAAAACCCAACTGTAAAAATTTATGGAAATATACAATAATTATAACGAAAAAAGTATCACCATTTTTAAGGTACAAACTATAAAAATAGTGTAACTCGGAAACTGTAGGACAAAATTCCATTTTTGTTTTTCTTAATTGTTTAGAACTTATCGGTATTTAAAATCGCGTCACTAGTTTTTATACCTTTCATATAAATTTGGAAAGTAATAGACCGTTTTTTACAGAATTTGTTAAAAAATTACAAAAATACTTAATATATGGAATCGTAATGGACAAAAATATTGCCAGAACTTAAAGTTTTTGCATATGGAAATAAAGTTTGGGAAATTTTCTTTAGAAATATTCGGTCAAAAAATTAAATGAACGTGGTTATTGACAAAGTTATGAGTCAAGTTTGAAAAAAGCCCGAAACCCCAGATTTTTAACAAAGACTTGAATTGCGCGACCTCTAAACCTCTTCCTAAAAATCTAAAAAAAAATTCAAAAATACTGGACCCTATAAGCTTTCAAATTATGCACGAGCCTCTGACAAAAAAAATTTTTGGGACACCCTAATGCTCATACGGAATTTTCCTGGTAAATGGCGGTTCAAATAACAATGCTTTGTGCTCTAAATCGATCATGTGAACGTAATCAGTACAATGAAAATTGATGTTTGGTTTTACATATTAGCGAAGCTCAGTAAAATCACATACGTTGTCGCGAATATACAATATTTTTTTGAGTGCCAAACAACGAATTGCTTTACAATCATCGAATAACATTCTCAACAAAACATTTTCACTGTGCGCGAAATAGGAATTATTTTGTATTACGGGATTTACGATGTTACGCAAGTTGTCTGGTAAATATTGCGTCCACTGGATAAATTTTCCAAGCAGAGCACTACCGTATAAGAAATAGAAAATTTTTATGATTTTGCGCTATGAACAACTGAGAATGGTAATTTATCAATATTTTCACGAAAAATTTGCACTTTCACAAGGCCACTATAAGAAATACAACATTTTAGTGATTTTGCGATGTATTAGAGAGTTATTAATTTTTGTCTTGGCTACAATTTGTTTATTATTATTGGATCGAAAATCTCAATGGTTTGGTTGTTATAGACCAAAATATCAAAAAAAAAGTGACAGAAGTGTGAGAAAAAACTGCAAGTCAAAATCTGGAAGCCCGATTTTCACCGTAGACAAATGGTCCAGTGGACTTTTTTGCTCAGCACAATCCCAAGAATCAGAAACGCGAAGCCCCCATTATGTTTTTTTTTCCTTCTATACTAATCGCCCCACCCTAATGTGTGTACCTTTAAATCTCATATCCGAAGGCGTATATGTCTACATATATGTATGTATTATGTTGGTGTTACCAGTTACCATGGTAAATATGTGTGCGCATATACCTACCATTTGGTCACAAATAAAAAATATGTAAATTTTTATGTTGTATGTCTAAGCATACGAGTTAAAGTATTTGAGTGTGGGTTACAACAAAAGTTCTGCAGGAAATTACATACATATACCCCATAAAAAAGTAAACAAAACAATTCTGTTTAAGTGCAACAACCGAAACATTTAAAATATGTCTATTTACAGATGCAGGGTTCAAACATTCAAAGTAACTGATACCAGTGTTATTGCTATTACTACTGCTCACAGAAATAAATATTCTGTAGCAAATGAAATACTATCAAAATTATTTGTAGATATCTTATTATTATTTCTATTGTTACTTGGTAAAATTGTCGCAAGAAGGCAGGGGAAATGTAATCCCTTAAAAAATAAATACAGAGTATGCACTACCAAATTAAGATACGCACGTTGTATTTGAAGTTCAAAATATATAAAAAAATATTTTTGTAAACTTTTAAAACACGATCTTTGTTAAAAATTTTTCGTTTTTAATATCGTTCAAATTTTATTTCTAGAACATAGCCGATTTCTTTAAAGTGGTCGACTTAAAATAAACAAAGCTTGTAAAACATATTGTTTGTTCTGAATTTTCATAAAATAAAATTTCGATAGCTATTTTGATGTCGAGTAAAATTTTGTTGCCAGTCGAATGAAAAGTAGCTCTATCGACTGACATCACACCAAATTTCGATACCCAGCACTCTTGCTTTCGCATTGTGTTGGATGTAAAAATACCATTAGACTTGCCTTGATTTTTCTTAATTTACAAGAATTTTCAATGTTCGTCAAGAATCCAGAGAAAATATGTTTTGTCAAGATTTTTGTAAGCCCAACCAAAAAACCCGTTATTACTTTTAAATTTGTAAACAGTTTTCCTTTCACTATGTTGTGCAAAAAGCAAATAAATATTTCATTGTTTAGTTTTAATGTACATATGTATATAAAGGGTCCGCCAAATATCATTTTTTTTTTTTTTGAAATGCTATAAAAAACCTACTGAATATTTTCTCAAATTTCTTTTTTTATTTGAAAGTACAATCCTTCCGGTTAATAATGGAAAATAATTTCATTCAAATGGCTACCTCGGCTGGCCATGCAGTAGCCTACACGATCGGTCCAATTTTTAAGCACATTATCGATTGTGTGCAGCTGTATTTTACCAATGGCTTCACGAATATTGTCCGTTAAAGCGTCAATTGTCTCTGATGTCGGCGTAACACTTATCTTTGACGGCACCCCACAAATAATAGTCCAACTGTGTCAAATCGCAGCTCCGAGGTAGCCAAACGACATCAGCTCTTCGGCTGATAATGCGATCTTCAAAAACAGGGCGCAAAACATCGAGTGTAGCTTCGGCTGTGTGGCACGTAGCGCCGTCCTGTTGAAACAAATGTTGTAAATATCCTCGTCTTCAATTTTTGTGAACAAAAATTCGTCCAACATGGCCCGATAACGATCGCCATTGACTGTAACGGTCACTCCTTGTCCATTTTCGAAGAAAAATTGCCCAATTATGCCTGTGGAGCAAAATCCGCACCAAACAGTGACTCGTTTTGGGTGCAACGACTTTTCAATGTATGCGTGCGGGTTTTCTGTGCCCCAAATGCGCCAAGATCAAAATGAGCTTCATCTGAAAAGATGATTTGTTGGAAAAATCGTGCTCTTTTGTAAGTCGATTGCAGGCCAACTTAGCGAAGCGAAAACGCATATTTCCCAGCGTTGTTCAAGCGTTTACACAACTATATTCGTTCAGCGGAAGGATAAAACTAATTATGTGTCAGATCAGACATGAGCTAAGTGTTACCATTCACGAAATAAGCACTAGTTGAAAAAAAACGTTGGATGGCGGACCCGTTAGAACTGTTGCTTATAATTCTTGTACGCTTAACGGTTCTGTTTGGTTTAATATCTTTAGTTTTTCTAAAATCTTTTTGGATGAAGTTTCCTGATGATCTCTCCTAAGCAACCATAGAAATGCGCATAGGAATAGCTTATTCCATCAACAATAAATTTCAGTGTTTTATCAAGAATAGGGATGAAACGATACCTCTAAGGTATCGATACTTTTACTCGATGTGGTATCACTCGAAAAGTATCGATACCTACTCAGTATCGAAAAAAAAGTATCGATACTTACTTGTATCGGTACTTGTATCGGTTTATATGATAAAGAATAGTAAGCAGCATTTATAAACGGCCCTATTATCGTTTAAGTACTATACAATACAGTAAGAACTACGACCCATTAGTATTTTTGCACAGAAAAAATTATTGACGAATTATTTTCAAACAAACGATTGTTTGAAATTTTTTTTAATTTCTACAAATTTTTTTACTGATTCAATTAATATTTTTGTTTGATTTTTATTTAACCAACAAAAATGTTGATAACTTTTCAATAATATAATATACGCGCTATTGGTTTCAATTTTTCATAATTTTGTATGAAATATTTAACGCTCTTTAATGTTGTCGTTTTTTGCATTTTTTATTTGATCGTAAGCAACACTTCGTTACAGTGATGTTAACCGTACGGTAATTACCCTTTTTTAGGGTAATTTTGGGCCGCAAAAGGTAGCAAGGTAATTTTATTTAAAATACGGTAATTTAAAGAAATTTGGAATTTTGGTATAAATATACGTACATACATATGTAGGGTTTAAAGTTTACCATTTGAGAGTTGATTTTCAATTTAAAAATACGTAGATAAATATTTTAACAAAAAAATAAAAAACATTATGTTCCTATAAATGTTTTCGTAACACCGATAAGTGCAAAATAAGAAAAATTAAATTACTCTTGTATATTATTAGTTTTATATTTAATTTTTTGTTTGTAAAAATCAACAATTCTTAAACAATTAAAATGGCCGCAATATTATAAATTTATCTATAATTTTCGGAGTTTTTTTAAGTACGAATCAAATTCAAAATTTTTTTACAACCTTTTTCATAAAAAATACTATCATTTTGGTTAAAAATATATTTTAAGACAAAAATTTACATTCAAATTATTCTTAAAACAAATTAAAAATTTAAATTAATGGTTTATAAATAATGCTCTAATGTGCTGTTAACAAATGAAACAATCAATCGCCTGTCATTTGGAAAGAGCACATTAATGTTTTGATTAAAAAACTTTGCGTACGGTAATTTCTTCTCAAAAACGGTAATTTTCAGAGGGCCGTAAGGTAATGAAGAAATAAAAGTTAACATCACTGCTTCGTTATGTGAAATATAAGAACAACAACACAAAACACATAGTTTATTTTTGGACGCTTTAAAAAAGTACAACAAGAAAAAAGATGATAAAATAGCGCGACGAGGTTATTAGCAAAAAAAAAAAACAAAAAAAATAGCAGGTAAAAAAAAGGTTTCATTCTTTTTAAACAACAGAAACATGTGCAAAACGAAAAGGATAAAAATTTAGACCACTTTTAGTTTCCACCTAGTACCAATTTCTTTTTCAAAAAATCTTCTTTATCTTAGGAAACAAAATTTTATAGAACGCTCAGGATAACAAATAGAGTTTTTTTCCCGGGAGTTTTTCGATTCCCGGGAAAACGGGAAACATTTTTAAATTTCCCGGGATCCCGCTCCATATAAATAATACAAAGTAAATTTGTTTTAAATTAATGAAAAAACCTTTTTTTTTTTAAAAAGCGTAAGGGAACTTGTTTGCAAAGTAAGTAAAATAAATGCCTAAATACTACAAAAATGAATTAAAGGTTGAAAGAGGAACTTGAATTATTATTACCTTACGCTTTTATCTGCCTGTTTTTAGAAAACGTAAGCAAGTGAGTGAGTGAGAAATTATATTGAAAACAACAATAAAAAACGAAAATTTGTTTTTGTTTTCAATATAATTTCTCACTCACTCACTTGCTTACGTTTTCTAAAAACAGGCAGTATATGTAAATTTCGTATCATTATGCTCTAGATACAAGATAAAAAGATAACATAAACATAACAATTTAATTCATAAAACTACCATGTTTCCGAAACATTTCGTTCACTTTTTTACCGAGATTAGACAAATGTTTAAAGTTGTTGCATATTTCTAATTCGCAATCCGAAGTAATTTTTCTTTTTTATAAACGACGTCTATATCAGCCAAATGTATGACAAGGTTGATGCAAAAAATAGCAAATTACAAGATCCACCTGTAATCTTTAGGACAATGTGTTTTTAAAATTGTATGTTGTAGTATCTTACACAAGTTTCCATAGTTTTTTTTATTTCTGTTTCCCAGCACTTCCCGGTTCATAAGCCGTCACAAAATGAAACAAATTTATGTTTATCACCTTATAAACATATCGTCATATCTCAAATTTTTTTTTTAATTTTAAGTTAATTAAGCAAAGTGTTCCTTCTATTTTCTCGTAACAAAACATCGGTTTTTATCTCAAACTGAACCGAAGTTATAGCAAAATATATGTATCTTAAAATCGGTACATTTTAACTTTAATCGCATTTTGCCATTTTGTAGATATGACCTGCTGCAATAAAGGAGCGATATTTTTGGATATATCCTATTTGTAAGACTTGCCCATGGACAATTAAAATTTACTGCCTGCATCTTATTTTGAATTAATGCTCTTTATTAACTCTTCACTTCACTAAATTTATTAATTATCAACTGTTGCGCGGCACATTCTGCTTTTGGTAGATTTATTGCGTTAGAAGACATTGATTTACGAACGTACTCACTTCTTGTTATTGATCTAATCGACAACCCATCAACAGATGCTAATTTTTAGAGAATATAAAACTAAATTTCAAAAGTATAAATAGCTTTTTTCTGAAACTATGAGGAACTTTTATTTCCCGGGATCCCGCAACAAAAATCCCGGGAAAACGGTAAAGAAAATAATTGAAATTCCCGGGAATTGCCGGGACGGAAAATCTCGGCAAAAACCCTAATAACAACCTTCATTCACATTTTATTCCAGAAATCAACAATGTCACTTTGTATTTCTTTTATGTGTGATATTTTATTTTTAAATTGATAAATATATATAACGGGTCCGCCATTTAACGTTTTTTTCAACTTGTTCTTATTTCGTGAATTGTAACAATTAGTTCATGTCTGATTTGACAGATAATTAGTTTCATCCTTCCGCTGAACGAATATGGTTGAGTATACGCTTGAACAACGCTGGGAAATATGCGTTTTCGCTTCGCTAAGTGGGCCTGCGATCGACTTACAGAAGATGCCGATTTACCAAAAAATCATCTTTTCAGATGAAGCTCATTTTGATCTTGGCGGATATGCAACAAGCACAATTGTCGCATTTTGGGCACAGAAAACCCGCACGCATACATTGAAAAGCCGTTGCACCCAAAACGAGTCACTGTTTGGTGCGGATTTTGTCCAGAGGCATAATTGGGCTATTTTTCTTCGAAAATGGACAAGGAGTGGCCGTTACAGTCAATGGCGATCGTTATCGGGCCATGTTGAACGTGCCACACAGCCGAAACTACACTCGATGTTTTGCGCCCTGTTTTTGAAGATCACATGATCAGCCGCAGAGCTGATGTCGTTTGGCCACCTCGGAGATGCGATTTGACACCGTTGGACTATTATTTGTGGGGTGCCGTCAAAAATAAGTTTTACGCCGGCAAGTCAGAGAAAATTGGCGCTTTAAAGGACAATATTCGTGAAGCCATTGGTGAAATACAGCTGCACACAATCGATAATGTGCTTAAAAATTGGACCGATCGTGTAGGCTACTGCATGGCCAGCCGAGGTAGCCATTTGAATGAAATTATTTTCCATTATTAACCGAAAGGATTGTACTTTCAAATAAAAAAAGAATTTTGAGAAAATATTCAGTAGTTTTTTTTATAGCATTTTAAAAAAAAAAGTTATTTGGCGGACCCTGTATAATAAAGGGTGGTAAAACCATAATCCATGATGTTAATTGTGAGTCACACCTTAACGTCAAGTTTATTGCGCAACTTAATTTGACATTTTTTTTGTTTCACTGTTTGCCAAATTCAACCAAACAGAGGTACACAATTAAGCAACGCGTTAAGATTGTTGAAACCTTTTACGAAAATGTGCGTTCAATAAAACTGCATTTCGTGCACCTCTTGATCCTTGATAATACATATATATTTTTTTTATATTATACATTTTTTTAATCTATTTAAATTCAAGTAAGGGTTAATAAAACCCTTAAGTGTATACCTGGGCCTGGCCAGGCATTTTTTTCCTTTTTTAAATTTATTTTTATATAATTATAGAGTATATTAGAACTTTATTTATTCCTCAATCAAAGTGTTTTTTAAAAAAAAAAATAAAAAAAAAATTTAACTTTAAATACCGTGGCCGTGGCAATTGACCAAATAAAAATGTTGTGCATATTATGTTATATATTGACTGGTGTGAATAAAATCAAAAAAACAAAACGTATAAAAAGCATACGCAACACATAAGAATTCTTTCTTTACTTTTATTGTGAAGAATTATTTTATTTGACAACAAAATGTTCCTGCTATTCCACAAAAATCCATACTTATAAAAGTAGTCCCAGCTAGGCCCAGGTAAAATTTCTTCTTCTTATGGCCGTAATTTCAACAAACAGATATCTGTTGGTGTTCTTACCTAACAGTTATCTTTACCTATCCGGTAAAAATAGTTTGGTAATTTCAACCTTAATTTTGCCTACGTGTTTTTTCCTTTAAGTTTTCTTTTAAAATATGACAACATTTGTATTTTTATTAATATTTTTAATTTACTGTCAAAATCGTTGGTGTAAAATACACTACAGTTCAACTAGTAGGTAAGACAAACATGTTTAAATTATCAAAAATTCGTTACACCATAGATATCTATACACAGCTAGATATCTGCTTGTAGAAATTACGGGCATTAGTACTGTTTTAATCTAAAGAATTTTAAAATACCTTTGCATTGTAGCAGGCTGTTATGTATAAAGTTTTTGTTTTTTTCACATTTTTTCTATAATTTTAACAACTTCATTAACTGAGACACATTGGCCTGCAATCACACCTGTTTCAATTTCACAATTAAAGGGCTGTGAACAACCTTTCCACCTGAGCGATCAAGCCCGCCGTTTTTGTATATAAAGTACGAAAATAATGTATAATTTGCAATTTCTTTAAGCATAAATATACATATTATTAAAATAAAAGCTAAAACCGAGGTTTTTTTTTGTCGGTTTTATGCATTAAAAATCGCGGCTTCGATTTCGGTTAAAACCGAACAGCTATCTCTAACAACCAACAAACATAACAGAAAAATTTATAAACTCACGTTTAAAGTAATAGTGACTATTTATTTTTATTACATACAATTGAAAAAAAACTACAGTCAAAACCAAAAACTGTGAAAAAAAACGAAAATTTGTTTACAACTTTTCACTTTTTGAGTTGGTTTGACATCGACTGTTTTAATTTAATGAATCCGAAGTAAAAGCAAAAGTTTTTATTTGCCAATGACAAATGAAAAAGTTGAAGAAATTACGGTTATTGTATTTTGACTGCAGTTTTTGTAACGCTGATTTTAACATTCATAAAAAAATCATTCTTCGATGTTCTTGCTAAACACAATAACTTGTAAAGGGGTTTACTGGTCAAACTGTTTTTTAATACCATTACTGCAGCTCCTGCTTTGGGAAATAATCAAAACTGCCTCAATTTAATATTAATTTCAATACCAAAGTGAAACGATTACTTTTGACCGATACCGAGTATTTTTTGATCGATAGTACTTGGTACTCGGTTGCAAAGTATCGATTACAAAAATACTTTATACTTGTGTAAAAGTATCGAATATGTACTTGTATTTACTCGTATCGTTTCATCCCTAATCAAGAATAAAAATTGCGAATTAAGCACGAATGACAAAATCATTTCAATTAAATTTTGTATTCCCACGAAAATTATTTTATTTCTTATAGTTTAAGAAAAGTTGAAGTTTTAAAATTTTTATCTAAATACAAAGTGAAATTTCTTTGTACTTTTATATCGCAATATGAAATGCCTAATAATTTTTGCAATCAACATGATGAGGGGATTTCTTATATTCCCTTAATATTTTTTTTTACATGACTGGTAAGAGTTTCTATTTCATACGAAAATTATCCATTTTCATACGAAATATCATTTTGAGTTCAACTATTTTAGTAAAAATTTATTATAATTTATAATAAATAATGCTAAAAAAAACTTAAAACATTTTATAAAAATGCTAAATAAAATGCCAAGTGATAAATCATAATTTTGCAACTAAATAAAATTTTTAATGCTTAATTTAGCTGCAAAAATGCCAAATGGTAATACTGAAATTTACTAAATTAAATTTTTGTCACATTTTTGCGTAATGCGTGCGCAAATGAGATCTCTGTCTAGGGGTGCATACAGAGTGGCCGCTTGTTGCCGAGCCGAGCCGACGCTTATTGCGAGAACCAATGCGAGAAAACATTGTTTATGTTATGTTGTTATGATTTCAACTTGTTTAGAAAACATTTAAAAAAATTAAAAACATTTAAAAACAAGTAAGAGTGCTATATTCGGCTGTGCCGAATCTTATATACCCTTCACCATTGTGCGAGCAGAATACAGAGCAACTAGACAAAAACTAAATAATTCCTACATATGGGCATTTCTCCAAAAATGTCAACCACAGCCAAAAAATTCAAAGTCTATAAAAGTATGTTGTTTTAACATATTTTTATAGGGAATCTATCAAGGCCCATCTATCAGGTCTGCTTACTTATACAAAAACAAAAAACGATTCTTTTTAGTTGTCAAAAATTTACTACCACATGTACAAAGCAAAAGGAAAAAACGTGTATGTGTGGCATACCATTAACGTATACATGCACATGTAAGCAAAGTGTAAACAACTTGTGACAACTAAAAAGAACATAAACAATGATCATCAGGCTTCTAACGCAGACCTTTTCAATGGGCCTTGGAATCTATCAACTTTTAATAATGTAAACAAATTTTACATTAAATCATAACACACTTTGAAATATTCAAATGCAAAGTCGAACAAGTGCAAAAGTTCTTTTTTGAACATTTCTATTGCACGTTTTGTATTGCAAAATGATCTTAATGAGATACATTATGCATTGACAATTGCTTTTTAAATCTCGGTTTATATTCAAAA
The DNA here is from genome assembly GCA_949318255.1 of Pollenia labialis. Taxonomy (NCBI): domain Eukaryota; kingdom Metazoa; phylum Arthropoda; class Insecta; order Diptera; family Polleniidae; genus Pollenia; species Pollenia labialis. Next base: position 361,663 of record OX439143.1, on the reverse strand, counting down.
AATATAAGAAAAATGTAAACGGAACGATGCGATTGCCAGTATGATGTAGCGTGCAACATTGAAAAAGAACATTTGTTATCAGTGCGTCGATGGTATTTGTACAATGCGCATCAAATATTAGTAACAAACAGATATTTTTGTTGCAAATTTAATAAAAAAATTTTTGGTGGAAAATAATCAGTGCTTTTCTCTTGGTACTTATTTTAAATTTGTAGCGTGCGACATCGTAAGTGTAAAATGCATCAATTCAAAAAAAAATTTTCTAAAATATCTTTATTTGCGATGGCCAATAACTACAAGCAGCAAGGATAGCTTATTCCATTAAAAAGAACTTTATTTGAGAACAGCAATACCATTATCAGTTAAGTTAGTTTTTGTTCTATATTTGTATTTTTCTTTATTAAAGATATTTTTTTAAGTTTATAATTTTTGTTCGGAAAATAAATATACTAAATGTATTTAAAATAAAGTAGAATCATCTTACGGATGTCTTGTTACATAAAAAGTAAAAACGTAAATATAAAAGTATGATGGACAAAATGTCGCATTCAAAATGTAGCGTGCGACAGTGATTAAAATTAAATTAAATATAAGCTACACAATATTTTTGAATCAAATAAAAAGCACTATTAAGATACATCAATGCATAACATTTTAAAATTAGTCGCATTAAAATATTTCATCAGGTTTCGCTGAAATCAGTGTTTGAACTGTTTGCCGTAAAAGCGACTTCTGTTTTTGTCGCATGCAAATGCCTTGGTTTTTTTTTAAATTTTTTGAAAACGAACAATTGCTCAAAACCAACCATTAGCACACATTATAGAGCTAATCAAGAGCTATAAGTTTCGCCTTTTGTCAAAATAAAATTAATGTTTTGGTATATGTTTTTTTCACTTTTAAGGCGTACGAATGTCGCATTCGACATAAGAGAAATGCCCATATACATACATACATATTCACAATTCTAAAAACTTCATTATAAATTAAATTTAAAAATCTAAAACTGGTAAATATTTTTTAAAAATTATTTGAATAAGAGACAACCGGTTTTGAACTTCGCTTTTCATAAGGACCCAGAATATATATACTGTATAGGGTGTAGGATCAATATTGTAGAAATTACAAACGGAATGACAAAGTTATATATACCCTTTTACCTTCGGTGAAGGGTATAATAAATAATAAAAATTATAACAATTATAAAAAAACCCAAATGCATACAAACATACATAAAACACAAATAATAGATAAAATATCAGCGCTGATTCTAGCATCCACTACGCACACTCAACCTCTCGCATGAACAATTCTAGCAATAAGCGTCAGTCGGTTTAGCTATGCAACAAGCGGCCACTCTGTACGCTTCCTAGGAGGCGATGAATATTCGAGTTCGCATTTGCGAACTATTCCCTTTTTTTGCTATTTGCATTCGGACACACATTCCCTAAAACATACATATGTATGTGAATATCAAAAGCGAATTTCTAATGAATGAAATTTCTGCTAAGAAATGAATTTAAAAAAAACAATTACACCTTCTTAACTAAGAGAAATAAAACAATACAATTTCGAATTTTTAAAAATAAATGTGTAATAACAACTTTTAAGGATAAGGAAGGATATATTTTTTATATATTTGGTCGGGAACTAGAGAAAGTATTTTTTTGGTACAAAGTTTGCTAAAAATTATTAGAAGCTTATATTAAATTTATCATTTAAAATAAGAGTTGAAAAATATTAAGCTCTTCCAAAAGGACAAAAGATGAGGAAATAAAAAATCAAATACGAAGTTTGACTATGTTTTGTCTCTAGATTAAAGGATATGTAGAGGCGTTTCTGGCAAGAAGAAAAAATTGGAATTTGTCACACAGTGTTATTTTTAAAATTGAATTTTTATATGTGCGTGTGTGGTATTTACATATTTATTTTGTTTTTTTTTTATCTTGTTGGTTCTAAATGCTTTTATTTAAATACTAGCATTTAACCCGCTACTTCGTTAGCGTCTCCTATTCCTTCGTGGACATATTTTTATACCAAAGTTTATTAAAAAATACCAGTTGTAGAACCAAAAAGCTAAAGAAAAATATCAAATTTTCCGTATTTCTTTTTTTGGGTACTATTTTTCCCCCATTAAAGTATCAAAAATGTCAGTATTGCAGTGGCAGCCCATAATTTATTACGAATATGTCAATGAATGGAGTATAATGTTTTGTAAAAAAGTACCAAAAATAGTTACGGTTTTTACCCCTTAAATGTTCGAATTTCGTAAAAGTACCAAATACGTATTCGTATTTGTTTGATAAGTTTCGAATGTGGTATACACTTTATTTCTAGGTTTATTGGTTCAAAAGATAGATGGGGTGATAAAAATTACCAAAATTCAGGTTTTCACCGTTTTCTGCCGAGAATAGCCGAATTTAAAAAAAGTACCCGACACTTGTCCGCCTATTATTCTAAGGAACAACGATGAGTACTACAGTTTTTTTGTATCTCTTTTAGTTTTGGTGGTATAATAATACTGTGCTAGAGTTTGACTTTTTTTCTGACAAGCGGGGCACCTGGCGTTTTAACCTAATTTGGGTACGTTGAATCCAGTGGTGCTAACCGTTTTTTTAGGTTAGCTCTTGTTTTCGAGAGATACCGTTATTTCGAAAATGGAGGAGGTAGCTCAACATATACTCGCGTAACTAAGAAACGGCTTAGTTTATTAAATAAACTAACAAAAACCGAATATAAATAAAATAAAATTATCTTTAAGTAAGGTTAAAATTTTTTTTTTGTCTGCGCAGTCGTTTTAGAAACATATTTTTATTTTTTTTTTTGGCAAAAAAAATAATTTATTAGCAAAATTTCGAAACTGCATTTAAAATTGGAAAATGCTTCTAATTTTTTCAAACAAAACCAACAACAAATGATAAAAATCAGTTTACAACTTTTGATTATATTCACAAAAGACGAAAAATGTGGGGACAAATTAGAGGCAAAGTATTTTCCAGATTTTTTTGCCGTTAAAAAAAAAACAAAAATTTTTAAATTTGGCTAATAAAATATTTATATTTGCCAAAATAAAATTATGGAAACAAACATTGGAACCGGATATTCAATAGTAAAGGTGTTTTTTATTAAGTGACACAAGTTTACATCATAAAAAAACAAGGTTATCTATTTTTAATATCAATAAAACGGGCTTTATTGGAAAGAAAATTTTATGATGTTTAAATATGATTTCTGTCATGTGGCCGTTGAAGGCACAATCTGGAACATCAAACAACTTTTCGCATTCTGACCATCGTCGTTTTTTAAGACAAAGGGATCGCCCAAACTTTGCAAAATGTACCGAAGTTCGGATTCGGATGAAAAAGTTCGTTCGGTCGGACACTATAATTGTAACAATTATAAGGAGTCAGGGTTGTTAGATGTGAGAATTTTTCGTCATTTTGACGATTTTTTTTGTGAAAATACAGTAAAATTACGATTGACGATTTTTTAACTACATATGTAAATGCAATAGTATTGTGACGATTTTCTGGCATCAAAAAACACTCAAAAGAAATATTTACAATTATATTGGGAACAGTCCAAAACGTAAAAATCAATTTTTTGAAATACAAAAATTTTTGGAAATTAAACAAAAAAAAAAATTCCTCTCCCATCACAAACCAGGTGGATTTCATTAGAAGCATTAGTAATTCAAATTCTACAATTATATAAATGCCATCGGTACTGCAAAAAATATACACTAGAGCCCCCATTTGCATCGGTTCTATTTGGTCCGCTTTTTAAAAATTGGTTAAATCCGCTTTGCGTTGTTATGATTTCGATTTCGATTTCTACATACGATTGCATTTTTCGATGAAGTCTTAATCACAAGTGAAGCATTTTTCTATTTGCGTGTAAAAAAACGAATTCCCTTTTAATTCTGTTAGGTAAGTTATTTTAAGTATAGTTAGTGCCGGTTCACACACATCAGGTTTGACTCGTCAAGTCTTGAGCTTTTAGGAGCGAAGGGAAAAGTGAATGCCATTACTTTTCCCCTCTTTCCTAAAAACTCAAGACTTGACGAGTCAAACTTGACGTGTGTGAACCGGCACTAACGTATTAGGAAGTACCCAGTAAAAAAATTTTGGGTTTTTTTAAGCACTTTCAAGCGCAGAAAAAGCGCATAATCGAGCGCTTCAACAAGAGAACTCTTATACAACAGTAAATGATAAAGAATACAATATAGAAAAAAGCTGTTATTTTAGTGCTGACAACGATAAGGCTTTAAAGCGAAAAAAAAATTTAAAATATATAATGGTTTACGAAAATGATTGAAACATTGCATTTAAGCAATTAAAAGCAAAACATCAATGAATATGCTCTTAAAAAATCGCTTTAGGAGTGCTTTGTTTGCATGTTAAAAAGCGCTTATTGTCAGCAGAAAATAGTCCTCCAAACCGGGAACACTCCATACAAAATCAGGCATCCCATCAGCAGGTTTGATGCGATTTGAGGTATGAATTCATGCATAAAACCTGCTCCTTTTGGAGCTCATTTTTTACTGGGTAAGAAGTAAGTTCTTATGCCCGTAATTTCTACAAAAAGATATCTAGTCGTGTTGATACCTAACAGTTACCTTTACCTATCCGGTACCAGTATTTTTTCAATTTAGACGTTAATTTTATCTACGTGAATTAACTATCGAAAATTGGTGGTGTAAATAAATAACATTTAAACCCGTAGGTAAGAAATACGTTTTAAAATTATGAAAATCATAGATACCTATACACAGCTAGATATCTATTTGTTGAAATTACGGGCATTAATAAGAAGTTGTGTAGAAAAATTAGTGCAAAGAGAAGATGGATTAGTGTGGAACTAAAATTGGACGCAATAAAACGTTTCAAGTCGGGTAAAAAGACTGTTGATATAGACAGAACCCTTGGTTTAGCAGCTTCAACAGTAAAAACAATTTGCAAAAGTGATAGCGCTAAAAATTAATCATTTAAAAATAGCTCGAGTTAATAGCAAATGAGATTTTATTTTTTATACCCTCCACCACAATTAGTTGTGAAGAGGGTATATTAAGTTTGTCATTCCGTGTGAAACTTTTTTATTATTCATCTCAGACCCCATAAAGTATATATATTCTGGGTCCTTGAGTGATTCTAAGTCGATTTAGTCATGTCCGTCTGTCTGTCCGTCTGTTGAAAACACGCTCACTTTCGAACAACTCAAAAGAAATGAACAAACTTGGTGCCAAATTACTTGTAGTTATCCTAAGCAGTTTGGGATGAAATTCAGCAAAATCGGTGCAGTAGGACCAGAGCTATGAATCAAAATGTGGAACCACCACCTAAAAAAAATGATAATTTTATTACAAAAAATAACATAAATGGTGGAACAAGGCACGTAATGAGATGAGATTTTGCAAAAATTTGTTTTATTCGACTGGAAATCACGCTTTAAAATTTCGTGAAGATCCGTCAATAATTTACAATATTCCCCGTATAAACACTACTCCCGGAAAACAAGTACGCCTAATATATAACTTTCTTCATCATAAACAGAATTTCTTGCTAAAAATTTATATTTTTTAACCAATCAATGCAATAAATTGTCTCTAATTTATAAAATTTAAATTTGTTGACGATTTTGTTAAATTTTTGTGACGATTTTGACGAATTTTGTTAAAAATTTTGAAGAAAAAGGCCTAACAACCCTGGTTACAGTAAGAATGTTTGAACTTAATATCTGTCACCTATAGAACCAAAAATTGTTAGTAAGGTATGTCTTAAACATCATCACTGGACTTAGTAGACCGAGTGATAAAGGGTCCAGTTCGAGTTGAAATATAGTTCATTCGTTGTTCTAGTCGCTAAAATAACAACTAAAATTCTAAAAATAGCCATTTCGGTCAGCGCAAGAGATACATACATCATACATTGTATTTATAATATTTTCTTTATTGTAGATTGCTTAAGAAACATTATACTGGGTTATGAAAATTCGTTGACATCATTAAAATGCATTGCTTCCCGTTGTATTGCCGCTAATAAAATAAGATACCAAGGCTTAGTCCCCACAATTTTAGAGTCTTATATTCAAATTCATAGTGCAGAAAAGTTTTTTGCATAATACTTTTTAATGTTAATTAAATGTATATAATACTCTTATTTTTGATTGTTAAAAAAATACAGTCATAAATATATATGCCCATACATATGTATATTTACACGATAAATTTCACAAGGAACCCAACATTTGGCTGTTGAAAAAATTGTAAAAAAAAATAAAAAAAGAATTGTTGCTGATGTGCTGCCAGAAGTGTATAAAGCGGATGGAAGCAAGATTTAATAAATTATTGAGTACTTTATTTCGAAATTATTTACACACATTTTTAAAGTACATTTTTACACAAGTTTGGTACTCAGAATATTTTTATTACAAATTTTGACCCTCTTGTTTAAAAAAATATAACCGGCTTATAACAGGCTTATGGGAAAAATTTCCAGAAAAATCCGATTCATAAACCTTTTATAATCCTGTTTAATTTTTTATAAATAAAGCCGTTAAAGTTAAAATACATATTGAAAAAAAAATTTATGTAGAAAGGCATACATTATTATAGAAAACATAATAAAATTTCAAAATTACAGCAAACATTTTTTGAATCTAAACTTGTGTAAATACTTTGTAAATGTAAACGCTTTAAACACTTTAAATACTTTTGAAATAAAGTGTTAAGAGCAAAAAAATGTTTTTATAACAAAAAATGTGGAACTTCTTTGAAATTTGTTTTCATCTGTAAGTAAATATGACTTTGACTGCATATGTGTATCTTTAATATTTATTTGTATACTATAGTTTGAATATTTATATATTTATCAGTTGTTTAGAATAAAGAATTAAATAAATCTTTTTGTAATTGAAACTACTTTGAAGTCTTATTTTTATGATATTATTCATGGTAGAATAAGTACAAGGTATAGTCCAAGGCGAATTAATTTTTCAGGTGGCGTTGAAAGCACAGCCTGTGCTACTTTTTTTTTCTTAATTAGAGAGAGGAACAGTGATGTTAACCGTACGGTAGTTACCCTTTTTAGGGTAATTTTGGATCGCAAAAGGTAGCAAGGAATTCTTATTTAAAATACGGTAATTTAAAGAAATTTTGATTTATGGTATTCCTACATACACATACATATTTACATATTTAGGTTTTATAATTTAAACTTTTTAGAGGTGATTTTCAATTTAAAAATAGATAAAGAATATAACAAAAAAATAGGAACATTATGGTTCAGCAAATGTTCTCGTAACACCGATATATGCAAAATAAGAAAAATGAAATTACTCTTGTATATTATTTATTTTGCATTAAACCTTCTGTTTGTTATTTTTAAACATGTAAAATATCCCCAATGTTATAAATTAACTACTTAATTTTTGGAGTATTTTAAGTACGGATCAGGAATTAAATGCGACTAAAGCTTGAATAATCCGTATTTGAATCAAGCATTCTGTAATTGATTTAAGAATATCCGTACTAACCGTACTATTGCTTTGAAAAAAGAGAAGAGAAAGCACGGCGCCCTGATTTTGCCGACTGGTTTTCTGTGGAATTAGTAAAGTTAATTTTTTTAGACTGTTGTATATGTATATTCTTTTAAAAAGTAAAAACTTTTTTTATGAAGTCATTTAATGAAATCATTGTTTTATTCAAAGAATTGCGGGTTTTCCGGGAATAGAAAAAGTCCGGAAAATTAGAAACCCTAGTATATACATATTTTATTCAAAATTATTTATTTATTTATTTTATTCATAAACATGCAATAATTTTTGTTAAACATTTATTTTAAGACACAAATTTCCATTCACATTTTTTAAACACATTTAGAATTTTAATTGCAGGCGATGGACTGAGTACTTTTTGTATAAATTTTACTACACAATCAATCGCCTGTCATTTGGAACCGCAGATTAATGTTTTAATTTTTGTACGGTAATTTCTTCCCAAAAACGGTCCGTACGGTAATGAAAAAATAAAAGTTAACATCACTGGAGAGGAATGTGAAAAGTTACTTGTGTTTTTGACATATCGGCCAACGAAAGCAACAAAAAAATACATTGTTGTGTTTTTGGTGTTGTTACTTGTTGTAGTATCGACACCACCGTTTACATGAATTCGCCTTGGTATATTCATTAGAATTTTTGTTCTCAATTTCAATAAATTGTCAAACAAAAGAAAATATGGAAAAAATTTAAACAAGCGTCAAAAATTAAATAAATTATTTTGACATTACATGGGTAAATAATAAAAACTCTCCCTAATGCACATACCTGGTACTTATTATATGTATGTACTATGATATTATTAATATACACCCATATAAAAATTATTTAAAACTACTTTTTTTATTATAAAGATAGTAAATATTTCAAATTACCATAACACAGAATTTCGCTATTATCCAATTGTCTTCTCCATCATCTTTTTATTTCACCACAGAAAGCGTTATTCATGTTATGTTTAATCACAGATTAGGTATATTCCAAAATATAAATGAAATTACTTCCAGCCATTTGGGATCAAGTGTTCGCTTCGGAGACTTTACTATTGACCTTTGGATAAATCTCTGGTTGCCTCATGACTTCGTCGTAAGATGGCGGAGGTGCTATATTATTTATAAATAAAACGAAAACAATATGTTATTAAATATTTCAGAAGATTAAAAATGTAAAACAACACAAACAGTAAAAGCCTAAAGGCCTAACCATAATATGCATAGCCTTGCTTAACCTACTGTCAAAAATTAACATTTAAGTAACTCATTGGTTTGTTTCTTTTAGTTCTTTTATTACAAATTAATTCTTTCATTTTAAGTTACAAATAAACACACCGTTAATCACTTTAAGAAAATTTATTGTAACCATGCAACCATTGGAACTACTGCCTGTTTTTAGAAAACGTAAGCAAGTGAGTGAGTGAGAAATTATATTGAAAACAAAAATAATTTCCAAGGTAATGTTTTTTTTGGGTTTTTGCGCGTGGTAAAAATACACATTTCTTTTTGATAAAAAAGTAAAATTCTGGTATTTTTTTAAATTGAGAAGAAAAATGTAATAATGGCAATTCTGCTTATTGACGAATCCACTGAGGTAAAAATGTGTCTCATCACTGAATCACGAAGTGCACGATATTGATTTGATCACCCATTTTCATAATTAGCCTAAATAATTTTAACGCGTTGCTCGATTGTGAATCTTTCAATGGTTCAAATTGAGTTAGTCTGAAATTTAATGTTGAAAAAACTTGATGTTTAGGTGTGGTTTACATTCAACATCGGCCCTTAAAATTTAACCACCCTTTACATAGATATGACTTCGAATTTTCGAAGAACATTGGTTTTTAAAAATTATAAATTTCAGTGTTTTTATCAATAATAAAAATTGGGAATTAAGCACTACTAACAAAATCTTGTAAATTTTGTATTCCAAAAAATTACTTTGATAATAATCTGGCAAGTGCACGGCTTAAAAAAAAGTAAACTCTGGCAGCATGCTTTATTTTTGCGAGAGCAATAAAGCAAGTTGTTTTTGTTTTCATTTTGTTTTTTCTTACCCTACATACAACTACAATTAATATTGGAAGAATTCCAACCAATTGTAGTGGGTAATGTTAGGAGAGATGACCTCACTGTTTATTGTTGATGATTTTGTTTAAACTTTGATATTGTTACAAATAGAACTGTTGCTGTAATTCTTATACGCTTAACAGTTTTATTTGGTTTAATATCTTTAGTTTTTCTAAAATCTTTATGGATGAAGTTTCCCGATGATCTGGCCTAAGCAACCAGTGAAATGCGCATAGGAATAGCTTATCCCATCAACAATAAATTTCAGTGTTTTTATCAAATAATAAAAATTAAAAAAATTGGGAATTAAGCACGAATAACAAAATCATTTAAATAAAATTTTGTATTCCCACGAAAATTATTATAAAAAACATTTATTCTAATAGACATGATTTCTGTTTTCTCTTCCTCTTTCTTCTCTACACCGCTTGATATCAAACAAAAAATGCTTTAGCGTCCTATGGGGGTACCATTTCCCCTGCTGCTATCTTATTTCAATTTCGGGGCTCAGAAGATGCTACTGAAAAAAATTGAAGCAAATGGGTGCAGCGGCTCTTAACATATGCAATACTTAATATTGCCATCTTATGGTGGGTTCCACTTCCCCTGTCCCTATCGAAAAAATAAGTGCTCTTCTGTCTACCCCGCCCATTTTTATATTGAAATTTCTAGTTTACCATAATAGTAGCTTTAACCACGTTTGAAGACTCTCCCTTTAATACTTATTCAGTTAAGCGATATTTAATTTATGCATCCTATGGGAGGTATTTTACCCGTGTGGTGAATGGTGGCAAAAAAAATAAAAAACACTTGTTGAGTTGATGGTTGATTATCGACTGACCTTTATTGTTATTATTCTTTATCTTATGTTCTACGAATCAGTGATGTATATATTGTATGTAATACATATGTATGGTAATTAGAGTAAGCGAGTTAGTCCTTGTTTATAAATATAAGTAAGTGTAAGTAGTTTAGTTATATATTATTACAAGAACATACATTTATATACACATGACATTTATTTAAGGTGTATGAACATGATTAATATAAATGTAAAACAAATACCTGTCTATGAAAATTTTTCGAATTCACAAATATATAAGATATTGCATTTATTTTTATTTCCACAAGTGTAGTATACAATAAGAGTGACTTCTGCAAAGTTTGAACATTCTCACTATTACAGTTCTTAAGATATGCCTACTTACAATGTATGTGAAGCAGTACTGAGTTTATATTTACTGAATGAACACCTCACTATCCCACTTACTTTGTGTGCAAGTGGTAGGCGTTCACTCCATAAATGCGGCAATGCATTCGAAAGTGTTCTAGGTTGTAATTGAGCTGGTGTGCATTACTTTCTTACTCGTGTCTACCACAACATCGCTTCTGTAATCGAAAAATTCGCCCATGGGGTAGTATTGTATGTATTTTCTCTTAAGAACTACTTGGAACGGAGTCAAGTTTATCTCTAGAGATGACATCTGTATAAAAATATATGTGGTATTTAGTATACTCTCACACAAATTTCTATTTACCTTTTTAAGTGAACAATCTTTTTGTAGTATTTGGCCTCATTATTAGATTTTTTTTACAATAACACGCGCTTTTGTAAGCAATTTGTATTTACATCGTTCATAATGTTTTTTGACATTCTTCATAAAAAGTTTAAGGTTGCCCAAAAAAAGACTAATAGCCAATCCCACGATGGGATTGGTTGTTTAATTATAAATTACACATTATTAAAATAACCGGTTTGTTCTACCAAAATAACCGGTTTATTTGATATTCGAAAAATTGATATTTTCAAAGATCCGAATTTGGCAAAACTAAAATAACCGGTTAAAACCGGTCGAATAATAACCGTTCGATCTCCCTAGTTCCAAGTTAAACAAAAACAGAAAAAGGCGAAAAAGTTACAAAAAAATGGCTCAAAAGCGCGCAAGGTTTTTTTTTTCTCAAAGTAGAGATTTCAAATTTTATCGTGATATATGACATTTTTAATTTCGGGATTCGCTTCACTTTCAAAAACCTTTTAATTTTTTACAAAAAAGTGAACCAAAAATCGTTTTATTTAATTATATTTATTTTAATATTATTTTTTTTTTAATATTAAGTCGCTGTTAAATCACACTAACTATTTACAAAAGAAGGGGTTACGCTTATTTGGTCAAATATTCAATAAGTGTGACCATAGCTTCAGTAGCTGTTAATATAGTATTTCCCACGAAAAAAACAATGTAATATCTTTATTCGTTTAGCCACAAAAAAAATATATCGTAAACCTCTCAGAACCGCAAATAGCCAATTTGCTCAACTTTCCTGATTTTAACAATGTTCCAAAACAACAAATTTCATTTAAACAACTTGAAAATTCACTATACGAGGCAGAATGGCCGGCTAGATTGGAAAAATACTCCTATGTGCGTCGTCGAAACGACGAAGTATGTGTGATGTTATGTAACTTTCAGTGATGCCAACTTAGCAATTAAGGGGCCATATTTGGCTCTTTTTAATTACTCCTGGCTCATTATTTTTCCCGTAAGCTCGTTTTTTTAAAAAGAGCTAATAGGGGCTCTTTTTAAACGTGATATTAGAAGGTTTGACACTTTTTGCATCTATCAGTAAATCCTCCCGTTTTTACCATCTTGTTTCGTCTTTGGTACAATTATATGTGTACACAGAGCGAAAAAAGAGGTTAAAAAATTGTCAACCAATGGTAACAAAGTGTTGCCAATATTTTGACATATTTTTTTTTATTGTTGATGAAACTATGTGGCATTGATATGTATAACGCTAATAGCAAGTTAGTTTGACGGTGTTAGTTTTATAAAGGATCTTATTCGAGCTTACCAAGTCAGATGCCGTTTAAATTTTTTCTTCTTATAAACAACTTTTTATCAACAAACAATATTCCCTAAAAAAATTTGATCGGATTGGCAACAAACGGCGCTCACGCCATGACTGGAACTGTTAGTAAGCTTACGCCCAGTTCATCGATTCGATCGAAGACTCCGTTCGCTTAAATTACATGTAAATCAAAAACAATATTGTCTAATTTGTTTTCGTTTTAAATGCAAGTTAAGTGAACGAAGTCTTCGTTCAGAAATATATGAACATGTAGTAAATATTAGCAATGCAAAAAATATTAAGGTTCATTTTGGTAATACATATCGTTACTTTAATATAGAAAAGCCCTAACTAATGTTTTCCTTACTTTACAGGAGAAGGAAACAACTTAATAAAAATTCTAGTCTTGCAGTCACGATTTTTTTTTAATGCAGTTTTTTGTTCAATTCTCTAAGCAATTTAATAAAAAACACTAGCATATTTAGCTGTTCAGTGCGAATGTTTTTTTTTTCTATAAATTTTTCTTTTTTACAGATATTTGTCCTTAATATTTCTTAAAGAAATATTTGTTAGCTTGAAAATAAGAATACAAATTTCGTAAAGTAGCGGAGATTTCTCTTTACTAAACGACGTCGGTAGTTAAATTAATAAAGGTACACGCCTGTATTCATAAAACATTAAATTTAATAAAGGTTTACAAAACAAATTTTTATGAAAATTTGCCTTAATAAACGTTTGTTAAATTTAATAATCGTTTATGAATACGGGAATTTAGTTACTGATATTTAAAAAATATTATTTTGGCTCAAAATTTAAATCAACTGAAGCGATACAAATATTTTTAATTTGTTTTCTAAAAATTCTATTTTAAAATAGAATTTAACTTTGTTTACTGCCTGTTCAACAAATTCGAACGGCCGCATAGAATTTTCTATGAAACAAATTTTAAAACTGAGCCTTTTTCATACAAATTTTCTATGCGAACGTTAACTTACGAAATTGTCGAACAGACTGTTAATTTGTTTAATTTTATATATTGTTCTTAAAAAATTTAAATAAAACTATTCAACAAAAATTTGTTTAAGTATTGATTTTTTAAATGAACAATCCAACAAGAAGTTTCAAACAAATAAAAAAGCTTCCACAACAGCTGTTTGTTGTATCCATTTCGCTTTGTTCCAACTAGCGGAATATTTGATTGGTGCAAATTCATTATTGTGCGTCAATAAATCACAATCAAAATTGTGTCATTTTGGTGCATTTGCGGCAATCGTGTAATCCCAGCTTAATGCTAAATTGAACCAACTTTTACCATAATATCTATATTTGTTACGGGTTTAATAGTATTTAAATGATTTCCCAGATTGGGCTTAATATGGGTATTTGTTCTCTTATAAAATTATGGAAGCCCAAATTTAACTAAAATAGTGATATGTGTACGTTACGCTATTTATTTCTACATTTCTAACTAAAATACAGTAAAAAACACTGGATTTGGATTTCGGAAATGGCTGCCTGAATTGATTCCCACTTAAGGCATCAAATACCCCACTGTGTGCCATTCTTATGCATCTTCTCTAATAAGAATTTTGTTTAGCCTCTTGATTATGGTTTCTAAATTCCCAGATTCTTTGAATAAAACAATGATTTTATTAAATTAATTCAAGACAAAAGTTTTTACTATTTAAAAGAATATACACATTAGGGATATAACCATTTGCAATTTTTTGCAAATATCAAAAAGGACCTATCATAGTGAGATAGTGCGTTAAAAAAGGTTCGGCACCGATCGCGATGAAGTTTTAGCTTATAATTTTTTTCAGTTTTACAGGAAATCCATAATTCTAACGTCGAAAGCCATGCTGGTCTTTGCATTTCGTGTTTTTTTTATGAAATGGCGATTCCTTGCATTCCGAAAAAAGAAACCAAAAAAACGGTACAAGGGAAGGATACCACCATAAAAATTTATATTTCAATTTATGCAACGCTCACAACTGTTTTTTTCGACACTGGGTTAAGGAGCCATCAAGAATTTTTAAACAGCAGCGCAGAAATATATGCGCTGAGCGGGCGGTGAAAGTTGTTCAAGACATTTTTCCGTTCTGTAAATCAACACGAACTCTCAATTTGAAGTTTATAATGTACAACAATAATGTATAAGTTATTTAATTAAGCTTGTTTTAATTTTTTTACTTTGTAATAAAAATTAAAAAAAAAAAAAAAAAAAAAAATGTTTGGTGTTTTAGAAATTGCATTCGGTGCCGAAGGTTTTTGGACCGAAATTACCCCTGATATCGATTTTTAATATCAGTATAACATTGCCCATACCGTAATGATAGGTTCTTATTTTGGTTATGCCCCTAATACACATATACAACAGTCCAACAAATTTGGAGTTATTATTTATAGTAACTTGGTAAAATTAATTTTCTTTTAAGCAAAAAATTTTTAGTATTATTAAAGCATTTAAAAGCCCATCAGAGATTCTATTTCTAATCGTTGTTGAAATGTATATTGCTTGTTACCGAAAACGTTCTCCCACTTTCTTCAGACGTTGGTTTTATAGTAAAAAGCGCATCATACAAAGATTATAAATTTGTTGGACTGTTACCCGTGACTTCATAGATGTAAAATTTTTCATCTGGTGTTGGTGATTGTGTATCATGTACATTTTCATTTTCTACTTCAAGAAGCTTTTTAGACATTTCATCAGCAATTAAAAAACCGTAGATTTATTGGCGCAGGAAAAATAGTTCGAATTGTAGTTAGTTTTTAGTAATTTTAGTAAAGAATATATTTTTAGTGCTTGTTTTGATTTCAAAGATGCTAAAAAATTAAAATTTCAAAAAATTTAATTTTAAATTCCCGAAAATTCCCAGGAAAAATACCCCGGGGTGCCCAAATTAGAATTCTTTAACTGTTACCGTTCTCCCGATATACAATTTTCTTTGTATGGGGTTCCGCGCCTTCTGCAATCCATACCGCCAGGGCTGCCAGATAAATTTGTAAAAAATCGTCAATTTGATGAAAAAAATCGTATTTTACGTTTCGAAAAATCGTCAAAAAAATCGGAAAACTTTAAATTTAGTTTTTTTTATACAATTTTTATTCGATTTTTGTAAAAAAAAAAATAACATTTAAGCAGTTAGCAGGGATTCTCATGAAGAGCGTCTTTGATCGTCGATGACCGGATTTTTTAATCTTAGCAGTTTTCTCACACAGGAAAAACTGTAACACGACTGAGATTCTGCCACAGCACAGCGAAAGGCGCTTCTTCAATCGTTTAAGACGTGGGTTAAGATTATCTTACGAGTCTTTCATGTCAAGAATGGTATTAGGCTCACGTAGATTAAGCCTTATTGCGGTTGTCGTCATCGACAGCGTTGTTTTTTGTAGAAGCTTAAAGAACACAGGCTTTGTGTCAATTTAATCTATTACAAATAACTTAGCTGTCGATGACAACAACGACAACCGGAATAAGGCTGAATTCAATAGTTTGCAGCTATTGTTAATTTAGCTAGTTTTGGTCAATCCAGCGTTTTTATCTCTATTTTTATTTAAATTTTGTGGTTTTTATTAAACAAAAAAGCTAACACTACTGTTCGTGTAAAAGCGTAAAAGCTAAGCGAAATAAAACGTTTCGCCTTCCGCTCTTGTTAAGATACGGCTGTTAAAAAACTTACGTGTAGTGTTTTATTCAAAATTTGGAGACTTAAAAAAATTGTCACTTTTAAGAACAAAATCAGCAAGTCGGCACTTTGCTAATTCCGGAACAAAAATCGTCAAAATGACGATAAATCGTCAAATCTGGCAGCTCTGCATACCACCGTTTTTGCATAGTTATATATTGACAACCAAAATATTTGTTCAAATTTGGCAACTTTAACTGTAACCGTTCAGATATACAGAATGTTATACTGCATTTGATTGCGTTGTGGATGATTTTTGGTTTTGTCAAAAACAAAGAGCGTGGTGAAATACGGAATACACCGACTGCAATTAAATGCACAAATTCGTTGTTTATGACTAGAAATAACACCACTAAATAAAGATCAGTCCATAATTTACCATAGGCCTTATAGAAAGCCCTTTCTCGGAAACCAGTTTAGTGCATTTTCACCTGGGCTTTGAGTCGTATATGAAGACATTTTGTAAGTACCTGATTCCGGACGTGCTCAGGGTTAACGACCTTTTCTTGCCTTAAAAGTCAATTAAAATTATGTGAACCAATAAACATAAAAGTTTAATAATAATCTTGATTTAATGTTGATAAAATGAAAATTGTAATTCCCATTTTTTTAAAAGGTAGTAAACTTTTTCTTGAAATAAGTGAATTTTTCGAATATTAACTTTCATCTAAAGAAATTCGATTGTATAAGGGCGTTTCCAAAGTAACGGTCGTTACCGATTTTCGAAAATTTTTTAAAATAAAATTCCAACCTACCCAAATATGCCACGAGGATTGCTCCATTTTGGACTTACGAAAGTTCAAGAAACGGCAGCAACCGAAAGAATGCATAAAAAACGGTCGTTACTTTATAAATGTGCTGTTTTCAAATGTCGGAAAAAACCTTATGTATTGTAAAATTTTGCGCAGGATATGTCAAGTAAAGTATTTGATTAACAGCCAGGCCCACGATGTCACACGTTAACGTTCGCATAGAAAATTACATTTAAAACAAAAACAAATTTTAGAAATTGTTTTTGTTTTAAATGTAATTTTCTATGCGAACGTTAACGTGTGACATCGTGGGCCTGGCTGTAAATTCTTTGAAATGTTTTGTTTAAGGAATGAATTTTTTTCAAACCAAAAAAATTAGCTAGTTACCAAAAAAATTTTTTTTTAAAGTAACAGTCGTTACATTTTAAAAAGTTAACAGTTTTTTGTGTTTGAATTCAGTTATTATGGGTAACTCAAAGTAGCATATTTTTGTTAGTATAAAGAAAATTAACGTTTATCTTTCGGAAAATATCAGATACATTTATTTTGTATAATATAAGCGGGAAAAAAATTCAAAATAATAACTTCATATTTGAGCTATAAGGTGTAATTTTCTGTGGAAACACCCATTAGTAACATGAAATTTTCAATTTTTTTTGTGATATGACTTTGTTGCAATTAAGGAGCAATATGAAACTACGTAAATACGTCAAATTAACAAGCCAAAATTTGCATTAAGTTTGTATATTTTTTCTTAACCCCGGGTCTCCAAGTAGCAATATTTATTGCGGCAAACGTCAAATTTGATTGCTCCATAAAATTTGCGACGTATAGACGGCATATTGCCATGAGTGGCAATCCATTGCGCAATGATTGCTCTTCTTATTGCTTGAGCAATTATTGCTAAGCAATCTGCTGTAAAATCAGCTGTTATTTATCTGACATTTAATTTCTCTGTACGTTTTTTATGGCAAAGCAATTTCACGTGTTCTCCAGCAATATAGTCAGCAATTATTGCGCCATGGTTCTCCCGACGTTATTGCTTGTGCTTAGCAAAAAAAATTGCTACGTGGAGACCTAGCGTAACCAAAATAGTTTTTTTTGTTTCAATTCTAATACGGAACTAGTAAACTTAGACTATATTTTTGTATCTACAGCGGTGTAGCGGTATACATATAATTATTGTGAACGGTGTATTAGAAAATTAAGGTTTAGTTTTTGTTCATACAATATTGTATCGGTATAGTTTTATTGTAATAATACGACATTACGAAACTAACATTTTTATCAACGTTTTTTTTTATGAAGTTTGACGTTTATTGCGACAAAAAATTGTCTGGTGAAGACCCCATGTAAAGTCGTACAAACAAAAGAGAAATCAATCCCTCCGCACTATGCTTTGTCCCATAGACAAAAATCAAAAAAAATTTTTTGTCTCAAATTGTTTTTAAATACAGATTTTTTGAAAGATAATAAGGTATCTTAAATAAATGTTAACAAAAAAAATTGTTCTGATTGCTTTTGCCACCACGAGAGGGCGTTAAAAGCAGATTAAGCAGTTTTAGTTGTTTCACAAAAATAATTCTGAAAAATTCATTTTTTTTAAAAATCGCTCGAAATTTGGTTTTCAAGTACTTTGATATATTTGCATTTAAATTAAAATTTGTAATTTAGTATTTATTTTCAAAATAACTTTTTTTATTGCTCTGAAAAACACATTTTTTTTTGTTGAAAATCCAAAAATTACTTAAGATTGATGGAGTATAAAAAAAAATTATATAAAATTAGATATTTTTTTTTTGTTTTTGTAAGTTTATACTCTTAGCTAACAGGGTATTCAAAAATTAGAGCCTATTTTTTACCACAATTTAAAAAAATGCGTTTTTTGAAATGCCTAATTTTATGATTTTTACTCAAATATCAGGCATTTAAGAGTGTTTAATATCATTGCGCAACACGATTTTATATTTTGAATGTTAAAAAATAAAAAAATTTAATTATATCATTAGTAGACCAAAACCACTGAAGTATTTTCAAAATTTAGCTCGAGTTCTTTTTTTATGGCCCACTGAAGTTTTTAATTTTTTTTTAAAGGCGTTTTGAGTAAGTCAAAAAAAAAATGTATTAAATCTAATTCTGAGCTAAATAAGGTAAATAGATGATTTTAATAAAAATTGATGACGGTTCTTTTCATAGCACTAATTAACCCTCTATCTGCGATATTTAGGGTTCATTTCAGTCCCTCCTCATAGAACACCACTTACACGCACGTTTAAGGGTTAAAATATTCTACAACAATTTTCTGCTAGATAAAGAAAACAACAAACAGTTTTTAGAAAACAAAAAAGAATTCAAAAAGAATTCAAAAAAAGAACAGGATTAATAATAGACCAAGTTAAGTCTGGATTTGGTAATACTAACGACGGAAATACTTCTCGCCGATTTTTTTCGAACAGCGGCCGAAATTACAGGAATTGATAAGCGGCTTATTGATAATTTTGCCATTATATTGAGAGTGCTATCTTGTGGATCGCCAATAATGTACAAACCTTCAAGGAGCTACTTATAATCACTAGAAATATGTATTTAATACACTATGGATGCCTAGCACAGTTCATAAGGATTTAGTTCATGGATGTGATGTTATCGACTTTTTCAATTTACCAATTGGTATTTACACATTTTATTTTACCGACAAATAATTAAATAAAAAACTAATTAGCTTTTTTTCATTCAAGGATGTTTGTCTGAAGAAGCATTGGAAGCCAACCATAAAAATGTGAGGAAAGTGCGATTGTCTCACACTAGAAAAACGTCTCAAGAAAACACAAATAAAGATTTAATGCCATATTTGTTGTTGTCTTCAGATCCCGTATTATCATCAAATAGAAACATTAAGATTAAAAACAAAATAATAGATGCTGAAATTGGGAAATATGTTCTTGGAGAAAATGTTGAAATCGAAGATGAGATAACAGAAGACGAGATGAGTTCTTCGTTTAGCGAAAATTGGTTTTGAGAAGATTTAAGTAGCGATGATGCTTTGTTATAAGTTTGTCTTTATATGTTTTTTTAACGATTTTTTATTTTAGCAGTGATAAAATATAATTATTTACTATTATAATTTTTGTTTGAAAATCCAAAATTTGAATTTTTTATCAAAATATATCGCACTTAATCAACAGGAGGGTATTAACTCAAAATGTTCAGTAGAAGCAAACAATTTTAAATTTAATATTAAAGGCACATGAAAAAGAATTTTTAAACCAACCATTTCATTATCAAAAAGTAGGCAAAATAGCACGATATATTTACAGCGGATATGAATACTACTCGTCGATTTTTTTCGAAAAGTGGAAAAATAAAAATTTTGATGGATCAAGTGCGATATGATTTTTTCATAATTTTTTAATGACGTTAACATTGCTAGTTTTCCTCTTTAATTTGTTCATTTATGTTATCTTTCAAATATCCTTATAGTTTTATTTTTGCAAGAGCATTTTAACAGGTTTATCCTATTTTTCAATAAATGATGTTTTTGTATTTTCCACATTGATAATCCGATTCTACCCAAATTTGGCACATATCAATTTACATACCAAAATTTATTACGATCAGACAATTTTGTAGGAGTGGTAGCGTTTTTAAGAAAGAGGATATATAGCAGGACCTTGTCCGATTTTAATAAAAATTTACACACACGTTGCTAGTTGCATGTGTATCAGCATGACCACTTTTTGTAATTTTGTGGGCATTATTGAAGCTAAAATTGAATTTTTCAATTTCAGGACACATGGGAGGTAGGCATTTCCTTGGGCCGATTTTTCCAAAAATTCTAATTTTTCTTAACTAAGCTTTTTTATACTAGAGTACCAAATTTCAAAAATATCTGACAACTCCTTCTATTTTTGTCCCTTCGTTATATGGAAACGAAGCATAGTGCTCCGTACTCTAATCAGGGTTGCCGTTGACAATTTCGAAAAAAGTTTCATAAAAAGGGTATTTAAGAAAAACAGGGCCAAGTTTATTAGTATGTATTAATTTAAAACATTAGACTAAAATAAAAGTAATTATACATACTTGAATTATAAATCAATGTTAAAACTAAGAACCAATTCACAGGCACATTCCAATAGTAGTCATATTATTAAAAAAAGAAGTTACTTTTACAAAAACAGTTGGTAATGTTTATCACTTTTTAGAAATGCTTATTCTATATTTTAAAATGAATTATTCATTTTAAGTTTGTTTGTAAATAGTGTCCGTGGTCACTACGACACTGGACGTTATGACATGCTACCAATTTTTATATGTAAGGAATATGGAAACTTATAGTTAATTTCAAAAAGGTTCAAAAAGTGTCATAAATTTTGTTGAAATGATACCAAGGGATAAATTAAAAAAAATAAAATAAATTAAAAAAAATCTTTATTACTTTTTTGTCCAGAGACATTAAAAGTTTACCTAAGCAAATAACTCCAGACCGACACATTTCACTTCAACTAGTGCCACCTTGCTGGATCTTTTCTTTGTAGCTGAAAACCATAAAATTATGCACTATGATCAGTTAGCAGTACCGATTTTTTCAAAACACGATCTCATATTCCTGAACTACGATTTTAAAGTCGTACAACAAACTGAAGAATTCACTTACCGTGATGTTAAAAATATAAATTTTATATCGCTGGAAGTAGACCTTAGCAATTTAAATTTTGATGAAATTTATTTTATAACTTCAACTAGTGAGAAAGTAAATTTTCTAAATCGTGAAATTCTTTATTTGTTTAACAAACATGTAGCTCTGAAAACCAAAAAAGTTAAAGGCAGGAGAACCCCATGGTTCATGGTTGGAGTAGGAGGGGTGTACTCATCTGAGTACAGCGGCGGCATATATGTAGGTGAAAAAATGTAAGAACATTGTTTTTCATTACATAAGGTTTTTAAACATTTATTGCATCGCCAACGAAATAGTGCATGCTATAAAATACATTCGAATTGCCTTTCTTCATTTTTTGGGTAGAAACCTATACCATCTTGAGGTAACCTTAGTAATGACCGTATTATATATGCTACTCTCTATCGCTTTATGTTTTAAAAATACTCTTGTAATGACACTATAGTGCATTTTTTATAAAATTGGATGTTTTAAATGATATACATATGTATATGCAAACAAGGCGAATTCATGTAAACGGTGGTGGAAAACGCCACCTGAAAAATGAATTCGCCTTGTATGCAAATAAAAACAATTTTGAAAATTAAAAAAATATTTTTGTTTTACTTTTATAAATTGTCCAAAAATATTTATTTTTTTTAACTTCTATGGCTCGTTTATGTTGATTTCCAACGACCTCTAGCCCGAGCCTTATATCAAATCAAAGCTTAAAGTCTCAGCTAACGATTTTCAAAAATCAGCTGCCCATTTTTGCCCCCAAGCAATTCCGGTATAAAAAACTAAAAAATGTTTGGAAAAATTTTCTTCTACTTTTATTTATTTACAGAAATTTTCATTGAATATGGAAGTGACTGTTGCTGCATTTTATTTATATTTTAATCAATCTAGCTTTGCTAACAAGGAAAATATTGCATTTAATGTAGTCATTTTGTATGGGAGGTAGGCGTGGTTGTTAGCAGATTTTGCTTATTTTTTCACCATTGGTTAATATTTTCATAAAATTGCTACGAGAAAAAATTATTTTTAACTTTTGTCTTATATGGGAAGTAGGCGTGGTTGTGCTCGAATTTTTTCATATTTGCAGTATTTTTTTATCACAACCAAATATTAGTCCATACAGATGAAGCCAATCTTATGAAGCTGAACCACTGTGCGGCGGTACATAATTGGGCTATTCACAAGGTAGTCATACAGTTGTAAAGTCACCTGTCTTAATATGACTGCTGTGGGCAAGCGCTTATAATTTAGATTTCTAATGTACAGTTACGACAAAATAATGAACACAGGATTAACAGCCTGTTCAACGATTTCGAACGTCAACGTTCGCATAGAAAACTACATTTAAAACAAAAACAAATTTTCGAATATTGTTTTTGTTTTACATATAATTTTCTATGCGAACGTTAACGTTCGAAATCGATAATAGAAACTGGGAATTTAGCACGAATTACAAAATCTTTTGAAATTTAAATTTTGTATTCCCAAAAATTGAAATTACTTTTTGACAATTGAATAATTTTAATTTTTGATATTTTTTTTAGTAAGGCTTGAGTTCATCAAATTTAATTTCCATTAAATTATTTTTACTGAAGGAAGGAATTTTTACAACTTGGATTTTTATTAAAATTTATTGATAATTTTCTTGGCTGAGCTGGGGCTCGAACCTGGGTTGAATTTACATGTTTCAAGAATCACCACATTCTTTCATCAGAACTCTAACCTCTGCACCACTGCGGTGCCTGCCAGCCAATTTTATTTAGGACATTATGACGATATGACTTGATAGCACACCTTGTGAATAGCCCAAATATTTAGAAGAGTCATAACTTCTGCCTGGGTTGAAAAAGTTTTGGATAACATATTTAAAACCCATTGGAAAATCTTAAAGATCTTGTAATTTAACACGTTCGCCACTCAGCGTCACAAATACGTGACACGAGAGTTTTAACAGAAACTCATGTCACATTTAAGTTTTAGATTTTTTATTGAATTTTAAATCTCTATAATTTCGTAAAAGTTTGTTGGAAGCAATTTTCTTGTGCGTTCAAGTCTCTCTAGCAATGTGATATAAATATAATTTTAGTGGGTTGGGTATAGGTAAAGTAGTTATTTAAACAATTGGCTTTCATTTTGGGTACTTCCTTTAGTGTAAACAAAAACTGATTTTAAAACGTTTTTATTTTTATGACTATTTGTCACTTGATAAAAGCTTTAAATATTTGTAAACTTTCCAGTGGGCGTGGCGTGTTAAAATTTAAAAATTTTTTGTATATCTGGAGAGCGGTAACAGTAAAAGTATGCAAATTAAGTACACATAGCTTGGTAATTAATACAAAACTTCTGTAAAAAAGTGGGCTGAATTGGAGAAGTGGGCGTGGTTCTTCCCTACAAAGGCAATACACGTTTATGTACATCTAGAGAATAGTTACAGTAAAAACTTGCAAACACATAAGCTGCGTTCGAGATCACAAAATTTTTTACTTTTTTACTGAACTTTACTGTATTTTACTAAGTTGCGTTCACGTACGCAAAATACAGCAAATCAAAATACAAACTGTCAGCGAAAAGTGGCATTTCTTGACTCAGTATTTACAAATTTTTACTGCAGAAATTGTTGCAGTAAAACAAAAAACATATGTTTCAAAAGGTAAACAAATTAAAGTAATAAACAAAAAGTTTACAATTTGTGAAAAAATCGTTAAATAAAAGAAAAGTTGAAATAAAAATTAAACCAAAACAGAAAGTGAATAAATATTAATTAATTAAATTTGTTTGTGAAGCATTTATTAGGCTAAATACAACTTTTGAAACTTATTTTGTTATGTTTATTTTTTAGAGTTGTAAAAGTGTGAAGTATTTGAGTGCTTTAGTAGTCAATAGCAAAAAAATTATTCATGTTCTTTTGAATAAATTAACCCGCCACAAATTAGTAAATTCAAATAAAATAAAAAACAAGCAAATATGAAAGATTGCATAAAATAATTTGTTTGTATTTTCCAAAAATGTTCGTGTTATAAAAAAAATTTAATCGAGTACCGATAAGAAAACGAATTAAGTAGTCAAAAGTGTAAATATTTTTCAGCACCTTAATTATCTGCCATTAGCAGTTGCCTCTATTTTACGAATTTTTACAAATTTTGCGTTCGCGTACATTTTTGGACAACAGGTTTTTGTGAGAGCAAATTTTTAGTTTTCACCTATTGTTTGTGTTGCCATAACTGATTGTTGAGAATATGCTGAATCGTAAAATGAAGAAAAAATGCTAAAAATCTGCTAAGATTAAAACATAAACTTTTTAATATATTAAATTTTTTAAAAATATGTTAAATTTGTAAAAAAAATATATAAGTTATTTGTTATCAGACTGCGTATCAACTTTTTTTTACTTGTTTATAAAACTTCCAGTATCCCAAAAAAGTTACGTTTAGTTCATGTTGGAGATGTAATGCTCATTCAACATCTGTACTGCAATACTGTAGCTTTTTGAACTTAACTACCCATATCTTTAAGTAACGAGAAATCTCGGTTACCTTTACAAATTTATTAATCTCTATTTTAAGTAGACACATTTTTTCGTAAAGAAATATCAAATTACATTTACCCCCAATTGTCGAATTCGTATTTATGATCCAAAATTTTTACAGGTTTGCGTTAAATTGTTTTTGTTTCATATTGAGGCAATTTTGACAAGTCAGGTTGATTTATAGAGGAGCATGTCTGCACTTCCAAATGAGTTTACCTTGTGTAAATGCACCTTGAGAAATATTATCGACTAATATCGGTAAAAATGTGAGAACGTCAAAGTTTGAAATTAATAAAAAGTACACACTAAATATGAGCTTCTATTTTAATTTTTAAAACATAAATGAAACTGAGTAGGGATTGATTATATTTCTTAAAAAATATGTTATTTTATATAAAGGGAACAACTATGAGGGGCCACTTAAGCCCTACATTCTGCTCTTACTTTTTACATCCACACTACTATATGTGGAGTGGGTACCCAGCGGTAACTAAAACGAGTAAATAGGCCTAATAGAACGCCTTGCTAAGCAGACACAATACCTCCTCGTCGCAGTTTTTACACAGGTTATTATTGGGAGCCAGCCTTTCCACACTTCCTTTAATTACAACTTTCATCCCTTCCCAAAGAAGGGAGTAAGCAAGGGCACTAAAAAAAATTAACACCTTCCTTTCTTCCTTCTTAAAGAAGGGAGTAGCGAATGTGTACTGAATATTTGTGCGGTTCATAATTTTACATAGCCCACATTCAAAGTTCTTTCCGGAATAGAATTATTGTGCACATAACCATTCTTGTTTTGTTGGTATTTAAGCTTAGTTTGGCCCAAAAATATTTTGTGGAATCGGTCTTTATTTCACCATATATCCCACATAAATACACTCCCGAAAACAACTTATAATAAGCAACCTTTATAATACCTTCTTTGTCATCCCATTTGCCCCCAAATACCATTGTGTAGGGTCGGGCCTGATCGACTTTACTTTCTTCCTTTTTTTTTAATAAAAATTGGCTTTTTTTCTAAAAGTTCTTAAATTGTTAGCAATATATTTGTTATCATTATTAACAAGAACTTTTATGTGTCATTAGCTAACGTTGTTATTTACCAATAAAAATTGTTAAGATTTCATTAGAGACTACTTATCCAAAATTTTTTGTCGTTAAAATGTTACAGAATTTCAGGACTGGATCCTTAACAGTACTGCCTTTTTAATTGTAAATAATCGAATTCTAAAAAAAAACTGCTAGTCTTAAAATTGGGGGTTTCTGCTACGACTAGAACTAAGAGCAAAAATATGGCTCCAAGTTTTTAAACACTGGTTTTAACAAAATCTGAAATACTGAATCTTGTTATACATACCATTGATGACATATTCGTCATCATGAGTATAGGCCGGGTTTACCATAGCTTCAGTTGTATATGCAGTTGCCAAATTATGTTCACCTATGGCTGATAAAGGCTGACGCTGAGAATGACGTCGTAAACTACTGCTTTGTTGGTGGTATGCATCCATTAATTGAACTTCATTTTCTAAGTCCTCGCGTTGTAGTTGTATCACATGAACTGAGGGTCTTCGGCGGTCTTTAAGAGTCCGGTAATTTAAATAGCAGATAAAATACATACATACATAAAAATTTCGATCATTAAACACACACATACCTGATCCAATAGCATCTGTGTAATTATCACTTAAGCCAATGTGGGGCGTAATAGATTTTTTGCACTTTAAAAATAAAACTATTAATATCCAACCCAATATAAGGACTAAATAAACAAATCCCAGCATGCTCATGTGGGCAGTCAATACACTTATTTCACACAATTAAAAAAATATGGTTACATATTATCAGTCATTTAAACATAAAAACATACATTAATATGCACATATTTATGTACATATGTATGTATGTATGTAAGTATATTTGGTCGTGTTTGCCTGTAATCCTTTTGAACAATTGAATTAACTTTTCTCTAATATTTTACTTTAAAAACTTAATGATAAGTGTAAGTAATACGTTTTAAAAAAATTAAAATCGATAAAAAAGCATTTACTGTATTCTCAGAATGTGTGTACAGGTGGAACAAAAGGCTGTATACATTGTTACAGCGCTATTTTATTTTTCAATTTCTAACAAGTTGAATGGCTAGTAACCAACTAAGTACTAACTATCCCAAAGAGCTACGTATGTATGTATGTATACATGTATAAACATTTACATTAATAGAAGGATATACGCTGCGCTGCGGTCGTTCAATTCTGCTGTCACACTCGGCCAAGTTAACGTGGCGAATGTCCGAAAACGTTGATTATTTTTGTGTAGGGGTTAAAAGGGAAATAGAGAATTTGTGTACACATTAGACAAGCCCAAAAAAATATACATATTTTTTCTTAGATGGTTCTAGTTTCTGAAAAACTAACTGATCCAAAATATTAATTTGATCAGACAATTAGAATTAATGAAAAAAATTAGTAAAATATTGGAAATAAGTGTAAAGCAGTGTATATAGCAGATTTTTTGCTTTTTGCAAAATTAAATATTCTGCTTACTATCGTCCTTTTTTGGTACAATTTACACAAAATTCCCACGAAGTTTCATGATTTCTTTGAAGTGGATTAACTCATTTGCTTTTCTATAATTAATTACATATTTCCAGCCCTGATCAGAACTACCAAATATTGCATTATTATCAATTTATGTTCATGATTTTTATTAAGGGCGTGTGTGAAATGGTAGCAAAGTATTATGGTAGAAATATATTTTCCTGTGGGGAAAAAATTTCATGGTTCTGCCGTGTGAAATTATATATTTCTTGACGATATAAAATTTTGACTTTTGTAAACAAAAATTAAAAAAAATGCTTATAAAAGAATAAGCAATTTTGGAAAATATATACCATTACGTATTTTTTTTTATCAGTTGGCACTATTTGCATTTTATTTTATTATTTTGAATTCATAAAATTTTTAAAGGTTTGGTTTTACTTTTTCAGCTTAAGCTTCTTATTTTTGCTTGTCAGAAATTTAGCTGGCTGTGTCCCAGCTAGCCCCAAGGCTAGTGAAATTTTATTCATCTCAGAATCGTCAAAATTTTACTTACAATAGTACTTTGCTACCGTTTCACACACGCCCTAAGTCTGGGATCACAATATGAAAGTGTTCTTTCTAAAAATCTTAGCGTATTGGTGAGAAGGGGAGGGAGAAGAATAGCATGTTCCCTTTCTCTCTCACCAATTAACTTAGACTATCTGAAATAAAACTTTCATAATGTGAACCTAGACTAAAATATTAAGTTCATACATTTCTTTTAATCCGAAATATGCCAATATCATACTTATAGTACTGTAAACGTTTTGAAGTGGGCTATGCATTAGTTTAGATACGCAAATAACTATCCATAGTTGTTGCACGGCGAAACCGGAAGTGACTAATTTTATATTAAATTTTTTTTAACGTGGATACTTTATTTTTATTTTTGAAAACAAAATTAGCCTACTAATTCCTTATTACGTTTTCCACAGATAAATACGTCGCCAAAAATGACAGTATTTTTTTTGGGTAATTATGTGGGGAAAGCATTTAAACGAATTCGTTTAATTACCTCACTGAGGTAATTATAGGAATACGTGTAACTACCTCACTTATACATACAAACCTGTGATCAGGGAAACCGTAAATATTCAATCGCATGTTTTTTTCAAAGTACAAGTTGCAATTTTTAGATAATTTGATCAAATTTGGTTGATACGTTTCATTTGTCATAAGAACGAAACCTATGTAAATTGTGAGAATCGGTATATAATATCACATAGTCCCCATACAAACTTCTTTTTGTATGTTCATAAACCATTAAATCATGTTCGTATTAAGATTAAATTTGGCCCAAAATATCTAACTGCAAATTAAATATGGTTGGATCGGTTCAGATTTAAACATACAGCATTTAATTATCAGTCCCTAGAATATACATGCTACTTAATCCTTTAAATGTTAAAATAATTTAAAATTTTGCGACCTTTTCTTTAATCTCTTTAAGATAAGAAATTATTGAGCACAAATAATTCTTATATGAATCTTAACCTCATAACATGACTTTATTCTTGTCAGCCCAAAATAAAGTTTACTTTAATGCAAATATTAAATTGTGACATATTTTGCTTTTAAATAAGCCATATTTTGTTTTTTTGGGCATATTTTTTTTAATTTTTAGGGCATATTTTCAAATTATTAACATGTAAACTTGGTTGCATTACTTGCTGTGTTGTTTTCAATTTTCAAATAGTACTCAGGCAATAAAACGAATGAAATTTGGGTGTAATTTTGTTTTGGGAGATTAATTTTTAAAGCAATTACCCGAATTGGGAAATTAAGCATATGGCAATTAAACGTGGATTTTTGTTTGAAAAATGGATGAAAAAAACGGGGATTTAAAACTCAATTGAAATAAGCGTGAAAGGCATTGAAGCGTGGGGTAATTAACCAGGTTATACTGTATATTGTAAAAAATATAAACGTGAACTCCATAAGTTCTAAAGTTATACTAATTTTGTACAAATTAATGCACATTAGGGGTATAACCAAATTCTGGCCCTAGCACTACGCGATAGCGAATATTGTGTTATTTACAAAACCAATTTGTTTGGGTCGCTTGAAAATAAAAACCTCACCCACAAAAGCGATTTTCTAAAATCCCTAAAGAAAAAAAATTTAATAAAAATTCCAAGTTGTAAAAATTTCTTCCTTCAGTAAAAATAATTTAATGAAAACAAGTAAGAAAGTATAGTCGGTCAAGCCCGACCATATGACACCCAACACCACAGTATTTAAAAACAAATTTTCGAAAGTGTATGGCTATAGGAATAGGGATCTATCTACGTTTTAAATTTCATTTAAATCGGTTTGATAGTTTCTTCCTTCCTTATTAAATTATCTTCAAAATTGCGACCTGTACTTTGCGCACAAGGTTACGTGGACAGCCAGCCCGCCTGCCAGCCGGACGGACGGTCGATCGGTATACTTTAAGGTGGGTCTAGGACCAATATTTTAAGGCGTTACACACATCTGCACTAATGCATAATACCCTCTCCACTATTGTGGTATGGGTATAATTAAATTTGATGAACTCAAGCCTAACTAAATATAATAAAATTAACAGTTCAACTAAAAATCACAATTGTTTTTAAATATTTTATTAATAAATGAAAAAAAATTAATAAGTTTCTTAATTATTGAAGGACATGAATTTCTTATTTAATGTGCGTGTTGTATGGCTTAAGTTTTTGGCTAAATGTATAAAAGCACAGATAAAAATAAAAAAAAATAATTTTCCAACTTTACCGCGTTTTGTGGGTGACCTTTTTTGAAGAGCGCGAAAAATTAATATCGTTTTTTAAATGTTTTCAATGGACTATTCGACAATGCTAGGGCCATTTTGATATTTGCAACAAATAGGAATAAGTTATACCCCTAATGTACATTAAGGTCATGACTTTTTACATTTTTTTTGCAAATATCAAATTGAACATGCCATAGCCAAAATGTCCATACATAAATATTAACAAACGCTATCTTTCTTTTTCGATGCTTTAAAAAGTTCCCGCACCAAATGACTTGAAATCTTTTCTATATTAAAACAAAAATAATCTATTTAATTTACCATTGTCACAATTTTAAACGGCTAAAGAATATCGTAGTTCTTTTAACAAATCTAACGGAAAATCTTTGTATTTTGAAAGGTTTTTCTGCCAAAATGATCAGCAAACACGATTTTTATCTCTTATTCAGTATTGGCTATCACGTGGTGATCGTAAATTTTTTGTTAAAAAATAGTCATTTCCCTAATGTACATATTTAAGGATTTCCATTACAAGGAGATACAAAATTCATCAATTTAATACCCCAAAGATAAGTAAATGGGACCTCACTAAAACTGTCCGATAATGCGAAATAGCTTGGGCTGGTATTGGATACACGCAGAGAAAAAACATGATTAATGAGTAGTCACTCCGACCATTTTTGTTCATATTTGCCTAATATTAAATTTATTATAGTCCTAATATAACTTGAAAAAATATTTTTTTCCGTAACATTTTTTAAATCACTATAATAATATTATATCATGTTTTACATCTTTAAAGTTACTCTGATCTAGTTAAACATATTAAAGTATGTGAAATGTTTGCTACAATAATATACACAGAACCAAAAGTGGTAGGTAAGTAACGCAAAATTGGGTGTAAAATTGAAGAAAAGAAGGTTATTATACAACCAACAAACATATTCGTCTATTTAACACACATTTTTAGTAAAATTTAAAATTTTATTAAAATAGTCAAATTGAAGAAAAATCATCAATCAATCATGAATAGGTGAGTTTGTTGTTTTTCATTGTGTTAATTTGAATAAAATTTTTTTAAATTAAATAAAAAAAATAGTTAAATTAACAAAAATAATTATTCAATATGAAAATTAATTCTTAATTTAACTATTCCCTTTTATTCAATTCTACGAATATTTGTTAATTTTCAAAAGGTTTTATTATCCCAGTTGGAGTTTTTTTAAAAAGCGCCATTATATTATTTAATGCAATTTTTTAGGCTTTATACACAATATGATTATATCGATACTTTGATATAGAAAAGTTTTGCAGTCTCCAATTTTTTTAACGCAGTTTTTTGTTAAATTGCTTAAAAAAAATTCGCGACTGCAACATTTTAGTTCTTATTATGTTTTTTCCTTCTCTTGTAAAGTAAGGAAAACATTACTAAGGGCTTTTCTATATCAAAGTATCGATATAAAACATAATGTTGTTTAAATTAGATAAAACTGCATTATTTATAAATAATGATATAAAAAAAAAACAAAAACAATTTCAGTGCAAGAAATTAACATTGTTTACTAACTATATAAAAATTATATAAACATAAGTTACATTTAAATAATCTTATATATAATTACGTATGAATGAAATTCTTTATACATATTATAAGTTACTATATGGACCTATAGTTAAAACGTTGTTTTCTTACGAAATATTACAATTTCCGTAATAATAATATATCGAAGGCTTAATAAAGAGACGAATCTCGAGTTTTTTTTTACAAAATGACCTCAACATCAGCCCAAGAACAATTGTCGTGTAATATTGCTTTAATGCTCATATCAACATTTACTTCTGGAGGATCTAAATAAAATACTTAATCAGAACTGATATAAAAGATACACTTTCTAGAATTCTTACCTAGATTAACAACTCGCTTTTGAACAGCTGGAGAAGATTTATTTATATATGGTCTTTTTTGTAGAACTCCGTTCTTTTTCAGTTTCCGCGTACATATACTTCTGTAATTATTCTTGTATATTCTATAAAAATTTTAATTTGCATATAATCACTGAATATTATAAACCAACATTAAGAGATGTATTGATAATTCATATCATTATAACTTATATTTATAATAATTATGTATAATATTTTAAAGATATTTTAATTTGAAACACTGAATCTATGTATACTGTTTTTATTTGTGTTTTTATGCTCACTTTAAGTACGGAATGACAACTAAAGTAAACGATGCAGCTTGTCAACCGCATGTTTTTAAATGTTGAAGAAATTTCTTCAATTCTACGTGCCTTTATTCAATGTGAAGAAATATTTTTAAATTGAAGAATTTTATTTAATTTAACTAAAATGATTTATTTAATTTACATAAAATTTCTTCATTTTTACGTGCCTTTAGTCAATTTGAATAAATTTAGGTATGTTAATTTGAATAAATGCATGTGTTATTTTAAATAAATATTTTTACGATGAGCTACCACCTATTTAAATAAATTTTTGTTTATTTGACAAAATTTGTGTGTTATTTTTAAGAAAATTTTATTCAAATTAACAAATGTGACTAAAATAATTTTTAACTAAAATTTTTTTGTTGATTTTAATAAAAAATAGTTTATTTGAAGAATTTTTTGTGTATTTGAATAAAAACCCAGTTGATTTGAATAAATTTTTCGTTAAAAATTACCGATGCTTTTTTGTTAATTTTACCTACGGAGATTTGGTTCAGTGTACATATGTATATGTATATTTACAACTACACAATTAAAATCATAATATAAGGCGCAAAAAAAAGTATGTTCAGTACAGGGCTGCCAGAAATTTTCAGCAAAAAATCTTAATTTCACCAAAAAAAATCTTATTTTTGAAGGAAAAATCTTATTTTTGGAAAAAAAGTAGTTTTTTTATTATAAATAATAAAAACCATTCATATTTTATTTAATACATAAAATAAACAAAAAAAACATTACAAAAAATTTAATTTCTTATACCAAATTGTACTATTTAGTTTAAAAATTGTTAAATGGGAACAAATAAGGTTTTTTTAACTGAACCTAACATTCGTCTAGACAAAATAAAAAGTCTTGTTTTTGGGGAAAAAATCTTAAAATCTTTTTTCGGTTAAAAAATCTTAAAAAATAAGGTAAAATCTTACTTCTGGCAGCGCTGGTTCAGTACCATAATTTTTGATTGCTTGAAAGTTTAAACACATTCTCTAACTGAGCAAACATTTATTGTCAAAACAAACGATGTGTATTTATAAAGAAAACAAATTGTTCTCACGTCATGTACGTCTGCGAGCATCAGTTAATAGGAAAACTCAAGTTATTACACAATAATTAAAACTTTTTTCTGGGAGAAAAACTGCAAAACTTATACGTTTATTAAAACAGGTAAGTAATTTAAATATAATTATAAAAATACATACATACATGAATAAACGTTGTCTTTCTTGCAGCCAAAAACACCTACAACGTTGGAGACGGGATAGAAATTTTGACACAAAATTTTATTAAAAGCCCCGAATTTTTTCAATTGCCGTTCAACATTATTCGATACGGTGGATATTAAAATTGATAGTTTGTGTTTGACTTTGTTTTTACAAGTCTTAAATGTATGTATGTATATAATTTAATTTTTAACATATCGCTCATTTGCTGCAAGACCGGCATAAATCAAAAAATACAATTTTGGAGTTAGTGATGCAGAATTGTTCGCTATGTTTTTCTTTATATTGTGTATAAAATTCATCTTTATATCTTTTATACTTTTCCCATTTGAAGGGAATGTATCGTTATTTTTCTAAGTGATTAGAGCAAATCAAAAACTTTAAACGCGTTTATCTCGAAATGGATTTTTTGACTTATGCCGGTCTTGCAGCAAATGAGCGATATGCTTAAGTGTATATGTATATATACATATACATATATGTATTTTTCATAAAAGATACATTTTAGAGAATAAATTTGTTATTGTTTTTATTGTGAGAACCATATAACATGTTGAAATAGACATTTTGTATGGTGTAGGGAAATATAGGAACATGGTTGGATAGGTCGTTTGCGTTATTCATCTGAACATAATAATATGTTTGAGACAATAATAAGTTAAAAGCATTATGCCTGAACTGATATTGTTAGTTAAGACGTGTTTGAAACAATCATAACCACAAACATTAATGATAGTTTGCGTTTGTGATTGTATCAACCATGTTTTTTTTGCGTGTAGCAAACTGAACTTTAAGGTGAACAGCATTTCCAGGACTACTAAGGCGGCAACGGCTTTATACTGCAAAAGGGCCATTGCCCTAAACTGGGGCATCAACTGTAGGAATGTACATTGGTTGTACGAATGTGTCATTAAACCCATTATATTTTACGGCGCAGCTGTTTGGTGTCCGGCTCTCAAGGGGAGGTACTTCCAAGTCAGGTTCGGGCGTAGAATGAGAATGGTGGCAATAACGGTAACAGGTGTCATTAGAACCACTCCTTCTAAAGCACTGTTTACGGTATTGACCTGGTTACCACCAGATATTTTGGCGAAGAATCTGGCTGCAAACGCAGCGGTAAAATTAAGGTCCAACAAACCATGAAAGGATTATAACATCCGACACGCAAGAATCCTGTCCGATATAAATTGGCAAACAAACGTTGATTATGTCACACCTGAGCCAATCCTTGATCCTGGCTTCACAGTAAGCATCTTGTATAGAATGGCTCATCATGATGACCTATAAACCCCCGCGGATGCGATACGAATTTTCACGTACAGGTCTAAAACACTGCATGGTGTCGGTTCTAGCATTTACTCCGAGCAGTAAAACCGTAACATTCTCCTTAGGCTGCCGGATCACTGCAGTGTCCTTCAGGCCAAGATAATCTACATCTACACAGCCGTGGGGCACATTCGGTATGGTGAGGTATCTGGCAAGCATATTCACATTATTACCGATAGTAAAGCGGCCACAAGATCCCTGGAGAGTGTGTTTATCACATCGTAAATTGTCCAAGAATGCCTAATGTCTCTTAAGGTTACCCTTAAGTGGGTCCCTGGACACAGGGGTATACATGGAAACTGTATGGCTGATTCGCTGGCACATGTAGGAACCACCTTGAGCCGTAGCGGCTCGACCCATGATATAGGTGTTTCGCTCCCAAGGAGTAAGCAACTTATTGCAACCAAATTTCATCTCATTGCTAATCAAAGGTGTTTGATGAAACTACATGTGGGGAAACGAGAAAAATCTGGCCCATCATAGATGAAAAGAGGGCAAGGCGCCCTGTGGCTGAAAATTGAGTTTCATCGGCCAAAGTCCAATTTTTTGTTATCGCCAATTTCAATTAATGCCATTTGATAGCAAACATATTAGGGGATCCAAAAAAAAACTGGATCTAAATATTGGTAATTGTGGGTGTGGCATGCTGGTGGAAACAAATAATTTATTTTGTTTTAGAACAAATTAAATTTTTGTAAATTTGATCAGAACTAAATTATTATTTCTCGCAAACTGTTAACAATAATGTGTCGATATTTTTTTTGTTATTAGTGGGATAGTAGTCTTTAAGAAATGGTTCGTTACATCTCCGTATCATTTGTACCTGATGTGTTATTAAAAGTTTCCCCAAGTTCTATATTTAAGCTAAATCCTTTTTTCAGAGGTATAAAACTCTTGTTGGGGTCAAAAGGGGTTAAAGAGATTTTGGTACCATTAAAAAGCTGAAAGTGTCTTCTTTTACCCCATATATGTATACTTTTGCAGCTGTTTGGAACTGTCTGCTGAACACTGAAAATGCTCGCAACATTTTGTTATGTTCTTTTTATTTTACTGAAATATAACACAATGGTTTATGAACCTTTTGTTTTAATTACTAATTTTGCAACTGATGCAATTCTTGAAACTGTTAAAGCCGGGCAGCTCTTGAGTTCATTTGAAAGAAACCGGGTCGATAGAGGGTCATGAGAGTGACTTGTGGTCCTTTGAATTTGGTAGCCTCGGATATTCAAGTTTGTAAAAAATTCGCCAAGAATATTTGTATGTATTTATGGATTGCAAAAAATTAGGCTTAAGCTGACTTACAAAAAGTATGCTTCAATGTTAAGTTATCTGCTTTGCCTTTACAAATGTTCGGATAATACGGATTTTTTTTTAGCGATTTTTCTAGATTTTAAATCGGGTGGATTATGTTTAATATCTAACTGTTATCAATAGTGGGTTTAACATTTTTTTTATTGGTAGGGAAGTAGACTTTAAGCAATGGTATGTCGCATTTTTAAATGCTTATGCATTTTTCTATAAGTACCCAGCGGGAAAAAGAAGGGGTACGGATGCCTTCTAGAAGGCCTCTGTACTCCTTCTTTTAGATATACAAGGCCTGCTCGCTCCATTCCATACTCATATCTTTTTTACACACGTTGTCATTGCGGAGAAGGCCATCCGCTCTCGCTTCTTAAGCAGGTACATAAGAATGGCAACGGGATCAAAAAATAATTGTTTTGCTTTTGCTTGTGGAAAAAAAACAATACAAAAAATGTTACTCCTTCTCTACTCCCTTCTCATAGAAGCGAGTGTGGAAGGTGTATCTTATCTTTTACACCAAAGAGCCGAGGAAGAGCAGTTAGATATGAATAGGAATTTAATCAAAACAATTTTTAAGCAGGCCTTTTTAAAGGCCTGAAGTAAGAAGGTCTTCTGAGTTTTACCGCTGGGTATAGTGGTTTACTCTAGGCGAATGTATAAGTATGCGTACAGGTAATACATATGAATACTCATTTTTACTTTTTCACCAAAAGCTGTTTTTTTCGCTGATAAAACAATAACGAAAACGTTATGAGTTTGCTTGTAGAAGCAAGTTTTAGTCAATTTGACATTTGTTTCTCCCAAATCACTAAACATTTCGCTATGTGTATTTACTTGGTGCGTTTTTTGTGATTTGGTAAAAAATGAAAAATGCGATATTTCAAATAATCTTCTGTAACTTTGCCATTTTGTACCTCTTTGGATCCTATTGGGAACAAAATGTGCGTATTGAAATAATGTTACGTCGTAACTGACAAAGCTTAAATAAATTTTATTGTTTGGTTTTAAAAAAATAAGTTGAAAAGAGCAAAATTGCGATAAATCATTAAAATTTTTGTGAAATTTGATCTTTGGTCCAATGTTACTTAGTCATTTCTTGACTAATTTTTACGAACGACCTGTGGTTTTATTAGTACACATACCTTCATTATCTTTGAACAAAAACAAAGCGTTACAAAATCCGTCAAATATTTCCGAAGATACTTTTATTAAAGTGACATCATCATTTTAAAAACCGCCAAAAACGGTTATTTTGGAATATCTCAAAAACTGTTCTGCTTTTGACTATTCTGACTTCACATTCGAATTCAGCGGACAATTTTACATAAAGACTAGATGCCAGATTCATTTGGTCACGACTTTGTTGAAAATTTGTGACACAGTGTTATTATTTCTATAGTGTAAATGAATAAAAGGGGTTTCAATATGAGTAAAAATAGTAATTTTTAAGGTTTTAAGGTCAAAATTAAATTTGGCAGTTATGTCGATTAAAAACAGCACAATTTAAAAAAACATCCCCCTTTTGAATAAAAAATACCATAATTCTCAATCTCAATCAAAAAAATTTTCTTACTAAATGCTGAAAAACATCAAAAGTTCAACTTTGAACTGCTAAACCGATTTTAATAAAATTGGAACTGTAGTAAAGTTCAAGAAGTCTTCTCTCTAAAAAAATTGAAATTATCTCTTTCGGTTAAAAAGTTACAGATTTTTGGCCGATGAAAAACGATTTTCAGCCACTGTGCAGCGAGCATTAAGGTTGTCCAGACATATCCTAAGGAACTTAATTGCGGTTATAACTGGCCACTGGCCCATTGGGAAACACGCCCAAAGGTTGGGGCTCCCTTACGACGAGGAACAGTCAACGGAACATCTTCTCTGTCACTGCCCGGTATAAGGAGACCTAAGACTCAAGCTATTTGGTTAAAGAATCTTCAGGGAGAAAATCTGTCTCTCTGACATTGATTTAAACAGGATCCATTCCTTCATTGAATCAACCGGATGGCTGGGTGAAAATATCAACAGCCAAGTACCGTAGGAACATTGGGAGACGGTGTAACATGGTAACACAACGGGAACTTATTACTGGACCAACGTGAGCTATGCTTAATTGCGGCTGCCAGTGGAACCTAACCTAAGGATTTCCATAACCCCCATATTTGTATGGTGCCCCTAAGGAGTGCAAATATGGGGCAAGTATGTTTTGAGAAAATGTTTAGGAAAAAAACTAATGGTGGTAGGTCATACATTTAACACCCCTAGGGCGGACTATTATGCAGTTATGGGGCTTATACTTTTAATCGATTTTGTCCCAAACAGTTTCAGTTAAACCCATAAATAAAAATTTATTTTTTTAAGATTGGTCTAATATGTTTATAATATACATATAATAAACATACATACATATATAAACGTAGGTATGTTTGTAAATGCGTACATTTTGTAAAAGAGAGGTGTAGATATGTATGTATGTATATGCATTTGTATTTAAACAATGTTTGTTTTGACCACAACAAATCCCTTAATATAAACGATGTTGTTTTTGGGTAACAACGAGAAAAGTGAATAAAGTCATTTTGTGACTACTAAAGTTTTCCGATGATCAGATATTTTGTAATTGGCACGTGTTATTTTAAGATATTAACATATTTTTAAATTATGTAAAATCCAGAAATGGGAGAACATTTTTTGCAACTGAACTAATTTTTTCCT
Source organism: Pollenia labialis (assembly GCA_949318255.1). Taxonomy (NCBI): domain Eukaryota; kingdom Metazoa; phylum Arthropoda; class Insecta; order Diptera; family Polleniidae; genus Pollenia; species Pollenia labialis. The sequence goes on along the minus strand of OX439143.1, from coordinate 322,438 downwards.
TAAGTCGATCTAGTCGCAATCCCAATACCAACTGCCAATTTATCTTGGAATATTTAAATTTTCTTATAAAATATTTAAGAGAAAATTTGTAAATTATCTTGAAGAAAAAAGCGAAGTTTAATGTTTGGTGAAATTGGAGAAAGAGAAATTACAATATACGGTAACTTTTTAAGGAATTAAACAGAAACTCTGTGTACATATTTTGTTGTTGGATTTAACACAAGAGTTACGATATTTTGCATTTGCTTTTCGTAGGACTAGTTGGTTATACGTATGTATATGAATACTGAGTTCCGCTTATAATTTGTAATTATTAACATATTTTTCTAATATTAACATACATACATTCATAAGTACATAAGTAATTTGCATTTGATTTTTTGAAATTTGTATACCCGTCACCGAAGGTAAAAGGGTATATATAAGTTTGTCATTCCGTTTGTAATTTCTACAACATTGATCCTACACCCTATAAAGTATATATATTCTGGGTCCTTATGAAAAGCGAAGTTCAAATCCGGTTGTCTCCGCCCGAAAGTGATTTCGTATCTTGCTTCACATAAAATGAAATCACTTTTGATCGGAATTGATTTTTGTGACAAGCCTGAATGTATGGATAGTATTTCAAAGGATTGTGGCACTAGTTCCTGATCGGTCGGTGGTGAATGTTTCTTTGCTAAGTTACTATTAAGATTTAGATTAAGGAAACAAACGTTTGCATGTCATTGATGTCGGAAAGATGCATATTTATTTCCTTGTAATTTCGTATTTGTTAGGATAAATTACATAATTTTTGTTTTTTACTCTGATTATAACTAGATTTAAATATGGCTCACACACTGGTCTGTTTGAATATTAGCGCATTTCCACAGGAATACCATTCTTTAATTCACCTGTTGTGTTTCTATAATTTGATTACTTTCACAAAGCTGACTTTCAGTGTTGGGTTCGGCTTTAATTTCTGAAGAACAAGAGCCCCTATATTAAAGTTGAAACTAATAGGTAAATACGTAAAACTTCAACTTTAAACTTAGAAAACTGCTAAAACATTCCACCTACATATTGTGCATGCCTATAATTTATCAATTTAATTAAGATTAAAAATTGCCAAAATTTTGATAAAAATAAAAAAATCGATTTTAAAAGCTCAATAATCGATTTCAGTATAAAATTGCCTACTTAAAGTCGATTGCAAAAAATCAATGTTTTTTACCACAAAATCGATTTTCGATTGGAATCGAAATCGATTTGCCATTCCCTACCTTGAACCAGAGTACCGAAACGTTCACTCATTTTTCAGTCATGAGTGAGCGTGAAAATTTAAAAATTTTATTGCTCTTTCATCCTCTTGAGGGTGAGGAAAAAAATATTTTGAGTTTCCTCACAGATGAGGAGTGAGCAAACAAAGAAAATCATATGTGAATTTGTCAGATATGAAAAATAAGGAAAAAAAACGTAATTTGCCTGACAATTAACAGCGGGAAAATGAAGCAGTAAAGAGGCCTTTTGGAGATATAAAGTTTTCCAGCCGCATTCCAACTGTATTTCTAATTTACACGGTGTGCTATTGGGGACCAAAGCCTTGCCTTCTTGCATCTTCTTTAAAGGCTTCTGGAAAGCCTTCTAAAAATAATTAAGTGAAATTGTTGTTGCTTATAATGCGAAGTGAGTAAATTCATAACTAAACTTGCTACACAATCCATCATAACTACAGACTAATAAAACGATGTCGACAGGGTTATCTTAGAAAAGATAATTTGTATTTGTAAAATATTTAATAAAAACCATTCTAAAAGACCCGTGGCAGAGTGGAATTATTAAAAGTTTATTACAAATCCATTTGTAAACCTTCTTTATGGCCTGAAAAGTGAAAGCGCTGGCATTTTTTTTCTTGTGAAAAAATTTTGCTTTCTGTACTAACTGCAACGGTGGGGTTTTTTTTGTGGAAAATGCTACATTGAATTTACAAAAACTGACATTATAATTTGGCTCGAAGCAATAAAGTTTTACTAATACAACAATAAAACACATCTTCTTACCGATGAATAATACTTACTGTCGCATTTGCTTATATGTATGTAGGTTGTTTACATATAAATTGTAGCAAAACAAGACTTTTTTTTGTGTTTTTCAAATAACTTTACCTACGTAAGAAATGTTTTTTCAACCAGCGTTTAAAAAACTGCAGTCAAAGTGGAAAAAACTGCAATTTCTTCCACTTCATTATTTGCCACTGCCCAAAAGAAAATTGTTGCTTTTACTTCTGATTCATTAAATGTAAACAGTCGCTGCCATTCCAAATTAAAAAGCGAAAAGTTGTACCCAAATTTTCGTTTTTTGTTCGACAGTTTTTGGATTCGACTGCAGTTTTTAAACCCTGTATTCAACAAAAAAAAAAACCTCCGTCGCGGTTAGTACAGACTCTTTGCAGACAGACACCAAAATATTTTTACAACTACAAATAAGTTCGTGTGGCTTTTTTTTCTCAATAATTTTTGCCTATAGATACGCCATTTTAACGAAAGAAAAACTGACTGGCATCAAAGAATTTTTTACAAAAACAAAACACATCTCGTTAGCTTAAATGCAAATCTTAACTTGTTTTGTTGATTCACGTTACATATTTTTATAAGCTTCTTTTAACTTGTACATTAAAAAATTACCAAGTTATTTACAAAATGAAAAATTACGTATCATCTCTCATCTATATATATATGTATGTATAAAAATGAAAAATGTTTGTTTGTATGTTGGCTTATAGACTACTGAACCGATTTTCCTGAAATTTTTACAGTGACACCACCTGAACCCTAAAAATAAAATTTGTTGAACTTTTGTTAGTAGGAAATAAAATAGCAGCTGGGAGAGGTACCCCCCATAGGACGCCAATGTTTAATATCGCATATGGGCATTTTCGGCGAAAAGTCTACTTTGTGTAACGTAAAGCCCGAAGTATTTTAAATTGTTTCTCAAAAAATTTTATATGTATAGTTTACTTTTTTATATTTTGGTGTAAAACGCAACAAGCTCAACATTAAGTAGCAAAAGGGATAACGATTGGACAAGATGGTCCGAAAATACAACCTTATTTGCAATCTGGCGTTACTTTAAAAAAAGTAGACTTTTCGCTGAAAATGCCCATATTTACATTAAAACGAGCAAAGAGTTATACATTTTATAGCTTGAAAAATAAATCTGTATTAGTCCAAAGTTTACTAAAAAAGGTTTTATACAAAACATCTTGCTCAATTCGCAGTTTTATTCAGTTTTGTAATGCATGTTAAAATCCACTTCTGTTTTGTTAACGTCACGCCAGCGCAGATTTTTGCTTGTATCTGCAAATTCTTAGCGCCGATTACTGTATTTTTTTTCTGAATAAAGTGCTTCATTACTTTGTATATATTAAACCCCTTTTTACAAATTTGACTTCGTCATTTAATTTTTTTACATTTTGTGGTACAAATTTCACGACACGTCAAAATGGAAATGCCCATATCTTAAGAACTGTTATAGTGAGAATGTTCAAACTTTATAGAAGTCACTCTTATGGTATACTACACTTTTGAAAAAAAGTGGGTAGGTGCAGGGGGGGAAATACCTCCCATAGGATGCATATATTAAATATCGCTCAACTTAAGAACTATTAAAGGGAGAGTCTTCAAACGTGGCTAAAGCTACTATTATGGTAAACTATAAATTTCAATATAAAAATGGGTGGGGTAGACAGAGGAGGAGCACTTTTTTCGATTAGGGCTGGGGATGAGGAACCCACCATAAGATGTCAATATTAAGTATTGCATATGTTAAGAGCCGCTGCACCCATTTTCTTGAATTTTTTTTCAGTAGCATCTGAAATAATTGAATAATTGAATTATTGAAATAAGATAGCTGCAGGGGAAGTGGTGCCCCCATAGGACGCTAATGTTAAATATCGCATATCTTAAGAACTGTTTTAGTGAGAATGTTCAAACTTGGTTGGAGTCACTTTTATAGTAAACTACAAATTTTAAAATAAAAATTAAGGGGGAAGGTCCAGCTGGAGCAATACCCCCATAGGATGTATATATTAAATATCGCGTAACTGAAGAACTATCTTAGCCAGAGCCTTCAAACGTAGTTAAAGCCGCTATTATAGTGAACTATAAATTTTTAAATAACAATCGGCGGGGTAGAGGAAGGAAGAGTGGTACATCTCATAGAACGAAATTATTTAATTCCGAATATCTGAAGACAAATGTCTTTAAGCTTCATAGGATCCACTCTTACGGTAAACTATACCTTTCAAAATAAAGGGGTTAGGTGCAGGAGGAGCAATCAATAATATATACATAAGTAAAAGAGCGTATGAAATTTTGTTCTCTATAGACTTCTAACCCGCTCTTAACATAGGCAATTAATATTTTATAATTTTTAAGTGCGGGTGGTACCTCTCATACAATGACAATAAAGATTTATTCATAGTTGGAGTACTGTTACAGTGAAGGGGTTCCAATTCCAATTTCCAATAGCTTAGATAATAATGCACAACATCTTCCAAAAGTAGGTTCAATAGGAAAAGTAGTCATGGCACCTCCCATACGAACACATGCGATTGTTGTATACATATCAGTAGAGCGGGTTCTGTAAAAGCAATAAAATTTGGTACAAGATGCTTTCTTATCAGTACACGAGATCTGTTTTAAAAAAATTTTACTAATTGTATTTCGATGGGGTAGCAAAGCGCACCGGGTTAAGCTAGTCAAGTATATGTATTATTTTCTTAAAATTTTCTTAATGTATGTGTAATCACACCCATTAAAAAAATTAGCAGAGTTTTTAATTATTTTTATAAGAGCAAATTGATATTTGTAAACGCCAAAACTGGGTAATCTGTTTTATTACTGTTACCACGGTGCAAGTGGAATAAGTGATTAGACTGAAAATTATTGCATAAGATAAAATAAGAAATGTGATGTAAAATTATAAAAACCGAATGTATTACATAACCTATAATAAGTGTGACTATCAGCTTCCATTACATAGGACTGTTAGACAAAAAAGCCTACCCAATTCCACTCCCAAACAGGTCCTTAGATTTTTGTTTCCATCAGACTGCCATTATTTTTATGATAGAACACCTTATGAATATATTGAATCTGTATGGGACTAGAAAATTTCTTCGTAATATAAAAAGTTTACATGTCATACTAAAGAAAAAGTTTTTATTAGTTTATTTAATTCCTAACACCGTTTAAGTAGCCGCAGAAGTAAAACATTTTCCGAAATTTTTTCAATATCATTTGTTTTTCTTTACTTCAACATTGAGATACTTAATATGCTATCTATTACAAAAATATTAAAAAAATATTCGTATTATGTTTATAATGTTGATGGCCCTGTACTTGCAAATCGAATTCTCTTAAGTTGTGGATCCAAATCGTCGTCCGAATCTGACTCTGATTCAGAACTTATGGTGTCCACAGGCACGTTGCTTCCAGACTGCCCTCCTACATTAGCTTTTTTTCTTCAAATACTTCATTAACATCATACAGGGTGATCTTGTGACTCCACCAACATACCTAAAATGAATTAGAAAAAAAATCAAAAAAGGAATGCAAAAGAATGTATCAATAAAATTGATATTACCTCTGCAAGCAATGCGTCGAGTTTTTTGCCTTTGTAGCGTTTTTCCATGGGCATTGTGGTTTGGTGAAACCGGATTCGGTAGGGAGTTGTTTAATAAAGTCGTCAAAATGAAAATTAAGAAAATGCAGCTTTGATGCCACCGATGTGCCGGTTTTTTCAAAATAATACAGCATTTCTTTCACCAAATCTTTTGCTTCCGGTTCCGCGTCTTGATCCCCTCCGAAGACTCTGGTGCATACACGCTGAAGGTAAATCCATGCCATTGAATGATTTTCATCAAGCGATGAATCAAAGTTGCTCTTGAATAGTTTTCTAATGTCAGGACCATTAAGTACGCCTGTTAAATGAAGACAAAAAATAAAGACAGAAAATAAAATATTAACATAGTGAAAATAGTACAATGAGGCGAACCAAAACTCGTTTAAATTTACTACAATACCTTTTTTAATTTTGTCATCGCTACGCTTTGGGAAAACGCTTTTCAAATAGTCAAATGCGTTTGGACAATTTACAACTGCCACTTCGATGAATTTTGTAACAATTCCCAATTTTATGTGGAGTGGTGGCAGCAAGATGTCTTGAGTATTGTCAATTAAAGGTGCATTCTTCAGTCTATGTTGTTTCATTTGTTCCTCCACACTTCCTCTTGGTCTCCACGAATTACATTGGAATTGATTCAAAGGGGAGCGCGAGTCCCAATTACAAAGAAAACAAAAGAATTTTGGAAAGCCACCCTTATCGATGATCCCTTGCAAAATGTTGATGACCTTCAAATCTTCCATTTATTTTCGTAGTATTTGATTTTTTTCAGTATATCTTTCAATGTTTCATAGCTTTCTTTCATGTTAATACCCATTGCTAGCGGAATGGAAGGTTTTCGGTTCAACACATGCAACAACACTGCTTCAAGCTTGAAACAGAACCATCAATAAATAATCTCCACTCACTAGCGATGTAGTTCATTCCCATTTTTACCACCAAAGCTTTTATATCGTTGCAGTAACCGAACGAACTGTCATCATTAAGAGTGTAGAGGCTCTGAAATTTAGCTTGCCGTTTGCGGTACGCCGCGGCGCGCCGTAGATTTCATATTAGCATGTGTGAGTTTTTTTTGCCTTAAAATAGTCCCAATATGGCCACAATGAAATCCATTTCCAATTTGTGTTATTAGTTGTGGTCTATCTCTTCCCTGTTGGGGCTCGTAATCGGTATCAAATGGATCTTCATAAGTTATGTTGCTTTTATATTGTGGGCTGCGTCCCTTGATGCGTGTTCTGCGCTTACTGCTTTGCCTGTGATGTTGCGGTGGGTGCGTGATCGCGTGAATTGTATGTTGAGATCTAAGGTACATTTTTGTGGTTGATTGTTTTTCTTGAATTTAGAACGGTTTGCTACCTATGGACCTGAACAGGGGGAAAAAATGTAAAAAAATCGAATTTTTTAAAGTTTTATATGTTCACAATTTTTGTTCTTTATGGCAAGAGCTACAACTTTGTCTCAGAGGGTTAATCAAAATAATTCCGAACGGTTTGCAAGATATGAGCCTGAGAAAATTATCACTTTATTGCAAAAATGACACCGAGGCGCTAAATCTTTAAGGGCCCATAAAAAAAAGTGCATGACTTTCGGCAAAACTGGTCTTTTTTTTGGTCCCTTATGGTTATTTATTGTCCGTTTATGGTTATTTTTTTTCTTGTTGCACTGTGTAATTTTTAACTTTCCTACATTTTGTATAAAATCACTAAAAACGTATAAGAATAAATCAAATTCTAAGCTTTTATTTAATTTATTTTTAAATAAAAACAAACTGTTCGATTAATCGACATTAATTAATCGATTTATTTGTTATTCGAAAATCGCCATTTTAAAATTAGTCGAACAAGAGTTTGGTTTTGTTTGATCGATTCATCAAATTATTCTTAATCGGTTGACAACTCTAACACATACCAAATCGTATGTTGAATTAACCGAAAGGAATATAGTTGATTTTGAAACCTTTTTAAGGTCCTTATGTTAGCCCTGTGATGCCTCTTTTGTTTTAAAGATGTCCAGAAAATTTTTGAACAGGACAATGGTAAGTTGCCTCAGGGCTGCCAGACTTGGGGATTTATCCTCAAAGTTGGGGATTTCAAGCGAGCAAAAAGGACAAAGAAAGCCATTTGGGGATTGGGGATTTTTTCGGGGATTTAAAAAAATAATTCGGGGATTTTTTGGGGACTTTTTGGGGACTTTATACATTTTAAATATAAGTTTCCTTCTTTTATTATTTACGCTTATGAAAATATGAAAAAAGTAGCAAAACTTTTACCTTGCTCTTATCAACAACTAATACAGTGTAAAGGGTCTTAATTAAGATTGCAATTTTTGTTAAGTGTGTAAAAGGTACTTATTAAACTTATGTTATTATTCTTAAAAAGGAAGAATTAAAAAAAGGAATCTAAACCGTTGGCAACACATAGAATTTTTGATTTTTTAAGGCAATTTTCAAGCAAATAATATGCAACATTGTCAATTGTCAAAACAACTGGAAGGTTTTACAAGAAAAATAAAGAAAAATTTAATTATAAACAGTTTAAGGCGATTTATTGATTTATAATTTCGAATATTTCTGGCTTCTGCTGTGAAATTTTCAAAACGTTAGGTAGGGCCTTTTTTTATTAGGTGAAGAAATATAAAAGACAATATAATAAAGTTTGGGAAAAAGAATGCTGGCCTATTGGTCAGTACTTATTATGCTTCGAAGTATTAAATAAATGACGGATATATGTATTCAGCCCAATTATGAATACAAATTCCCCGGGAGTTTTTTCCCTTTCCCCATTTTTACAATTGAATTTACATAGGAAAAATGGAAGAAGGGAGAAAACTCCCGGGGAATTTGTTATTCATAATTGGGCTTATTGTATTGTTGATTTTAAGGATGGCTAAAACCGACTGTGTGTCTTCAAAAACATCAAATTGCTCTGCTTGTAATTCCTCACTGGAATCGCATAAAAAGGATTTAAAAAAACATGCCGAAACCAGTCGCTACAAACAAAATAAAATAATTTTTTTACTAAAAATTTTTATTTGGGGATTTTTGGGGATTTCCTATTAAAATTTTTCTTACTATTTTTAAAAAAATTTAAAATTTTTATTTAACAAGATTCAAAATTTGGTCACAAAAAAAACAAAAGAAAATATTAACTTTTTAAGGTTTTGATTTTTAATTTGGGGATTTTTGGGGATTTTTTTTTTAAATTTTTGGGGACAAGGGTAAAAGTATCTGGCAGCCCTGAGTTGCCTTATGATTTAAATTTCATAATCGAAGTTTGAAAAAATACCTTTATTACCTTTTGTACACTTGCATACATTACGTACATCGGAGGAACGCACAGTGGCCAATTTGGCTTCGCTAGCGGCATTTAATTCAAATTTTCAAATTTGAAAAACCGTTAATTTTTTTTTAACAATCGATAACAAATACATTCACTAGATTTGTATCGATTTTTAAAAGTTCAGCTTACAGCTGATGAACAGCTGTGAGCTGTCAAAGTCAGCATATGTTTCTGCAAGTGTTGTGCAAAATATTTCCGCCTTTTTGATCATCGTTTTGCTATTCGTGTTAAACTTGCAAATTTTATTATTTTCATTAAAAGTTTTGTTATATACTAACGCCAAGATATGTATTATATAAAAAAACTGTGGTTGTGATCTGTGTATACTTATGTTATTTATAAAACGTAATCGTGTTTAAGTGTATTAGCAACTCGCCCATTGTAACGTACACCTGTCTTTCGTGGAGTTGAACTTACAAAATTCACCTGCATTCAGTGTAATTGTAAATTTTCCTATATGTGTAAACCATTGTGTGCCCAAAATTCCAAAATTTACTGCGAGTACCTGCGAGCCTTTAATTTATGTTACTTTTTAGGCAAAATGTCAGTCTGAATCTGATACTGAAGAATCTGATTAATATTTCTTTTATAATATGGTTTCTCTTTGAGTTGACAATTTTTTTTTTATTTTATATATGAATATATGGTGGAAAATGTTTATTGAATTAAAAACAAAATAAAAAATTAAAAAAAAAATTAAAAATAAAAAATTTAAAATTAAAAAAAAAAATTAAAAATAAAAAAAAAAACAAATTTAATTTTTTTTCCAAAAATTGTTTCATTTTTTTCTGAATTGAGAAAAAAAATTTTTTTGAAGATATCTTCTTTACTTTGGAAGCTATGAATAAAATGCCGCTAGCGAAGCCAAATTGGCCACTGTGGAACGCATGGAAGATGTTGAAAATGTGAAAAATGCGTTCACACTTGAAACATCTAATAAATACTATCATTAAAAAAATGTTACAAGTTCTGAAAAAAACTTTTATTATTTTAAATACTTTTTGTCTTCAAAAGTGGCAAATTTAAAAGAAAACATCAAATGTATATGGAATAAATTTTGTTTAATAATAATAAAAAAAAAATCAAAAGGGACTTACAAAAAAGGAAAAACTTGACTAAAAGCTAGAATTCCATTTGAAAATATAACAAGTTATGAATTTTTAATAAAGTTCATTTTACTTTAAGTTTGTACTAAATTCTAAGCGTTGGGTAAGTTTTGAAACTTAAACTTTATGTTATGCATAAATATAATATTTTAAAATAATTTTTTTATATTAGTAAATAAGAACACTTAGTATATTGGTACAATTACGTACTATCACAATTTTAGTAGATCGAAGATCTCTGTAACATTAATAACAATAAGTATTAAATTTTTCAATGACAAAGAAATAAAGTTTAGAATTAAATTTATAATTTGAAGCGCATTGTTTTTATACCCTTCACCACTGGTAGAAATGAGTTTTTCCAAAGACCCCAAATCTGATGGAGACTAGGTTTTTATAATCCCATATAGTTTGCTAGTGAAATTTTAGCCAAATAGCCCTTACAAAAGGCTTAGATATAAGCAAATAACTGCGACTGCCTGTAACTATGACCCATGAATCTCTGACTAATTTTCTTTTTCATCTATGGATTTTATTTTTTAATTTTTACCTTTATCCTGCGGCCACACGATCAAGTTTTTCTTGATAGTCTTTTACATATACTGGGGGCTCCTCTTTATTGCGATCCGAAAGAAAATTGTAGCAAATCTTGCGATTGGTACTCTTCAATACGTTTGCGCATATGTAAGTTTGTCATTCGCATCTTTTAATTTTTTTTCTTTTCGTAAATCATCACTTTATTTTATTAAAATTTTCCAATTTCAAATATTTTTACACACTTTGGCATTTCAATACTCTAAAACCGCGCACTATCTGTAATTTTTGTTGCCACTATTGCTTAATGTTCAGAAAATTTTGCGAAAGTGATAGAGAGTACCAAGTTGGCATTTAGCTTTCGCATTGAAAGGCAAAACTTGATCGTGTGGCCTCCAAGTTACTAAGCTAAGAGGAAAAGTAATAGTGATAACTAACAAAATCGGTTCATAAGTGACTGAGTTAAAAACAAATACATAACTGTTTTTTCCCGAAATAATGTTACACAATAGCGCTTGTATCATATGACCTAGAAGGACAAAATTTGGCTTTTATATTTCCTAAATACAAGGAGAATTAACTATTGGCCTATTATTTCACTTAGCGCCCATACAAAAATGCTCCCGGAATAAGGAATTGTAAAAGTTAGCGCCCATACCATGTGAGCTACGGTGAAGGTAATATAAGATTCGGCATGGCCGAATATAGCACTTTAGCTTGTTTATATACATATGTAAAAAAAATTACTCAATGCCTCCACCTGGTAAAATATCTATACATTAATTGGGAGAGGATTGGTTAGAGACTTGTCGTGGCTTGTAATTTAAGATATCGAGTTCGATTTTCTGAATCAGCTAAGCGAGCTATTTGTTCGGATGCAGCATAGCAAGTCGTAGCATTTGGTGTACTGGATCTTCTGCTAATGCGATCGTTATCGCCATTATGATTATCGGTTATACTTTTGTGTCGAAGACGTAATGCTCCCCAAATTAAAACTAATAAAGATGTCACAAAAATTCCCAGGCCAATACCTGGTAAGAAACTTTTATGCAAAGAATTTACAAAATCATATGAATTTTGGGAATATGCATCTGTATCGTCTTCTTGATGACTAGGTCTTGGGTTGAACTTTCTGCCAATATTAACACCGAATGCACTGTTGCTTTGAATTTTAGTTTCGACAGATCTGTCTAACTTTGATAAATCAGCAAACGGCCGTCGCCTAAAAAGCCTTGCATTCGGAATGTTGTCAGGTTGACTTATTTGTAGCTGAGTAATATTAGAGCATCCGACTGTTATATCAGAATCTGGGTTATATTCCTGAATCATAACCAAACAAAACCGATAGCTAGAAATGCACATAAACAAATATATTAAGTTTTATAACGCAAAAACATAAAAAGCTGTTTTATTTACCTGTCTTCTACATCTAAAGATGAACTATTCGGCACAATAACGCTAACGATATTTTTGCCATTGACCATTTTGCTTTCACAATGTATCTGCAATTAATCAAATTTTAGTTAAGGCATTTTTCATCAACATATCGTCACGTTAAATTCAAGCGGAAGAAGAAGCAAAAACATTATAAAATCTATATTAATAAAGTGTTCTATTTTATCAATTTCAAATGTTTGTGTTGTTAAGTCCGTTTCTATTAAGGTGAAGATTTACATCCACGATATACATCAACTGAAGCAAAGCCGCAAATACAACTTTGTAAAAGACACATTTTGGAAAATCAGTTTTTTTTAGATTACCGTTGACATTGCTCTCTTTCATTGCCCAAACAACAAGTTTCCAAAGATTATGCACATTATCGCCGCCAATATGCAATTAAAACGCACTTGACATTAAAATACATGCTACGCTTGGAGCACAAGCTAAACAACCGCTTTTGTCTCATTATTTAACATACATAAGTCACTTGAACCACTTGTGCTTTAAGCCCCTCATATTTTATATGCACCTATTTTATAGAAATTATAAAATTATGCTTAGTTATAATTGCCAACGTTGTCCCAACAAGGCCTAAATGTCGCTGAGACCATTGTATAAATTGTAAAACATAATTGGAATCAAACGAGTTAAAAATATATCCTGTTTTAAAAGTTTATAAAAAAATTCCTTTTATATGAGGCTATCAGCGCAGAAGTGGTGTAACCCCAGACTTCTTTTTATGAGATAATGAGGAGTTAACACTACTCTTGCACTGTAGTACTTGGTTGTGTCAGCCCGGGCAAAAACTATGTTTCTAGCGCCATCGGTTTTGGATACAAACAGTTGGCTTACTCGACTATTGCACTGTAAAGAACAGTGCAAAGAACATATCTTACACCAGAACCGTAACCAAATTAAATTGTGGGTTACACCACTTCTGCGCTGATAGCTTCTATAGTAAGTATATATTGAATTCTTATCTTTACCAGAGCTTATCTTAAAATCAGGAAAAACTACGATGATTTTAAAAAAATTTAACGGGGAATCTCTATCACTTTCAATTTCACTCGATTTCTAGGAATTGGTTTAAAATAAAAGTATGAATTCAAATAGAGATGTTTGTTATTTCCCTTGGATAAAATAATTTCAATTATTCGAGTAATTCGAACAATTTAAAATCTTTATTCGACTAATCGAGTAAATTTAAAATTCAAAAATCGATTAATTCCTTACTCGAACAAAACCAAAAGTCGAATAATTGGATACTCTATATGTATATGATCTTATAAATAAAAGTAATTGCGTTTGATGCGAAAACTTTTATGTGACTTAAAAAAAACATATGCTCTATTCGATTATGCTATGCAATTTTTTCTATTTGCAAAAATTGTAAAAAGCTATATGCCTAATACATATGTATGTATGTACTTTTCGTGATACACATAAAGAATTGATTCTTTCTTGAATTGATTATGTGAGTTTTTAAATAGTCTTGGGATCTTAAAAAAAAGTGCTAAAAACGCTAAATAATTATTAAAATGTGCAAAACTAGCACTTTTTTCGAAATTCTAAGTGCCAATTCAGAAAATGTTCTACATTTAGCACTAAAAGGGCTAAACTGGCAAGCCTGATTATCCATATAAAATTGCAATTTAGTTAGTGCCGGTTCACACACGTCAAGTTTGACTCGTCAAGTCTTGAGTTTTTAGGAAAGAGGGGAAAAGAAATGGCATTCTCTCTTTCCTTCTCTCCTAAAAGCTCAAGACTTGACGAGTCAAACTTGACGTGTGTGAACCAGCACTTATTGCTCAATTAATACGAAATTGTTATAAATATTGGGTCGAGTGAATAAAAAGGTAGTTTACACTACATATTACTAAGTTCTGGCACTAGCTTTTACTTTTCAGTACTAGTTAGCTATGCTGAAAAGTTAAAACTACAAAAAGTGTAAAAAACTCTTTGCTAGTGCTATATGGGTATTGGTAAAAAGGGGAAGCACACAACGAGAAATAAAATTCTTGAATTAAGATTGCAGAAATCTTCAGATTTCAATCTTGAAATTTCGTCAGTAAGATTGACATTCTCAAACTTGAGCATAAATTCTAAATTTTTAGAACGTAATCTTAATTTTAAGATCGTTTTTTTTTTAAATCAAGAATATATTTTTAAAGTTATGATTTAATTCTGTTTTTTTTCGAAATTAAACATCAATGAAAGCTTGTTGTGTATTAAATTGTAAGACGCTGAGCGAAGAAGAGTTATTTAGAAAAAAAGTAAAAAAAAAATATTAAATTATTGTGAAAGGCAATTAAAAATCGATAATCAGAACACAGGGGAAATGGTGTTTATAACCATACCAAAGAGTGACGATTTATTACCGCTGGCCAACGGAAAATATGATGTAATCAGCATGCCGTAGGAAGTTGCATCGGAGTTTTTAGACAACGCATTGTTAAAAACTTTCTTCAAGAATTTTAAAAGGAATCTTTTTTCAAGTATCTCAAACGTAAGTACTCCTTCTTATTTATATGTTCAAATAAAAGATTGTTTAAATTCATAGAAGTATTTCACCACCTGTTATTTGACCTAAATTTTTTTAGTTTCAGACTCAAAAGAGACTTTTTAAAGTTTGCGGTAAATGAAGAAGGAAGTCATAAAAGAAGCGATTCCTCCTCTGGAGCTAAGAATGACGTTCCAGAGATTACAAGTAAATGAACTTCCAGTCATATGAAATTGGTTCTTTACTAAATGAAATAGATACATAAGTAAACAGATGTATGTAATTGAAATATCGGATTTTAACATCCCTCCTTTATATTTATATCCAATTAATAATGGAAAGACATGAGTAAGTCCTCAGTTAATATAAGTACATATTTATGTACTTGTAAGTATAACATTTTCATTGCGGTTTCCTTTTTTATACCCTTCAAGAGGGTATATATAACTTTGTCATTTCGTTTGTAAGTTCCACAATATTGAATCCACACCTTATAAAGTATACATATTATGGGTCCTTATGAAAATCAAAGTTCAAATCCGGTTGTCCGTCTGTCCGTGTGTATGTTGAAATGGGTGTTCCGAAGACCCCAGAAATTATGGGGACTAGGTTGGCATATTTTTATGTCACATATACTCCGTTTAAGTTTGCTATTGAAATTCAGTCAGATCGTTGTTGTTGTTTTTTATTTTATTTTTCTGTATATCGGAAGCAAAACAAGAGCCAAAGTGGGCGTGGTACCTCCCGTACAAAAAATATAAAAATTTGTATAAAAACCTGAATTTTCGGAATGTTATATGACCTATGGTTACGCCTTATATTTCAATATCATATTTTAGTAGATATTTTCTGAAAAACTCGGAAAAATCGGTTCAGATACAAAAAAGTTATGACCAAAACATTTTTTTTTTTAAATACTCATTTTCGGGAACCATTGATCTTCCCGAGTTCAAGTTTTATAACCAAAGTTATAAAAAGTAACGATTTATATGATTTTTTTTTTCAGTTTATTTTCCAAAAAAAACAAATATTTTACAAAATTATTCTGAATTCTTTGTAATGATTTTAACTCATTACTTTTTTTATAAGCATATATAATGGGCAAATAATTTAACTGACTGTGAATTAATGACTGGTATATTAATAGCCTAGTTTTCTCATTAAACTTGTTCTTAAATTTATAAAGCATACCAATAACCGATGTCATCTTCGTTTTCAAGGTCTCAATATGTTCATCCCAGGAAAGATTGTTTCGTAGAAAAATTCCAAGATATTTTGCTGAGCAAACTTCAAAAACTTCCTTACCATCAATATATATACTAAAATATTGGTTATCTGTTACATATGGCCTAAATCTTAACAATTTGGTTTTATTTGGATTTAAAACAAGTTTATTTAGCCTCACAAACTCTGTAATTATAGCAGCATCATACTCCATATATGTACGTCTTTAAAACTAATTCGTGCTTATATGGGTACAACATACATATATCATCAGCTGCTGATGATCAGCATACATATACAGTTTTCCAACCAATTCTAAATTTTTTATATCGTTAAAGCGGCTCATACACTGGCAATAAAATTGTTCAATTATACGTATTGTACAATGATATCGCCAATGTGTTTGTGATATTCGAAGATGGCACAATATATTGGCAACAATCAAACGACTTTTGATTTTTATTGCACAACGAAAAGAAAGTGAAATGTGTTGGCAACATTGTACAATGCTGTTAATGTTATTTATAGGTTATGTTTTCCTTTTTATTGAAAGAATGAAACAATTGTGCTACTTGTTGCATAATATAGGACAAAATGGAAATAATATGGCGAATATCATATACAATAATATTACAAGTGTATGGGCCGCTTAAGATACTATATATTAAATAACATAGGACCCAACACACTCCCCTGTGGAGCCCCATACTCTACTACAGCAGTATAACTTTTACAGTTTTCAATATCTACATATTGTTTCCTATTTGATAAGTAGTTTTTCAGCAAAACCAGTGCTTTTTCATTAACCCCATAATACTTTAATTTTTCAATTAATATTTTATGGTCTACTAAATCAAACGCTTCTGTAAAATCGTGAAAAATTCCAGCCACACCACTGAACCCATTATCCAAACCTTGACAAATATTGTTAACTACATTTACAACAGCTTCTTCTGTTCCACAACCATTCTTAAATCCGTATTGACAATTATATAATAAACTATTATTATTCAAATACCTAAAACGACAACTGTTTATGAAGAATTTTTTAAAAAATTTTATTGGTTATCGGCAGCAAAGCCTTCGGTATTGGAACAATTTTGGCAAGCTTGTCAAATATTCTTGAGAGAAATGGAAAGATAATATTTTTGCATTTATATAACATCCTGGGTGATAGTTCATCCCAACCAGAGCTCTTTGTTAAATCTAGGTTTCAAATCATATGTTTTATTTCTGAGGAAGTAGTATATGAAAAGCTAAATGTGATTTGACAACGTGTTAAGGTTCTTAAAGCGTTACATGAATCAGCAGGTGAATAACTGATTTGTTCCTTTAGTGTTCTTGGAATTTCAAGAAAATACTGATTAAAGAGATTACATTTAAGTTGATTGTCAACTACTAATATATTATTCGAATCCTTAACATTTATTTGACTCTTCGTTTTCCTACCAAGCTTTTGATTCAAAAACTTCCAGCATTTCTTTGGTTCCTGCTGAATTTTTTCTAAATGTTTGTAGTAATAATTATTCATTAACTCTCTACACGATTTCTTAATTACGTAACTTATTCTCTTTAACCTAATCTCTATATCAACACTTTTTCGTTTTCTTCTCATTTTTAACAATTTATCTTTATTAATTATTAGAGCTTGTACATTTTTATTTATCCATGGTACCAATTCATTCCTAAATAACCTTTTACCATTTTTATTCTCAGTAGCATTTTCAGCCGAATTTCCTATATAAGCTATAATTTGTGCTAAATCTGTACATATACTATCAGATTTCTGATATTCTTGCAAGAAGTTGTTCAGATTTTCTCTTGACTTATCATAATTACAAATTTTACGCACTGTTTCCACATATTTGGCTATCAACCTTACATGCTATTAAATTGTGATCTGTCAATAAACATTCAATTGTATCCGTAAAAATAGTTTCCGTAATGTTACTAAAAACATTGTCAATAGATGTTCCAGATTTTGGCCTAGTTATCAAGTTATGACAGTTCCGAAAATTAAAACTTGATATTGTTTCTAACAAATTTGCTGATAAGGGACTTTTTAAAAAATCAACATTTGATTCGCCAACAATAATACTAGTCCATAGTTGGTAACTAAATTTTCAATATAACCTGAGAATTTTGCAAAAACAAACTTCTGATAATTATAAACTTTTAAAGGTTTCCCCCTGATCTTGATATTTTCTAAAGTAACTGACTCTGTTTCAATGAAATTCTCACATTTGCACAATTCAATACTATAATTAAAACAATTTCGAATATAAACCGACGTTCCTCCGTAACTATCCGCTCTACAGCAATGTAAGATTTATAATATCCCGGGATATTATAAATCTGAACTAAATTTGAACAAAGCCATGTTTCCTGGACAGCAATGATACTGGGTAGTTTTGAAAAATTTGAAATCAAAAGTTTAAATTTAACGCATAACAAATACATGCATGTACAGCGAAGTAAATTTAAGAATGGTGTTTACATAACTTTTTGTTCATATTGCACCATGGTGAAGGGTATATAAGTTTCGGCATAGCACTTGTTTTAATACATATATGTACATACATTAGGGTCATAATTTTTTTTGGACAAAATTTCTTCATCCCACCACGCGATATGCAATTTAGTATTGGTAAAAAAAACCATTTTTTAAGCCATTTTAACCAAATATGCAATTTCTAAAGCTGCTCAAAAAAAAATTTTTTTTTTTAATTTCCATACACGTTATATATGGTACATTTATTGGTAATATGTATATGCTATATATTTTAAATATATTAAATAATTGAAAGACACAGCAAAATGATGCAGACTCAGAACATGAATATGAACAACCTACGAAGAAAATAAGGTCATCAGAACCACAAGCGTCAACTTCAACTTCCAAAGAATTTTGTGGATATCTCTAGCAAATTTTTGAAATTCATACTTTACTGTGAATAAAAGCGAAACGCGTTTATCGATTTTTATGATTTATGTCTCATAGGTTATGCGACTTTACGTGAAAGTAATAGGACTTGACACATTTTTACCGTTTTGAATTTTTTATGAATTAAAAATTTTTTTTTCTTCATACATTTATTTATAACTGCGAAACTGTTGCTTATGCAGCGAAACGTTGTATGAACAGATTAAAGGAATTGTAATTCTTAATTTCAATTCAATTTGTTTCAGCTTATTCGGACTAGTGGTTCTCGAGTTATGACAAACAAAAGAGCCTAAAACGTGACAAATTCCCCTATACAATACAAACTAATGATGCAGAAGTTCTTCTTTTTGGGTCTACTTTCATAAACAATTATCAGAATTGAGTCCCGAAATATGTATGTATTTTATCAATATCTTTCAAATATTGAGGCAAATTATTGAACTCACGACTACCCATGTATTCTATCCTTTGTTTTGTTGTTTCCAGCCTACACCGAGCTACTGATAAATTGTTATTGTTCTTGTATTAAATGAAGATTGATTCCTCGAAAAGCGTATGGTGTGATGACCAATATTGTGCAGACATTTAAAAACATAAATTAATAACTGCAATATGTAAATTCCGTAAATAGGTAAAACATTCTTAAAGATATTACTGAATAAAGACACCGTTGAATATGTTATGGAAAGGTTAGCTACAACTTTTAATGCTTTATTTTGCATTCTCTGTAACGATTTAAGTTCATTGCTCTTTTTATATCCATATAATATAGCCAAGTAATTAAAATGGCTTTGAATTAAAGCATTATAAAGCAATAATTCCGTTTTTTTTCAAACTTATTTTTAAATTTATAAAGTAAACCTACCGGCTGAGCAGTTTTTGCCTTTAAATTACGAATATGCTGACTCCAAGAAAGATTATTTTGTATTTCTACTCCCAAATACATAATAGAACTGACTTCCTGCTCCTCATTACCATCTACAAATACAATAAAGTCGCCGTGATCACCATAAGGCTTAAATCTCATTAATCGAGTTTTAGTTGAATTCAAAACTAGTTTGTTAATTCTTGCAAATTCAGTTAATAACGACTAGAGTTTTTTCCCGGACTTTTTCGATTCCCGGGAAAGCGGGACATTTTTTGAAGTTTCCCGGGATACCGGGATCCCGCTCCATATAAATAATACAAAGTAAATTTTGTTTTTAATTAATGAAAAAAACTTTTATAAAAATACTATTAAGGGAACTTGTTTACAAAGAAAGTAAAAGAAATGGTTCAATACTAAAAAATTAATTGAAGATTGAAATAGGAACTTGAATTATTATTACCTCACGCTTTTATTACCTATTATTATGCTTTTATTCCGTACTATTATACTGTAGATACAAGATAAAAAGATAACATAAACATAACAATTTAATTCATAAAACACTAATAAAAACAAAATAAAAATTGAGGTACTCAAGATATGAGATCAAAAAGTTAATTAATAAATAATTTTAAATAAATCCATAACATTTTAACGGCTTAGGAAATAACTTTCTGACATACTCAAAGCGCTTAGTAAGTCGTCAAAAAGTGTATTTCTGATTTTATTTACGAATTATCATGTTACTGAAAAATTTCGTTCATTTTTTACTGAGGTTGGACAAATAGTTACAAGTGCACCGTTGTAGCATGCTTCGGATTCACAATCAGAATCAATTTTTTCTTTTTTATAAACAACGTCCATATCAGTCAAATGCATGTCAAGGTTTTTCAAGTTGTATGTTGTAGTATCTTACACGAGTCTTCGGTTTCCCCGCACTTCACTGTTATATAAACCAACACAAATTGAACAAATTTGTGTTTATCACCTAATAAACATATCGCTCCTTCATTGCATCATAGTCATATCTCAAAAAATCAAAAATTTTAAGTAACTTTAGCAAAGTTTTCCTTCACACCTTCTCGTATTATATCTCAAACTGAACCGAAGTTATAGCAAAATATATCTTTAAATCGGTACATTTTGAAAACTTTAATCGCATTTTGCCAAGATCGTTTGTTTTTGTAGATATGACTATGTTGCAATAAAGGAGCGAGATGTTTAGGTATCTTCTATTTTTAAGACTTTTTCATGGACAATGAAACTTTACTGCCCGCATCTCATTTTGAATTAATTTACTTTATTAACTCTTCACTTCACTAAATGTAATAATTATCAACTGTTGCACTGCCCATTCTGCTTTTAGTAGATTTATTGCATCAGGAGACATTGATTTAATTATGTACTCACTTCTTGTAATTGATCTAATCCGCAACCCATCCACAGATGCTAATTTTTAGAGAATAGAAAACTAAATTTTAAAGTATAAATAGCTGTTTTCTGAAATTATGAGGAATGTTTTAAAATAATCACTGTTTCATAATATCCGCCAAACTACTCATCTATCACAACATCTATCATTTGACGTTAAAATTTAGTTTATTAAAAAAAAAACCGCGAAAAAAGTCATATTACGTTTTTTTTTTGCTTCCTTCTCCGTACAAATGGTAAGATCTTGTTATATTCATGAAATTATTAGAAAATACTTAAAATTTTGTTATTAAATGTTAATTTTGTGTACTTAGGAGAAAAATTTAAATTCAAAACTTCATTGCGTTTATCGCGGAAACATTTTCAACGTTCGCGAAAAAGTAATACATCATTTCTTTTTTTGAAATTCGCAAACATTGCAAAAAGTTATGAGCCTAATATACATATGTTGATATTTAAACAAATACAAACTTAAAGAAATAAAAACCTGTGTTTTATTTCAACATTTGAATTCGGATAAAAACCAATAATACTATTTTCAAGAATACACTCTTAAAATAGATATTAAAAGAAGAATTTGATTAAGAATTAATTCTTGATTTAAGATTTCTAATAAGAACACAATTTTGAATTCGATCTTAAAATGAGAATTTATTCAAGATTAGAATCTTAAATGATTTGATCTTAACAAAAAAAAATTTTATTCTTGAATCAAGAATTTTCGCATTTAACAGACTATTAAGATTGAAATGATTTGATTTTGAACGTAAATCTTGATTTTAGCACGTTTTTTCCCCTAAGTGGATAAGCTGGAAAATGTGACTATTAAATCAGCTGCCAAAAATCGTTTCTGAAGTTGCCACAATTTCACTTTTAAATACCGTTATTATATTTTGCCGGAGTTCTACGTTTGGAGTTTTAAATTTTCTTCAGCAGAAACTCAGTAAGATAATTATAGTATTGAATTGTGCAAATGTGAGAATTTCATTGAAACAGAGTCAGTTACTTTAGAAAATATCAAGATCAGGGGGAAACCTTTAAAAGTAACGTCGTTTATAGGTATCAGAAGTTTGTTTTTGCAAAATTCTCAGGTTATATTGAAAATTTAGTTACCAACTATGGACTAGTATTATTGTTGGCGAATCAAATATTGATTTTTTAAAAAGTCCCTTATCAGCAAATTTGTTAGAAACAATATCAAGTTTTAATTTTCGGAACTGTCATAACTTGATAACTAGGCCAAAATCTGGAACATCTATTGACAATGTTTTTAGTAACATTACGGAAACTATTTTTACGGATACAATTGAATGTTTATTGACAGATCACAATTTAATAGCATGTAAGGTTGATAGCCAAATATGTGGAAACAGTGCGTAAAATTTGTAATTATGATAAGTCAAGAGAAAATCTGAACAACTTCTTGCAAGAATATCAGAAATCTGATAGTATATGTACAGATTTAGCACAAATTATAGCTTATATAGGAAATTCGGCTGAAAATGCTACTGAGAATAAAAATGGTAAAAGGTTATTTAGGAATGAATTGGTACCATGGATAAATAAAAATGTACAAGCTCTAATAATTAATAAAGATAAATTGTTAAAAATGAGAAGAAAACGAAAAAGTGTTGATATAGAGATTAGGTTAAAGAGAATAAGTTACGTAATTAAGAAATCGTGTAGAGAGTTAATGAATAATTATTACTACAAACATTTAGAAAAAATTCAGCAGGAACCAAAGAAATGCTGGAAGTTTTTGAATCAAAAGCTTGGTAGGAAAACGAAGAGTCAAATAAATGTTAAGGATTCGAATAATATATTAGTAGTTGACAATCAACTTAAATGTAATCTCTTTAATCAGTATTTTCTTGAAATTCCAAGAACACTAAAGGAACAAATCAGTTATTCACCTGCTGATTCATGTAACGCTTTAAGAACCTTAACACGTTGTCAAATCACATTTAGCTTTTCATATACTACTTGCTCAGAAATAAAACATATGATTTGAAACCTAGATTTAACAAAGAGCTCTGGTTGGGATGAACTATCACCCAGGATGTTATATAAATGCAAAAATATTATCTTTCCATTTCTCTCAAGAATATTTGACAAGCTTGCCAAAATTGTTCCAATACCGAAGGCTTTGCTGCCGATAACCAATAAAATTTTTTAAAAAATTCTTCATAAACAGTTGTCGTTTTAGGTATTTGAATAATAATAGTTTATTATATAATTGTCAATACGGATTTAAGAATGGTTGTGGAACAGAAGAAGCTGTTGTAAATGTAGTTAACAATATTTGTCAAGGTTTGGATAATGGGTTCAGTGGTGTGGCTGGAATTTTTCACGATTTTACAGAAGCGTTTGATTTAGTAGACCATAAAATATTAATTGAAAAATTAAAGTATTATGGGGTTAATGAAAAAGCACTGGTTTTGCTGAAAAACTACTTATCAAATAGGAAACAATATGTAGATATTGAAAACTGTAAAAGTTATACTGCTGTAGTAGAGTATGTGGTTCCACAGGGGAGTGTGTTGGGTCCTATGTTATTTAATATATAGTATCTTAAGCGGCCCATACACTTGTAATATTATTGTATATGATATTCGCCATATTATTTCCATTTTGTCCTATATTATGCAATAAGTAGCACAATTGTTTCATTCTTTCAATAAAAAGGAAAACATAACCTATAAATAACATTAACAGCATTGTACAATGTTGCCAACACATTTCACTTTCTTTTCGTTGTGCAATAAAAATCAAAAGTCGTTTGATTGTTGCCAATATATTGTGCCATCTTCGAATATCACAAACACATTGGCGATATCATTGTACAATACGTATAATTGAACAATTTTATTGCCAGTGTATGAGCCGCTTTAACGATATAAAAAATTTAGAATTGGTTGGAAAACTGTATATGTATGCTGATCATCAGCAGCTGATGATATATGTATGTTGTACCCATATAAGCACGAATTAGTTTTAAAGACGTACATATATGGAGTATGATGCTGCTATAATTACAGAGTTTGTGAGGCTAAATAAACTTGTTTTAAATCCAAATAAAACCAAATTGTTAAGATTTAGGCCATATGTAACAGATAACCAATATTTTAGTATATATTAGGGTGATCGATCGAATTGTATTCGACCGGTTTTAACCGGTTATTTTAGTTTTGCCCAAGTCGAATATTTTAAAATGTTCATTTTTCGAATATCGAATAAACCGGTTATTTTAGTAAAATAAACCGGTTATTTTAGTAATGTGTAATTTTTATACGTTTTCCTTACTCTTGTTATAAATGTACCCGTAATTTAAGTATTTTTCTAATTGAATATTTGGCAAACTTAAACTTTTTATAAAAAATGTCAAAACAAAATGAAATAAAAGTCAAAAAACGTTATGAGCAATGTAAATACAAATTGGTTATATAAGCGTGTGTTCTTGTAACAAAAACCAAAAACAATTTAAAGTACGTCAAAAAAGTTCAGTTTAAAAAGTAGTTAGCAAAATACTATAGAAAGCTTTATAAAGATACCATCTCTGGTGATATTTCGAACTGACTTAAAAAAAATTGTGCTTAAACGGCCCTAAAATAATAAGTTGTAAAGATTCTTTAACGTCACGACTTATTAATCATTTTTAATTAGTCTACAAGCTTGACATAAATATACGCCAAGTAAAACTTCACCCTGTTCTAAGTAGTTTTTAAGAGACTGCAGATAATACTTTACTAAAATATGCTAACAATAATGAATGAAAAACTCTTAAGTAGTTCTTGCATATCTTCATGCTTAAAACAAGAACATACCGGCGGAATAAACGTTGTGGGAAAATTCATCATCATAAAACACTAAGAACAAAATTGAAGGAATCAAAAATATCCTGGAAGGGTTTAAATTGTGTGATCGACGAATTGAAAGATATTTCATACAAAAGGCGTGTTCATATTACTATTGTTTCTATAATGCTGAAAAATCCTGGATAAGAGGTTTTGTTTGCCACTTTTCAAAAATATGGCTGAAGTTTACTGCTTCATATAGACATGCTTAACCAGCAACAAATTAAAAGTCATTTACAATAATTTTGGGAAAATATGCCAAATAATAAATTTATTGCATTCCTATATTTTTAAAACCAAAGTTTTTCAAAAATTCTAGAGCAAACATTATTTAACGGTTTCTTAACTACATTATACATAAATGCAATTATCATCTTAGACATAAAGTTAAGCAAATAACTAGAAATTGTTAAAAATAATGCTTAAGTTTAATCAATTTACTGGTCACGATTTTTTTTTGATTTTATCGTCAAATATTTGTGGTCTGAACATACCTTAAGTCATATCTATGCATTGAGGCCCTTTGCTCCTTATAGGATCGACGGGAATATATATACATATATACATATATATATGTACTCTGTTGGTTCCTTACCTTCGTGAATTGTTTTGTTTTTATTCTAATTAACTTTTAATTACAAAAACTAATAAGATTTTTTTTTATGTATTCGAATTAAAACCGGTTAACCGGTTATTTTTAAAATGCTTAACCGAAAACCTCGATGATTCTGAAAATGGAAAATTTTCCTACAGTGGCATAACTCAAAACGATGTATTGTCTAGTTGCTTATCAATAAAGTCAAATGCCGTTGGCTCAGATGGAATACACCCTAAATTCGTTCGGATTTTATTACCACAACTACTACCACAAATTACATTTATTTTTAACAGGATTCTAACATCTAGTTATTATCCTGCTAAATGGAAAAAGACTAAAATAATACCTTTACTTAAGTCAACATCTGATTACAGACCGATAGCAATTTTGCCGTTTCAATCGAAGGCATTTGAACGTATTATCCATAATCAAGTTACACTATTTTTGGATAACAATAGACTACTAAATGATAGGCAATCTGGCTTTCGTAAAAAGCACAGTTGCATTACGGCCCTTGTAGATGTTGCGGAGGATATTAGAAAACAGGTGGATACTAAAAAGATTTCTTTTTTAGTTCTTTTGGATCATTCCAAAGCATTTGATACTGTGGATCCTGATATTTTATGTTATAAATTGAGGAATATGTTTAAATTTTCATCAAATGCCACACGTCTTATAGCGTCCTATCTAACGAATATATGCCAGTATGTTGAAACAAATAATAAGAAATCAAACTGCTTACCAGTGATTAGAGGCGTTCCTCAGGGTTCAATTATAGGCCCCCTTTTGTTTTCATTGTACTCTAACGATCTACCGTGGAACAATGTAAGGTTAGAATGTATGCAGATGATGTCCAGCTTTATATAAGTTGCGATGTTGATAATATTGATCAATGTGTCATTACCCTAAATCAGGAATTGCATCGTGTTTACTTGTGGGCTACAGCTAACGGGCTAGGTATAAATCCAAAAAAATCCAAATGTATCATCATTCAAAAGCGAATATCGAAAATGCAACTTACACCAATAATAGCTATCAATAATCAACCAATAGAAATTGTCAAGTCTGCTAAAAACCTTAGAGTATATTTTAACAGTTCCCTCACATGGTCTGACCATATAAATTATGCCTGTGGGCGTACTTTTTCCATGTTGAGAACGCTTTGGCAATCTCAATACTGTATACCCATTAATATTAGAACACTTCTAGCTAAAACGTATCTCATACACATATTATTGTATGGATGCGAACTTTTTGGAAATTGTGATGATCACAGTAAGAAAAAACTTAACATTGTTTTTAAAAACATTATACGGTATGTGTTTGGTCTAAAACGATATGGCAGCACCGCAGCTTTTGTGAAACGGTTATATGGCATTTGTTTTGATGACTTAATAAAAACTAGAGTTCTTATCTTTTTGCATAAGGTTATATATACTCATCAACCCGAACATCTTTATGAACGATTGGTTTTCTCAGGATCAACCAGAGGCCGAAGATTAATATTATTTCGTCACCACAGCCTCATGTCTGAATGGCAATTCTATATCTATGCAACCCGTCTTTGGAACTTAATTCCTCATAGCTCTCAAGTGATTAGTAACGCACATTTGTTTAAAAAAGACATAATTTTGCATTTTTCTAATCAAAGTTCATAATTAATTTTTGATTTCTTTTTGCATATTGTATCACATGTGGATAAATATAATATATGGTATTTTGACAAAACATCTTAAGTCGAGATAAGATAGCTAAAAAGGTTTTAAAAAGACCACGGTGAAAAAATTACCCAGCGGTAAAACTTAGAAGACCTTCTTACTTCAGGCTTTTTTGAAGGCCTGATTAAAAAATCTTTTTAGTTGATGTTAAAAAGAGAAATAGTAAAATTTTTTGTTCTGTTTTTTCGCCAAAGCAAAAGCGAAGAATTCAGATCCCGTTATAAAAATAAAGTTACATACATAAAATACCAAGTGAAAACAATAATGTAAATCTTTTTAGTTGTGTTTTGTTCATTGAAGAAGAAGGTTCTGTGTAGGGATGGACACTGTAAAAAAACATCGATGTTTTTTTCGATGCGATGCGAATGAAAATGGTCAGCCAATTTCCATTAGAACCGATGCACTTTTTACAAGGATGGTCCGAAAGGCCTTTTAAGAGCCATTAATTGAAAGGCCTTTTAACATACCTTTCTTAAAAACCCTTTAAGATAACCTTTATTCTAAAGCCTTTTAACAGTCCTTCTCTGGAAAGCCTTCTAAGAGCGATATATTTGAATGCCTTTAAGAAGCTCTGGCGAAAGAAAGGAAAGCGGAAGGCCTTCTCCGCAATGACAACGCGTGTAAAAAAGATATGAGTATGGAATGGAGCACGAAGGCCTTGTACATCCAAAAGAAGGAGTACAGAGGCCTTCTAGAAGGCCTTCGTACTCCTTCTTTTTCCCACTGGGTAATTAAAGAAAAATTTCGTTTTTAATACAAAATCTTAAAAACCCAAACAAATATGTTGTTTCATTCGTATGGTTAACAACATTTTTTTCAACTTTTTTAATTTGACTTAAGATTTTTTGTCAAAATGCCACAGATATGAATGTTTTTTAATATATATTTTCTTTATTCTTTTTCATTATTTTCTTTATTCTTTTTTATTATTTTCCTTATTCCTTTTTTATTTATATATTTTCTTTTTATTACTATTGTGATTTATGTTTAAGAAAATTTTTAAATTATTTCTCGTTATATTGTATAACATATACTCAGTCCTGTACTGTAATATAAGACTTCAAGTCTTGTGTATGGGACAACAAATAAATAAATAAATAAAAAATAAATAAATAAACCGGTTTTTTTTAAATAGCAACTATTCGGACTATTCGAAAACCGGTTATTGAAAAAAGTCGAATAATCGATCACCCTAGTATATATATTGATGGTAAGGAAGTTTTTGAAGTTTGCTCAACAAAATATCTTAGAATTTTTCTACGAAACAATCTTTCCTGGGATGAACATATTGAGACCTTGAAAACGAAGATGACATCGGTTATTGGTATGCTTTATAAATTTAAGAACAAGTTTAATGAGAAAACTAGGCTAATAATATACCATATAAAAAAAGTAATGAGTTAAAATCATTACAAAGAATTCAGAATAAATCATTGAAAGTCATTTTTAATAAGCCCTTAATATATTCCACAATAACATTGTATAAGGTTATATCCAAAACAATTCTACCTATTTTAGGTAGTTGCTTTTGTATGTTTTCAAATCGATACATAATAAAGTCATCATACAATTTCTTTTGTTAGGAATCAAAACGTATTTAACACAAGAAATAACATGAATCTGCGAGTTGCAAAATGTTTTTTAGAAACAACGAAACAAAGAGTTGAATATATGGGAAGTTTTGAGTTCAATAATCTTCCTCAGAATTTGAAAAACATTGAAAAGATTTTAATTTTTAAAAAATTTTTAAACAATTTCTTCTCCAAAATTTAGAAATGCTTCTATTGTAAATTAATTGTTAAAATTTATTTAATATGTAATAATATTTTTTTCTGTTTCTTTTTTTTATTATTATTATTGATTGCTATTATTATATAAAACTTATGTAATACTTTTACCAACTCGCATCAATAATGTCCAAGTGGTGCTGAGGTACTTTCTATCTTTTGTAAAATATTTCTTTTTTTTTTTTGGAAAATAAACTGAATAAAAAAAAAGTCATATAAATCGTTACTTTTTGTAACTTTGGTTATAAAACTTGAACTCGGGAAGATCTATGGTTCCCGAAAATGGGTATTTAAAAAAAAATGTTTTGGTCATAACTTTTTTGTATCTGAACCGATTTTTCCGAGCTTTTCAGAAAATATTTTCTACTAAAATATGATATATAATATTGAAATATAAGGCATAACCATAGGTCATATGACATTCCAAAAATTCAGGTTTCTATACAAATTTTTATATTTTTTGTACGGGAGGTACCACGCCCACTTCTCCAATCCCGCCCACATTTTGTGGGTTGGTGTGTATTGGTAACCTCAATGTTTGAAAACTTTGGCTCTTGTTTTGCTTCCGATATACAGAAAAATAAAATACAAAACACCAACAACAACAAGGGATTTTTGGGTAATATTAGAGGTAGTCGTGGTTTTATGCTCATATCTCCGTCAGTTTTGGACCGATCTGACTGAATTTCAATAGCAAACTTAAACGGAGTATATGTGACATAAAAATATGCCAACCTAGTCCCCATAATTTCTGGGGTCTTCAGAAACCCCATTTCAACATACACACGGACAGACGGACAACCGGATTTAAACTTTGCTTTTCATAAGGACCCAGAATATGTAAACCTTATAGGGTGTAGATTCAATATTGTGGAACTTACAAACGAAATGACAAGGTTATATATATACCCTCTTGAAGGGTATAAAAACTCACTCTAATTATCATTGTTTTTAGTAATCTTAAAAACTAATTAAAATAAAGTAATCTTGCCTTAAAAAAAAGTTTTTTTTTTGCTTTCCTGAAAAATCTTTTTTTTGCCACTTACAACATTAATCGCGGCTTTGCTTTAATTGTCCACTTAATTTTAAAAAATTATTTAAACATATTTTTTCGAATGTATTTCTTTAAGGTAAATTTCAATTTATAAAAAGTTTTTTTAATACTTCTTACCGGGGAGTTATCAATAAGGATTTCATTTATATTTTCCTCCTTATATACAAATATAGCATCGCACATATAATCATTTTTGCTAAAGTTTATAATCCAAGTTAGAATTAGTCCATAATCGGTGGAATAGTGAACTTCTTGTAGTACAATCTGCAGAAATGTAAAAAAATATGTAAAAATGTTTATGTGGATGTGTCAGAAGCTAAAAGGACCTACTGCACTTTTCGAAAATTTAAAAATTTTGCTATATTACTATTTATTAGATAGTACCGATTTTTCTTATTTTTATTGGAAAATATTTAATTAATAAAAGCAGAAAAACATTTTTAAAGAGTGCACAAGTTATAAGATAGTTGTTATGTTATAAATTTAAAACTCTTTGAAAGTTATTTTGTTTCTCTATTTTTTATTCATTTTGCACTAAAAATATAATAAATCGGAATGTAATAGGTTTGAATTTTATTTGATTATTTTCAGAAGCTGCCATCCAGATAATAGTAAAATGTATGTACATATATGTATTACAAACCTAGCCCATAATATACAGCGGTTATATGAATTATCTCGCTAACGCTTGTTCGGCAACATCCTGTTTAAAGCATCTAAAATTTTGGAACCAATTTCACAAACATCACTAATTTATTCTACTTTTTGTTTTGTAGAGTTAGGCCTTTTAGCATCTGACTCATCCCTATGTAAGTAGATGTATATACAAACGGATGTAACGATACGATTTTTCGTCGATAAGATACCGATACCCAAAATAAAATATCGCCGATATCGATACCGTTGTATTTGAATTCAAGTTAAAATTAACAAAACTCAAGTTTTATTATATAAAATTACAGTGTAAGTGTAATAATGTTAAAAAATAAAGAATTTAATTTGATTTCATGATAAAATTAATAATTTTTTTTTTACAAAAATAACAGCGTAAGAAGTTAACTATTAATATTTAAAATGAACGTAAATAGATTTTTGTTTAGAAGGCAAAGTATTCTCAACTTTTTTGCAGATAGACGATTTCGCAATTCCGTTTGAACCAGAACTGTAGTGGAGAATAGTCTCTCAGATGTAACAGAACTCATTTGAGAATTTCTGTGCCATTTTCTCCAAGATCTAAGGCACATTTCGACTTCTTTTTTAGCACAATCACAGCACAGGATGGAAAGAGGTTTATCCTCTTTGGATTCTCTTAACATTTTTAATAAACGCTTCAATGCCCAATGAATGTGATTTTGGGACCAATATTTTTTAACCCAGCGGGAAAATGGAATTAATAGAAATCGAGAAAGTAATCTTGTATAATATTTGATTCCAGAATACATTATTCTTAACACAGACCATGTCCTAGGATTGTAATAAATTATTTTAATGTATCCTGCGAATGAATTAAATAATTCATTCTTTATAATAAATTATATTCATAATAAGGATGAATAAATTCTATAATTCATTATTTTTGATATATTATAATTTTCATTCATTCAGAATTAGTTATATAATTAATTATCCTATGTAAAAAAAGCAATGAATTATTTTATTGTATCCACCGAATGAATATTATTATTCGTAAAAAGACATGTTTATTTAAAAAAAAAAAATAAGAAAAAAATACATTTCAAATAAATTAACTTAAAAAATGGATTAAATACTGTGTATTTTAACTTTTTTTATATAAGGGGTTAGTGTTTTGTAAAGTATCCAATTATAATCAAGCTTTTTCATAAAATTTAAGCATTCATCACATTTATCTGTAATTATACATTATTAAAAATAAAAATTATTAATAAAAATTTTAAAAATTATTAAAAGATACCACAAAAAGTACTTACTATTTAATAAGATTAATTTTTTTTCCAAAGCTTCTATTCTTTTAACTATGACCGTACGCTTTTAAACACAAACTGCGACCAGCGATGCCAGAAGTGCAGATTTATCTGCATTTTGAAGATTTTATCCCCAAAATTGTCAAAATGCAGATTTGCAGATTTTTGGCTTAACATTGCAGATTTTTTAGCTCGGTGGAAACTTCTTTACATTGTCATGATTGTACTATTTCCACTTGTTGCATTGATAAATAAATATAGTATATCAACCATTCATGGAAGAACCGTGTGGAAAAACATTCATTAGTAGACATTTTATGCACAAATTATTACTTAAATCGCATCGTCTTGACACATTAATATCGCCGGACATATGTTTTTTGATTTTACACAAAATATTATGCATGCATATGTATGTACGTATATATTTATATGCACTTATGTACAAATATCTTCAAAAGTTGCAATATTTCAACTTTTCTAAATTTTCAATAAGACCCTTGGTAATTTAAATTACATGTCAAACAATTAACGTTTAATATGTTTTTTTAAATAACAAAGATTAATCCTTACTCAGCCTGAGTTATTAAATAGATAGATATTTTTAATGTAAAAATATCCAAAAGTTATTAGTCATGTTCTTAAAATCGAACAAATTTTTAAAACTTTTCTGTGTTGAAAGTTCAAAAACCTTTTTTATACCTCATACTTCGAGGATCACTCATATTAACCAGAACGATTTTTAAATCTACCATTGATTTTAACTTCGGGAACATATTTTGAAATTAATTGTAATATCTTTTTCTAAACAAACTACATAAAAATTGTAATAAATTTGTTTTGAAGGTTTATTGAAGATTTTTAAAACTTTGGCGCAGATTTTGCAGATTTTTTGACGAAAAATTATGGGTTTTTGCTGATTTTTCCTCTAAAAGTTCTGGCAACACTGACTGCGACTAAAATAAAAATTATAAGTAGGCGACATAAAGACAGCAAAAAAATAACGGATTTTTATTAAGGAAATATGTATGTAAAGCAAAAACACAAATAATTGTTACTAACAGAAACAATACATTCCTTGTTCTGCAAATGTGGGAATATACGTGGTAATCAATGCAAAAATTTTGTGTCTGATGAAATTACCTTCTCGATTCCAATGAATGCATTATTATTCTTTCGAAAAAAATGCATTATTTTTTTAATTATGTATGTAATCAATTCCTCTTTTTCCCGCTGGGAAGGTATAACAAACATCGGCACAAATGCATAGTACTTTTGTGGTGTGTGTAGAAATATTTAATTGTTATGTTAAAAATATTTTTCTAATTGATAAAATCGAATTAGCGGTTGCTAAATGTTAAAGGTAACCTATTTCTCAAATTACTTTAAACGATGTTTACTTGGCTAAGTTCCCTCTCTACTTCAGCACTTTAATATGGCAGTGAGAGCAACTTTATAGTAAATTCTGAAATTTCTGAAAGTTTTTGTTGCCGCCTGCATCAGGGCTGCCAGTTTAGGGGTTTTGACCCCAAATTAGGGGTTTTCTTGTTGGTAAAAGGGACAGACAATTTAATTTGGGGTTTGGGGTTTGCATTGGGGATATTAAAAAAATAACTTGGGATTTTTTGGGGAAATAAAAAATATGAGCTTAATTTTTCTATTAAAGACAACTAAGTTTAATGCACACATAGTATGAGTCACAAACACATTACAGTGGATTTTTTGCAACATCACTTGATATCAATGAGCACCGGGCAAAAAAAGTTTCGTTTTTATTAAAAAAAATATCTGATAAGATTGAAGTTAATCTGTCAATAAGTCCAAAATTTGCATTTTCCTGGACAACTTCATGTGTATAAGAGGTGTTCAAAAAAATTAAAATGAACTCGAAAGCCAATGAATGGGCTTATTGGTTCGTTTGTATATAAAAACATTTAATATGAAGTTTGGTGACGATTGGGTAAAGGAAAGTCGATTGAAATGTCAAATAGTGTGTACAAGGCAAAACAATAACATATTTAAGTTTTTGGAAAAATTTTTAAATGTCTTAAAAGTTTTTAATCTAGGTTATGAACAATTAGAAATGTTTTTAAAAAAGAAATAAAAAAATCGGTTTAAAACTAGTAATAAATGATGCCCCAGACCACTTATGTGCCAATTATTACTTGACCTAGAAATGCGAGCACACACCTTAAATAGTTTTAAAATTGATTTGTGCAAAAGACTAAAAATTGTCAAATAATAATAACGCATTACAGAAAATACAGTACGTTACGGTACGTTACATTGCATTGCACAACATTTACGGTCGACTAAAGTAACCTTAATTCTTAAAATGTAGAATGCAAACAATTAAGCATGAAATGCAAGAGCCTTCAAACCTGTGTTTGTAGAGAAACAAATAAAGCAATTCTCAACTGGATAACTGGTGCGCGTGGGAATGTAATCCAAACTAGAACAGCCTCATTATTTTTTAATAAAAGTGGAAATAAAATTAATTTTGTATAATAAACTTCTTAAAAATTTAGTGATTTTGTGGTCCCATGCAAATTCATTATAGGAAAGTTCGACTGTATATATATGGGGGATTTCGCGTCAAGTGACCAACTTTGAAATCGATGTCTTCCGATTTGGAAGAAAGTTAGTCCTATTGGATAGTACTTTAGACACAAATTTTCTACCAGATCGGTCAAAAAGTTCCTGAGTTAGAGGAGGTCAACGTTTGACATTTTGGCCATACAGGTGTTCTTTCTCATCCATGTAACTTATTACCTATTGGTGTTAGCAAAATTTGTCCCAAGTAGCTTCGATAGCTAAGAGCTAGATTTAAAAGTTGGGTCACTTGACACGAAATCCCCCATATGTATATACATATGTATATATTTAAAAAACAACTACATATTTCCTTTCGATAAAAATAATCTCTTGTAGAACATGGTACAAGTAAAACTCAAATAAATATTTAAATTATCCGTTAAAAATTTGTAATTTTTTAAAGGGGCTTTTTTTTGGGGATTCTTGCTTTTATCGGGGGATATTAGGGGAAATTTATTTTTAAATTTGGGGAGAACGAAAAAAAGTACCTGGCAGCCCTGGCCTGCATCTCTATATTGAAATACTTCCGACCAGAAAGAAACAGTGTTGTTTGTGTAGATTCATTTTATAAATTTCATATTGGAATACGGTTCCTTTATTTGAAAAGATGTTTCATCATCAGCGCTTGTAGCGATTTGCAACATTTATTGAAATTGAAATTATTGGGATTTAAATTAAATGCGTTTTAATTGTTAAAATTTTTCATTTTACTTTCATAAATTTTTATAAGAAAATTAAAATTATTATTTTAAAAGAAAAGCGGCAAAAAAATTGTATGGTTAAACTAGTTGAAAAATGGCTAAAGGCTAAACTCATTTTTAATGGATAAACAAGGTGAAAAATGGCTAAAGAGAAAATGCTTATCTTCTCTCCTCTCTCACCCATTAACTCAAACTTTCCGAAACAAAACTTTCATAGTGTGAACACAGACTTTGTAATTCTCACACTTTTGTACGAGTTTGCTCTTATCTCTTATTTATTTTATTTATCACAGTACAAATACAAAACATTTAATAAAATACAGAACAGAAATTAGCTCTTTCGGCCAGAAATTATTTCAGTATAAAACAGAACGGAAGGTTACCTTGATTATAGATTTCTGTTTATCTGGAGAGAGACAATAGGTGCGTTTGAGAACTTTTACAGTAAAATGCAGTAAATGAGTAAACTAAAAAATTTACTCTCACAAAAAGTTGTCGTACAAAAAATCACGCGAACGCAAAATTTTTAAAAATTCGTAAAATTAAGGCAACAGCTGATGGCAAATAATTTAAGTGTTGAAAAATGTTTATACTCGATTAAATTCTTTTTATGTATAAAACGAAAATTTTTGGAATATACAAACAAATTATTTTATGCAATCTTTCATATTTGCTTGTTTTTTATTTTATTTGATTTTACTAATTTGTGGCGGATTAATTTATTCAAAAGAACATGAATAATTTTTTTGCTATTGATTACTTAAGTACAAGACAAAACAAGTTTCAAAAGTATAATAAATGCTTCGCAAACATGTTTAATTAATTAATATTTATTGACTTTTTATTTTGGTATAATTTTTATTTCAACTTTTCTTTTATTTAACAATTTTTTCACAAATTGTAAACTTTTTGTTTATAACTTTTGTTTGTTTACCTTTTGAAACATACATATGTTTTTGTGGCTTTGTAGTATCGTCAAAATTACGTCAGAACCACATGCGCATGTGGCTTTTTACATTCCATATTAGGTGCGTTTGAGTACTTTTGCAGTAAAATGCAGTAAATGAGTAAACTAAAAAATTTGCTCTCACAAAAAGCTGTTGTGCAAAAAAGTACGCGAACGCAAAATTTGTAAAAATTCGTAAAATAAATGCAACAGCTGATGGCAAATAATTGAAGTGTTGAAAAATGTTTACACTTTTGATTACTTAACTCGTTTTATTACCGGTACTCGATTAAAAACTTTTTATAACACGAAAATTTTTGGAAAATAAAAACAAAATATTTTATTTAATCTTTCATATTTGTTTGTTTTTAATCTTATTTGATTTTACTAATTTGTAGCAGGTTAAATTATTTAAAAGAACATCAATAATTTTTTTGCTATTGATTACTTAAGTCCCCAAGTACTTCACACTTTTACAACTCTAAAAAATTAACTTAACAAAAAAAATTTCAAAAGTTTGTATTTAGCCAAATAAATGCTTCACAAACAAGATTATTTTATTAATAGTTATTCACTTTTTGTTTTGGTTAAATTTTTATTTCAACTTTTCTTTAATTAACAATTTTTTCACAATTTATATGCATTTTATTTGTTACTATTGTTTGTTTACCTTTTGAAACATATGTTTTTTTGATTTACTAAATTTTACTGCAAAAATTTCTGCAGTAAAAATTTGTAAATACTCAGACAAGAACTGTCACTTTACGCTCTCAATTTGTGTTCTCATTTACTGTATTTTGTGTACTCGAACGCAATTTCGTAAAATGCAGTAAAGTTCAGTAAAAAATTGTAAAAACTTTTGTGTTCTCGAACGCAGCTATTATATGCTTAAATTTTACTGCAAAAATTTCTGCAGCAAAAATTCGTAAATACTCAGACAAGAACTGCCACTTTACGCTCTCAATTTGTGTTCTCATTTACTGTATTTTGTGTACTCGAACGCAATTGAGTAAACTTCAGTAAAAATAGTAAAAACTTTTGTGTTTTCTAACGAAGCTTATAATATCCTATTTTTTTTTACATTTTTCAATTAAGCTTAACAGTTTTACCAACCCGCTGTTTTTTGTTGTTTTGATTTTTTTTCTTGTAAAGGAAAGTATATTTTAGTACTTCATACATACAGAGGTATATGCAAAAAAAAGAACAAAGGTGCATTACTAAATACTACTAGATTTTAAGCAGATTTCGTCCAAATTTAGTAACGAAGTACATAGATTTTGTTTGTATCTATTTCATATTGGAAATTGAAAGCCAGACAGACGAAGTTTGTAGACGAGTTAGTGACTAATACACTAATCTTCTCTTAAATCATTCCAATAAATGGTGACGACTTCCGAAGTTTAGGGAAGTCTGTAACCAACCTTTAACTAAGTACGACGTCGCGGTCATATTAAAAAACGGAAAAGTGTAATTGCTGTTAACTCTATAATAACTTGTAAGATCCTGAAATATATATATTTAAAAATAAAACAAATTAAAAAAAAAAAAATTCAAAAAAAGAAAATTGCGTTTATATCCTGGCAATAGATATTATAATTTTGCAGAATCGAACAAAAACAAAATACGTTTAAATCGAATAATAAGTGCAAAAATTATATTTTTTCGTCACTTTAAAGAGTTCTTTAAATAATTACAATAATATTGACTTCTTCCATATAATAATGACTTCTTCGCAACGATGTAGATTTAATACCTAGTACAAAAGCGTATATTGTGAGTATTTATTTAAATTGCCATGTGATCGGTAGTGCGTGCGTGTGAAATAATGGCGGAGAAAATTCTTTGCATTTTTGGTTGGATTTAACAAAAGAGCTACGATATTTAGCCTTTTTACTTTTACGAGGCTAATACAGAGCTCCGCTAATATAAATTTATAAAATTATGTAAAAAAAGTAAAATTTGTAATACTTGAAAAATTGTAAAGTCCAAAATAGAACTAGAACAGATTAGCGTTCTAGTACTCGAAAGTTGTATAAATAAGAGCACAACACCGCCCAAACTTATTCTTCAGATAGATAAGTTAAATTTTAAATAATTTCTCATAAAATGTGTTAGAGCAAATAAAAGTGGAATTAAAAAAACTTAACCGATAATTTTCGTTTTTGAAGAACATTAGTAATTTGTTGGAACTGTTTGTTTATTTATTGACATTAAAAATTGTTGTGTAAAATGAGAGTTTTTACATAATTTTCTTTAGTGAAAATTTACGTTTCTAGTTACACTCAAACCTCGTTTTATGCGAATTTTTTTTATGCGAATTCAAATTAGTGCGATTTTGAATTTTTTTTGCACGCTTTTGTATGTACAAGTGGATTTAAACCTAGTAAAGAAAGCTTAACGGTTTTACTATGCAGCAACGCTTCAGGAGATGAAATGTTAAAACCATTAGTCGTAAATAAGTTTTTAAAACCACGGGCCCTTAAAGAAAAATACTTAAAACGTTTGCCAGTTCACTGGATGGCAAACACTAAAGCTTGGGTAACCTCTGCATTATTTAGTGAATGGTTTTACAAATGTTTTGTACCAGAAGTTGAATCCTATATGAAGGAAAAAAGTCTTGAATTCAAAATTTTACTTGTTATAGATAATGCCCTTGGACACCCACATTTGGAACATTCAAACATTAAGATTGAATTTTTTCCACCAAATACAACCAGTATTCTTCAAACACTAGATCAAGGAATAATCTCCACTTTTAAGAAATATTATATAAAAAGCACATACCAATTTATTTTAAATAAAATTGAAAATGAAGAATTAACATTGACCGAGGCGTGGACAAAATTTAATATTTTCGACTGCATACTTTTGGTTGCATCTGCAGTATCCAGTATACGACCAAAAACATTAAATGGGTGCTGGAAAGCTGTATGGCCAGGTTGTGTTCGGAGTAATACTGCTGATGAAATATCTGTAATATCTGAAGAAATTTTAATGCTGGCTCGACAAATTGAAAGCGATGGATTTGATTTTTTGAACCATAATGATATAGAAGAGCTTCTCGTAGATGTTCCGTTATCTGATGACGACATTGTTAGTCTAACTGCTGATAATATGGAAGATAATAATTGTGAAAGTGATTGTGAAGAACTTGTAGAGTCCCTTACTTGAAAAAAGATTGATAAAATTCTTAAAGACTTACAGAGCGAAATTCTTAATGTGGATCCCAATACGGAACGGGCACTAAAAATTCAGCATGGGCTTAACAACACATTTTCGGCATATCGAGAGTTGCAAAAAGAGCTTAAAAAAATCGACATCACAAAAACTTATGACAAATTATTTTCAACAAGTACCTAAGGAGAAAGAACTGACTGAAAACTTTGATGTTCCTTGCAGTCAAAGTGAGAACATTTGTAGTGATAAAAATAGTAATCTACCCAAAGATGTGTTTGTTTCCTCTAGTGATGAAGGCGATATAGAGCCAATTCAGAAACTCATGGCGTGTGCCGAGTGATTCTGATTATGAGATATAATTTATTTCTTCAATGTAAATATTTTTTTCTTTGTTAAGTACGTAGTGAATTGATGTTTATTAGTTTTTTTTAATAAATGAATTACTTTTTTGTTGACTTTTTTTATGCGATTTTGTTTGAGTTTTAATGCTTTACTTTGAATTTATGCGTTTTTTCAAAATTCAGGGACGAATCATTAATTTTAGTATGGAGCTAGTGTATCGTTTTATGCGAATTTGTTTTATGCGATTTTCTCTGGAACGGATCAATCGCATAAAACGAGGTTTGAGTGTATATTTAAATAAAACTTTTATAAAATTTGTGACTTTCTGTGAGTTCTTTTAAAAAAATTGTCCACTTTAGGTCATCAACAGTTATTTTGATTAACTGAACTGTAGATTTTTTAATATGTATTTTTAAAACATTCAGCTCATTTATTTTCTGTTTTACCCAGACTTACCTTTCAAAAACAAACAAAGGTAAGCACTAAAATTGACCACTTTTTATTCTAAACTAACGTCCGTTTTCATAACAAAAAGTTAGCCAAGCTTGTACACTGCGTACAACGAGCTGCTAACTAGAATGTCGATTAAGCTAAGCAGCTTATTAGCACAGAGTTTATTCATAACAAACTTTTGCCCATCTGCTAACTTTTAATAAATCAACTCTGAATTTTAATGATGCCACATTGTATTACTAAAAAATGCAACACGGTTTTCATTAATCATCGCTGGTTTTGTCATTTTAAAATCAAATTAATTTTTAAAAAAGAAAGCCAATTTCAGACAGTAAATTAAAAAAAAAAAACCAAAAGAGTTTGACATTAAACGGCTGTTTTTCAAAAGTTGGCAAACGTTTGGCAGCTCGTTAACAAGAGACTAGCAAATCGTTAGCCAGAGTTTTTTAGTGTATTATGAATAAACTTTGTGCTTACTTCATGCTAATTTTCATTATGATTACGGCTGTAAGTTGATTCCTAATGTAACCATAGTCGAAGTGACCGAAGTGTCCTGAACCAAAATGTATTAACAAAGTGACCTCAGTACTACAACAATGCAACAATATAAAAAACAACAGGCATTTTGTTGCTAGAATTGAGACGGCAAATCTCAAAATGCCTTTATAAAAAATGTAAATAAACAAAAAAAATGACGACAAACGTCACACACGAAGAAAATCACTGCAAACAGCTGCGCTTGTGAGGTCACTTTATTAGTACATTCTGTCCTGAACGATGTTACTTCATCAATACGAGTTGAAAAGCAAAAGGGATTGATTTTTGCTAAATGGAGAAACTATTTAGATAATTTTTCGATCGCAATTGTTTGCAGTGAAGTAAAAGCTACTTTACACTATCAAACTTTTTATAAATACACGTCAAAAACTCAAGAAATATGTACAAGTGTGATAGTTTGAATGCAATGCGTTATGGAAATAACAAGTATTACGGAAAAATATGACATCCTATAGAACTTCATAGTTTTTATACATTTTTCTTAACAACACCTACTTTCTTTGATCACGGTTGCATTTAAACAAAACAGTGTTCATGCGTGATAGTGTGAATACAAATTTAAATTAGAATTAATTTAGTTTTTTTGACAGTCGCAACAAAACTCATTAGATGTCTATCCTACAATGTATATTATGGAATACATAAGAATTGTGTGATAGTGTTAACTAGCCTTAAGTACCCTAAAGGAAACCTGGGTGCAAGAGTCTCTAAGTCACCAGTTTTGTCGACTGTTTTGGTGACTTTTTTGCGACATTGTCAATTTGTCTTTAATAAGAAGAAAAATTTGTTATGAATTCGTATCTTAACTTTTTTTTTTATTAAAATACATAATTTAATGTTAAAAAAACAATTTTCATTTTGAGATCTACTTTAAAAAAGTATCAAAAGTGTAGACTAGATTTTCATAAATGTACTAGAGATTCTCTGGTTGCAATGTCTATAGACATATGTATACATATGGTCCCAAAAGAACTACCTAGTCAATTGTACCAAAGTCATTAGTTAAAATAACATTGTCTGGGGTATAATAAGTCACTAGAACTGGTGACTGTGTCAGTAGTGAATCAGTACAGATTCAGAAGTGACATTTCCTCCAGGGTAATTTATGAATTTAAAGCTCTTTCGAAAAATTGTTTTTGTTAAATTTCTTAGTTCAAACGTTATAATACATACATACCTCATCCGACAGATCTTTAATTTGATGGGAAGATTGATTTTTCTTTGCGATTGCTTTTAATTGTTCAATAATATTTGCATTATCCTTGTCTATATTATCAATATCACAATTAAGCATTTCTGTTGGCACTTGTATTAATGGTGCTCCTTCTAGTTTGGGGGGAGTGGCACATGTTATCATGAGGAGATCTTGTGACAGCAAATTGGCCATCTGTAGCCATTCGGAGAATTCACGTATTGTACAATCGCAAGATAAAGGGTTTTCTTGCATAGATATACTCTTTAATTCCAAAGCACCATCTAAAGCATTTCTTGCCACAATTGAAATGTCATTTCCTGATAAACGCAAATCAGTTAGAGAAGGCAAAGGAGTAATTAAATCTGATGTAAGTGCCCTAAGAAAATTGTGTGTTAAGTCTAGTGTAGTAAGGCGAGTCAAATGTTGTAACGAAGCACCCGATATAGCCACTATGCCATTGTAGCTTAGATCAAGAGTTTCCAATGAGCCCAATCCATAAAAAGCATGATCTTGCAGAACATCTATTTGATTGTGACGCAGAGAAAGTGTTAAAAGTCTTGAAAAGTTTACGAGAGCTTTGTTTTGTATGCTTTTTATAAGATTTCGATTTAAATTTAAGCTGGCTAGATTCTTTAAGATTGGTAATGTAACAGTTGTTAATGGACCATTTAAGTTATTAGCACTTATGTCCAGATCCCTATGGAAAAACCAAAATAATGATAAGACATTATATATGTATGTACATTTTTACAATGTAATCAAACCTTAAATTGTAGCACTGGCTTAGGGCTTTTAAACTAAAAGCGTAATCACCTAACCGATTACCTGCTAATTTTAGAATGTCCAGTTTTCTAAGACTAACAAAAGTTCTTTGGGAAATACTTGACAACTGATTGTTGCTGAGATCCAAATACTCTAAATTTACTAGAGTTGCCAAATCAGAAGTTCCCAAAGCTTTAATTTTGTTATTTGACAAATCTAATCGTTCCAGTTGTACCAAAGATGCAATAGAATTCCAAGGAACGCTGACTAATGCATTTCCTGGCAATCCTAAAGCTAAAAGAGATCCTTCAATTCCTAAAAATGCCGATTTGTGAACACGTTTAATTTCACCCGAAGAAATAATAAGGCATCTTATGGAAACTTTGTCAAATATTCGAGCATCGCTGAGAAATGTGACATTTCTTAAAGCAACATCCAGTAAAGCCACAGAATATGGTGATGTGCGCAAGTGTTCAGCCAGTTTCTATTAAGGAAATACAATTGTTAATAAATTTTAAAAAATATATGTAGAATTTATATCAAAAATATGTACCGTCAAACCATGTACATCACCGTTACAACGCAATGTGTGCGGCAAGTCACAGGCACATTCTAAAGATCTAGAGCCTGTTATATTTGGACATCTCCATTCTGTTGAATCATCAGATATAATTATCGACGAAACATCAACGGCCTCTTTTTGTTTTTTCTTCGGTGAAACCTTATTAAAAAATTTTGCCCCATTCTTTATGGATCCTGGCGATAGCCTTGTGCTGTTGTCAGACCCATTCTTCTTTAATAAAGTTGAATGTGTTGTCATTGCAGAACTGTTGTCTATCATTTGACTGCTTGTAGCATTTTCCAAATTCATTATTATAGAAGATACGAGATATTGTTGACCTATTGCCAAAACTCCAATCATAAATTTTACTATTTGTGGCAAAAACATAATGCAAATCTAGATCTGAAACTAAAACAGTTTGAATAAATATCTTATGCAATTTTTATTACTTTACTGTACACTTAAGCTAAAACTCTATGAAAATGCATATCAAAAAAATCGATTACACAAACAATATTCATATGCGTATAAGTATATCGGTAGCAAAAATGCAAAACAAAAAAACCAAGAGCTTTTTTTATATAACCCGTTCGCGCCCGCTCTTAAACGCATTGCCAGAAAAATTATTTTTTATAATTTCCTTAGTGATTAAATTTAAATTAAGGATTTTTGAAAAAAAAAGTTTTACTCCAGTACATAATAAAAATTATACATTTTGCAGGCGAAAATCAAAGTATGCAACAACAATGCAGTTACTATTGAAATTCGGTGGCCAAATTCTAAAACCCAAAATTCAAAAAAATTGTTTGATATTAAAAATTGCACACAAAATTTTGATGCAATGCAAAAATATCATTAAATGGCCTAACAATAAAAGCTATACACGAAAAGACTTTCCAAAAATCTATTTTATTCTATTGGAATTTATTCATTCAATCCAAATATTGATATTTTTAATCAGGTTAAAGGTCATCAAAATTAATTTATTTACATTAAATTATTTTTATGAAGAAAGGAAAATTCATAATAGTCAGGCTCGCCCTACTTTATTCTGAAAAATATCTAGTTTATTTGTCAAAATTAGTTGTTTCGTTAAACGTCAAACCAAGGCAAATTGATAGATTGACAAACTAACGAGCAAAGATTTTATATCCTACACCACCACAAGTGGTGAATGAGAGTATACAAAAGCTTCGTACAGACCAAGGCGAATTCATACAAGGTGATCTTATTTTGAAAACGTTTCCAACACTGTAAAATATTTTAACGTTGTGTCAAAAATAATACAACACTGTAGTAAACAATTTAAACAAAATTTTCATTTTCTTTTTAATTTTAAATTGTTTGTTTAAAATGTAATAATTTAAAAAATTTTAAATTATCAAATTTAGTAAATATTCCCCAGAACCACATGAACGGTATATCATTTTGACACGAGGTTAGTAAACAGCTGTTGCTTACGTAGCAAGATACATAAGTTCACCTGGTGTAAATTCGCCTTGGTACAGACCACCGCCAGGTCTAATGCTGGGTACACACAATGCAATGCATTTACGCAATCTAGCAAATCAAATTCATTTTCATTTCATTCATATTTTGAGGTTGCATTGCAAAATATTGGACTGTCCCAGCATAAAAATATTGTCAGTAAAATGTGCTAAAAATATATT
Organism: Pollenia labialis; assembly: GCA_949318255.1. Lineage (NCBI taxonomy): Eukaryota > Metazoa > Arthropoda > Insecta > Diptera > Polleniidae > Pollenia > Pollenia labialis. The sequence continues at coordinate 277,474 of OX439143.1, read as the reverse complement.
GCCACTAGTGGTGAATAGGAGTATACTTAAGGCTTAAGCGGTGATCAGATCTAAGAATATTGTCCGTAAAATATGCTTAAAATCTCTTGCACACGTGGAACTGTCAATTTTTGTTTAACAACGTTGCCAGAAAAAGCATTGCCAGTCTATTGTAAAACAAAAATATTGCTAGATATCTGACAATCGTGTGAACATACTTCGTGGCCAGTGGCGGATTATTGTTAGACGTTGGAAGCTTATTTTACATTATCAGATATGAGAAGTTTATGCATTTGACAAGGGCATCATTGACAGAGACCTTTTTCTATTAGTAACGCTGCAAATTCATATGCATGTCTCAGGGATAGAAAATGGGGTTTTGGATTTTGTACCAACTTCAATAATAAAACGTAATTTTGAGACTATGACGAAACCAATTTTATATTATCTGGCTTTTGATATACATATATATGTATGTACATACATATTTAGAAAAAAGAAAATAAATAAATAAATTGCGAATTTTAATCACGTCATAGAGAAATCTTATTAACAAATTAAAAAATTTTGTATTCCCGAAAATAGCTTTGACAGCTGCACCTTAGCTTCCATTTAATTTTTTATAATAAAAATCAATAAAACCTATTTAAAACAAAATAAAATAGTTAAAATTCTTGCTATTGCCTTTTCCCTTCAATAACAATATTTCCACTTTTTCCAATTTATAAAAATACACGCAATTTTCATTTTCTGACAATGTCTAAAAACAGATCTGGCAATACTTACATGCAATTATCTGACAATCGTGTCAACTGACAATTTTTGTTGACAGATGCATTTATTGTTCCACAGTTGTCTGCTAATATAATTGTATAGTTTTCTTGCAATCGTCTGAACTGACATACTTTTGGTGTCGATTTTTCTTTGGCAGTATGTCAGCACATTGCCAGACCTTACCTTTTTGTAAGATCTGATGAAGCTTAAGTTTGGCGTTCCGTGTGGAACTTTTTATATATTCTGGCTCCTTGAGTAATTCTAATTCGATTTAGCCATGCCCGTCTGTTGAAAACACGCTCACTTTCGTAAAACAAAAAAAGAACAATGTTCGTGTCAAATTGCTTCTAGTATATAAATGTAAAAAAAGTATTTGGATATTGAGAACTTTAGCTTATTATAAAGGCGAGCAACGCCAAAAAAGTTTATGGCTAAAAAGCCGCAGTTTTCGAGAAGGAATTAAAACAAATACTATTGCCTACTAATCAGATTGTTGCTTTCATTTCTAGCTAAAGCCTGGTACTCTGTTCAACATTTCACGTGAAATGCTGTCTAAACGCATATGAAAAAAACTTGTACGGAATATCTATGAAATAATGCTGATAGAGTTGTACTCTTTTCATTTTGTGAAAAATTTTCGAAATGAGTCTGGCAACACTTTTTTACAACTGCGAAATAACCCTAAAAGAAACGAATGAGCGAGTAGTCACATTTTTCATTTTGGTGTTAAGAAAATGATAGAAAAAAAAATTACCGAAATCAAATTATCGGTCACATTCGGTCATTTTTCCCTATCATTTTCTTAACAACAAAATGAAAAATGTGACTACTCGCTCATTCGTTTCTTGTAGGGAATGTAAGCTGCACTTATTTCACGTGGAATTTTAATACCATGTTCACACGGACAGCAATATTCGTGTTTCGTTCTCTCATTCCTGTTTCGCGCCCCAAACATGATTGAAACCAGGGTTGTGAACTATTTCTAATCAAAAAGCGCAATGACCCCAATCAAAAAGCGCTAAATAAAATATAAATAAAATACTTAATAATATGTTTAAGAACCATATTTTATTAATTACACTGGTCGTCAAAAAGAGATCGTTTTTAATAAAAATCAAAACATGTGCAAGCCGGAGGGTTAAAAATGAAAATAATATGTATACCTATGTATGTGTTTTTTCTACACACTACCCAACAAACACGAAGTCAAACCTTTGATATGAAATGACTTTATCATTTGACATCAAACGCAATTCTCAAACGTTTTTCAATTGTTTGATTTAAGATTTAAATTCAAATTGATAATGATTTGAAAATAAACATTTGATATCAAATGTTTTTTCAATTTGATGTCAAATGTTTGTCAAAGTTAAAATCAAATCAAAAATAAACTTGGCAGTACTAAAGCTAAAAATAAATGTAAGCATTAAAAATGGCGATTAAAGTTAAATTATTTTTCCTTGTGGTTACATGTGTTTTACTATTAGAAATAAATTTTAATATAAAGTGAACAGTTTATTTCTAGTGAAAAATAAAAATTATTTGTGAGAAATTACAATGTTTAAAAATACGAAAAAAAAAGAAAAATAATAAAACAGGAAAGTGAAGAAAGATTGTTGAACGATCGCAGTGCTACAATCCTCAAAATAAAAGGGAGCCAAGTATTTTGTCTTTCCAAGAATTAGAAGACGGAAAGAACACTATTTCATCTTTTTGCTATGGTACCGAATGTTTATCTCAAAGTTTATTTAAATAAATAATAAATTTAAATTAAAAAAATTAAATAGTTTTATTTATATTCCACATTCTATTATAATCCACATTTGAAAAACATTTGAGAATTACGTTTGAAAGCAAGTTGAAAATAAATGCATTTTTCAATTTGAAAATAATTTCCCCTTTTTGTTGAGAACGCTATGATTTACAAATGATTTTCAAATCATTATCAAACGTTTGTCCTTTGAGAAAACGTTTGATTTCAAATCACTTTCAATTTGAAATCAAACCTCCGTGTTTGTTGGGTATAAGCAAACCGGTTCTTCCAAACTTGTGTTGTGTTGTTGTAAATATAAAATAAAAACTTTGAAAAGGGATTGATTTTCGAAAGTAATCCCATTTAGGATTGTTTTGAGTACGTTTAAGTGTTATTCGTACTTGAGTTTTTGAGTACGACTCGTACTTAAAGTAATCCCAAAAATGATTTATCCCGAGTGTTTTTCTTTCTGTGTATGATGTACATTCTTAACAGACATACATATAAGCTAAATTGGAACTTTTGCTTCTTATTTTACTTTTTCAACAAGAACATAATCACCCCTATCGTGAATAAAAATTCCTTTGGAGTTTTTTCCCTTTTCCCATTTTTACAATTGAATTAACATAGGAAAAATGGAAAAAGGGGAAAAACTCCCAAGGAATTTTAATTCGCGATAGGGGTGAATGTATGTTTTTCTACTTGTTTTGTTGTTGTTCTTGTTTCAACACAAAACAAGCAAATAGATTTTTACCTTCTTGCGTGGTGTTAAAGAAATCTTAATGTGAATTGAACTTAATGAATAGCACGCTTCAATTATTTTATTTCCCGTTTTTGAAAAATTCCTCATAATTTCAGAAAACAGCTATTTATACTTTAAAATTTAGTTTTCTATTCTCTAGAGTTTCTACGCGGGAAAGAATTCCCGGGAATCCCGGGACATTATTTTTAAATTATTCCCGGGAAATTGTTTCCGGGAATTTCAAATTAAATTTTTTGAAATCTTAATTTGTTTGCATCTTTAAAATCAAAAACGAGCAATAAAAATTTTATCTTTAATAAAAACTACCTACAAATCGAACTATTTTTCCTACTCCAATAAAAATTTTTAATTGCTGATGAAATGTCTTAAAAGCTTCTTAAAGTAGAAAATTAAAATGTGCACGATACACCATCACCAATAAAAGAACCATCTAAAAATTCTAAAAAATAAATAAATAAAAAAAGAATTTGACGTCTATTAAGTCATGGGTAACAGGCCAACAAATTTATAATCTTTGTATCATGCGCTTCTTACTATAAAACCAACGTCTGTAGAGAATAAGAGCACGTTTTCGGTAGCAGGTTATATACATATCAACAAGGATTAGAAATAGAATCTCTGATGAGCTTTTAAATGCTTTAATAATACTAAAAAAAATTTCTTAAAAGGAAATTAATTTTACCAAGTTGCAATTAATAACAACTATGTACTTAGGGTAGCCAGATATGGAATTGACAAAAAAAGTACATTGATGGAAAAAAGCAGTACATTTAAGAAAAAAAAGTACATTTATTTTTTTATTAAAAAACGTTTAAAAAATTCATTAAATAACATAAAATAACAATTTATTCAATAAAGAACATAAAAATGAGATCGTAAATAAGTATAAGTAATAACTTAAATTAAGGCTCAGTTAGTCTTTACTTTCTGTTCTGTTACGATTCAGCTGATTTGTTTTTGTTATTAAAAAACCTGTGAAATTGATTAGTTTTTCTGTTCTGTTGCGGTTCAGTTTGTTAAAATCAAAAATTTGTTAAGTAATTGTAAGTGACAGCAAAATATATAATAAAAAATACATATTTATATTGAAATAAACTACTTTTGGATTTTAAGAATTCATAAAATCTAATTTCTTCAAATTTATGTATGTGCTTTAAACTTATTGAAATAAAACAATGGACGGTGCAAAACTAATAAATTTGTTATAAATAGCTGATAAGTTGCTACAGAAAAAGTAACTATTACAATTCCGAAACAGAACGGCATGGAACCGAACAGAAACAGAAAGTAAAGACTAATTCTGCCTTTAGTCAGGTCTTTTCAAATTCAATTCTTTTTTTTTTTTAAATAAAATTAATTTAAATATTTTTTAATACAGCTGCCGACAAATGTCTACATACGACTACATTGAAGATGTAATTCGTTATCAAGAAAGTTAACAATAAAACAAGTTCTTTTGTAAAAAGTACTGTTTAGATTATTTATCAACCCTTTATTAAAGCTTAATGATGCTCAGATTAATTAAATATTAAATCTGCTACGAGGAAAAAAAACCAGAGTGGAAGTATATCGAAGGCTTTGGCTTTAAATTTTGCTTGTAACCAAACGTTTAATAAGTATAGCAAAAACGCGAGCAGTAGCTCTGCTTTTCTACTTAAATAATGTTAGGAAAAAATCTAAATTCAAAGCCTTCAATGAACTTGTGCCCTCAATCGCCATTGTAGATATTTTTACTGGGTGTTTCAAAGAACTTTTTTTTTCTACACTAAAAAAAAAATTACTAAAAACGTGAAGCACAGAAAAAAAGTACAAAAAGAAGTACAAAAGGCGAAAAAAGTACTTAAGCGTACTTTTGTAAGTGTTATGCAGAAAGCAGTACACTGATGAAAAAAAAGTACGTGTACTGCTGAAAAAAGTACGTCTGGCAAGCCTATATGTTGTGAGGGTCATTTTTTTTTTATTTTTTAATCAAAATGTTTGCTAGAACAAAGAGGGAAAAAGGAAAGAAAAAGGAAAAGGGTAGAAAAAATAATTTTACATAATTTTATTTTTTTTTAAAATAGGCACCCATGGAAATTTTGTTATTCAAAAATTTTCATTTGGAATAAATTTATTTAAAGGGAAAACTTCAAAACGAAGATAACTACTTTTAAACACCGGGAATTTTAATAGGAAAATCAATTATAAAAATAAATTCTGCATCAAGATTTTAACACATTTAAAGATAAGGATTTTGCTTGGCAGAATTATTTTATTTAAGAAGATAAACATTATGTGGTAAGTTTAGTGAGATTTTTTTTTGTTGTTATTTTATGTGATTAATTATAATATTGTTATATAGGATAAAATCTCCGGAATTAATGCTTTTGGAATTATAGTCGACATCTATAATTACTTAACGGTTATATAACCGAACAAACTTTAAATCAGTTAACATTATTTGAGATATTTTATCCGGAAAGATCCAATATCAAATTTATAAATTTTCCGCCTAGTTCCTGATCATACTCTTACGAATTAAATTTTTTTTTTACCTGATATATTACCCTGCTGAATCTTAACCTAACAACCACTTAAGCCCAACTCGAGCTTGTATAAATTTTTCTTAAACTAACCGAATAATCACTCAATTTTTTCTTTGCTTAACAATCATCTTAATTTACCTTAATTTTTCTTTTCTTAAATTTTATTTTGTTGTAATTAAACTTAATTTTTGCTTTCCTTAAACTTAACTTTAACGTAAATTTTTTTATAAATATTAAAATCATTTTCTTACTTATTACATATTTCTATTAATTTTCTAAAGATTTGATTTAAAATCCAGTTTATCCTTAATTACTAGATAAAAATATGTAATTTCTTATTTTACAAATACATTTATTACCGCACTTACACATATGTATATCAATATCGGTACACATTCACATTCACTAACATATACAAATAACAAAATTTTTAATATACATACATATTATCTTAATTGATAGTAAGATAATTCAAAATAATTCAAAATCTACGTTAACAAATAAACTCAACATCACATCAGGCCTGCTGTCATCGTTGGATAAAATTTGGTGAGTTCTAAAATATTGTTATTATTTTTATTATATGTTATTTTGGATTATCTAAAAATATTTTGAGATGTATTTTTTAATTTCGAATTTAAATGTTATTAGCATAAAATGTTAATAACATTTATAAAACAACCCTTAATTTAATTTCTATTTCGATTATTCAAAATTTAACACTACTCTACATAACAAAAAAAAAACAAAATACACATTTTCATTATTAATTTATATTATTTAAATATTTAAAATATGTTTAAATATTGTTTAAATAAATCTTTTTATTTTTGCGCATTGATTTAAAATGGTGTTAAACTAATTTTTTTTTATAATTCCATGAAAGGTTAATCAACAATTAGTTAGAGTAGTTTAAGGGCTATCTAAAGATTGAGCGGTACGATAGCATGGCTGGGAGGGTTATGACCATAAGGAAGTTTTACCATCTTCTTCCTTGTACTTAATTCAGACCGGGTTACTTTTCTTTTCTATCTTTTAATTTTTATTTTCCCACAGTTAACATTGGTTACTTTTAGCTACCTTTTAAATTTAGTTTTTAGCGGTTTTTAACCAGTCTCAAGGGAGACAAGAACACCACCCCATTGCCCTGAGCACGGTCGGAAGAATAGGTAGCGATGGTCTCCCAAGAGATAGGGCCGAGTGCAGTATGGACCGTTACATAAATTTAATGGCGCCCAACGTGGGGCCCAACAGCTTTAAACCTATCAGCTTTACATACTTACAACTTAAACATTTAGCTTATGCTAAAAAAAAAATGGAAAATATTTATATAATTTTTGCTGTTGGTCTCACAACATAAATAATAACATCGTGGTGTTGACTAATTTTTGTTTTTTTGTTTTGTTTTGCAATTTCTTTAAACATTATGGATTTTCAGATTCCAAATTTATGTTTGATCTGTACCGTATGTTTTATTTTATTCTTATAATGTGAACGTTATTTTGTTTGAGATTTTAGATCTTGGACATTTTGAGATCCTACTCACAAATTCGTTCGCAAACTTTCATTTTGTTGGCTCTTCTCTCTCTAAAATTTTGTTAACATGTTGATGATTACGAATAGGATTTTTGTATTTGAAAGTTTGAATGTTTACCTACTGTATAATTCAACTATTTAATTATTTTTTTTGCATCGTTATAAAATTTTAATTGGAGATTTTTGTATTTGCATTCGAAATGACTATATTATACCCATTTAGAATTTTATAACACCATTATCTTTTCTTTTGTTTTTGTATACTTATGTCTGAAATAATTACTAATTTTTTTTTTATTACATTTTTTTTTTATACTACCTAACTTTTGTTCGATTAACTTAGTAGTGGAAAATTTTTATTAATTATAAAACTTTAATTCATACGAACATTTTAAGCATGCCTTTGACTAGAAGTCGCGAGAACTTGTTAGAGCTGGAACAACCAGCTAATGTTAGTTTTACTGTAGATTTAGGTTCTGCGAGTGGGAGTCAGGGTGTGCGAGGAACTTCAACGAGACAGAAGGGTAGGAAGCCTACTCAGAATAATAATAGTACAGGATCTGACAATGACTCTCGGGCAAGACAAATGATAAATGACAGTATGGAATCATTTCGTAATGAAATGTTGGGTTTCATTTCAAATGAAATCAGATCTGCATTTCAAGGTTTGAATATTCGACAACCTGCAAGTCAACCTCGAACAATGGAAGATTTTCCAAATATTTCATCTAGATCGACTGGAAACAATAACAGTTCGGATCATGAGCCATTTTTGGCGGACAAGGTTTTGAATATTATAAGAAATTGGAAAATTAAATTTACCGGACGTGACAATAATATAACCGTTGATGAGTTTATTTACCGTGTGAATATTCTTACAAGTAATAATCTCAGAGGTGACTTTGAATTATTATGTAAGTACGCTCATTGTCTTTTCGAAGGGAAAGCACTTGAATGGTACTGGCGTTACCACAGACAGACCAATGACATTGACTGGAATTCACTAACTGACGCTTTGAGAAAACAGTATAAATTGGACTATAAGGATTTCGACATTCTTGAAGATATACGTCGACGAAGACAACGACATAATGAAAATTTTGACGATTATTTTGAGGCAATTTCAGAGTTAACAGACAAACTTAAGACACCGATTTCGGATAGAGATTTATGTGAAACAATTTCAAGGAATTTAAAGACTGAAATTCGACATGAACTTCTTCATTTGGAAATTTCTTCTGTGTCCCAACTTCGTCGTGAAGTGGGAAAGCATGAGAAATTTATAAAGGATGTTCGTGCACACGAGGCTCGGAGGTCGAGCAAGGGACAGATTTCGGAATTAGACAATGCGAACGTTGACTTGGAATATTTTGAAGAAAAGACAGAGGAAATTTGTACATTGCGACAGGATTTGACATGTTGGAACTGTGACAAGACGGGACATACGTATTTGGACTGTTTAGCGACTAAACGTATATTTTGTTACGGGTGTGGTGCTAAAGACATTTATAGACCTAACTGCACCAATTGTTTTAGAAAGTCGGGAAACGGACTGAAGGATGTTCGACGGACTTAAGGACATCCGGAACTGGTGGACAGGAAGACACGGACACGACAAAGACCATAAATGATTTTAACGTAAGCAAAGGTACACTGAAAGAGAACGTTCACCCTTCCCACAACTTATTAAAACCATATCATGTTATGTTAGCTGAATATAAAAAGGTTCGAGCAAGAATTTTTGGCGAGAATAAGAAAATTAGTAGATCTTCTAACCGTATTCGTGAATTTTATCGCAAATTAAAGTTATTTAAGAATATTTTAATTTCACCAATCATATCCCAGCAGCAAGATAGTAGGCCTTATATTAACCTTAAGATTAATAATAGCTTCCATTTGGCTCTATTAGATAGTGGCGCGAATAAGAGCGTTATTGGAGGTGATTTGGCGAACGAAGTTCGGAATGAGTCTTGTTTTAGGAGATGTGTAGGTAATGTACGTACAGCAGACGGAAATAGACAGGATGTTTTGGGAATGGCAGGATTGAATGTTACATTTCAGGGCGAGACAAAGAATTTTGAATTTTTGGTGGTACCGACGATAAGACAGGACATTATTTGTGGATACGATTTTTGGGTTGATTTTGGACTTAAAATTTCTTTTGGTGGCGTAAATGAAATTAACATTACAGAAGTAGACCAAGACAAACTTAAACTTACAATCGAACAGAAAAGACGTTTACACAACGTAATAGCGACGTTTCCAAATTCCGAGACAGAAGGGTTGGGATGTACTAATTTAATAGAGCATGGCATTGACACTGGGAATGCAAAGCCCATAAAACAACGGTACTACCCAATTTATCCTGCCGTTGAGAAACAACTTTGTGGAGAATTGGATAGAATGATTTCCCTAGGGGTAATAGAGGAAGCTCCGAATTCTTCTTGGTCATCCCCAACCGTTGTCGTGATTAAACCAGGTAAAGTTAGAATGTGTATTGACAGTAGGAAATTAAATTCTGTGACAGTTAAGGACGCATACCCTATACCGAACATTGACGGACTTTTATCGAGACTTCCTCCAGTTCATTGTATTTCAAAAATTGATTTGAAAGATGCTTTTTGGCAAATCAAACTGGACGAAAACTGTTGCTTTAATAGATTTTATTCAAGTAAAAAGAAAATGGTTCACATCAAATAGAAAATGGGCTATTGACAAAGTTGTAATAAATAGTATTAATGGTTTACAAGAAAAGTAATGTGTACAATTAACTCAGAGCTCATAAGGAGTAATTTCATTGTATAAATATATCTAACACCCCTTCTCAATATCAAAAATATTGTAGTTGTTATATTTATAATATGTAAATACAAACTAAAATTCATTTTACGTTAATTAAATAAATTCAATTATATAAACCAATTAAATTTAACAATTTAGATATTTTTATCTTTTGTAAGGGTTTAGTTAAAATATCTGCCAACATAGAATCCGTAGGACAGTAAGTATATATAATTTTGTTTGATTTATAAATTTCACGAACAAAATAATACTTAACATCTATATGCTTGCTTCTGGGAGATATCTTCTCATCCTGAAGAATTTTTAGGCAGCTTTGGTTATCTTCATAAATTGTTGGGTTCGGAATATTGATTTCAAATTCACTCATCAGCTGAATAATCCACAAAAGTTCGCGAGACGCCTCTGCCAGAGCCACAAACTCGGCCTCGGTAGATGATAATGTTACATTCGTCTGCTTTCTACTAGCATAACTTATGACTGCTTCTCCAAGCTTGAAAATGAACCCACTAGTAGACTTGCGATCACTTGTGTCGCCGGCTCAGTCAGCATCAGCAAAACCTTTTAGCTCCAACTTAGATTTTGATCCCACACACAACTTAAATTTTGATGTTCCCTTTAGGTATTTGAAGATTCTCTTGACCTCTGTCCAGTCGTTTTCACTTGGGCTGCTTATTTTTCGAGATAATATTGACACAGCAGCAGAAATATCGGGTCGAGTGTTGTTTGAAACGTATAACAGCGATCCAATTGCTTTTCGGTATAATCCGTTATCAGGAAGTAAATTAGTGCAACCTTCCTTCAAATAGCCGGGGTCCATTGGTATGGGGGAAATCTTAGCATCTTGAAGATTGAATTCTTTTAACATTTGTTGAATGTAATGCTCTTGGGATAAATAAAATAAACCACCATCGAACTTGACTTCAATTCCCAAGTAAAGCTTTAAATCGCCCAATTGTGTTATTTCAAAGTTAGATTTCAGAGTTTCCGTGACATTCTCAATTTGTTCAATCGACCTCGAAGTCACTATAATATCGTCCACATAAATTAAAATGTAAGTCTTCAAATCACCATCACCTTTTATATAAAGACAAGGTTCGGCCTTTCCCCTTCTGAATCCCGAATCAATTAATATTTGATTGATACGAAGATTCCAACAACGAGCCGACTGTTTAAGTCCATACAAGCTATGATTTAACTTACAAACAAGATTTTCCCTTCCAGGCGTAATGAACCCTTGGGGTTGTTTCATATATATATCCGAATCTAACTCACCGTATAGAAATGCAGTTTTAACATCTATGTGACGCACCTTCATCTGCCGGTTGCTTGCAATGGCCAATAAACATCGAAATGTCGTCTGCTTCACAACTGGTGCAAAAATCTCGTCATAGCTTTCGCCATACTTTTGCGAAAATCCCCTGGCAACCAATCTAGCCTTGTACTTCTTTACACCATCAACAGCCTGTTTCGTTTTAAAAACCCATTTGGAATCAATTAATTTGCAATTTGGGGGTAACTCTACTAAGTTCCATGTTTTATTTTTCTGCAAAGCTTGCATTTCCTCATTCATAGCTTTCAGCCATTCTTTGTTGTCGGGACTAGAAACAGCTTCAAAATAATTTACAGGGTCACAATTTGTACAAACTTTGTACCCATACTTCTTGGGTGCTATACCCTTGTTTGACCTGGTAGAAGTTCTTGGCGTTACGTTAAGAACACTTTGTGTTGCAGAATTGTATGACGGCGAATTTTCATCTTCAGATTCAAACCCGCAAAAATCACCTGTGCTTATCTGATCATCATTCTCCTCTATATCACCTGAGGTTTTCGATAAACCATCAGGATTTGGATTTGAGATTAAAACATCCATTATATTGGCATTTGATTTATTAGTGTTGTCCTCGAGTGCACTTGAATTTTCAAGTTCCAAAAACTTGACGTCGCGACTAATAATTATCTTATTAGTTTCACAATTTAACAAACGATAAGCCTTTGATTCATCAGAGTAACCAACTAAATAACATTTTACCGCAACATCATCTAATTTCCTACGTTTTTGTTTGTTTATGTGTGCATAAGCCACAGTGCCAAACATACGAACATGACTTAAATTGGGAGTTTTCTTAAGCCATAGCTCAAATGGTGTTACTTTTACAACAGATGACAACAAGCGATTTTGAATGTAGTTTGCATTATTAACAGCTTCAGCCCAAAATTTAATATGCATATTTGCGTCGTACAACATACATCTTGCCATCTCCATTAAGCTTCGATTTTTCCTCTCAGCAACCCCATTTTGCTCGGGAGTATAAGCACAAGTAAGCTGATGTACAATACCTTTATTTTTCAAATATTTCTGCATTCTTTTATTTATAAACTCTCCACCACGATCAGTCCTGAGTACCTTCAATCGTTTTCCAAACTGATTTTCTGACTGTTCAATATATTCTTTTATCTTATCAAATGCCAAGTCTTTAGTTGCGATAAAGAAAACTGTACAAAACCGACTATAGTCATCAATAAGTGTTAAGAAATAACGGTTACCGCCAGGAGTTTGATTTTGCATGGGGCCGCATAGATCACTGTGTACCAGTTCTAAAATTTCACCTGCTCTAGATTCGGATGCCTTAGGAAAAGGATTTCGTGTAAGCTTAGCTTTTAAACACACTTCGCAATTAATTTTACAGGAACATTTGTTTATATTAATACCCTGCACTAATTTTCTAGTTACAGTCGACTTTATAGCCTCATTATTTCTATGGCCAAACCGACGATGCCAAACATGAACGCAATCGCCTTTGTCGTGTATTAATTTATTAGCCTTATTATAATTTTCCAAAACAAACAAATTATTGTGCAGTGAGGCTTTAGCATAAACATGGCCATTTTTCGAAATTGAGCAACTATCTAATTTAAAATTCACATCAAACCCATCGTTGGTCAATTTTCGAACAGAAAGTAAACTACCATCTAATTGTGGTATAAATAGTACATTTCTAACACGAATTTCATTACCTTCGCAAAATAATTTGCAATCACCAATTCCGCTCGCTTTCAGCTCGGTACCATCAGCTAAGAAAATTATTTCATTTTGTTGCATATTTATATTTGTAAAATATTTTTCTTCACAACACATGTGACAAGTTGCAGCCGAATCAATGAACCACTCAGACTTTGCTCGTCCAGTCATAACACCAAAACAAATGTTTCTGTCATTCTCCTTAACGATATTAGCATGGTTGTCATATGCCTTTTGTTGCTTTTGTGACTTTTTGTTCAGACAATTTTTCTTAAAATGTCCAGGTTTGCCACAATTAAAACATTTCGGTATAAATTTCTTCTTTTGCATTTTGAATGCAGCTTCAGTTTCTTGCTCAGATCCCAATGATCTTTTAAACTCCTGCAACAACTTTTCTTTTACTAGGTCAAGTGTAAGGTCAGCTTCTGAGCGCATTTCCAAAGACGAAATCAAAGGGTTATAATTTTCCGGCAAGGTGCCCAATAGAAATGCTACAGCCTTATGCTCCTCTATAACTTCACCCAAATCTCGTAACCGGTCCACAATTACTAAAAATTCATTTATATGGTCTTCCATGCTCTTACCATTTATTAGCCGCATTGATGACATCTGTCTAAGAAGACCAACTTTGTTGGTTATGTTTGATTTTTCGTGATGTCTCTTTAAAGTGTCCCAAAATTCTTTGGCAGTTTTTAGTTGTTTGGTTAACACTTTCTGTGATTCCTCCACAGAGAGACCAATAACAGCTCTTGCCTTACCATCACGTGTTAACCATTTATCGTCCCTTACTACCGGAACAGCACCAACAACAACATCCCACAGCTCCCTTTCCAACAGCAATAACTCCATATTAAATTTCCAAACGTGATAATTGTTATTTGACAATTTGGGAAACTGTGCACAAACTGTATTCATTCTGATAATTTTTACTTTAAAAAAAAACTTTACTATTTCTCAGAAAACTTATAAAAACGCGAATCTGGGCACATAACCTGTTGCTTTAATAGATTTTATTCAAGTAAAAAGAAAATGGTTCACATCAAATAGAAAATGGGCTATTGACAAAGTTGTAATAAATAGTATTAATGGTTTACAAGAAAAGTAATGTGTACAATTAACTCAGAGCTCATAAGGAGTAATTACATTGTATAAATATATCTAACAAAAACTCGAAACCTAAGACAGCTTTTACAGTTCCTAATCGGCCGTTGTACCAATTTACAAGAATGCCGTTTGGACTGTGTAATGCACCGCAAACGTTGTGCAGACTAATGGGCAAAGTTATTCCGTACAATTTAAAAACTCATATTTTTGTTTACCTTGATGACTTATTAGTAGTTTCTCAGACTTTTGACGAACATATAACACACTTAATGGAAGTAGCAACAAATTTGAGAAAAGCTGGTTTGACAATAAATATCAATAAGAGTAGTTTTGCTCTTAGTAGGGTTAAATACCTTGGTTACATTGTGGAAAATGGAACTTTACAGGTTGACGAGGACAAGGTTACAGCTATTAGGGACTTTCCGATACCAAGATCTATTAAGCACTTACGAAGATTTCTAGGCATGACAGGATGGTACCGGCGATTTATACAGAATTACTCGACAGTGACTTTTCCATTGACGGAACTTCTGACGAAGAAAAGGACATTTGTATGGAACGAACGGGCTCAAGAAGCTTTTGACCAACTAAAAACAAAGCTGACAACTGCGCCTCTGCACATTCACCCCGATTACGGAAACCTTTTATTTTGCAATGCGATGCAAGTACTTGTGGGGTGGGAGCAGTTTTGGCACAAAAAGACAAATACGGGACAGAAAGACCAATTGCCTACATGTCTCATAAGCTAAATAAGGCTCAGAGAAATTATGCCATTACAGAACTCGAATGTTTAGCTGTAGTAATGGCAGTGAAGAAATTTCGTTCTTTAATTGAAGGTCAGGAATTCAAAGTAGTAACAGACCACGCTAGTTTAAAATGGTTAATGAACCAACGTGATTTATCAGGGCGTTTAGCTAGATGGTCTTTAAAACTGCAAGCCTTCAATTTCGCTATAGAGCATCGTAGTGGTAGAGAGAATGTAGTGCCTGATACCTTGTCTAGAGCGCATGAGGGGGAGGTAATGATAGATGCAATTGATTTAGATAACCTTCCGGCAATAGACCTTGACTCGGACGCTTTTAAAAGTGACGATTATATGAAATTACAGGACGATTTTCATAATTCCAATTTACCGGACTACAGAATTTTGGACGGATATATTTACAAACGGACAGAATTTGCATCTAGTGATTCTGATGAATCTAATTTATGGAAATTATACGTACCGACCGAACTGAGAAACGGAGTAATTTATTCGGCTCATAACGCTGCTAACTCATCCCACGGGGGAATAGCAAAGACTCTAGAAAGAATACGTCGATACTTTTATTGGCCAAGACTAGTTACTGACGTAAAAGACTATATTCAAAATTGCGAGTTATGTAAAACATCCAAGACACCAACAAATATTTTGAGACCTCAATTAGGACAAATGGTGCAGACCGAACGACCATTTCAGAGATTTTATGTGGACATTATTGGACCGATTCCAAGGACAAAGAAGGGACATATCGGAATTTTAATTGTACTTGACCATTTTTCAAAATTTACGTTTCTTAAACCACTAAGGAAATTTGTATCAAAGGACATTATAAATTTTTTGCGTAACGAAATTTTCAAATCTTAAGATTTTGAGAACTTCTTAGTTATATTAGGTGTAAAACATATGTTAACCGCTGTATACAGCCCGCAGGCAAATGCCAGCGAGAGGGTTAACCGTTGTATAAATGAAGCTTTGCGATCGTATATCAGGGAGGATCAACGTGAGTGGGATATATACTTAGATAGTATTAATTGTGGTCTCAGAAATAGTATACATCAATCAATCGGCAAAACTCCATATCAAGTAGTGTTTGGACAGACAATGATGACTCACGGAAAAGACTATGAATTACTGAGAAGACTTATGCCGTTGGCGGATGCGAATTTGCAGCTTGAACGACAGGACGACTTTACAGTAATACGGGACAAAGTCAAAGAATTTATGAAGAAGGCGTACGAGAAAAACGCTCGAATCTATAATCTACGTTCTCGGACAAAGGACTTTGCAATAGGACAAATGGTAATAAGACGAAATTTCGTGCAAAGCTCTAAGATCGACAATTTTAATTCTAAACTTGCTCCGGTGGGCATACGGGCTAAGGTTTTGCGCAAAATAGGACAACTTAACTTTGAGTTACAGGATTTGGACGGCGGTGGTAAGGGTATATACCACGCTAAGGACATTTGGACTTAAGAACTGAATAATTAAAAATTGTCTTGCCCTTTTACAGATCCAGCTATTGATATGCCTATGCATATCGAGAAGCTGTACCTGTTTTGTGAGGGTCATTTTTTTTTTATTTTTTAATCAAAATGTTTGCTAGAACAAAGAGGGAAAAAGGAAAGAAAAAGGAAAAGGGTAGAAAAAATAATTTTACATAATTTTATTTTTTTTTAAAATAGGCACCCATGGAAATTTTGTTATTCAAAAATTTTCATTTGGAATAAATTTATTTAAAGGGAAAACTTCAAAACGAAGATAACTACTTTTAAACACCGGGAATTTTAATAGGAAAATCAATTATAAAAATAAATTCTGCATCAAGATTTTAACACATTTAAAGATAAGGATTTTGCTTGGCAGAATTATTTTATTTAAGAAGATAAACATTATGTGGTAAGTTTAGTGAGATTTTTTTTTGTTGTTATTTTATGTGATTAATTATAATATTGTTATATAGGATAAAATCTCCGGAATTAATGCTTTTGGAATTATAGTCGACATCTATAATTACTTAACGGTTATATAACCGAACAAACTTTAAATCAGTTAACATTATTTGAGATATTTTATCCGGAAAGATCCAATATCAAATTTATAAATTTTCCGCCTAGTTCCTGATCATACTCTTACGAATTAAATTTTTTTTTTTTACCTGATATATTACCCTGCTGAATCTTAACCTAACAACCACTTTAGCCCAACTCGAGCTTATATAAATTTTTCTTAAACTAACCGAATAATCACTCAATTTTTTCTTTGCTTAACAATCATCTTAATTTACCTTAATTTTTCTTTTCTTAAATTTTATTTTGTTGTAATTAAACTTAATTTTTGCTTTCCTTAAACTTAACTTTAACGTAAATTTTTTTATAAATATTAAAATCATTTTCTTACTTATTACATATATCTATTAATTTTCTAAAGATTTGATTTAAAATCCAGTTTATCCTTAATTACTAGATAAAAATATGTAATTTCTTATTTTACAAATACATTTATTACCGCACTTACACATATGTATATCAATATCGGTACACATTCACATTCACTAACATATACAAATAACAAAATTTTTAATATACATACATATTATCTTAATTGATAGTAAGATAATTCAAAATAATTCAAAATCTACGTTAACAAATAAACTCAACATCACATCAGGCCTGCTGTCATCGTTGGATAAAATTTGGTGAGTTCTAAAATATTGTTATTATTTTTATTATATGTTATTTTGGATTATCTAAAAATATTTTGAGATGTATTTTTTAATTTCGAATTTAAATGTTATTAGCATAAAATGTTAATAACATTTATAAAACAACCCTTAATTTAATTTCTATTTCGATTATTCAAAATTTAACACTACTCTACATAACAAAAAAAAAACAAAATACACATTTTCATTATTAATTTATATTATTTAAATATTTAAAATATGTTTAAATATTGTTTAAATAAATCTTTTTATTTTTGCGCATTGATTTAAAATGGTGTTAAACTAATTTTTTTTTATAATTCCATGAAAGGTTAATCAACAATTAGTTAGAGTAGTTTAAGGGCTATCTAAAGATTGAGCGGTACGATAGCATGGCTGGGAGGGTTATGACCATAAGGAAGTTTTACCATCTTCTTCCTTGTACTTAATTCAGACCGGGTTACTTTTCTTTTCTATCTTTTAATTTTTATTTTCCCACAGTTAACATTGGTTACTTTTAGCTACCTTTTAAATTTAGTTTTTAGCGGTTTTTAACCAGTCTCAAGGGGGACAAGAACACCACCACAATAGGTAGCGATGGTCTCCCAAGAGATAGGGCCGAGTGCAGTATGGACCGTTACAATGTACTAAATATTAATAAGTTTTAAACATTCGTGATCTCAAAAAAAAAAATATATATACATATATATAAACATACATATATAATATGCATGTGCATATGGATGTAACAATTTATTTGGTTTTTTGTGGAATTATTTAAGCTAATTTTTTTAGACTGTTGTATATGTGTATATTTTTTTAAAAAAGTAAAAACTTTTGTCTTTAACTCATTTAATGAAATCATTGTCTTATTCAAAAAATCCCGGGATTCCCGGGAATAAGATTTTTTTGTTTCGTTTCCCGGGAATAGAAAAAGACCGGGAAATTAGAAACCCTACTATTTTCTAAAATTTAGCATCTGTGGATGGGTTGCGGATTAGATCAATTACAAGAAGTGGGTACATATTTAAAACAATGTCTCCTGATGCAATACATCTAGTAAAAGCAGAATGGGCAGTGCAACAGTTAATAGTTATTACATTTAGTGAAGTGAAGAGTTAATAAAGTAAATTAATTCAAAATAAGATGCGGGCAGTAAAGTTTCATTGTCCATGAACAAGTCTTAAAAACAGAAGATACATCTCGATCCTTTATTGCAACATAGTCATATCTACAAAAACAAACGATCTTGGCAAAATGCGATTAAAGTTTTCAAAATGTACCGATTTAAAGATATATTTTGCTATAACTTCGGTTCAGTTTGAGATATAATACGAGAAGGTGTGAAGGAAAACTTTGCTAAAGTTACTTGAAATTTTTGATTTTTTGAGATATGACTATGATGCAATGAAGGAGCGATATGTTTATTAGGTGATAAACACAAATTTGTTCAATTTGTGTTGGTTTATATAACAGTGAAGTGCGGGGAAACCGAAGACTTGTGTAAGATATGCATTTGACTGATATGGACGTTGTTTATAAAAAAGAAAAAATTGATTCTGATTGTGAAGCCGAAGCATGCTACAACGGTGCACTTGTAACTATTTGTCCAACCTCAGTAAAAAATGAACGAAATTTTTCAGTAACATGATAATTCGTAAATAAAATCAGAAATACACTTTTTGACGACTTACTAAGCGCTTTGAGTATGTCAGAAAGTTATTTCCTAAGCCGTTAAAATGTTATGGATTTATTTAAAATATTTTATTAATTAACTTTTTGATCTCATATCTTGAGTACCTCAATTTTTATTTTGTTTTTATTAGTGTTTTATGAATTAAATTGTTATGTTTATGTTATCTTTTTATCTTGTATCTACAGTATAATAGTACGGAATAAAAGCATAATAATAGGTAATAAAAGCGTGAGGTAATAATAATTCAAGTTCCTATTTCAATCTTCAATTAATTTTTTAGTATTGAACCATTTCTTTTACTTTCTTTGTAAACAAGTTCCCTTAATAGTATTTTTATAAAAGTTTTTTTTCATTAATTAAAAACAAAATTTACTTTGTATTATTTATATGGAGCGGGATCCCGGGATCCCGGGAAATTTAAAAAAAATTCCCGCATTCCCGGGAATCGAAAAAGTCCGGGTAAAAAATACTCTATTTACAACTCAACTCAGTTGAGTTGTAATTAAGACAACTGGTAGTGATCAGTTGTAATTTTTGTTATGTTATTGTACACCGCAATATGGCAAAGTTGTTAACCATAATACAAAAATTAAGAAATTACAACTCAACTCAGTTGAGTTGTAAACCGTAATAGGGGCCTTGTATTAAACCACGTTTGATAAAGATGGTACAATTGTACTTTTTTTTGGTACAATTCAAGACAAAAAACTTCGGTGGTACCCCCGTAGTTCATTTGGTACTATTTTTTAAACTTTTCAAATTGATATCAATTGATTAATTGATATGAAATGGCAACTCGAATTTACTGTCCAAAGAATATAAGCGTAGTTCAGTGTTTGGTGCAAATGGTCTTGTAAAAATGCAAAATTTCGCAGCTTTTATATGTTATCTAACGGAAGCTTTTTTGTTTGTTGGATTTAACAAAACAGCTATTATAAAACGAAAGAATTTTCAGAGTCGTTATTCAATAAGATTTCTGAAATAAAAAAATGTTTCACAATTATTGTACAAATAATGCTCTATTAAACAGAATTCTTTAACAAATATTGTAAAAATTAGATTAAAAAATTAATAAAAAGAACTGCCAAATTCTTTCGTTTTACGTTTTCGATTTCCATGTATGTTTGCATTTGCTCTTCTGCGGGACCATTTGCACCAAACACTAAATTCCGCTATTGTTATAAATATAACGATTGCGTTTGGCACATTCTAAATTAAGTATCAACGTGCATTTTCTGTTATTATTAACAAGATTTTAAAAGATATAGGAAACCACTTCTGCAAAATTCTTGATGACTTCCTCTTATTTCAAGATTATTTTGGAACGAACTCGTAATATTTTGAAATATTCGTCAACAAAATGGTTGTCACATCAAGAAGTAATCAACAGAATTTTGAAACAGTGGGAACGACTCCGAATGAATTTGAAAGGGATATTACAAGCCCTTTATTAACTTTTATTATATCCGGACTTTCTACTCCAGCTTAGAAAATGTCTCCTTTTTCTGCAGTATATATTAAAAATTGTTATTACAATAAATTTGGAAATGCAATCCGAAGATTCTCGTATACACATATTTTTAGAATACATAAAATTTATATTTTCGTTTTAAAATTTGAGATTGCATTTTGAGAAATATTCGTTTATTTTTAAAACAATTTCGTTAATTTCCCACAATTTGACCTATGTTTTCTTTGCCAAAGTTTCTTGGAACGACTTATAGAACAAGAATCGTGATGTGCTTTTGAAGCGAAACAATTTTAACAACCCTATAATCAGGGCTGGGCAGTATTTTAAATACATGACATGCAAGTATTTTGTATTTTTAATACATGTCCAGCAGCTATTTTGTATTTTAAATACATACAATAAATAGAAGTAGTTTGTATTTTGTATTTGAAATACATTAAAAAATGGGAGTATTTTGTATTTTAAAAACATAGTTTTCAAAATATATTTTGTCAGTTCATGAATGGTTTTTTGCATTTTGATCTACCAAAAATTAGAATCGCTTAAAAACGTAACTATCAGAATATGAAAATATCAGAAGTAGA
The DNA here is from genome assembly GCA_949318255.1 of Pollenia labialis. Classification (NCBI taxonomy): domain Eukaryota; kingdom Metazoa; phylum Arthropoda; class Insecta; order Diptera; family Polleniidae; genus Pollenia; species Pollenia labialis. The sequence continues at coordinate 256,004 of OX439143.1, read as the reverse complement.
AGCACCAGTAAAGAAGACGATAATTTTCTTGTTTTCGTAGATAGAAATGATGGTGAATCTAAGATATCAAATTTGGAGTTGGAATTTGTCAGTTTCCTCAGTGTGTCTCTGACATTATCACTCTTGACAGCTATCCACACATAAAAAGAGAATTCATAGAATTTAATACAAGTTTGTGCTCATCAGGACCTGTAGAAAGATTATTTTCTTCAGCAGGTTACATTTATTCTCCAACAAGAAACTGTTTGTCTAATGCTACATTCAAAAATCTGATATTTATGAAAGGAACCAATTGTTTCGTTAATTAGTTTTATCTAATGTATTTTTTGGTTTGAATAAAAATGGTATATTTCGTATTTTATATACATACCTACATTTGTATTTGAAATACGTACACTAAGGCCCGTTTTCACAACTTACTGATAGCTAAAGGTAGGATTTTATCGGCCGTATATAAAGTGTTCCATTATTACAACTTTACTTTAAACTACCAGGTAGGATGAACCTTAATTATCTTTATCACTTACTTTAGGTTAAAGTAAAGTTTTAATAACGGAACACTTTTTATAAGGCCAGTTAAAGTTTACTTTTAGCTATCGGTAAGTTCTGAAAACGGGCTTAAATGGAAGTATTTTGTATTTTGAATACAAACAGATGTGTAAGTACTTTGTATTTTAAATACATGACCAGCAAGTATTTTGTCTTTTAAATACCGCAAACCATGTATTTTGCCCAACACTGGTTATAATGTATGAATAATTAATAAACACGTATTTTTTTTTTTTTTGCTATTTGTACTTTACATATACAAATAAATTTGTATCACCTTTTGTTTTGTTTTACTAAATTTTTGTTTATAAATATAATAAAAAAAATTATAAAAAATTATTAAGTACTATTGGGGTCGAAAAAGTACGATTTTAAAAATTCGTTCGTGAATTAAACCAAGTTTTCCTGAGTATTTTCTGAAAAAATAAAAAAATTTTTTCCTGATGCAAGAAATTTAAAAAATTTGAGTAATAGGTTGTTGCTAAGGTCATTACTAGTAAGTACTGATTGAAGCTTTCAGAATAATGACCATTGTAATCACAACTACTTACCAGGTAACGTAGGAAATAACTGTTATCTATTATTAAAAATCAAAAAGTTTTTCCTGGTTATGTCCGCTTTTGACACAAATAAGTCATCAACATGATGAAAATTTTTCACATCTGGCAACCGTGTTTATACCTACTCCCTACCTTTCTAATTCTCCTTAAAAAAACGACAACGAACTGTATTGTGTTTCTTTTGTGATTAGAGCGACAATATCATTACTGAATTATACGATTTTTAGTATCAAAATATCTGTTCGTTGAACACCATTAAAAACAATATCGCACAGCGTTTGCAAACAAGCTTTATCACTTTTCAAAATTCGAGTATCTGTTTACATAAGTATATACATACTTACATACATATACATATATGGACGTACAAACAGTTAATCTGCATAAACAAAATAAACAACACGAACGTGGTATACAAACTTGTACATATGTACATACAGGTAAGAATATACAGTGGGACCACAATTATCGACGATTCAATTAACCGGTAACCTAAATTTTCCGGGAATAAAAAGAATTTTTTTCATTGCTTTAAATTTTTTTTGCAACGGTCACATCATTATCCGAGATAACCACTGTAATCCGAAATTATAAACAATTTTTTTTGTTATTAATACGATTTCCGTATGACGTGCTAAATTCCCATAAATTTCAGTGTATTTATCAAATATGAAAAACTGGGAATTTAGCACGTCATACGGAAATCGTATTAATAATAAATTTTGTATTCCCGAAAATAACTTTGATAATTTTTTTTATTGTTTACTTTTAAACAATCAATAAAATGTGCATAACAAGAAGAAAGGGAATCCCCTAACAATGTGCTGGAAAAAATGTATTGTTTACTATTTTCTGCCAAAATAACTTTTTTCTCCATACGTAAGTATGTTTATAAAATTCTTGAATTATTTTGTTAAAAGCAAATAAATTTTTAAGTCCGCTCTAACCCAAAAAATGCCTTAGAAAACACTCTTACTTTTAAAAATTACGACAAAGGTAAATTTTTTTATTTATTTTTTAATATAAACCAAATGCGGTCATTTTTGTGAAAGCAGCGAAAAAGGGCATGTAAAATTTTATAGTTTGAAAATTAAACTTTGATTTTAACCCTTATATACATACACAATGCACGTTTATATAATTTAACAAAAACACTACGTCCATTACGGAAAAACGAGGTCTCACTGTATATTCATTTGTTTGTTGTATGAACATTTGACCGGCCCATATAAAAAAGTTTATTTTTGATCAGTATTATTTTTTTCATTATTATGTATCTGAATCTCACAGGTGTGTACTTTTAAGTCTATTTAATAACGGAAAACTTGACGGAAATCGGGTTTTTATGGATCTGTTTAATTTTAATTTTAAACTTTTAATATAACAAAGATACCAGAGTTGTCAAAAATTTTCTTTACATTCGCTGTTAAAAAATATCGAATTTTTTCCTACACAATGATTATTGTGGCGGATTAATTTTTTATTAGAACAATTAATTCCAATTAGAAATTTTAATTTTTAATTTACCCACAATCAAAAACGCTCACAAGGAAAGGAACACTCACTCACAAAATATTTTAAAAAAGAATTTCTTTCTTTTCTTTTTTTTAATGAAATTCAATCCAATTTTTATGACTATTTTTTAATAAGAATTCATAAAATTTCGACAACATGAAAATATTTTTAAATTGAAGTCGTGCACGATCACGTAAGCGTATTTTATATTGTAATATTGATAAATTCCTCGGAAATGTTTTATATTTATGGTAATGACTAGGGATGCGATTTTCATGCAAACGCATATTTTTGTCGATAGTCGGTTATTTAAATGTTATTTAAACGAAAAACAGGCTGTGAAAACGATGTCGACCAATTATCCGTTCGAATCATTAAATTTGCGTTAAAATGGCATCTATTTCTTTTTACATAAATATGTTGGTGAAAATGCATATTTTTGCATACACAAAAAAACTTAAAAACATAATTTTAAAATTAATAAAGAAATTCTGTTGGAGCTTGTTGATACCGATTATTATGAAATTAAAAAAAGTTAAATAAATATTAAATTTAAATAACATCAGAAGTCAATTAGTAATTGTATTTTCCAATGACGTATATATTGGTGAAACAATAACTTATTAGGAGGAATTTAGTTCACTTAATAATTACAGTGCACTAATTAAAACCAAGGGAGTTCATGTTAGCGATTGTCGAATTTCATGAAAAAATATGTGTGTTTTATACTCATGTCACTTTGATCCACCAGACACAATTTAAAATTGCTTCTGTTTTCTTTTTAATACTGCATATGATTGTTTTAGCGACATTATCCTTTTAGCTAAACTAGTCACACTTGTTCCTTTTTGCAAACTATCTAAAATGTCTGCCTTTTCTTTTAACTCTAAACATTTAGATTTTTTAACACTCATGCCGACTGATTCACCATTTTGCATAAGAAAAAGACTCAAACTAAAATTTCGTTGCCAAACAAACAAATTTTATTTAGTGGAACACACATTTTTTATATAAGGGAATTCCCTAAAAATGTAATGTATGTATATCAGTGTTGTCGGCAAGCCTTTAAAAACATATGCAGTGGAAAACAATTGTTCACGTTATAGAGCTTCCTGAGTGCGGTGTTCACGTTGGACGGTGTTCAAGTTACCGCGAGTGCACTGCAAAGATATTTGAATAACAATAGACTAAATTTTTCATATTTTTGTTTTTAGTAAAATTAAAAAACGATTTTTCATGGAAATTTTTTTTTGTTGCGCATATTTTGGATTTTTTAGTGCATATTTTAAGCGCATATTTTTGATTTTTTAGTGCATGAAAATCTCATCCCTAGTAATGACTATCACGGATTCACGCGTGACACCAATTTTTTCATCGGAAACATTTTTTTCTTTAAATTCAAATTTCGAATTATTACATCAAAATATATTTTTAAAAGATTTAAAAAAAAAAAAATGTGCCTACAATTTTAAAGTTTTCGGTGGTCAGATCTTACAATGTTGTCATTAAAATTGCCTCAAAATGTCATGCAACTGTGTGAACATTGTAAGCTCATTTTCATTTGACAGATGTGTAAAATTAATGCATCTGACAACGGCATTGTCAGAAAAGTGACAACATTGTAAGATCTGACCACCGATTGTACTGTGTGGCTCGAGTATCTTGATCGGCTGTCAAAATTAATGTTTGTAGTTTTCATTTGTAAGCAAAGGGTGCGTTCGTAAATGCATCACTGCCGCTGCATCAGTGATTTCAAATGGTTATATATGTATGTATGTATCAGTGAAGTAAATTTGGACAAAAAAATTGTGAAATACTCCACAAAAATAATAGTCACACAATAAAAAATATTATAATTATTTTTTTATCTGCTTTAAAAAAAGTTTGCTTTTCTGATGCATCGCAGTGATGCATTTACGAACGCACCCAAAGTTAAGTATATTAAAAATTGTCTTTTATTTTATTAAATTTTAAAATTAATTTAAACTCTTTCAATTCAGTGATGAAGTGTATGGCCAAGCATCAATTCAGTTGACAATTGAATTGAAACGCGTATGGGGCGCATAACAATGTCATGCAACTGTGTGAACAGTGTAAGCTCATTTTTATTTAACAGTGCCCATGTTCTGTAACTCTCGCGTCGAGAAACTTTTCGATTGAAATGTGTGAAATGAAACAAAAATCCATATATTGAAACAAGCAGCTGTTTTTCTCACTAAACTGTGTCTGTAACCGTCACGTAAGGAAATTACTCGCCAATTTACAAACAAAGTGTCTGTAACATTTATCTGAGAAAATGTCCCGCTTTGAACTGTCAAATAAGCTCACCAATAAAAATGGGGCGAGAAAAAATTTCAACACTATAAAACAATTAAAAATGCAATATACAAAGAATAATAATAATAATATTTTGTTCTTGTTACATATTTTTATTGTTTAATTATTTTTCTTTTAAAATTTTTATAAAATATACGAATGTTTTTAAAGCTCGTTTGCAAACAACAAACATTAAAGTCGCACTTTACATTATTTTGTTTAGCCGACGATTGTATTTTATCCGCCGTCATTGAAAAATTTTCAATTTTAATAAATTTTGGTCGATATTTGTTACTGGGATCTCAACGTCTGCAATGTCACATCGGCTTCGAGTGCAATGTTATGACATTTATAACGTAACGACGTAATTTGTTTTTTGATTGGGCTTTCTTGATTCATTACGAGCACTGAAAATTCTTGGAAATCAAGAAAAATCAAGACCGTCTGGCAAGCCTAACAAAACATACCATATATATTTGACAGCACTTATCGTAGTGTTGCCAAAATATTGTTTTTTAAACTACATATAATAGGTGTGATCCCGTACTCAACGTTGGGAGCCACCGGTATCCCTATATTACCGAAAACTGTTCCCGTACTCAAAGGTTGGTAAAGTGAGAGAGCTTTTAAGAGAAAAATATTCTTCTTTTCTTCTTGCACGAAATAGCCCGTACTTTTTATTTGGGCTGATTGGGAAAACTGTTAAACAATCATCTGTGTCAGAAAATAAACAATAAAAAAAAACTACAAACGAGTACTTCAAAAAGAATTTAAATAAAAAATATTAACAAATAAACAATAGAAAATGGTAAAAAATTTAAGTACATGATTAAATTTTACTTTTATACATGCTAATGTGTCATTTATGTATTTATTAGAACGTTTTCATAGTAACTTTTTGTTCTGGGCTAGAAATTTAGTTTTTATTGTTCTCGTACAAAAAGTACGGGATCGCACCTAATATATAGGGCACTAATAAGTTATTTATTCCCTACGGTTTATAGGCGACATTGTCGTCTAAGCTGTAACTCCTGTAACCTCATTGACATTGTCTTATACGCTGTCGTTGACGCCAAAGTACAATCCATTGTCGCCTATATAGTCATCAAAGATAATATAAACGACAATGTCGTTAATGTGGTCATTAAAGATATATGGACGGCAATTTCGTGCATGTGGTCATCAACGACAGGCTGCGCGACATTGTCTCTCTTTGTGTCATGCACGATTTACGCGACACTTTTTTGAAAATGTCATCGACGATTTGAATTAGTTGTCCCTTACGTGTCTTGCAGGAATTAACATTGTCGTGCACGAATCATTGATGATGACATAGCCAACTGGGTATTTACAGCTGTTGAGTTTAAACTACATAACACTGAAATCGTATAAAGCTATGTTCACATTATGTGTATTTGTCATGTGGAATGTCACTTTTCTACACACATGTAATTTCATGTGTGTGTCAAAATTTGAGTTTTAATTAAGGTTTATAATTTACCTGTTCACATGTTCGTATGTAACGTAAATTTTTTCCTTTCATTTTCAAAAATAAATTTGTGTATTTTTTTGTATTATTAATTTATTATTATAATATATATGTATGTATTTATTAAAATTTCAGGTAGTTTTTTCCCCCACAAACAATTTTGTTAATTAAAAACAGCTGATGAAAGATGCTGTGTCATTAAAAATCACAGAGCATACAGAGGTGTCACGAGACAGAAAATATTGTGTTTTTTCTGTCTTTTTCTGCGAAAGCTGCCCTTTTTGCATTTTTTGTTTTGATTACGCAATTCGTGTTGATAGTTGCGGCCTGTTTTTACACATCGCAACTTTACTACCAAAAAACATTTTCTTTCTCTTTCTTCGAAAGCTGCCCTCGCAACTGCTTTGGGCCTTTTTCACACGTCACTTTTTACAGTTCTGTGTATTCTGTGTTAAAAATAGAACTCGTCTAAATAAATAACACATAATATTGTTTGGAAGGGTTCAGACGATATGTACTATTTAAACATGTGAAAATGTGACAATACACATGCAAATACACATATAGGGTATTCACAAGGTGTGCTATCATGTTGTATTGTCATAATGTTCTAACATTTTACAATGGTTTAAAAATATTGTTGTTGCTTTGTAAACAAAAAGTGTCTTAAATTAATAAAACTTTGCTTGCTATGTTTATTGTGCTGTCGTAATTAATCAGAAGAGACCTTCGCTGAGCGGCTGAGCCAAACGGATATGTTTTTGTAGCCGTCGCCGTTGATGGTATAATTTTATCCGGCTAACATCCGAATTTAACCTGCGGCTAGCAACTTTTGCAACAAAACACTTGCGGCGTCAAATTAGATTCGCTTAGGATGCTGATGTTTGGTAAACAAACAAAATAAAATTTATTTGTGGTTTGGGAAATAGTCAGGAAAGATCTAATTTAATTTATTAATTCATTGATTAGAATTAAAAAATATTTTGATTTTAGGAAAATATTTATTTTTTTTATATTTGTTTTAAGTCAGCTGATTTAAATTCAAAATAGCACACAAATTTATGAGGGGTTATTCACAACAGTCGTATTTTTTCATGTTATTATTTTAAGACGTATGACTTTATGACATCTTGTGAATCCCCCAATAATGTGAACATACCATAAGCCAAGTTATACGCATTTTTAGATTATATTTTAATTTTGTCAAATATTTATGTGAAATTGGGTATAACGACATTTGTTTAATATTCAATCGATATCCGGCACAGGCCCTTAAATTTTGCACCACTAAGTTTTCGGGAAAAACAATTTTTTTAGGACTGTCTAATGTAATGAACTTTCATACAAACGTAGTTCGGAATTCTTATTTTGTTAAACGTTGTACTGATTATTTTTGATCATTTAACGTTAATTTTTTTTTTTTGTAATATCAAGCCTAATGTAATATAACATACATATTTATACATATACATATGTATGTCTATACATTCGTATGTACACATGTATGCATAAAGATATGTGCATACGTATAACAGGTGTTTTTAACTTCTTTTTTTTTGTAGGTAGTAAGTACTGTTCCTGCTTAAATAGGTAATGTGTTGAAAACCTAAGCAATAACCCAGCGGAAAAATAAGGAATTGATTACATAAATAACCAAAAGAATAATGCATTATTTTCGAAAAAATAATAATGCATTCATGGGAATCGAGAAGGTAATTTTATTGACACAATATTTATGATTTGATTACCACGTATATTCTCACATTTGCAGAACAAGGAATGTATTATTTCTGTTCGTAACAATTATTCGTGTTTTTTCTTCTGTTTGTGACAATAATTCGTATTTTTTAGAATTATTTAAGTCATTCCCATAATGCATTTAAATAATTTATTACAATCCTAGGACATGTTCTGTGTTAAGAGTAATGAGTTCTGGAATCAAATATTAATTAATATATGTATTACATTCTCGTTTCCTATTGATTACATTTTCCCGCTGGGAAGGTTCAGATCAAAATAAAAAAATTGTTTAGGTATATTATTTTTGTGTAGCTTATAAATGTGTACAATACGGAGATGTTTTAATAAAATAGGATTGCCAAGCTAATGTTTAGGTGTCAAGATGATTTGAAAAAAATTATATGTATATAATTTGAAAAAATACATTTCGAAATAAACGTGTTTAAAGTTTTTGATTCGCTCGCATCAATTAGAAAAATACGACACATTGTCTTCAAACGGGGAAAGTATTAAAGATAAATGTACCCAGTAAAAAAATCTTATACAGCAGTAAATATTATATAAAAAATAATATATAAAAAACTGTAATTTTAGTGCTGACAACAATAAAGTTTTAAAGCGAAAAAATATAAAAATATATAATGGTTTACGAAAATTATTGAAACATTGCATTTAAGCAATTAAAAGCAAAACATCAATGAATATGTTAATATAGTTAGCCCTTCAAAAATCGCTTAAGGAGTGCTTTGTTTGCATGTTAAAAAAGCGCTTATTGTCAGCAGAAAATAGTCCTCCAAACCGGGAACACTCCATACAATAATCAGGCATCCCATCAGGATGTTTGAAGCGATTTGAGGTATGAATTCATCCATAAAACCTGCTCCTTTTGGAACACATTTTTTACTGGGCATGTAAATACAAATTTAATACACAATACATATTAGTTCCCTTTTAGATAGGCAAAGTTTTCTTTGCAAAGTCTTGAGTTTATGGAAGGGAGGAGAGAAAGAGAATATCGGGGCAGTACATAATTTGCTGTACTCGCAAATTCGTTTTGTTTTTCGTTCGTAGCTTATACCTGAAGTTGGCTGCAGCTTCCCAACAAACACGAAGTCAAACCTTTGATATGAAATGACTTTATCATTTGACATCAAACGCAATTCTCAAACGTTTTTCAATTGTTTGATTTAACATTTAAATTCAAATTGATAATGATTTGAAAATAAACATTTGATATCAAATGTTTTATCAATTTGTTGTCAAATGTTAAAATCAAATCAAAAATAAACTTGGCAATACTAAAGCGAAAAATAAATGTAAGCATTAAAAATGGCGATTAAAGTTACATTTTTTTTCCTTGTGGTTACATGTGTTTTACTATTAAAAATAAATTTTAATATAAAGTGAACAGTTTATTTCTTGTGAAAAATAAAAATTATTTGTGAGAAATTACAATAAAAATACGAAAAAAAGAAAAATAATAAAACAGGAAAGTGAAGAAAGTTTGTTGAACGATCGCGGTGCTACAATCCTCAAAATAAAAGGGAGCCAAGTATTTTGTCTTTCCAAGAATTAGAGGACGGAAAGAACACTATTTCATCTTTTAGCTATGGTACCGAATGTTTATCTCAAAGTTTATTTAAATAAATAATAAATTTAAATTAAAAAAATTAAATAGTTTTATTTATATTCCACATTGTATTATAATCCACATTTGAAAAACATTTGAGAATTACGTTTGAAAGCAAGTTGAATAAAGGCATTTTTTAATTTGAAAATAAATTTTCCTTGTTGTTGAGAACGCTATGATTTTCAAATCATTATCAAACGTTTGTCGTTTGAGAAAACGTTTGATTTCAAATCATTTTCAATTTGAAATCAAACCTCCGTGTTTGTTGGGTTTATATTTATATACAGCGTTGCCAGAAAGTTTGGTAAAAAAAATCATTATTTGGCGAAAAAATCATATCTTGAAGAGAAAAATTTACAAACATTTTTTTTAATTAAATTGTTTATAAGAAGGGCAACAAAGTAAAATAGATTAATTTTATATAAAAATATACTTCTCTCCAGCAAAACAATTATTATTTACTTAAATTTAAAAGATTTTGTTTGTCGTGCTTAATTCCCAATTTTTACTCTTGATAAAAACACTGAAATTTATTTAAATGCATTTATAATAAATTTTTCATAACTGAACGCATGTAAAGTTATGTTGGGTACAGACAGTGCAATCTACATGAAATCTGTTTCAATGCAACCTCAAAATATCAAAGCGTTTTGATGTTGATGCAATCTGAAATGAATGAAAATGAATTTAATTTGCTAGATTGCGTAAATGCATTGCATTGTGTGTACCCAGCATTACATGCAATATTCCCATTCATTTTTTTATGAATTGCAATATTTCACTATAATTTGGTATGTATTCTTTTGGGATTTAAAAGGGTCGAATATTTTATGCAATTAAAATAAACTGCTGAGTTAGATTTACTAAATTTATACATTTAATTTTAATACTTAATAGTTTCTTAAAAAAAAATGGCAAAAAATGGTTCAACAACTTAGTGGATTTAAGAATACTCCCTTGAAGTTTGTAAATTATACGAAGAAATTAAAATAAAACCTGTATGTAAAATTAATCAACTTCTTATTTGTTTATTATGCATAATTTTGTATCAATATCACATTTAAAAAATTTTTTCAATATCTTTTAATTTCTGAAGCTGTGAACTTTGTGAACTTTTAATGACGAGCTGTTAACTAATTCGAACCCATTCTCGCCATTGCATTGCCATATTTGTACAAAACTAAATAGGTCTGATTTATTTTCAGTTATATTTTCAGACCAAATTTTTCTACAGATAAATTATAAATCCATTTAATTTCTAATAAATAAGAATGAAAAAAAGTCCATCTAAATTAGAAGTTTCATTGAAAGTAATTAAATTCTTATATTAGTGATTTATAAATTTTGGTCAAGAAGATTTTAGTTTGGGAGCTATGAAGCTCATACGTCATATGAAATCTTAAGGGTTCTTAATTTAATATTATATATTTTGATTCGATGTTATATAGAAGATATTTTGAGAAAATTCTATTAAAAAAACTCATTGAAAAATGTGAATTTTTCTAAATTTATTCTTAAAATAATGTTAGAACAACTTTTAAAAGATATTCATAAGCACTTATATACAATGTATATTATACATACTTTGTTGAAAAATGATTATATATATGAGTAGGTGAGTTTCAAAACTCGTTCGTTACAAAATTAAAAATATGGGATGGCAAATGATTTTCACGGTTCTTTTGGCGTTTTCTTTTCACATATAATTTTGTTCATGAATATTCTCAAAATTACAACCGCTAATCTATAATGCTTTTTTTAATTAATATTTTGTATGCCCAGAAATAATGATGCAATTTTGTGTATTCTAAACACTGGGTACAAAAGAGTGCAAAACCAATAAACAACAAACTGATACAAAACTTCATTGTTTAAAAAATTGACTGTTTTAATAAAATTTTGTACAAACAATTTTTAAGTAAATCATAATTTGAATAAGTAACGAATAATTAAGCTCAAGGCCTTCATCCAAAGATTTTAGAAAAGCTAAAGATATTATACAAATAAAACTGTTAAGCGAATAAGAATTATAAATATTGTTACAAGTAAAGCTGAGGTTTATAATTCTTATTCGCTTAACAGTTTTATTTGTATAACATCTTTAGCTTTTCTATAATCTTTGGATGAAGTTTCCTGACGATCTGGCTTAAGCAACCAGTGAAATGCGCATAGGAATAGCTTATCCCTTCAACAATAAATTTCAGTTTCTCAATAGTATGAAATGAGAATTTGGCACATTTGAAAGAAACCTTGTTAATTAATTTTTGAATCTCAAGAAAAACTTTGATTTTTGTTTACGCTTTTAAAATTTTGTATTATAAAAGAAATTTTTCTTTAATTTTGTTTTATTTGATTAGAATGATTTTTTCACCGAGTTTTTTTAACTTTTTTGCTATCTTATCTCGGCTTAAGATGTTTTGGCAAACTACCACAGATATCGTCACCTTAAATGCAAGCTTACGTTACTACATAAAAATTCGGAAGGCAGTTTTTAATTGATTAAGGTTCGTTTTATCAAACTTCATGCTGACGCAAATTTTTAGTTCTCTGCGATAAAAAATGGTGACCTTCAAACTCCAAGAACATTTTATTTTTTATCGATTTTGTATTGTTTTTTGCTTCACCTGTCAAAAAAATTAAATCGTAGTTAGAACGTCCGTTTTCATTTAAGGTATCGATTTATGTATGTATACATATGTATTTCATTTGGTAATAAAAAATATTTTAAATTAAAAAACATTTTTTTAATAGGTAGATACAAATTAACATACATAACGTAGTAAATAATGGAACACTATATTATTTACGCGGTAACTAATCAAGCTTAACTGGAAACATTTTACAGAATTTTGCGAAAACTAAACATTTTATTTAGCTAGTCTGATTGATAAACTCAGTTATAACTAAAAGTAAAAATTATAAAAAGTTTCGGTAAAATCTTAAGCTTTTTGTAACGATTTTGTTTAACTTAGACGGACATTCTAAAGTTTTTTACGAAACAATTACAGAAGGAAAATTGCACCGTTTAACGTAGGAGCTTACGACAAAGCTACACAAGTATGTATGTATTCAGAATATTAAACATTGTATATAAAGGCACAAAATAACTGGCGCACATCCTAATTTATTAAAACTTTATGAGTAGCTTTGTAACCTGATTGCAATTATAATCGGTAAAATAAAAAAAAAAGTTTTAATACAACAAATCACAATGGTTTCAAATTTTTTTAAATTTGCTGCGACAATGTCCACTCTTGCTGTACTGATATCCACTAGCTTGGTTATAAATGTCGAAAGTAAGAAGTATATGCGATGTGAACTTTCAAGAGAATTGGTGGAGAAATACCAAATTAGTAAAACATTCCTATCAAACTGTAAGTATAAATGGTATTATATACATAATATATGTATACATGTATGTATACATGTATGTATGTATATTCAGTCCTAGTCGTATGTATGTATGTATGTATGTATTTGCACGTAAAGTAGCAAAATGATGTTTATTTCGTAGCTGCTTTAAACTTTTTGTTCGTGCTAATATACATACATACATACATATGTATATGCCTATGACTGTATAAAGAGTACATAATAAACAAAACATGTAAAAACCATACATGTTAAATTCCAATTAGAATTAGCAATTGGTTTATATTCTATAATTCATCAAACAATTAGAATTCTAATTCCCATTAGATAATTGAAATTTTTATTCCAATGGTAAAACAAATTGCAATTAGTTGCCATTAGCAAAAAAAATTGGTTTACCTTTACAATTAGAAATCTAATTGACTTCTGATAATGCAATAAGATATTCAATTAGCTCGAATTAGAATCAATTATTTTGATATTTTTAAAAACAAAGAAAAAACTAAAATATTAATAATATGAATTTCACACATATGTATATACATATATAAATATATATTGCATACTTATGTACATATATTACATACATGCACACATATTTAACTGTTTAATAACTACAATGACCGGTATATGGGTCATTCTTAAAAAACATGACCAATTGGTGTCCCCAGACTTTACTATTTTATATTTTGTTTCTCCAAAAAGAAAATAGAAAAATATCTGCATTTTTATAAATTATTGTCGATTCTACGTAACTATATTATAAAACAAAAATAATTAGTTATCTGAAAATAACTTAAAAAATATTTTTAATGTCAAAGGTTTAGCAAAAACCTGTGTCCCGAGCCAATTTATTAAAATTTAATAGTTATTTTCAGTTAAAATAAAATTGAAAAAAAATAATATTTACAATTTTTGTTATTCAGTTTGTATATATTAATACCATATATAGAAAAGAATGATGAAAAATAATTTTTTTGTATAATTTTTTTGAAGAAAAATCTTGTCCCCAGGTTTTGGTCCCCTCTGTTACGTCCACACATTTTATTGAACAATTTTTGTTAAACGTTATAACGCGTATATTTCTCTTATGCTTCTCCATCAAAACTTAGCTAAAATCAACAAAATGTGTTTTTAACTGTTCAGTCTTGTTTAGTGCGTGGTTGAGTAAGTAACTTAATTGTAGGCCGGGTGCGTATCCTTATTCAGTGTCTACTCTGTTACTGTTGAAAAACGGTGAGTAAAGTGATTTTTTATTTATTTTATAATTTTTTTATAAATATTTTGTGTACACTAATTAAGTGGACAAATAAATTCTACAAAATTCTAATAAAAAGCTAAAATATGGTATTTTTGAGTTAATTTGTCCCCTCTGTTACCGGTCCACTCTGTGACTTATTATCAGTAAAGACTCCAAAAATTTAAAAAAATTCTGCTGGTTATGGATTCCTATTGTTGATAAGATCCGTAACCACATGAGGCCAATTATAAACATTTTTGGCCAACTTAATTTTTTAAAATTACAAAATTCAGAATGGTTATGTTTTTTAAGAACGACCCATATTCGCTTTCAGCAATACGAGCTTTTCAAAAGAAAAGTCCGTCAAGCGACCCCGCACTGGACTATTAATAATGCCCGCAAAGGAAAATAGTCGCTCCATAGGCAGGGCTAGGCAGTATTTGAAATACATTTATTTGAAATACGTATTTGTATTTTAAATACATGACGTGCAAGTATTTTGTATTTTAAATACATACAATAAATAGAAGTAGTTTGTATTTTGTATTTTAAATACATAAAAATGGGAGTATTTTGTATTTTAAAAACATAGTTTACAAAATATATTTTTCAGTTTATTGAAGATTGTTTGCATTATGATCTACCAAAAACTAGAATCGCTAAAGAACGTATCAGAAATAGAAGCACCAGTAACGAAGACGATGATTTTGTTGTTTTCGTAGATAGGGATGATGGTGAATCTAGGACATCAAATTTGGAGTTGGAATTTGTCAGTTTCCTCAGTGACAAGAGCAAAGACATTATTACTCTTGACAGCTATCCAAATATAAAAAGAGTAAAATAGAATTTAATACAAGTTTGTGCTCATCAGGACCTGTAGAAAGATTTTTTTCTTCAACAAGAAACTGTTTTACATATGCTACATTCAAAAATCTGATATTTATGAAAGTAAACTATTGTTTTGTTAATTAGTTTTATCTAATTTATTTTTTGGTTTGAATAAAAATAGTTTATTTCGTATTTTAAATACATACAGGTACATGACGTGAAAGTATTTTGTATTTTGTATTTGAAATACGTACAATAAATGGAAGTATTTTGTATTTTAAATACATAAAGATGTGTAATTTTTTTGTATTTTGTATTTTAAATACCGCAAACCATGTATTTTGCCCAACACTGTCCACAGGGCCTGAAGACGTAAGCGGTGTGTTGCAAAACAGTGCTATTTCACTTCAATAATATAAAATAATTGATTCTAATTCGAGCTAATTGAATACCTAATTGCTTTAGCAGAAGTCAATTAGATTTCTAATTTTAAAGGTAAACCAATTTTTTTGCTAATGGCAACTAATTGCAATTAGTTTTACCATTGGAATAAAAATTTCAATTATCTAATGGGAATTATTTGAACTAATTCTAATTGTTTGATGAATTAGAGAATTTCACAAAAGAAGGTTAATTAGCAATCATTAGCATTATATAATCATTACTTAACATCTTTGGTAAAAACACAAAACATAAAAAAAATCATCGGATGATTTGAAATAATATGACAACTCATACATGTCATTGTGTGCAATAATTGAAATTATTTGTAATGGTCTTGTTGCAGGCCTCCAATACTACGCACATTAAATTAGAAAGAGGCACAACTCAAAATGTATCAAATTATTTTTTTTCCATAAAGTAGTTCACAAATCAAATGTCTTCTCTTACATTTGTGAAACTCAAATTGCAACCATATCAAATTTGGCATAGTACATACATAAGTATATTCGTCGTCTTAAGTTTTCTTTTTTGGATGTTTTTTATTCGAAATGCTGTCTACTTTTGTGCTGAACAAAAAACGCAGCTTTCTTAAAAACATTTTAAATTAATTAAGGGTTTAAAAAACAAACTGAAGCAAAATTCGACTGCATTTTTTAAAATTTTACAATCAAGAGTTAAACATATTTTGCACTTTTAATAATAAAAAACATTTTAACCTTTTTATAATTGGCGTGTTGCTTTTTTAATATACATACTTATATGTATGTTCAAAGATTAGGAATTACATATTTTAAAAGTGTAAATATGTCCTGAAAAATCTTAGTTTTTCCAGAAAGCCGCTTTCTAAAAATAGTACATTTTTAAAAAGCCCCTTTTTTTTAAAGTACGTTATTCAGGAAGTACATTTTTTAATTATAACTAAATATTAGCCATAGATTTTATTTTAAATCTGAATAATTTTTAAATAATTACAAATATGTATGTATATATTTACATACATATCACAAAGAGGGTATTAACTCAAAACTTTTATTTTTCGCTTTTTGGAAAAAATCGACACGTAATATTGCATTAAGACGCATCTTTAGGCATTTTATTAGTTTTTGTCCTTTTTGTTTTAATTTTTTTCTTTTTTAAATGTTTTTATAATAATTTTCGTGGAAATACAAAATTTAATTTAAATGATTTTGTTATTCGTGCTTAATTCCCAATTTTTATTATTTGATAAAAACACTGACAATTTTCTAAAATCTTTGGAAAAGGTTTCCTGATGAGCTGGCCTAAGCAACCAGTGAAATGTGCATAGAAGCTAGCTTTCCCTCAACAATAAATTTCAGTGTATTTATCAAATATGAAAAACTGGGAATTTAGCACGTCATACGGAAATCGTATTAATAATAAATTTTGTATTCCCGAAAATTACTTTGATAACTGACATTTATTGTTGATGGGATAAGCTATTCCTATGCGCATTTCACTGGTTGCTTAGGCCAGATCATCAGGAAACTGCATCCATAAAGATTTTAGAAAAACTAACAGTTATATTTGTAACAATATCAAAGTTTAAACAAAATCATCAACAATAAACAGTAAGTTTATCTCTCCTTACATTCCCCACTACAATTGAATAGAATTCTTCCAACATTAATTGTAGTTGTACGAACGAAAATTATTTTGATAATTAACTGGCAGGTGCACGGCCTGAAAAAAAACTGACTGGCAACCTGCCTTTTATTTTGTTTGCGAAAACAATAAAGCGAGTTGTTTTTGTTTTTATTTGGTTTTTTCTTAACCTACTTACAACTGGATGAAGTTTCCTGATGATCTGGCCTAAGCAACCAGCGAAATGCGCATAGAAATAGCTTATCCCATCAACAATAAATTTCAGTGTTTCTATTTAATAATAAAAATTGGGAATTAAGCACGAATAACAAAATCATTTAAAATAAAAAAAAAATATTTTTATATTTACCCTCTATAAAAATATCAGGTATTTTGTTTATTTTTTGGTCATGAAACGGTTGGTTTAAAAATCTTTTTTCACATGACTTAAATACTAAATTTAAAAGAGTTTTGCTTCTACTGAAAATTTTTAAATTTTGGGATAATAGCCTCTTTATGTGCGAAGTCCTGCACCGCTAAACATTCTCTCGCTCGGAACACTCGTTGGTGTTGCCACTAACTATTGCCTGCTCAAGGTAAAGGAAGCTTGCGTTTTTTCATATTTACTTTTCACCATGTTTTTTTTCAATTTTTTGTTATCGACACAAGCGGGAGATTTTTCAATTGAATTTGAAATATTGAGTGGCGCTTAGTTTCGGATTGAATATTCGTGTAAAATCAATAAAATTTCGCTATATAATAAGTTTTAATGCAATTTTTAATTTTAAAGCGTTTGTCTACCAGAATCATAGTTGTCAGGAGCTGGAAAAAGGTATGTATGTATATTGATTTAACAGTAGAATACATATCAAAAAAAAAAAAAAACACGCAATAACTTTACCAGGCATAGTTGCGCGCAGACCTACTAATTGGGCCATGGGGTAGACTAAGTTTGTGCTTCCATGTGAAACTTTTTAAATAAAATAATAATATTCCTTAAGTAATTCTAAGTCGATTGAGCCATGCCCTAAATGTCTGTCTGTCTGTTGAAAACACGCTCACTTCAAAAGAACAATCAGTTTGATATTGGAATTTAACACAATCGGTTCAGTAGGAAAATAGTTGATTTAATATTGGTGGAGCACTACCAACAAATTCTTATTCTGGCTAGGGAGTATCAAAGATTCGGCATAGCCGAATACAGCATTCTTACTTGTTAAAATAATGATATTGTTCTTTATTAAAGGGATTTGCTTGATTGAACACGAAAGCGATAGAGATACAAAGAAAAAGACTACGTTAAATAATGGTGAAAATAAGTACGGGCTCTTTCAAATAAGTAGCAGAGAATGTAGAGCGGGAAATAAAATCCAACCGTGCGACACAACGAATCATCCTTGCTGCCAAATGAAATGCGAAGGTATGTATGTATGTTTAATTAGCTTGGTTGGCTTAAAAAAAAATCAGAGGGCTAATTCTGGCAATCGTGATTGAATACTTTTTCGATTCGAAAAAATTTCTAATTCTTTCAGTCGATTTGTTCAGTATCGAGAATTAGAAATAAAAATGCTTTCGAATCGAAAATGTATTCGATTACGACTGCAAGAATTAGCCCCCAGTTCACAAGATGAGCATTTGTGTTTTGTTATAATTTCATATCTTTAGCTAAAATGCGAAAAGGCGTTACTTACAAAAATTCAAAATCGTGTTTTTGATTGGTTATTATGAATGCCATTGAACTACATGTCTTGACAAAATTTTAAACTTCTACGATCCAAAATTACGCTTTTATAAACAAAAAACAAAGGGACGCAACTGCAAGAGTGTTTATTCTTTAAATGCAAAATTGACCACCCTACAAGAAACGAATGAGGTGTTAAGAAAATGATAGGAAAAATGACCGAAATTAAGTTATCGTTCACATTCGGTCATTTTTTCCTAAAATTTTCTTAACACCAAAATAAAAAATGTGACTACTCGCTCATTCGTTTCTTGTAGGGCAATAACCCTTTTTTTCTAACAAAGTATGTATAATGAAATAAATAATTTCCTTTTAAAATAATTTGAAGAATTCCATCGAAGACTTATGAATGCATGTTTTCTGACATATTTATAGTTTTCATTTTATAAAGTTTTTTGCTTCTCCTCTAAAAATATATGTTTGTTAGTTACGCCTTTTTGCATTTTAGCTACCGATATGTACCAGAGATGTATTAGAAAGTTTAGTTTAAATGTTGCATTTTTAATAGATATTTATGCGACTGGACAGTATAAATACGATTGTTTGATCAACCGTTAGTAATACCCTATACCTACTCAGCTTGGCGATTTTGGTGACCAATTTTTCTATAGGCCTCCAAATTTGTTTTTGTTAAAATAGTATAATAATCTGCACACTTTTCTGTTGTGATGCAATAAATACTCGGCAAACTTATAATATCTTAAAGACTTAAATTTCATTAGAAAAATCACATCTAATTTGGACACTTGTTAAATTCTTTTAAATTCTCAAATAATTCTTATATGAATCTTATCCTCATAAAAATATTCTGTTTCGTCTATACTGCCCATTGTCCCCAAATAGGAGCACTATAAAATTTGTGTATACATACTGTGGCGAAGGCTTTTTTACTTGCTTATATACGCAAATATCATTAAATAGTTTTTAAGTGAATATTTTCGGGTTTCCTGACAATAAACAAACTTGAGTTGGACTTTTTTTATTATTAAATTCTATTTCTTCTTCCTCTATATGTACAATACAAGTAAAATTGCATTGTCACCTGAAATGCTTAACAACCAAAAAAAATATGTAAATCTCAAAGGGTCAAAAAGAGCGAAAGGGCCAAGCTACAAAATGCTACTAAAGCTTAATGGCCCAATTGTGCAGTAATCCCCTCACTAATATTTACTAGCTGCCCCGTTCCGCGTTGCGGGCCCTAAGCAAACATTAGTGTTGTATTACCACATGATTTAAATTGAGCTTTAACGAAATTTAAGGCCTTTAAATAAAAATTCATGGAATACCTATCATAAAGTTTCTTTTACAGAATAACTTACACATGGTGTAGATATGGGCTGAATCAAAAAAGAAACGCATTTTTTTAAGGTAAATTGGAAATTATATTTATTTATTACTTCATCTCAAGGCCAGCGGATAGACAATGTTTTTTGTTTTTTTATTTGCAGCCAGGGTTGTCAGATTTTTTTGAGCTCTATCGCCAAACCTGATGTCAGAAATCGCCAAACCTCAATTTTGTTCAGTTTTTGTAACAATTTTCTTTATCAAATTGATTTTTATTTTTTTTTAATTAAATTTTGCATACAAAAAAAGCAAGTATAATGTTGCAGCCAAAAATCGCCAAAAACTAGGAAAAAATACAAAAAAGTCGCCGAAAGTAAATTTAGTTTTGTTTCTTTTTTTTTTAAATAACATAAAATGAAGATCATATGTATATCCGTTAAAAAAAACAAAAATTTAGAACACAAGTCATTAAGATCGTTCTCTTCAGCCTCACCGATTTTTGACCTATTAGAATTAAATAGTGACTGAATATAAAATTCACTTCAAATGATAACAAAACAAAAATCATGTGACAAAAAGTTGCAAGATTTTTTTATGTAAGTAATGATAGCAAAAAATGACAAACTGCTAAAAAATTGCTGAAATAATCACCCTTATTGTGTTTGGTTTATTTAAAATACGCCTACGACTGTTTGGTAATAGATTGAAGGAAATAAGTTCACGTTCTCTTTAAACTATTAAAAAACAGTCGTAGGCGTATATAAAATACGCCACACGCAATAAGGGTGAATATAAATGGTAAAAATAGCCAAGTAAATCGCCAGTTATATCAAAAATCGCCATAAAAGTCGCCAATCGCCAAATGGAAAATCTCGCTGCCAAACACATTTCAAAATCGCCACGTTTGGCGAGAAATCGCCATATCTGACAGCCCTGTTTGCAGCCTGTTTTTAGAAAATGAAAATATTTGTTCGTTCGTAAAAAAAGAACAAAATTAGATTTAAGTTTTCATACCATTAAAAAAACATTTTCGGTGAGTGACAAAAAGCTTAAATTTTTTTTACATATTTTTGGTTCTTATAAGTTGAACATCTTCGGAATAAATGAAAACAAAAGTGATAAGAAGACGATAAGTAAAAGGCATTCGTTAAAAAAAATACCAAAAAATGGAAAATAACTGCCATATTTTAAAGAAGAAAACCTAAAAAACCAATACTATTATAAAATATTCAATAAAGGTTCACTTATAAATACATAAATATGTGTTTGCAGTTTCAAAAAATTGTAGAAACAATGAAACTATATACATACATATGTATGTATGTACATTAACGAGGGTCGACCTACATCCAAAAAAGGTTGTGCCCTTTGAGTGAAAGGTATGTCAAGGATGTTTCTAAAACAGTAAAATTTATAATTTTGTATTCCCAAAGGTTACTTTGATAATAAACTGGCAATTGCACGGCTTAAAAAAACGAAACTGGCAACATGCTTTATTTTTTCGAGAGCAATAAAGCAGGGCCTAAGTCTTCGCATACGTGTTCGAATGAACTTTCGTATCGAATAAAACTTCGTCACGTATCAAAAACGGTATTACGGCATTCGAAAGCTTTCGAGTCGAAATTTGTTTAAAACATATAATAGATTTTTATGCTTGTATATAAATCAACAGTGTTAATAGTGCCCTAAAAAATAGGTGATTTTTATCGTTTTTCGGCGCTTGCCAAAAAGAGCAACAAAGCAACGCAAAAATTTCAAAAATTCGGAAAACTATAAAAATTCGCAAAAATTTTACAATTTCAGAAAATTTGCAAAAATAGCGAAAATTCTCGAAAGTTTTTAATATGTTTATCAAACAATCAATTAAATTGATTAAAAGTCCCTAAAACTACAAGGAATGGCAAAAAGTCGATAAAAAATTTTAAATTAGCGGAAATTCGCAAAAATAGCCAACAAGCGCAAGGAATGGAAAAAATTGCTAAATTAGGGGAATTCGCAAAAAATTGCTAACAGCGGCATAAAAGCCAAGACTACTTACTTTATATTAAAAGTCGTAAAAGCTGTAAGGACTAAAATTTGAGAAAAATTGCAAAACTTAATGTTTAATACTTAAATTTTTAGCTATTTGTTGCAGAAATCTAATAGTTATTCCCAAAAAGTGTGTAATTTGTTTGTAAAAAACCAATTAAATGTTTTTATGAAAGCTCTTAACCTATCGAATGGCATTTCGAGTAAAGGCATTTGATCAACTACTTGTTATCGAATGACATAATCTCAAATTTCGATAAAAGTTGTTTGTTAACGAATGGGGCAATTTCAAAAAGTGAAATTTCGATCAAAGTCACTCGATCACGACTGCGACGATCTGGGCCCAGGTTGTTTTTGTTTTTATTTAGTTTTTTCTTAACCTATTTACAACTACAATTGATGATAGAAGAATTCCAACCAATTGAAGTGGGGAATGTAAGAGAAGATAAACTTACTGTTTATTGTTGATGTTTTTGTTTTAACTTTGATATTGTTACAAGTAGAACTGTTGCTTATGATTCTTATACGCTCAACAGTTTTATTTGGTTTAATATCTTTAGTTTTTCTAAAGTCTTTGGATGAAGTTTCCTGACGATCTGGACTAAACAACCAGTGGAATGCGCATGGGAATTGCTTATCCCATCAACAATAAATTGGGAATTAAGCACGACAAACAAAATCTTGTAAATTAAAATTTAGAAGTATAAAATAATATTTATCTTTAATGACAACCTGCTTTGTCGTACAATTTTCGAGTAAAAATTAAAGGTAGATGGCGAAAATGAAGCAACACGTTGGGTATACAAAGAGATATTGAAAACAGAAAAGCAAAAATTTCACAAAAAAAAATTTATTTGCTGCGAAAGCTCTTGTAGGCATCTAAACAAATTTTAAATGTATCAAAATATACATCAAAATGGCAAAATATGCGCTAAAAACTTAAAAAATGCTGCAAAAAGGCGCTTTTAACAAATCGATGCCAACATTCATAAAAAGTTCTAAAACGGATAAATATACTGTTTCTCCCTTCATTGGGCGCCCAAGGAAAAACAGGCAATTGCATATTTTTGGTTTCCCTGGTTATTAACTTAGCTGTTTAATATCTTTGCTTTCTTTTTTTTAATACCATCAGTGTAAACATGTTTGTTTAAGAAGTATTCCGTTCAGTCATTTTTAAATAAATAAACATTTCAAATTCCAAGCAAATTTATTTTTAAATGGTTCTACTAACACTTATTTTTAAAACTTAGAGCATAATAATACGAATTTTCAGTAGCAGTTAATATTGTCCGTTGATTAAGTTAAATTCTTCTTTATGTAAAATTAAATAAAAATGTAATTTAAAATAACGAAAAGTTCATTTATGGCGTTTTCTTTTCTTAGTAAAATTCTGCATGTCTTCTGTCTTTAACTTTTTTTATGTTCTTTTCTGAAAAACATGTGTTATTTTAAAAGTGTAAAGCGTTCTTTTCTGATGATGTGCCCTTTAAAATTAAAATAAAATTTAACTTGTTCAACACTTATTTTAATTAAAGGGCATGAGTGCAGCACTATTTCAAGGCGAATTCAGTACAAGGTGGTGGCAAGTTTCGAGCCGTAAACACTAACAATGCAATACAAAAACATCTGTTGTTTCTGTTGGTTTTGAATTGTTGTAGTTTACCTTGCGCTAATTGTACTTTATTGTTTTATGCCTCAATTTGTGTTCTTTTGAAAACGTAAAATATGAAACACTTCTTAAAAATTAAGGGAGCATTTAAAAATGTTGCCAAGTCACATGTAACACTGATGTAACACTTTTTTTTAGAAAAGAGAACACCATTAATTTTTACTGTCAAAAATTCAACCGCGAAAAAACAAATGAATTTTCAGTTATTTTATATAAATTAACTTTCAAAAAATTAACTGAAAAATCCGTAAAATCAAAGGAATAATCAAAATTTTATTTTTTAGTATTTTTTTTTTTAAATTCATCGACCTCGAATTAGTAAAAAATTGCATTAAACTTCCAATCGGAACAAAAAGTTAAATTTTATACTAATACAACTTACAATCTTACAGTAATATTGTAACTTTTTAATTAAACTAAGGTTAATCTAAGATAAATTTACTTTCGTAACAATATTACAAATAACTTTTTTAAAATCTAAAAAATTTCTTTTAAGAGGAAAATTCTTGTACTAATACAGATTATGCATCAGAAGTCAATGTATAATCAATATGCATTAGTTGAAAAATGAGTACAAAAATAGGTGCATAATATTAATGTTAACTATTTTTCTCTACTGATTTCATGTGCAAATGTTCCACACAAAAGTAACTAACAAAAAATTAAAAATCGACTTTTTTTTATTAAATCTAATGTATTGCATCAACACAAATGTCCACACAATATTTTGGAATCTTTCGACAAACATTAGCGATTTTACTGACAAAAAACAAACGCCCCTATCTACAAAAGATTATATGATAAGAGCTAAAAGACCTAACTAACAGTTTGCATAGAAGGTTAACAAGAAAAATAGAAGAAAAATTTATTACTTTATGTGTGGTTTATAGAACACGAGCGCCTTACTCGTCCGTTCAACTTACATTTAAAACAAAAACAAAATTTCGAAATTTGTTTTTGTTTTAAATGTAATTTGAACGGACGAGTAAGGCGCTCGTGTTCTATAAACTACACATTAATTAATAATTTCTATCTTCCCCTGTAAAATTTTCAAAATATTAAAAGATAGGGCTTTTTTCGTTTTAGATGGCGACATGTGTTTGTGCTTATAACTATTTATACTTCCGTTCTTTTGCTTTTTTTTTGTTAATTTCCAATATTTTTCTTATTTGCAGATTTCCTGAATGACGATATTTCCGATGATGTTCAATGTGCGAAGAGAATATTTGACCTTAAAGGTTTTCGAAATTGGAATGCATGGAGCACATTTTGCCGAAACAGCCAAAACTTACCAAATTTAAGTGTTGCCTGTAATATTAACACATTTTCGCCAATATCACGCTTTGTTTCTTTTGTGAATTCCAACGGAAGGCAATACATATAAGAACAGATTGCACACTTTTTAGATACATACATACATACATATGTACAATAATTTGAATATAATTTTGTATAAACGCTTTATTGTTATAAAAATTCAAAAGTAAAATGTCTGTTTTGAACTAAAATTGAAAAAAGGATTTTTAACAGATTGCTAGCTATTGAAGTAAGTATGTATGGACAAAATAACACATAGATTTTAGAGCGTGTAAATTATGATATGGAAGAAAAGCTTCTTACAAAGTCACCCTCAGTCTTATACCTACGATATTATATTACTTAGAAATACATACATACATATGTATGTATAATACCTAAGTATTATATAAAATAAAATGAGGCTCTGTGTCTGATGCATAGCCGTATTATGTGTCATTGATGTTGTACATTTTTTAACTGAATTCACTTGCCAGTGTTAAGGCCTCGTTACTCTTACGGAAATGTTGCGGATACGTAAACGTTGCGGTCGACTTGAAATGTTGGAAGTTACTAAAAATACGTAAACGGAAGGTATATTTATAACAGGTAGCCGCGAGATTACAACAATTCTACAATAAAACAAGCAACAGGGCTTTTTATTGTTGTTATGCGATACAAACTGTCAAAAAGCAAAGGGGCTGATAAGAGACAAAAAAGACAAAAGATAAAGACAAAAAACTTGTTTACTATACATACAACATTTGACAGTTCGTATCGCAAAACAAGCAAATAAAAAATAAACAGCTGGCTTTCCGAGACTACCTGTTATAAATATACCTTGCGTAAACGTGTCATATGGTGTTGAAGTGTATGTGTTTACTCGTACATATGTATGTGTGTAAATTATTATTTGTTTTGATTTTGCTCACAGTCTTGTTCCAGAACATGTTGCAAACATTCTTGTTTAAAACGCCAATACTCGGCGCTTTTGTACAAAAAAATAAAATACTTTATACATTTCGGTGGCATTTTGACAAAACATCTTAAGTCGAGATAAGATAGCAAAAAAGCTTTTAAAAAAACTCGCTGAAAAAATCATTTTTATCAAATAATAAAAAAACCAAATATGTATTAAAAAAATTTTGTCTATACATAATACAAATATTTAAAAATGTAAACAAAAATGTTTTTTTGTATGAAAACTCGTATGATTAACAACATTTTTTTCAACTTTTTGAATTTGACTTAAGATGTTTTGTCAAAATCAAAATGCATTAAAAAAGTGACCTCAGTACTACAACAATGAGACAATAGAAAAAAAACATGCATTTTGTTGCTCGAATTGAGACGGCAAATGTCAAAATGTCTTTAAAAAAAGTAAATAAACAAAAAAAAAATGACGACAAACGTCACACACCAAGAAAATCACTGCAAACAGCTACGCTTGTGACGTCACTTTATAGTACATGCTGGTCAAAATGCCACAAAAATACATACATATATTTACATATACAGCACTAAAATTGCTTTGAAAAATAACATTTTCTATCTAATTTTTATTGCGCCTGAGAATCTAGTTTTGGAGTTATGGACCTTAAAATATTTATAGTCAATATCAATATCTCTTTAAATGAAAATTGAAAAAAGTTTTTTTTAAAATTTTTTATTGTAAACTTAATTTAATTTCCTAAAGGTGCTAACCGAAGGTTTGCGAAAAAATGAGAAAAATATAATATATTTTTTTTTAAAAGACCTCAAGCTTAAACAATTCAAGATATTTATAAAAAATAGAAAGGTAAAAAAAAACTAAATATTATTATAATAAGGTTAACGCGAATATTCGGAACTATGCGCTGATTTTTTTCTATTTGCATTGTTTAAAATGTATGCAAATATTTATTTTATAATAAAATCGATAATCGAATCAGGTGTTCTAAGTGTTGGCGCATGTGTTTACAGCTTTAAATTCAATTTTTATTTTACAACTAGCTGACCCGGCAAACGTTCTTTTGCCTATAAAAGTATTGTTTTTGTGTATATTTAAAATATAGATACAGAATCAGGTACAGGTAATATTCGGTGCAGATAATTTATCTTTATTTACAAAAAAAAAAATGTGAATTATAAGTAAACTATTGAATAAATTATGAGAATATCATTGAAGTACTTTGTGATAAACAATATTTTTCGTTTTGTTGTCAGGTGCGAAAATGAATAAAGTGGATGGCTTTCCGACACGGGAACATGCGTCATAGAGTTGACCGTGTGAAAAACAGTCGTTCTCCAAATTTAGGCCACAAACACTCAATGATTGCCCTTGGGATTTGTTGATTGTCATGGCGAATGCGAGACGAATTGGAAATTGGATTCGTTTAAACACGAATGGCATATCGGTTAGGATCATTGCAACTTTACTAAAGACCATAGCATGATCAAATAATATAATTTATTTTGAGTAATTTTCAATGGTGCCGCCTATCGGAAATTGGTCATACCAACCTAGAAACCTTTGTATGGTAATGCTTAACAGCTGTGCTAAAGATCATATGCACAGTTAATGATTTAACTCATTTCGAGTCATTTTCGGTGGCGCCACCTGTCTGAAATTGGTCATATAAACTTATAAACCTTCGCCGGCTCATGCTCAACAACTTTGCTAAAGATCATAGCATCTTCAAATGCAGAGTTTACGATTTAATTCATACTGAGTAATTTTCAATGGCGCCACCTATTTTAATTGCTATTCTTCTTACTTCATCAGAGACCATTCCGAATTGGTACGAATCATCGAAATCGGTCCAGCCGTTCTTTAGTTATAAACGTAGTAACTAACGCCACTTTCTTTTATATACATAGATTTTTTAAATTAGGATTTTTGCGTTAAAATATTGTTAAAACTTGTTAAAAATAAGAAGTGGAAATACAGAAAACATACAAATGTACATATGAAATAAATGCCATCGTTGTATAACTTGCATTTGTTGTTTATATTTGTGTTATTTTATTGTTTTGTAAATATATAAAGCGAATTTGGTTAAAATACAAAAATATTTGTTGTTTCAAACTTATAAATAATTAAAATGACCATAGAAAAAGTAAGAAAAATGCTTTTGTGAATTTGCAGCAGCCCGCTGCAGAAACATGCAAAAATACTATTTTAACTATTTATCAATTTTATTCACTTTCATCTATGGAAATAATCTAACTGTTAAATACAATAAAATAAAAAATCAAGATTGTAACTACAATATTTATTTCCAAAAAATAAACAAGAGCTGTAGCTGCTTCTTTTATTTTCAATAAAAACCCGATAACATTGGTTTCTGTGACACCTAAAGCCGACACTAATTTCAGCTCAAACAAAAATCCCATTACATTGGATTTCATGACACCAAATTTAAATTAATATTTTGATGAGAATTTCATTAATAAAATTAAAAGTAAACCGCTGGTTAATAAGTTTTGTTGACAACACTGCTTCAAAACAAAAATAAAATTCTTAACAGATGACACGTGAAAACGGAGAGAAATTTTAATTTTAATAATAATCCGCAACGTATACGTTTACGTAAGAGTAACGAGGCCTTTAGAATGATCTTATACCAACTCTTGCGATTCTATTTATACTCTAGCCCAGACGTGTAGATGATACTAGTAACCAGTGTTGCCACTTTGTGGGTAATTACCCGAATTTGGTATAATTTTTACTGTCGTGGGTAGAGCGTGGGTAATTTCTCTTAAGGCCTCGTTACTCTTACGTAAACGTATACGTTGCTAATCAGCTGTTCCGTTTTCCTTACCAAGCTACTGTGCAAATAGGTACTCTTACGTAAACGTAACGTTGCGTTGCGGATGAACCTGATAAAATTAAAATTTCTCTCTGTTTTTACGTATCAGCTGTTAAGAATTGTATTTTTGTTTTGAAGCAGTGTTGTCAACAAAACTTATTAACCAGCGGTTTACTTTTAAATTTTATTAATGAGATTCTCATCAAAACATTAATTTAAATTTGATGTAATGAAATCCAATGTTATGGGTTTGTTGTTCGAACTGAAATTAATGTTGGCTTTATGTGTCACAGAAACCAAAGTTATCGGGTTTTTATTGAAAATAAAAGAAGCAGCTTACAGCTCTTGTTTATTTGTTGGAAATAAATATTGTTGTTAAAAGTTTAATTTTTTATTTTATTTAAATGGAAGTAAATAAAATTGATAAATTTAAATTTGATGTAATGAAATCCAATGTTATGGGTTTGTTGTTCGAACTGAAATTAATGTTGGCTTTATGTGTCACAGAAACCAAAGTTATCGGGTTTTTATTGAAAATAAAAGAAGCAGCTTACAGCTCTTGTTTATTTGTTGGAAATAAATATTGTTGTTAAAAGTTTAATTTTTTATTTTATTTAAATGGAAGTAAATAAAATTGATAAATGTTATTTTTGCATGTTTTCGGCAGCGAGCTGCTGCAAATTTGCAAAAGCCTTTTTCTCACTTTTTCTATGGTCATTTTATTTATTTATAAGTTTGAAACACCAAATGTTTTTGTATTTTAACCAAATTCGCTTTATATATGTACAAAACAATAAAATTACACAAATATAAACAACAAATGCAAGTTATACAACGATGGCATTTATTTCATATGTACATTTGTATGTTAACTGTATTTCTACTTCTTATTTTCTTTTCTATAATTTTCATTTACATTTACAATACAATTTTAAACAATATTTTAACGCAAAAATCATAATTTACAAAATTATTAAATGAAAATTTAATTAAAAGCTGTAAACACATGAGCCAAAACATAAAACAGCTGGTTTGATTATTGATTTTATTATAAAATAATTATTTGCATACATTTTTGACAATGCAAATAGAAAAAAATCAGCGCATAGTTCCGAATATTCGCCTTGACATTATTATATTAAATATCAGGCGCGGATTCAGGGGGGGGGGGGAAATAAGGAAATTTCCCCCCCCCCTAAATTATAAAAATTAGTTTGGTTTATCTCGATAATACAAGAATTCCCAATAATAATATTTTTTTATATCCACAAAATTTTAGGAAATCCCAGCAAAGTTTTTTTTTGTTCTTTTTTTTATTGAATCTAACGAAATTTTCAATGAGTATCCAAATCTTAATTCTAATAGTTATTTATTAGATATTTCCAAAGAAACATCTAGTTTACTCTATTCAAATACTTATTATTCTACATTCAATCCCAGCAGGTGCCATCTATACCCAAAGAATAAACGTTTGACTTGAAAATGCGTGCGGTTGAATTATTAATAAGCCATAGTATATGCAATATTTATGTACATATATATGTGTTATATGAATCAAAATTCTATTCGATAATTTTTGACGAAAACACAGATTTGTCGGGGAAAACCCAGATTTCCTTATCTTTAAGATATTTCAACATACAACAAAAAGTTGTTAGGAAAGCATTTATTGGCTTTGACGTTGATATGTCAATTGATGCCAAGGCACTATCATCAATAGTTCTAAAAGCTTTTAGTCTTGACCTAAAAAATTGTGTAAGAAATGGAACAGATCACCCATCTGTTCCTCTGATGTCAGCAGAAAATGGAGCTTTTAAACAATTCTGGAAAAATGCAAAACAAAAGCCTTGCTATTCCCATAAATCAAACAACTCAATTTTAAAAAGCAACAAAGTGCCATTTATACAATAAGTTGTATCATTTGTTAAAGAAACGATAAATTTTTTTTAAAAATAATCATCCCAAGCGAAACGCAGTTTTAGCAAAGTATTTGGGAGCCAAACTCTACATTATGCGAGACAAAATGGTTGGACTGACTCAATTTTACAAATTGCTACAAGTGTACATCATATAGTAGAAGCTTTGGAAAAAATATCTGAGTGGAAAGGTAGAGATACTTCATCAAAAGCCTTATATTAAGGAACTCGCTTAGTACTTTTGAATTCATTTACGGAATAAACATATTAAGTGTGATACTTATTGTATCACAGGCGCTTAGTATCATTTTACAAAAGCACGATATAGATCTTCAAAAAGGATCAAGCCTTATCAAAACTTAAATCATGTGCCTTGAAGAGAACTGAAATAAAGCCGAAGAACTATTTAAAGCGATTTTTGAAAAAGTTAAAGTTATCTGCGTTCAAATCGAGGTTCCAATCGCATTCAAAATGTTGAAGATTACTACCGAGTTGTAGGTTACATTCCTCTTATTGAATTTATTTTAGAAGATCTCAAAACACGTTTCCCAATAGATATCAAAGTGCAATCAAGTCAAACACAGATACAAAACTTTTAAAATCACAACTAGCTGATGAGCTGATTATGTTTGATAAAAGAGATAGATAAACACCTACTAACATCTAAACTTGCGTCTGAACTGTTGCATTGGCAACAAACATGGAAAATATCTGAAAATTATAATTAACTGTGATGAAGATATCTACCGAAATCTAAGAAAAATATTTCAAATTTTCGTTTCAATGCTGGTCAGCAGGGCAAGTTTAAAATGGCACGAACAATTGTTTAAAATGGCTGGCAAAATGGCACGAAAAATGGCAAAAATAAACATGTTTTATTTTATTTTATTAAGTTTTTATTGTAAGTACAATAGTTTGTTTCTTCAATTTGTCAAAAAAAAAAAAAAAAATACAGGGGGGCAAAACGCAAGAATGTGGAAATTGTTTTTAATAGACTTTAAATCTAATTTTTGTTATAAAATTCTTTTTGATAAAGAAATATTGTTATAATATTTGTCATAAAATTTTTTATCAGGGAAATCTTATTAAAAACGACGTTTAAAATTCTTGCGTTTTGCGTCTTCTAGAACACCCTGATAATCTCCTGCTATCACATAAAACAGTTCTATAAATGAAAAACACTCTTTCAACATCGCAAGATGTAACTGGAGCATATTTGAACACTAAAAGTTCAGATGGAGAAAGGTTGCCAATAAATTCATCCGTCTCACTTTCATTAAAACAAAATTGTGAGAAAATCGATTAAAACACTTTTTTAAAATTGAAATGCCAAGCCATATAGATTTTTCAGGAGTATTGAATTATTTACCACACGTTTTACGATCTAAAACGTTTTTTAAACTTTTCAACAAAATCTTTTTTAATGACATCTTGTAATATTTTCCTTAGCACTGTCAATTAAGCCAAAGCTTTCATTCATAGAAATCCCTTTCGTTTGTAACTTCAAGAGGCTTGAGCAGATGCATTGAAAGTACTTACGTCCAATTTTTGCATTATTCAGTTAGCATTTCGAATAGATTCTGCCTAATATTCGCTAAGCTTATTTAACATTTTTTTTCTAGGTTGCAAAAAGGTATTCTTTGGCAAGCTGGACCAACAATTGCTTTTTAAAAAAATAATTGAAGAAATGGCGAAAATGGCATATGCCATAAAAAAACTTGCCCTACTCGTCAGTAATGTTACGAGAGAGAGAGGTCCTTTCCTATCCGTCGTCTTATAAAAACATGGCTCAGATCAACAATGACAGAAGAAAGACTGTACCAGGGATAATAAAGTCTGTACAATTGTACACTCACAATATTATTACAGTAACGGACTGCAGTTTATTTAAGAAATATTCCGTTCAGTCATTTTTAAATAAATAAACATTTAAAATTCCAAGCAAATTTATTTTTAACTGATTCTAACAGTTATTCAAAAAACTAAGTGCATATTAATACGGATTTTCAGTTGCAGTTAATTTTGTCTGTTGATTAAGTTAAATTCTTCTTTATGTAAAATTAAATGAAAATGTAATTTAAAGCAACGAAAAGTTCATTTAATTTTTACTGTCAAAAATTCAACCGCGAATTCCGTAAAAACAAATCAATATTCAGTTATCTTTTATAAATTAACTGTCAAAAAATTAACTACATATTCCGTAAAAACAAATAAATATGCAGTTATTTTATAAAATTTTACTGTCAAAAATTCAACACCATATTCAGTAAAAACAATTAAAAATTCAGTTATTTTATATAACTTTACTACCAAAAATTAATTTTTACTTATCTATAAAAAATGAATTGCTTGTTTTGTGTAAGCAATACCCATTTTCTATTTGTTAAAATAATTTAGTTAAATACCTACATCAAATTTTAAAAGTAAAATAATTGCGAAGCCATATCGGTCATGCTGCTGGTGTCTTATAATTGAGAGTTCTTCTGTAAACAACGTGGTCAGTACAACAAAAGTAAAACAAACGTGTGTAACTGGGTAAGTAAATAAAAATATTCTCCCTCTCTCGCTTATAAGAAAAACAAGCGGACAGGTGTCTGTCTGGTATTTTTAGAAATTCGGCTCTTTTGTGGAGTAAACGAAAATTTAATTAAATAACTGAATATTTAATTGTTTTTACTGAATATGGGGTCAATTTGACAGTAAAAAATTGCCAGTAAAATTTTAATAAATAACTGAATATTATTTAATCGTTTTTACTGAATATGGTGTTGAATTTTTGACAGTAAAATTTTACAAAATAACTGAATATGGTGTTGAATTTTTGACAGTAAAAATTAAATGAATTTTTGGTAAAAATAAATGAAAAATAGGTATACCGGTTTTCAATTGAACTTTGATTTATTTTATATTACAATTTCAGTTAATTTTACGTACAGAATATTGTGAGTGTACTTTTTTCAGTACTATCAGCGTTGCAAAATTACTGAAGTACTCCAATGACATTTTTGGTACAATTTAAAAATCAAGGTATATTTACACAAGGTAAACTCGTTGGCCCATATGTTTGTCAGCTGTTTACCTAAGTTGGAACACCAGTGTCAAATTCCGTGTATATGAGCCAAAATTTGTACATGTGTGCGTTAAATTTATATGAAGACAATTCCGTTCCACTCGGTTATTTTTATAGAGCAGCATGTCTACACTCCCAAATGAGTCTACCTTGTGTAAATATACCTTGTTTAAAAATTAAATTAATGAACTTATGTTTCCAGATATCAGAGAATTGCTGTACCAAATTTGTCGGCGAATATGGAACAAATTTTTCATGTCTAAGAAACAAGCTAACAAATCTTCGTCTAAACTCCTTTTTACATATTTTTTTTTTGTTAATTGCCAAACATTTATATGAAAGTGAATTTTAATGCATACGATGTTTTTTTTAGCTGCCCGAGAACTTAAAATGATAACACAAGACAAGCTATGGCATTTATTTTTAAAATATGATTTCAGGCATATGTCTACCGCGCTACATGTTACACAGTCCATTCTGTTCAATTTTGGACCTAAAAAATCTGGCAGTGTGGCGTAAGTGTTGGCTTGAATATTGGCTTCTAATAAACAAATGACCTAAAATAGCTCCATAAAAAGTTATCCATATGAGTTAAATCGCACGAACGAGGGGAGTTACAGAACAACTTCCTGAAATTGATCTCGCTCCAAATACAGCAATTTTGCGTATTGACGTAGCGTTTTATTCACTAAGCACAGTTCTTTGATAAAAGTGCCCGCGTACAGGTTTATTTCTTCAAAGTAAATTTCCACAATTTGGAAGCATCGTTGTAGCAACAAACAATAGGTACTTATATCGAAACACATCCATTAACAATATTACCTATTTTACGAAAATATTTGCAGCTTATGGAAGAAGAACTGGTAGAGTCCACATCAGCACAACCTAAAAGGAGAGGTAGAATAGAAATTTTAACACCAAAACTTGCAGCAGCTTTCGATGCTTGCATGATTAGTGACAGAAAAGCAGTGCATGTTATAATTTCGGTTGTTGAGGCATTAGGACTTAATGCGCAAAATTATATAATAAACAAAACATCCATCCATCCACATTGCAAGAGAAAAAATGCGCAAAGATTACGCTGCAAAATTAAAAAAACAATTTGATGTAAGCAAATTTAATGCCTTGCCCTTGCATTGGGACGGTAAATTATTACCTTCTTTAACTGGCAACGACAAAGTAGACAGGCTGCCAATAATAATTACCAACGGATGTATTGAGCAATTGCTTCGAGTCCCTTCTTTAGAAAGTGGAACAGGAAAAGAACAGGCATTAGCTGTATGCAACGCTATTCAGGAATGGGGTCTGCAGGATCATATTAAGGCATTGGTTTTTGACACAACAGCCGTCAATACTGGACGTATAAATGGAACGTGTGTTTACTATTGTTTACTATTCACTCTGAAATATTTAAATATTCCGTGTGTAATAGTCGCATATTTTGGCAGTCGATGATCAACAAGACGGCATATTTTGTTTTGTTATGTTATTTATATTCGTACATTTCGCATTTACTGCGGCAGTTTGTTAATGTGTGGTCGTAATATATTGATATTGTAGAAACACAACATTTAATATTTATGGTGATACATGAAATATGAAATATGTTAAACTTTCGATACAAAATATATTTATACGGCGAAATATTTAATATTTTGCACATTGTAATATTAAAAAGTTACCACTGGTTAAATATTTTTCAGTAATACTAAAATTATGTTAATACAGCGATGCATTTTAATATATTACGGTAGTGGATTATTTAATATTTTTAGATTTTCTGTCAGTTTGTGTTTCAAATTATGCATATTTAGTATGACTAATATATTAGTATTTTTAAACCCTGCAACGTGTATTTTTAGGCTTCGAGGGTCGTTCGCGAAATACTGACCGATTAATATAAAATATGGTGTAAATTAGGCAAATATTAAATGTCACTATAAATTTAAAACTAAAGATGTTAGGAAACTTGTTTTTAAATGTTTTTAATTTTTTTAAATGTTTTCTAAACAAGTTGTAATCATAACAACATAACATAACCAATGTTTTCTCGCATTGGTTCTCGCAATAAGCGTCGGCTCGGCTCTGCAACAAGCGGCCACTCTGTACGCACCCCTACTACGTCAAATATATAAATTTTACAAATTAAAGACAATTTATTGCATGGATTGGTTCGAAAATACAAATTTTTAGCAAGAAATTCTAATTATGATAAAGAAAGTGACATGGTTAAGTTTTATTCTATTTATTTCAGCAAGTGAGCTGAATATATTTATCATTTAAAAAGAAAACATAAGAAAAATTATATTTGCGTAATGCATAACAAAAATTGTTTATTTCATATATCCATATTCAGAAAAATATTAAATAATAAATAAAATCTCATTTGCTTTTAACTCGAGCTATTTTTAAATGAGTTACTTTTGGCGCTATCTCTATTGCAAATTGTTTTTATTGTTAAAGGTGCTAAAAACCAAGGATTCTGTCTATATCAACAGTCCATTTACCCGACTTGAAACGTTTAATTACGTCCAATATTAGTTCCAAACTAATACATTTTCTTCTCATTGCACTTATTTTGCTACACAACTTCTTATTAAAAAGTAACTTTTTACTTCCTAACACGCAATTTTACTAAGAATAATGCGAAAAAAAAGAAGCTACACTCGATGTTTTGCGCCCTGTTTTTGAAGATCGCTTTATTAGCCGCAGAGATGATTTCGTTTGGCTACCTCGGAGCTGCGATTTGACACAGAGACAATTGACGCTTTAACGGACAATATTCGTGAAGCCATAGGTGAAATACAGCTGCACATAATCGATAATGTGCTTAAAAATTGGACCGATCGTGTAGGCTACTGCATGGATAGCCAAGGCAGCCATTTGAATGAAATTATTTTCCATTATTAACCGGAAGGATTGTACTTTCAAATAAAAAAAGAAATTTGAGAAAATATTCAGTAGGTTTTTTATAGCATTTCAAAAAAAAAAAAAAATGATATTTGGCGGACCCTTTATATACATATGTACATTAAAACTAAACAATGAAATATTTATTTGC
Source organism: Pollenia labialis (assembly GCA_949318255.1). Lineage (NCBI taxonomy): Eukaryota > Metazoa > Arthropoda > Insecta > Diptera > Polleniidae > Pollenia > Pollenia labialis. The sequence continues at coordinate 218,863 of OX439143.1, read as the reverse complement.
TTTTTGCACAACATAGTGAAAGGAAAACTGTTAACAAATTTAAAAATAATAACGGGTTTTTTGGTTGGGCTTACAAAAATCTTGACAAAACATATTTTCTCTGGATTCTTGACGAACATTGAAAATTCTTGTAAATTAAGAAAAATCAAGGCAAGTCTAATGGTATTTTTACATCCAACACAATGCCAAAGCAAGAGTGCTGGGTATCGAAATTTGGTGTGATGTCAGTCGATAGAGCTACTTTTCATTCGACTGGCAACAAAATTTTACTCGACATCAAAATAGTTACAAAAATATTTTTTTATATATTTTGAACTTCAAATACAACGTGCGTATCTTAATTTGGTAGTGCATACTCTGTATTTATTTTTTAAGGGATTACATTTCCCCTGCCTTCTTGCGACAATTTTACCAAGTAACAATAGAAATAATAATAAGATATCTACAAATAATTTTGATAGTATTTCATTTGCTACAGAATATTTATTTCTGTGAGCAGTAGTAATCGCTATAGTTACCAGTGTTGCCACTTTGTGGGTAATTACCCGAATTTGGTATAATTTTTATTGTCGTGGGTAGAGCGCGGGTAATTTCTCTTAGGTGCAATTCAGGTGTAATTAAAAAAAAAATAACTTAAGATACCCAAATAAAATCCAGATTCGATTTCAGTGATGACATTTATTTCTTTTTACATATTGTTGATAAAAAATGCACAGTCTTCTGCACCAAAGTCTCGGTTTCTTTTTAAGAAAAGTATTCAATCATTTAATATATATTTTCCAAAGTTCTGTAATGAATGTCGCTAAATGGACTCATAGATTTGGATTAAGATGACTATCATAGTGATTAAGAACCTCAAGTTTATTGAAAAAAAGTTAATCAAACTAAAAACTAGCCTGGGGAAAGATATGTTTCCAATATTTAAACTTTATAATTAGTTTTTATTTTTATCTGGCAACTTTTTAATGCTTCAGTTTGAAGAATATTTAACGCCCTTAGTCTGAGTTCATACGACTCATGTCTTATTGACATGATTCTAACTTTTCGTCTTTGAATCATTGTCTATAAAAGTTGCGAAAATCGATGGCTGATTTTTAAAGTAAATTTGGATAATTTGGTGGCGTTGTTCAAGCATGAATCTATTCATGATGATGTGCCTGAGCAAAAAGTGAGAGCAGTATGACAGTTCGCTTGACAGATAACCTTTCGTTAGCTCTATCGGGCTTAAAAAGCACTCACTATAAAGGAATTGCAATGCGCGTTTTGAACCTTTCCCAGATATATGCAACCAAATGTGGAAGTTAAACTCATTATTTTAGGAGTTTAATTTTAAGTTTATTAATTGCTTTTAAGTTTTTAATGTTATAATTGTTAATTTATTTTAAATTACAATTAGAATAAATCGGGTAATTTTGCTTCATCTCAAGTGTAATTTTGAATTTTGTTGGTGGTAACACTTTTAGTTACTAGTAATAAACTTGGTAGTTTTTTAAGCATTTTTAACACTGGTATCAGTTACTTTGAATGTTTGTACCCTGCATCTGTAAATATACATATTTTAAATGTTTCGGTTGTTGCACTTAAACAGAATTGTTTTGTTTACTTTTTTATGGGGTATATGTATGTAATTTCCTGCAGAACTTTTGTTGTAACCCACACTCAAATACTTTAACTCGTATGCTTAGACATACAACATAAAAATTTACATATTTTTTATTTGTGACCAAATGGTAGGTATATGCGCACACATATTTACCATGGTAACTGGTAACACCAACATAATACATACATATATGTAGACATATACGCCTTCGGATATGAGATTTTAAGGTACACACATTAGGGTGGGGCGATTAGTATAGAAGGAAAAAAAACATAATGGGGGCTTCGCGTTTCTGATTCTTGGGATTGTGCTGAGCAAAAAAGTCCACTGGACCATTTGTCTACGGTGAAAATCGAGCTTCCAGATTTTGACTTGCAGTTTTTTCTCACACTTTTGTCACTTTTTTTTGATATTTTGGTCTATAACAGCCAAACCATTGAGATTTTCGATCCAATAATAATAAATAAATTGTAGCCAAGACAAAAATTAATAACTCTCTAATACATCGCAAAATCATTAAAATGTTGTATTTCTTATAGTGGCCTTGTGAAAGTGCAAATTTTTCGTGAAAATATTGATAAATTACCATTCTCAGTTGTTCATAGCGCAAAATCATAAAAATTTTCTATTTCTTATACGGTAGTGCTCTGCTTGGAAAATTTATCCAGTGGACGCAATATTTACCAGACAACTTGCGTAACATCGTAAATCCCGTAATACAAAATAATTCCTATTTCGCGCACAGTGAAAATGTATTGTTGAGAATGTTATTCGATGATTGTAAAGCAATTCGTTGTTTGGCACTCAAAAAAATATTGTATATTCGCGACAACGTATGTGATTTTACTGAGCTTCGCTAATATGTAAAACCAAACATCAATTTTCATTGTACTGATTACGTTCACATGATCGATTTAGAGCACAAAGCATTGTTATTTGAACCGCCATTTACCAGGAAAATTCCGTATGAGCATTTACAACAATACCTCGAATGTGTAGATGATGAAGATCCACCATTTCCAGACCCACTAAAACCTTGTCATATTCAAGGTACGCAGCGTCATGTCCAGCTACTAGCTAGTGTTGCTAAGCGCTCAATCGACAAAAACCGTGATGGTATAATGGCATCTGCATCTGAAGGCCGAAAGAATTTGCCTCGTATGGAATCTCGAAAAGATTTGAAAGGCAATCTTTGAATGAAAAATACACTAAATTGGAATTTTTGATGTGAAATCGTTTAAAACAATAATTACTTTCTTCTTGATTCATTTTTATGATTTTGCGCTATGAACAACTGAAATTAAATTAAATTTATCAATATTTTCACGGCCAAAACTCCCTGAAAGAGCGTTTTAAAGCTTTTGCGATGTACTAGAAAGTTCTTAACTATTGTCATGGCTTTAGTTTTTGTCTGAGTATTGGATCGAAAATTTCAAACTTAAGATGTTCAAATCGCCCCACCCTAATACACGTAACTACGTATATATTACCCTCGAACTACGTAGTACTGCAAAAGGTTTTAAGAAGCGGATGTAAAGTATATTATTGCCATTAGAATATTATTATTTTTCTATAAATGCATTGTAAATGGTAACCCTGATTATATTGTTAAAAATTTTAATTTCTCTCGGTCAACAAGTTATTTTTCCTATTAGACGTTTGAACACTTTTGGACTATCATATCAGATTCGGGTTTCTAAAATCTGGAATACTTTGCCAAGAGATCTAAGAAAATTTTCTTATTCGCTGCACTTATTAAAATCTAAGTTGTTGGAATTGCAGAGCAAATTCAGGGAATCTTCAGAATATTCAGGCGGGTGACACTGTGAAGTCTGATTTTTGATTTTCGGTCTGGGGGCGTGGCAAAATCCATAACTTGAGAACGGCTTGACCGATTTGAACGATTTGTTTAAAATGATCGCCATGGTCCAACTTAGGTTTTTACGGAAAGAAAATTTTGCCCCGTTCTTTACCCATTTACAACTATATTTAGAGTTGACTAAAAATCATCCAATTGTAGTCGGGACTGTAAGAAAAGATAAACTCACTGTTTATTGTTGTTGTTTTTTTTAAGCTTTGATATTGTTGCAACAACAAGTAAAACGCAGGTTTATAATTCTTATTCGCTTAACAGTTTTATTTGTATAATATCTTTAGCTTTTCTAAAATCTTTGGATGAAGTTTCCTGACGATCTGGCCTAAGCAACCAGTGAAATGCGCATGGGAATAGCTTATCCCTTCAACAATAAATTTCAGTTTCTCAATAGTATGAAATGTGAATTTGGCACATTTAAAGAAACCTTGTTAATTAATTTTTGAATCTCAAGAAAAACTTTGATATCTTTCTTTGTTTGCCAACCACTCACGTGGAACATAACATATAAACCGGAGGTTGGTCCATCGCCAAATCGATCCACTAAGACGGAAAAAATTAATGCTCTTACCATGTTAATTCATATATACCTAGATATACTATATTTTCTTCATATTAAAAAAAATTATCGCCGAATTTCGACTATTAGGCGAATACTTGTAAAATAAATTGTTTATTATGTCTGATTTTTTTATCAATACCCCATTTAAAAACTAATTTCAATATCTATACATTTATTACATAAAAAAAATTCAAAAGATTATTTTAATAATATTGTCATGTTTTTTTTTAAATTAATTTATAATACATTCCACAATGCATATTCAAATTAATATTGAGCACCAATGAAAATAAGTATTAGAATCATTGGTTTTATTCGCACTCATTTCAAATAATATTTCAGATTAGTGAAAGCCCCAAACTATTTACTGAACTTTCATTGGATTTAAGCAATTTTTAATGAACAGCCGTTTACTCAAATGTGAACCCATGCTCGCCAATAACACGCTAATGTAAAAATCGTGCATGTTTCACCTAAAAAGAACCACTGCGTCATCCTTGGAACCCATGTATTGACTACTTATTTTGCATGTTTTTTTTTAATTCAAATGAGTTAGCTTAATGTTATACCCTTAACCAGAGGTGGGAAGGATATCTATAAGTTTGCCATTAGCCCGTATTAAGTATATATCGTCCCCTTAATATAACAATAGCGTATGTGCTCATACGATATTATTTTTTTATTGCATATTTAGAATCTCCATCATTGATTCTATGTGTGGTCAAAATTTCGTCAAATTCTACTTCCAAAAAGTGGGTCAAAATGTCGTTGGAAAAAATAGTGTATAATTTCTTGTTCAAAATTTTTCTTCAATAAGTGTGTAAGCTCATATGCGATTTTTTACTTGAAATTGGCACTCCAAAATTGTTAAAAGAATAATAGTGTATACGCATTATACTCCATTTTAGTCTGTAGAATAAAAAAATACAATTTATGAAAACTTTAACTCATAAAATAGCTTATAATAATATACACTATTGTTTGAGAAATAGTTTCATTCCGACCATCGAAAGCTGCATGGTCTCCAAAATTTGTGCAAGAAGAATGTAATTCGTCGTGGCTCGCAGTCATTTTTTTATAACTTGCAAGGTGGAAAGAAGCGAAATTGTTTAGATGAGCCAGATGAAGCAGAGGAAGAGAAAGTAGACGAATGAACTTCTAGTTATTTTTGATTTACGCAATGTATACCTTAATTTGTCATAATTTTTGGTTTTTAATAATCCAAATTGAAAATTAATGAATATATGCCACTGAATTAACAAAACTATGAATTAATCACGGTTTTATAATGTTACAAATTGATATTTTTGAGATCAAATATTTTAATAAAAATACCGTAAAATTATTGAATAAAGCAGCGTATACCATACAAAATAAAATAGTGTATCAGGTTTATCATACGAATTATTTAAAAAATAAAATAGCCTATATGGAGGACTTGCACTTTGAATGTCATATGGATGGTCTTAAAGGATACGTAGAATAAAAAAAATTGGTCAATTTAAAGACAAGAAACGGTATTATGTATTCGTCGAAAAATGAAATAAGAAGAATTTTTATTTACCGCGATATTGAGGTTTTAATAGACATCCGATTTGACAAAAACTTTAAACACGATTTTCTCAAAACTTCAAAAAAATTATACGCTATTGTTATATTGAGGGGACGATATTAGTGATGTTACGAATATTCGAATATTGGCAGTTCCAGCGAAACGTCAGCAAGTAATTAAAATCAGTGTTTGAAAATAAGCACTTCATAACGCTCCCATCGCACAAACGCTAATAGTGTTTGTGTGCAAAATCATTCAAAAAAATAATGTTTCCCTGTTTGCCACCTTTCGAACACAAAAATAATACAGTTCTTATCCAACTCAACAAAAGATGAGAACATTTGATTCCGTTTGGTTTCTTTAAAAAACCACAAACTTCATTGTGTGCGGTTCAGCTCATTAATGTTCGTCCCTTTTGGCTGGTAAACATTTTTTTTCAAAAACATATTATCTACAGTATCACTTCAATTTTTCTGTTTTTTTAACGAAGAACAGAACACAATATAATGTTCGGCTCTTTCTTAAAAATAATTACGAACGGTATTAAGGGTTGTGTTCGTCTAAACAATCACTAAAAAAAATAGATATTGGTCTTGGGTATGTGAGCCGAACGCTAAATAATTTTCTGTTTATTTTCGAACACTGATTAAAATTGTTCCTCAAAAAAATTTGATATATTTAATTCACTTTGTTATATTTTTGTGTTAAGCGTAACTAGCTCTACATTTAGCAACATGTTTTAGTTTTTTTTTAATTTAATCTCTTTAGAGAACCCAGTGCGATCTACTTAAGTATTAAATGATATGTTCCCACTATAATATTAAAATTTCCGATACTTTAATGAGGAGAAAAAAAATATCAAAAAGGGGAAATACTGGAAATTAAATTTCTTTCTTTTACTTTCCGTGCTGCATGCGGTAATTTTTAATCTTTTTCTTTTGTTTGACATTACATGGGTTTTTAATTTGAGAACAAAATTTCTAATTGCTTTATCTTGTACTTGTACACACTATCCCACAAAGTCTTACGTATTTTTCAAAAATGCTTCCCTGATCTAATTATTCTTTGAACATTTTCAAAAAACAATAACAACTTATCTTGACACGGTTGCATTTTCGTAAATTATTAAAGACTGTGAGATAATGTAAAACGGCTTTTAACAAGATTTCGTTTAAATGTGCTTAATTCCCATTACATACTATTCATAAGCTGAAATTTATTTAAATATTGCTATTAAATTCGGTTTTAAAGTTATACCTGTACATACAGTTAGTTCAACAATTCCTTTCAAAATAAAAATATTTCAAAACATTAACACGAATTTTTACATTTTTCTTTTAAATAATTCCACAATTTAACGGTATAAATCGGTATTAAGAATTTAAATTTCAAAAAAATCTGCAAGAATGAAAAAGTTGTTCAGTATAATTGACCGCTAACCATAAAATTTAAAAAAAAAATTTAGTTTGAAAACAATTTTTTGACTAACTGTATATGAATTGATTTCAAAAGATTGATTCAATCGTTTTTATCGTATTGATTTAATGATTTCGAATTGAAATGAAAAAAAAATAGCAATAAATAATGAAAATTAATGTGGTTGCAATTAAATCGATTGCAATCTTTTACAGTTCTGGTGGTTAAGCATGTCTATATGACTGCATTTGCTACGAATACCAAATCATTAGTTGACTTTAACTATATTTTTAGAAAGTTACGAACAAAACCTCTTAGCTTATTCACAAACTCAAATAATTTTTGAAAGAAACATACGTTTTGAAAAGCGATATCTATTAACAAGGAATGCCAGTCGGGACTAATTTTTGAAAATCCCGGGATTCGGGATCCCGGATTTTTTTCAAATAAACAACACTTTTTTTTATTTATTTATGAATTTTTAAAAGGTACTAGCTGACCCGGCAAACGTTGTTTTCCCATATAACTTATTTCTTCCCGCTCAATACAAATCGATGCAAAATATTATTTAATTAAATTTATTTGAACAAATAACAATTCCTGAGATCAATTAAATAAGTTTATAAATGCGTTCAACTTTTTTATTTCTGTGGCAAAAAGAAAAAGTGCTTAATGGCACCTTAAAATCTTTATGTTCATAAGTACACATGGACAAAATTTCAATTATTTAGTAGGATTTAGAAATAATTATTACAAAATATTTCTTTTGTAATAGGATTTTCGTTCAGAATAAGCATTTACAGAATTGTTTGAAAGCCTATGTCTAATGAGAAAACACGTTGCCTTTATAGTCAAAGGAACATTATTACTAAATTTTATTGAAGTAGGTCCATATTTGAGCATAGCTCCCATACAAAATATAACTTTCTTATAAATGTTGGTAGATATTAATAAAAAAATTAGCGATATTAATTTTTACGATAGCTTGTCCATCTAACCGCCTTCCAAAAATCACTTAAAGGCTAACAAATTTCATATAAATAATGTTCGGCACAAAGAACTTTTACATAAATCATAACAAATGTATCATATTTTAATCATGATTGCTCATGTGCCCCAAATAGGGTAAACTAGAAAAAAATTTTATATAAACTGTGGTGTATGGTATCATATGGTCGGGATTGGCCGACTATACTTTCTAACTTGTTAAATATTAATTTGAGTGGGTGCATCTTGCCGATAGTGAAAAGTAAATAAGATTCGGCAAAGCCGAATATATAAAGCATTCTTACTTCTGTTATAACGCTAAGAAAAACAATTGAAATATTTTTTGAAGCTTTCTAGATTTAGTTTCAACGTAAAAAATACAAACTTTCTTATTATTTAAGAAACATGAACATACATTTTAAAAAACAATAAAAACAAACGAATTTATATTCAAAATTGGTTTTTGTGTATTTATGGTATGTATGTATGTATGTATATTAAGTAAATAAAAAATAAAATCAATTTCAGATTTCCGTTAAAACATATAAGACATACAAACAACTTAAACGAAAAGTGTTCAGTTTTAGCAATTAGCTAACGAAGAACGTGGGAGTAGACTTTATTTTAAGTTGAGTAGGTTGTTTTTAATGCTGAAAAATGTAAATGGGGAGCGACAAGAAAACTACAAAAAAAAAAAGAATCAAGGCAATACATAGTAGGCCATTGCAGACTAACTCTAAAGCTGGTCTGGACCTAATAGAAACGAAATGTACTAAAGACAATAGGCATTATAATACCAATATTTCGTTTTATATCCAAAAAAAAAATAAATAATAATGTTAACAATACAAACCTTTTCTGTTGAAGTTGTTTATAGTTGGTTGAGAAAGACAGATGATTCCAAGATTTGAATTAACCTAAATAATTAAGAAGTTATTTAAAATCCCCATAAGTTATTTGTACATATTTTGATGAAACACAAACATCATTCTTTTAATTATGGTGTAATTTTTTGTATATATTTTAAAATAAGGATTTTTAAATGATTGTTCAAGTCACACTCATGTTCAATGCACACATACTACATTTACACCTGGAATTTATCTAAATCACAAACACTAAATCACCAACATTTGAGTTTAAGCCGCAACGGTGTTGTTACTTTAAATGCAATATCCCTTTCCGACCCCACCTACACAAATGTGTAGGTAAATTTACCGTTTATTGAAGAGACGTTTCTTTAAAATTTAGTGGTTTTTTCGTGCAATATTAAGTCTCTCAATTTTATTTATTATCTCTTTTTTGCTCTGAAATATGATTTTGTGCGGTTTTTTTTAGTATTTGTGTGTATGAGCTCGAGCGAGGTGATCATGTTTCGTAGTGCGGGAGGCAACAAATGTAAGTATCATTATTTTTACTAAGTAAACGTGAATACATGAAGATTTTATAATTTTTTGGTAAAGAAGGCATCAAATATTTCAATTACATGAAAATATTTAAAAATGCACATAAAATTATACTACTTTTCCTTAGCACAATATGTGCCTACACATATGTGTAGTATGGGTTTCTACTAAGTCAGTTTGTCGTCATTACAGCAAAAAAGTATAATTTGGAGAACGATTCTGATGTAGAAAAAGTTCTTCAATTACTTTGCGATTTGTCGGATGTTGAAGAGGACAGTTCATCGGATGAGTTTCAGGATGAAATACGTGTGCAGTCTACACACTCCGACGATGATGACAGCTCGGATGCAGAATTAAACGAAACAAATAATGCTGAGACCAATAGTGCCGTTGAGCAAACGAGGGCAAATAATGCTGAAACCAATAGTGCAGTTAAGCAAACGAGGCCATTATTATGGAAAAGGGGAATGTTCAACCCTATAAATACTATACCACATGATATTTCCCACCAGCCAACAGACCCTCTTCTGCCAATTAAATATTTTGAACGGTATTTTACTGATGACCATTTTCAGCAAGCAGCACAGTACACAAATATGTACCACCTTAAAACATTTGGTACTGAACTAAAGGCTGATGAATCAGAAATTAAACAATTATATGGTGCTCACTTATATTTTGGATGCGTTAAACTTCCTCGCTTGCGAATGTACTGGGAGCAGAAATTTGGCAAAAATATTGTGTCTGAAAAGATGGCAAGAAATCGATTGTATCTTTTGCGCAAATGTCTGCACTTTGTTGATACGGCTGAAACTCCAGAAGAAGCGCGATCAAATTATTTATGGAAGGTTCAGCCCATAGTTGATATTGTCAGAGCTCGATGCCTTTCCATTCGCAGAAACTTCGGTGCCTTTTCAATTGATGAGCAGATGATACCATTTCTTGGAAGATTGCCTGGTGGGCTTCGCCAATATGTTCGCAATAAGCCTCGGCCAGTTGGACTTAAAAATTTTGTAATGACTTCGTCATCTGGTATTATCTTTAATGAATTATTGATACAATTAATATATTACTCGATTTTTCAGGCATTGTTTTGGATTTTGAAATCTATCAAGGTTCTAAAACACCACTAGGCGATCGGACACTTGGATTAGGACCAAGTGTTATTCTGCGTTTAGTGAGGAGTTTGCCAGAGAACTCTTCAGTATTCTTTGATAGGTATTTCACCACCTTACCGCTATTGGAGCGATTAGCTCAAATTAACATTCATGGAACTGGTACTATTCAGACCAACCGGTTGCGAAAACTCTCTCTGAGGGATGACCGGTTAATGAAAAGAGGAGACTCTGATCAAACAATAAGATCAGACGAAAAAATTGTTGTTGTCAAGTGGAGGGACAACAAGTCTGTTATACTTGCTTCCACAATTTATGGTCAGGATCCACTTGGTACCGTGAAAAGATGGAATAAAGAGCAAAGAAGCCGAATCGAAATTACTTGCCCTGCCATCGTCATGCAGTACAACCAAAACATGGGTGGAGTGGATATTTGCGACCAAATGATGGAGTGCAACAGAACATGGCTAAAATCAAAAAAGTGGACTTTAAAAGTAGCACTCCACTTTCTGGATTTGGCTGTTGTAAATTCTTGGATGGAGTACCGTGTTGACTGCAAATCCAAAAATATGCCACGTAAATCAGTCAAGGATCTGCTTTTTTTTCGACTGGAAGTTGCAGAAGCTTTGCTATGCACGCCGAAAAGAAAATTTACGCAGCTGATCGAAGAAGACCAGGAAGAACCAATAAGCACGAACACCAAATGTTCTCCTTTACCGGGAAGTAGTAAAAGATTGGATGAAAGTGGTCATTGGCCCGTTGTCGACAAACTTACGACAGCCCGTGCATGCCGTTTCCAAAAATGTAATAGTCGCACTCGAACTCGGTGCGAAAAATGTGATGTGTATTTGTGCCTTTCTTTCGAAAAGGATTGCTTTAAAAAATTTCATACTGTGATGTAATGTACAACTGAATTTTTTTTGTTTTTTAATTTATTATTTATATTTTTGATAATAGTTAGTCTTGTGAATTTTTCATTTAATTTTAATTTTTGAGATATGAGACAAATGTTTTTTTTCTTTGTAATTACATTATTTACATCTACTTTAGTTGTACCTTTTTCAGAAAAAAAGACTGCGGTTTCTTATGTAATTTAATTTTATAAAAAATTTATGAATTGTTTTTGTTTTTTTTTATATTATTAATAATTTTGTTAGTTTTTGCAATATGAAATAAATTGTTATCTTTTTTTTACTTTTGAAAGAAAATTGTTATTTTTTGACTAAGCATAATCCCAAGATACACATTTGTGTATGTCCTGTTTCTAAGGATATAAAAATCGTACGGACACAAAAAATTCATTTTTATGATTCTTAAACTCTATATATCACGCGCTGAAAGTTTCATTAAAATCCATCAACTTTGAAATTCCTTGGGCCGGAAAGGGATACAACAACTGCATAGTTGATATTTTTAAGATCAACCTACAAGCGATAGCGATGGCTTTACATTAGTAAATCAAACAAACATGTTGCGTGTCTACAACCTACACAAACTAGGTTGGCTTACAACCAAACTGCCTTTTAACAAAAATCGTGGTTATACTCAGGGTTGTCAGATTTTTTTGAGCTCCATCGCCAGACCTGATGTCAGAAATCGCCAAACGTCAATTTTGTTCAGTTTTTGTAACAATTTTTTTTTTCAAATTAATTTTTTTTTTTTTTTTTTAATTAAATTTTGCATACAAAAAAGCAAGTATAATTTTGCAGCGAAAAATCGCCAAAAACTGAGAAAAAATACAAAATAGTCGCCGAAAGTACATTTAGTTTTTTTTCTGTTTTTTTTTTAAATAACATAAAATGAAGATCATATATTCAGTTAAAAAACAAAAATTAAGACAAAGTCTATAAGATCGTTCACTTCAGCCTCACCGATGTTTGACCTATTAGAATTAAATAGTGAATGAATATAAAATTCACTTAAAATGATATCAAAACAAAAATCATGTGACAAAAAGTTGCAATTTTTTTTTTTATATTAGTAATGATAAAAAAAAATGACAAGCTGTTAAAAATTCGCTGAAATAATCACCCTTATTGTGTTTGGCATATTTCAATATGCCTACAACTGTTTGGTAATAGATTAAAGGAAATAAGTTCACGTTCTCTTTAATCTATTACCAAACAGCCGTAGGCGTAATTAAAATATGCCAAACACAATAAGGGTGAAAATAAATGGTAAAAATAGCCAAGTAAATCGCCAGTTTTATCCAAAATCGCCAGTCGCCAAATGGAAAATCCCGCCGCCAAACACATTTCAAAATCGCTACGTTTGGCGAGAAATCGCCATATCTGACAGCCTTGCCTCCAGTCTAAAAATTAAAAGACAACATTTATTTATCTGTTTGATGTTATGCTCTGCTTTTGAATGTATTATTGTTCTTAGCTGTTATGAAAAAAACAAGCATTGGAAATTAAACAGCATATATTAAACAGCTACATATATTTATATCAGCAAATCCAAAGTATCGCCGATGTATCGGTATTCGTTACATCCCCAATTGAAGCTAGCTTTCCCTCAACAATAAATTTCAGTGTATTTATCAAATATGAAAAACTGGGAATTTAGCACGTCATACGGAAATCGTATTAATAATGAAATCTAAATTGTTGAAATTTGCAGAGCTAAATAAAGGCCTAACCATAATATACATAGCCTTGCTTAACCTACTGTCAAAAATTAACAAAAAGTCTCTCAAATGCATTAAAAAAACAAAATAAAAAAGCATTTGATGCCGTAAGGAATGTGCGATCAGTTTCGCACTTTGCTTAAGCAAATGACAGTTTCATAAAACTTAACAAAACACATGTATTCTAACATTTGCTTAAGCCAAATTAAGCACATTATGGTTGGGCCTTAACTTTTCTATTCGCTAAAACGAATAATTTTTTATATGTTTGAAATTTCTTTCTCGTGATGCGTGCGTAATATGAAAACAAAATAAAAAAAAAAATGTTGTGGCTTATGGGATTCTTACATTAATTATTTCATTTATTTCTCATTTGAACAGTATGTTTGGTAATAAATAAAATTTCAATTTCTGGTGGTTTTAGTTGAGGAACCCGCAAGGACAATAAGTGACGCAATCTTAAGGAAGTCCAATTAAAATTTAAATCAACAAAAAGAATTTATTACAAATAACAAAAATATTCAAAATTAAATGTGGATATAGTAATAAGTCTCTTGCAAATATACTTGTAACTCATTCCTTGATAATGATATCCGATGGATATCGAAAAATTGGAACAAATAATTTCATAAATAATATATATATTTTTTAAAAATAATTGGCCTCGAACTTTTTATTTAATTAAAAAAAGGTCGGAAAGAATAATAAGATTTAATTTAATATTACAAATCACTTTACAATGTTATGTAATATTTATTCTAAAACAAATTGAATCGCAATTCTTAATAACATTACCAACCCAATTATGAATACAAATTCCACCGAAGTTTTTTCCCTTCTCCTATTTTTGTGTCACACAAATTAATGCAATTTTATATTTTTGGCCATATTACTTTTTTTAATCGACCTATAACCAATTAAAAATAAACCAATTACTTGTTTATGGCTTAAAGATTATTTTTTTTATTATGAGACATTAAAAGTTAAATAATTTAATTATATAACATTTTAAAAATTTAAACATATTTAATCACAGCAGTCTTCATTTAATGTCTTAAAAATTAATACATATACATGCATATATACATACATATGTACGTACGTAATTACTTAGAAATTAATTTATATTTTTTAATTAAAAGTATTTGGGCATTGTTTTATTTTGCATCGGAAAAAATAAGCATATCTTAGAAAAATTAAAAAAACTTAAGAATACTGAAAATTAAAAGTTTACAATTAAAATTAAATTTTACATATTTTTTTTAAATTAGGCATTAAAGTTTTAATCGGTTTAGAAAATAAATATTATCTCTTAATTTAAAATTGCACACAATAAACAAGGTATATTTCTTTATTTCCTATTAAGTCAAAACAACAAACATACATATTAATGTTTTTATTATACTATGGAATGACATGAATTAAACAGATTAACTTTAGTGTTGTTGTATTCTGGTAACAGATACATTCAAAAATTACTGCTAATGGGTCTTTATCGTGTTCTAAACATAATAATAATAATATAATTTTACTTCGTTAATACTTAGTACTATTTAACTCCTTTTTATGACTAATTGTGCATTGCAAATGAACATGGCTTAAAAAATTTATAATACACATATGTATGTATATTAGGGCGGGTCGATTTTATTCGAATTCTAAGAAAATTCTCCGAAGCAACCATGGGTCTAAAATAAAATCCTAATCCGCGCCTCTCGACTTGAAAATATTCATCCAAGTAAAAAAGTTTGTATATAATTTTATATTTAATATTTTTATAGATAAAAAAAAATTCTTTCTTAATTTAATGAAAAAGATTGGAATTATAAAAAAAGAAATTACAATCAAAAAATTGTTTTCAGTATTTATAAAATAACCTTTTTTTGTTTCGATAAACAATTCTTATTTTATAATGCAAATAAAAACAAACAAAAAAAGTGTTTTCAGTAACTTTATTTACCATAAACATATTTTGTTTCATTAAAACAAATAAGGTCTTTAATACATACAAAGAAGCACTTGAAAGAAAAAACGCCCTTTGCGCAAAATTATCGTTTGTTACAAAAACCAAATTTGACACGACATCAATTTTTCTACTTTTCTCTGCTTTCGCTTGCAATATCAAATATTCATTAAATTTTTGGAGCAACGAAGTGGAATTCGCCTACAATATTTCGACAGGTGTCGTCTCTTTGTATGTAGAACAAGATTGCATCAAAAGCTCAATTTCAAAAAAAATTGGCATATACGATAATTTCGCGCAAAGATGTCGATATCTTGTATATTTGTCAAAATAATTGTGCCGACGACTGTAGAAGGCACAGAAAACGAATTAAAGGTGAAATAAAGTGGATTAGAGGACATGCTTTTTTCTGTTTTAAAAAGTATGTTTTTTAATTATTCTTTGTTTTATGCAAAACGCAGTTTAGGTAAAACGTGTTCTAACTATTTTTTATTTAGGACGCAAACCAGAGGAGATTAAAATTGGGGTTCAACTGCTTTTTTGAAATTATAATATTTTGATTAGTCTCAAAACAAAACCTGTATTGCATAAACTATAATACAGTGGAATCCCGATAATTCGTAAACGCAAGGGACCGGCCAATTCTTACGAATTATAGGGGTTTTCGATTTAGCGAGGTTTCGATTTAACGGGGTTTAAATAAAATTAATACGAATTAACGGGGTTTTTCAATTTATTTACTAAAACGATAAAAAACAAAAAAAAAAACAATTGTGAAAAGTAAAATACAAAATAAAACAGCAAATTCATTAATGCTTAAAATTGAAGAAGTATTGAAGTAAGAGATAATGGATCAATTTCAATGGCCGCAAAAATTTGTTGTTTTTGTAAAACCGACAGTGTTTTGACATTTTTATTTATTATTCATGTATCAAACTGATCTTAAGAAAATAAACACACACACAAGCAAAAGCAAAAACCACGCCATAAAAATAGCGGTGAACAAAAAATCATTCTTTCCATTCCTGCAGGAAATGTCACTAGTGAATCTGTACTGATTGACTATTGACACAGTCACCAGTACTAGTGACTTATTATATCCCAAGCAATGTTGTTTACTATAGACATTTAACATGTGCGTGTCATTGGAAATCTACTACTGACGTTGGTACTACTGACTAGGTTCTGACTAGGTAGTTCCTTTGGGAACATACATATGTAGACATTGAAACCAGAGAATCGCTAGTACATTTTAGTAAAAGTAGTCTACACTTTTTGTAAGAATATGAAATCATAACAATCTTTTTTTATTATTTCTTTAGCTTTTATAGGAATTGTACTTCTCAGTTGTTATTGATAACAACTTTTTCGTATTAAAACCAAATATGGTGGCAAATGTAATGAAGTGTAGACACATCGTTGACAATGTCACCAATATAGTCGACAAAATTGGTGACTTGGAGACACTTGCTCCCAGGTTTCCTTCAGGGATGTTACTGTTGTTTTTATTACGAATTATAAGTGTTAGTTACCAAACAATTACGATTTATAATAGGTTAAGAAGAATTAGCGTGGGGACCAAAATGTATGAAAATTTTACGAATTAACGAGATTTTTTCAAGGGACCGACAGTTTATTACGAATTATCGGGAATTTGGATTTATCGGGGTACGAATTATCGGGATTTGACTGTATAATAAAACATAATATGTATATTAAAAAAAAGAAAATAATTTTAGCGAAAGAAGAGGAAACAAATTTTCAAGCCGAGAGGCGCTAGATTAGAATAGGACTTGATTTTAGACCCATGGTTTCTTCGGAGAATTTTATGTAGATTACGTTTTTGCTATACGATTTTTAATTTTTTTTTTCATCCATACAAATCGACCCGGCCTAATGTATACATACATACATATGTATATTAGGTACAAGAAATATTTTTTTTTAAATACCTATTTGTAGTAATTTTGAATAGTGTGGGTAGAGAAATATTGTCTGAAAACCAGTTTCAGTTTTTGGTGAAAATATACTACATATTTAATTGGAAAAGCAACTGTTTTTTTTAGTTGAAATTTATTAAATTCTTTATATTCAACATTTTTTTATTTTTCGAATTTATTCTATGGGTGTGTGTGAAACGGCAGCAAAGTTCTATGGTGAAATGAAATTTGTTTGTGGTAGAAAATTTTCATATTTGTGCTGTGTGAAATTATAACAATTTTGACAACGTAAAATTTTGACATAAAGAAAAAAACAATTACTAGTAGTTTTGTGAAAATGAATAAATTAATCAAGTTTCTACCAATAATCATTTCATTTCTGTTGGAATTGAGATCGTCCCAACTATTTGATGAATTCGTTCTGATATATTAACAATTTTTACAAAAAGGGCGGGCAAGAAAGCTTATACATGTGTAAATACTTACATGTTGTATAATTCTTTTTAATTTTTTTCCGCTGGTCCTACTTCCATATTATTTTTTATTTAGTTTAAACAAATTTGATGAAAAGCATGATTTTGTGGTTGTCAAAAATTTCTACACTAATGTCAAAATTTATACTAGCACCCAGGGCTAGTGAAATTTCATTCACCTCAATAGTGTTGAAATTTTACTACCATGAGTACTTTGCTACCGTTTCACACACACCCTATGAGCTAAATTTCAGTTATGTATTTTATAAAGCTTTTTTGTAATAGTCCTATTCCTTCAATTTTTCAAAAATTACTTTTTTATACACTGTCAGACTATTATTTTGTATCTTCTTGTTATATTTTACTTTAGCTTTCCTTTGGACAGCAATGAAGTACATATATTATATGTACAGAAAAATTTACAATTATTATTCGAAAAATAAAAAAATGTTGAATATAATATAAAGCAACCTTCGAAATTAAATAATTCCCAGTTGCTATTAAATTCTTTGTCTTAGGGTTTTCCTTTCTTAATTCAAAGAAATCAATAAAAAAAAAATTAAGAAAAAAATCAGAAAAATACTTTTTTTTGGAAAAATATTTTTGTTTTTGTAAAAAAACTGCTTACGCGTTATCGACACACATGCACTATGAGTTTATTTTTGCTTCTTAAAAGTATTGAACCAAACTTATTTTCGTTTTGGCGTTCCACGGTTATTATTTTGGCCAATTTAATTTAAAAACTTTATGCAGCATTGTACACACAACCTTAAATGTTTTATTTGCCATTATTTCTTGATTTTAATATGAATAATGCAAGTGTCACACATTAAATAAATACAAATTTAAGAAGATCAGAACTAAATCAGTATTTGTACATATTTCGCTCATTGCTGCAAGCTTCACAACTCGAAAAATGTAATTTTGGATTTAGTGATGCAGAATCTTTCCTGTTTATCTTTACATTTGGCAAATCAAAAAATTGAAAAACGTTTATTTAGAAATGTATTTTTTTTTAGTTATTAAGACCTTGCAGCAAATGAGCGATATTTCCAACACTACCCTACAGACAAAGTAACTTGCACTTAGTTAGAAATACACTAGTTGCTATTTACTTTAGGCTTCTCGCACATCTGTTGTTTTTATATATCAAACAATTGATTTTAATGTTTGGTTGTCATAGGAACCCTACTAGTTGATTTGTGTGGACTAGTTTTATTTATATGTAGTATTTTTATACCCACACGCCTTAAAATATTGGTCCTAGAGTTGATCTTACGATGTCCGTCCGGCTGGCTGGCTGTCCATGTAACCTTGTGCGCAAAGAAGAGATCGCAATTTTGGAGATAATTTAATAAAACTTGGTACATAGGTTCTTATTGGCACAAGGACCAAGCCTATTGAAAATGGGCCGAATCGTAGGACCACGAAGGGAGATAGGGGGCAATTTCTGCCTCTCAGAACCTATCAACGATGGATGCATGTAATTTTTTTTATTTTCTTTTTCTCTTTGATGCGCTATTAATAAAATTGTTGTTGTTTTGTACCGAAAAAAGTTGAAACCGATTGCTGCGTGTGAATATATTGGCATCTTTAAAAGGGAATTGAAAAGAAGTTGGGCATCAAAAGATGAAACGTGTAAATTCAGAATTACTTGTTTTATATAAAAATGCGGAAACAATTTTTTTGAAGTTGATTTTTAAGTATCTTATCGTCCACCAATTTGAAAGAAACATATGTTAATCGCTGTAAAGTTATTTGTGTGTAGATGTGCACAATAAAAAATCTTTTTTCTAAATTTTTAGAATTAAAATGTTTAAAAGGAGCTCAATACAAAACGATGCAAAATATTATTTAATTTTAATTATTTGAACAAAAACAATAACAATTCATGATAGATCTCCTGAAAATAAGTTTATAAATGCATAAAATGTTTATATTCAATGCAAAGCTAACAGAATTGACATTTTGAAAATAGGGTTATAGTACATAATAAGAATGTACAGAATAGTTAAAAAGCCAATTTCTAATTTTATTTAAGAGCAAATGAGAAACACGTTCACTTTCTATGGATTTTGGACGTAGAATCAAAGGAGCATAATATAATCTCTGAGACTTTAAATTTTTCAACGAAAGAAAATTTTTTTTTTTGAACTGAATCGGCGTTTTTCTTCAATAATTGCTGCATTCAAAATTTCCTCGAATGTTAATTCTTTAGATGTTCTTTATTTTGGAATAATTTTGTAAACTTATCCCCAACCAGAGATAATTTTTACTTATTTTTTTCCTGTTACATTGTATGTTTCACTATTGATGCATTCCTTTGATTATAGAATAACTCTAAATTATTAGACACCAGCAGAATGACCCGATTATTTATTGTATTTAAAAAAAATGTTGCCGTAATACAAACCAAAAGTGTAGAGCTGTTGAGGATTCTACAACAAAAAGTATATCGTTGTAGTTATTCCTACAATAAACGTCGTCACGTATAAAGATGTGCAGTTGAAATTTCATCATCAGATTTCTAATTGTTCTAGTTTTTGATGCATACAAAAATAGTACTTTTGCAACTAGTGTTGCTACAACTAGTAATAGACTATCCTAATACCTAACTAGTTACGAATTTAGCTGTATACTTCATATTAATTGATATGTGTATTTGCAAAATTTGGAAAATATATAAGCAGTTGTTCATTGTGCAATCACTTAGAACAGATTCAGATTTTCTTCTTTCGTAAATAAAACTACACATCGTTAGCTAAAATGCAGAAAGGCGTAACTAACAAAATATTCAAAATTGATTGTTTACTATGAATGCCATTAAACTACATGTCTTGACAAAATTGTACACTTCTGCGATCAAAAATTACGCTTTTATTGACAAAAAAATAGGGACGTAACTACAAGTGTGTTTATTTGCTAAATGCAAAACGAAGTAATTTCACATTTTTTTCTAACAAAATAAAATGAAATGGTTTTCTTTAAAAATGAAGAATTCCATGGACATGTCTATAGTTTTCCAAAGTTTTTTGCTTCTACTGTAAAATTATATTTTTGTTAGTTGCGTCTTTTTTGCATTTTAGCTTAGGATATGTTTATTAAAATGTTTATTTAAATGTTATAACCCAATAAGCACTCAAAACTTAAATTTCAATTGCCAAAAATTTCACTGGAAATAAACTGGAGTTCAACGTATTTTTAAATGTTATTCATGTTTCAAAATATTTTACTAATGTTCACTTGATTTTAAATTCCCATTTTACTGGAGAATGCTATTGAAATAAAGTGTAACAAAAGTTGAAGTTTGAACTTGATTTCCAGCAAATTGGTTATAAAATACACATATATGTACATGTTCAACACAATTTTAAACAAAAAAAATTAATTACCGTAGGACCACAAGTGCAACGTATAAACGTAGTAGCGTATAACGTAGATACATACGTTGTCAAATAAAAACTTATTACAAGGCACACAATTGTTGGCGCAAACGTAAAAACGTATCTACGTCGTACGTCAACATAGATCTATTTCATACGCCTTCTTTTAAAAAATGAATGCACATTAAGGATTATGACATACAATTTTTTAAATTTATCAAATTGATCATGCCATAGCCAAAATGTCTATAAAAAAATATTAACAAGCGCCATCTTTATTTTTCGCTGCTTTAAAAAAAAATCCCGCACCAAACGATTTGAAATTTGTTCTATATTAAAAAATATATAAACTACTAAATATTCAATAATATGAAATGGGAATTTAGCACATTTAAAAGAAACCTTGTTAAATATTCCATTGTCACAATTTTAAGCGGCTAAAGTATGTATATTGTAGCTCCTTTAACAAATCTAACGGAAACTCTTTGTATTTTGTTGTTAGATATAACAGAATAATGACCAGCAAACACAATTTTTATCACTTATTCAGTATTGGCTATCACGTGGTGACAGGTACATTTTTGTAAAAAAAAATTGGCCATACCCCTTATGTACATCCATACATATGTAAAAATTTTTGTGTTTTCAAAATTAATATTTGAAAAAAAGAGGGAAAAAAAACATTTTAATGAATTTAGATTTTTCTAATATTATTTTCAAAGGAAACCAAATTGTTTTTAGAATTTTACAGCGATACGTCCTATGTTCTTACGACGTATAACGCTGTTGTGTTCCTAGCATTATTTAAAAAGTTAAGTGAAATAATTTACTTTTCATTGAAAAGATAATAATTGTTTATCTTTTTAAAATGAAATGCATAGTATATGTACATGTGCAAATTTATATATTCCAAGATTATAAAATCTAAACCGCCACTTGTTGCATGGTAAGTTGGCTTATCAACTGCTGGCACAATTTTCCATATTCAAATTGATCTCCTGATATGCGTCGCAGTTTAATACCTTTACTGGTAGTCTGATTATCTCTATTTCGACCCTCACATACCTGAACTTCAATCTGTAAACCTCCAGAGTATTCCAGACTTAAATTTGCAGTAGTTGACGATATAGAAATGTCCATAGAATGCAGTGAAGAGTCAGTCGTTCCTGTAGAGGCATTGCTCAATCTGGCTTCTGACCAATTACTTGTACTGGCAGGTGATGATGTTGTTGACGTTGTATTATCATCGGCATTATGAAGGATGAGTCCTTTTGGTGGCATCGTTGATTCAATAGTTTGCCTCACCATTTGTAATATTCGTGTTGTATCCAATTTTGAACATTCATGTGGTAAGGGCACTTCATAGCACATTTCTTCTGACATCCGACGAGAGTCGCACATTGAATCCGGTGTCAAATGTCCCTCGGTTTGCTCCCCTATTTCAGAATGGGAATCAGATTTAAATCCTGACGATGCTGATGGTTCTTGACATGGCGAGAGATTGTTAGAATCATTACTTAATGAGTCATCTGAAAATCCTAAAGATTTATCACTACCTCTTCTATCATTTGACGGATTTGAAGATGACGCAGGTTGAGGTTTAGTCGAATTTAAATCTGTTTCCAAACTTGTCTTGCGTCCAATACCTTTTGTTATCGAGGGCATTTCTCTGGGTGCTTCCGTAAGTATTAAACCTTGCAGTGACATTAAAGGCACTGCATTATTATCGAGTGAATCACAGTCGCTATCATGACTGTTTTCAGACGACAGTGCTACTAAAGTAATTTCACTACCTTGGACGTCAGTAAGACATATTTGAGGGTGAGAGAGCTGTTGGCTTGGAGATATTATTTCATCACCTAAATTTATGCATGCAGTCGAAGTTACACCACCTGTACAACCAGCATAAGGTGTTCCAGTTGATATGGTATGACACAGTTGGCCATTAGCGTTTTCTTCTTGTATTATACATAAATTGGGAGAAGCTGGCGGAGTAGAAACTACTCTAACAGCTTGTACAGGTGATAAATTAAGTGGTTTTAAATCGTAGTATGGCAAAGATGGTGCAAACCAATTTTGTGGAGTTAAAGAACCCTGTGGAGTTTCAGAATCTTCGGGGCTGCAAACATCCATTGACAAATCTAACGGTTGGTTCGAAACTTCACTTGCTGCTGAAGTTCCACGTGTTATAGAACCACCACCGCTAGTTGTAAGATATGATATTCCTTTAGTAATCTGATGTAAAGGCGATGAACCGCCGGCATTTTGACCACTGTTGTTGCTGCCATAACACATAGATGTATTTGGCACAAAGGAATTTGGAGAAGTCGTTCTACTAAAATTAGGCGATTGATTGTTGATACAGGCGCTAAGTAGTCTACTGCTATTTACTCCAGACTGTATTTGTTGAGAATAGCCTAAGCCAAGAAATGGTTTTGAATGTAAGTCTCTTAATCCATCACCTTGTGAAACTAATGCATTTTGTTGTTGAGTTAAGGGACCACTGCTAGTCATACCAACACCGCTCCCTTGACCTATTCCACTCATTTGTAAATGACTAGAATTCGCGGAATTTGGCAGAGATAAGGGAGATACACTAAGACTATACATTTGTTGTTGTAGGGAAGGACCCACATGATCTCCATGGTTACCACTGCTACCAGCCAAATGGTATGCTAATAAACCAAAATGACCTGCTAAATCAATTGGTATTTGTCTAGTCGACAAAATCTTATTAGCTAATTCGACAGTTATGCGTTGCTCCTTTACTAATTGGTCCAATGCAGGAATAATTGATTTTAATGCTTGTTCTGGAATTTCCACGTCGTGAACAGGTAATAAACTACATCCACCAGCTCGACGAAAAATATTATGAGCACTCGATGGTTTACCATGTATAGGAGACCCTAATATACGTAAAATTCGAAAGCAAATTTTTTATTTAAATATTTTAAATATTTTTGTTTTTTATTCACAGTTTTCATCTTACCTGGTAAACTGATTGAATTTTCAACAAGCGGTGGACTGGGCGCTACCAAAAAATTTCTCTGTGCAATACCTTTTTGCAGATATTGACACTCTTGTAATGGTCCTTGGAATTGAGTCTTAGATCCTTCTGAAGCTCGTCGAACAGGGCTATATCGACCTACATAAACATAAAAAATAAAGGATTTCAATTCATTTTTCCAACTAAAATAATAATTTTTTTTAGTTAGTATCCATGGGAGGAAAAGCGTTTGGCTTGAGATGAAGTAAAAAACTTATGTATTTTAATTCTTTTTAACAAAATTTAAAATAATCAGGCATAATAAAACTTAAAAAACGAAACACTTACCAACTTCTTGAACTGGTGGCAATTTGCAAGCTTTGCCATAAACTCTTCTACTTGGGTATGAATTGACTGCAGAGGTGGCAGAAGATGCCGGAGCTAATGATGGAGTCGACAGATTACACATTGTTGTCGAGCTAGCAATAGGGTATAAGGAACTACTGATTGCTGGAGAATTATAAAAAGTACCGCTTATATAAGAATGACCACCAGAGGATTTTGGAGGTGACTGACTTAAACTAATAGTGTTATTGTTCTGCATTTTTAAAGCTGGCGGCAAATAATTTCGATTCATACGGAATTCAACTTCACGTATAAGTTCAGGACTTATAACTTAATACAATCGAATTAAGAATTATTAAGTAAAACCCAAAATGCAAGGCAGTCGTTTATATTTTTATTATTTTGTTAAGTTCAGCCGGAGATAATTTTATTTATACAAGTGTATAATTTCAAATCAAAATCAATGTAAATAAAAATCAAAATAAACAAAAAAAACATTAATAAATTCAAAATAAAAATTAATTAAATAAAAATAAAATAAATAAAAAAATAAATCAGCCATGACACACGGGAACAATTATGCTGGCGTAAAATTGCAGTTTTTGGCAAGCGAGGTGAAGGGAATAGTTATTCTTTGGCGTAAAGTTTCAAACGGCTTTAACCCCGCACAAGCAGCACAAAACCAATACATGCACAATTTCAAAAAAATAAACAATACTCAAGGCGAATTTATTACAGGTGGTCTTAAAAGCCCTGCTGATATTAGCTAAAATCGCTGTTGGATGTCAAAATTTTGGTTATTCTTTTTTATTATCTTTGTTTCTGTTTTTGACATTGTACAATGATTTAACAAAAACAAATTGCTTGTGGTTTCTGTACTTGTTGTAGTACCGAGATTACCTGAGATGAATTCGCCTTGACAATAATGCAAGAAACACCAATACGTAAAAAGCAGAGTACATGTATAACGGGTTGTTAAATTTTAAGGGCCGATGTTGATTTTGAATAAAACACAAATTATTTAGGAAATTATTGTAATTTTTTTTATTATGATATTATTGGTATGGTTCAATTATGTATGGAACAAAATATCGGCCAAATAGCCGCCGCGACTTCGGCGGCACATCACCAACCGATGGTCCAAATTTTCGATGGCGCAGATGCATAATTGAGGTTCTATGCCGTTAAAATGCCGAATTATCTCATCCTTTAGCTCCTTAATTGTTGCTGGCTTATCGACGTACATCTTTTCTTTCAAATAACCCCAAAGAAAGAAGTCCAACGGTGTCAAATCACATGATATTGGCGGTCAATTGATATCGCCACCACGTGAGATAACACGGCCTTTGAATTAGTAGTATAAAAGAGCCATTGTTTCGTTAGCTGTATGGCAAGTTGCACCGTCCTATTGAAACCACATATCGTCCACATCCATATCTTCCAATTCAGGCCATAAAAAGTTCGTTATCATCTCACGATAGCGAGCACCATTCACAGTAACTGCCTGTGCGGCCTCATATTGGAAAAATACGGCCCGATGATGCCGCCAGCCCATACCGCACCAAACAGTCACTCTTTGTGGGTGCATTGGTTTTTCGACAATCACTCTTGGATTATCATTCGCCTAAATGCGACAATTCTGCTTATTGACGAATCCACTGAGGTAAAAATGTGCCTCATCACTGAAGATGATTTTCTTCGAAAATTGATCATCCACTGTTGCCATTTCTTGGCACTATTTTGACTAGGATTGCCAGATATAAAATCCATAAAAACAGTACATCGAGCAAAAGGCTCCACGAAAAGCCCCCCAATGAAATAACACCCAAACGAGTAATGAAATATTCCCCAAATTTTTTTCATACATTTTTGGGTGTTATTTTGGGAATTATTTCATTCCTCATTTGGGGTTTTCAAATTATGAAATAATCTCCAATGAAATAACACCCAACAAACTTTTAAAATTCGGGGCTTGTTTCATAGCGTGTATAATTTGGGTGTTATTTCATTTTTTATTCGGCGGTTATTTCATTTTTAAAGCTGATGGTATTTGGGGGTTACCCTGGTGAAACTGACTCTTTTATGAATTTTGGGCATAATTTCATTTTTGTTGCTGATGGGGTTTATTTCATTGGGGTTATTTTATTTTCATCATTGGGTGTTATTTCATATGAAATAACTCCCAAATATTGGGGGTTGTTTCGTTTTCGCTTTGGGGTTTATTTCATTTATTTTTCGATGTTATTTCATTCACCGTTTTTGGGTGTTATTTCCTATTTTTTGGGATTTATTTCATTGGGGGTTATTTCCTGGGCGTTATTTCATTGGGGGGCTTTTCGTGGAGCCGAGCAAAAAACGGCAGTACAATAATGTTAAAGAAGTACATAAATTTTTTTTATTTAATTTACTTAAATGCATTTTTAACATTAAGTTTTTAACATACTTTAGCACTGAAATCTTTTAATTAGGCAGCTGTTTCAAATTAATTGTTTAAAACAAAAATTTTGTAAAATAATAATGTAAGTTTCAGTTCAATATCATGTGTTATGCCCGTAAGTTCTACATAAAGAAATCTAGCTGTGCATAGAAACCCATGGTGTAAAAGCTGCCATATTTTAAAGGAAGACTGCAGGTTAAAACACGTAGACAAAATAAACATTGAAATATGTAAAGATAACTGTTAGGTACGTACACGACCTGCGCTCTTTTTGTAGAAATTACTGTTTAGGTACAGTTTAACAATTTACAGTGCACTCGGGAAAACGTCAACACTCGTTTACGTCAACATCCCAAAACGTCAACCCTTTTTTTTTTACATTGCCTACTCTAAAACGTCAACCCAACTATAAAGCTCTAAAACGTCAACTCTGAATAAAATAAAATTTCGAATTTAGCAGCAGTTAAAATACACACATTTGTACAGACACACATTTATTTTATGAAATCAATTCAGAAATTGGGGATCCACCTTGTAAGTAGAGTAAAAAAAATTACAACTGTATGTCTGTATTGTCTTTTTATTTATGTTCAGTTGCTTTTTTGTGCAGACAATAAAACCAAGCGAAGCCGTCGAAATATTTAACAGGGCTTTGGATTGGGCTCAATGCGATAATGTTGAGCAAAATGACTTAAATGTATTAAGACGTTTAAGAGAGAAGGCTCTCTTCCAAGTGTTGGATAGAAAAAAACAGCAGAAAAAAATAACAGATTTTTTTAAATGCATATGTGTGCATGTAAAATTAAGAATATGATCTCATTTAAAATGTATTCTTTTAGTTCCAGTTGTCTTCTATGGTTTTAGTCAGGTTGAATGCCTTTTATATTTCCTTTTTGAATTTGTTTATGTTTGGATTTAGTTTATAATTAATAAAAACGTTTAAAAGCACATTATCGATATGTTTTTTATATAAAAATTTTACATTCGTAAACGTCAACAATTTGTTAAACGTCAACACCCGCGGTTTTAATTAGTTGACGTTTTCCAGAGTGCACTGTAATTATTCTAATTTAAAAATTTCATTATTTTAATGAAACAAATTAATTATTGTAAATTTAAAATATTACAAATATTTATCACTTTTGTTGTAGTTTCGCTAACAAGGACATTTTTAACGTTTTCGGTTTTTTAAAAATTTCAAAACTCAAAGTATATTTAAAATTAGTTTTTATTATTAATTCACTCTCTTAATTTTCAATTAAAACTTAACTTCGTTCTTTCCTCCAAAACATTGAACTGAAAATTCTTCCAGTTGTTTAAATAAGGAAGCGAAAATACGAATATTTTCGAAAATGGAAAATAATCAACTTTGGAGAAATTCTTTGCATTTAATTTCTACGAGGTTTTTTTTTAATTTTTTCAGTAAAACCTTTCAATGATACGAACAAATTATTTATAGAAAATAATTGAAATGTTTGAATTAACGCTAAAATTGGAAAGTTTTTAAAATTTATTATGGTTTAGGCTGAAAGGATTTCGGAAATTAAGTTTTGTTTTCGATAGAACCTTATCTACATGCTTTTTAAAAAGTCAATTCTCCTGTTCATTATCAAAGCTGTGGCTAATTTGAAAGTTCGGCTATGAAACCATTAATTTTTGATTATTTTGTTGTTTTAATTTTTCGCAAAATTGCTGAACAAATTCAAAATACGTTTTGGCATACGGCTTTTAAAACAAACAAAGGAAACACTTTTGTTGAATATGGAAGAGCAAACTATAGCAATTTATCTTATAACAGAACTTACTTACATACTAACAAGGCATGAATGGATTCTATGAACATTCGTTTATAGTAAACTAAAACTTAATAGAATACTTTGTAATTAGCTTTAAGGTTAATTACTGACCGTTTTATTAGATGGGGTTTTCACTTAATTATTGTAATAAAAATCATTTGTCTATATATGCATTTATTTGTGTATTAAATATGTATTTACAAATGTATAATAAAACTTGTTCCCTAATTTTTTGTTTGTACACTGCTGTTGAAATCTTTTGTTTTCTGTGTTTTATTTTTTTTATTGGTTGGGGAACCAAAAAAACTAAACCGGTTTGAGGATTAAGTTAATTTAATTTAATAATAAAATCATTTTTTTCTATTTTATTATGTATTACATACATATATATTGAAATAATTTTTGTATTATTAAATATTTATTTTATAACCGTATTCAGGCAAACTGCTTTGTAATATATATTTTAATTGGCCATGAGTGGCTTTTTATATTACATACATTTAATGAAAATGCAATGCGTTTTATGTTCTATACCAATGTAATAAATTGTACCTTTTTATTTTAGTTTTATTATATTATCTCAAAAATGATTTAAAACCGAATAAACGACAAAAAAAGATTCTAGTTATTTATTTATCCTCAGAAAGGCTGTTTTACATAAGTAATGCGTATAACGATCGTTTAGGCTTAACGAACAGGCCTGATATTGTGCCATCGATTTTTCGATAGCTTTTGGAATACAGAAAAAAGAGTCATAACAAAGAAAATTTTCGAGGTGCCCAGTTTTTTACATTTTCTCAACTTTTATTTTTTTTTAATAAAAAAATCGGCTGAAATTTTTTTTTTTTTGAATATAACCTTTTTACGGTGAAATTGTACGCTAAAAATGATGGCATGAGATTTTGGACGAGTTTTTGTCGAAAACTCGATCTTTTTTAAGCGTTAATTTTTAAGGTTTTAAGTAGGTATGAAAAAAAATTAGCCGATTTAACATTTTTTAACGATGGCGATATAATTTTTTCGGTTTTTAAGACGAGTTTTTGTCAAAAAAACTGGAGAGGGGTTTTATATGGGTACAAAATTTTGCCACGGCATAGTATCATTGCCAAATTTTATATCATTATCAACATTTTTATGGAAGTTATTTAATAAAAAGCAATTTTCGGAAGTAATATTTGCAATAAAATTTGGTACGATAATTTAGTTTACAATTAAATATATTTAAACAAAATTTAACCTTAATACCAACATAATAAGATGATTTATGGGCACAAAGACTATTTTCTGGAAAAAAAAACTTGTATGGGAGCTATCTGAAATTATGGACCGATTTTCACAATTTTGAATGGGATTGGGGATTATTAGCATTTAAAAACGTGTATACCAAATTTGTGCACAAGATTAATATGGACATCCAGCCAGTTAGCTGGACGAGCGGCCATCGTTAGATCGATTCAGAAATTCGAGGTTAAACGGTATACCAAAAAGTAAGTCTACAATCAATATTTTTATGTGTTACATTCACAATCACCCATCTGCAATTTGCACTAAAATGAGTTTTTGATGGGAAAGTCATCGATGACGTTATACCCATGTATGATATCAGTTTGGAAGCGAAATATAAATCTAAATACAAAATGAAGTATTTAATGCCCAATTTTCAGGATGGTATTTTAATCTATATTAAGTTAATTTTCATATAAACTTGAATCGTACTTAAATGCAGATGGATTTATTGAGTTTTATGTGAAAAGTCTTATTTATTTAAGATAAAAGTATGGTAGCACTACTAAATACAAAAAAAAATATCATAAAAAAGTGTATTTATTTACAAGATGGCCTAAAAAACAGCTGTCTGTTATTGCTTTATATGTTGTTGTTGTATTGTTGTGAAATTGAGGCCACATTGCTAAGTTACTACAATGGAAACTTAGGTTGAATTTAAATGTACCAGCTGGTGAATTAAATTACATTTAAGTGCTTAGTGAAGAACAGAATTTTGTATTTAAAACGATTTTAAACATAAATATGATATAATATCAAACCTAATAATTGGCCGTAAATGTAGAAGGCATGAATAAAAGTTTTTTGAGCATACACAGAAAGAAAAACAATCGGGATAAATAAGGTTTTTTATGATTACTTTAAGTACGAGTAGTACCAAAAATTCAAGTACTTTATTATTTTCTAATAAACGTTTGATCCAACAGGTGCAGGGGGAAGAAATCAATTTTTACAGAAGCATCCTGTGAGCGCAAAAAATATAATAGACTACTTATTTGGTCGATAGGGACAGGGTCGCAGCACCCACGTAGAACGCAAATGTTGAATCAAATTTATGACAGTCAAGTGACAGATTCATCATCGCGTAGCCCAAACCGCTGAAGATAGAGACATCACATTTGGACAGTTAATAAGTCTCCCAACGAATAGATCCACGAAAAGACATTTTTGGATATTCATATATTTATAGGGCAAAATGGGTAAAAATCACTTAATATAGGCTATAAATGTTTGTAAAATTCCAACTGGACGTGGCACCTCCCAAACAGAAACAACATGAATACCTCCATATCTAGAGAACGGTTACAGAAGTTTTCAAATTTAAAACAAATAACTTTGTTATCAATACACAGCTCTTATCAAAAAGTGAGCAAAATTGAATAAGTAGACGTGGTACCTGCCATACAAAGAAATATTTAGATTTCTTTATACCTGGAAAATGGTCATGACACCTTCAATATAAGCACAATATAGATTTGGTAGTATTTGCTTCGTTATCGCTACACAGGATCTGTTTTTTTTTTAAATTTGACTAATTTTATTTCTATGGTTGAAGCAAAAGTATAAAATCCACTACAGAAAAAATTTTGTCTAAAATTATAAAAAAAATTTTATTTTTGATTTGTGTAAATTTAACTCATTTTCGTAGTGAAATTATTGTTAAACTTTTTTAACAAATGAAATATTAAAAACACATCGAATTTTAAATATAAATTTTGTATAATTTTCGTTAATTTTTCCGCTCACAAAAGTGTTTAGTTCACACAGCCCCAGAACATGTCTAGAATAATTTAAAAAAATGAAGAGTCTAACTGCATATGGAGGGCTCAGAGCTGAAGCGAACCAAGTCAAAAAAGAAAATTCGAAAATATATTGAGTTTGAGTAAGTAAATTGCCATTAATTACTGGAGCCACTGACTTGGGTTTATTACCGTTACCTTAGGAACGAAACTGTTTTTGATTTACCCCATTACCGAACTGGATTGAGTTAAATTTTGCGGAGATTTCCGCACCAGATTTCAAGCCCTAACTCGATTTTTTTTCGAAATAGATTTTTTTAAGTGATTCCAATACATTTCCCACAAATACACCTCGTCACAAGAATTTAATACAATAGCATTAATAATATCGGTTTTACAAGCAATTGAAGGAGCCATTTTACATTATGATACATATAGTTTCTAATATGTTTTTGCCTGTACATACATAATAAAATTGTTTCCGAAGAATAAATTTTGTTCGAAACAAAAGCTTAAATACACTTATAGTTGTAAATAAAATACAAATAGTAGAAGTCTGGGTGATTATTTTTCAAATGGTTATAGCAGCATCAAATTCAGTGATAATAAGGATGCGATAATATTTACATGCTTTCGACTAGTACTAATGTTTACTTACCAGGAGGTCTTTCTGTTACAGTTAATAAACCAGTACGTCTAGTACGTATTCCTCCACTCACGCAACCGGAGTTTGGAGCAACAACGCTTGTTGGGGCGTGAGATGTTAAATTTACAGACAAATTATCTATGTTTTGTTGGTCACATGTGTTCTGAGTTGTGGAAAAGTCTTCAGTACATCCTACAGTATGACGTTTTGAGCAGCCACGTTTTTTCATATACCTTTTTAAATAAGTAAGCACATATTTCTTAGCGTTTTCAACTTTTGCTCTACATAGAAAACAAAATTACCTTTGTATTTCATCAGAGCCTTCATCTTGAATGGGATTTGAATTGTGTACGGCTGTTACGTCTGAGGAAAACTGTTCAGTAGCATTTGAACTTGTTATTTCATTGACAGGAGGATTTATACAAAAGTTCTCCGTTGGAATGATATGATTCTGATGAGTTTGGTTATGTTGCTGTCCTCCTGTGAAGCAATATGGTAAATTAGCACCTCCATCTGAAGCGCGGCGGTTAAATGAACCAGCTTAAAGAAAAAAGGTTAAATTTAAGTTTGGCAACTATTGTATCTTAATATACGTAGTACTTACTAGCACCCATTACGAGGGGAGGTTTCAGTAAGTGTTGATCTTTGGTTGTTAAATAATGAAGAGGTTGATTTTGCAACATGGGTAAATTTATAGGGGGATGGTTTCCAGATTGTTGCAGATTATTTCGAGGTTCGTTTTTGAAATTAAGCGGCACTACATTAGTATCTTGAAGTGCTTGTTCATGTGCAACATCTCCTGGTCCTACAGTGTGACGCCGGGTGTTTCCAGTTACATGAGAAAATGATGTTGAGTTTGCGTATAATTGGTTTTGATTGTAACTCTTTAATAAGAAGTAAAATTATTTAATTATTTCATATCAAACAATTTCTTCACATAATAGTAATTTATGCTAAATTTGATAAGACTATGATGAAAAAACATCTTTCCACAAAAATTTGTGATTAAGGTTGTGTGTGAAACGGTAGCAAAGTTCTATGGTGAATTAAAATTGCCAAGAATTTCTACGTTAATGTCAAAATTTATACTAGCCCTCAGGGCTAGTGAAATTTTATTCACCTCAACAGTGTCAAAATTCTACTTCCATGAGTACTTTGCTACCGTTTCACACACACCCTAAATTAAGATTTATGTAAATGTATCTCTGCAATATTTTACTAAGTTCTCTTCTTGGTAAAATTTAATGCCCGTATTCATAAAAATATTTTAAATTTAATAAAGGTTTGCAAAACAAATATATTCGTTTGTTAAATTAATTAATTGTCTATGAATACGGGGGTAATTAAAAAGGAAGCTAATTAAAATATCTAAAACATATGTACATCTTCATTGGGGAGCAGAAGTGAGTGCATGTGGGTTTACTGATTCATTTAATTTGCATACAAATATTTTTTTGGTTTAGTTCTTAACAATATTGCATTAAGTCAAAACCAAAAGAGATAAATTCAAACAGAACAACCACAAAACCGAAATATGTCACATGTAATCAGTTTTGCACGCATGTGTTGTCAAAACCAAAACAAGTTTATTTTATCGTTATTTTTGTTATACTAGCTGACTGCCCCGGATGCTATTTACTAATGAGAAGTGAAAAGCAGGCAGTCTATTAAAAATTTAGCTGTGCATGTTTCTCCTTAAATTTCCTCATACTTAGAAAAATGAGAATGAAAAGAAGGCAGTGTGCAAGGCGAATTCACTAGAAAGTGGGGTCAAGTCAACATATGGTATTTTTTTCGGTGGTCGACTTGTCAAAGTTTGTATACAAACTAGTTTGTTATTTAAACCAACCTATTTTGTTACTAGAAATATTTTTGACAACTCGACCACAGAAGCAGTGTTGTTGTAGAGTTGACCTCACCTTCTAGTCAATTCGCCTTGGCAGTGTGTTTAGCTCTTCGCGTTTCTCCCAAAATGATCTCATATTAAGAATAAGAATTGAAAAAGAGGCAAAACATTAAATATTAAATTGCCTTACACTCGCAATATAAAGGGTGGTTACATTTAAAGGGCCGATGTTGAATGTGAAATACACCTAAACGTCAAGTTTTTTTCTGCATTTCATTTGACATTTCTCAATTTCAGACTAACTCAATTTGAACCATGGAAAGATACACAATCGAGCAACGCGTTAAAGTTATTCAGGCTTATTATGCATATCGTGTACTCAATAAGCAGAATTGCCACATTTGGGCGAATGATTATCCCAGAGTGATTGTCGAAAAACCAATGCAAAAATTGTCATAGGCAGTGTTGTCAGATTGATTTTTACCTTTTTTTTTTTTTTGCCAAATTCTATGTCAAAATCGCCAAAGCCTTTATTTTTAGTTTTTGACAATAAAGTGTATAATATTTTTCAAATAAATTACACTGCGGAACAACAATTTTGCGGTCTTGAATTCGATTGCAAATTTTTACTAATTTTTCGAAAAAACCCGTTATGTCCAAAATTAAGGAACCTTCGCTACATACATACATTGGAATAAATTGAATACGGTTGACCATTTTCAGTTAGAAAAAAATCCGAAACTCTTTAAACCGTGCTTACATTGCTTTTAAATTTGCCCAGTAGTTTTAGAAATATTGTTAAATTCTTGAAGAAAAAAAGAAACATTTTGAAAAAAAAACAAATTTTTTGTTCTTTAAAATGCATTAAAAAATAAAAATGCGACAAAAATCACAGTTTTGGTCTAAAAACATTTAGCTTAACATAATTTTGAATGAAATATGGTTTGATTTTTTGATTTTATTCACAATTTACTGAGAAAACTGAATATCGATTTCCATACAAAAAGGAAAAAGCGTTCATGACACACACATATTTAAAATGGTTTATTTGTATGGATTTTTTTTTATAAATTCTAAAATAAATTTGTTTCGAATCGCTAAAATCGGACAATAATTAAAAAAAATGTTGCCATGATGTATATTTTATTTAATGTGTATTAAGAACAAAGTTAAAATGATTAGTGAACAAAAAAAGTACAATGTTTACTATAAAATAGTTATAGTAGTCTACTTAAAGCAAGAAAAACAGAATACAAGAAAACATTATTCATTAAAAGTATTTTTGTTTTACAGTACTAAAACTCTTCAAATTTCCACACAAAATTTAGTTTATTAAAATGCCAGAAACTAAAAGGCCATACTCCACAAAATAAAAAGTAGAGTAAAAAAGTAATCAGTGGTGGGCTGGAAATCGAAAACGTAAAACGCAAGAATTTTAAAAGCCTTTTTTAATAAGATTTTAAAATAAAAGAATTTGATGACAAATGTCATACAAATATTTCTCTATTAAACAGAATTTTATAACAAAAATTAAAAAAATTATATTAAAAGTGTGTTAAAAACCACTTTAAAATTCTTGCTTTTTCCGTTTTCGATTTCCATCCTGCACACCCCTGAATGTTTGAAAAATTGATTTTCAAAATTCAAGATGCTACAAAAAGGAAGTTGACGAACACGCGAAGCGTACTAATTTTGGTTTGTTTATTTTCCTATTATCTGGCTAATAACCTTTGAAAAAATTTAAATAACATTCATAACCTATACCAACTTTTAATATTTTTTAATGGAAAATATTTAAATAATGGAAAAACCAAAAAATAATTAAGAATTCACAGCTAATAAGAAAGTAATACTACAAAATTGAGAAATTTTTGAAAAGTGGAGTTAGGCCTTTTAATTTCTGATACATCCATATATTGAAATTTTTTTGAATATGAGTTAACAATAAACGAAATTTGTACTTCACAGTTATAAAAAAACAAAAAAGTTAACATTAAATTGTTTTCCGCTTTTAAACTGTCAGTGAAAGGGCTATTTAATGTGGTGGTTTTTTAATCCTTTTGTCGATAGAAATTTACGTTTGGCGATATGTCGTTTTTATGTGAAATTGAAAATTAACATACAGTTACGGATAAAAAAATAGGGTCACTAGTTTTTTTATATTTTGGGCAATTTGTAAGTAGGAGTGCCAATATTATTTGGGCCAAAATTATTATTAATTTGTCGCGTTTTAAAAATACATATATACTTTTAAATATATTGCATACGGAACATTCCCTTAATTGTAAAAAGTTGTAAATATGAGCTGATAAAACAATAGTGTCAATATTTAAAACGCTAAACAATTTTCCATTTACGTCAAAAATATTAGCGAACATATTTTTTGTGTTAATTGGCAATCTTTATAAATTTAATTAAAAAAAAACATAAAAAATTTTAAAAATATGTGCCGTGGTGAGCATAGTTCGGAGGACGAAAAATTATTTATTGAAAGGCTGAAAAATTAAGGTCAAAGCTAGGGTATTCATTCGGTTAACAGTTAATCGGTTAACCGATTAACTTTGACCCGATTAACTGATCGGTTAATTTAAAATTGGCAATTTTTAATTAACGATTAAACCGGTTAATATCAGTCGATTAACCGATGTAACAAAATTTTTTTAGTTTTTTGTAGTATAAAGTTTCATTCACAATAGGCAGCAACATTTTCACCCAGCTTGTTTTTCTTTTTTTGTTTTATTGGGTTTTTTGGGTATTATTGGTTTTCGTGTAATGGTATAATAATTGGTCTAAGCAATGTTGTCAAATCAGCTCTTTTCGGTATAGATTAAGCAAGAAAATCTTTTATATTTGTTTATGGCATCATCATCAAATGGTTTAAAGAAAAGATAGATATCAAGAAATGAAAAATTAACAGTTTAACTAAAAAATTTTCTTAAAAATAGCTATGGCACAAGCTCTAATGTTTACATTTGTACTTTAATTTGTACAAATAAAAATGTCGACGAAAGTGGACAAAAATAAACATAATAAACGAATGTATGTATTCAGGTTTTCAAGACAAAGTCTTGACAGAAAGAATATGAAGAAACAGAGGAAAGGAGGCGACATGTAATTTGAAATTTAAATGATAATAACAGCAAATTTCGAACCCCCATTACTATTGGTTAAAGGATTGATATTAGACTGTTGGCTGGCGGGCACCGCAGTAGTGCAGTGGTTAGAACTCAAAGATTTTCTGAACATAGAATGTGGTGATTCTTGAAACATGTAAAAATCATCCCGGGTTTAAATCTCAGCTCAGCCAAGAAAAAAAAGAAAAGTATTTACTTACATATATGCATCAACTAACAACTGATGCACAGTCGGAACTTTTTTTTAACCTTTATGCCCAAATAAGATCGGAACATATAAATGAATTTGATAATGGCATTCATAGAATTGTAAATAACGTTCAGTTGTATAAAGAAGCTTTGAATCTCCAACAAATGTTACTGAAAGTTCAAAAAGATCTAAATTCTAAAAAAGTGTGATTGTATTGAGTTTTTCGAACTGTAGTCCGTTTCTGTATTTCTCGCATCGTAAAATTTTCCGCAT
Source organism: Pollenia labialis (assembly GCA_949318255.1). Classification (NCBI taxonomy): domain Eukaryota; kingdom Metazoa; phylum Arthropoda; class Insecta; order Diptera; family Polleniidae; genus Pollenia; species Pollenia labialis. The sequence goes on along the minus strand of OX439143.1, from coordinate 181,285 downwards.
GAAACCAGGGAATCGGGACAGAAACAGTGCAAAATTTTTTTTTTCTCAGAAAAGTGTTTCTGTTTCTTTCCGTTGCGAAAAATATCTGTCATTTAAATAATTTTCCACCAATTATTGGGAGGATGTGAGAAAAAGCGTTTCTGTAAAAATATTTTGCGAAAAGTTTCTTACAAGAACTGTCAAAATAAGTCACATTTGAAATTGGGACGAAAAAACAAAATGTAGATATTTTAAATTTAAAATATGTTTATATACAATTTTTTTTACTATATAAATAAAAAATAAAAAGAATTTAAATTATGAATGCATAACACAGTACAACATTTTTCAGGTGATTGATTCGGGACTCAATTCTGATAATTGCTTATGAAAGTAGACCAAAAAAGAAGAACTTCTGCATCATTAGTTTGGTCATGGTACCTCAATAAATAATTTAAAAATTAATTTGAAGTTAGTAAGTATCGTATAGGGGAATTTTTCACGTTAAGGCTCTTTTGTTTGTCATAACTCGAGAACCACTAGTCCGAATTAGCTGAAAAATATTGTAAAAAAATTAAGAATTACAATTCCTTTAAAAAAGACAAAATGAAAAAACAAAAAAAAATTACTTTGGACTTCTAGAAGAATTCTTGATATAAGTACGGAAAAAACAGAAGTTAGGAAAAACATGTAAAATCATTTAAAATGGATAGTCATACAAAAAAGCAAATTTCGATCTACCAAAGGTTAAAATACAATTTGGTTTAAGGATTGATGTTTGACTATTGACGTCAGCAGTCGTCGATGGCTGCGAGTGTAAGACGGCAAATCCATCTGAGGAGATCGAGTGGTTGCGATCGAAACATGTCATGGTAACCAGCCGCCTGGATTCGAATCTCAGGTCAGTCAAGAATGAATGATTTTCAATAACAATTTTAATTAATTTTCATGTTGTAAAATTCCTTTCTTCATAAAAAAAATAATTTAATGAAAATTAAAGTTGATGAACTTAAGCCTGATTTAAATATTAAAAATTTGGATTATTTAAAATAGGTATACAAATACCAAGAAATTAAAAATTTTTAAATTAAATCAGCTTTGATAACAGTATTATAAATATTTAGGGTTTTTATTTTTATAAATCGCGTAATGAGAAAATGGCCATTAGTTAAAATTGAAAAAATCGGTTCATAAATAAACGGGTTTAGACAAACCACTTTTTTTTTGCCGAAATAATGTTTTGGTACAAAAGTCTCCATATAAGCTAAGAAGGTCAAATATCAAATAGATATATAAATTTGTTGTTGCTTTCTACAGAAATTCATATTGTTTTTCTAAATTTTCAACGCCACAAAATATGAAGTGTTTGAAATTTAAAAATTCAATATGAATTTTTATAGAAAGATACAACAAAGTTATAAAATATTGTTGATTTTTTTTTGCTTTCCTCACATTTTTAGAACAAATCAGCAAATCGGCACTTTGCTAATTTCGGAGCAAAAATCGTCAAAATGAAGATAAATCGTCAAATCTGGAATTCCTGTTTTTATTATATTTATTTCTTTTGTTGACGTTTCGCTTTCATTTGACACTTAATTACTGAAAATATTACAGTTAAAACAGGATATGTGTTGTCTGTTTCCGCATTCAAATACAGAAACACATGATGGAATTTTTTGTTTCACACTTCATGTGAAATATTTTTTGATGCGAGGAATACAGAAACGAGCAACTGGCAGTGGCAACACAGCGCAATATCAGAAGAAGTAGTGATAACCACTTTTTTAAAGTTTTGGGTTTTAATTTTTTAAATTATATTTGAGCATCGTTTTTGTTGCATTGAGTGTTCTTTGTTTAATTATTGAATTTTTTTAAGTTTTTGTTAAAAACAGGGACCGAAAATAACTGTTAATTTTGAATTTTTGATTGAAAAAAGCAACCTCAAGGAAATGTCGGAGAATGAAACCAATTATACCATTTTTAAAGTCTTGGACCAAATTGTCAGAAAATGCGATGCTTTTTAAAAATCTGATTTTTATTTTTTCAGGCAAAAAACAGTTATTTTTTGATTTTAATTTTTTTGAGCAAAAATAACAGTTATTTTTTTGAGCAAAAATAAAAGCTATTTTTTAACTTTTATTTTTTCTAGCAAAAATAACAGTTATTTTTGACTTTTATTATTTCGAGCATGAATAAAAGTTATTTTTTGACTTTTATTTTTTCGATCAGAAATAAAAGTTATTTTTGACTTTTATTTTTTCGAGCAGAAATAAAAGTTATTTTTGTGTTTTCAACCCCTTTTTTTAATAAATAGGTATAATGAATTTATCACAAAATAACTTTTATTTCTGCTCAAAAAAATTAAAGTCAAAAAATAACTTTTATTCATGCTCGAAATAATAAAAGTCAAAAATAACTGTTATTTTTGCTAGAAAAAATAAAAGTTAAAAAATAACTTTTATTTCTGCTCGAAAAAATAAAAGTCAAAAATAACTGTTATTTTTGCTTACAAAAATAAAAGTCAAAATATAACTTTTATTTTTGCTTGAAAAAATAAAAGTCAAAAATAACTTTTATTTTTTATCGAAAAAATAAAAGTCAAAAAATAACTTTTATTTTCTGACTTTAATGATAAAAGTTATAACAGTTACGGTCCCTGGTTAAAAATATTAGCAACGAATTTTAAAAGGAATAAAATAACAAATTTTAAACTAAAACATGTTCGTTTTATATACATATGTATATGTTTTTCTATATACATAATATAAGCTTGGAATAAGTGACCCTATTTTTTCGTCCGTAGCTGTATGTATATCTAAAATTTTATAAAAACGGGTATAAATTTTACTCTTGTTTGTTAACTTTATTTTAAATTTATCAGGGGTGTTCTGGAAATCGAAAACGCAAAACGTAAGAAGAATGTGCTAGAATTTGACACTTCTTTTTGAGGCAAGCTGAATCCAGTGGTGCTAACTGTTTTTGTAGGTAAGTTTTAAGTTTTCGAGATATACCATTGTTTCGAGACTCGTTACCTTTTTAATTTTTGTGTAAATTTAAACAATTAATGTCAGTTTGTAAGAAACGTCAATACAAAAATTAATTAAAAAAGAAAATTCAAAAATATAAAAATAAAAGTTGAAGTTTTTGATTAATATGTGAAATTAGTTTTTAAACATGCACAAAGAAAGCCAAAAGAATTTATTATTTGTGATTTATTAACGTTTTGATTTTTCATTGAAAACGACGTTAAAAACACTAAAAGTTCTGTTTGTATAAATGCACAATTGAACAGCGCAAGTTTACGAGTCAAAATTGTTGGGCAAATTTATGAAGTTTGTGTAAATGAATTCTCATACAATTTTTTTTATAGTTCATTTGCGAGAGCGTAAAAATGTACATTTTGCACAGATTGCGAGACTTATAAGCGATATCATGAAAACCCTTATTTTTTTTTTTTATTTGAAAAAAAAAATAAATTTTTGTGTGTAAAAAATTCATAAAAAATTGGAAAATGCTGTTATGCTTCTAAATTTTTCTAGATGAAGTTGCAAAGAAAACAAGCCATAAATGATTAAAATCTGTTCACAACTTTTGATGATTTTATTGACCAAAAAATTTTAATTAAATTTAAGAATTTTATAAAATGCAACATTTGACCGCCATATTTGCAAAAATTAGAATAATAACTGCATTTTCAAATTTTTTATGATTTAAAACAAAAAAAAATTTCGAAATTTTGTTAAAAAAAACTTATTTTTTTGCCAAAAAAAAAAATATTTTTCTAAAACCACTGCGCATATTAGAACAAAGTTTAACCTTACCCAAAGTAAATTTTATTGGGAATAAACTATACAAGAATTCACCTATAAAAAAGTACAGCAAGTACAACGGCAAGTACAACTGAATTAAGCGTTATTGTTTTAGTTGCCCAATTTGAAATTTTTTTTTAAAATATTTTTCTTATTGTTAAGCTTGTTAGGCCCGGAGCTTCAATGCAAATAAAACATCAATTTTAATACAGTTTTTTCCAACGTTTCGTAGAGAATTTTTCTACTTCTTCAGGGGGCGTCTATTTAAATATGTGTAAAAAATTACATTATCATCAATCTTTTTGTTAATTCATAAATATATAAATTTTTTGATTATAGGTATTACATGATTTAAAATATTTGATTATCTCCGAAAATCTTTTTGAAAAACAAAAATAATAAATAATTAACAAAAAAACTTTTCAACCACATCCTATTCTAATATCACAGTGAAAATTTTTTTAAATTTGTTTATTAATTTAAAACAACCCTGTAATTGATGTTCAGTGGTTTAGCATGTACTAAGAAAAAAAAACAAAAAAAAATAGAAAATATGCATCTGCCTGGCGTGCTAATAACATTTCATATAAATGTTTTGGAATCCATAGTGTATCTGGCCATATACATGCGCTACGTCTGTGACTACCGAAACATGTGCATGACAGAGGGTTATGAGTAGTCATCTTGCCGCGATGCGAGTGCTTAAGTACAAGGACGTTTAGAGTCATGCTGGCGGTAGTGACGTCAGTCAAGACCGGTAGGGCCTGCCATGCCAGAAGGCTCTGAACCGAGTACGAACCAAGAACTACTCCTTCCCCTGTCTATTAGCTTCTGTTTCTCCTAGTTGGAGCGTCTAATGACTATATGTTTCTTAAAATATTACATTAATTTATCTTTATAGCTGCTAAGAATATTCCTTGGCATAGATGAATAATTATTGATCTTTAATAAAATCATATTCATTTAATGCTTAATTCAAAAAAAAATAGAAACAACAATTATAATCAGAATACCAGAATCTTACCCCCCAAAAAATTTCTCTCCATGCAAATACAGCTACAAGGTCCAGCAACAAAATTATATCAGCAACAAAATTATAATAAAAAACGGTTTTCAACTATTTATCTGATTCCTAAAAAGGTACTCAAACTGTACCACAGTTCCAGAAAATGTACGCTCACTATTAGGGATAAATGTATTCCATAATCTGGCCACCTTGACCACAAAAGCTCTACTCATAGTTACCGTAGAATAAACAGGATATATTAACTGTGACGATCTAATCGAATTTCCAAAAATAAACTTATCCACCAAATATTGCGGGCGCTTATACTTAAAAATCTTATAAAACAAAATAATCTGTCGCACACTAATATAATCATCAAAATCGCAACCTAGTAATTCAAATCGTTTCCCAGACACATGATCCCTTATTCGCAAATTATAAATAAACCTCACTATTCTATTAAAACATAATTTAAGCCTTAATAAATTCCCACGAGATATACACGCAAAAAATTCCAACCCATACAGAAATACCGGCTTACAAAGTGCCAACCCAACTCGCCTTCTAACGGCGAGAGGCAAATAACAGCCCGTACAACAAAGCTTGCGCAAAATCCAGGTTACCCTAGATATAAAAGATATAAAAGAGTCTATGTGATGATCAAAAGTCAATTCATCATCAATGTAAAAGCCAAGAGATTTGTAATTGTTAACCCTTTCAATTTCCACACCATCCAAGGAAATATGTAAATTAATGTTCAAATTGCCAGTAAAAATCATCATTTTTGTCTTTGAAGGATTCAGATCCAAGAAATTGGCTTTTGACCAACATAAAATGCGCCTCAGTTCCATGTTAAGTTGGGTTTCAAAGTACATTATTGAGCTGCTGATGGTCTGCGTCTGTCTCCAGAGGAGCCGCAGGTATCCTTTCGCCTGGCAGTTAGGCATAAAATGCAACCCCACCTCACCCCCCCCCCCCCGAAATGTCTGAAAATTCACGCCCTACCTAGCCGGCAAAGGGCTTCATAATCCCCGGAGACCCTTATACTACAGCGTCGGTATCAGGCTGTAGTATATTGAATGCTACTGAGACTTCGTCTAGTAAAGTGGTTGCGCCAGGCTCTGCTAGACGGTCAGCTACTAGTGCGCAAAAAACTCGCTACGACTAAGCCTTCAGGCGGTCGTAAGCCTCAGGTCCAAACGGGAAAAAAAACCTGTCAAAACCACTTCCTCGAGTGCTGCCTTGACGGTACAGACTAAGTCTGCCGGAAATCCAGTTTCCCATGTGCCGAAACCTGTGCAAAGAGAGCACACGAAGAAAGATTCGTTGCCCTCTAATGCACCTCCCTCAGCCTCTACGGCACTTATTAAAAAACCCCAAAGGCCAGGGTTGTGAACTATTTCTAATCAAAAAGCGCCGTGACCCCAACCTAGGGTTTTTCCCGAGATTTCCCGTCCCGGGAATTCCCGGGAATTTCAATTATTTTCTTTCCCGTTTTCCCGGGATTTTTGTTGCGGGATCCCGGGAAATAAAAGTTCCTCATAGTTTCAGAAAAAAGCTATTTATACTTTTGAAATTTAGTTTTATATTCTCTAAAAATTAGCATCTGTTGATGGGTTGTCGATTAGATCAATAACAAGAAGTGAGTACGTTCGTAAATCAATGTCTTCTGACGCAATAAATCTACCAAAAGCAGAATGTGCCGTGCAACAGTTGATAATTAATAAATTTTGTGAAGTGAAGAGTTAATAAAGAGCATTAATTCAAAATAAGATGCAGGCAGTAAATTTTAATTGTCCATGGACAAGTCTTACAAATAGGATATATCCAAAAATATCGCTCCTTTATTGCAGCAGGTCATATCTACAAAATGGCAAAATGCGATTAAAGTTAAAATGTACCGATTTTAAGATACATATATTTTGCTATAACTTCGGTTCAGTTTGAGATAAAAACCGATGTTTTGTTACGAGAAAATAGAAGGAACACTTTGCTTAATTAACTAAAAATTAAAAAAAAAATTTGAGATATGACGATATGTTTATAAGGTGATAAACATAAATTTGTTTCATTTTGTGACGGCTTATCAACCGGGAAGTGCTGGGAAACAGAAATAAAAAAAACTATGGAAACTTGTGTAAGATACTACAACATACAATTTTAAAAACACATTGTCCTAAAGATTACAGGTGGATCTTGTAAGAAGAAGTCCGTTTGATGCTATTTTTTGCATCAACCTTGTCATACATTTGGCTGATATAGACGTTGTTTATAAAAAAGAAAAATTACTTCGGATTGCGAATTAGAAATATGCAACAACTTTAAACATTTGTCTAATCTCGGTAAAAAAGTGAACGAAATGTTTCGGAAACATGGTAATAAGTAAATAAAATAAGAAATATACTCTTTGCCGACTTTCTAAACGCATTGAGTGTGGCTTAATGTTGTTTCCTAAGCTGTTAAAAAATGTTAATATATTTATTTAAAATATATATGTATATCGTTACCTTAATATAAAAAGGCCCCAACTCATTATTTTTGGAAATCCGTTTTTTATTGATTCTTGTAGAATGGTTGCAAATGCACAATTTTTCGAAAGAAAAAAACACTGACTCATACATCTAAATTCCTCGTTTAATTTTAATAAAGATTTTTTTTGACAATGTTTGTGTAGCTATATTATTTCAGCTTTTATTAAGTTTTTTCCTTCTCCTGTAAAAAGTGTTTTTGATGAGTTGGGGCCTTTTTATATTAAGGTAACGATATGTACTTATAAAACATATTTATTTAAAAAATTTTATGTATTTTATAAATTTACTTTTTGATCTCAAAACATGAGTACCATAATTTTTGTTTGTTTTTATTATTGTTTTATGAATTTAATTGTTATGTTTATGTTATATTTTTATCTTGTATCTAGAGCATAATTATACGCAATTTAGATATAAAATCGAAAGGTAATAATAATTCAAGTTCCTCTTTCAACCTTTAATTAATTTTTGTAGTATTTAGGCATTTATTTTACTTACTTTGTAAACAAGTTCCCTTACGCTTTTTTAAAAAAAAAAGGTTTTTTCATTAATTTAAAACAAATTTACTTTGTATTATTTATATGGAGCAGGATCCCGGGATCCCGGGAAATTTAAAAATGTTACGCTTTTTAAAAAAAAAAAGGTTTTTTCATTAATTTAAAACAAATTTACTTTGTATTATTTATATGGAGCAGGATCCCGGGATCCCGGGAAATTTAAAAATGTTTTCCCGGGAATCGAAAAACTTCGGGGGAAAAAAAACTCTACCCCAATCAAAAAGCGCTAAAAAGCGCTAAATAAAATTGAAATAAAATACTTAATGAAATGTTTAAGAACCATATTTTATTAATTATACTGGTCGTCAAAAAGAGATCGTTTTTAATAAAAATATATGAAATACAAAGATTTTACAGCGCTAAATTCAAATCCGTTTTCAGTTTTTTCTATCATGTCTAGTTTTTTTATGAACTATACTAATTTTCGACCGAAATAAGGCGCTTATGGTACATACATTTTATCATAATTTGAGAACTATTTGTGCGTTTTTGATCTTTTACAAATGATTATTTTCAAAATTATTTCTTAATTAGTGGCGACGTATTTACACATTTTTATCATTTATCAGAAATCCAGGTATATCATGAATAAAATAAGACATGAAATCATGAAGATGTTAACTAGACGTAATTGAATAAACTATTTGTATTCAACATGCTAAATTCAATTAAAATCACATAATCAAGTTCTCTCTCTACACTGACTTTTTTTGTCTTTTGCCCAACTGTGTTAATAAAACATTTAAAGTTTTAAAAAGTCTTTTCTGATATTTCAGGAAAAGTAAAGTAATATAATTTCAAATATACACGGAAAGAATTGTTTACTAAATCACCAGAAAATATGTCTTAAACCAAGAAAATGTTGCACTATTCTCGTCAAAGCCAAAAATTTCTTACTGTAAACCTATTTATTTATTTAATTTATTAAATTTCAGTAACCTAGCCCTTTGGCCATAACCGGCTTACAAATTTCTACTTAATAATAATAAAAAATTTAAAAGAAAAAAATAAATTAGTACAAATTAGTAAAAAAAAATAAATTAGTACATAGTACTTAACCACAAAAAAATAACTTATATATAAAAAATAGTTTTAAATAATATAGTAACATTTTAATAATAAATTTTAATTAAATTAAAAGGTCAATTAAATTACTCAAAAATTAAAAACGAAACCCAACAATTCCAAAAAAATCAAAAATACAAAGATATTAACAAAAATTTCAGAGAAAAGTCCTAATATATTACATACTACTACATCAGTGTTGCCAGAACTTTTAAAGGAAAAATCAGCAAAAAACCATAATTTTTTATCAAAAAATCTGCAAAATCTGCGTCAAGGTTTTAAAAATCTTCAATAAACCTTCAAAACACATTTATTGCATTTTTTATGTAGTTTATTTAGAAAAATATATTACAATTAATTTCAAAATATGTTCCCGAATTTAAAATCGATGGTAGTTTTAAATGTGATTCTGGTTAATATGAGTGGTCCTCGAAGTATGAGGTATAAAAAAGGAAATATTTTTTTGAACTTTCAACACAGAAAAGTTATACAAATTTGTTCGATTTTATGAAAATTGCTAATAATTTATGGATATTATTACATTAAAAATAGCTATCCAAATTAAATTACTCAGGCTGGGTAAGGATTAGTCAGATCCTTGTTAATTTAAACAACAAGTTAAAAGTTAATGGCGGGATGACATAAGTCCCGCGATATTAATGTGTCAAGACAATGCGAATTTTTAATTCTTAAGTTATCTTTTGTGAATAATTTTTCTGCTAATTAATCTATTTCCACACGGTTCTTCCATGAATGGTTGATATACTATATTTATTTATCAATGCAAGAAGTGGAAATAGTACAGTCATGACAATGTAAATAAGTTTCCACCGAGCTAAAAAATCTGCAATGTTAAACCAAAAATCTGCAAATCTGCATTTTGACAATTTTGGGGAAAAAATCTTCAAAATGCAGATAAATCTGCACTTCTGGCATCGCTGTACTACATATGTATGTGTGGCTTGGTTTAAGAAAAAAGTAGTGACTCAAAGCGACATAAAATTTACTTAGCTGCAGCTACAAATTTATTTTTATTCTTTAGTTACTTAAATCTATAATGATATAAAAATAAGAAACTTTTGACAGATTTGCCTTACATGTCTTTCCAAATAAAAATTAATTAAATCAAACCAAGTTTTTAATAAAAATAAGCTACTTTTTTATTCTTGTTTTAAGAAATTTTTGATCATACATATACCTACCAAAAACATGAATTTTTTGATCATGAGAAAATATTTTTTATTTAAGAAAGTTTCACTAAATACAAACAAAACAAGTTAAAATCAGGAAATATTTGTTTGGATTTTCTTGTTTTAAGAAAATAAATTGATTTCTTTAGAAAAAATACTTCTTTCCGTGCAATAGTATGCATTTCAGAGTATCAAAAGTATTTGAAAAACGGAAACAAATTTTGGATTAATGTGTCTTGATTTTAATGTATTCAAATAAAAGTACAAAAATGTCGGGAATCTACAAAAGCGCTAATTTAGCGCTCTTTTTTAAAAAAGCGCTAAGGGAAAAATATGCGCCTTTTCGACAGTTAAAAAGCGCTAAATCTAGCGCCAAAGGCGATTAATTGGCAACCCTGCCAAAGGCACATAAATGCATCCAAACGGGCCTTCACAACCAGGCGCTCAGCTCCGGAGCAGGAGAAAACCTCTTTCCAGTGGGCAAAAACCCATATTGAGGGTTTAAAACGTGTGCCTTCCACTGCAGAGGACAAGATCCCCGCTGAGCCATCCGACCCCAAGGAGATCCTGGAAATTATACAGATCAGTAACCTCCAGCATCCCACACAGGACTGGAAAGTAGTGAGGGATTCTGAATCTGTTGAAGAGTCCAGGAAGGCCACTGCTATAATAAACAATGACTCTCTGCCGTCACTTCGCAAGATATTCTATGGATTTGGAACTATCTTCCTCCGAGTCTACAAAGGTGATGACAAAGGGAAGCCTCAAGCTCCGGTGACTACCACCACAACAACAGCATCAACGGAGCATATGGAAGACAATTCTGCTACGTCATCGGCCAATGAAGACACCCAAACGTTCAGTGGACTTGTGGGTGACTTCTTTGGTAAGACGGAAGTGGTGGACGATGAGGACATCCTTCTGGAATCGGATGACTACCCAGAGGTAGTCGTCCATAGCGTTGAGCTATGGTGAAGGTTACACAAATTAACCCTAAAGCGGCGTCAGCTGCCCTTCTCCTACGATTGGCTTCAGGCACGGAGGAGCTTATATGCATCCAAGAACCATTGTTGTATAAAGACGGGGTTTTCGGACTCAGTTCAGACGGCTATAATACTCTGTACGCAGCCGATCAAGGTACGACCAGGACTTGTGTTATGGTCAAAAACATCCTTAAAGCGTTCATTCTTTCTGATTTTAGCGATAAGGACACCTGCACTGTCGCAGTAGAATGCAAAACCAGTACAGTCTGGCTTATGAGCTGCTACATGGCACACGACCAGGGTGCTAATCCTCCAAACTCCACAACACGGAAGGCGATGTCGTATGCTAACAGGCGCAACATCGCCCTAATAATATGTGCTGATCCACGAGGTGAGTCGCTTTTGGACTTCATAGTAGAAAATGAACTAACAGTAGTTAATAGGGGTAGTGAGCACACCTTAATTGTGACTAACAGAAGGGTGGTTCTTGATATTACGCTTATTAGTGAAAAGTTCGCGGATATGATTAGCGATTGGAACGTGTCAAAGGACAGTTCATTCTCTGATCACATGTATATTGATTTAAATTTTTCCTTTAGAGTTGATTCAGTTAAACCCTTCACAAATAGAAGAAGGACCAACTGGTATATCTATGCGAGTAAACTCGAGGACAAGCTGCCTATGTGCCCATTTAGACCAATTAGTCTATCCTCCTTTCTACTGAAAACACTGGAGAGGATTCTGAATATTCATATTAGATCATCGTTAGGACACAATTCCTTGTCACTGGCTCAGCACGCCTACACGAGGGGAAGGTCCACTGGAATTGCGCTTCACTCATTGGTGGGCCACATAGAAAGATCCCTGCACTACAAGGAATTTGCTTTAGTTGCATTGTTGGACATTAAGTCCCAATTTCCACAATGCAAGTCTTATTGATAAACTTATCACATTTTCTTCTTTGAATCAGCTTCGGCGTTTTCACGAGTCAAGTCTTATTATTTATCTGTTATTCCATTTGTATGAATGTATATGTGCGTTTTGACATTTCGTTTAAAACGTATTTCTTATTAAAATGTATTTAAATTCAAATTCGTGTTGAATATTTTAAAAATTGTTTAATTTAAAATTAAAGTTGTGTAAAATGTACTTTTAATTTTAAATTTATTTTGTTTTGTTAAATAACAAATATTTAAAAAAATTCACACACAAAAAATCACACACGCTACGAAATTAACTTTATACAACGAAATTAAATATGAAAGATAATTGTCAAAATAGACCTGCTGAAAATTACGAATGAGAAAACAAAACGCATATGACGAGTACAGCAAGCTGAGTACTCGTTTCTTTTCCCCTCGTCACTCTCGCCTACAAAGTATACTTTATATAGCTATAGCAAGCTGGTCAATAAGACTTGCATTGTGGAAATTGGGACTAAGGGCGCTTTCAACAACGTTAGACCTGAATCATCTCTGATCACATGTATATTGATTTAAATTTTTCCTTTAGAGTTGATTCAGTTAATAATATGTGCTGATCCACGAGGTGAGTCGCTTTTGGACTTCATAGTAGAAAATGAACTAACAGTAGTTAATAGGGGTAGTGAGCCCACCTTAATTGTGACTAACAGAAGGGTGGTTCTTGATATTACGCTTATTAGTGAAAAGTTCGCGGATATGATTAGCGATTGGAACGTGTCAAAGGACAGTTCATTCTCTGATCACATGTATATTGATTTAAATTTTTCCTTTAGAGTTGATTCAGTTAAACCCTTCACAAATAGAAGAAGGACCAACTGGTATATCTATGCGAGTGTACTCGAGGACAAGCTGCCTATGTGCCCATTTAGACCAATTAGTCTATCCTCCTTTCTACTGAAAACACTGGAGAGGATTCTGAATATTCATATTAGATCATCGTTAAGACACAATTCCTTGTCACTGGCTCAGCACGCCTACACGAGGGGAAGGTCCACTGGAATTGAGCTTCACTCATTGGTGGGCCACATAGAAAGATCCCTGCACTACAAGGAATTTGCTTTAGTTGCATTGTTGGACATTAAGGGCGCTTTCAACAACGTTAGACCTGAATCGGTTATTAACGCTATGAGCCAGTTTGAAATCGACCCAGCGATCATTCAATTTGGGGTTGTGAACTGGATGTTAATCCTGCCAAAACAGAACTGGTACTTTTCACAAGGAGATACAAAATTCCCAAAATTTGATACCCCGAGGATAAAGGGGGTCTCACTGGAATTGTCTGACAAGCACTTAAGCTGTGCTTGATCACGGCTTCCATTGGAACCTTACCTAACCTAACCATTTCCAAAAAAATCACCATATCGCTAAACGTAAATTTCCATCGCCAAAAGCATGAAAAATCGCCATGTTTGACAGCCCTCTCACTGGCAGTTAAAAAGCTGAAAACAATTTAATTTTTCCTTTTTGGTTTATATATTAAAACAAATTTGAATTTAATTTAATGTTAATAAACTAAACTTAGTATGGAAGATCGACGGACGTTTCTCGTTATATTTGTAATTATTAGGGATGAGATTTTCATGCACTAAAAAATCAAAAATATGCGCATAAAATATGCACTAAAAAATCCAAAATATGCATTTAAAAAAATAAAAAATATGCACTTGAAACTTGAACCTTTTGAATAAAGAAGGGTTTGTTTTTTTAATATTATTTAAAACAAAATAATTTTGTGGTTTTTATTCCATTGTTATTTATAGGTTTAATATTTTGTTTAAACTTTATTTAAATTAATTTATAATTTAACTTTTTGTTTGCATAATTATAATCATACAAACTTGAAGGATGCCAATTCATTAATTAATATTCTTATTTTCTAATTCAGATCCCACATTTGAATCCGTATCAAAAATAGTTGAAATTTGTTTTATTGTTTGAAATCCCATATTTTTTTGCAAAACGCTTTGGTTTTTTTTTAATTTGCCGGTCTATTCTTCCTTTCACATTGTTTCCCGTATGAACTCAATAAATTAATATTATAGAATTGGCTTCTAATTTCCTCAGCAACTCGATGAAACCCATGTGCCTAGCAAGTAACATGTAACAGTTTTGGATAAATTTTGTTAGGCCAATTGGCAGCCTAAACCATGTCTAGTATTTTAAGCAGAGCTCCAAAAAAATTTTTATTGATCCGAAAAATTTTTTATTTTTATTTCTCATTTTGAAATTTTTTGAAGAACTTTTTTTATAAAATGAAAATTTAAAAAATACGTCACTCAAAAATGTTCAAACATATGCATTTCCAATTTGACGTGTCGTGATATTTGTAACAAAAAATGTAAAAAAAATAAATGAAGAAGTAAAATTTGTAAAAAGGGTTTTTAAATATACAAAGTAATGAAGTAACACTATATTCAGAACAAAAATTACAACAATCGACGCTTAGGATTTGCAGATAGTATAACCAAAAAAAAATGCGCTGGCGTGACGTTAAAAAAACGGATGTGGATTTTGACTTGCATTACAAAACTTAATAAGACTGCGGATTGAGCAAGACATTTTATATAAAACCTTTTTTAGTAAACATTGGACTTATATAGATTTATTTTTCAAGCTATCAAATTTCAAAAATCTTTGCTCGTTTAAAGATACATATGGGGATTTTCAGCGAAAAGTCCCCTTTTTTTAATGCATCGCCAGAATTCAAATAAGGTTGTATTTTAAGACCACGTTGTTCAAACGTTATCCTTTAGTTACTTAATGTGGAGCTAGTTGCGCTTTACACAAAAATATAAAAAAGTAAACTATACATATAAAATTTTTTGAGAGACAATTAAAAATACTTCTGGCGTTACGTTACAAAAAGTAGACTTTTCGCTGGAAGTTGTAATAATTCTTTTTGTCGTGGCAGCTCTGTTGCATATAAACGGGTTTAAATAAAAAAAATAAGAAACAGAGAATAAAACAACAGTATTGTAGATAACATTTGAATAAAACATAAAAAATCAAAGAAAAATCATGGTGCAGTTAATAAAGTAGCCCTAGTAGCCCAGCTTATTATTGTTTACTAACCTTACATTATGTCAGAATTGGTTTACAATTTGGTTTGTTTACAAATAAGAGTATTTATTGTTAATAGAAATACACATATTTTTTGACAATCTATCAGGTTTTCTACCAACAAAATTCATGTTGTAGAACTATGGCAACCTTACTATTTGTACTATGAGCAGAGGGTTTTTTTTTCTTCTGCAAACAAAACTTCAAAATACTGTCAGCAAATTTCAAATCTCTGTTCAATTTCACTGTCTTTAAAATTTGCAGAAGAGTAGGCAAGACTGTTGAAAATGTGCGCACACTTGCGTGACACACTTTACTTTTTTCTCTCTCGCCTACAAACTTTGTCAGTAGTCTAAATTGGGACTTTCACACTTTTATACATTTTTAATTTATGAGAGTTTTTGACACTCCGTAGTTCTGAGTATTATAGTGAAAAAGGACCTTTAAAAACAATTTAGAGTTAAAATACATATCTTTTTTAATATATCTTCAGCATTGACACAGAATACTAACAGAACTGTCACGAGACGGAAAATTTTTCGTGTTTTTTTTGTCTCTTTCTAAGTGCCCTTTCACATTATGCGATTTTTGTCGTTGCGATTCTTACCTTATTGACGAGAGGGGAGAGAGGAATTAAAAGGGTTACACAAGCGAGTGTACTCTTCGATTCATTTTGTTCGCTCATTCGTTCTCTCATTATTCTCTCATTTGATGAAAAATGTATTGAAGTTCGGTTGCAAAAGAAAAAGTCGTAACGTCAAAAATCGTACAATGTTAACATTAAACCGACTTCAAAGAGGAAACGACAATAATCGCAACGACCACGCCATTTCTGTTGATTGATGCGGCCTGTTTTTACACTTTGCCACTTCACCACCAAAAAAAACTGTCTGTCTTTTTCTTCGAAAGCAGCCTTCGCAACTGATTTGGGCCCTTTTCACACGTCACTTTTTACAGTTCTGTTAGTATTCTGTGGCATTGCAAGTCGTAACAAATATTATTATGATAAAATCATACCTCGCTTTGTCTTTGTAAACAATCAATGTCAATATCGCTGTATTGTTCCAAGTTAACTGAAACGCCAGACCACACATATTCCATTTCCTTTTGAGTCACGGCTGTACTATTTAAGGGACTAAGTCGATCCAATGTGTCTTGCTGTAACAATTCTGAACGATCTACTACACCAGTAGTAATGCTAGTACGAGATCTGAAAAAAACAATGTTAAAAGTTATAAAATTAAAAATTGTTTTGCTTCTACTAAAAATCTATAAAAAAAAAAGTTTGCAACAGTTCGCAATATTATTGATCTCGGTATTCTATCAGATCATAAACTAAAATTCTGTGATCACATTTCATTGATGGTTAATAAAGCTAATGGAGTACTTGGCTTTATGAAACGTTGGTCAAAAGAATTTTCTGATCCATATATCACTAAACATCTATATATGTACGTCTCTGGTTCGCCCTATTCTGGAATATGGATCAATTGTATGGGATCCTTACTTTAATACTTATATTAACAGCATTGAATCTGTACAGAAACAGTTCCTTTTATTTTGTTGAAGAGGTTTGGATGGAATTCACTTGTATTACCTTCCTATGAAAGCAGACTTGGTCTTATTAAGTTACCGACGTTAAAAAGTCGAAGAACAATGCTAAGTATTTCGTTTTTAATGGGTCTAATACGCGGTGATGTTGATTCTGATTACTTGTTGAGTAAAATTAACTTAAATGTTCCAGCTAGACCTACACGAAACTTTCAGCTGTTAAATTTAAGGTATTTTCGTTCTGTTTACGCTAACAATGACTCATTTCGTAAAATTTGCGTAAAATTTAATAGTCTATACCATCTAATTGACTTTTCTGATAGTAACGATGTTTTAAAAAAAAAATTATTGTTTATTTAAACTAATTACTAAAATAATTTCATTATTTATTGTACTCTAATTTAAGCACTTACATAAGTTTGTAAGGATTTTTTAATCTATAGACTGAAATAAATATATGAAATAAAAATAAAAAACACCATGTTGTGGTAGACGCGGTAAAAATATTCTCTTATACCACATTTACACCTACGCAAAATCTAGTACTTACGAGATTTCGAGCCAAATCTAGTTGTTTTTGACTAGATTTCCCATACAAAACAAAATCTACTTCGTGACTAGATTTCGACGAAATCTACTCAAAATCTAGTAGTACTTAATGATGCAACTATGGTTTTTTCAATATCGCACTAAAAAATACTTCCCTGCACAAGAAAAAATGACATTTAAAAAAAACAAAACGAAAATTGTTAAAAAAATTAAAAAGTTTTATTAAATAAATAAATAAAAAAGTGTAAAAAAATAAAAAAGACGAATAATATTGATAAAATAAATATCGTTGATTATTAATAAAAGGCAATGCAAATTTTTTAATGTATATTCCTTTTTGTGTATGTATGTGTACGAAAAAACTTTCAGTCAGTTGTTTTGTTATAAAAACAAAATCTCGCTAATGTCAAAAAAGTATAATGTAAACGCACTAGATTTCGAAGAAGATTTTAAATCAAATCTACAAGATTTCGGCCTAATGTAAATGTAGTATAATACTTTACATTACACTTTTTTGACATTAGCGAGATTTTGGTTTTATAACAAAACAACTGACTAAAAGTTTTTTCGTTACACATACAAACACAAAAAGAAATATGTATATGTACAATAAAAAATTTGCATTTCATATTATTAATAATCAACGATATTTATTTTATCAATATTATTCGTCTTTTTTATTTTTTTACAATTTTTATAAAACTTTTTAATTTTTTTTTAACAAGTTTTTTTTTTTTTTTTTAAATGTCATTTTTTCTTGTGCAGGGAAGTATTGTTTTAGTGCTATATTGAAAAAAAAAATATAGTTGCATCATTAAGTACTTTTGAGTAGATTTCGTCGTATGGGAAATCTAGTCAACAACAACTATATTTGGCTCGAAATCACGTAAGTACTTGATTTTGCGTAGGTGTAAATGTAGTATTATTTGAAAATTAAACTATCTGAAAATATTAACTTAATATAAAAAAGTGATTTATTAATAATAATTATATTATTAACAACTGGAAAACATCAAATTATCAGGGGTTTGCTGGATATAGCAAACGTAAAACGCAAGAATATTAAAAGTAGTTTTTAAATAAGATTTCTGTAACAAAAGAATTTTATGACAAATACTAAACAAATATTTCCCTATTTAACAGGATTTCAAACCAAAAATTATAAGAATTAGGTTTAAAGTTTATTAAAAACAATTTTCAAATTCTTGCCTTTTGCGGTTTCCAGCACACCCCTGTATATTAAATCTTGTTGATAGCAACAAAAAAAATTTTTTTTTACTAAATTGGCATTTTATTAACTTTATTGTTTAACACATGCCTTACATGGGGTCTTCACCTGCCAATTTTTTGTCATAATAAACGTCAAACTTCATATAAAAAAAACGCTGAGAAAAATGTTTGAGTTTTTTTTATATTAACTTTGACGTTTGGTATGGCAAAAAATTGTTAGGTGAAGACCCCATGTTAAGATAAATTGTCAATTGTCTCCCTGTCTATTATATGTTCTTATGAATGCATTGATGTTGAATTACATTAAATTAACAAGTTGACGGGAAAAAACTAAATTAAAGCAAAAATTTCAATTCGGATGTTGGTTCTGGTCGTAAGCGAAGTCTTCTTTGTGGTTCATATAGACCGTGAAAGAGTTTCCAAGGAACTGTTTGCTCTCTTAAACAGAAATAGAAATTTACTGTATACATGCAAGGAATGCGTGCAACATCCAGCTAACCTTGATGATCACGATATTTCCTTCAAAGACAAAATACGTAGGGAATTTTCAGCCCTTAAAAATTCGTTTGGATTACATAGTTAAGGCATGGAGCAAACTGGAATCAAGAAACAATGGTTTTTGATATAAGAAATGAAATTGCTGCCAATATGAAAGTTAAAGAATGCAAGAAACTTGCTAAGTATAATGATAATTATATGAATATAAAGTTCCATCAGTTGGAGTTACAAAATCATGTTCTTCAACATCGATTAAATAGATCAGGCATTAAATAACTGGCCTTTCTTATAACCTCAAAAATCTAAATGAATTAATTGCAGCCCTGTGCTCACATTTAAAAGTCGAGATAGCTGCAGATGACATATTAATTGCTATTTATATAAAAAAGGGTAAAGCTGTTCTAGTACGGTTTCGTCAAATACCAATTCGTGATAAAGTGATGTCATGTTATTTCAAAAGTAAAGCTTTGACTATCTCTGATGTTAAAGGAGGATGCAACAACAACAGATCTGTTGGAAGCTAGCATAGGACAACAAAATTAATCGTTACAGCATTATAAATCGTGAAGCTCTCAAAGTTAAAATAACAATGCCGAATAGTGATATAAAAATACTTAACATTAATGAATTGATAGAGTTTTATTTCATGTTAAGTATGTGCTAGTTCAAAATAGTTTTGCCTTCTAATGCAAAACTATGATTATTGCTAAATTTAATTGATTGTTTGCGGTTACTTGTATTAAAAATGGAAAGAAAAAGTAAGTAAAAAATATTATTTCAAAGAAATACTTACATACATACAAAATATTTATTTTCTTTTTTGGATTCCATTAAATTTTATAATATAAATTACTTCCAATACTTTTGCTAACTTTGTTTATGTTATATTTTGTTTGTTTTTTAGTGCTTTGACAGCTGGTGATGGAAAACCCCCGATAAAAATTAGAGATCACAGTGATTTTAAAGTAATCCACAGAGTAATAAAGATTGAATTACGTACAAATTAGGTAATCCGCTCTCAAAATTTTGTATGACGAATTATGTAATTTGGATCATAAATAGACTGTGAATTACGAATGAGAGAGTGAATTACGAAAAAATGCTGTCGTGCGAACGTGGCATAATTTATTCCTACACCCAAAAAAATTTCACAGGTTATTCTAACCAACTTGAGTTGTTAATTAACTGTTAGTGCAAATTGTTGTTGGAAATTTAAGGAGAACAATAAATTTGTTGGTTAAGCTAACCAAGTCATGGCGGTAACTGAACTATTAATGTAAATTGTTTTTGCAAATTTTTGATGAAGAACAATGTTGTTGGTTAAAGTAACCAAGATGCATAATTAACCGAACTACTAATGTAAATTGTTGTTGGAAATTTTTTTTAACGAACTATTTTGCTTGGTTAAAACTACCTTTCTTAATGGTAAATATTCTGCTAATGTAAATTGTTTTTGTAATTTTTACAAATTTTGTAGGTTAAAATAACCATGATTAAGTGGTAGAAAATTTTTTACAATTTTTGTAAGTACCACATTAGTAAAATTAACTATTGTTAATTGGTTAAAGACTTTAATTGCAAATTGTTTTTATTTTTACTAATTTTATTGGTATTTTTAACTAACACATGTGGTTCATATATAAAAAGCACAATTTTATTAGTAAAACTTACAAAAAAAATTGTTCAACCTTCTTAAAATAACGGAACTTAAATTTTTGCGTCTTTCACAAATGTGTACAAGGGAGGCCATGTACTGGTTTATACCGTATGCTTAATGAATTTTGTTTCTTCGTCGCGCTGCAGTTCGACGATGGCCACCTTAAAAGCACGATGTTGATCATTTTATTTCTTTTATGTTTTAGTATGCTGTACGTCTTTCTCTTTTGCAAACGTTTATTTTACAAGTGAAGTGAAAAGGTTTTAAATAATTAAATTTAATAAATTAGTACATACATATGTATAATAAAATAATTAAAATTAAAGTGTTAAAAAAGTGTTAAAATGCAATGTGAGAGTAAAGAATGCAGTCCCTGTTCATCAAAATTTTATACCTATTTCTATCCAGGAAGAGGAGTTTTCTAAATTATTAGACAGTTGGAACTTTGGGTTCATGCTGGACAAATTACAATGTAAGTACACATTCAATAACTTCTTAAAAGAAATAATTGGAAAACATATATGTATATACATATGTATATATTTTTTTTGTTTAAAAAAAAACTGAATGTTCCAAAGCACATGTGCATATAAATAGTATGCATACGTACATACTTACATTCTACATTGATAAACATGTACATCATAACGGCATTTTTTGGCGTGCCTTATTTGTTATTGTTTAAGCTATAAAATATTTTATTTACTGCAAAATCAGTAACGTAACAATTTTAATAGTAAATCAACTGTAAATCAACAGTAAAAAGTAATCTATAGATGATTTCTGTGTTTTTATTCTGTCCAGAAAATATTTTACAAAAACTTATTTAGTTCACAGTATTAAGTGCTAGAAAAATTTATTTCATCTTTTGGCTTAATGACTTTTTTTTAAATCTAATATATTATTGTTAACGTCACAATACCCTACAATGTAAAAAAAGGAAAATAAATACAATTGAATAGTTATGTATATGTACTAGGATCGCCCGATGGCCGAAATTCGACCACATGACATTTACTTTCGAGAGAACCTGTGCGTTATACAATATAAACGTGCATATTTTAAGAGAACTGCAAAATGCACTATTCACCCATCTTTGTATTAAATTAAAACGCTTTTCAAACACTTTAATTCCAAAAATATAAAAAAAAATATATTGTGCATATCCCCGTATTAAATATATCGTCATCTAAAAGACCTAATAACCTATCTGCAAAAATTTCAAAATTGATTTTATTATAGATTTTTATTCCTTATATCATAACGCATATGTGTGCAAAATTTTGCACATATAATATTACAAATGACAAAGTTTTTCTACCTGGAGGACCGTTACGCACAAAAAAAAGAGAAAAATAAATCATCAAAAATCACGATAAAAGTTTTATTTT
This sequence comes from Pollenia labialis, assembly GCA_949318255.1. Lineage (NCBI taxonomy): Eukaryota > Metazoa > Arthropoda > Insecta > Diptera > Polleniidae > Pollenia > Pollenia labialis. The sequence goes on along the minus strand of OX439143.1, from coordinate 159,246 downwards.
GTTGCATAGTGTAATTTAAACAAACATTAAGTACTTGTTTTTGCTTAAACCAGTAAAAGAAACTACTACTTTAATTATTTAATGTATATAATATTCATGTGTAAAGAAATTTTTATTTATTCATACTAATTAGTACTGCAGATAGGTTATTTGGTTTCAGATTTTTACAATTCCAAAAAACCTAAGTGTCATAACATAAGCTGTGATTAGAAAAACAAAATTTTCTCACCCGATATATATTACTGGTTTCATTTTAATCAAAATGTGTAATTTTCGTTTCAATATCGTTAATAGTTCCAATTTTATAACGTTTTTTCCCTCTCCTGTAAACTTTTGAAAACTGCAGATAGGTTATTTCGTCTTTTAGGTGACGATATACAATTTTCATAAAATGTTATCAAAGTAAAAAAAAGGAACACAGATATTCGTTAAAAGTCATTAAAAAAGATTTCCGTCTTTTATTTTCTTAAACGAAGTTTTTGCGCGATTTTATTTTTCAAAGTGTCTCACGTTTTTTTTTTTTAAATCGGTGGACGATAAGATACTTAAAAATCAACCACAAAAAAATTGTTCTCGTATTTATATATAAGATATGCTTTTTTATTTTGTAACCAAAATTTGGTACAATTAATGTCAATTTGGTACAATTTTGCCATTGAGACGGTACAATTTAAAAATTTTTAAATCCCAACACCGGTCGCTATACAAACAGACTTATGTTCGTACCCATAATCGAGCGCTTCAATAAGAGAACTCTTATACAGCAGTAAATGATAAAGAATACAATTTAGGAAAAAGCTGTAATTTTATTGCTGACAACGATAAGGTTTTAAAGCGAAAAAAAATATAAAAGTAAATAATGGTTTACGAAAATTATTGAAACATTGCATTTAAGCAATTAATAGCAAAACATCAATGAATATGTTAATATAGTTAGCCCTAAAAAAATCGCTTTAGGAGTGCTTTGTTTGCATGTTAAAAAAGCGCTTACTGTCAGCAGAAAATAGTCCTCCAAACCGGGAACACTCCATACAAAAATCAGGCATCCCATCAGGAGGTTTGAAGCGATTTGAGGTATGAATTCATTCATAAAACCTGCTCCTTTTGGAGTACCTTTTTTACTGGGTACTAATTGGTAGTCATACCTGTCTGTACTCGTGCTCGGTGGCGTATGAATAGGTTATAAGTACCTACCTGATGTTATTTACTGGATGAAATCAAGGGAAATTCTCCAAGTAAGATCGTTACGTGACGCTGCATATGAAACTTTTTTGAGAAATTATTCTGAGAGCATTTGAACAAGTTTTTGTAAATTAAGAAACAAAGCTAAACCGGTCATTAGAAGAGTTCGTAGGAATTATAGTATGGATTTGTTTACTGCGGCAGATAATGCTCATGTACGTAGGCTGGGTTGTATTGGTAGCAGGCGCGGATTCAGGTGGGGGAGAGATAAGGAAATCCCCCCCCCTAAATTATAAAAATATGTTTGGTTTATCTCGATAATACAAGAATTCCCAAAAATAATATTTTTGTATATGCACAAAGTTTTAGGAAATCCCAGCAAGGTTTTTTTTGTTTTTTATTTTTTTTTGAATCTAACGAAATTTTCAATGAGTATCCAAATCTTAATTCTAATAGTTATTTATTAGATTTTTCCAATGAAACATCTTGTTTACTATATTCAAATACTTATTATTTTACATACGATCCCAACAGGTGCCATCTATATCCAAAGAAAAAACGTTTGACTTGAAAATGCGTGCGGTTGAATTATTAATAAGCCATAGTATATGCAATATTTATGTATATATGTGTTATATGAATCAAAATTCTATTCGATAATTTTTGACGAAAACACAGATTTGTCAGGGAAAACCCAGATTTCCTTATTTTTAAGATATTTCAACATACAACAAAAAGTTGTTAGGAAAGCATTTATTGGCTTTGTTGTAAACGCATTTGAAGAGGCTTCAAAGGATATTGATAATGACGTTGATGTGTCAATTGATGCGAAGACACTATCATCAATAGTTCTAAAAGCTTTGACACGAATGCATAACGAAACAAGTGTAGCCGATTGATTACAATATATGTAAAAAATAAAAAGAATTGTTTTCGTGGTTGTCATTAATTGTAAGTCAATCGATAGGAACGCTCAATTGTGCATGTGCGCCTTGTCTTTGTCTTTTTTTAATAATTGAAGTAAAGTTACGCTGTATATGAACTATTTTTTATTTTTATTACATTAAACTGAAATAAAAAAATTGTATAAAAATGCTGTGTTTGGTTTCATTAAATATTTTATTTTGCAGAAAAATTTTAATTTTTTAACACATTTCTATAGCAGATTTCAAAAAAATTGCCTTTGTTTCTACATATCAGTCTTTAGTATTTCAAAGAATTATTTCGTTGAATTTAATTGCGTTTCTTTGTATTAATGTTCAAATTACGTCTTTGTTACAATGAACATTGTACTTAAAATCAAAAATTTAAGTCTTAAGACTAACGAATGAAAGTCTTTGTGCCAAAATACTTTTTCCTTAGTTTAAGGACTTTTTTCATGTGTTTCCAAAGACGTACATCCTTGCCACAAGATTTTAAATCTTTGATTTTAAGTATGTATTTCATGGGAATCTAAAGATCTTTGCGCCTTTCCGGTAAAGATGTTTTGTCTTTGGGCACAATCTGACCAATAAAAGTCTTTGCAACAAAGTGTATTTTCTTTGATTTTACGATTTAATTTTCTCAGTGTGACAGTATTTCTGCGCATGAAGCAAGACTTTATGCTTAAAATAAGAAGCCTCATTTGTATCCATAAAATTATATATGAGAAAGTACCCAAATACCTTATGAACGAATATCATTCACAGGATGAAATAGAGGAAATAAGATAATTCCTTTGCGATACCCAACTCATGTGTTTTTGTGGAATTTTTTCACCGGTACTATCAGAGTTTAGAACTCATTACATAACTTTTTTATTTACCAACAAAAAAAATCACTTAAATTTTGTAAAATAAGATTAAATCTTCAAGGTTTTTCTAGGGATTCAGAAATTAATTAACAAGGTTTCTTTTAAATGTGCTAAATTCCTATTGCATACTATTGAGAAACGGAAATTTATTGTTGAAGGGATAAGCTATTCCTAATTTAATCTTGCTGCATAGGAAAGTGATGAAAAATAAATAGTTACAACATGTTGGAAATAAAGCTATTTTTTCAAAAAAACTAAAAAAAAAGTATCGTCTTACCAACGGTAAAATATCGCCGATACCAATATATCCCTAATATGTACTTTAAATATACTTTAGCTATTTAAAAAATATGAAAAGTATATTTTCATACTTCAAAAATCTACACATATGTAAAACATGGTCTTTCAATATAATTTCCAAATTCACAAAGAAAATTTTTTTTTACAAATTTCGTTGAATTGTGTATACAAAAAGAACTTCTATTTTCATCGCGTCCGTTTCTCTCGAATATTTGCTAATTTCATTTTACGATATTATTGATTCCGTCTAAAATGTTTTCTTAAACGTACTACGTCTTTCTTGGTTCAAAACATTGCGGGTATATATTAAATCTCTTAATTCTTTTCACTCAGGAAATGGCCATTTAATCTTTGCAGTGTTTGTTTTTCAAGTTCATATAAAGTTCATATGGTTAAATTTTAAGGGCCGATGTTGAATGTGAACCACTCCTAAACGTCAAGTTTTTTTTTTTGATTCCGTTTGACATTTCTCAATTTCAGATTAACTCAATTTGAACCATGGAAAGATACACAATCGAGCAACACTTTAAAGTTATTCAGGCTTATTATGAAAATGGGCGTTCAAATCAAAATGCATATCGTGCACTACGTGATTCAGTGATGAGGCGCATTTTCACCTCAGTGGATGCGTCAATAAGCAGAATTGCCGCATTTGAGCGAATAATAATCCAAGAGTGATTGTCGAAAAACGAATTCACCCACAAAGAGTGACTGTTTGGTGCGGTTTATGGCCTGGCGGCATCATCGGGCCGTATTTTTTTCCAATATGAGGCCGGCCATGCAGTTACTGTGAATGGTGATCGCCATCGTGAGGAAGATATGGATGTGGACGATATGTGGTTTCAACAGGACGATGCCAATTGCCACACAGCTAACGAAACAATGGTTTTTTTTGCGCGACAAATTCTATGGCCGTGTTATCTCACGTAGTGGTGATGTCAATTGGCCGCCAAGATCATGTGATTTGAGACCGTTGGACTTCTTTCTTTGTGGTTATTTGAAAGAAAAGGTGTACGTCGATAAGCCAGCAATAATTCAAGGGCCAAAGAATGAGATAATTCGACACATTGACGGCAAGGTCAGCGTCATCGAAAATTTTGACCATCGGATGGAGGTGTGCCGCCGAAGTCGCTGCGGCGATTTGGCCGATATTTTGTTCCATACATAATTGAACCATACAAATATTATCATAATAAAAAAATTACAATAATTTCTTAAATAGGTTGTGTTTTATTCAAAATCAACATCGGCCCTTAAAATTTAACCAAGTTTTTTAGGATATTTTTGGGCTGTATTGTTTAAGTGATGAGAAAAATAAACGGTATGTACATACGTTACTCGAAAGAATTTCATGTGCACAGCAAAAACTTATTCGATACGGACCTCTATTAAATACAAACATTGCTTTAAAATTCTACCATACATTATTTAAAATATTTCTAGCCAGGTCATTGTTCTGCTTAATTGTGACCTCGGAAAATTCCGAATAAGAAGCAATAATTATACAAATTATGCAAATTTAACAGATTTCTTACCTAGCTCTATTAACGTGTTGATTAATTGTTTGATATTCTATCCGTTTCTGCTGCAACTTATCGTAAAGTAAATAATAAATTGCGTAAATATTATCAAAGCGATTTTCATGAACGGATTGAGCAATTTTGTCAGCAGTAAGTCCTGATAATTGCAACATGTGAGATACCACAACGGTATCTAAATTGGGAACTGGTGTTAGGATGGTTGTCTGAGAATTTATTGATGAGCTTTCAACACAACAGCTGTGTTCTCTGTTCTTCAAAAAATTACTAGATGGCGATAAATATGGCTGCGCTACTCGTTGACATTCTTTTTCAACTTCATTGATCCATTCACTTAACCACCGGTGCTTTATTATTTGTTTTAAGGAATAACGTCGTTCTGGTTCAACTACCAACATATTGCGAATTATATGTTCGCAATCTTTGTAAATAAATAAAGTTAATAAGTTAAGGTTAAGGGTATTAATTTTATAAATACATATGTACCTTGTGACATAAAATAGGGAATGCGAAATTTTCCTGTAACGACACGGCTTTTAAGCTCCAATAAAGTCTTACCATCGAAGGGTAACGCTCCGCATACTAATGCATAAAGAACTACACCTAAACTCCATATATCTGCTTTTGGGCCATCATATTCCAAGCCTTGAAAAACTTCAGGAGCAGCATAAGGTGGTGAACCACACCACGTTGTTAAAAAATTTCCTTCTTTGTATCTATTACTAAATCCAAAGTCTGCTAATTTTATATTCATATCCTTATCTAACAGTACATTTTCGGCTTTTAAATCCCGATGTACCACACCCTTTGAATGACAATAGTCTACTGCAGATACCAATTGCGTAAAAACTCTTGCAGCTTCGGGTTCTTTCATGCGACCATTTTCCACTAAGTGATCAAATATTTCACCATTTGATGCATATTCAGTGACTAAATATATCATTGTATCAGATTGCATTACTTCATACAAACGTGTTATATGCCTATGTCGAAGTTTTTTTAAAATGGAAATTTCGCGAAACGTTTTGGTAAGGTATTCCTCATTTAGGCATGTTTTGTCGATTATTTTTATAGCTACCTGTGCAATAAAAGAAAATAAAATACATTAGTATACAGAATGGAAAATCACTGTAATTATCTATCATTAAATATGTATGTATGTGAAGTTAGCTCCGTCAGTTAGCTTCGTTTTCTTGCCTATCAAGTTTCCTGTACACAAGCAACATGTGTTAACATAGTTCGTACTCAAACACTGTTAAGACAACAGAATGAATGTTTTTTGGCAAAAATAAATTATTTGAGACAAAAATAAATTTAAAAATGGTAATTCAAAATAATTAATAAAATATTTATTTTGTATTTAAACAATTTGGCCAGGAAATGAATTACAATTAAAAAAAAGCCCTACTTTCTGGGCTAAGTGCTACCGTTAACGAAATAAGCATTAGTTGAAAAAAAACGTTAGATGGCGGACCCGTTTCAACACTATAAAAAGAACGTAACAGTATCGCTAAGACAAAGTAACATAAAAATAAAGTAAGAAAGTGTTATTTAGTATTACTTGACCTTTCTTTTTATAATCATTTTAAATTGATTAAGCTTGAGGTCTTCTTTTATAAAAGATATTACATATATTTATTGTTTTTTTTCCAATATTTCGCTAACCTTTGGTTAGCATCGTCAGGAAAAAATTAACAAATTTTATATGTATGTACATATGTAAATATATATATAAAAACAAAAAAACCAATAACAAAATTATGAAAAAATTTTTGTCATAAATTAAATTCAAAAACCTATTTGTCATAAAAATTTTCAAAAACCATAATAACAAAAATAAAATATAACTAAAGTATAACCATTCATATAAACCGAAAAAATTTCCTATCTATAAATCTTCGTTTAAAAATGTTAACCACAAAATTAACCATTTTGCTATTCACTAACACTTTTAACGACATCTGCTGGTGTTAAAAGCCAGCTGTTTCAGTCAGCTGTTATTTTAAACAAAACAAATTGTGGTTTATTAACACCAACATTTTTGGTGTGGTTAAATCCGCTTAGAAAAGTGTTTATTTTTCTTTGTACCTGTATAGTCGATAAATGATATGGCTTTAAGGTATTTAGCCCACAATTTATCCACTTCTTATCACACACCAATTTTCCGTAAAGCTTCTTATTTATTTATCCTATTTATTTATAATATTCTTATCAAATAAAATTAAAAAAATTAATTTAGTTAAAATTAAATTAATAAAATAATTAAATTAAATAATTAATATAATAATAAAAATTAGTAATTATTTACGCACTTTGCACAATATCATTTAAAATCTCTAAATTAAAAGGTTTTTGTTTTGTTTTTTTATTCTTCTTGTTGCCACGATATATCAATTTGACTAGAGAGAAATATAAAACTGTTTACCGTGGTTATAAATAAGTTAGTGAATCACATAGTGGTTAGTGCAAACATCAAAATGTGTGGTTAAAGTTAACACTTTTTAAAGTGTTAAAAGTTAGTGAATTGCACTACAGGTAAGATGAACATTAATTTTCTTTATCGCTCACTTTAGGTTAAAGTAAAGTTTTAATAATGGAACACTTTTTATAAGGCCGGTTAAAGTCTACTTTAAGCTATCAGTAAGTTGTGAAAACAGGCCTAACAACAATAAAAAAACATTTTGACCAAAGAAAATTCCTATAACATATAAACATTTTCAACTAAACTTATTTTTATCTTACTTACTTAGTATATATTATATCTAATCTTCAAACTCTTAATAACTAAATTCCTATAATTATTCGCTATATGTTCTGTGTCTGCTTTAAAATTTATTTTCTGTGCAGTTGGTGTATTAATATATGTGTAACATTTCTAATATATACGGCTGAAGTGCACTTTACGGGTCATACGAAAAAAAAATATGCTACCCGATTCAGAATAAAAAAAACCCCATAATTAAAATTTAAGGGGGCTGAGGCCCCGCCCACTTAGTGATATGTGTGGGTACTCAAATTAAAGGTAATTTGCTCACGATTGCAAATATGTATTTTGTTTTTGTGTTCGCATATTATTTTTCTCTCTGTGTTAATTTAAGTATCTTTTAGGTGCAGAGAAGCTTTAGTAAGCGAAGCCGGTATTTGTTATACCATAGAGGTCCCTTGAAAAAATCTCGTAAATTCGTAAAATTTCCATACGTTTTGGTCCCCTCGCTAATTCGTAATTTTTTTTTTCAAATAAAATCTTCTTAACCTCTTATAAATCGCAATTGTTTGCTAACTACCACTTATAATTCGTAATAAAACCAAAAGAAATATTGAAAGATTTTTTGTTTACCGCTATTGTTTTGCTTGGGGTTTTGCTTCTGCTTGTGTGTGCGTTTTCAAATAAATAAACATTTAAAAAAAAAAATAATTTTTATATACATATTTTATTTTTAACAATTGTTTTTTAAGTTTTTCTTATCGTTTTAGTAAATAAATTGAAAACCCCCGCTAATTCGTATTTATTTTATTTTAACCCCGTTAAATCGAAACCCCGCTGAATCAAAAACCCCTATAATTCGTAAAAAAAAATGGACGGTCCCTTGCGATTACGAATTATCGTATTAATAATTACTAATAATGAAGTTTCTCATTTAGCTAACTCTACTTTTTAATTCTACTTTCTTATTATATTTTATTGTTTTAATGATAATCAGTGTTACCGTTATGCGACTAAAGTCGCATTTTTGCCCCTTTTTGACTGCCGTGCCACTTTTTTGACCCCTTTGTTTTAAAACCCCTTTTGTATCATTTTGTAGTTTTTTGTGCCCCTTTTGCCCCTTTTTGAATCAAATTTTTTTTATACTGTCAATCAATGAATCCGAGCTCAATTTGAAGAGAAATAGCATCTAATTTGGAAAAAATTAAAATAATTCAGGAAGGGCTATCTATTAGCAATAAAATTTACCTCAAATTTCTAGTATATGTATTAAATATTTTGAATAAATTAAACCTTAATTTTCAAAACGAATCATCACAAATTATATATTTAGTTTCATCCACGAAAGATATTGTATTAGAAATTTTTAAATATTTTTTAAAAAAAGAGTATGTTATGCAAACAAATATAGAACAAATTGATTTTGTTGATGTTCTGCATATAAAAGAAACTCTTAATATATATATCGGCCACGAAGCCGAGCTAGAAATATGTACTAACAACATCTTAAGTAGTGATATTGTAGAAATTAAAAACAACATTTTACTTTTTTACCAAAAGCTGTGCAAAGAAATTTTATCAAGAACTAGCTTAACCCGTGCGCTTCGCTACACTGCTTTAACCACTTTATCGGTTGAGAGATATTTCATATATGCATCCTATGGAAGGTAGTTCCCCCCTGCGCCTACCCGCTTTATTTTTATTTTCAAAGTGAAGTATACCATAAGAGTGACTTCTACAAAGTTTGAACTTTCTCACTATAACAGTTTTTAAGATATCCGATATTAAACATTAGCGTCCTACTGGGGGTAACACTTTCCCCGCTGCTATTTTATTTCAATTTTGGGTCTCAGAAGATCCTACTACCAAAAGTTCAACAAAATGCGTGCAGTGGCTCTTATTTATATTTCTATCTATGAGGGGTACTGCTCCTCCCCTGTTTACCCCGCCCATTTTTATACTAAAATTTATAGTTTGCCATAGTAGTAGCTTTAACCACATTTGAAGACTCCCCCTTTAATAGTTCTTCAGTAAAGCGATATTTCATATATGCATCCTATGGGAGGGTTTTCCCCCCTGCGCCTATCCGCTTTATTTTTATTTTCAAAAGTGTAGTATACCATAAGAGTGACTTCCACAAATTTTGAACATTCTCACTATAACAGTTCATAAGATATGCGATATTCCGCATTGGCGTCCTATGGGGGGAACCACTTCCCCCGCTGCTATTTTATTTCAATTTTGGGGCTCAGAAGATCCTACTACCAAAAGTTTAACAAAATGCGTGCAGTGGCTCTTATTTATATTTCTATCTATGAGGGGTACTGCTCCTCCCCTGTTTACCCCGCCCATTTTTATACTGAAATTTTTAGTTTGCCATAGTAGTAGCTTTAACCACGTATAAAAACTCCCCCTTTAATAGTTCTTTAGTTAAGCGATACTTAATATATGCATCCTATGGGAGGTTTTTCCCCCCTGCGCCTACCCGCTTTATTTTTACTTTCAAAAGCGTAGTATACCATAAGAGTGACTTCCACAAAGTTTGAGCATTCTCACTATAACAGTTCATAAGATACGCGATATTAAGTATTGGCGTCCTATGGGGGGAAACACTTCCCCCGCTGCTATTTTATTTCAATTTCGGGGCTCAGAAGATCCTACTACAAAAAGTTCAGCAAAATGCGTCCAGCGGCTCTTAAGATATGCGATAATAAATATTGGCATCCTATGGGGGGTACCAATTCCCCTGCCCCTATCGAAAAAATAAGTAGCCTATTTTATTTTTAGGGCTCACGTGATGTTACTGTAAAAATTTCAAGAAAATCGGTTCAGTAGTTTCGGAGTCTATAAGCCAACAAACAAACACACAAACACACAAACATTTTTCATTTTTATATATATAGACTAGCTTAACCCGGTGCGCTTCGCTACACTGCTTTAACCACTTTATCGGTTGAGAGATATTTAATATATGCATCCTATGGAAGGTAGTTCCCCCCTGCGCCTACCCGCTTTATTTTTATTTTCAAAGTGAAGTATACCATAAGAGTGACTTCTACAAAGTTTGAACTTTCTCACTATAACAGTTTTTAAGATATCCGATATTAAACATTGGCGTCCTATGGTGGGTAACACTTCCCCCGCTGCTATTTTATTTCAATTTTGGGGCTCAGATAATCCTACTACCAAAAGTTCAACAAATTGCTTGCAGCGGCTCTTATTAATATTTCTATCTATGAGGGGTACTGCTCCTCCTCTGGCTACCCCGCCCATTTCTATATTGAAATTTATAGTTTACCATAATAGTGGCTTTAACCACGTTTGAAGACTCTCCCTTTAATAGTTCTTCAGTTGAGCGATATTTAATGTATGCATCCTATGGGAGGTATTTCCTCCCCTGCGCCTAGCCGCTTTATTTTTATTTTCAAAAGTGAAGTATACCATAAGAGTGACTTCTAGAAAGTTTGAACATTCTCACTATTACAGTTCTTAAGATATGCGATGGTAAACATTGGCGTCCTATGGGGAAAACCACTTCCCCCGCTGCTACTTTATTTCAATTTCGGGGCTCAGAAGATCCTACTACCAAAAGTTCAACAAAATGCGTGGAGTGGCTCTTATTTATATTTCTATATATGAGGGGTACTGCTCCTCCCCTGTTTACCCCGCCCATTTTTATACTGAAATTTATAGTTTGCCATAGTTGTAGCTTTAACCACGTTTGAAGACTCCCCCTTTAATAGTTCTTCAGTTAAGCGAAATTTAATATATGCATCCTATGGGAGGTTTCCCCCCCCCCTCCCCTACCCGCTTTATTTTTATTTTCAAAAGTGTAGTATACCATAAGAGTGACTTCCACAAAGTTTGAACATTCTCACTATAACAGTTCATAAGATATGCGATATTAAGCATTGGCGTCCTATGGGGGGAACCACTTCCCCCGCTGCTATTTTATTTCAATTTCGGGGCTCAGAAGATCCTACTACAAAAAGTTCAGCAAAATGCCGCCAGCGGCTCTTAAGATATGCGATAATAAATATTGGCATCCTATGGGGGGTACCAATTCCCCTGCCCCTATCGAAAAAATAAGTAGCCTATTTTATTTTTAGGGCTCACGTGATGTTACTGTAAAAATTTCAAGATAATCGGTTCAGTAGTTTCGGAGTCTATAAGCCAACAAACACACAAACCCACAAACCCACAAACCCACAAACATACAAACATTTTTCATTTTTATATATATAGATTAAATTAATATTAGCGATAAGAGGCTGAGTTCATTAAAGGTTTTAGATCCAGTATTTATTAAGTCAGCTGAAGACATAAATTACTTTGAAATTGTTACCGTTTTTATTGATATAATTACTAACCCAGATGATTTTGTAAAAGAGTTCAAACTTTTAGAAACCAGATCAAACGATAAAAGCTATGAAGCAATTTTTAAAATATCTAAGCCTGAAACATTTTGGTACGAAATTGGCAATTTAAAAAACTGTTTGGGTGACAATTTATATCCAAACTTGTATAAATTTGCTTCGTATGTTTTTACTTTACCACATAGTGGTGCATCTGCTGAGCGGATTTTTTTCTAAGTTAGCATATTTAAAAAATAAAGTGACAAACAGACTGAAAGTAGATACCTGTCAGTCTATGTTATCCGCTTTAAATTTGTATCAAAATGACTTGGAAGATTGGATTCCAAGTGATGAATTAATTAATAAATATAGATTTACGTTTTCAAAAAAATAGATATTTAATAGTTCAAGAAACAACAGAACTCTGCAATTTATAAAAAAATGGATCTGTACCTGATATTAACTATCTTCCTATTAATACTTTTATATTCTTTTTCCTCGAGGTTTTTTCGTAACTTAATTTTTTTGGTAAAAAAGTAAAATAATCGAAGTGCCAAATATTTATGTACATATACTTACATATATATATGCACATATCTCTATCTATTTAAATGTAAAGTTTTTTTGTATCAAATCATATTATGAACTATTTTTTGTTTTTGTAAGTATTGTTATTACACTATTTTAAGCTCGTTTTATTTACAAGTAATTAGTAACTGTTTTTGTATAAATAATTGAAATAAAAATTTTATGCAACAGTTCATTATCGTTTACTTGCAAACAAGACATGTATTTTCACGATATATGTATAAATGTATATATATATAAATGTATATATGTATATATATATATATGTGTGTGTTTTTCCCAAACAATTTCTATTATATACCTATAATGTATTTTTTTATAAATATTAAGTTTATTTTTTGTTATGTTTAGTTTTCGATGAAAATAATTTAATAAATACATACGTTTTTTTTAAATTTTCCTGTTTTTAAAGTTGCGCCTTTTTTTCTCAGAATTCCCCTTTTTGTGACACTTTTTTTTTGAAAATCCCCTTTTTGTGCCCCTTTTTAAAAATTTTGAACGGTAACACTGATGATAATACACTGTATATTTCTGCCAGCTTATTTGGCTCTCATTCTGCCGTTAAAACTTTTTAATCAAAAACATCCCAGCGGGAAAATGAGGAATTGATTACATAAATAACTTAAAAAATATTGTATTATTTCCGAAAGAATAATAATGCATTCATTGGAATCGAGAAGGTTATTTTATCAGACAAAAGAAATTGGCATTGATTACCACGAATATTCCCAGAAAGGATGCATTATTTAAGTCATTCCCAGGATGCATTAAAATAATTTATAACAATCCTAGGACATGTTCCGTGTTAAGAATAATGAATTCTGGAATCAAATATTATACAAGATATGTATTACATTCTCGACTCCTATTGATTACATTATCCCGCTGGGATATATGTATATATCAGGCATGTTCTGAAAATCACAAAATTTTAAATCACTTGTGATTTTAAAATCACAATTATTATTTAAGGGTGTTTTGAAAACCGCAAAAGTTTTAACTTGGTTTAAAATGGTGGAAAAAATCAGCATGTAATTTTAAATCGGTGACCACTTAGCTGAACGGTTTAAAATCACAATTATGGAAAAAGTTTTTTGGCCAGAACACCTTTCTTGTGATTTCAAATCACTTTCACAAAAAATGATTTTCAGAACATGCCTGTATATATATGTCTGTATGTGTGGATGTATGTATATATGTATGTATGTTGTGATGTTAATATTTCAAAGTCTCTTTATTAACTAACTTCAGTATTTTACAATATGTTCCTAAATGCTAATTTATACAACTTAAAAAGAGATAAATATGGTTTTAGTACAAAGTAAAGAATAATTACCGTTATTCTTTACTTACATAGCGTTTACATTTGACAGTACTGGCAAGACAGTAAGAAAATACATATTAGTTTCCAAAGACAGTACTAACTGTCTTCGTGAAGAAGGCGTCCAGACAGTAGTTAAGACAGTTAACGTTTAAAAATATGTTAAAAATGAATGTTGCAGTGCAAGTCCAGCTAAAAGCATATGAACTATACAAACTTAAAAACAGCTTAAAATAACTACATTGTGTTAGCAAACATAACACTTAACTAAAATATAATAAATCAAAGCAAAATATGTTTAATTTTTTTTACATTTTGATTTTTTCCCTTTTGCTAACAAAACTTCAGATTACTGTTAGCAAATGTCAAATCACTGTCCAATTTTACTATCTGCAAAATTTGCTAGACAGTAGACAAGACAGTTGGAATAGTGTGCATGGTTTAGGAAAAAAGTTTGTTAGTATTGCTACTGTCTTGCCAGTACTGGCAAATGTAAACGCCATGTTATTATTATTTATAACTAGGGTCCGCACTTTTATGCAGTTAAAATCGCGTTTTATGCGTAAAAAATTCACTAAAAATAGAAATATATGTGCTAAAAATTTTAAAAATATGTAGTTAAAATTGTCCTGATTTTTTTTTATTAGTGATAAAAAAAAAACATAAGAATAACAAGAAAAAACAAAAATAGCATGAAGGACGGTAAAATTCTGTCTCATAAACGTATGTAAGGCACAATAAGCACAAAAGTAGAAGTTTAAATAAAGAAAAACACAAATATATGAAGAAACAGTAAGACAATCATGTAAATTAAGTCACTCGTAAAGGCCCAACCGTAATATGCATAAACTGGCTTGAGCAGCTATGCGAATACATGTTAATCATAAGTGTCAAACCACATTGAACTTAAGAAAACTTTTTGGTTAATTTTATAAAACTGTCATTTGTTTAAGCAAAGTCCGAAACTTAACGCAATTACATACGAATGAAATGTTTATTTATTTTGTTTTTAAAATGCCTTTAGAGATATATTTGAACCTTTTTTCAAAATAAAAGTTTACTTCCTGTTTTTCAAAACAAATTAAAACGGAACTGATAGGTGCATGATTAAATGCTGATAGTTCCTCTGTAGTATGTTCATTTTTACTACGCTGTTTTCATAAGCAAGCAGTTTAGTTTTATTGTTTTAAATCCTTAATATTTGTTTAAACTTTATCAAGCTTGCTACGAATTTGTTAACTTAAGTTATCGTCCACAAAATACATCTTATTTGTGGCAATAGCAAAAATATTACAAAAATTACAACTGATCACAACCAGTTGTCTTAATTACAACTGAGTTGAGTTGTGAACCGTAATAGGGGCCTTAAGTTCACCATTGTTGAATCCTTTTACCACATCTTTGAATTGGCAAAAGTATGCAACATAATACATTATTGCTTTCAACCACGTCCCCCATCTGATTGTTATAGGCTGTAGAGGAAGACATTAATCCGGATACATCTTTTCATATGCGGCAACACGCGAAGGTGCTTTACAAAATATTTTTTCCATAAGAAATCAATAAATAAATAAAGCAATTCAAATAAGTTTTTTCAAAATATGCAACAAAAATATGCAATATCAGCAATATATGCAAAAATATGCAAGCAAAGTAAAATATGCAAAAAATATGCACTAACCAATCGATGCCAATTTACTGCAAATTTCTTGATTCGCAAAGATATTTTGAATTTGGTAATCTCAGACTGACGAGAACAAATATGCATTTGCATAAAAATCCTGGCCTTGTTTATAACATATTTGTCTAAATGACATTTGTTATAATGAGACTTGGCATATTCTGCACTTTAGATGTCTTATGGTGTTTTCTTTTCTACAAAAAAATGTGCCTTTTTTTTAAAAACAATTTAATTTGGTGTCTTTTTCTTAAAAATTTTGCTCCCGAAAAGGGTGGCTTGTTTTATTCTAAAAAACTCATGCTTTTGGGAGCAAAATTTTTACGAAACAGACACCAAATTGCATTTTTAAAAAAAAGGCACATTTTTTGTAGAAAAGAAAACACCATAAATCTGCTGGTGATTGGCAAGTATGTTGTCGCTATCGGAATAGAGTTAAAAACTTAATTCGTAGGGAGAGAAAAAAATATTTTTCTAAATTGTTTTCTGGGTTAAATGCTCCTGGTAATAACAGATTGCGATGCGATTTGAATGCCGATGAAGTAAATAACTACTTTGCAGATGTTCCGTTGACTGATAACTGTAGTAATGTAGATTTTGGTAGAATTAATGGGGCTTTTGCTTTTCAATGTGTTACAATGGAAGACATTTGGCTGTTACTGTGTAAAGTAAGGCCTAAATCAGTTGGTGTTGATGGCATCCCAATATGTTTCATTAAAACTTTATCCCCACATATTTCTCGTTATATTCTTTTTCATTTCAACTCTATTTTAACATCTTTTGTATTCCCTTCTCCTTGGAAGTTAGCACGCGTGGTCCCTATTCCTAAAGTGATAGCAATTCGTAGTGTAGAAGACTAAAGGCCTATTTCAATCCTTCCTACAATTTATACTTCCCTTGCCATCATGTGTTTCCCAGGGCTCAGTTTTGGGTCCACTTATTTTTGTGTTATATGTAAATGACCTCCCAGGATTTATTGATACTAATGTTGGTAGGTCTTTTATTTTTGCTGACGACATTTTTCTCTTATTTAGTACGAATAAAGATAATTGTGATGTTCTACAATCTAATGCAAATTACAGTATTGAATCATCTACTAACAATTTTTGCATAAAGGGCTATTGTTTTTGGAAATTAGATAAGTAATTTGAATATTTTTATTGGTAATGAGAGAATTGATTTTGTTGACCAGTTAAGATGCCTTGGCGTATTTATTGATAATCGACTTACTTTTTCTGATCATATCGGCCATATATATTCCAGAGTATCAGGGATTTTGCGAGGGATATATTCGAATAAAATTTACCTACCGTTTTGTATTAAAAGGAAAATTGCTTATGCTTTACTGATGCCGCATATTTTATATGGACTCGAGATTGTGTCGGATACTTTAGCTCTCCAAACTGTAGGATTTAACCGAGTTTTAGTTGCTGTTGTTAGATATGTTAGAAGAAAAATCCATATTTCTGGCTATGTAAGAAAATTTCTTTGATGTAGCTATAACCATTTTGTTTTATACCGCAATATACTATTTTTCTATAGGGTTCTTAGGAATGGTCATCCTACTCAGCTTTCCTCTAAATTTCAGACAAGAAGTCTACAAATTGTTATTCCCAGGATAAGATGTAGCTGTTTTGAAAGGCATTTTCTTGTAAGGATAGCTCGATGTTGGAATAGTTTGCCTGTTTGTTTTATCTTTCGAATTTGTGCTTCTCAAATGACAATTTAAAACATAATTACTTTGCATATACATACATACTTCTGGTTTTCCACTTTGGGGCCCGGTTATTATTGTTAGTTTATTACTAATATTGTATTAGGCTGGGGGACCAACTCGTAAATAATTGTTAATAATTGTTATATTGTACGGAGCAATTTATTTTTTTTATTAATTGTGCTTTAATTATAATTTGCATTTACAATTAATATATATAATTTTTGGCATCCTAGGTTTTTTATATTACTTGGATTGAAATAAATAAATAAATAAATACAAAAATAACATTTTGTATTTTGTTGTTAGGTTTTCAAAGTTCTTCTGTCGCCTGCTCATTCTTGTGTATGTGTCATTTTTTACAAATATTAATTTGTTTTGATAAATTTACATATGTATGTATAATTAATTTTAAAGATTGCTTACTGTATTCTTAAAAATTACATAACTAATATTTATGACTTAAATAAATGTAAAAATAAATTTATATGTATGTTAAACGTTAAAAATGGATTTTCAAAATGTATCTTTTTGGAAACTAAAATGGAAACTTCGCTGGCAACACTGCATTAGAGAAATATTTGTTGAAAATTAAAAACAACTTTTAACCCCTTGTGGCCATGACAACTATTTTCAAATATGTGCTCAAATGGGTACAAATTGACAAGAATTAATTTTTTCAAAGTGATAAATATATGTATTTAGTATTGAAGTTCTACTTAAAACCATTGCAAGTCAAAAATTTTTATAAATACTAAGTGAAAGAGCCGTTTTGAAAAACACTGGTTTAAGCGACAGGTAAAATAATGATCTTATTAGTTGTATTTTGTTGTTCCAGTTCAGTTATAACGTTACGAGCTTCAAAAATTCTTAGTGTACATTGCTTTTAATACAAAATTTATACATTTTAATTACATAATGCTAATTACGAAATCATATGTAATATAAACAATTTTAAAACTCCCTTAACTAATGTAAAATTATCCACAATATATACCCAGAATATAAGTAAATGTTAGGTTTGTGGAAGCACGAAAGCTACATAAGCGCTGAATTAATTGAATTTATAATTTAATTATTGAATAACTAACTTCGCATTATCCCTTATAAGTAAACGGGTTGTAAGTGAATAATTAAAATCATTATTTTAAATAAAAACGAATAAGGTTTTAAGTACTTCTGTTATTCCCTTACATGAAAGCATGTTGTATTGCAATGATTTTAAAATGTGTTTATATAAAAATATGGAGGTTGGAAAGGGGGTATTGTGCTACTTTCCCATACAATACTGCTTACGAGTAAGCTCCATTTTTTAGTAGATATTTATATATTATATATAATTATTTTATATATGGGCATTTCCATTTGTAAAAAGGGTTTTTGTATACACAAAGTAATGAAGTAGCACTACATTCAGAACAAAAATTACAACAATCGACGCTAAGGATTTGCAGATAGTATAGAGCAATTCCATATGAAAGCGATTACCTTTTGGACGACCCCTCTCCGATTTTAAAATAAATAGTCTCAATCGATTGCCCAGCAAAAAATAATGTACCTACATTTTTTTTTTTTTTTATAGTGACGTGTTTAGTGGTGGTGTACACCACTGTCATGTGACAAAATTGAAGAATTCTTCATAAGGGACCTCATTGAAAGTTGTTTTAAAAAAAAAACTACTAAAGCGATCGCAACGAGTGATAGCTCGTTGGAAAGGTATTGAATCAGGCTTTAATTGAAAAATAAAATTTTCCTAATTTTTCTTAGAAATTTACCTTTAAATTTTCCCATGAAAATTAAATTTTCCGATTTTCCACAGAAGCTCCTAAATTTTCCGGCTAATTTTTTTTTTTGGATTCCTCATAATTTTTGCTTTAAGAATCAGCAATAAAAAAATGGGCCCCGACTCCTTGTTTGGACAGGAGAAGAGCATTTAAGAGACCACCTTGTTAAAAATACATTTTAAAAATTATTTTACAGTTAAAAATACATTTATGAAGAAAAAATCTTTCTTATTTTGCTGCTTATACTTAATTACAATATTTATTAAAAATGTAATGGCACACCAAACCCGACTGAGGCTACAGGTCATAAAATGTTGTGTAAATTTTTTAAATTACCAGGTAATAAATATTTCGCCTAAAATGACACGTGCAGAAACAAGTCATAAAACACGGATTTTCCATAAATATGGCGAAATATTTATTACCTGGTAATTTAAAAAATTTGCAAAACATTTTATGACCTGTGGTCGGGTTATTGGCAGTAACCAATTAAGTCCCTCTTTAAAAAACATTTTATGACCAGTAGTTCACGCAAATTTTCCTATTAAAGAAAAGCAAATATCGCTTATTTTTTTTTACCTATTTTTTACCAAAAAATAAATATAAATACTTCACACACTCAGAGTCAAATTTCAGTTGAATACTAAACGTGAAAGTGTTAAAGTGTTTTTTTTTTTGTAAAGTAAAGAGTGAAGCTGTAAAGACAATTTAAAGTAAAATGAATAAATTTTGCTGCAATCCGTTTAACAAGAGTGGACATCGTTCGAAAAAGATAAAAGTATTAAAATTAACTGGTGTTTCGAAGCGATACATGAATGAATTAAATATACAATACGGTGAAGAAGCAGAATTCATTTGCGCCAAGTGTAAAATCGATTTGTCTCTACAAGCAAATGCATTGAAACAAATGCAGCCACAATCCGAGAGTGAAATGACAAGTGAACAAAATGTTTCATCTGATAGTGAGGCAGACATTCCGATGGTCATTATGTCTTTGAGTCCTTTGAATGAGGCTATTACCACTTTAGGTGAAACGCCTATTAGAAAAAGAAAGTTGCGAAGTGAAACATACAGGAAAGAGAATAAAGGCAAGGTTATGAGTGCAATCGCGACAATATTTGATGAAGGCTCTGATAACGAATGCAGTCAAGCAGATGACGTTGATGACGGCAAACAAATGATTGAGCATTTGAAAAAAAAATTCAATTTAGCGACCACTTTTCCGGATATCTCATTTTATCTGTGCTGCCTCAATCATGGGCTATACGCAAGATTTCTGAACAGTTTCAAACATCTTTTTACATCGCAAGAAGAAGCAAAGAATTAGTTCGACAGAAGGGCATATTGGCGACTCCCACCAAGAAATTTGGCTCAGGACCCTCAGCGAAGCAACGGTGAAATTGATTCAAGATTTTTACTGCAATGATGACAACAGCCGCGCCTGCCCAGGTACACGTGACTATGTTATCACACGTGAAGATGGAGAAAAAGTACACAAGCAGCGCAGACTATTATTATGTAATCTATCCGAAGCATACCATCAGTTCAATGAGAAATACCCAGCAGAAAAAGTGGGATTTTCTAAGTTTGCCATCCTACGACCAAAAGAATGCGTGTTGGCATTAGACAGGCACGGAACGCATTCAGTCTGCGTTTGCATGTTTCATCAAAACATCAAACTAATTTTCTTTCCATGCAAGAAATTGAAAGTATTTCACGGTGAAATTGAAACATATAGGGACCTCCTGTCGAAGTCGTTGTGCGCATACCCCACGGAAAATTGTCATCTGTCCAAATGCGACAATTGTCCGAAGATTGACGAGCTAGAGCAATATTTGGCGGAAAAGTTTGAACAGCTGTTAATTCAGGAGGTGCATTTCAAATAGTGGATAATTAGCAGCGGCAGATGTTCCCTTGAGACCGTGGTAAAGCAGATTCCGGAATTCATCGAGGAATTCGGATTCAAGTTGAATGAACTGAAGGCGCACCATTTCATATCCGAGATGCAATCGAAATTTCTAAAGGAAAGTAAGGAGAAATTAGCCCAAAATGAATTCTTTGTGATAAGCGACTTTGCCGAGAATTACACTTTTCTCGTTCAGGATGAAATTCAGGCTTATTACTGGGCAAACGACCAGTGCACGGTGCATCCTTTTTGCATTTATTTCAAAAACGAAGATAACGAACTACAGACCGTAAGCGTTGTTGTTGTCGCGGAGAGTTTAGCTCATAATTATGTGTCCGTTTATTTATTTCAAATGAAACTGTTTGAATTCTTAAGATCAAAATTCGATGCAATCGACAAAGTAACGTTTTTCTCAGACGGCGCGGTTTCTCAGAACAAGAATAAAAAAAATTTTTACAATCTTTGCATAATTGAAGAAGAACAAAACTGCAAGGTCGAGTGGCACTTTTTCGCGACGTCCTACGGTAAGGGCCCATGCGATGCGTTAGGGGGAACCCTAAAACGCATGGCGACTAAGGCAAGTTTGCAAAGGCCAAATACTGACCAGATCTTAAATGTACAACATTTGTTTTCGTGGATTAAAAGCAAGGAAATTGCCATTAACACAGTTTTATGCACTCAAAAAGAACACGATGCCAGGGAGCGACGAATTCAAAACAGATATAATAATGTCAAAACTATAACTGGAACGCAAAAGTTTCATTGCTTCATACCAAATATTTCTGATATGTCAATTAATGTAAAGCGGTACTCTTCGTCTGCCGACGTGCTAAATTTAAAGTTACTTTAATTTTATAATGATGCCAAGACAATTGAAATTTTTAATAAATATTGTAATTAAGTATAAGCAGCAAAATAAGAAAGATTTTTTCTTCATAAATGTATTTTTAACTGTAAAATAATTTTTAAAATGTATTTTTAACAAGGTGGTCTCTTAAATGCTCTTCTCCTGTCCAAACAAGGAGTCGGGGCCCATTTTTTTATTGCTGATTCTTAAAGCAAAAATTATGAGGAATCCAAAAAAAAAAAAATTAGCCGGAAAATTTAGGAGCTTCTGTGGAAAATCGGAAAATTTAATTTTCATGGGAAAATTTAAAGGTAAATTTCTAAGAAAAATTAGGAAAATTTTATTTTTCAATTAAAGCCTGATTCAATACCTTTCCAACGAGCTATCACTCGTTGCGATCGCTTTAGTAGTTTTTTTTTTAAAACAACTTTCAATGAGGTCCCTTATGAAGAATTCTTCAATTTTGTCACATGACAGTGGTGTACACCACCACTAAACACGTCACTATAAAAAAAAAAAAAAATGTAGGTACATTATTTTTTGCTGGGCAATCGATTGAGACTATTTATTTTAAAATCGGAGAGGGGTCGTCCAAAAATTTGCCAATTTTGATCGTTTTCATATGGAATTGCTCTATAACCAAAAAAATGCGCTGGCGTGACGTTAAAAAAAAGGATGTGAATTTTGACTTGCATTACAAAACTGAATAAGACTGCCAATTGAGCAAGACATTTTATATAAAACCTTTTTAGTAAACATTGGACTAATATAGATTAATTTTCAAGCTATCAAATTTAAAAAATATTTGCTCGTTTTAAGATACATATGGGCATTTTCAGCGAAAAGTCGACATTTTTAATGTAACGCCAGAATGCAAATAAGATTGTATTTTAAGACCACGTTGTTCAAACGTTATCTTTTTAGTTACATAATGTGGAGCTAGTAGTGCTTTACACCAAAATATAAAAAAGTAAACTATACATATACAATTTTTTGACAAACAATTTAAATTACTTCTGGCGTTACGTTACAAAAAGTAGACTTTTCGCTGGAACTGTCCATATGTATCTTAGACGTTCCACCTCAAGTTTTTCAACCGATATCTTCCGATCGGGATAAAATTTGACAATTTGGGAAAAAAGTTTTTTTTTATTATTCATGTATGTAACTTATTACGTCTTGTTCTTAGCAAAATTTGTGAAAAATAGTTAAGATAAGTTTTTCTTCAATCTTTCGAAAAAAAAATTTTGTTAAAAAATTTTCTATTTTTGCAAAATCAAAAATTTTTTTAATTCTTTAAGAGCTTTTTGGTGGATTAGTGGGATGCTAGTTTTATATCTATTAAAATAAATTTCATAGGTAGCAATCGATGGCACCGCTCAGTACAAAGAAAGGATTGGCAAAAAAGCAGCAACTAAAGGCGATAAATAAGGAGGATTAATAACTGGGTATTTAAAAATTTACAAAACTTTAACACTTCATCGGCTACAATAAATTAAGTGTAAAAATAGTTATGATATAAATGGATCTAATGTGATAAAGGTTAAATTTTATTAAATTATTTATCTTTGATTTGAACGATTTTTTCTTTAAAATGAACGCCATGGTCCAACTTAGGTTTTTACGGAAAGAAAATTTTGCCCCGCCCTTTTTTACGCCCACTTTTTTCGATTTACCTAAAATCAGAAAACGGCTCCATCGAGTTGACTAATTTTTCTTTCAAATGTTCGTATTAATCAACTTTAAGTTTTCATCGAAAGAAACATTTACCACGCCTACTTTTACGCCCACTTTTTCTATTAAGCGCATAAATTAAGAACGGCTTGACCGATTTGGACGTTTTTTTCTTTTAAATTATCGCCATGGTCCAACTTAGGTTTTTACGGAAAGAAAATTTTACCCCGCCCACTTTTTTCGATTTACCTAAAATCAAAAAACTGCACCATCGATTTGACTAATTTTTCTTTTAACTGTTCGTATTAATCCATTTTACGTTTTCATCGAAAGAAAAAATTACCACGCCTACCTTTACGCCCACTTTTTCTATTAAGCGCATAATTTGAAAACGGATTGACCGATTTTTTCTTTAAAATGATCGCCATGGTCAAACTTAGGTTTTTACGAAAAGAAAATTTTGCCCCGCCCGTTTTTTTCTATTTACCTAAATCAGAAAACGGCTCTTTACACCAAATAAAAAAAAACAAAAAACATTGTCTATACGCTGGCCTTAAGATGAAGTAATAAATAAATATAAATTCCAATTTGCCTTAAATACATGCGTTTCTTTTTTGATTGAGCCCATCTCTACACCATATGTAAGTTATTTTGTAAAAGAAACTTTATGATAGGTATTCCAAGGAAAATGAATTGGCAGCTGAAGCTTTGGTCAAGTTTTCTAAAAAAAATAAGGTGGAAATTTCACCTGATAGTATTGATGATGCTTACTTCCTAAAAAAACGAAACGAAAAATCTAAACTAAAAAATGTTATTGTTAAATTTGAAAACAAAAAATCAAAGGAAAAATGTATGGCTGTTAAAGCAGAATTAAAAAAAGATGATGAAAATAGAGTTTTTGTTAACGACTTGCTAAGCAAAGAAACCATGTCGTTACTTAGTTATGCAAAAACGTTACAATTAGTTGGTTATGCCACAGTTTACCCAAATCATGGCCGTATTTTTGCCAGAAAAAGTGCTATTTCTCGTCAACGTTTAATTAGAAATGAAGATGATGTAGACAACATTTTGCTCGAAGCGAGTACAAACAAACCAATAATGCGAAAATCTCTAAATAATGTTGCTATACCCCAATTAGTATGTAGTGATGATGAGGGATTTGTAGCTTTAAATTATTTTTTTTATTTGTTTTTAATTTTTTTATCTTTTATTTATGATAGACAAAAACAATTATTTTAAAAGTTTAAACTCTTTTGAAAATTATTTAAAAACTATAAATTATAAATATTAAGGGTCCTCATGATATCGTTTATAAGTCTCGTAATCTGTGCAAACTGTGCATTTTTACGCCCTCGTAAATGAACTGTCAAAAATTGTATGAGAATTCATTTACACAAACTTGGTAAATTTGCCCAACAATTTTGTCTCGTAAACTTGCGCTGTTCAATTGTGCATTTATACAAACAGATCTGTTAATGATTTTAAAGTCGTTTTCAATGAAAAATCCAAGTGTCTATAAATCACAAACAATAAATTCTAGCAATAATTTCAGTAAATTGGTCTTTTGGCTTTCTTTGAGCATTTTTAAAAGCAAATTTCTCATACATACATATTAATCACAAATTTAAACACAAATTTTTATATTTTTGAATTTTAATTTTTAATTTATTTTTGTATTGACGTTTCTTACAAACTGACATTAATTGTTTAAAATTACACAAAAGTAAAAAAGGGGCTTCATGAAACAAGACTCGTAAGTTTGCGCATTTGCACAAATGGCAATTTTAAGCGACATCATTAGGACCCTTATTGTATCTGTTAATTTAAGAAGCATTTCTTCACTTAATAAATTTAATAAATTCAAAACCTTACTTTCTAACTTTTCAAGATTACCAGATATAATTGCTATTCAGGAGACTTGGTTCGACAAAAATTGTTCTCGGATGTATGAAAGTTCACACTATAATTGTGTTCACTGTAGTAGAAATGATGGGTATGGTGGAACTTCGATGATGGGTATGGTGGAACTTCGATATTTTTAAGTGAAAATTTACAATACACTGTAAATTGCAATGACAGCCAAAATTATGTTGAAATTATACAGCTTAAAATAAATAATTTAAAATTCAATAATAAGCCATTGGAATTTATGAGTTTTTATCGATCTCAGAAATGTAAAAATTAAGACTTTTTTGAAATTCTGGAAAATAAATTAGATAAATTTGCAAGAAATCCATCAATCGTAGTAGGAGATTCGAATATTGATTTAATTTCAATTAAACAACAAAATGATTTTATAAATTTGTTTAATTTCTACAATTTGAAATGTTGTCATTAGTTAATAACTAGACCGCAAAGTACTTCATGCATTGATCATGTTTTTAGTAATCTTGCTGAAAACATTGCTATTGACCCAGTGGAGTGTAGAATATAATAATTATTATGAAACTAGTAAAGTTGTTTGTAACCTTGAAAATGTTAAAATTTATTTAGGCTAAAATCTACCATTATTATCTTACTCTAATAACCCGTCTGAATTGACATCCAATTTTATAAGAGTTTTAAATGAGGCTATTTTTAGAAGTACAACTTCATCAAGTCAACACAAAAGTAAAAAGAATGATAAACAAAAATTTGTGGTGAATTGAAACAAAGAAAAAATTATTAAAAAAGAGGAGAAAGAATAGATATGACAACGGAACTGTATATTGATTAAAGAGGATAAGTAAAGTTATAAATAAATCTATGAAAGAATCTATAAACTACTATTATGAAAATAAAATATTGAGCTTTAATGGTGATTTAAAGAAATGCTGGAAATTTTTAAACAATGAAACCGGTCGCTCTCAGAAGAAAATTATTAATATCATTGATGCTAAAGGACTATGCGTAGAAAATAACAAAGTTAAAGCTTACACTTTTAATAATTACTTTACAAAAATTTTAATTGATTTAAAAAATGGAATTGCTAAATACTCTAATGATAACTGTAATAACTTAAGAACGTTAAGACGCCATCCAATCTGCTTTACGTTAAATAAAGTTTCAACACATGATGTTGAAAATATAATATTAGACTTAAAACCGACGTACAGTAGCGGTCAGGACCATGTTTCATCGAAACTATTAAAATATTGTTATTAAGCAGTTTCACCTTTTATATCCTATATTTTCAATAGTATGATAAATACATCTATATATCCGGATGTTTTAAAGGTACACAAAGTTGTGCCTATCCCGAAGGAGGTTCATGCAAAAACGGTTGAAAAGTATAGACCAATAGCGCTTCTTTCAACAATTGATAAAATATTTGAAAAAATAATTCATTCGCAGTTAAGTGCATATTTAGATCGTGAATCTTTGTAACACAAAAATCAGTGTGGTTTTGTAAAAGGAAGTTGAACGGATGAAGCTCTTGTTGATGTGGTAAATACAATATGGATAATGGGTTTAATGGAGTTGCAGGAGTATTCTATGATTTTAGTAAAGCTTTTGATCTGGTGGATCACAAAATCTTGTTGGAAAAGTTATCGTACTATGGTATTATTGGTTCTAAACTTAAACTAATTGAAAGTTTCTTAACAGAAAGATCACAGTATGTGGAAATTGAGGGAGAAAGAAGTGATATAATTCCTGTAAATTTCGCCGTACCACAGGGAAGTGTTTTAGGATCCTTGCTGTTTATGATCTACCTAAATGATATTAATAATATTGGACCAAATGGAAAAATTGTAATGTTTGCTGATGATATATCTCTCTTTTATCCATATAAGCAGGTCTAATTATACAAAATTCAGATGGAAAGAGACTCGGAACTTTTATTTGAGTTCGCGAGATTAAACAGATTGATTTTAAATCCAAACAAAATCTAGTTAATACGTTTTCGGCCTTATTCCCCAGCCTTAAATAACTATTTTTCTATTTTCGTTGATGGTAAAGTTATAAATGAAGAACCAGAAATTAAATATTTGGGAGTAATGTTGAAAAGCAATCTGTCATGGGAAGATCATATTAAATACTTAAAAGCAAACATAGCTTCCGCTTGTGGTATATTATTTAAGTTAAAAACAAAATTGGCCAAAAAGACAAAAATGTTGATATATCAATCAATCATACACAGTAGACTTGAGTATCTCGCAATTATTTATGGTTACAAAAAGACTTGTGAGTTAAAATCGTTACAAGCATCTCAAAATAAAATACTAAAATGTGTCTTTAATTTAAATATTAGACACAATACATTATCATTATATAAAGATTTTGCTAAACCATTTTGCCAATATATGGTCTATATGTTAAATAACTTTTATATTACGTTTACAAATCTTTAAAAAACATTGGATATCGAGCAATTTAGTTTAATATCAGACAAAATAGTTTTAACACAAGAAGTGGTGGAAATCATTGGATAGCTAGATGTAGACTTGAAAAAACTAAACAAAGAATAGAATATGCTGGTAGCTTAAAGTTTAATAATTTGCCGGAAAACATTAAAAATTGCAATCGATTATCAGTTTTTAAGAAAAGTTTAAAAAGTTATCTACTTAATAACATTGAAATGCTTCTTGAATATTTTATCTATTTTTTTCTTTTTTTATACTTTAACTACCATATTTATAAAAAATTTAAATGGATTTGAAATGCATTTTAAGAAAATTTTGCCTAAAACACATTTCAAACTTTTTTCATTTTTTTATGAATACGACAGTAAATATATAGTTTCTTTAATTGTATAATTGCTAATTTGTTATGTTATAATATCTATAGCTGTAATTCATTTTTTTGCCAACTCGTCTCACAAAGCCAATTTTTGGCGCGAGACAAACTTTATCTTTTTTATAAATAAATAAATAAAAAAAAAAAGACGGACAGACGATATTGTAGAAACTACAAACGGAATGACAAAATTATATATACCCTTTTCCACCTGTGGTGAAGGGTATTAAAATTTTAAATCAATAAATAAATTCTTTGGAGCTTTCCTTTTAATACAAGATTTTCAAGATTTTGACAAAAGATCTTTCTATTTTAAACCGATGCAGCAACTTACATGATAAAGGCTTCCAATGGGTTAAAAATATTTTATCCAAACTGTTACTGTTACAGAGGAAGCCAATTCGATAATATTGAAATTTTTAATGAAATGTATCCCTTGATTCCCCTTCAACCGTAGCCATTAGTAACAAGGTGGCTATATGGCTATATGCTTCAGAATTCTATTATGATTATGCAATTAAAGAAGTATTCAATTTATATAACAATAACTAATTAGGTGAGATTAATTTCACTTAATACTCAAGTCAAATTAATTGATATTGCAGAAAGGAAAATTAATACTGTGGAAGAAAAATAGCCCGACAAACTAAAAAAATTTTAAACCTTTTGCGAAATAAATTAAGTATTTCGAAAAATCAAATAAATTTCAAATATTTTTTATCTGATCTGAAATCAAAGTGGGATCTGACAATAAATTTTTTCAAAATACATTGGCATTCTTCGAGTACAAGACAAAGTTTTACTTTTAATAAAACAGTACTTATTTATTGAAACATGCAAAAATTTAAATTAGTTATTTAAGTTTTTTAAAGATATTTCAATAACAATAGACTCAATTTTATATATTTTTGTTTTTATCAAAATCATTTTCGTGGGAATACAAAATTTAATTTAAATGATTTTGTTATTCGTGCTTAATTCCCAATTTTTATTTTTGATAAAAACACTGAAATTTATTGTTGATGGGATAAGCTATTCCTATGCGCATTTCACTGGTTGCTTAGGCCAGATCATCAGGAAACTTCACCCATAAAGATTTTAGAAAAACTAAAGATATTCGGGTATGTTCTGTAAATCGAAATGAAGTATATTAAAAACCGAACAAATTTTTGAATACGAGCCTGCCAAGAAAGTTCATAAAAATATTCCATTTTATATACCTCATACATTGAGTACCAATTATATGTACAAGAACAGCTCTTAAAAACAGAAAAACTACAGTAATTTTGTAAATAATTGAAATTAAAATCTCGTTCTACAAATCGAAATGAAGTGGAATTGAACTTCATTTCGATTTGTAGAACATGTCCAATTAAACCAGTAAAATTAAAAAACGATTTTTATGGAAATTTTTTAAGTTTTGACTGCATATTTTAGATTTTTAGTGCATTTTTAATGCGCATATTTACGATTTTTTAGTGCATAAAAATCTCATCCCTAATTATTATTATGTAGTAGTTCTTGCATTTAACCCGCTACTTTGTAATCTGACCTTTTCGTTCATAAACATATTTATATGCCAAAGTATATGTATCTCGGTTTAAGCAAGAAAGTTCCAACATTTTTCATCTCATAGGTTGGCATTCACACAGGACTTTTCACCTATAATTTTGTGTTTCGAAGTTCAAATGCAAAAGTACCACTCCTAGAACAGAAAAGCAAATGAAAGAAAGTTAATTTCCCATATTTTCCTTTTTGATACTTTTTTCTCCCCATTTAGAATCAAAAATTACAATTTTGTAGTGGGAGCCTATATTATAGTACGTTTATGTCATAGAATGAAGAAAATGTTTTGGTTTAAAAGATAGATGACGTGACAAAAAGGTTCACAAATATCCACGGGTTCTACGCGATTACTCCCCAAAAGGACCAATTTTTTTTTTTTTTTTATTTGTTATAATTGTGTAATATAAAAAGCCCTTTGTGGCCAAAGTACATATTACAATTGAAAATTAATATGATTAATTATATAGCAACCCAAAACAAAAAAACTTTAAAAATACTTACATATAATCTAATGTTTTGTAAAAACCCAGCCAGCAAAATACTACGACATTGTCTGAATCAAACATTTCGTACAAAATTTCTAACTTCATTCTTAGGGACTTCGTTCAGATTTCCGTCAAACATTGAATATACTTACAGTCTGGCCGATTTCTGATCGATTTCGCATGGATATATCGGGGGGAATTTATGTACAGATATGTCCTACAGAATTCCGACGGAATTCATTCAGATTTGTCTAACGAGACTTATTATTTTTTTAAAATAATGACAATTGTCATTATGTTGGAAATAATTTTAATTTTATTTTATTTGTTCAAGATAAAAAGCATAAAAAAGGTACGTACGTGTAAAATTTATAATTATGTACATATTTTGCAATAAAATTATTTCTTTCCGCTATCAGTTCGAAAGGAAAACAATTCTCGGCTAACACATCAGAACTTCCCATGCCTTTTTCATTAGATTTCTGTTAGATATCTATCAGAAATGACAAAAAACCAAAATTTCCCACGACATGTCTGTCAGAATTCGTGTCAACCACTTCATACGTTTTTGGTTCAGAAATCTGACAGAATTCGTATACGATTCCGACTTTTTTGCCGACGTTTCTCTCAGATATCTGAACGACGTCGGATTATTTTGCTGGATGGGAAGCTTCAATTTGTGACACTACATACAACTTCCACAATCATCGATGGACCAAAAAAAAAATCAAATTAGATTAGATTTGGCTAAGATTTAGGTGTTCAGTTATTCTTTTACGGAAAACTGATTGAGAAAATCTGAATATTGAGTAATATATTCTAGGAATTAAAATTTGAACATTCCTAGAAGAATGCGTAAATCTAAAGCGGTGTAACAAAAACTGTGGTGTTGCAGTTTTGATAAGCTTGTAAAATATAAGCATAAATGTACCTTATAGTTAAAAAATTTTCAAAAGAACATCTTAAAAAACAATTCACCTGTGGTGATATATGATTGTATAAATCAAGGCCCATCTATCAGGGGTGCTTACTTGTACAAAAACAAAAAACGATTCTTTTTAGTTATCAAAAATTTACTACCCTATACACAAAGCAAAAGGAAAAAACGTGTATGTGTGGCATACCATACCAACAAACGTATACATGCACATGTAAGCAAAATGTAAACAACTTTTGACAACTAAAAAGAACATAAACAGTGATCATCAGGCTTCTTGCGCAGACTTTTTCAATGGGCCTTGGTATAAATTATTCTGATTACCATTTTGAATTGAATTTCGATTACAGAGTCTTATACCAAAAACAAATCTTACAATTTTGTTTACCAAAAGCTTTATCCTATTAATGTTACCGGACGATGTACATAAATATACTTTCATACAATAGGATATTTGAGACATTAATAGAGCATGTGCCACTTTACATCTTACTCGATATGGTAAATACATGTTGAGATAATATAACCGACGAAGAGTCAAGCACACTCTTGAGTAAACATTGTCAATATGATATGAATAATCAAGTTTTTCGTCAATTATAACACCCAAAATTTTTATTCTGTCTACAAATTCTATCTCAAATTTCAAAAAAGTTCCAGACACCTGTCCTCATATTTTTTAATGAACAGCAATAGGTGTTAAGTTTTTTGGATCTCTTTTAGTTTAGGAGATATGAGGTTAATAAATTTTTCTAATGAACAATAAAAAGTGTTAATATATTTTTCTTTTTTAATTTAGGAGGTATGAGGTTGGCAGGATCGGTTTGGCTTGCCTCCGGTCCAAATGTCAACCTTTTAGCTTCAGACGGTTTAGGCTCTGCAATGAAAGATAAATAGATGGAGAAAAAAATCTTTTGAAAAAAGGACCAAACATAGTACAGTTTGCATCCCTTAAACGTTCGAATTTCGTATGGATATAAAAGCTAGATGGTGGACAGAAAAAGTTCCAAAATACAGGTTTATCCGTTTACTACCTAAAACGGCCGAATTTCGTAAAAGTACCAGTCACCTATTTGCTTTTTTTTATTAAATGCACAAAAATAAATATTGAATTAAAAAAAAGTACAAGTTTATTTAAAAAAATTACCAGTTAGAGAACAAAAAGTACCAAAAAATTTCAGGAACTTGCATGTTTAGTTTTATCTTTCTAGATCCAATAACAATTTTCGTCAAGGGTTGTGTTGTGGTGCTGTTTTTGTTTGAGTTGTATCCCGGGCGATTTGAGTTTTTGTTTTCCAGACTGGTGATTTCTCGCAAAATATATTTAAACTTTTGCAATTTTTAATAAAAACTTTTTAAGCAACAATAACAAAAACAAAGATGGCTTAAAACACTCCACAATAAATATACCATTTCTAGATATTTCTACAATAACTGTGGTACTAAGAAATCTAAAATTTTCGTACAACTATGGACCGGATAAAGTTCCGAGCAATATTTTAATTAAATGTGCCGACGCTATTGTCATCCCTTTAGAAATTATATTCAATACATCAATAAATCAATCAATCAAGTTTAAGAGCCAAAATTACTGGGCAAATTTACGATTTTGTGTACATGAGTTCTCATACAATTTTTGACAGTTCATTTTTCTACCCTCGCAGTTTGCACAGATTGCGAGATTTTAAAGCGATATCATGAAAGCCTTTATTGAGTATTTTATTTTATTTAAGTAATTTATTATGACGGTAACCATACTGACTTGAAATCGCATAATACGTATTCTGTAAATCGCAATCGCAAGAAGTTTGGCGACTTCAAATTGCAAAATCATGCTCAAGGGAACTGGAAGAGACTATAGCAGATCGGAAGCAAAACGCACGAGATTCAGAACACCATAAAACCAATCTGGCGTTTTGCGATTTCAAATCGTGCGATTGTCAGAACATGGACGATAGAATAGTAACAAAACTAACAAAGTGATTTCAAATAATTGGTTACGTAGCTGAACGTTTTGAAATCACAAAATTATATGCACACAACACCTTTCTTGTGATTTCAAATCACTTGGTAAAATATGATATTTAGAACATTCATGTAAGTGTATAAAACAATTTGCCAAAGAAAATTAGTCATTTACATTTTTTATAAATATTAAATATCTTTTATGAAAATAATGTAACTAAACAATTGTGCTTTTTTTAGGTTTATACCTCAATCAATAAGATTAAGAGGAACTTGGTTTACACATATTAAGACAAGCTTAAATTCCCAGATATGTTAAATTATTAATTCATGATTGAATTAAAAAATATAAAAGGCTTCAATAAACAAAATCAACATTCCCTATGACTGAATAAAATGCAAATGAAGACTTAGAAGAAAAGATGGACGAATTCAAAGAAAATAGAAAGGAAAAGTCTGCAACTAAAGAATTAGAATCACCAACAACAATGCTTTGCGAACTTACTCGCCTTAAAGCACAACAAAAATATCTTGAATGCACCGATGTAAAGTTAAATATAAGAGGTTTTCGTGACACGGACAAAATCCCGAGTACTATATCTGTTTTATTACGAAATGAACATATTTCGACAGTTATTATGTTTAAAGAGATAGACCAAATAAGAATAAAACTCGACGAAGAAATGTCAAGTTTTCGTCAACAGTCTCGGGCTGTAGTCAATAATATATTTTTTGAAGTAAAGAAAATCAAAGAAGATATAAAACAAGAATATTTATACAAAAAGTCATTAGAAGATATTCGCCTGCAGACTGTATGTATTAATGCAGAAATAGATAAACTTAAATCGAAAAATTGTACCGAATTGTCATTATTAAAAAAAACTCCTAAGTAATTTTTGTGTAATAAAAAAGGAGTTTCCAAAAAAAAACAATAAAAATTTGAAATCGCATTCTGTACCCTTGTTCTGTAGCTTTAGTGAGAACTTCTCGCATCGAAAAGATGTAAAACAAAATATTCCATCGTTTCTCGAAAAGTGAGAAAAACTGTGTCTGTTACTCATGTCGAAAACTATCAAAAGGGATTACGTTACGTTATAAATGTCATAACATTGCACTCGAAGCCGATGTGACATTGCAGACGTTGAGAATGCCAGTAACAAATATCGTTGACGGCGACCAAAATTTAAACATTTTCAACGACGGCGCACTTTGATTCAAGAGCGGCATTAATTATTTTTTTCGTGTTCGCGGTTTGGATAATTTTTTGGTATTTTGTTCTCAGATATCTGAATATTATGATTCCGAAATATATGCTTGATATATTTATTATTTGTTTGGGCAGACACGCTCAAAGTTCATATATCGCACCGTAAATACTAAAGGGTCACAACTCAAAATTCTTAAATTTTCAGTAGAGACAAAAAACGGTTTTCTTTTTATATGTACTCTAATACAACAAAGAAGGATTTAATTGTATATTTTTCGCAAAATACTAGAGAAATTGATCTAAGATTTGTACAGTGCGTAGATATGAGCACTGTGCATCGATTTCTTACAAAAAGTGAAAATTGAAAAATTTTGAGTTGTGACCCTTTAGTATTTAGGGTGCGATACGTTCGCTTGTTTAAAATGGCATGCAAATTTACTGTATGTTAAATATTTTGGAACAATCACAGTAAACTTACTAACCATTTGACTTTTTTGTATATTTCCTTAACTAGCAGTTGTTAAAGATGAGATTTGCATTAAAAAAAGTTGGAAAAAGTGGCATATAAAAAATTTCGTAGAACAAAATATAAGCAACATCAAAATTGCAATGTTCATCAACTTCAGTGGACTGCATCTTTTTAGCGCTGTGGATCGCTGTTAAACAAAAGATGACAAATTACAGCTTGAAGTCTCAAAAAAATCAGCTGCTCCTACCTGCTTCTTTCAAAAAAAAAACAGTAAAAACTATAAAATTATACAGTGCCAAAACATGAATTTTCGTTCATGCTTGTTATTGTTGCCATAATTCTTTATTGTTTGAAATTATTACATAACGTAATATACATACTAGTCAATTAATTGTTAATTGCTATATATTTCAATGTTGAATAAGCATTTTTATTTTTTACATTTTAATTGATTACTTGTATCAGGTATGCTGTCCGAGGAAGCTCAGGTAGCGAGGAATAAGGACTATAGAGTAGGGTGGTTATTAGCTATACCGAAAAATTTTTTTCCTGATTTTTTCATACTCTCGTATCCCACATCGATTGGTATTATGGAAAAACTATCCTAAAAAAAATTTCAGACGAATCAGTTTATCGCTATTATCGTTATTATCAGTTTTGTCGCCACGCCCTCCAATGTTTGAAATTTTTTTTTTTCATTTATGTCTCATAATTTAAAAAATATTAATTTTATTAAAAATAATTACTTCAAAAAGGTATTGTCCGTGATGTTAGTAACAACATAGCTCTAAACGACTTTTCTGTAAATCGTATATTTAGAAAATAAACTACAAATTATCGAAAAAAGCCCTTTACTTTATATAAATAAAATGCCCACTTGCTTCACAAACAGTGTTCTTTAGATTTTCATAAGGCCATACATATGAAAGAATGTATATGAATGCATGCTTTAGTGTATATGTGTGCGGTTAATATGTTGATCTGCACTCCGATCTCTTAGCAACTAATAATGTAAATATACTAACTTTAACAAGGAATGTAAAAAAATTCACCGTTGCCCTAGCATGATTCAAGATTCAAGAGTACCGAACAGCACTAAAGCAAAAATGGTTGAAGCCCTTAAGAATGTTGGTGACGTTGATCAAAATAGAAAGCGACCCATTATTGCTAATCAAAATATTTTAACCATCACAGACAATGGAATGGAACAATTTGTGTCCATGGAAACAAAACTTTTTCGAAAGATTCCTTATAGATCAAGAGTTCTTAAAATCAAGCTCTGAAGATTGGGATTGGATTGCTTCTTTTGTTAAAGACAAAGAAATTATTGGGCAATTAAGGGTAGTCAACGACACTGCGGAAAGAGGAGTCAAACTAATGGAAGAATATAATTCATTACTGACAAAAAATGAAGAGCAAAAACAATATGTACTAAAAGTTGTCCAAGAGTATAGACGCAAATATCCCGGATGTACTAAAAAAACTATAACAAACTAGCATGAAAACAAAATTATAATATTTAGTAAAATAAAATTAAACAAGTTGAATTTAAATTTGTTAATATCCGATAATAACGAGTTTTCTTGATGAGTAAGTTAAAATATCAATATTGGTATTTTTGTTAGTTAGGGCGTTTTGCTTTTTGGGTGACGATATGTTTATGCAGGATTTGTCAAAAAGCTATTAGTAAACCAAAAATATTTGTTATGAATAAAGAAGTAAATATTTATTAAAGTATAATTTAATTTTTGAAATTTTAGCCAAAAATTAAGGATTTTCTCAAACTTCGGTGGGCTGGCGACGTGCCTTAATCTTCTCTGATGGACCAAAAATTTTTGTTTTTGTAGTTTTTTACTAATAACCACCGATTTAGAATTTAAGACTTGATAAAATCCAACTTTTAATTTTAAGAACCACCCTACTATAGAGCCTATAGATTACATCATTCGCGAAGAATTGGACGTGTAGCCACTAATGAAGACGTAATGCATAATCTTTTATTGTCTTCAGACCCATTTAAAAATAGATTTCGCTCAAAGCTGCAAATCAAAAAGTTGGAGTATGATAACAATGTTAAAAAGTTATTAAAAGACTATGTTTAAATTACGTATTCATGTTTTTTCTGTTTGTTTTTTCTATGGAAGGTGGGCGTTAAAATGGGCGGATCAGGTATATGTTTTCAGCAGTCCATTCTACAATAATAATATTTATTTTTTGTGAAAATTGAGTTGATACATTAAAAATCAAGAGAGTTATGCCACTTCTTCAATACAACTTGTATGGTGGGTGGGCGGATATTTTTCAAATTTCACACAAATGATTAAGAGTGTTTAGAAATGCTATGTGCCAAAAAACAATGCCGTAGGTCAAAATTTCATTTTTTCTTTGTATGGGAGGTGGGCATAGAAGTGGGCGGATCATTTTGATTTTTCCATTTTTTCTTGATTCAAACAAAAAATGCCTATGTGCCAAGTTTCATTATCCTTAGACAACTGCTTCTATTTTTTGCCGCTCGTTCTATGAACTTGATCCAATGTGCGGCGGCGAAAATACAAGCGTCGGCTTTACCAAATGATGTAAATTGCGACTTTAATGTTTGTTGTTTGCAAATGGGCTTTGAAAAAATTCGTATATTTTATAAAAATGTTAAAAGCAAAATAATTAAACAATGAAAAAATGTGCCAAGAACAATATATTATTATTTTATGAATTTTGCATTTTTAATCGTTTTTTTTAGTGTTAAAATTGTTTCTCGCCCAATTTTTTTTTCGTGAATTTATTTGACAGGTTGAAGCGGGAACTTTTCTCACAAAAATGTCACAGAATACACAGAATTGTGAAAAATGACGTGTGAAAAGGGCTCAAATCAGTTGCGAAGGCAGCTTTCGAAGAAACAGACAGAAAGTTTTTGTGGTAGTGTGAAGTGTCAATGTGTAAAAACAGGCCGCAACCATCGACACAAATGGCGTGATCAAAACAAAAATAACAAGACACAAACCATGTTATACAAATGCATTTGTTCAACAAACGTTGTGTTTAGTGAAAAAAAATTCATTTAGTTATATTGTTTTGTTTTATAATGTTATTTACTCACTTAAATATTATTATTTGCTAGTGTTGTGGTAATTTTAAAAGTTAATTTTTACAACAGTTTTTCATGTTAATTTCAATTTAATAAATTTGTGTTCATTGTATTGTGGCAAAAAAATGGTGCAAAGAGAAATGCAAAAAGGGCAGCTTTCTTAAAAGGAGACAAAAGAAAACGCAAAATCTTCCGTCTCGTGACAGTTCTGTGTATTCTGTGAAAATGTTACAGACACACTTTTTCTTTAAATTTGCGAGTAATTTCCTTACGTGACTCACCAACAGTTACAGACACAGTTAAGTGATAAAAACAGCTGTTTGTTTCAATTTATGGCAATTTTGTTTTATTACATTTCAATGGAAAAGTTTCTCGACTCGAGAGTTACAGAACATGGGCACTGGTCCAATTAGTTGATCGGCGCAATCCTGCAACAATAAAAAAATAAGCATTTTGTTTGTGTAAAGCATGACAAGGATGTCATCTTCTTTGTGTAAGAATGATGCAGACGTCAAAAACAATTGCACGAAAAAAAACACAATTCTGCAAAAAATCAACATTTAAAAAATTTTAATTTAATTTTTTGTAGATACAAATATATGAGGGGTATAGATGCAAAGACTGCAATGTCCACTTTTTTCACAAACGTAACTAATAATACCTCTTAGTTGTATTTAATGAATGCTTCCAATTAGTGAATATTACATTACCAGAATAGCATGATATACAATACATAAATATACTGAATAGCATGATATACAATATATAAATATGTATGAATATACTTTGAGCTAGAGATTTTTACTGTTTATTACGAAAACTATAAATGTGGACATTGCAGTCTTTGCAGCTATACCCCTCATATGTATGTATGTATATGTAAATAAAAAAAAGGTTTTTAAATATGTATGTAAAAGAAGTATTAAGCATTTGCATCTTTTAAATTCATAGAAGAAAAAAACAGGTTTGTTCAACAGAAAATTACACTGGTCTTCAAATTTGAAAAAAAAAATTAACTGCGCTGAATTCGAATCTGGCATATA
The DNA here is from genome assembly GCA_949318255.1 of Pollenia labialis. Taxonomy (NCBI): domain Eukaryota; kingdom Metazoa; phylum Arthropoda; class Insecta; order Diptera; family Polleniidae; genus Pollenia; species Pollenia labialis. The sequence continues at coordinate 120,393 of OX439143.1, read as the reverse complement.
AATGGGGCTATCGCGTCTTGTTCATATTTTATCGTATGCTGGCAATACTGTAAAAAGGTCAATACTGACACTACAATTACACAATTATTAATTTGACAGAAGCCCACATTCATTCTAAATCTTCATAATAAATAGTAGCTATTAAGCATTTCAGGAAGATCGTGTGTTACTGATTCATGCTATTTTTGCTTTGTGTGTGGTGAATATTTAGTTGGAAAAAAAGAATATGCAAGATCAGAATCATTAAAATATGCATATTTACATTATTTTAGTTTTGTGCGAAACTTTGACAAACCGAGGTCATCAACTTTGTTTTGCATTTTCTTCATTCGCATTAAGATTTTTTTCCATAAAACCTAGGTGCAGTAAACGACGAACGAGGGGAGCGTCCTTATCAAGATTTAATGAAATTGAAAGAAATTATCAAGGATTTTGGGAGAAAAGCATGCTGGACGCTAATACGTGAAACCGAACCAACAAAATACAAACGACGTTCAAATAATGCCATTCACTTTTGAAAATTCATTGATTTTTAAATAAGCTAGTGATTTTTAATGTAAAAAACGAATAAAAACATTTTTTGTATCTCGAAAACCTGACGTGATAGAGAAAAGATTCGAATTCGAATTACCCTAAGAAAGATATTTGGTTGCTCCAGTCCAAAACCTTGTTGGCTACCACTTTGCCAACTTTTTTTGAACATTTCCCGCCAAATCGGACTTAAAAACCGCTAGAAACCGTTAAATACTTAATTAAGCGGGATTTTTTAAAGTTTTATATAAATCTAGAAATAAGTTGCTTTTTCAAGGGTATATGAATCTCAAATACGTTACATACTAAGGTTTCTAACTTCCCTAACTATTTTATGAAAAAAAAATGTTTGAGTGATGAATTGGACTGTGCCGAATCTTTGATACCCTCCACCTACAGTTAGAATATTTCGAAATTTAAACAAGTATTTTATAGTCTTATAAAACTATGACCGACCAAATTTTATTATAATAAAACACAGGGCTTAATTCTGGCAGTCGTGACCGAATACTTTTTCGATTTATTTCAGTCGATACTGAACGAATCGAAACTATTTTTTCAGTATTGTGAAAACTAAAATAATGCTTTACAACACTGAAAAAATAATATCGATTTATTCTCAGTATCGACAGAAAGAATTAGAAAAAAAAATTGCTTTCGAAATGAAAAAGTATTCGATCACGACTAGGTTTTTTGCCAATCTAGCCGGACATTACTTTTTGTTTTAGCTTATATTGCTTCTTAAAAGTTATTGAGTGCCCCTAGATCGATGAACCTTGGCAGAAATATATGTTATTGTCAGTGTTAAGTAAACCTTAAAAATAAATAAAATCGGACCAAGAAGGAAAAAGTTCCCCCTAGAAGAGCTAATCCAACTTCTGAAAAATGCAATTTTTTTAAAGTTTTCCCATATTTTGTTTGGCAAATGCAACTTTTAACGTCGGTGAAAGTTAAAAACCCAACAGCCCCCTTTTGTGGGCGGTTACATAAAATAATTTGTAAAAAAAATTTAAATTAAAAAATTAAATTTTTTAACTTTTATGGGAACCCACCCCCGAAACGAACCTGTCAAAAAAATTTTTTTTTTTAATGATTTTGTTATTCGTGCTTAATTTCCCAATTTTTATTTTTGATAAAAACACTAAATTTATTGTTGATGGGATAAGCTATTTCTATGCGCATTTCACTGGTTGCTTAGGCCAGATCATGGATGAAGTTTCCTGATCCATAAAGATTTTAGAAAAACTAAAGATATTAAACCAAATAAAACTGTTAAGCGTATAAGAATTACCGCAAAAATTCTATTTGTAACAATATCAAAGTTAAAAGAAAATCATCAACAATAAACAGTGAGTTAATCTCTCCTTGCATTCCCCACTATAATTGATTTTAATTCTTCCAACATTAATTGTAGTTGGAAGTAGGTTAAAAAAAAAACAAAAACAACTCGCTTAACTGTTTTCGCAAACAAAATATAAAGCGGGCTGCCAGTCAGTTTTTTTAGGCCGTGCACTTGCCAGTTTATTATCAAAATAATTTTCGTGGGAATACAAAATTTAATTTTAAATGATTTTGTTATTTTTTTTTTGCTAATTTCCAAAAAATATTCATTTTTAAGACTTTATATGACTATTATGTATTTCATAGTATTTATCTGAAAAGAATTAATTTATTCGTAATTATAACTTATCTATAATAGTAACAACAAATTTTATTTAAAATAATAACAACAAATTTATTTAAAATAACTTCTCTTTTGCACTAAGAAATTCGTACCTATACACTTTTTCCATTATAGTTCCAAATCACATTATACGATTTTTGTCGTTGCGATTATTGTCGTTTCCTCTTTGAAGTCGGTCTGATGTTTACATTGTGCGATTGTTGTCGTTACGACTTTTTCTGTGCAACCGAACTTCAATACATTTTTCGTCAAATGAGCGAACAAAATTCCTTTCACCCCTCTTGCCTATAAAGTAACGACAAAAATCGTATAATGTGAATGGGCACTTACTCTCGAAGCTTCAAAATGGTTCTGATAACAATTTTATGCAGTAACCACAATATATAGTAAAAAAAAAACTAAGTACCTGGAGCCCAGATTTGATTTTTTATTAAATATTTTTTTTGCTCCATAAAATAACGTCATTTAGCTGGCGCACAGGTGGTTAAAACCCGTTACTTACTGTTTCGCACATTCCTTTTTTTACAAAGGTAATATTAGTCTTAGATGTAATTATTTAAAAAAATTTACGTACAACCAAAACATTTTATGACTGTCGAAAGGGTTTCTATCATATGTACCTATGCAAGATGAGCAAAAACAGAAAAAAGGTGAAATTTGCAACAAAAAAAAATCATAAGCAAAATGGCGCAACAGCGCGCAGTTTTTTTTTTTTTTTTTTTTTGAAATTTAAAAGAAGGGAAGCTACTGGCTGGTTGGTCATAAACGTCGATGTTAAAATCTATGTTTTAATGGACGATACATCGGCGTCAAAACTAAAAACCATCGAGATCGTCCATTTAATATTTTCATTAATTTTAAGTTTTTTAAAAATTTTGAAATGCTTGTATTAAGAAAAGCCAATAATATATAAAATCTTTTATCTTTATTCAACAAATTTACAAATATTTATTGTGCTAAACCCGCAAAGCTTTGAGCTTGTCAAAAAAAAAAATACGTAATCGTGACTCAATTTTCAGTAATCAGCAAAATTTACTGATTACTGAAATATTTTTCAGTATTCAGTAAACTTTACTGATTACTGAATTTTTTTTTCAGTAATCAGTAAAATTTAGTGCATACTGATTTTTTCTTCCAGTAATCAGTAAACTTTACTGAATACTGATTTTTTTTTTAGTAATCAGTAAAAAATTTACTCGTAATGAAAATTATATTTCATTACCAGTAAGCATTTACTGATTACTGAAACGCTTGCTGCAGTAAAAAAGTAATGCAGTATGCCCATGTATGATTCATAACTCATTTTTAATGCTTTTTATGTTATTTTCCGACAGTTGTTTTTAATCGATTTAGCGATTTTAAATTAGTTTTAGAGTTTGTTTCAAATTGTGCAATTTTTTGCGAATTTTAGCCATGCTCGCGAAAGAAGCGATTTTTTCCTTTTATTCTTTACAGCTTTCACGATTTTTAATAAATATTAGACTTTGCTATCATGCTGCGGTTTGCAAATTATCGATCTTTATGAATTATGCGGATTCAAGAAATTTTTCGTTTGCAATTCGAGTCGAAACCTAGAATATACCTGATCATTTTCTTTACAATATTTATTAAATATGAAAAATGGTATGTTAAACGTTAAAAATTCATTTTAACTTTTTTTTATATGTATATTTTTGGGAAAAAGTGTATCTTTTTGGAAACTAAAATGTATCTTTCACGAAATTTCACTGGCAACGCTGGTACATATGCACAAATTGCTATGCATTGCATTACTAGCATATGTAATAAGGAGAAAATCTTTTCATAAACTTAAGATATTTTAAAACAATTTTGGAGACTGTGCAAGTGTAGAGGCGCAACTATAATATGCTTAGTAAGTTGGCTTAAGCAACTGTGCGAATACATGTTAATCATATGTGGTAAACCATATTGTACTTAGGAGACTTTTTGTTAAGTTTTATGAATTTGTCATTTGCTTAAGCAAAGTGCAAAAGTGATCATACTTTCCGTAAGGAGTAATATGTTTTTTGATTTTGCTTTTGTGTTTTTAAATGCATGTGACAGGTTTTTTGTTAATTTTTAACAGAAGCTTATGCAAGCTTCTGCATATTATAGTTGGCACTTAAGATTTTCAGTAGCAGAGAAGAATTTGAGAGAAGTGTTAATGCATGTTTATAACATCGGTGTCAATGTATCGTGTTTTTTATCGATCTTTTTAACGGGACTTGTAGTATTTTTCATACGGGATCCCGAACATTTTTCGGGAAAAATATCCCCGGAAATTTGTGCAGGAATTCCCAGTATTATTTTAAATTTAATTATGTCAACTTTACTGCTTATGTAATCGTAAGTTGTGTCATGAAATAGACCTTAGCCGTTATTCAAAAAGGTCTTAAGTCAAAAAAAACGCTTTTTGATTGGCTTTAATTCAATTTTATTTCCATTTTGTTTGCTTTAAATCACTTAAGTCTAGCACAACTGCTTCTAATCGTAATCATCTGATCCTAGGAAAAAATTCTATGAGAAACACCAAATAAATATTTTTCAATACTTAAGACAGTTTTTCCAAACGCCAAAGAGATGTCAATTCATAACCGATAAATTTCGAAAGAAGAAAAGTAAAAATGTACAGAATTTTTAATTTGTTTAAAACCCAGATTTATTTTATAAAAACGAAAAAAAGTTGTTTCCACATGCTTTAAAACATTTATTGATTTTATATGAAGAGCAGCTGCATAAAAGAATTTTCGGATTAGATTCTATAAAAGATGATGACAAAAGTTATTAATAGAGAAAACGCTTATTCGACTCGAAGAAAATAATTTTTTTTTTTTAGAATTACAAGCTTTGAAGGGAGTGCTAAAAAAACCGAAAATTGTCTTTAATGTTCCTTCGACTATGAACGCAAACATCTGTAGAAAGGAAACGTTTGTTCTCATTGAAATCTTCTTGATAAAAATTTGAAATAGGCTTTCAAACGATTCTGATCTAAAATTCTATTTTAAAAGAAACATTTTTTAATAATTTGTTTCAATAATTTAACTTTTTTGTTTTATATAAATGCTATTAGCTTTGAATTAATTCTGTGGCAATAAGTGCTTAAGTCGATTTGTTTAGTTTTATGGGAGAACAATATAAATTTACTGCGGTTATGGTTTTTTAAGTTTTTATTCCTAACCCCTCCTAATGTCACAGATCGGAAGTTTTTATTATTTCATTTTTTCCACATTGAAAAGAGATAACAAAAAAGTCATTTTCAACAAAAGTGCCAAAAATTTAAAAGATAATACCAAAATGAATTTAGAATTCATTTTGTTTAACAATATAATACAATGAAATAGAAACATTTTGTAAAGATGTTGAAAATTTTGATTTTTAGCCCCATTTATTTCTTATGGGAAAATTTCAACATCTTAGAAAATTAATGTTAGATGTTAAATGCTGACAAGTGTGAAAATGCCATTAGTATGCTAACTAACTTATACATACAAAGAACAACTGATTGATATGATCTTATAAATTATTTGAATAGCTTAACAATTTAGGCAACCAATTTGTGTCACTCTTAAATACAGAAAACAATAAATACTCTTGCAATTTCGTAAATAATAAACTCGTCTTGTAACATTTGCTACTTGCGTCCATTTATACTGCGTCCAAAAACATCCGTACAAAAAATAAAATAAATTGGAGATGTGTTTTTAGTCAGCAAATTTTATTGAAAAATTATATTTTTACAGTCCCCTATTTTAATTGATTTATATAAAAACAATAAAGGAGCATATAGACGACATGTTTTTTACATCTGACTTTTCAACTTTGCAAGTCACATGTAATTGTGCATGTTTGTCAAAATTGCTGTTTTACATACGGTTTATCTTCGTTTCAAAATAGCCGCAACAAAAATTTTTATTTGCGCCGTAAATTAGTTCAGCCATCTTAAAAATTGTTTCTTTAATTCCCGTAATTTCTACAAAAAGAAATCTAGCCGTGCATAGAAAACTATGGTGTAAAAGCTGCCACATTTAAAAGGAAAACTGAAGGTAAAAACACGTAGGCAAAATAAACGTTAAAATAGGTAAAGATAACTGTTAGGTACGAACACGACCTGCTTTCTTTTTGTAGAAATTACGGCCATAAACTCGAAGATGCCAATGTTGGATATAATAATGAAACGTTTTTTATATACATATGTATGTACATTATTTCTATTAAAAGTTTAAAAGAAGATACCAAGGTCTATCCAATAGGTCTGCTTAAGAAGCCAGATGTTAATTTGGTTTATTCCTCAACGATTTCAAAAGTTGTTTACATTTTCCTTATACATGTATATTTTTGTTTACGTTTTTTGCAACACATACATGCACAGAAAATACATTTTTCCTTTTGTTTCGCCTATGTAGTAGTAAGATTTTGACAACGGCGGGGAATTTTACACAAGCAAAATGCCTGTTGTTTTTTGTGCTGTTGTATTGTTGTAGAAGTAAGCAGACCTATTGGATAGACCTTGGAACATACATTTATCGGTATTGTAAAATAAAAACATCAGCATTGATTTCTAAATTTTTTTTTTAAATAGCAACAGTGATGTCAGATGGTTTGTCAGAAGATAATAGAGCACACTCTAATTTTGTCAGATGACTTTGCGTCTGACTTTTACAGAAGCAAAGTTAAAAAGGTAGCACACGACATGTATGTATTTTGCAGTGGGAAATTTGACATGTCAGAAGACAAAAACATGTCGTGTACATTCAGCTTAACCAAAAAAATAAAATTTTTAGAATTTGTATGCATTTTTTAAGAACAACAATAGTTTTTTTAATAAGCTTTTAAATTAACTATATGTATATATCGTTCAAAATATTATATACATTTTGTTTTCTCTACATGCCAATATGCATGGTTGCTTTTCTCCAATCAGCTGAAAGCAGTTGCTAAAGCCCTAATGACAACTACTTTTTTCGTCTTTTTTAATCTGAGTTTGAAAGAGTGAAATGCATGGTTAGAGAGAGACAAATACAAAAAACATAAACAAATATTTTTTTTAATTTTCACAGCCAAAATTTATTTTTTTATACATAAGGTTTGTTTACTATTAGTGTTTTTTTTTCAATGTTTGCTATTTGTCAAGCTTAAAAATTAACTAAAATAGCTATATTCGAGTATAAAGGTAATATATTGGCACCACATTTTAAGCTTGAAATGTCAATTTTAAGACACAATTTCTTTTATTTTTTTTTTTTGATAGATTGCACTTTTTTATCGATAACATGGATAAAAATTTTGACATTTTTGGATTTTTATGTATATAGTTGATCTCTTTGCTATTGATAACATTTTATATAACAGTATATTTGCTCTGTTCTTCAAAAGCTTAAAAAGTCGAAAAAAGTAGGTGTCATTAGGGCTTAAGCTAGTTATGAATTATGAATATACACAGAAAAAAAAACCAATGTAAAATTAACATGGAAAAATGTTGATTGAGAATCATAGTAAATTTAAGCAAAAGTATGCCCATTATTTTAATTTATTTATTCATTAATAATCAAAAAGCCAACATAGGCCAAAAGCGATTACATATTCAAAATTTCGAAAAGAAAAATTACACATTAAAAAAGATTATTTAGACCTTATATTACATTATACTTTAATTTATCTTTACCTTAACCTTAACCGCACTACTTAAAGTTCATGACCAATAATATTTGAAGCTAGTCAGTAACAATTATAGCGCATTATCTATTATATATTTTTAGAATAATATTCCTAATCTTGCCAAACTTACTCAGAAATTTATGTCATCATACGGTATTATGGTGCACCACAACCTACATATTCTGACAACAAATGATAAACATAAACAGCGTATTCATTCTTGGACTTATTATTTCATATTAATTTTAAATGAAAAATATTAAAATAATCTTAAATCATGCGTATTTAATATTATTCACTGTTAAAATAAATAAAAAAAAATATTAAAATATAAATAAATATGGATTCAATATGGAATCCATTAAAAACCTGTTTTATATTAAAATCAAAAAAAGTATTCTTTTAATTAAAATTATTTAGTTAAATAGTAAGTACATCAAGTTTTCAAAGTAGAATGATGACGAAAACCATATCGGGCGATTCTGCTGATGCTTCTGTTGACAAAGGAGAATACAAAATAAGTGAAGCATGTGTTGCAGGGGTAAGTGTATTGAATTATTCTTTAATAAATACATATAATGTCTCTGAAGCTTCTTCACACTGTTATAACACACTCAAACCAATTTGATTCTTCATGAAATTCACGTTGTTACAACTTGAAATAACTTTCATTCAACGTGATTCGGATTGTTATTTCAATATATATGACATTTTGCTCTAACTTTACTGCAATGTTTAATTAACATGAATTATAGTTATTTTAAAAGAAAAAAATGTTGTTTGCAAGTACATAATTGTAAAATCAGGTTGAATTAACATGAAAAACGTATGAAGCAAAATCAACACCGAAAAATTTTAAATCAAAATTGTTTGATCAATGATAAATAGAATAAAACTTAACCATATCACATTTTTTTATCAGAAATATAATTTCTTATTAAAATTATTATTTTTGAACCAATCAATAAAAAATTAGTGCAAACCCCGATTTGTAACATTTAAATATTTGACGATTTTTTTACATGTTCTTAACGATTTTAACGAATTTTGTTAAAAATGTTAACGATTTTTTAGGAAAAAGGCATACCAAGCCCTGCTTGCATGTGGCAACGGAGATAACCTTACGTTGGCACAACCCAGCTAGCATAGGCTGTTTGTTTGACGATTATGTTTAATATACAACTCCCAAAAGAATCTTCTGATGATTATCTGACGAGTAACAACAACAAAAACATCTAAATTTTTTTTATTTACTACTTTTTATTTATTTTTTGACACGCTCGTCTTTTAATCTTGGAATGAACCTTTTGCGACTCTCTGTAAGAGTCGTCTGGTATTTATTTATTTATTTAATTTAAGTCTATGGACAAATTCCTTACAGACTATCTTAATGTATTAACATAATAATTTATTTTTTTTTAAGCAAAGAAAGAACAATTAGTATAAACATTATTGATTTAAATATAATATGATATTGCTTTTTATGATATTTATGTTCAGAGAATAGTCGATAAAGTTATACATTTCATTGAAACAGCTGCATAATTTTCTTATTGGATCTGACATCGCAAAGTTTGTTCGGCATGTCCTGACATATAGAGGGTTGAAAAAACGAAGTGAACGTTGAGGAATATTAAAAGTAACGTTACTCAATAAAAATTCGGAATGTGTACTACCATTTATAAGATTAAACATAAAAGATATATTTAGCATCATTCGCCGGCTTTTTAACGTTGGTAAATTTATTTCAGCTAGTCTTGTTGAATATGAAGGTAATACCAGACATCCTCTATAATCACTTCTTAAGCAGAAAATAAGAAATTGTTTTTGAACTGATTCGATACGATCATTATGAATATTATAGATCGGGTCCCAAATAATGCTGCCGTATTCCAAAATTGGTCTGACGAGCGAAGTAAAAAGACGTTTTGTGATTAAGGGATCGTTGAATTCTTTTGCCCATCTTTTAATAAAAGCCAGAACACTGCGGGATTTATTAACAGTCATCGTTATATGTTGAATAAACTCAAGTTTTTTGTCCAACAATATTCCCAAATCCATTATTTCACTAACATATTGTAAAGTACAGCCATCAATAACGTAGGAGTAAGCACACTTTTTTACTCTGGAAAATTGCATATGTTTGCATTTATTTAAATTTAGTTCCATCAGGTTAAGTTTACACCATTTGTCAAAATTATCCAGGTCATTTTGTAGATGTTGTTGATCACTAGGAAGTTTTATAGTTAAAAATAATTTTACGTCGTCTGCATACATCAATACATTACAATGTTGAATTGCTTCAGGCAAATCATTAATAAAAAGAAGGAACAAGATTGGACCAATGTGGCTACCCTGAGGAACCCCAGATTTTACATTGATTTTTCCCGAAACTGCAGTATTAAATTTTACAGATTGAGTTCTACATGACAGATATGATTTGATCCAGCTCAGGAAGTTACTATTGAAGCCTATTAAGTCCAATTTTTTCAACAATAGTGTATGATTAACTTTGTCGAAGGCCTTACTGAAATCAGTGTAAATAACATCAGTGTGGTGTCCGTTGACAAAATCTCTATTAACTAATGTTGTTAAATGGAGAATGTTAGTCATAGTAGAGGATCCTTTCCGAAAGCCATGTTGACGTGGTGACAATAAGTCAGAAACTTGATGAGTGATGAGTGAGCGTCGTATAACAATTACTGAGCTACCTAAATAAGAGCGTTTTTGAAATATGAAAATTCTATTGTCAATACAATTTCAATAAAACAAACCAGCCTAAGGATCTTTAAAAAATGGATTTTTCGGACTGGATGGTGTTGATTTCGCGACCTGAAGGTTTGTTTTATATAAATTGTATGAAAACTAGAAGTTTTGACATGAAAAATACGCTTGATGCCCTTATTTAGGTAGCTCAGTAATATGGCTGAGCATTTCAGTTGTAAAATGGTTTGGCATGGTTTTTGGAAGACTCGCTAGATAATCCCTACATGCATCATACACGATAACCTTTATGGTTAATAAAAGCGTCTTTCGCTGTGTTGTGGAAGAATCTCTCATACGAATCAGCACGAGTAACATTTTCTCCCGTGCTCGTCGACGATCTAAAACACTCTTTATGAGACTCTCAGTAGACTCCTAGACGATTGAAAATGCTAGCTGGGAAGCAACTCAGCTAGCATAGGCTGTTTGTTTGACGATTATGTTTAATACACAACTCCCAAAAGAATCTTCTGATGATTATCTGACGAGTAACAAAAACAAAAACATATAAATTTTTGTTATTTATTATTTTTTTATTTATTTTTTGACACGCTCGTCTTTTAATCTTGGAATGAACCTTTTGCGACTCTCTGTAAGAGTCGTATAACAACTACTGAGCTACCTAAATAAGAGCGTTTTTGATAAATGAAAATTTTATTGTCAATACAATTTCAATAAAACAAACCGGCCTAAGGACCTGAAAAAAAGGATTTTTCCGACTGGATGGTGTTGATTTCGCGACCTTAAGGTTTGTTTTATATAAATTGTATGAAAACTAGAAGTTTTGACATGAAAAATACGCTTGATGCCCTTATTTAGGTAGCTCAGTTATATGGCTGAGCATTTTACGAGTTGTAAAATAATCCCAAGGTGAGTCTCATACGACTCTTAGCATGCTTTTTGAAAGACTCGTTAGATAATCTCAACATACATCATAAACGATTCCCTTTATGATTAATAAAAGCGTCTTTCGCTGCGTTATGGAAGAATCTCTCATACGAATCAGCACGTGTAACAATTTCTCCCGTGCGAGGAATCGTCTACAATTAAAAAATGAGCTCGTCGACGATCAAAAACACTCTTTGTGAGATTCCCAGTAGACTCCTAGACGATTGAAAATGCTAGCTGGGCGACTGCAAAAATTGTTCATAATTTAACAAATACATACATATGTATTCACTTTTTTGTGTAGAAAAACTAAATAAATGCAAATTAAGCGAACATTTTATTGATTTCACTGTAGAAAAAATCACAACTTTAAAACATCAGTGGCAAAAACAATTGGCCTGTTCGTCGATAACGAATGAAGACTTCGTTCGCTTAAATTACATTTAAAACAAAAACATATTATAAAATATTTTTTTGTTTTACATGTTAGTTTATGGAACGAAGTCTTCATTCGTTATCGACGAACAGGCCATATATTCATATGAATTGTTAAATAAGAACTCAACATTGATTTCTGAAAAAATGTAAATGCATATAAAAATGCATTTCCTTTATAGTTTTAAGACTTTATCAGGCAATTCACATGGAGGGTTTTACGATGTCGCTTTGTCGACGTCTCTTTTGGTTTATGGCAAGCGGTGTAGAGAAGAAAGACGGGTAAACATAACGACTCGTTTTGTGTTTTTCATGTCGTTTTTTATATTTCTCTTTTAACTTTTTCTTTATACGCTTTATTCTTTTTCTTACTTTGAAGTGTGCGGTTGAAAATACAGTGAGACCTCAATTATCCATAGCAGACGGGACCGCATTCTTGATTTTTTTTTTTTGTGTGTTTCTTATTTTATGTAAATATGTAAGTATGTACATTAGGGCGGGTCGATTTTTTTTTTAAATCGTACAGCAAAAACGTAATCTACATAAAATTCTAAGAAAATTCTCCGAAGAAACCATGGGTCTAAAACAAAATCCTAATCCGCGCCTCTCGACTTGAAAATTTGGCTGCCCGCCTTGGAAAAAAAAAATTTTTTTTGAAAAAATAGCTTTTTCCAAAAAGAAATCGAATTTTTTTAATAAAATGGTTTAGTAAGGTTATTCTTTTGCACTTTATATTTAATTACAATCAAAATTTTTTTTACATTAAAAAAATGTTCACCCAAGTAAAAAAATTTTCAAGTCGAGAGGCGCGGACTAGGATTTTGTTTTAGACCCATGGTTTCTTCGGAGAATTTTCGTAGAATTTTATGTAGATTATGTTTTTGCTATACGATTTTTAATTTTTTTTTCATCCATACAAATCGACCCGCCCTGATGTACATGCTTCCAGTACGTTGAGAAATTCTCTTTCTTCGTTTAGTTAAATTTGTTTTGATTGTTCAAAAGTAAACGAAAAAAAGATAATTTGTTTAAAATTTCGGATAATATAGGTAATTTAAATGAATGCAAAAATTTGTTTTATATTCCAGTTAATTGATGCTGCCGGTTAATCGAATGACGGATAATCAAGGTCATACTGTAAATAAAAAAAAAGACATGCAACCAAAAATCATCGTATGAACGCATAGATTTTGGAAGTTGCTTTAAAAGGGAATCAAGATAAAACGACGTCTTAAAAGCCCTCATGTGAATTGAGTGTGAGTTTAAAGGAAAGAATTATGTAAAATAAATCACGTGTAAAGGTACATTAACTAAAATAACAAAAAAAAAATACTATTTAAATTTTAGCATTATTTTTTGGCAGATTAGGATTTTTTTTTGCATTATTTTAAAGCCGATTTAGCTTCAAAATATTTTTGGATATGGCCACACTGCTTCTGGCAAAACTTAAATTTCTCAATTGTTAACTAAGTTTTGCCAAGTAGTTAATATTTAACGTTTCCTGTAGACATATGCACCCTTGTTGTGTTTGGCGTATTTAAAATACGCCTACGACTGTTTGGTAATAGATTAAATAGAAAGTGAACTTATTTCCTTTAATCTATTACCAAACAATCGTATGCGTATTTTAAATACGCCAAACACAATAAGGGTGATTATTTGTTAATATATTTTTTTATAAATAAGTGATATTAATGTTAAAGCCTACCTTCAAAATGATAATGCAATGTTTTTTTTTTTTTTTGTTTATAAATACACAGAAAATAAGTTGTAAACATAATTTTTATTTTACTAAGTATTAGTAAATTGATACAATACATTTGTAATTTTACATGCTGCAAGTGTCAAAAATTTACTTGCAAGTTGAGCTGCAACTCGGGTTGCCAGACGGCCTGGAGTGTCCAGTTTTTTTGGGGTCTTGTCCAGTTACCAGCTCAAAACCACTTTGTCCGGTTTTTTATTAATTACATTCTTAATATAAAGGAACAATTTATATCTTGCCCAAAGATATTCCAATTTATATCTAAAAAATCCGATAAAATCTATATACAATAATGGATCTCGTTTGTATTTTCCATACCAATTTGCAAGGTTTTTTTTTAAGTATTTTAGGTATTTGAAATAGTCTTTACTCACAAGAAAGGAAAAGGATGTCCTTTGAAAATTTTTAAAAGACCAAATTTTGATGAAAGATTGAAAAATGTTCAAATATATTACCTTACAGCTAAAAAAAATGAGTTAGTAAGCAGAACAAACTTTTTGATTTTTAGTAACAGGTAGGTAGTTATTTCATACGCAACCTGGTAGGTAGTTGTCATTTCTCTGAAAATTCAAATAAGTACTTACTAGTAATGAACTCAGCAACTACTGATTGCTTATATTATTTTCACTACTGAACATTTGCTTACTAATAATCAGCTCAATAACTACTTATTAGCTGTGTTGTTTTCAGTACTGAATATTAACTTCCTGGTAACGTACTCAATAACTACTTATTAGGTCTATTAACTAGTGATTTTTTGGCTTCTAGAACGTTTATTGTAAGTACTTACAATTCAACTTACTCGTAGTTAAATAATAACTAGATATGTTTTGAGTTTTAGTAAGTGTATTATTGTAAGTACTGAAATCTGTGGACACCTCGAACAAAAATAAGTAGTTATTCAGCCGAAAAATAAGAAGTGTTTATTTTTCTCCAACATTATTTGCTAACTTACCAGGTAAGTAAAGTTTTTTCTGGGTAAATTCTGTAAGTGAAACACAGTAAGAGCCACTTTTTGGGTTAGAGATTAGCGATTAAATTAACTTTAATCTCCGTATTTACTTTTTGAGTTGTATTTTTTTAAACTTTTTTTGCTAGTTTAAGCGGCCATTGATGGTGGTTTAAACCTTAACTTAAACTGTCAACATACATATGTTTAACATAAACAATTAATGCAAAAATATAAACAAAAAATTATTTTTAAAATAAAATATATACTTTTATATAATTTTTCCTTTCTATATTTTTTCATTAATATATTTTTTCTTTTAACGTAAAAATTTCTACCTTGTAAACAATATTAAATTCGCATATTTTCTTCTTCTTCTTTGAAAACATCCATCTTGCTTTGATAAAAAGTTTACATTTGCAAAAAAAATATTGCCATTTATTTGTGCTCAGTATGGTAGCACTACATGGTTTAAGCCACAACCCAAAAATATCAAATTCAATTTATGCTAGATTAACTTAATTCGCAGATTTTCTAATTATAGAATAAAATTAACTTTAATCTCAAACCCAAAAAGTGGCTCTAAGAGATTTAAGATCAAAAAAGGGAATTTTTCTGGAATTTGTAAACGGTTAGTCCGATTGATATCGAATTCCGGATGCTAATTAAGGACTTCTCCAGTTAAATTCGTGTTTTCGCTTACGATTTTTCGCCCTTTTTGATTTTAGGTGGTTGGCGTATTTAAAATACGCCTGCGACTGTTTCGTAATAGATTAACCCTTTCATGCCCAATGTTGCATACATATATGTTTTCTAATTTTGAACGCCCCTATTTATTTTTATTAAAACTAAAATTTTTGCATTGTTGCAAAATTTCATTCTTTGTCATCTTTTCTTTCAATTCTTAAACTAAATTAGCAAGTTTTTACCGTTATAATATTTTTTTATAGTAATGTAAAAAAGGCATGTATACTTGATAGAGTGTTTTTTAAAAAGTAAATTTTATAAAAAGATTTTTGAAGAGTGTTCAAAAAGATTTTTTTCAAAAGTGTACTCCTAAATGATAAAATATAAATATCAAATTACATATATGTGATTTAAAACTAATAAAATAAAGGGAAGTTTTTCGTGAATATTTTTTTATTTTCGTACGTTGCATACACGCAACATTGGTCGCGAGTGGGTATGTTTTTTTTAATATTTAGCTACATATGTATATAAGCATGTACGAATTTTTTATTTTAAAAGTTTGAACGTCTCAGAATACAATGGTCAGTAAGGGACTCACTAAAAGAGAAATTGCGTTGGTTTTAAATTATGATTGGGATGATTTCGATCAAGATGAAGATTTGGAAGATGATGGGGATATAGCGGAAAATTTGGTGGACAATAGAATTTCAAACGAAATAATTGCGGTTGATGAAGATGTTGATAAACAGGACCATACTTTCGAAGCTTGTGCTGAAGAATCGGAACCGATAGCGACAAAAAAGGTAACAAGTGAGTTTAAGTGGCGCAAAAAAGATATGGAACCTGTAGACACAGAATGGTGTACTTCTATTGAAATGATGAATGAAATGAAATGAGACTGCCATTAGTAGCGGATGTCATGTCAAGAAATAGATTTGAAAAACTAAAACAGTTTCTTCATTTTAATGATAATAATTCTCAAAAACCCAAAAATAGTCCAGACTATGATAAGCTTCAGAAAATTCGCCCATTAATTGACAAATTAAAGTCCACCAATGGAAGAATTCCTCAGGAAGAGTTTCAAGCAATTGACGAGCAAATAATTCCATTCAAAGGTGTTCAAGTGATTTTTCATTTATGCATACATGTTTACATAGTAGAAACATTTATTTTTTTTATTACTTTTAACAGGAAGGTCAGCATTTAAACAGTACTTACGAATGAAGCCACATAAATGGAGGTTTAAGGTCATTACAAGAGCAGGGTCATCACGAATTATTTATGATTTCGAAATATATGTTGGAAGTGGCACATGCACATGGAATATGGGTTAGGATTTTAAAGCGACATTGTCCTTCATTTGGTAAAAGCCATACCACGCCAAAAAAAAATTTAAACTATTTTTTGACAACTGGTTCACGTCACTAAGTCTTATAGTTGCTTTAAAAGAGTATGGAATTTTATGTGTCGGCACAATTCGCAGCAACAGATGCGGAAAATGTGACCTTCATACTGAACAACAGTTGAAAGGGAGAGGAACTTTCGATCATAGAGTCGATACCACCCATAATATTGCCATGGTTCGTTGATATGATTCCCGAGCGGTTCAATTAGTCTCCAACTATATTTCTGTCAACCCAACAGGTGCATGTCACCGGTGGAACAGCAAAAGCAAACAATTTGAAGAAATACCTCGACCTGCTATCGTTGCTGAATACAATAAATTCATGGGAGGAGTTGATTTGACAGATATGTTGCTAGAATTATATCGCATAAACCACCATAAACCAGTCTACGAAATATTACACACGAATTGTATATTGGGCAATTGGAACTGCCGTTGTTAATAGCTGGCTCCTCTATAGGCGCAATATTAAAGTGGTAACTCCAGAAATGAAGCCAATGTCACTAATTAAGTTTCAAACATGTGTAGCTAAAAGCCTTATTCACAAAACAAAACATAGTTTAAGAAAAAGAGGTAGACCATCATTAAACCCCCTAGACAGTACACCTGAAGGCTCGCCAAAACCATCAACATCACGGTATAAAGTAACACCAGAACCGGATAATAATATCAAGCTTGACGGCGCCGGGCATTGGGTCACTTGGGAAGGACGAGGACGTTGACGAAAATGTAAAAGTCATTTTCCATGCTCGAAGTGTTTAAAGTGTAAAGTTTATTTATGTTCCAATGCAACACGAAACTGTTTTCTAGCTTATCACACATAATTTTCTATTTATTATTTAGGTTATGTATAAGAACGTACTAAAATAATTTTAAACAAAGTGTAAACAAATACTGCATTTTTACTACGGTTGGTGCCCAATGTTGCATATATGCAACGTTAAAAGTCTATATAATTTATTTCACCCAAAGTTTAGAATATGTTACAAATTAGAGCCTAACAGCAAAGAAAAAAATAATTTAAAATTTTTACAACGGCTAAAAAAAATTTGGGCATCAGAGGGTTAAAGAAAAGGTGAACTTATTTTCCTTAATCTATTACCAAACAGTCGTAGGCGTATTTTAAATACGCCAACCACGATAAGGGTGAATATGTTATATGACGTAAGACTGAATTTTTATTGTTACGATTCTTCGTTTTTTTAATGGCATTTGTGTTGATTTTTACGCGTGTAAGTGATTTAACAGTTTTTAATCTTCAAAAGTACTCAAAAAGACTCATACCGATGATTTTTGAAAAAACTAATAACAATAACAGATGATAGCAGAGATATATTTAAGTGTTGAATTGTAGAGTTTCTACATATCGCACTGGTTCCTCTAAAGGGGGTTTAATCAAAATTAATATATTAACTTTTTTTTGGCAAAATACAAGAGAAATTGATCAAAGATTTTTACAGTGCGATATGACCACTTTACATCGATTTCTTGCAAAAAAGTGAAGATTGAAAAATTCGTAAATTTACTTAATTTTTAAACACCGTCTCATCATCTTCAACTAAAATATGGATCGGTAATCATAATGTTACGAAATATAAACCAACTACGTCTTTGTAATGGCACCCGACTTACGTTAGAAAAAACTGATGAATAACGTCATCGAAGCAACAGGCTGATTTCATAAACGCAGTATTGCAAAGCATCTCTAAAAAATATGCGTCAAAAAGGCATTACAAATAAAAACAATGCACAAATTTCGCAACCGTTACGCAGTTAATACAGTTACCATGCTATAATGAACTCAAAGCATTGTCTACAGAAAAGTTGGGGAGTTAAAGAAGCTATTCCATTTAGTGTTGCATTGCAATACTGCGTTCATGAAGTCGGCCACAATACTTAAAGGAAAGTACAAAGGAGATAATCAGCCTTATTCCGGTTGTCGTATTCGTAATCGATCAAGTCGTTTTTTGTAAGAGATTAAAGAACGCCGGCTGTGTGTTACTTTAATCTCTGACAAATAACGACTTGATCGATTACGACAACGACAACTGGAATAAGGCTGAATGTTTTGGTACCTCGGATCCCAATGATTATAACCAACATGCCATTCGATTTTAAACGCTTGCAGTTTCCAGTTAGGCTCGCATATGCAATGATTATCAACAAATCTCAAGGGCAGTCATTGCGTGAGAATCCATGCTTCTCGCATGGTCAAATATATCTCGCCTGCTCCCGCGTCGAAAGTCTATTAGCATTATTTGTTTATGCGCCAGAAAACCAAACAAAAAATGTCGTATATAACAAAGCATTGCAATGAACAAAATTATGATATCCTATCAAAGCAATCGAATAAGTTTTACTTTTTTTACTGGTTACCTGAATATTGATCTTATCAACTAAAATGTAAATAGAATACTTTAAGATTCACAGCATATACATACATATGTACATAAATATATATTTTCAAATCAAATGTAAATCAAACATACCCAAAACCTGCATATGAATCTGAATTTTGTTTCCTCTTTTTAACGCATTTTAAAAATCGAACGCAAACCTTTTTTCTAATTTGGACAGGACAGCGTCTGTCGGGTTAGCAAGTTTTTAATAAAACAAAAGGTTTTTTATTTAAAAACACTTCGAAAAACTTTGACGATCTACTTTGTGTTGCCGTACTTTTGTCTATTTATGAGAGACTCTCATTTTCACGAACTTAACCCAAAAGAGAACTTTGGGTAAAAATAAATTTATATGAAAAAACAAAATGTTTATCCTTTTTAAAATACACTTACCTTTGTTTTTGTTATAATATTTGATGCTAATTTGACAACAGCAAAATTTCCTTTGCCAATAGTTTTCTCTAAATCGTAGCATCCCACACGCAAAAGTTTATCCACAGATACTTTGCTGGTAGATGGAACTTTATAATTTTGTTTCAACGTTGTTGATGCCATTTTATTAAAACACTAATAAAAGTGAAAATTTTCGTTGTTAGTTAGTTAGTTAAATGGAATAGTATGGTGTAAATTCATATAGGGAACCTTTTTATAATTAATTTCCACAGATCTTAAAGATGTTGACACTTAACAAACTTTATTTATTAAGATTTATTTGTACCATCTATTTTTTTTTTTGCTTGTCGTTATAACTGCACTTCCTCGGATGTAATATTTGTATTGTTTTGCTAAAAATCCTCTCGCTAAAACAGATAAGAATATAATTAAATAATCTATATCATTCAGTGTATATAGTCTCAACATACACTATGGACATTTCTTGCCGTACAGACAAAGTTTGTTGGTAAAGGGGCGATGTGTGACACTCTTTACTTTTTCTTTATGTCCGTCAAGATGTGTCTATAGTGTAAATTCAAACTAATAAGTTCAATAACCATTAGGGTGCAAGTTATATTTTTCGAAAAAGCGGGACAAAATCAAGAATTTAAAATTCATTAAATATCACAAACTTGGAGTCGGGAAAATCTATGGTTCCCGAAAATAGGTATTTAAAAAAAAAACTATATTTTTGACAAAGTAATAGGTCATATTACCGCTCTTAAATTCTAGTTTTTATAAAATTGTTAATGCTTTTTAGTCCTTTTTCGGAGTATTTTTTGCTTATAACTTAACAATTTTTAACCGATTTGGCAGATTTATGTATCAACGTGCTTAAGAATAATATTACAATTAAATTGGATTATAGGTATATTTACTGGCCCTTTGTTCCAACTAGGAATCCCAGGAATTTATATACATATATAGGTATATATGTATATATATACTTACATATATGTACATATACATACTTATATATTTAAACAAACTTATGGTGTTTTCTTTTCTACAAAAAATGTCACATTTTATTTAAAAAAATGCAATTTGGTGTTCTTTTCTTAAACAGGCTTTGCTCTCTAAAAGGGCAGCGTGTTTTATTCTAAAAAAATCACCCTTAAAAGTAAAGTATTACATTGTTAATGGTAGGTTGTCAGTGGCATAAAATTTACATGAATTCGGTGTTATAAAATTATTTAAAAAAAAAAAAAAACGTCAAATCAAGAAATCGTAAAAACTTGGTGTTAATCAATCGGCAATCTGGCAAAGGTATTTTCTTGTTTTCATATTTTATGAGAAACAAACTAAAGAAATTGGAATTTCGTCATTCATTTTGTTCATTTATTTATTTATTTAATATCAATCTATTAACAAATTAAGGTTTATGTATATTTTTTTATATTTTGACGGACACGCTTTTTGATTTATGTACATATGTACATATTTTTTTTATATATTGAAGAACAAACTTTTTGTCAGCTGTTAAAAACAGGGCGATCCAAGTTTGTGTTTTATTCTCGTCAAATAAAAAATTGCAGTATTACATGTTCGGCAAGACATTTTATACATGCACCTTTTGAAATGTGGTATTTTTTTTGTAGAAAAGAGTATTTTTTGGGATTTCAGTACATTGTTCATAACTTTGCTGTTTCTTAACCGATTTGACAGATTTATATACCAGCGTCTTTAAGAAGAAATTTGCCATTTACTTTGGTGATAAAACTTGGACTCGGGAAGATCTATGGTTTCCGAAAATGGGTATTTTTAAAAAGAAATTTAATTTTGGTCATAACTTTTTCGTATCTGAACCGAACTTTCCGAGTTTAACAGAAGATTTTTTCTACTTAAGATTTCTGATATATAAGGGATATCCGTAAGTCATATGACAGGTCAAAAATTCAGTTTTGATTTTTTTTTTGTACGGGAGGTACCCCTCCCCCCTTTTACCTTCGGTGAAGGGTATAAAATTCAACTGTCATTTAAAAATATATTTTAAATATTTTATTTACCCCCGATTTTACCAAGTTCAGTTATAATTATCTATCAGTTATAGCTGTCAAAACATAAATAATGTTAACTGGAAGTTAAAGTTATATTAAGTTTTAACTGAACTTGGGAAATTGGGGGTTACTAAACTAAAATTGTTATTTCATAGAGTAAGTAGGGTATCCATATATTGTATCACGTTATGTCCTATCAAATGCTTGAAAGCAAAATTGACCACAAGTAGTTCGTATGGCTGATTTTAATCTAATTTATATTGTTTAACATCACATTTTGCGTAAATTACTGCTTTTATTCTTTTAGTCATCGTTGGGTGACACTGTGAAGTCTGATTTTTTATTTTCGGTCTGTGGACGGAGGGGCGTGGCAAAATCCAATTTTCGTATTGCGCCACCAATGAAATCTATATAATTTGGACGATTTTTTCTTCAAAATGATCGCCATGGTCCAACTTAGATTTATACGAAAAGAAAATTTTGCCCCGTTCACTTTTACGCCCACTTTTTTCGAATTACAAAAAACCAGAAAACGGCTCCATCGATTTGACAAATTTTTCTTTCAAATGTTCTTATTAATCCATTTTGAGTTTTGATCGAAAGAAAAATTTACCACGCCTACTTTTACGTCCACTTTTTCTATTAAGCGCATAAATTGAGAACGGCTTGACTGATTTGGACGATTTTTTCTTTAAAATGATCGCCATGGTCCAACTTAGGTTTTTACGGAAAGAAAATTTTGCCCCGCTCGCTTTTTTCGATTTACCTTAAATCAGAAAACGACTCTATCGATTTGACTAATTTTTCTTTCAAATGTTCGTATTTATCCATTTTAAGTTTTCATCGAAAAAAAATTTACCACGCCTACTTTTTCTATTTATCTAAAATCGAAAAACAGTTGCACCGACTGTTGGATCGACATCAAAAATAGGCATACGACACCCTCATGAAAGCTGTGAAAGATGAAGCTGGAGGTGCTAGCCTTAAGATGAAGTAATAAATTAATATAATTTCCAATTTGCCTTAAATATTATTATTCTGCAAAAAAAAACTTTATGATATGATCCATGGATTTTTAATTAAAGGCCGTAAGTTTCGTTAAATGCTCAATTTAAATCGTGTGGTAATACAACACTAATGTTAGCTTAGGGTCAGCAACGTGGACCGGGTCAGCTAGTACATATATAAAAGAGTTGCGTGTGTGTCTGACTGACTGACTGACTCATTCATCATCGCCCAGCACAAACCGCTGGCCCCAAACCGATCCACTAAGACGGGATTTTTCGAAATTCGAATGTTTAGGGGTAAAAAAAGGTAAACAGGGAAATTCGGTAACCTTATATCTCAATAATAAAAGAAATCAGAATAAATGTAATACTTATCGTTGTTCTTTAGAAAAATAAGCTGACAGTTGTCTGGTACTTTTTTTGAAATTCGGCCCTATTAGGGAGTAAACGGGTAAAATCTGAATTTTGATACTTTTTTGCCACCCCATCTATCTTTTGAACCAATAAATATAGAAACAAAATTAATACCACATTCGAAACTTATCAAAAAAATACGATTACGATATTGGTACTTTTTCGAAATTCGAACATTAAGGGGTTAAAATCGTAACTATTTTTCGTACTTTTTTACAAAACATTTTCCTCCATTCAATGACATATTCTTCCAAATTATGGGCTGCCGCTACAATACTGAAATTTTTGATACTTTAATGGGGGAAACATATAGTACCCAAAAAAGGAAATACTGGAAATTTGATATTTATCTTTATCTTTTTGGCTATACTAAAAAAAGCCCGGGTTTTAAAAAAAAACCCAACCCAGCGGGTTTTTTCATGGGTTTTTTTGGGTTTTATTGAGCTTTATTGGGTTTTGTTGTTTTTCATGTAATGATATAATAATTGGTCTAAGCAATGTTGTCCATTCAGCCCTTTTCGGTATAGATTTAGCAAGAAAATCTTCAAGATTTTTTATGGTATCCGGGTATGTTCTGCAATTCGAAATCAAGTGGATTTAAAATCGATCTTTTGTTTTTAATTCCCTAATCTAATGCTTAACTGCCAAGTGATGTACAGTGGAACTTTTTTGAACCTTGACTATGACATTCATAGAATTTTTAATAACCTTTAGTTGTATAAAGAAGCTTTGAATATCCAACAAATGTTTATCAAAGTTCAAAAACCTATAAATGCTTTACAAAGTGACTCCGCTACAAATGCAACTGCCATTGATGTAATTTGTTGAACATGATATACTACTTTCCAAACGGGATTTTGTTGATAAGCGTACTTACTCCAACTCATTATTTAGCGAATATGAAGCATCCCTTAAAGAAAGCAGAAGAATGGATATGGGCATTTCCAGCGAAAAGTCTACTTTTTGTCACGTAACGCCAGAAGTATTTTAAATTGTTTCTCAAAAAATTTTATATTTATCGTTTACTTTTTTATATTTTGGTGTAAAGCGCAACAAGCTCTACATTAAATAACAAAACGGATAACGATTGAACAACATGGTCCAAAAATACAACCTTATTTGCAATCTGGCGTTACATTAAAAAAAGTAGACTTTTAGCTGAAAATTCCCATATTTACCTTAAAACGAGCAAAGATTTTTAAATTTGATAGCTTGAAAAATAAATCTATATAAGTTCTAAGTTTACTAAAAAAGTTTTGTACAAAACTTCTTGCTCAATTTGCAGTATTTTTCAGTTTTGTAATGCAATCAAAACCCACTTCCGTTTTTTTAACGTCACGCCAGGGCAGATTTTTGCTTATATCTGCAAAACCTTAGCGTCGATTACTGTAATTTTTTTTTCTGAATGTAGAGCTACTTCATTACTTTTTATATATAAAAACCCTTTTTACAAATTTGACTTCGTCATTTAATTTTTTTACATTTTGTGCTACAAATATCACGACACGTCAAAATGGAAATGCACATATCTCAAAACCACCTCACATTTCTTGTATTTGGCATTTAAAATTTAAGCTGCAGAATATTTTTCACAATAACGGTATTTAGTTAAGATTTTATTCGATTGATTATATGAAAAAATGCATTTTTGCAATCAAAAAAATCTGAATGTCAAAAATTTTAAATATTTACCAGCAAACTTTTACGACTTTTTCACTTCAGTAATAAATTGCCCTGCTAGTTCAGCATCAATAGAAAAAAAAAATCACCTTATTGTTTAATATAGAATAACCATAGAAATCGTCTTGGATTGGAAAAAGCATTACCTCTTGTAAAAATGTATCAACATTTAAAATCTGAGCCTTATGTACGTGTTTGCGCTGCTATTTTTATGAATTTCTTAATTATTTTCATGTAATTTTTATTGCAGAGGATTTTAACTTCAGTTGTGGCCTTTTCAAAATCAAATTCCGGGTTTTAAAAAACAAATTCCGAAATTTTCGAAATCAAATTGAGTATTTTACAAATCATATTCCGCATTTTTCAAATCAAATTCGGCACTGTAAATATTGAAATAAATTTTAATCAAATTCATTTTAAAAAAACTGATTTTGATTTTTAAAATGAATTAGATTTAGAAAAGGCCGAATTGGAAGTTAAATACCTTAAAGTGGTATACTATCTATGTTTCAATTAATAAATAGAGAAAAGCCCTCTAAAGTTAAATCTACATACGGACAAATGGGAAAATAAACACATTACATGCATTTTGCAATTATTTTCTTTTATGTTTCTGCAAACAAAATGTAAAAATTATACAATCTTTGTTTAAATGAATATAAAGAAAAATACCCAGTTGGGTTTTTTTAAACAAAATACCCGTTAAAACCCGGTGGGTTTTTCTGGGTTACCCAGTGGGCAGCCAACCCTGATTTTGACGTGTCGTGATATTTGTACCACAAAATGTAAAAAAATTAAATAAAGAAGCCAAATTTGTAAAAAGGGTTTTTATATATACAAAGTAATGAAGTAGCAATATATTCAGAAAAAAAATACAGCAATCGGCGCTAAGGCTTTGCAGATATAAGCAAAAATATACGCTGGCGTGACGCTAAAAAAACGGAAGTGGATTTTGATTTGGATTACAAAACTGAATAAGACTGCGAATTGAGCAAGACGTTTTGTATAAGACATTTTTTAGTAAGTTTTGGACAAATATAGATTTATTTTTGAAGCTATTAAATTTACAAATCTTTGCTCGTTTAAAGGTAAAATTTTTTTGGAGCTTTACTTAAGATTCAAGTTTTTGAAAATTTCGACGTAAGATCCTTCTATTTTTAACCGATGCAGCACCTTACATGGCAAAGGCGGCTATTGGTCTTAAAATATTTTATCCAAAACTGTTACATGTTAGTTACTTGCTTGGCACATGGGTTACACCGTGTTGCAAAGGAAATTAGAAGCCAATTCGATAGTTTCATACTGTAACAAATATTTTTAAAGACTTCTTCACGAGTTGCAATTTTTTTTAATAATAAAAATGTATCGCTAGGTACCCTTACCGCCTCAGCCACTAATAACAAGATGGGGAACCTGTCTAGATGCTGTCCAAAAATTTCGAGCAATTTAGGAATATTATTACAGAACTTGTTGCTACCGATGCTTATGCAATCAAAAGAGTAAAAGAAATATTAAATTTAAATAACATCAAAGTCAATTAGCATTTGTATTTTCCAACTACGGGTATATTGGTGAAACAATAACTTAATTGGAGGTATTTAGTTCATCTAATAATCAGCTAAAATTAATTTATATTGAACAAGTAAAATAACCTTGAAATATCATTTTCCACGCACAAAAATTGTTTGTATTTATTTGTTTATGCAAACAAAAATTAAAAATAGTTAATTAAATTAGGTTTTTAAAAATATTGTACCTTTGAATAAATAAAATTTGTAGGGGAATGTAAGAAGAGATAAACTCACTGTTTATTGTTGGTGTTTTGTTTTGGCTTTGATATTGTTACAAGTAAAACTTTGAGTGTTTATAATTCTTATTCGCTTTAGGGTTTTATTTGTATAATATTTTTGGCCTTTCTAAAATCTTTGGAAAAGGTTTCCTGATGAGCTGGCCTAAGCAACCAGTGAAATGCGCATAGAAGCTAGCCAGCGTGGCCATTTTGGCATTTTTGCAGCTAGATTTAGCATTTTTTTGTCTGATTTAGCTGCAAATTTTTCATATAGCAGTTAGCATTTTGTTTAGCATTTTTTAACTACATACATACATAGCATTTTTTAGCATTATTTAATTTAAGAATATTAAAGTAATCTTTTTTGAAAAACTACCACACTCTTTTGTTGAATGCAAATACAAACCCCTACTTTTTTGCTGTAGAAACTGTACAATCTTTTAAAGGACCTTTCATATCAAGTGGTTTTAAAATTTGATCAGTTTGATCCATTAAATTCATTTTAAGACGATTTTTTCCCTCAATTACGATTTTGAATTTTTTGGAATCGAAAAGAGATACCCAAGGCGAATTCATTCAAGGTAATCTCGGTGCTACAACAAGTACAACTCGTACAAAAACCACAAGCATTTTGTTTTTGTAAAATCATTGTACAATGCCATAAACAGAAATTGTTTTATTTCACAGAAACAAAGATAATAAACAAAATTTTGACATCAGGGCTTTTAAGACCACCTATAATAAATTCGACTTGAATTTGTGACGACAAGTTTTGTGGGCCAAAACTCGGTCACACCCTGTTAGGCACCTTAGTTTTTTATTCAAATTCACCTGGCCTCACACTGTAATCGCTGTACGTAACGGACAGGAATGTGAGTTATAAAATAACCACCAACAACACAACACACAATCGCGACAAACAAGTAAACAAGCTACACTAACAACACACATGACCAAAGCAAGTAACAATAACAAAGCATGCATTTTTCAACACGTAAACAACAAGCAACAAAAAGTAAAGAGACATAACAATAACAACTACAGGTACTGATTATTGTTAGTGTAAAACATTATTCAGAATTTAGTATAAAAAGGGCAACATAAACGTTGAACAGATGACTTGTTATCCAGCCGAGCTCGAGAACACATCAGGTAAGAACCAAGATCAAGCAAAGTAATATTCTAGTAACACAGTAGACAATTTCACCGAGTGGTTTTCTAACACAGAGTGAAATTCTAGTAATATAACACAGTATACAATTTCACCGAGTGGTTTTCTAACACAGAGTGAAATTCGAGTAATACAACCCAGTAGACAATTTCACCGCGTGGTTTTCTAACACAGAGTGAAATTCTAGTAAAACAACCCCGTAGACAATTTCACCGCGTGGTTTTCTAACACAGAGTGGAATTCTAGTAATACAACCCAGTAGACAATTTCACCGCGTGGTTTTCTAACACAGAGTGAAATTCTAGTAAAACAACCCAGTAGACAATTTCACCGCGTGGTTTTCTAACACAGAGTGGAATTCTAGTAACACAACCCAGTAGACAATTTCACCGCGTGGTTTTCTAACACAGAGTGAAAATTCTAGTAATACAACCCAGTAGACAATTTCACCGCGTGGTTTTCTAACACAGAGTGAAATTCTAGTAAAACAACCCAGTAGACAATTTCACCGCGTGGTTATCTAACACAGAGTGAAATTCTAGTAAACACAACCCAGTAGACAATTTCACCGCGTGGTTTTCTAACACAGAGTGGAATTCTAGTAATACAACCCAGTAGACAATTTCACCGCGTGGTTTTCTAACACAGAGTGAAATTCTAGCAAACACAACCCAGTATACAATTTCACCGCGTGGTTCTCTAACACAGAGTGAAATTCTAGTAAACACAACCCAGTAGACAGTTTCACCGCGTGGTTTTCTAACACAGAGTGAAATTCTAGTAAAACAACCCAGTAGACAATTTCACCGCGTGGTTTTCTAACACAGAGTGGAATTCTAGTAATACAACCCAGTAGACAATTTCACCGCGTGGTTCTCTAACACAGAGTGAAATTCTAGTAAACACAACCCAGTAGACAATTTCACCGCGTGGTTTTCTAACACAGAGTGAAAATTCTAGTAATACAACCCAGTGAGATACTAGTAAACAACAAATACCCGGTAGACAATTTTCCCCGCGTGTCTTTCTAACACCAAACAAAATAACCAGTAGAGCATTTCACGAAAGTGAGATCCTTGTACAACCCGAAGTATCCCCTAGTGATAACCCCAGAAGTGTTCTCCCCAAACTCTCCGTAACAAGCGACACACCGCAGTTTTCTACACTGGAATTTATACCAGCTTAGTCAGCCAAGACGAGGAAGGACCTAACACGGGAGGGAGTGCTGGAGCAAGACAAACAGGAACACCACGCGACCATTTGTAATTTATTGTATAATGAACTTTTAAACTAGCATAAGAAAAGTAAATAAAACTTATTGGATTTATTATTAAAACGAAAAATCAACACGTGTCATATTTTCTTGTAACGAACCTGGACAGAGGCTGAGTATACCCCAAAATAAAGTCGTTACAAGTGGCGCCCGAGCAGGGACTTCAACAAGAAAACAACACAAAGTAACAAAGAAGCAAGATGGTGAAAATCAACTGGGTGTACGGTTTGAAAAGAGAAGAGCTGGTAGCCTATGCCGAAGAGTTCGAGTTAGAATCGAGTGGCACAGTGGAAGAAATACGAAAACGTTTTTCTCAATTTATCAAAAGCGGTGAGCACCAACCCGATGAAGTGCTACGGCTTGAGCAATTGGAGCGTAAGCATGGCAAAGTAGCATCGCCAGCTTATCTGGAAACAATACCCGGCAGGAGCGGAATACACATTCAGGTATGCGATACCGAAGACGCAGGTGACAGATACAGAAACCAGCCAAATATTCCACCAGCACCGACACCGTACAATGAACAACGGCAGGATGAACGAGCAGAGTATCTGCAGGCTATTGAGCAAGTCAGAAAGTGGTCTGTTAAGTTTGACGGCAGCAAGGATCCCATCGCGTGGATCGAACGAGTGGAGGAATTGGCAGATGTATATGAAATACGATTGAATTTACTTCCCCGTACCATGCCAGAGTTACTAAGGGACTTCGCACTTTTATGGTACCGCAACAACAATAGGCGCTGGACCTCGTGGGATAACTTCAAACACGACTTCCTTGCATTTTTCTTACCGTCAGGCTACCAAAATAAATTAGAAGACACGATACGGGCCAGGAAACAGCAGCCGGGTGAGTCGTTCAAAACGTATATGATAAAACTACAGGATCTGATGAGACAAGCCGGATATAGTGAGGAACAAAAACTAGAGAGGCTATACGGCAATACCACGACTGGATACAGGATGTATATAAAACGGCAAGACTTCCGTACCCTGCAAGAATTGTCTAGACTGGCAGAGGACTACGAAGAAGTAGAGGCAGAACGAGCACGAAATCAACCAAAACCAATGATGCCACAGACAAGGAGGCCGGTAGTAAACCCCCATCAGATCACTTTAAGAAACACCAAGGAAACCGCAAATAGGGCCAGGCAGCTTAACCCCAGTATTGTATGTCGACGATGTGGTCAAGAAGGGCATATTTACAGGAATTGCCAAAACGAACAAAAATTATTTTGTTGGGACTGTGGGCGACCCGACGTAAAAACAATAGAATGCTGCAGAAGACAGGCGGGAAACTCTCAGGGGCCTCATCAGTAAGGGTAGATGAGGCCGGTGGCAATAAACCCTATCAGTACGACCCGAGACGCAGCTCATTTTATATTCACGAAGGACACATGTATTTGAAAATCAACGTAAATGGACAGGAAGAAAAGGCGATGATTGACAGTGGGGCCTCTAGGAGCTTTATTAGTTGGCAATGCGCAGAGAGGCTCACCAAGGGAAAGGAACGATTTCAAAGCGAGGTAATTGTTTCGTTAGCCGACGCATCACGAACAAAAGTACAGGAAGGCGTGAATGTGCCAATAACGTGTGGAAATAAAACATTATCTATTGACTTATTAATATTGCCCAAAATGCGGGATAATATCATTTTGGGAATGGATTTTTTGACGGCGATGGGCACAACACTAAAATGCGGAACGGAGGTAATCCAGCTGGACGGAGACCAAATGATGGCGAACGTCGAGAGGGTACGACTAACGGGAATATCAGAGGACGAAGAGGAGCTACAACAATATTCCTTTGAGGTGGAATACCGGCGAAGAAAAAGTAATGTGGAAGCGGACACTTTATCCCGGGAACCATTAGACACCCTGTGTACCACAACTATGGAATCCAGAAACGAAAAATGTGCCTGGCTGAAACGAAAAATCAAGGAAGTCCAAGAAAATCCAGAGAAGTTCTCCGATTATATCGTGGAAAACGGTAATCTATACCGGCATATTCCTAGTCGGGACGAGGTCGAAGGCTGCACACCTTGGAAGCTATGTGTGCCAAAGCACCTCCGGCAGCGAGTCCTACAGGAAAACCATGATCAACCAGGGGCAGGACACATGGGAATACGAAAGACCATTGCACGAGTTTGTAACCGCTACTATTGGCCAGGCTTATTCAGGCAAGTAACAAAATACGTAAGGAACTGCGTTTCATGTCAACGGAACAAGGCCAGCCAACAAAACCCAGTCTCCCACGTACACGTACACACAGAGAACCTTACGACGGAACTGGACGAGGCAGTGGCAGAATGGAACGGAGAGGACATCATATCTATCAACACCGACACGACGTGGAGCGATCTAGGGGAAATCCTACAAGCCACTACTGATTCCCCAACAGCAGTCACCATTGAAGCACTCAGCGTAGGGCACGTGACTCAAGGTCTGGAGTTTGAGAACAGCATAGCAAATCACACCGGGGTGCAATTGCCGACGGAGCTATGGACATGTGTCATCAACCTGATACAAGACCCCAATCGTAAGGGTAGGTTAAATTTCCTAAAACAAGCCGGCGGAAAAACCTATAGAATAAGAATTTCAAAATGTGGCTCCACGACCGTAAGGTATTGGTCTACTAAATAAATAACACAACTAAGAAAAAAAATATATAAGGTGTTGCTTAATATTTTTTTTTCCGGAAGAAAGGGGGGAGTGTGACGACAAGTTTTGTGGGCCAAAACTCGGTCACACCCTGTTAGGCACCTTAGTTTTTTATTCAAATTCACCTGGCCTCACACTGTAATCGCTGTACGTAACGGACAGGAATGTGAGTTATAAAATAACCACCAACAACACAACACACAATCGCGACAAACAAGTAAACAAGCTACACTAACAACACACATGACCAAAGCAAGTAACAATAACAAAGCATGCATTTTTCAACACGTAAACAACAAGCAACAAAAAGTAAAGAGACATAACAATAACAACTACAGGTACTGATTATTGTTAGTGTAAAACATTATTCAGAATTTAGTATAAAAAGGGCAACATAAACGTTGAACAGATGACTTGTTATCCAGCCGAGCTCGAGAACACATCAGGTAAGAACCAAGATCAAGCAAAGTAATATTCTAGTAACACAGTAGACAATTTCACCGAGTGGTTTTCTAACACAGAGTGAAATTCTAGTAATATAACACAGTATACAATTTCACCGAGTGGTTTTCTAACACAGAGTGAAATTCGAGTAATACAACCCAGTAGACAATTTCACCGCGTGGTTTTCTAACACAGAGTGAAATTCTAGTAAAACAACCCCGTAGACAATTTCACCGCGTGGTTTTCTAACACAGAGTGGAATTCTAGTAATACAACCCAGTAGACAATTTCACCGCGTGGTTTTCTAACACAGAGTGAAATTCTAGTAAAACAACCCAGTAGACAATTTCACCGCGTGGTTTTCTAACACAGAGTGGAATTCTAGTAACACAACCCAGTAGACAATTTCACCGCGTGGTTTTCTAACACAGAGTGAAAATTCTAGTAATACAACCCAGTAGACAATTTCACCGCGTGGTTTTCTAACACAGAGTGAAATTCTAGTAAAACAACCCAGTAGACAATTTCACCGCGTGGTTATCTAACACAGAGTGAAATTCTAGTAAACACAACCCAGTAGACAATTTCACCGCGTGGTTTTCTAACACAGAGTGGAATTCTAGTAATACAACCCAGTAGACAATTTCACCGCGTGGTTTTCTAACACAGAGTGAAATTCTAGCAAACACAACCCAGTATACAATTTCACCGCGTGGTTCTCTAACACAGAGTGAAATTCTAGTAAACACAACCCAGTAGACAGTTTCACCGCGTGGTTTTCTAACACAGAGTGAAATTCTAGTAAAACAACCCAGTAGACAATTTCACCGCGTGGTTTTCTAACACAGAGTGGAATTCTAGTAATACAACCCAGTAGACAATTTCACCGCGTGGTTCTCTAACACAGAGTGAAATTCTAGTAAACACAACCCAGTAGACAATTTCACCGCGTGGTTTTCTAACACAGAGTGAAAATTCTAGTAATACAACCCAGTGAGATACTAGTAAACAACAAATACCCGGTAGACAATTTTCCCCGCGTGTCTTTCTAACACCAAACAAAATAACCAGTAGAGCATTTCACGAAAGTGAGATCCTTGTACAACCCGAAGTATCCCCTAGTGATAACCCCAGAAGTGTTCTCCCCAAACTCTCCGTAACAAGCGACACACCGCAGTTTTCTACACTGGAATTTATACCAGCTTAGTCAGCCAAGACGAGGAAGGACCTAACACGGGAGGGAGTGCTGGAGCAAGACAAACAGGAACACCACGCGACCATTTGTAATTTATTGTATAATGAACTTTTAAACTAGCATAAGAAAAGTAAATAAAACTTATTGGATTTATTATTAAAACGAAAAATCAACACGTGTCATATTTTCTTGTAACGAACCTGGACAGAGGCTGAGTATACCCCAAAATAAAGTCGTTACAAATTGAAAAAAAAAACAAATACGAATAACATACCAAGATTTTATAGCCCAATTTATATGTCATCTTAGAAAACTGTTTAAAAACTATTAATGCAAATTAAGCAAACGAAAGAAGAAATTATTGATTTCACTGTAGAAGAAATTACAACTTTGGAACATCAGTGGATGAAACCAAATTCATATGACAGTTGATTTCTGGATAAATGTATATGGATATAAAAATTCATTACATGAATATCCATTCAGCGAATTAGTTTCTTTTGCTATGCAGTTCTTGGTCTTGCCAGTTAGCAACGCGGAAGTTAAAATTGGGTTTTAGTGGTATAAATATCTAAAAAACGAAAATTCGAAACAGAATGACGTTAATATATTATAATGATATCTTGATCGATTCTTCAGAAGCTGAAGAAGAATATTTATTTAATGACGTATTTAATTTATAAAATGAAATATTTTATTAAACATGTTATATAAACTTTATTAAAATACTAAATATTTCCCATTAATGGGTCAAGTTCCTTTGATTTTTTGTTATGGTATGGTACCTTTTGTTTAAAAACTTTTTTGTACGTATATAATAACTGAAATATATTTCTTTTATAGTTTTAAGACTTTTTATGTTTCATAAATATTATATTGTTATTCTTTAATCAGCTTGTTCTATTGATACGATGTGAGGTTATAGGGAAGAATTATGTAAAATAAGTTATGTATAAAGGTATTTTAACTAAAATAACAAAAAAATAAAACAATTTAAACTTTAGCATTATTTTTTGGCAGTTTAGGATTTATGTTAGCATTTTTTAGCATTATTTTTAAGCCGATTTAGCTGTAAAATATTTTTGGATATGGCCACACTGAAGCTAGCTTTCCCTCAACAATAAATTTCAGTGTATTTATCAAATATGAAAAACTGGGAATTTAGCACGTCATACGAAAATCGTATTAATAATAAATTTTGTATTCCCGAAAATAACTTTGATAATATACATACTTGCATGTGCCCGTGCAAAAAACTGAATTCGCAAATTGGTTTTTTTTTGTTGTTTTCTTACGAAGACAATAGAATGAAGCAGTTTGTTTTTTAATTTTTTTTTCTTTTTACCCACTTACAACTACAATTCGAGTCGGAAAGAACCCGACCAATTGTAGGGGAATGTAAGAAAAGATAAACTCACTGTTTATTGTTGGTGTTTTGTTTTGGCTTTGATATTGTTACAAGTAAGACTTTGAGTGTTTATAATTCTTATTCGCTTTAGGGTTTTATTTGTATAATATTTTTGGCCTTTTTAAAATCTTTGGAAAAGGTTTCCTGATGAGCTGGCCTAAGCAACCAGTGAAATGCGCATAGAAGCTAGCTTTCCCTCAACAATAAATTTCAGTGTATTTATCAAATATGAAAAACTGGGAATTTAGCACGTCATACGAAAATCGTATTAATAAAAAATTTAAATTTGTTTTAAAAAAAATTTAAAAAAAAAACTTTTTTATTGAAAATGTTCAAGATTTTAGTGAATATTTTTTATTTTTTTAAGCATATTTTGAGTTTTTAGTGCATAACTTTCGGTTTTTTAGTGCATGAAAATCTCTTTGTTATATTAAAATAACAAAAAAAACCAATTTGACTTTGTTTTAAAATTTTATAATAAGAAGTCCATAAAAAAAAGAAGCATTCAAAATGCTTTACCAATTTCATATACATACATATTTAGTTAAAGCAGTCCATACACGATTAAATTTAATTGCCAACTGAGTCGGTTGTTGTCCAAATCAAAGCGTGTATGGTTTTGTCAATTGATTAGTTTGACGGTTGTCGAGTTGGTTGAAGAAAAATCAAAAGATATTTAGGGGTGTGCTGGAAATCGCAAACGCAAAACGCAAGAATTTGGAAGTTGTTTTTAATAAACTTTAAACCTAATTCTTATAATTTTTGGTTTAAAATCCTGTTTAATAGAAAAATATTTGTTAAATATTTGTCATAAAATTCTTTTATTACAAAAATCTTATTTAAAAACGACTTTTAAAATTCTTGCGTTTTACGTTTGCGATTTCCAGCACACCCCTGATTGATTTTTTCACGTTGGCTACTAAGTCTTTCAATTCGATTGCACTATTCGTGCTCGAGTCTCGTTTCAGCTTATTTTTTGATGGCATTCATATGCTTTTTGAATTTTGATTCCATCTATCTAAATTTCGAAGATAATTGGTTACCAGATTTACCCGTTTTTACCCTTTTAGCGATCTATTTTCAAAAGTATCTTCTTAGCGGATCTGTTCATGAAAATAGGTATGTACTTGGGTACTGAATTTCAAGTCTCTAGCTTTAATAAAAAGTTTTTCAAAAAGGACCAAAAATTATTTTTTTGCCTTATCAGTCCGAGTTTCGAAAAAGTACCAAAAGACATTCAATAGTGGATCTGCTTATCAAAAGAGGTACCGAGTTTCAAGTCTCTAGTTTGAGTCGCTGAGTAAAAAAGTCAGTCCGTGTATTTTTATATACTATGTATAAAGAGAACATAAAATATTAAGTGCACATAAAACTTAACAATTGATCTTAATCACCAAATTTGTAAAATCAAGCAAACAATTTGTGATTTTGCACACTCAAAATATTATGTAGTTAAATTCAAACGAAAATTCATTTAAAAAACGGATCATTTACATATTACACTCAGGTCTCGTTTTATGCGGATTCATATTTATGCGATTTTTAAATTTACGATTTTTTTTAGAATTTTAACAGATTTTGAAATCTTAGATGTTTTTTAAGCTTTTTTACCGTTTGCAAATTAAACCAAGTTTGCAACACTGATATGATAGTATAGTTTGTTTTATTTTGAGTTTTTTCTATGCAAAGAATGAGTACAGAGGCCTTCTAGAAGGCATCCGTACTCCTTCTTTTTCCCGCTGGGTTATTTCGCACACATATTTATTTAAAAAAATTTTATTACACATGCGATTTTGTTTTGATTTTTTAATTAAAATTTAAATTTATGCGGTTTTTCAGAATTTTGGAACGAACTATTAGTTTTAATATAAAGCTAGAGTATCGTTTTATGCGAATTCAATATATGCGATTTTTTGGAACGCATCTATCGCATAAAACGAGACCTGAGTGTATTTAAAAAAAGATGATTTTTGCATTAATTTTTAAATTTTTTAT
This sequence comes from Pollenia labialis, assembly GCA_949318255.1. Taxonomy (NCBI): domain Eukaryota; kingdom Metazoa; phylum Arthropoda; class Insecta; order Diptera; family Polleniidae; genus Pollenia; species Pollenia labialis. The sequence continues at coordinate 83,768 of OX439143.1, read as the reverse complement.
TTATTAAAATTGAATAGTTTTTACTTTTAAAAACTACATGTTAACGACGATAGCCAGGCGGCGCTAAGGGCATTGACAAATTATACAGTGCGATCGTACCTGGTCGCTCGGTGTAGGAATGCTCTTAGGGAGCTCCTGGAGGCATTCAATGTAAGACTGTGTTAGGTACCTGGACACTGCATAGTTGATGGAAATGAGGTGACGGACGAACTCGCGAGATGGGGTTCGAATCTGGACTAAGTGGTAAGGGACAGGGGGTAAAGCCCCCCTATGTTACTACTATGGGGTGATACGGGAGAAATTCCGTGATGACGTTAACCGATCCTTGGGGAACAGAACGGATTGCAGGGGTTCTACTGGGATTAGGAAGGTGTGGTCTTAGAACACTTATAGGGTTCTTGGCGGGTCATTGTCCTGTTAGGGCTTTTACGGGCAAATGGGACAATACCATACCGGACTTCTGCAGACCATGCAATGATTCTGAAGAGCTGGAGACGATCGAGCATGTATTGTGCCATTGTTCTAGGATGCAGGGTCTCAGACAGAAGTGGCTATGAGATAGATTTCACGATGAACTGGGGTGCATCGCTGGATGTAATCCGGTTTATCTACTGGGGTTTGTCAGGGAAATAGTGCGGCTGTTTCTGTTGAGGGGACTGTAGAGAGGGTAATAGTTCTACGTGGTACCAACTAACTTTCTAACTTTCTTAACCTTCTAATGCCACATTTTTTGATTGCCTTGAAAAAATCAAATTAAGCTAATTTTAGGGTGAGAAACATGAATCTGATTTCAGTTTTTTCTTTTTAGTACTCGTTGACCTCTTAGGGGTCAAACTGTAAAGTCCGCCTTGAGGCGGAGGTGGGCATTATCGTTATAATTAAAGATACGTTTTTGATACACATCCTAGAATTTTCTGTGTAATTCCTCAGTCCGCCTCCTGACGGGTTCAGCAGAAACATCCATACTCAATAGCGATTATTTTTTTTTTAATAAAAACTTAATATTTGTTTCAATTGAACGTTAAGATACGGCCCGATCTAAAGCTTTGAAGTATTATATTTTCTATTCACAAAAATAATGCACATTCCGGCATATTCTATGTTAATGCCCCAGCCCGCCACCAGACGGGTTTAGCAAAAACTTCCATATTCAGAAGCGATTAAATTTTTTTAAATGAAAACTTGATAAATATTTTAATTGAACGTTTAGACATAGAATTAAAAGTGAACGTTACCGTTCAAATTCAAGATGACAATGTACTTTTTGTCATACTCGTAAGAGTGTTGCCATTGAATGAAATTTTTTGATAAAATAAGCTTTGATTTACACCTAGAATTATTTATTAATGCTATATTTTCAAAATTAAAAATTTTATGACGGTTTTTTGCTAACCCGCCTGGAGGCGGACTTAAGCATTATAGGGTTAATTATATCCACCTCATACTTCTTTTCTTTACTTTTCTCTTGCTATACCTTTTTTTCATTGAAGGGATTCACAATGCACCGCATTGGTCTCCGAGTGGAAGTGTGCCCTTGGGCACATAACCCTTCTTAACCTAACCTAACCTAACCTATATTTTAACCGACAAAAATCAAACTACATAACAAAATAAATACGAAATAACATTATTTTTTGGTAGTTTGTTTTTTGAATAACAAACACAAATTTTAAAAAATAAAATTATTCGTAAAATAACTATATTTTTATTCAATTTTAACAGTACGGAAAACGAATTTAATAACCCACAATCAGTTACTGTAATAATTTTATGACCAAAACGATTATATTGATTGCTACTACGGTAGTCATATGCAAACAAATTACATTTGACTAAATGGGCTTGAAGTCCAACTTTGAGGGGCAAACGCACCCACTTAAACACAATGGACGTTCGAATCAAAATGAATTTCGTGCACCTCGTGATTTATTTGGTCAGGATAATCGACCAAATGTGTCGACAATCGGTAGAATTGTGCGCAAAATTCAGCAAACCGGGTCTGTAGGAAATGTGAAAACACCTGTTTAGTGCGGTTTATGGGCTGGCGGCGTCATCGGGCCATGCTTCTTTGAAAAAGAGGTCGGCCTAGCAGTTACCGTCAATGGTGTTTGCTATCGCGAGATGATAAAGGTTTGACCAGAAATTGAGGATATGGACTTGGACGATATGGGGTTCCCACAGAATAGCGCCACTTGCCACACAGCCAACGAAACAATGGATCTTTTGCGCGAGAAATTCAATGGCTGGTTATCTCACGTCGTGGCGATGTTGATGGCCGCCACGATCATGTGATTTGACACAGTTGGGCTTTTTTCTTTGGGGATATTTAAAGAAAAAGTGTACGCCAATAAGCCAAGAGCAATTCAAGTGCTTAAGGATGATATATTTTGTCTCGCACATAATTGTCGTAGATGCTTCTAAAATAATAAAAAATATTAATATAATTTTCTAAAAACTTTTTGTTTTTTTTTACACTTCACATCGTGCGTTCTGGTTGAACCACCCTTCGTTTAAGTTTCTTTATAATTGTTGCACGCACTTAAAAAGAAAGTCAAATTTTTTCTTTGGTTTTTTTATGACAGTTTAACCCTATCTTCTCGCGGGGGAAAGTCATGGTAAATTTGTTTTAATAAAAAACAGGTTAACAAATTTTGTGAACAATTTCGGGATTGACTTAATACGTAGATCCCGGAATTCGCTAAATCCCTAAAATACCGGTATTTTAAAGTTTGGGAATAACATAATAGGTATCATTTTGATTTATAGCTTAGTGCCCATCCGCATTATACGATTTTTGTCGTTGCGATCAGCGTTGCCAGAATTAAGAAAATAAGATTTGAAGATTTTTTTCTCAAATTAAGATTGTTTTGTTTAGAAATAAAGATTATTAACTTTAAGTTTGTACAAAATACAGTTTTTTAAACAGCACTATTAACTATTGGTTTTGCACACTTTTGAACCCATTGTCTGGCATACACAAAAATAGATCATTATTTCTGGGCATACAAAATATTAAAAAAGCATCTTAAATTAGCAGTTGTTCATTTTGGGAATACTAATAAAAAAAAATTATTTGTGAAAAGAAAAAACGCATTTTTATAAATTTTTCATAAATAAAATAACAAAAAAGTTCAGGTGGCAAATTACGGCACTCGATATCGATCGAAATTGCAGTGAAACTTAAATGGAAATTTCGATCGATATCGAATGCCGTAATTCGACCCCAGGTATTAAGTACCAAAAGGTAAAACTAATGGAACTTAAGAAGCTTTTAGTTTAAAAATTCCACATTCTATGTTTATGATAATTTTTAAGCAAAGTATATAAACATAAGTGCTTAAGAATATATTTTTAAAAGGTGTACCAACATTATTTTAATAACAATTCCATTAGGAATATATTAAAGAAAATCCATATATTTTCAATGAGCACTTTTTAAATGCATTCGATATAAGACCGGTGTCAACAATCATAATATTAAATTAAGAACCCTTAAAATTTCATATAAAGTATGAGCTCCCAAACTAAAATTTTCTTGCTCAAAATTTATATACATATGTATCTCTAATTTTAGAGTTTAATTACATTGAATGAAACTTCTTTATTTAGATTAACTTTTTTAATTTCTTATTTATTAAAAATTAAATGGATTAAAAATTTATTTTAGAAAGAATTTTATGAAAAAATATAGCTTAAACACAATTTAAACCTACAATCTAGTTTTGTATAAATACCGCAATTATGTATTTCGAATTAAATAGTTTCCATAATAAGAAGTATGTTGTTTTAAAAAATTAAAAAGTTTTACTTTTTTGCCCTTGTTATAAAAAATTTCAAGATTTTTCTCTTAAAAATAAGATTTTTTCGCCAAATTACGATTTTTCTTCCAGATCTTCTGGCAACGCTGGTTGTGATTCTTACCTTATGGACGAGAGGGGAGAGAGGAATTAAAAGGGGTACACAAGCGAGTGCAGTGATGCCAACTTTTTACATTTGGTTATGCCGAACATTATATTCCTTCAAAATTTAAAAAAAAGCGATGGCGTTTATGGGGACCATTTTTTTAAGATTAAATAATAAATATATTTACATTTGTATAAAAACATTTCAGGAAATATATTTTTTGCCATTTTTCATGTTGAATTTATATTTTTGCATGCTTTATATTGATTTTTGTTAAGATTGTCATATAAAACTAAATTATAATTAATCCTTTTTTAATTTTGTTATTACTTAATAATAATAACAGAGTTTCGTTATCTAATTCATTGTATTTATGTAAGCTCAGTTCCATACTGCAATATAAGACTTAATTAAGTCTTGTGTATGGGACACCGAAAATAAATAAATAAAAATAAATAAATAATTGTATTATTATTATCTTCAATAAAAATAATATCATCCAAATCATGATGATCCATCAGCTATGTTTGAATTGGCCATAAAACCGGTTTAAAGTAATTCAGTGCGAGCTCGATTTTTGTAACTCGAAAAATCTTGCCTGTTGCAATTACCGAAAATTTGCAATCACCAACCATTGTTTATAAAACTTAATGACAGCCTATATTTCAATAATAAACTTTATATTTTATCGTTTAAATAAATCAAAATAAAAATCGTGCAAAGTTTATTAAAACAATTGGCTTATGATAGTATCCAACTATTTTAACCTATGTACGCTCCTGAATTAAAAACACACATAAGGTGTAAAATAGAAAAAAACATGTATGTTTGCATTCTTATACTGATACCTTTTTGCAATAGCACACACACGCGGTTATTTGGAGACGAGTGTTGTGCGTTTGAAAACTAAAGCGCATGAAAAATGGCAGGTTACACAACGCTCGTTATAAAAACCTTTTCTGTCAGCTATTTTTAATTTATTTAACACTTTGCTTATACTAAGTTACGACTCTTTTTTTGTTTTTAAAGTCTTTGCGTTCTTTTGTACGGTTTCCTGCTGCATTTTTTTTAACTTTTCTACACGACTCAAAATCGTTGTTTATTTTTTCATTAACAATTCCTAATATTTTTCAAGCCATTTTCTATTTTTGACACAGTGTCTACATCTTTAAAAAAATGTTTATCGCAAACAAATACATCGGTTTTATTACGATTACTAAATATGTTGTCATCGCTAAAAAGTAAGAAGTTTTGTAAAATTTCCAAATTGCTAGGAAGCCTACCTCTAACCTCGTAAATAAAGTTTTTGTCAAAACAAATGCAACTTTCTTTTATCATTTGAAATCTTAAAATCTTTACAGGCTTTCTCAAAATTGTAATCCATCTAAATCATCCTCTATACCTATAATCGTAGTTTTAAAAAATGGTAGAAAAAAAAAATTAAAATGGTAAAAAGCACTAAATGCACTAATGAAAAATTGAAAAAGCACCAAGTTAGTGCTTTTTCTAGGTTTGGCACTAATTATAAAATTTTGGCGTTTTGAGACATCAAAAAGCACCATAAATAGTGCCAAAAGCACTAAGTTGGCATCGCTGAGCGAGTGTACTCTTCGATTCATTTTGTTCGCTCATTCGCTCTCTTATGTGACGAAAAATGTATTGAAGTTCGGTTGCAAAAGAAAAAGTCGTACAATGTAAACATCAGACCAGGGATAAATGATAAATGACATTTTCTAAATTGTACTTAATGAAGTAAAAAATTGTACTTTTTTGACCCTAATTGTACTAAAAATATTTTTTACTAGTTTTATTATTAAAATAACAGAAAATGTACGAACATATGTACATTAAAACTCACTTGTACTATACTTTTATACATACGTATTTGAAATACATCTTTGGAAATTAACAAAAAACATTAAGTTAATATGTAATAAGGAATTAAGACGATGCTTTTTTATCTGGCTTCTTTAAAGTTGATAGTGGAACAGGGTATTTTTTTATATTCCTCTAACTCCCACTGGAGTATAGGGCGCCAAAGTGGAATAGGGTATAAATATGTTTCACCCAGTAATAACCCCAAAAGATATTGTCTAAGGGCCCTTATGCGACCTCTACACGTTGTAACTGGTCGTACAATTAAGTTGAAAAGATCGTTCGCAGTATATGTAAAATTTTTTAACCAACTTTTCATTAAGCTTAATTAAGAAATTATTTTTATAAAGTCAACATGAGTACCGATTTTTTATAGCACTAGTGGCGATAAATGAATTGGAGTTAGAAAAGGAGCAAGAAAAACTTGATCGAATTGTACAACAAGTCGCAACATGTAGCTCCGCAATACTTTAAGAAATCAAGCTTAAAAGTTTTCGTTTATTTATAGCAACAAGATTGATCAGACTGTAGTATATATTTTGTCTGAATTAAATTTGATGCAATATTCACGAAAAGACGGTCTCTTCGCTTTGTTTTTATATATTTTGCTACGAAAAATTCCATTCCATATTCGCTGACGAATGTTGTGTAGACAATATGTCTTTGGCAATTCATCTGATATTTGGAAATTTTTAAATTGTACTAAATATGTCATTGGAGTACTTCAGTACTTTTGCAAAGCAAATTGTACTGAAAAAAGTGCAATTGTACTGACTTTATCATCCCTGCATCAGACCGACTTCAAAGAGGAAACGGCAATAATCGCAACGACAAAAATCGTATAATGTGAATTGGGACTTAGGCCTGGAACAGAATAAAGAAGTTGTAGTAGTAGCTGAAACTGACAAATGCTTTGTAGCGCGACAAAGTTAAAAAATTTTAATTTTGTACTTCAACTGCAACGATTACTACAACTACGTATTCTGTTGACATTACTTTACTACAACGACTATTCTGTTCCCCACTTTACAGTACACAGATAAGATCATAGAGTACAGACTTACCAATCCGGTGTAAAGTTAGCAGAAATGATAAACTTAAAAGTAACTTAAAGTAACTGATACTTAAATAAAAATAATAAAATCTAACAAATTTGATACATGTTTACGTTGTCTTCAAAGTATTAGGATGCATTGGAGCTCAGCCTATGTCTTTTAAAGTTTAATACTTTTTTTATAAATTGTAAAAACTTAAGTTAATATATTTTGATTCAGTTTTTATTAGTGGTCTTTATGAATTTATATTCAATTAATTATTCTAGTTAAGCGTTATTAAATGAATTTTTATATGCATTTTGTTAAAGTTAAACGTAACCAGTAAATTGATTAAACTTTAGCTTTATTTTTAACCATTTAATTTAATTTACTAAACTTAATTATAAAAAGATAATTGTATAATGTAATTTATAAACTGTTGAATGATGTTTGCTCCAGCCAAACGTTTTGCAAAAGCAAATACATTTTTAATAAAACTAGGGGCTACGTTTAGGACGTCAAATATTTAATAGGTGTGAACATAGCCTTACTTTTTTGTTTTTTCTATTATGTAATTGTATGTTACAACAGAATAATAATATGTAGATTATTAGCTTTTTCCAATAAAAATTATACTTTATATCAAAAATACATGTACATTCATATCGTCATATAAAATGCAAAAGGGCCTATCTTCATTAAAAAAAAAAATGCAGGAGAGATTAAAACTTAATAAAAAGGCAGCTATTGTGTTAATAACAATGGGGTTTTCTGGTTAATATCGTTAACACATTGCGCATGATTGGCACTATCCTAAAAAAACTGTTTTTGTAATCAAAGTAGTTTGCTTTTTATTAAGTCACTACTGAAACATTTTTAAAAGTTATGATAGGCCCTTTTGCATTTTTTATGACAATATAATTGGGTAATTCCATGTCAAATCGACCAAGAGTGGGACACGACCCCTTTCGATTTTAATGAAATTTAGTGAGAAGGTTCCTTTTATCCTATTAGGAACATATATGAACAAAAAAATTTTTAAATTTTTTTTCAAAAGTTATATCATGTTCAAAATGTCATAATTTCGCGGAAGTAGCCAAATGTGTTCAGTTTATTTCTTCAATATCTCGAAAACTACTTTACATACGAAGATGATTTTAATGACATTTTAAAGAGAATACTTGGGGCTACAAACCATATATTGAAAATTTTTTTTGGAAAAATATAATATCTGTAAAATATTAAATTTTAAAAACGGACTAAGTCAAAAAATTATTTTTTTATTTAGCTGATTTTATTTTTATATTATACCTCAAACTGTTCTTTAAAAATCCTAAACCTTTGAAGGACGTGTTTTTTTCTTTTTTAAGATATGATTTTTTTTCTTTCGCAACCTTTAAAAAATAATCTTAAAAAAATTAAATGATTTTGTTATTCGTGCTTAATTCCCAATTTTTATTATTTGATAAAAACTCTGAAATTTGATTTTGTTTTTATTTTGTTTTTTCTTAACCTACTTACAACTACAATTAAACTCACTGTTTATTGTTGATGATTTTGTTTAAACTTTGATATTGTTACAAGTAGAACTTTTGCTGTAATTTTTATTCGCTTAACAGTTTTGTTTGTGTAATATCTTTAGTTTTTCTAAAATCTTTGGATGAAGTTTCCTGACGATCTTGCGTAAGCAACCAGAGAAATGCGCATAGGTATAGTTTATCCCATCAACAAAAAATGTCAGTGTTTTTATCAAATAATAAAAATTGGGAATTAAGCACGAATAACAAAATCATTTAAATTAAATTTTGTATTCCCACGAAAATTATTTTGATAATCTTAAAAAAGAATTTTAATGTTGTAATTTTGAGCAATAAGTACACTGCGCTACTTGCAAAAAAACAGACAAGCCGGGCACTAAGCGTTTTAACCTAATTCGGACATGCTGAACCCAGTGCTGCTAACCGTTTTTTAGGTTATCTCTTGTTTTCAAGATATACCATTATTTCGATAATGGAGGAAGCTGCCCAACATATCGAACCCTAATAGCAAAAATGATGTAACCAACAACATTTAAGATTTTTGTTTTTTGATAAAAATCGATAATTTTTGATCATTTGCATCATCTCTAAAAATCTCATATCTCTGGGAAGTACCGTTAAGAAATAAGAGCAAAAGCAATTTCAAACGACACCATAGACTTCAAGCAAAAATATTTAAAAAACCCCGTCTCCTATAAAATTGTATTTTTGTTGGTTACATAATTTTAGCTATTAGGGCTCGATATATTCGCGTAACTCAAAAACGGTTAAGCTTATTGAAATAACTAAAAAAAAACCGAAATTCCGCAATAAAGATTAAAGGGGGGTTGGTCATAGATTTGACCCATCTAGCGCTGTACCATACAAATATGGCGGTTTAATAAAATTCTTTAGTTTGGCCTCTGCGGCGCATAGGATGCTCCTAGATGGGTCAAATGTATGACCAACTCCACTTTATTATTTATTGCGGAATTTCGGGTTTTTTTTAGTAATTTTAATAAATTAAGCCGTTTTTGAATTACGTGAATATATGTTGGGCAGCCTTCTCCATTTCCGAAATAATGGTATACATATCTCGAAAACAAGAGATAACCTAAAAAACGGTTAGCACCACTGTACCCATGTTCTGTAACTATAGTGAGAACTTCCCGCATCGAAAAGATGTGAAACAAAATATTCCATCGTTTCTCGAAAAGTGAAAAAAGTGTGTCTGTAACTCATGTCGAAAACTATCAAAAGAGATTACGTCATTACGTTATAAATGTCATAACATTGCACTCGAAGCCGATGTGACATTGCAGACGGTGAGAACGCCAGTAACACATATCGTTACCGGCGACTAAAATTTACTAAAGTTAAAAGTTTTTCAACGACGGCGGTGAAAATACAACCGTCGGCTATACCAAATAATGTAAAGTGCGACTTTAATGTTTGTTGCTTGCAAACGAGCTTTGAAAATATTCATATATTTTATAAAAATGTTAAAAGTAAAAGAACTAAACAATAAAAAATGTGACAAGAACAAAATATTATTATTATTATTCTTTGTGTTTTGCATTTTTAATTGTTTTTTAGTGTTAAATTTTTTTCTCGCCCCATTTTTATTCGTGAGTTTGTTTGACAGTTCAAAGCGGGAACTTTTCTCACAAAAATGTTACAGACACACTTTTTCTGTAAATTGGCGAGTAATTTCCTTACGTGACAGCTAGAACTCGCCAATAAAATTACAGACACAGTTTAGTGAGAAAAACAGCTGTTTGTTTCAATATATGTCATTTTTGTTTCATTTCACACATTTCAATCGAAAACTTTCTCGACGCGAGAGTTACAGAACAGGGGCACTGGATTCAGCGAGCCCGAATTAGCACAGTGTACTTATTGCTCAAAATTATAAATTAGAAAAAAACACACCTCCTTCAAAGTTTTAGGGTTTTTAAAGATCAGTTTGAGGTATAATATAAAAAAATCAGCCAAATAAAAAAATTGGTTTTGACTTAGTCCGTTTTATTTTTTTTCAAAATGTATATGGTGTGTAGCCCCAAAAATGGCATTAAAATCATCTTAGTATGTGAAGTGGTCTTCGAGATATTGAAGAAATAAAAAACACATTTGGCTAATTCGGCGAAAAATTTAAAAATTTTTTTTGTTCATATATGGGCATTTCCAGCGAAATGTCTACTTTTTGTAACGTAACGCCAAAAATATTTTAAATTGTTTCTCAAAAATTTTATATGTACAGTTTACGTTTTTATATTTTGGTGTAAAGCGCAACGAGCTCTACATTAAGTAACAAAAGGGATAACGATTGAACAACATGGTCCGAAAATAAAACCTTATTTGTAATCTGGCGTTACATTAAAAAAAGTAGAAATTTCTCTGAAAATGCCCATATTTACCTTAAAAGGAGCAAAGATTTATAAAATTTATAGCTTGGAAAATAAATCTGTATTAGTCCAAAGTTTACTAAAAAAGGTTTTATACAAAACATCTTGCTTAATTCGCAGTCTTATTCAGTTTGTTATGCAAGTCAAAATCCACTTCCGTTTTTTTAACGTCACGCCAGCGCATATTTTTGCTTATATCAGCAAATCCTTAGCTTCGATTACTGTGATCTTTTTTCTGAATATAGTGCTACTTCATTACTTTGTATATATAAAAACCCTTTTTACAAATTTTGCTTCTTTATTTAATTTTTTTATCATGTTGTGGTACAAATATCACGACATGTCAAAATGGAAATGCCCATATGTTCCTCATAGGAAAAAAGGAACCTTTCCACCCAATTTCATTAAAATCGAAAGGGGTCGTGTCCCACTCTTGGTCGATTTGACATGGAATTACCCAATTGTTTTTAAAGATTTCAAAAATTTGATTGGCTTCAAAGGTTTTTGCAGACAATTTTGGTCGGATAAACATTTTTCAAACGGCAACCCTGGTGTGGCTTTAAATCAAAAAATGGGACAATCCCGCAAAGAGCGGTACAACTTACAACTTGCAACCCTAATAACTATATAGATACATACATAAAACGTATTATAAATACCTAAGCTGATATCTGTATTGAGAATTATATTCAAATTGTTAATAGCAAAATTTAAGCGCAAAATACAAATTCTGTATAACTTTACTATCGCACGCCGTAATTTTTGCAATAGTGATCTTCGTAAAATATTTGTAAGCGAAGAGCCAGTGTAACGTAAGTGCTGAAGATAAATTTGCTTTTAATGTTGTGGTTAATTTTCATGGCCATATCGAAAATTATCCTTCGTTTTTTAAGAATCTCAAACTTTAGGGATTTTCGAGGAATTCTGAAATGACAAAAAAAAAACAATGGAATCAACGGAAAAACAAGTAAAAAAGTTATATTCGGCTGTCCCGAATCTAATGTACACTTCAACAAAGTATTAAAAATCGTACCAAAACCTTAAATTCAGGAGTACTCTTGTATGTGGATAGGTGAAATAATGGACTTATTTTGTTCACAACAACAAATACTTCTATCAGGTATGTTCTGACCAAGGTATATTTATACCAGGTAGTCTCGGAAAGCCAGCTGTTTATTTTTTATTTGCTTGTTTTGCGATACGAACTGTCAAATGTTGTATAGCAAACAAGTAAACAAGTTTTTTCTCTTTATCTTTTGTCTTTTTTGTCTCTTCAGCCCCTTTGCTTTTTGACAGTTTGTATCGCATAACAACAATAAAAAGCCCTGTTGTTTGTTTTATTGTACAATTGTTGTAATCTCGCGGTTACCTGCTATAAATATACCTTGGTTCTGACACTCACACGACTATCAAATCGCATGTTAGTTGTAAATCGTCAATCATGTTTGCCTTTTGCTTGCGATGTGATACTTTATTTAAATCATGGTAGAATAAATACAAGGTATAGTCATTCAAACTTTTGTTCTCAATTTTATAATCCTAAATGGGTTATAAAATAAGAAAAAAATTAAAACAAGCGTCAAAAATCAAGTTAATGGTCTTCATCGATTTCGAATGAAAACTTCAATATTTTTTTTATTTTTTTGTTTTAAATGTAAGTTAAGCGATCGAAGTCTTCGTTCGCAAAGAGATGAACAGGCATTAAATTAATTTAATTTTGTTAAAAATTTATTCAACTCTATGCAAATCTTGTCATATCAAATTTTAACCAAAAATCAATTTTAAACCAGGTTCATCAGGATCAGTGATGCCAGGAGAAATGTAAACAATTCCCTACATGTCTAAGTAAAAATCCCTTTTTTCCAAAAAATTTTCCCTTCACTTTTCCCTACGTTAAAAATATATTGTTTTTAGCAAAAGGCAAATAAATACACGTTTTGTTAACATTTTTTACTATTATAAAAGCATTTAATAAAAACAAGAAAAAACCCAAAATAAATATGTAAATCTTTTGTCCTTTTTTAAGATCTTAATATTTTTCAAGTATTCTTATTATAAATAATTTCACCCGTATTCAAAACAAAATTTTAGTTACTGCATACCCCTGATTAGGGATTTCTTATTCAAAACACTTTTTAATAAACTATGATTATCGAATGATCAAAGACTTTTTAACTCCTGATTAACTGCTGTCAATTTGTTATTTCTATCAATTATATTTAACTAAAACAGAGATGTACAAATTTTTCTTAATCGGGCAATTTAAAAGTGTTTTGAATAACCTCATGACTAAATGGTGATTAAGCTAAAATAACATTTTAGTTGCTCACTCGATGAGCGGAGTATAGTCGGAGTACACAAATTTTCGTTTTGAATATGGCTGTTTGTTTTAAATATAAGTATTTAATGATTTTTAGCAAGCTTTATACCAAATAAAAGGGAAGGCTCTGAAAAATTAAAAAAAAAACTATTTTCTTCAGTTCTCCTGAACTAAAATATAAAAAAATTTTTTTTTTAATATATCCTTCCGTATCTTTAAATGTTTCGTCAAGGCGGGAATGGAGCAGGGAATCCGGAGGAGGAATACCGCACGAGGATTTACACAGATGGGTCAAAGATGACTTGTAGTATCGGCTTTGGGGTCTTCTCGGAGGAACTGCACGTTAATCTCTCTTTTCGTCTGCCGGACTGGGCCAGCGTATTTCAGGCTGAAATACTGGCGATAAGAGAGGCATGTAAAACAAAAACGGCAAAATTGGCATTTTCGTCAATAGCCAGGTGGCTCTGAAGTCACATAAAGCAACGTCCATTCTCGTCCACAAGTGAATGCTGCCGCAGCTGCAGGTAACCTGGAACTGAGGAGACAGTATTTCATCTTCTATGTGATTGCCCAGCGTTTAATTCAACACGACATAGATTATTTGGGAATAACCTTCTGCAGGGACTCTCGGACATATCACGGGTGAAGCTCAGCAGCCTGCTGAGATATCTAAACGCAACGAGTTGGCTCTAGTCACCTCAGTATCGCCCCCAGGTCAAGTTTGATTGGGGTTCCAATTCTTGACGAGTTGTGTGGTGTCAAAACGGAGTCACTGTCGACTCTACTTGCAGCACGCCTGAATCTGTGCGCGCTACCACGTTAACCAACCAACCATCCCTAAATGTTTTTTTAAAATCTCGAAATTTTATTATTTTATTTCTCTTAGTTTGGAAGGTGTGTTAGTTTTTTACAAATTAATTTGTACAGTGAGCGTCAAAATAAAGTAAACAGCTCGTTTAACAATATATAAAGTGTTATTTTAAAAAGGCCTTATGACACTACATTTTTAATGCATTGTTCAAGTTTTGGTGAGCACTTATCGAAAAAAAATTAAGTAATGCCAAAAAATGTAAAATTTTTCATCTTAAAATTGACATTTCAAAATATATTAAAAGTGTTGCTGAATCGGCGGTTTATAAGCAAATTTAGCTTTTTACCGCTTTTTGTTTTTATGTTTCTCATAAACCAAAAGTTGACAGCATTTAATAAAACAAACAAAATCAAAACAAAAGAAAAGCTAAAAAAAATTTTTGTTTACATTTTTTATAGTTTGCTCTTTCCAACATTTACTTTTTCTTTCTATCAATTCAATGAATAAAAAATGTAGTGTCATAAATTCTTAAAAAAGAATTTAAATTTATAGAAGTTTATTATCAGTTACAAAACTTTGGACAATGTTATTACCAGGGAAACCATAAATATGCAATTGCATGTTTTTTCTTGAGCGACCAATGAAGGCAGAAACAATATATTTATCCGATTTAGAACTTTTTATGAATTTTAGCATCGATTTGTTAGTGTATATGTTTGCATATTGTACCCTTTGCAGCATTTTTGCACAATTTAATTAAAAGAGCCTTTTTGCTGCATTTTTTTAAGTTTTTATATCACATTTTGCCTTTTTGAGGCATATTTTGATACATGTTGAATAGCCTCTACAAAGCCTATATTGTCAATAAATTTTTTTTTTTTAAATTTCTTTATTAATGCAATCTATCTTTTTTGATATTAATCATTAGATTTGAGTTATATCTATATATATAAAAATGAAAAATGTTTGTATGTTTGTGTGTTTGTTTGTTTGTTGGCTTATAGACTCCGAAACTACTGAACCGATTTTCTTGAAATTTTTACAGTAACATCACGTGAGCCCTAAAAATAAAATAGGCTACTTATTTTTTCGATAGGGGCAGGGGAATTGGTACCCCCCATAGGATGCCAATATTTATTATCGCATATCTTAAGAGCCGCTGGCGGCATTTTGCTGAACTTTTTGTAGTAGGATCTTCTGAGCCCCGAAATTGAAATAAAATAGCAGCGGGGGAAGTGGTTCCCCCCATAGGACGCCAATGCTTAATATCGCATATCTTATGAACTGTTATAGTGAGAATGTTCAAACTTTGTGGAAGTCACTCTTATGGTATACTACACTTTTGAAAGTAAAAATAAAGCGGGTAGGGGAGGGGGGGGGGGGGAAACCTCCCATAGGATGCATATATTAAATATCGCTTAACTGAAGAACTATTAAAGGGGGAGTCTTCAAACGTGGTTAAAGCTACTACTATGGCAAACTATAAATTTCAGTATAAAAATGGGCGGGGTAAACAGGGGAGGAGCAGTACCCCTCATAGATAGAAATATAAATAAGAGCCACTGCACGCATTTTGTTGAACTTTTGGTAGTAGGATCTTCTGAGCCCCGAAATTGAAATAAAGTAGCAGCTGGGGTAGTGGTTTTCCCCATAGGACGCCAATGTTTACCATCGCATATCTTAAGAACTGTAATAGTGAGAATGTTCAAACTTTCTAGAAGTCACTCTTATGGTATACTTCACTTTTGAAAATAAAAATAAAGCGGGTAGGCGCAGGGGGGGAAATACGTCCCATAGGAAGCATACATTAAATATCGCTCAACTGAAGAACTATTAAAGGGAGAGTCTTCAAACGTGGTTAAAGCCACTATTATAGTAAACTATAAATTTCAATATAAAAATGTGCGGGGTAGACAGGGGAGCAGCAGTACTCCTCATAGAAGACATATAAATAAGAGCAACTGCACGCATTTTGTTGAACTTTTGGTAGTAGGATCTTCTGAGCCTCAAAATTGGAATAAAATAGCAGCGGAGGAAGTGATGCCAATCATAGGACGCCAATGTTTAATATCGCATATCTTAAGAACTGTTATAGTGGGAATGTTCAAACTTTCTAGAAGTCACTCTTATGGTATACTACACTTTTGAAAATAAAAATAAAGCGGATAGGCGCAGGGGGGAAATACCTCCCATAGGATGCATACATTAAATATCGCTCAACTGAAGAACTATTAAAGGGAGAGGAAAAGTGTAAAGCGTTCTTTTCTGATACTGTTCCCTTTAAAATTAAAAAAATGCTACATGTTAAACACTCATTTTAATTAAAGGGGCATGAGTGCAGCACTTGATTAAGGCGAATTCAATACAAGGTGGTGGCAAGTTTCGAGCCGTAAACGCTAACAATGCAATACAAAAAACATCTGTTGTTTCTGTTAGCTTTGGATTGTTGTAGTCTTGCCACCACCTGTAATTGAATTTACCTTGCGCTAATTGTACTTTATTGTTTAATGCCGAAATTTGTGTTCTTTTGTAAACGTAAAATATGAAACACTTCTTAAAAATTAGGGGAGCATTTAAAAATGTTGCCAAGTCACATGTTACACTTATGCAACACCTTTTTTTTAGAAAAGAAAACGCCTTTAAAAATAAATCAGTTGATGAATAAGAAGGTTATGATTCCAAAGTTTTTGAAATGATAAAACATTTGCCGTATTCACAAAACCCTTTGTATCGTTGTATCTATTGTATGTTGTATAAAAAACCAATAGTGAACTATGTATTTTAATACAACATACAATTGATACAACGAAAGGGGTTTTGTGAATACGGTAATTGATACAAAATTTTTTTCTTGTGCATTTTTTACGTTATCTTTTAAAGTATATGTGTATTAGGGTGGGTCGAAAAAAAAAGTTGTGCCAGTCACCCCCTAGAATGAAAGATATGTCAATGAAGTTTCTAAAACAGAAACAAATTTTTTGCCACGCCCCAAAATACAGCACTTTTGGTTTTTTATATGTAGCGCTGCCATTTAAAGTCCGATCTTATTATATCACATATCGTTGTTCATGGGTTGCCAGTGGCTTCATTTTTGCCTTTGGTGACTTTTCAATCCGACATCAAACTTTGGGCGCCACTTATGCCATCTCGGATACTTCCCCCAAATGTAAATTTTTTTAAACGTGCCAAGAAAGTCCTTGTAAAACTAAGTATGTCTAGCTTTTATTATAATCACTTTTATGCCACGCCTCAAAATTGAGCCCCTTTTTCCTTTTCACATACATATTACATTAAAGCAGGTAGAAGCCAATACAAACCAAAAACATTTTCATAATTCATGCTCTAAAATAAAAGGTTTAGTTTGAAAAACTTTAAAAAAATGGTTTTTGCCACGCCCTAAATTACAGCCCTTTTTGTTTTAAATATACAGCATCGTCATTTACAGTCCAATCTCATCGTATAGTATATCATTGTTAACGGCTAGAATATGAATTTATTTTTAGTGCTTTTTTAGTCTAACTTCAAATTCTAGATGGTATTTATGATATCTAAGATCATTCCGTTCTAATGTCTAATTTTTAAAACGTATCATGAAAATGTTTCTAAAGCTGAATACATTATTAATTTTTCCTATGTAAAACTATTTAACAAATATAACACATATTTGCGACTAACGATCTACTTGACGTTTGTCAACTTATTTAAAAGCCAAATTTTCAAATCTTACTTCACTTTGAGATTTGAAGCTGAAGTTAAAGGTACGGTTGTTAATATCGACTAGTTTGCATATTAAGAATTCAAGCATTAAAAAATAAAACACAATGTATTTCAAAGCAAGTGAGCTTCCAAAGAAAAATGACCAACGAATCGCGACGTTATTCAATATTTCTTATATTTAAAATCAATTGGTACCACAACTGTGAAAAAAATGGAAGTCTGCCTTGGTATATTCAAACAGTTATAAAGTGGTTTGTGATTTATGGAAAACTACAGGTATTCCAATTTTGAGTAAAACATCAATAAGAAAAATGTAAGTGCGTATTTTTGAGTTACATTATGAAATTCTTAAAATACCCATTTTGTATTCTGATAATGAGTGGAATGTTTTATTTCGAGTTTCAAAGTGTAATGTTGAAACAATGGCCAAATGTAGTTGCCCCGAAATTAACAAAATTCCCAAAAATATATTAAGTTTTTTTACTGACCAGTGTAAAATAAGACTCTTAAGCTTAGATAGCTGTCAATTTGCTTGTTTAGATGAGAATAGTAGCAGTTCTGTAGGAGATCCATCATTACATTACACAGAATCATATATTCCAGCATCAAGTGATGGAGATGAGTTTAATACGGAAAGTAACGACGAAAATGCAATCAAAGAAAAAAAAAAAAGTTTCAGATGTATCACTGCAAAATTTTGCTTTAGCATTAGATCGCACAGGCACATCAGATCGGTATGGATCCCTTTTGGCAACAACACTTATAAAAGATTTAAAAATATCAATGGCCACAAAACTTACGGAATATGGAGATATTAGGGAATCAATGATACACTACTTAGATAACCTCATTATTGATAAAAAATAAAGTTCAAAGAGAACGAAACAAGTTTAGAACGGAAGCGAAAGCATCGTCTATAAGTGATAATGTGTTAAAATTTATTTCATATGATGGAAAAAAAGATACGACGTTAAAAAAACAAACACTTGCAAAACAAAATCGTATTTATAAAACAACCGAAGAACATATAACGATTGTGAAAGAGCCTACACAGAAAAAATAGAAAATCGACTTCAATTAAACAATTCGTTCAGACAATTAAATATTTCACTAATTTTGCCCCTGCAAAGGAATTGATCATATCAATTAACGGATTTGTATTTTCGAGTCATGGGACACAAATTTAGTCAATTAAAAAATTAATTGTATTAACAAAAAATACACCACATATACACAAACTTTTAATTTTATGGGTTTTCATTAAAAAAATTAATTGCAGCAAACAAAAAATTAATTGAATAATTAATGTACACCAATTAATTATTTAATTGAATAATTTTTTGCAAAAATTTTTTCTGTGTAGTTCAGTATTTATCGGATACACATCCCCATTAACTGGCACTGGTATTGCGATTCAGCAAGCGATAGTTAATTTTTTAAGCTCTGAAGGTTATTTACTGAACTTTTTAGTTGCAGTAAATTGTGATGGAACGGCAGTAAACACCGGCTACAAAAGTGGAGTAAATGCATATATGGAAAGGCACTTACAACGACCTCTGCAGTGAAATGCCTGCCTATTTAATTTTAACGAACTTCCACTTAAAGCACTTTTAAAACACTTGGTTGGAAAGCAAATCGGGTCGGGAATTTGGTGTGGAGAGTTTGGGAGTGAGTTAATATCATGCCATCAGTTTCCTGTAAGTAAAATATATTATTTTTCCGTCAGCGTCAATAGTATATGTAACATTTGTTTGCAGTTCGTTGATAATTTTCATCCAATTTTAATGGGGTCCATGCCTGATAATATAAGCGATTGGAACATTCTTGATGACCAACTCTACCTTTATCGTATGGTCTTAGCAATTAATAATGGCTACTGTGATAACGTACTAGCTAAACAGAACCCTGGTCCATTAAATGCAGCGCGGTGGTTGACAACAGCGTCTAGATAACTTCGTATTTATGTATCAAAAAAGAAACCATCAGAAACTTTGATAAACTTAGTTCAGTTTGTAGTAAAGGTTTATGCACCATTTTGGTTTCTTGTGAAGAACCAGCCACAGTTCACACATGGAAGACGTCATATGTTTAAATATATACAATGGACTCGAGATCTACCCCAAAAAGCTCAGAATGCAATACTCTCCACAATAGAACACAACAGCTATTACTTGCATCCCGAAAATGTACTTATCTCAATGATCAGGGCTATGAAAAAATTAGAAGTATTCGATTAGATCCACCAACATATCTTCGGGAATTCCGAACACCAAAAGGATACATCAATTTTAATGCCAAAACATATACCTTTCCAATATTCCTCTCATGAGACAATTGAATTACCAGGTACGTTTATCTAAACATAGAAAATTACATCCATATGATAGGTATAAATATTAAATATACAATGTAAAATTTAAATATTAACTTTAAAATTTACATCTTTAGAATTTCCATGCCATTCTCAAAATACGGAACGTTTTGTGCGTGTAGTAAGTGAATCCGCAAGCAAAGTAACTGATGAAAAGCGAATGGGTTATATTTTTGCTAAGATAAGAAGTCGAGAGAAGTACAGCCACCTTGAGTCTCGTAAAGATTAACGTACACCAGCTATCTAATTTATAATTTTTCATATATGTATTTTGTTAAGCATTCATTTGTATGTATGTAATTAGTTTTGTACTTTTTTGTTTCCAGAATAATACAATTTCTTTATTTTTTTAGTTCTTGTATTAACTATGCGCCAAGATGTCATAATTGGCATTATGTTTTCTTTTAGAAATGTCTTTATTTAGATTTTGAAATAAATATTATTATTTGATGTATTGAGTATTAAAAAATAAATAACTAAGAAGCAGTTTCAGAAAACTTTGACAGTACAAATACCGAAATTAAAAAAATTGTATCTACGATACAAGTCATGCAAATATACGCGATATTTTTTGATCATATTACAAGGGGCGATGTAATTGCTATGTGAGGAAATAATAAAAGGAACATAATTAAAGGGCGTGTGTAAAAAGTGAGTAGTTAATAGTAGTTAGTTTGGTTTTTGTATTGCCTTTTACCTGGTTTAATGTAATATGTTTGTGAAAAACAAAAAAGGGGCTCAATTTTGAGGCGTGGCATAAAAGTGAGTATAATAAAAGCTAGACATACTTACATAGTTTTACAAGGACTTTCTTGGCACGTTTATTTGGGGGAAGTATCCGAGATGGCATAAGTGACGCCCAGAGTTTGATGTCGGATTGAAAAGTAACCAAAGGCAAAAATGAAGCCACTGTCAACCCATGAACAACGATATGTGATATAATAAGATCAGACTTAAAATGCCAGCGCTACATATAAAAAACCAAAAGTGCTGTATTTAAAAATTTTGTCCTGTTTTAGAAACTTCATTGGCATATCTTTCATTCTAGGGGGTGACTGGCACAACATTTTTTTTTGTATGGAGGTCGACCCGGTCTAATGTGTATGTAGATATTTAGAATAAAATTAGTTTGAATTAAATAACATAAAAGCATTTAATTAAATAAATAAATACATATATTTCCTTTGCCATAATATTTTATTTTTAAGGAACTGTGAGAGTTTGTGGGTTAAAAAAAATAGGAATGTTGGAGGATAAAAACCCGCAAATTGGGGATAAGGTATAAAATAAAGCGGGAAACCTAAAATAGGTTTTTGCCATTCTTATGCTTGAAGCGGACATCCAAAAAAATTTAGTTGTAGTAGATATGAATGTAAGTGTCAAATATTATTTTTCGAGTCACAGCGTGCTAAAGTGTTGCCATTTTTCAAAAATGTTTTATTTAATCTTTCGTTTCGAACTAGAAAAAAATTAAACCAAAAAATTAGGATAAGTAATTCTTATAAGAAATCGTTTGATCTAAAAAAAATGTATCCGCAAAACCTTTGTCCATTTTTCAAAAATGTTTTATTTAATCTTTCGTTTCGAACTAGAAAAAAATTAAACCAAAAAATTAGGATAAGTAATTCTTATAAGAAATCGTTTGATCTAAAAAAAATGTATCCGCAAAACCTTTGTCCTTATTATGTCCTTATTATACTGTAAAAGTTTGAGAACGGTAAGTTTAATGGCCAATTTTCAGGATTGATATTAAAACACATTTATTTTTAAAATCGTTTTAAATACAAAAACTAAAAACTTAAGTGAAACTTAAGTCACCGATGTGGTACACTTAATTTCAACTTAAGTTTCCATTGTAATATTTTAGCAAGGTGACCTCAATATCACAACAATACAACAACAACAGGCAACAAAGCATTAACAGTCATCTGTTTCTTAAGACCACCTTGTAAATAAATACACTTGTTTATATTTTTTTTTTTTGCATTTAGTAGTGCTACCATACTTTTATCTTAATTAAATAAGACTTTTCAAATTAAACTCAAAAACCCAATCTGTATTTAAATACGATTTAAGTTTTTATGAAAATTAACTTAATATAGATTTAAATACAATCCTGAAAATTGGGCATAAGAGTTATGCACATTTATTAACTGGCACAGAGCAGGGAACCTGAAGTGATCATTTTGAATTCAATTTTTCTAACAGTGCATAAACTTTTTAAATTCTGCGGAAAAAAGGAAAAAGTAGTTACTTTGTATGATTTTTTAGGAGTAAAAGCAAAAATACACTTCAGCTTCCTTGAAAAATATTTTTACATAAATTTTTGAATATTAAAAAAAAAATGAAAAAATTTTCAACGCAAGGCAGAAACGTAACAATATGAATGCTTGAAGTTTTATGCATAAAAATACCAGAATAAAATAAAAAACAGTATATTTATTATTATACAAATTTTCATATTATTCGAATGTGTATTCCAGATTTTATTTTTATTTTTATTATTATTTATTTTTTAATTTTTTTTTTTTTTTTTTTTTGTATTGACTTTTACGATTATCAAAGCCAATTCAAGTTTTATCAAAAATAACCAACAAAAAGCCAAATAGTTTACAAACCGGCAAAAAAAAATCGCCATGTCGTCAAAAAATTTAGGAAGGCAACCAAGTTTTAAAATCGCCACATCTTACAACCCTGAATGTGGGCCATATACTATACACCTATCAAATTTCACCCAAACCCATTAAGGGTGGGTTTTTAACATGGAGATTAGAGATTAAGTCATCTTTAATCTGTTTTTTAGTTTTTAAGATGAGGTTTAACTACTTTTATTTGCCATTTTAAGCGGTCAATGTTGGTGGTTTAATTTTAATCATAAAATATCAACACATACACATGCATAACAAAAGCAGCTGTTAAAAATTTATTTTTAGAAAACAGAAAAGTTGATTTAGTTATTCTGAAATAAAATAAAATAATAATTATAATAATTAATTTTCTTTTTATAAGAATTAAAAGGGCGAAAATTTTCTTCTTTTGTATAAAATGCTAAGTGGATTAATAAGTTGCCACTTTCAAATATGTTATTGCCATTTGTTGTTATTCAATACGGCAATGCTGCGAGATTTAAACAACCTCTTAGAAACGGCAAACACAATTACTACTGAATTAAAATTATTCTCAGATAAATTAATAATAGTTTGCCGCTAAGATTAAACTCGATGTTAAAAACCCACTCTATGTCTGGACCATAAGCAATATTTATTAGTATTAGAAGTGCCGAGTATTCGTTTATTTTATATCATTTGAATCCGTATTCGCCAGATTCAAGCGAATATTTTGCAAATACGTTCCAAAAAAATACATAAAATAAAACAAAAAAAATTAACTAAAAAGTAATTTCAATTTTTGGGAACACAAAATTTTAATTTCAAAAGATTTTGTTATTCGTGCTTAATTCCCAGTTTTTATTATTGATAAAAACACTTGAAATTTATTGTTGATGGGATAAGCTATTCCTATGCGCATTTCACTGGTTGCTTAGGCCAGATCATCAGGAAACTTCATCCATAAATATTTTAGAAAAACTAAAGATATTAAACCAAATAAAACTGTTAAACGTATAAGACTTATAGCAACAGTTCTACTTGTAATAATATCAAAGTTTAAACAAAACAACATCAACCATAAACAGTGGGTTTATCTCATCTTACATTCCCCGCTACAATTAGTTGAAATTCTCTCAACATTAATTGTAGTTGTAAGTAGGTTAAGAACAACAAAATAAAAACAACAACAACTTACAAAAGATGTTGTCAATTAAGTGTTTTTTTAGGCCGTGCACTTGCCTGTTTATTATCAAAAAGTAATTTCAATTTTTGGAAATACAAAATTTTAATTTCAAAAGATTTTGTTATTCGTGCTCAATTCCCAGTTTTTATTATTGATAAAAACACTTGAAATTTATTGTTGATGGGATAAGCTATTCCTATGCGTATTTCACTGGTTGCTTAGGCCAGATCATCAGGAAACTTCATCCATAAATATTTTAGAAAAACTAAAGATATTAAACCAAATAAAACTGTTAAACGTATAAGACTTACAGCAACAGTTCTACTTGTAATAATATCAAAGTTTAAACAAAACACATCAACAATAAACAGTGGGTTTATCTCATCTTACATTCCCCACTACAATTAGTTGAAATTCTCTCAACACTGTTTATTATATGCGCATTTCACTGGTTGCTTAGGCCAGATCATCAGGAAACTTCATCCATAAATATTTTAGAAAAATTAAAGATATTAAACCAAATAAAACTGTTAAACGTATAAGACTTATAGCAACAGTTCTACTTGTAATAATATCAAAGTTTAAACAAAACAACATCAACAATAAACAGTGGGTTTATCTCATCTTACATTCCCCGCTACAATTAGTTGAAATTCTCTCAACATTAATTGTAGTTGTAAGTAGGTTAAGAACAACAAAATAAAAACAACAACAACTTACAAAAGATGTTGTCAATTAAGTGTTTTTTTAGGCCGTGCACTTGCCTGTTTATTATCAAAAAGTAATTTCAATTTTTGGAAATACAAAATTTTAATTTCAAAAGATTTTGTTATTCGTGCTCAATTCCCAGTTTTTATTATTGATAAAAACACTTGAAATTTATTGTTGATGGGATAAGCTATTCCTATGCGTATTTCACTGGTTGCTTAGGCCAGATCATCAGGAAACTTCATCCATAAATATTTTAGAAAAACTAAAGATATTAAACCAAATAAAACTGTTAAACGTATAAGACTTACAGCAACAGTTCTACTTGTAATAATATCAAAGTTTAAACAAAACACATCAACAATAAACAGTGGGTTTATCTCATCTTACATTCCCCACTACAATTAGTTGAAATTCTCTCAACACTGTTTATTGTTGATGTGTTTTGTTTAAACTTTGATATTATTACAAGTAGAACTGTTGCTGTAAGTCTTATACGTTTAACAGTTTTAGGGCCATTATTACAACTTGCCAATAGTTAAATGTCGGATTTTGTCGGACCGATATAGCTTTGCATTATAAAACCTTCATTTATTTTGTTTTCATCTATTAAATATTATTATTATTGAAAATTACAGCAATAAAACATGGAAGTTGTAATAATGCAAAGCTATTTATCGGTCCAACAAAATCCGTCTTTTAACTATTGGCAAGTTGTAATAATGGCCCTTAGTTGGTTAAATATCTTTAGTTTTTCTAAAATCTTTATGGATGAAGTTTCCTGATGATCTGGCCTAAGCAACCAGTGAAATGCGCATAGGAATAGCTTATCCCATCAACAATAAATTTCAAGTGTTTTTATCAATAATAAAAACTGGGAATTGAGCACGAATAACAAAATCTTTTGAAATTAAAATTTTGTATTTCCAAAAATTGAAATTACTTTTTGATAATAAACAGGCAAGTGCACGGCCTAAAAAAACACTTAATTGACAACATCTTTTGTAAGTTGTTGTTGTTTTTATTTTGTTGTTCTTAACCTACTTACAACTACAATTAATGTTGAGAGAATTTCAACTAATTGTAGCGGGGAATGTAAGATGAGATAAACCCACTGTTTATTGTTGATGTTGTTTTGTTTAAACTTTGATATTATTACAAGTAGAACTGTTGCTATAAGTCTTATACGTTTAACAGTTTTATTTGGTTTAATATCTTTAGTTTTTCTAAAATCTTTATGGATGAAGTTTCCTGATGATCTGGCCTAAGCAACCAGTGAAATGCGCATAGGAATAGCTTATCCCATCAACAATAAATTTCAAGCGTTTTTATCAATAATAAAAGCTGGGAATTAAGCACGAATAACAAAATCTTTTGAAATTAAAAAAAATTAACTTTTAACAATTTTTATTAAAAAAAAACCCCTTATTCTTTGACGAAAAGTAAAATATTCTTTTAGGAAAGAAAAAACAAACATACATTAGAAGTACTGTGCCACCACAAAAATAGCTGATGAAAATTATTTCTAGAATTGTCTAATTATCGTATGGAAATTATCGAGAACTGGAAATGGTCAAGACAATTCCAATCCCATTACACAAATTGCAAATGCGTTCGCTGCGGTGAAGGAGAAGATTCAGACAGAAAGCAGAGCGGCGTCTGGCTTTGAGACACATTTTTTGTTGGAATAATTTTTGAACAAAGTCTTGTTTATACACCCAATGTTTTCTTCATCACTCACTGTTGCTGTATCCTTTCCTTGGCTAAACAAGAAATGTAACCAAAAACGGCAGCAGACCGAACCAAAAATTTATTTTGTTTCTTATAATGTTGTTGTTGTTTCGGTTGTTTATAAAGAGTTAAACGTTTTTTTTTTCCTGCTATTGCTTTTTTACTATTTTAAAAAATTTTTAAGGTACTTTTTATCGAGTGTGAGGAATATTGGTTCTAAAAAATTTATGTAATAAATAGAAAGAGCCACGGAGACACAAGGTTGCTAAAATTTATGGAGGAATAAGTATTTGTGTTTTTTTTTTTGGTAGAAGGTAGAAAAAATTGATAGTGATTTTATAAATCATGTAAATAAAAAAAAGTAAAAAATGGTAAATTTGGACATATCCTAATAAGCACTCAAAAATAAAATTTCAAGTGCTTAAAATTTGACTGGAAATAAACGTATTTTCAAGTTTCAAATTATTTTACATTTATTCACTTGATTTTAAATTTCTTCCTGGAGAATGATATTGAAATAAAGTGTAACAAAAGTATATCTCAACCGTTGAGACTTGAAATTCGAACTTGAATACCAATTGTTTTGCACATGATTTCCAGCAAGATTGCTTATTGGGATATGTATGTATATAGATATAAATATCAGCCACCGAAAAAATCATTTATAAATACATATTGTGAAGCTCGTAATTTCGTTAGCCACATACTAGGGAATGGTAAATGGATTCCAAAATCGATTTTCGATTTTTCGATCGACTTTTTTTATTTCTTTGTTTGGAATCGATTAATCGAACCTCAAAATCGATTTCAAAATCGTTTAAGATTGATTTCCAAACTTGTACTTTATATCACAAAGGGGGATACACCAGCATTTTTTGGCAAACTACTAGAGAAATTGAACTGAGATTTTAACAGTGGGTAGATATGACTACTTTTTATAATTTTCCTGTAAAAAAAAGAAAATGTGTAAATTTTGAGATGGCCTTTAGAGGAACATTTGCATGTAGTCAATCAGGCCTGTCACATAAATTAATTCCGATCTTTCTTCACATAAAACGAAATCACTTTTGATCGGACTTGATTTCTGTGACAAGCCTGAATGTATGGAAAGTATTTCAAAGAATTATGACAATAGTTCCTCATAGGTGGCGACTGTTTCTTTGCTTAGTTACTATTAAGTTAGTTTTAGAAAACAAACGTATGCATCTCATTGATGCCAGAAAGATGCAGAGATATTTCCTTGTTATTTCGTATTTGTTAGGATAATTTACATACTTTTTGTTTTTCACTCTGCCTTTAACTAGATTTAAATATCGCTCACACACTGGTCTGTTTGAATATTAGCGTATTTCCACAGGACTGCCATGGTTCAATTCAGTTGTTGTGTTTCTATAATATGTTGATTTTCACAAAGCTGACTTTCAGTGTTTGGTTCGTTACGATATGTTTAGGATTTTTTTCACTGTCCATTGATGACTTTAATTTCTGAATACCAAGAGCCCTTTTATTAAAGTTGGAAGTATACCATACTTTTGGCATACTTATACTAATAGGTAAATACGTAAAACTACAAATTTAGACAGGGAAAACTACATAAGCATACCAACAGACGTTTGTACGCACAAAAAAAAAGATCTATTGTGCATGCCCATAACTTATCGATTTAATTAAGATTAAAATTAAAAATTGCCAAAATTTTGATAAAATTAAAAAAAAATCGATTTAAGCATAAAATCGCGTTCGTAAATTCGATTGCAAAAAATCGATTTTTTTTTACCACAAAATCGATTTTCGATTGGAATCGAAATCGATTTACCATTCCCTACTACATACATATGTATCTATAAATGTACATTAGAGTTATGGCATCCTAAATTTTAGTTGAGTTAAGTTAACTTTAGTCAAGTTGTCAGTTACCAAAAATGTATTACAGATAACAACTGGTGTCGATTTCAGTTGTCAAATTATAAATATTTGGGTAACCGTAAAATTTTGGTTGCAATGTAGATTTTTTAAGTAAAAAGAAACAAAAACATAAAATTAGTTTTTGAATCCCAAGAAAAACTTTGATAACTAATATGCATGTGGCAGAGTAAATAAACTGATCTAGCAAAATAAAATAAAGTAATTTGTTTTTATTTTTGTTTTTTCTTAAGGCCCAGTTAGGCGAACGTTGCTGTACCCGTAATGCACCGCACCGTACTGTAAGCACGTTGGTGCACTTATAGAAAATTTAAAAACGTGTCATCCCTGCAAATATTATTGGACCACCTGATCCAATTTAATGAAATGGACTACTCCATGGACTGGTCCGATGTAATGCTTCGCTACACTGTTTTAACCACTTTATCGGTTGAGAGATATTTAATATATGCACCCTATGGAAGGTAGTTCCCCCCTGCGCCTACCCGAGAAGTATACCATAAGAGTGACTTCTACAAAGTTTGAACTTTCTCACTATAACAGTTTTTAAGATATCCGATATTAAACATTGGCGTCCTATGGTGGGTAACACTTCCCCCGCTGCTATTTTCTTTCAATTTTGGGGCTCAGAAGATCCTACTACCAAAAGTTCAACAAATTGCTTGCAGCGGCTCTTATTAATATTTCTATCTATGAGGGGTACTGCTCCTCCTCTGGTTACCCCGTCCATTTCTATATTGAAATTTATAGTTTACCATAATAGTAGCTTTAACTACGTTTGAAGACTATCCCTTTAATTGTTCTTCAGTTGAGCGATATTTAATATATCGATCCTATGGGAGGTATTTCCCCTCCTACGCCTACCCGCTTTATTTCTTAATTTTCATATTTTTCTTATTTTCAAAAGTGTAGTATACCATAAGAGTGACTTCTGCAAATTTTGAACATTCCCACTATAACAGTTCTTTAGATATGCGATATTAAACATTGGCGTCCTATGGTGCACACCACTTCCCCCCCTGCTATTTTATTTCAATTTTGAGGCTCAGAAGATCCTACTACCAAAAGTTCAACAAAATGCATGCAGTGGCTCTTATTTATATTTCTATCTATGAGGGGTACTCTTCCTACCCTGTCTAACCCGCCCATTTGTTTATTGAAATTTATAGTTTGCCATAGTAGTAGCTTTAACCACGTTTGAAGACTCCCCCTTTTAATAGTTATTCAGTTGAGCGATATTTAATATATGCATCCTATGGGAGGTTTTCCCCCCTGTGCCTACCCGCTTTATTTTTATTTTCAAAAGTGAAGTATACCATAAGAGTGACTTCTACAAAGTTTGAACATTATCACTATAACAGTTCTGAAGATATGCGATATTAAACATTGGCGTCCTACGGTGGACACCACTTCCCCCGCTGCTTTTTGATTTCAATTTTGGGGCTCAGAAGATCCTACTACCAAAACTTTAACAAAATGCATGCAGTGGCTCTTATTTATATTTCTATCTATGAGGGGTACTGCTCCTCCCCTGTTTACCCCGCCCATTTTTATATTGAAAATTTATAGTTTACTTTAATAGTAGCTTAAACCACGTTTGAAGACTCTCCCTTTAATAGTTCTTCAGTTGAGCGATATTTAATATATGCATCCTTTGGGAGGTATTTCCCCCCCTGCGCCTACCCGCTTTATATTTATTTTCATAAGTGTAGTATACCATAAGAGTGACTTCTAGAAAGTTTGAACATTCTCACTATAACAGTTCTTAAGATATGCGATGTTAAACATTGGCGTCCTATGGGGAAAACCACTTCCCCCGCTTCTACTTTATTTCAATTTTGGGACTCAGAAGATCATACTACCAAAATTTCAACAAAATGCGTGCAGTGGCTCTTATTAATATTTCTATCTATGAGGGGTACTGCTCCTCCCCTGTCTCTCCCGCCCATTTTTATATTGAAAATTTATAGTTTACTATAATAGTAGCTTAAACCACGTTTGAAGACTCTCCCTTTAATAGTTCTACAGTTGAGCGATATTTAATATATGCATCCTATGGGAGGTGTTTCCCCTATGCACCTACTCGCTTTATTTTTATTTTCAATAGTTTAGTATACCATATGAGTGACTTCTACAAAGTTTGAACATTCTCACTATAACAGTTTTTAAGATATTCGATATTAAACATTGGCGTCCTATGGGGAAAACCACTTCCCCCGCTGCTACTTTATTTCAATTTTGGGACTCAGAAGATCATACTACCAAAATTTCAACAAAATGCGTGCAGTGGCTCTTATTAATATTTCTATCTATGAGGGGTACTGCTCCTCCCCTGTCTCTCCCGCCCATTTTTATATTGAAAATTTATAGTTTACTATAATAGTAGCTTAAACCACGTTTGAAGACTCTCCCTTTAATAGTTCTTCAGTTGAGCGATATTTAATATATGCATCCTATGGGAGGTATTTCCCCCCCTGCGCCTACCCGCTTTATGTTTATTTTCATAAGTGTAGTATACCATAAGAGTGACTTCTAGAAAGTTTGAACATTCTCACTATAACAGTTCTTAAGATATGCGATGTTAAACATTGGCGTCCTATGGGGGATTCAAATACCCCCGCTGCTATTTTATTTCAATTTCGGGGCTCAGAAGATCCTACTACAAAAAGTTCAGCAAAATGCCGCCAGCGGCTCTTAAGATATGCGATAATAAATATTGGCATCCTATGGGGGGTACCAATTCCCCTGCCCCTATCGAAAAAATAAGTAGCCTATTTTATTTTTAGGGCTCACGTGATGTTACTGTCAAAATTTCAAGAAAATCGGTTCAGTAGTTTCGGAGTCTATAAGCCAACAAACAAACAAACACACAAACATACAAACATTTTTCATTTTTATATATATAGATATAGATAGAAGAAGATAGATAGATGGTACGTTGCAACCAGTGTTGTTAGATGTGACGATTTTTCGTCATTTTGACGATTTTTTTGAGAAAATACAGTAAAATGACGATTGACGATTTTTTAACTAAAAACAATAGTGTTATGACGATTTTCTGGCATCAATAAAACACTGACAAGAAATATTTACAATTATATTGGAAACAGTGCAAAACGTAAAAATCAATTTTTCGAAATATAAAAATTTTTTGAAATTAAACAAAAATAATTCTTCCCCCATCCCAAACCAGATGGCTTTCATTAGAAGCATTACTAATTCAAATTCTACAATTATATAAATGCCATCGATACTGCAAAAAATATACACTAGAGCCCCGCTTTGCGTCGGTCCTATTTGGTCCGCTTTTTAAAAATTGGTTAAATCCGCTTTGCGTTTTTATGATTTCGATTTCTACATACGATTGAATTTTTCGATGCAGCCATAATCACATGTGAAGAATTTTTCTATTTGCGTGTAAAAAGCGAATTCCCATTTAATTCTGTTAGGTAAGTTATTCTAAGTATAGTTGCTTGATAGGAAGTAAGAATTTATTTAGTTCTTAATAAGAAGTTGTGTACAAAAATGAGCGCAAAGAGAAGACAATGCATTAGTTTGGAACTAAAATTGGACGTAATAAAACGTTTCAAGTCAGGTAAAAAGACTGTTGATATAGACAGAACCCTTGGCTTAGCACCTTCAAGAGTAAAACCAATTTGCAATAGTAATAGAGCAAAAAATTAATCATTTAAAGATAGCTCGAGTTAATAGCAAATTAAATTTTTTTTCTAATGTTTTTGTGAAAATGAATAAATGAAATAAATAAATTTTTGTTATGTTTTTATGAAAATATATTTTTTCTTATGTACATACATATTTCTTTTCAAATGATATATATATACAATAGAATAAAACTTAACCATTTCACTTTCTTAATCATAAATAGAATTTCTTGCTAAAAACTTATATTTTTGAACCAATCAATGCAATAAATTGTCTCTAATTTGTTAAATTGAAATATTTGACGATTTTGTTCAATGTTCGTGACGATTTTGACGAATTTTGGTAAAACTTTTGAAGATTTTTGAAGAAAAATGCCTAGCAACCCTGGTTGCAACTACGGTACATTACACTTCGGTAAGCTTTTGTATTGCTTTCAATATAACAAAAAGAGAACAGCTGATTGATACAGTACAGATACGGTACAGCAACGTTCGCCTAACTGAGTCTTTAACCCACTTACAATTACATTTAGAGTTGACAAAAAATCAACCAATTGTAGTCGGGACTGTAAGAAAAGATAAACTCACTGTTTATTGTTGTTGTTTTAGTTTAAGCTTTGATATTGTTACAAGTAAAACTGAGGTTTATAATTCTTATGCGCTTAACAGTTTTATTTGTACAATATCTTTAACTTTTCTAAAATCTTTGGATGAAGTTTCCAGACGATATGGCCTAAGCAAATAGTGAAATGTGCATAGGAATACCATATCCCTTTAACAATAAATTTCAGTTTCTCAATAGTATGAAATGGGAATTTAATAATTTTTTACATATTTCTTATTTCGGTTACCAAAATGGAAATAGTTCAGTGAAAAGGCGGGTTGCTGTGGCGGTTTTAATGCCACATATTCTATACTTCGGGCTCAGGTAGTTATGAACTGGAGAAATTTAAGGTTATTTTTAACAGAATTCGTTATGTTTTTTGTTTGAGATTTCGAGATCATGTAAATCGGCATACGCTTACCTTTCTACGGATATCTTTTAAAAATTTTGTTTCCATTAGAATAATATTATTTTTCTATAAATGCATTGTAAATGGTAACCCTGATTATATTGTTGAAAATTTTAATTTCTCTCGGTCAACAAGGAACCTCAAATTATTTTTCTTTTGAACAATCGTATCAGATGTTGGAATTTTCTATCTGCGTAATATGCAAACAGAATATATAGTATTCTCAATCACCCCTATTATGTATGTCATTGTCGACGTCGACTTTAATTTTTAATTGTTGTCACATCAAGTCGCTGACTACTACAAAACTTCGAAGTTAATTTAGTATTTTATAAGAAAGTTGTGTCGACGTCGACAAGTTGTCCAAAAAAAATCCCATCTCCAATTATTTTTCTAATTTTTTTGTTTTTCAAATGTTATTTTTTAACCGATTTCAAATAAATTTTAGAGTTTGTTTCGGATTTTGAATTTTTAGCGAATTTTTGCCATGTTCGCGATTAGAGCTATTTTTAACGATTATTAATAAATAAAAGGCTTTGCTATCGTGCCGCTGTTAGCAAACTTTTGCAAATTTCCGTTAATTTTGCAATTTTCACCGATTTTTTGCCTTTCCTAATAGTTTTAGGGACTTTTAATTAATTTTATGGTTTGTTTGAAATATGTATTAAAAATGTTTGCGAATTTTCGCTATTTTTGCAAACTTTTCCGAACTTTTCTTTGAGGCAATTGTATTAATTTTAAAATGTTCATTAATTTCTGCTATTTTAGGCAACTTTTCTGAATTTTCGCATTTATTTCACTAAATAAATTTGTGCCCATAACTTCTTTTAAATTTGCATTTTTTATTTTAAACGTATTAAATAAATATGTTTACATTATATTTAAAATTTCTTTAACTTTCATTTCCTTTCGACTAAAACAGAGACAATTCTATTCGACGTCGACTTAAAAGCGACTTAGAAAATATCAAGTGACTGTCAATAGTAATCGATAATTGTCAATAACGACTCAGAAAATACGTCGACTTTCATAATAGGGGTCTTTGTTATTTAATGTATTAATTTTTTTTTTAACTTATGTTTTCTTTATCGTTTGTAAGATAGTTAAGTAAAGTTTTGTATACATAAGTATCATTCGTGTCTTGTTTATTATGTCCAATTTCACCAATTCTATTTAAATATTAATTTATGTTAAACATTTCTTTTTCATGTAAAACAAAACCAAAATTATATGAAAAAAACTTTAATATGATTTGATATTTATGTATATAGAATTGATGAAATTGGCCATTTATAACTGAAGTTTGTTGTTTCATTAGTAGCTTTTATTAAGGCGACCAGATTTTGAAAATAAAAATAAGTAATATGCCAACCTGCTAAATTTAATTTTTAAGTAAATTAAGATTTTCATGCCGTGTGGTAGAGAAATATATGCCTCTTTGAACAGCAAATATTGGTCATGCTTTTAAAAATAAAGAGGACAATATGAGAGATTACGAAAAAAGATGATAAAAGAAGACACAAATTTTATAGATGACAGCCAGTTAAAATAGAAGATTGTCCTCTTATTAACCATAAAAGGCTCTAAGGGCTCGGTTATGTAATTAAAGAAGATAAAATAAAATAAATAAATAGATAATAATTACAGGACAACAATTTGACTTGCTTGACTTACTACAAATGAATGGAATACAAGTACAGTTGAGATATTGCTATTGACCGATGGATTTGTTTTTGATGCTTATAGTATGTACCAAAAAATTCGCAGCATCTTTAAGAAAACAAAAATAAAACCTAGAGCAACAACATTTGCTTATAAATCACGACGGGTTTATTTCAGTTGCAATATATTATCGTACCATTAATCATTCTGCACATTTTTATTAATATCGGTCCATATTTAATAATAGCTCCCTCAACAAGAATACTCCCAAAGTAGTTTTAGATATCATGGCTTCCATATAAATGTGAAGGTATATAAAGGTTTTGTTGTTTAAACACGAAAACTTTTATAAAAGCTACTATCAGGCCTGTTCTGAAAATCACTTTAACTAAAATTACGGGATTTCAAATCACAGTTGCAATACATTATCGAATCCTTAATCATTCTGAACATTTCTAATAATATCGGTCCCTATTTGGTCATAGTTCTTTCAACAATACTACTCCCAAAGTAAAGCGATATTTAATATATGCATCCTATGGGAGGTTTTCCCCCCTGTGCCTACCCGCTTTATTTTTATTTTCAAAAGTGAAGTATACCATAAGAGTGACTTCTACAAAGTTTGAACATTATCACTATAACAGTTCTGAAGATATGCGATATTAAACATTGGCGTCCTACGGTGGACACCACTTCCCCCGCTGCTTTTTGATTTCAATTTTGGGGCTCAGAAGATCCTACTACCAAAACTTTAACAAAATGCATGCAGTGGCTCTTATTTATATTTCTATCTATGAGGGGTACTGCTCCTCCCCTGTTTACCCCGCCCATTTTTATATTGAAAATTTATAGTTTACTTTAATAGTAGCTTAAACCACGTTTGAAGACTCTCCCTTTAATAGTTCTTCAGTTGAGCGATATTTAATATATGCATCCTTTGGGAGGTATTTCCCCCCCTGCGCCTACCCGCTTTATATTTATTTTCATAAGTGTAGTATACCATAAGAGTGACTTCTAGAAAGTTTGAACATTCTCACTATAACAGTTCTTAAGATATGCGATGTTAAACATTGGCGTCCTATGGGGAAAACCACTTCCCCCGCTGCTACTTTATTTCAATTTTGGGACTCAGAAGATCATACTACCAAAATTTCAACAAAATGCGTGCAGTGGCTCTTATTAATATTTCTATCTATGAGGGGTACTGCTCCTCCCCTGTCTCTCCCGCCCATTTTTATATTGAAAATTTATAGTTTACTATAATAGTAGCTTAAACCACGTTTGAAGACTCTCCCTTTAATAGTTCTACAGTTGAGCGATATTTAATATATGCATCCTATGGGAGGTGTTTCCCCTATGCACCTACTCGCTTTATTTTTATTTTCAATAGTTTAGTATACCATATGAGTGACTTCTACAAAGTTTGAACATTCTCACTATAACAGTTTTTAAGATATTCGATATTAAACATTGGCGTCCTATGGGGAAAACCACTTCCCCCGCTGCTACTTTATTTCAATTTTGGGACTCAGAAGATCATACTACCAAAATTTCAACAAAATGCGTGCAGTGGCTCTTATTAATATTTCTATCTATGAGGGGTACTGCTCCTCCCCTGTCTCTCCCGCCCATTTTTATATTGAAAATTTATAGTTTACTATAATAGTAGCTTAAACCACGTTTGAAGACTCTCCCTTTAATAGTTCTTCAGTTGAGCGATATTTAATATATGCATCCTATGGGAGGTATTTCCCCCCCTGCGCCTACCCGCTTTATGTTTATTTTCATAAGTGTAGTATACCATAAGAGTGACTTCTAGAAAGTTTGAACATTCTCACTATAACAGTTCTTAAGATATGCGATGTTAAACATTGGCGTCCTATGGGGGATTCAAATACCCCCGCTGCTATTTTATTTCAATTTCGGGGCTCAGAAGATCCTACTACAAAAAGTTCAGCAAAATGCCGCCAGCGGCTCTTAAGATATGCGATAATAAATATTGGCATCCTATGGGGGGTACCAATTCCCCTGCCCCTATCGAAAAAATAAGTAGCCTATTTTATTTTTAGGGCTCACGTGATGTTACTGTCAAAATTTCAAG
Organism: Pollenia labialis; assembly: GCA_949318255.1. Classification (NCBI taxonomy): domain Eukaryota; kingdom Metazoa; phylum Arthropoda; class Insecta; order Diptera; family Polleniidae; genus Pollenia; species Pollenia labialis. The sequence goes on along the minus strand of OX439143.1, from coordinate 47,223 downwards.
AAAATCGGTTCAGTAGTTTCGGAGTCTATAAGCCAACAAACAAACAAACAAACACACAAACATACAAACATTTTTCATTTTTATATATATAGATATAGATAGAAGAAGATAGATAGATGGTACGTTGCAACCAGTGTTGTTAGATGTGACGATTTTTCGTCATTTTGACGATTTTTTTGAGAAAATACAGTAAAATGACGATTGACGATTTTTTAACCAAAAACAATAGTGTTATGACGATTTTCTGCCATCAATAAAACACTGACAAGAAATATTTACAATTATATTGGAAACAGTGCAAAACGTAAAAATCAATTTTTCGAAATATAAAAATTTTTTGAAATTAAACAAAAATAATTCTTCCCCCATCCCAAACCAGATGGCTTTCATTAGAAGCATTACTAATTCAAATTCTACAATTATATAAATGCCATCGATACTGCAAAAAATATACACTAGAGCCCCGCTTTGCGTCGGTCCTATTTGGTCCGCTTTTTAAAAATTGGTTAAATCCGCTGTGCGTTTTTATGATTTCGATTTCTACATACGATTGAATTTTTCGATGCAGCCATAATCACATGTGAAGAATTTTTCTATTTGCGTGTAAAAAGCGAATTCCCATTTAATTCTGTTAGGTAAGTTATTCTAAGTATAGTTGCTTGATAGGAAGTAAGAATTTATTTAGTTCTTAATAAGAAGTTGTGTACAAAAATGAGCGCAAAGAGAAGACAATGCATTAGTTTGGAACTAAAATTGGACGTAATAAAACGTTTCAAGTCAGGTAAAAAGACTGTTGATATAGACAGAACCCTTGGCTTAGCACCTTCAAGAGTAAAACCAATTTGCAATAGTAATAGAGCAAAAAATTAATCATTTAAAGATAGCTCGAGTTAATAGCAAATTAAATTTTTTTTCTAATGTTTTTGTGAAAATGAATAAATGAAATAAATAAATTTTTGTTATGTTTTTATGAAAATATATTTTTTCTTATGTACATACATATTTCTTTTCAAATGATATATATATACAATAGAATAAAACTTAACCATTTCACTTTCTTAATCATAAATAGAATTTCTTGCTAAAAACTTATATTTTTGAACCAATCAATGCAATAAATTGTCTCTAATTTGTTAAATTGAAATATTTGACGATTTTGTTCAATGTTCGTGACGATTTTGACGAATTTTGGTAAAACTTTTGAAGATTTTTGAAGAAAAATGCCTAGCAACCCTGGTTGCAACTACGGTACATTACACTTCGGTAAGCTTTTGTATTGCTTTCAATATAACAAAAAGAGAACAGCTGATTGATACAGTACAGATACGGTACAGCAACGTTCGCCTAACTGAGTCTTTAACCCACTTACAATTACATTTAGAGTTGACAAAAAATCAACCAATTGTAGTCGGGACTGTAAGAAAAGATAAACTCACTGTTTATTGTTGTTGTTTTAGTTTAAGCTTTGATATTGTTACAAGTAAAACTGAGGTTTATAATTCTTATGCGCTTAACAGTTTTATTTGTACAATATCTTTAACTTTTCTAAAATCTTTGGATGAAGTTTCCAGACGATATGGCCTAAGCAAATAGTGAAATGTGCATAGGAATACCATATCCCTTTAACAATAAATTTCAGTTTCTCAATAGTATGAAATGGGAATTTAATAATTTTTTACATATTTCTTATTTCGGTTACCAAAATGGAAATAGTTCAGTGAAAAGGCGGGTTGCTGTGGCGGTTTTAATGCCACATATTCTATACTTCGGGCTCAGGTAGTTATGAACTGGAGAAATTTAAGGTTATTTTTAACAGAATTCGTTATGTTTTTTGTTTGAGATTTCGAGATCATGTAAATCGGCATACGCTTACCTTTCTACGGATATCTTTTAAAAATTTTGTTTCCATTAGAATAATATTATTTTTCTATAAATGCATTGTAAATGGTAACCCTGATTATATTGTTGAAAATTTTAATTTCTCTCGGTCAACAAGGAACCTCAAATTATTTTTCTTTTGAACAATCGTATCAGATGTTGGAATTTTCTATCTGCGTAATATGCAAACAGAATATATAGTATTCTCAATCACCCCTATTATGTATGTCATTGTCGACGTCGACTTTAATTTTTAATTGTTGTCACATCAAGTCGCTGACTACTACAAAACTTCGAAGTTAATTTAGTATTTTATAAGAAAGTTGTGTCGACGTCGACAAGTTGTCCAAAAAAAATCCCATCTCCAATTATTTTTCTAATTTTTTTGTTTTTCAAATGTTATTTTTTAACCGATTTCAAATAAATTTTAGAGTTTGTTTCGGATTTTGAATTTTTAGCGAATTTTTGCCATGTTCGCGATTAGAGCTATTTTTAACGATTATTAATAAATAAAAGGCTTTGCTATCATGCCGCTGTTAGCAAACTTTTGCAAATTTCCGTTAATTTTGCAATTTTCACCGATTTTTTGCCTTTCCTAATAGTTTTAGGGACTTTTAATTAATTTTATGGTTTGTTTGAAATATGTATTAAAAATGTTTGCGAATTTTCGCTATTTTTGCAAACTTTTCCGAACTTTTCTTTGAGGCAATTGTATTAATTTTAAAATGTTCATTAATTTCTGCTATTTTAGGCAACTTTTCTGAATTTTCGCATTTATTTCACTAAATAAATTTGTGCCCATAACTTCTTTTAAATTTGCATTTTTTATTTTAAACGTATTAAATAAATATGTTTACATTATATTTAAAATTTCTTTAACTTTCATTTCCTTTCGACTAAAACAGAGACAATTCTATTCGACGTCGACTTAAAAGCGACTTAGAAAATATCAAGTGACTGTCAATAGTAATCGATAATTGTCAATAACGACTCAGAAAATACGTCGACTTTCATAATAGGGGTCTTTGTTATTTAATGTATTAATTTTTTTTTTAACTTATGTTTTCTTTATCGTTTGTAAGATAGTTAAGTAAAGTTTTGTATACATAAGTATCATTCGTGTCTTGTTTATTATGTCCAATTTCACCAATTCTATTTAAATATTAATTTATGTTAAACATTTCTTTTTCATGTAAAACAAAACCAAAATTATATGAAAAAAACTTTAATATGATTTGATATTTATGTATATAGAATTGATGAAATTGGCCATTTATAACTGAAGTTTGTTGTTTCATTAGTAGCTTTTATTAAGGCGACCAGATTTTGAAAATAAAAATAAGTAATATGCCAACCTGCTAAATTTAATTTTTAAGTAAATTAAGATTTTCATGCCGTGTGGTAGAGAAATATATGCCTCTTTGAACAGCAAATATTGGTCATGCTTTTAAAAATAAAGAGGACAATATGAGAGATTACGAAAAAAGATGATAAAAGAAGACACAAATTTTATAGATGACAGCCAGTTAAAATAGAAGATTGTCCTCTTATTAACCATAAAAGGCTCTAAGGGCTCGGTTATGTAATTAAAGAAGATAAAATAAAATAAATAAATAGATAATAATTACAGGACAACAATTTGACTTGCTTGACTTACTACAAATGAATGGAATACAAGTACAGTTGAGATATTGCTATTGACCGATGGATTTGTTTTTGATGCTTATAGTATGTACCAAAAAATTCGCAGCATCTTTAAGAAAACAAAAATAAAACCTAGAGCAACAACATTTGCTTATAAATCACGACGGGTTTATTTCAGTTGCAATATATTATCGTACCATTAATCATTCTGCACATTTTTATTAATATCGGTCCATATTTAATAATAGCTCCCTCAACAAGAATACTCCCAAAGTAGTTTTAGATATCATGGCTTCCATATAAATGTGAAGGTATATAAAGGTTTTGTTGTTTAAACACGAAAACTTTTATAAAAGCTACTATCAGGCCTGTTCTGAAAATCACTTTAACTAAAATTACGGGATTTCAAATCACAGTTGCAATACATTATCGAATCCTTAATCATTCTGAACATTTCTAATAATATCGGTCCCTATTTGGTCATAGTTCTTTCAACAATACTACTCCCAAAGTAAAGCTTCCATAAAAATGTGTAGGTATAGAAAGGTTTTGCTGTTTAAACACGAAAACTTTAATAAAAGCAACTATCAGGCCTGTTCTGAAAACCACTTGAACTCAAGCTATGTGATTTGTATGATTTTCAAAGCACGAGAATTGAAATCATGTAATTTTTAGAAGATACCCGTATGTATGACATTGCAAAAACGTATGCTGGTTTAGAATCACCTATAGGTCCCATTTAAATTTCCTTCATAAAATCACTTTAAAACGACAACATATCATATAGATGTAGATGTCTAGATAGTATTCGGCAAAAATAACTCCTATATGAAACTAAAATAATTTTGATTGTCCATAGGATACAATGGGCCATATGATACCATATGGTTGGGCTTGACCGAGTCTACTTTCTTATTTGTTAAAATTTATTTATTCATTTCCTAACAGTAGTGTCGTATAAGTTTGGTGGTAGTTGTTAAATAAATAGTTTAACACAATTGAACTAAAATCTTAATACCTACCTATAATATTTATAAAAGATACAAATTACACAATTTTACTAATAATTTCCAAAAGGAATTTATTGTCATTTTTGATATTTGGCCAATTTGTTGTTTAATTGAATTTATTGTCTTTTTTATATGTGGCAAAGCTTTTTATGTTTACAAAAACATATTTTAAATATTTCCGATAAACTTCAACAATAATTTTGTTAGAGAGAAGTAGAACTATCTTCTGTATTTGTATCATGTGCTCAAGTCTAAAGCTAAGATCCCACTATCGGCGCAATGTACCAATTTTTGTCATATTTCATGTGCCGAGAGTGTAAACGGTCAACATTTTTTAATATGCGACAATCTGTGCCGAAATTGTGCTGACTGTAGACAATCAAAATTAACCTTGATGCGTCGATAATGTGAACACTCTTTTGCACAATGTAGAGCAATCAAAATGTTTAATATGTACCGATTTTTATCGGCCACTTGTGCGCCGATCATAGTCGCCAATTAGCGCCGATACAAGGGATGGCAAAACGAAATTTTTAAATTGCACCAAGTGGCTACTACAATTTTACTTTTTTGAGCTTTATTGTACCAAAATTACATTTGTTTATCTATTATTTATGTATAAAAACGTTACATTTGTACTGTTAAATGAAAGAAAACAATTCGCTCTAACGAAAACATTGCAGTTGTATCGATGTTGCCATCCCTGGCTTGTAAGCATCTGTTTACAAAACAATAATTACAAAAAAAAAAAAGAACAAGTGCAGTAAATAAAATTTAATACATTTTTTATTATATATATTACCTATTAATATGTTATTTACAATTGTTAGGAAACATAATGGAATATTCCGACGGAGAATTTTGCGAATTTCTAAAGTAAAATTATGTTTGCCAACAAGCAAATAAACAAAAACATTTGATTTAATTTGCCCAAATAGCACGATAGTGTGACCGCATTGTACCGATTATTGTCGCAATTCAGTTTTGGCCGATATGAACCGAAAAAAATTTTCAAAATGTGCGACGATAATGGGACCACCTAAAAATAAATTGTGCAATGTTTATAAATGTGCGCCGATATAGCACGATAAAAATCGTCATACATTGTGCTATTTGAGCCAAACAAATTTCATTTTGTGTGTGATGTCACAAGATGTTCCAACGAAGTTGAAAATGCTATATGTACGTAGTCTATCGCCCAATAAAAGCTGTGGGCATGATAACATATTGCCTAAAGTATTGAAAAATTGCAGCAGAATTATTGTTCCTCATTTGGTTAATATTTTTAATAATATTAAAGCTACAAAAACGTATCCCGATAAATTAAAAATACATAATAAAGTAATACGAAAAGGTATAAATTGTACTATGATGGATCAATTTTGTCCAATATCTGTATTACCAATAATAAATAACATTTTTTAAAAAATAATACATTGCCAACTATCAGCGTATTTTGAACAAAATAATTTGCTTAATGACTGTCAGTATGGCTTTCGAAAAGAATGTGGTACAGAGGAAGCATTAATAAGTGTCCAAAATTGCATAAGTAAAATCAAGGTGATAGTGGAGTTACTGGAATTTTATTTGACTTATCGAAAGCATTCGATATGATTGACCACAGGATCTTGATTCAAAAACTTCAATATTATGGAGTTCGTGGTAATGATCTGTTGCTATTTCAGTCATACTTAGGAAAAAGGATGCAGTTTGTACAGGTAAATAAACATAACAGCAGTTTGGTCAAGTTAAGTATGGAGTGCTCCAGGAAGCGTATTGGGCCCCTTTCTTTTTTTATTTATATGACATCCAAAAATTAGAGCTAACGGGAAAGATATTTATCTATGCTGATGACATATCTCTTTTTTATCCATATAGGTATGAGACCGCAGTCAAACCCTACATGGAGCGTGATGCATCTCTTTTAATTGAGTATATGCGGATAAACAAACTTTTTATTAATCCAGAAATTAATGCGATTTAGACCACATGTCCGTTTCAACACTAATTTCCGTTTATATATTGATGGTCAACAAATTCAGGATATCCTCAGTTAAGTATTTGGGACTAAATTTGCAATCTTATCTTGCATGGGATCAACATATAAGATACCTATAGTCAAAAATATCACCTGCTATTGGACTATTATATAAATTTAAATACAAATTTGAGCAAAACACGAAGTTATAGATTTACCAATGTCTAATTCAAAGTCATATAGTTAGCTCTAATATATGCACACAAGAAGAGTGTTGAAATACGTTCCCTGCAACGACTTCAAAATAAAGCATTAAAAACTGTTGCAAATTGCCAATGAGACATTCAACAAATTCCTTTAATACTGAATATTTTTCGTCTATTTTGCCAATATGTGGAACTTATAAGATACAAACTCTTTTATATGTATACAAATGTCTCTATAGCATAGGCCATCATACAATATGTTTTGTTAGAAATCAAAGTTCATACAATACTCGCAATAGTCAACAATTAAGAGTAGCTTTTTGCCGTACAGAAATAACAGAACAACGTATTGAACAATCTGGTAGTAAAGAATTAACCAATTACCTCAATCTATTAAAATGTGCGCTACACTTTCCAATTTCGAAAAATTTATAAAAGAATTTCTTAAATCAAATATTCAAGATATGTATGTATTTTATAAAAATACTGCTTCTAATATACCTTTGTTGTGTATATATGTACCTACCTACGAATGTAAATTCCCTTTTTATTCTTAAATAAAATTAATTTTTTTTTCCTCTTAATTTTATATATGTATATTATAATATTACTAAGGATAATAACTAATGTGAATTAAGAATTGCTCACTAGGCTCAACAATGCCAACTGGCGCTGAGGCACTATTATTTCCTTTTGCACACCTTTGTTTGTAATTGAAATGAATTAAATAAATAAAAAAAATAAAAAATTAACATAATTTATATCAACTTAATAGTTATGATATTTAAATATTCAACGATGTAGAATGGAATAAAAATATATATGTAGGAGCATCTTTGAAAGATGTTGATTTTAAGCCCTATGTACCAATTTCTTATGGAAACTTCTTCGCAAATTGTTGGTAGATTCGGATCTGTGTAAAAAGGCTATTATATGTTGGCATGTGTGATAAGGCTATCAAAAGATGTCCCATCTCGTTGTATTCCATTCTACATCTTTAATCATTTTAGCGATCTCACTAGAAAAGTAGCAATAAATGCTATTATAATCATGGCATCACTGATAAAATGACATTTATTTTGAAAGCAGTATTACCCAAGGTCTTTTACACAAGGGCATAATTGTGCTGACACAAAATGACTGCTAGTAGACAGGAGAGGCGAGGAGAATGGTGTTCTGCTGGCGTAATTTTTCAACCAGCTTCATCCCAGCATTAGCTGGCCGATAAAATAATTCCGTGTGTAACGGAAGAACAAAACTGTACGTCTTGAACACTATTCTCGTGTGTGATTGCTGATTGGTCAAACGTTCCCTTTTTGGATTTTTTTTTAATTTATATTTTTAAATAAAGTTAATAGGTACCAAATAGGTACATTTTGGTGTTTATGGTGTTAATGCATTCGGTGGACCTCGAGCTTCAAGACGAATTTAAGCCGGGTGAACTGGAGCGATCATCTGACTATTTTTTTGGTCCGAGCATTTTGATATACATACATACATACATACATACATACATACATACATATGTACATATGTAGGTAATTTGTCTTGATAGTTTTTCAAAAAATTGTTTACACATTTATTTTGACAACTGATTTTGACAAATAAACTAAATATTTTTAGAGCAGATTCGGGCGAGACTACCTGTTATAATTAAAATTATTAAATACCTAGGTACATATTATATTTTCTTTAAAAAGAAAATTAATAATATACCTACCTACATAAAATATAATGCCTTCAATTATATTTCTTTCTAAAGGTAGGTATACCGGTTTTACATAAAGATATTTGTTTTTATTTTTGCTTAAAATACGCAAAAATAAAAGAAGAAGTAAAATAACCGATAAACCAACCTTCGGTTTTATATTCTGTGATTTTTTTGCTTTTTTCATTCTCTTTCATTAAAGTGTATATTATTATGTACGGAGGTGTGTGTGGATTTTCTCAACAAAGATTTAATAATATATATATCGACAGCTCAATTCCAAAACATGCTAAGTCAACTAAGCATGTTTTTAAGTTTTTTACGTTTTCGAGTTTAGTTTTGTTAAATTTAAATTATGTCAAATTTTGGTGTTGATCGGCTAATCCAATTCAAAGTTATGCCCAAAAAAGCATTAAGGTAGGTACTTAGGCGTAAAACTGAATGTTGTATCGACCCAAACGTTAAGAGCTTCTTCCGCAAAACTTACTGTATCTACTTAGCATATTTTGGAATTGAGCTGACGATAAGTACCCACTACCTTTAAACAATTATTGTTCATGAAATAGGTACATTTGTGCAAACATATGTACATACATACATATATCTTAACATTCCTTATAATTGATAAATCTTTAAAAAACTTACATATTTACTATATAGTATTAATTAGCAATAGTATGTACAAATTGGTCTCAATTCTTTAACTTATTTTTATTCACATTACTTCACTCTACACGATTACACAGTCATTAATAGTTAAATTAAAATTTTCCATTTTTTTTTTTTTTTTTGCTTTAAATTTTGATTAGCATTTGTTACGTTTTGGAATAAATATTATATACATAAGTACATTTGTATATATTTTTGCGAATACTTCACTTGTTTTTTAAATTTCATATTTACTGAAATGTACACTTCACTATTAAATAAAACATAACTTTTTATATTGAACAAATAATTTTTACTTTTACTTAAAATTATTCGCCATAAAACAAAAAATCCCAACGATTTATGTGAAATTATGCGAGACGAATGAATATATACAGCAAACACAGTCTTAAAAATTGATTGATAAATAAAAAGTCACAGTGATGACACTGCGATTTGTATTTTTGGGAGCAAAAGATTTCCAAAATTGTACCATTTTCCGTAAATTATATTTAAAAAAAGTTATTTGAAACCATTTTTACCTTTTAGAAATATAAATTAGTAGTGTTTTTGTTTATTCAAACCGAATTAGAATAAAAAAATTTGTTGGCCCGAATGCCGTTTACGGGGCAAAAGAATAAAAAATACCCGATTCAGAATTAAAAAAAAACAATATTAAAATTTTAGGAGGCTAAGTCCCGTGGAGCTCCCCTGGATACAAAAAACCGTCCAACCGTCCTATGTGTGGGTACTCAAATCAACGGCAATTTGTTCACGATTGCAAATATGTACATACATATTTTGTTTTTGTATGCGTTTACTAATTTTCCCTCTAGATTAGTTTAAGTATCTTTTAGATGCAGAGAAGCCTTAGTTAGCGAAGCCGGCATTCGTTACACCATAGAGGAGAAAATGCTTGCGCTTGGCCGAAGCCTTTAATTACAAAAAAATGAAAAATTTCTTAAAAAAAATATCGCATAACATATTAAAAAAAAACAACTAGGCGAACAATTTTAATTTTGTTTTTTTTTTAATTCCAGAGGGGGTCCAATTTTTTTATTTTTTCGTGTACCCCGTGAACTACAATTTTGCCATATTTAAATTAATTTTGTACCTTGAGTGTTATAAGTATTATGTATAACTCGATAATTTGAATCTTTATATTATTTAAAAAAAATACATGTCCATATACATACATACATACATAGTATTCATTTTTTCGGCTCTTTTTGGAAAAAATTAAATAAAAACGAAAATATAATTTTTTGCTTTATACATAAGAATGTTGTTTTGCCCGCCAAACAGAAATCTGAATCAAACTCTTGTCAATTAAACGTTTTTTCGTTCTCCCTCTTGGTAATTTGAATTCTGGCTAATATTAATTCTTTTCTCTGGTCCCTTAAATTTCAAATTTTCAAGAACCGGCTGAACATTTATTATATAAATTTTCATGTTAATCGAATGTGTATTCTAAGTCAAATTAAAATCTTCAAAAGCTTTTATACTTTAATAGTCTTATTCCTTCAATATTTTCCAGGAATATTTTTTGAAGGAATAAGACTATTAAAGTATAAAAACTTTTGAGGATTGTAATTTGACTTAGAATACAATACATTCGAATAATATGAACATTTATATCAAGGCCCATTGAAAAGGTCTCTGCAAGAAGCCCGATGATCATTGTTTATGTTCTTTTTAGTTGTCAATAGTTGTTTACATGTGCATGTATACGTTTATGGTATGCCACACATACACGTTTTTTCCTTTTGCTTTGTATATGTGGTAGTAAATTTTTGACAACTAAAAAGAATCGTATTTTGTTTTTGTACAAGTAAGCAGACCTGATAGATGGGCCTTGATTTATATAATATAAATAATAAATAAAAAACCAAAAGGCGGTCACAATTGTGAACATTTCTTGTCTCCTCCCTAGTGATGATACAGCAACTTCAATGTATTTGGGTCGTTCTTAAAAAACATGACCATTCTGAATTTTTTAATTTTAAAAAATTAAGTTGGCTAAATATGTTTATAATTGGCCTCATGTGGTTACGGATCTTATCAACAAAAGGAATCCATAACCAGCAGTATTTTTTTAAATTTTTGGAGTTTTTACATATAATAAGTCACAGAGTGGACCGGTAACAGAGGGGACAAATTAGCTCAAAAATACCATATTTTAGCTTTTTATTAGAATTTTGTAGAATTTATTTGTCCACTTAATTAGTGTACACAAAATATTTATAAAAAAATTATAAAATAAATAAAAAATCACTTTACTTACTGTTTTTCAACAGTAACAGAGTAGACACTGAATAAGGGTACGCACCCGGCCTACAATTAAGTTACTTACTCAACCAAACAAGACTGAACAGTTAAAAACACATTTTGTTGATTTAAGCTAAGTTATGATGGAAAAGCATAAGAGAAATATACGCGTTATAACGTTTAACAAAAAGTTTTCAATAAAATGAGTGGACGTAACAGAGGGGACCAAAACCTGGGGACAAGATTTTTCTTCAAAAAAATTATACAAAAAAATAATTTTTCATCATTCTTTTCTATATATGGTATTAATATATACAAACTGAATAACAAAAATTGTAAATATTATTTTTTTTCAATTTTATTTTAACTGAAAATAACTATTAAATTTTAATAAATTGTCTCGGGACACAGGTTTTTGCTAAACATTTGACATTAAAAATATTTTTTAAGTTATTTTCAGATAACTAATTATTTTTGTTTTATAATATAGTTACGTAGAATCGATAATAATTTATAAAAATGCAGAAATTTTTCTATTTTCTTTTTAGAGAAACAAAATATAAAATAGTAAAGTCTGGGGACACCAATTGGTCATGTTTTTTAAGAATGACCCATTTACCATTTGATACCTAAAGTACCATGCCCAAAGCATGTTACAAAACTCTAGCAGCCATGAGTGGAATCTTGGCTCTGTTTGGTATGAAAGAGTCAATTAACAAAAATATCTGGATATAAAAGTAGTGTCCCCTTTGTCAACATGTTCATCTGGAGAAGTAACTACATCTGGCATTGGAAGAAAAATGCTGACATCAGTATCTTCGTTCGATTCTTAAACAAAAGAAGAGTCTGAAGTTGAAGAAATAAAAATTACAGAAAAGTGTGGAATGAAATATATTGAAAAAACTCGTGTCCTAATAGTATATTAATAAAGAATGATAATAAAATTCATCGTGTCGATGTGATGGGGCGTAATTCCTGCCACACATTTCACCCTATTTTGCCCTTTCTATTGGGGGTTTGTAACTGAAAATAATGTGCAACTTCCTTTTACAAAATGTTTTTTACACGCTGCACTTTAAGCCATTTTAATGTTTTTATACTTTTCTTCACATTTTAAGGTTTTTCTTCTCAATTTTTGCTGACAATTATTAAATTTAAATTTTATTTTGACAAAGAGAAAAACAATTTCTCGAAACCAAAAATCATATAAATAAAGTAAACAATTTACAAAAATGTAAACAACTTTTGACATTTTTCCCATTTATGCCTATGTATTGATGATTAAAAACACAACTTTGCAAAAAATGATAGATAATTTAAATAAAGGAAGAATATATAAAGTGAAAAAAGTGGCCTCCAAAATTTGATATAAATATTTATGCGATTTTCCACTACTTTGCTTGGTATGCCATATAAGAGAAAACATTTGCGCCCGGCCGAAGGCCGGATTTCCTGATAATTCTTAGTTAGCGAATCTAGTGTAGTGTTTGGCCCTTTACGTTCAGCAATGTAGTGGAAAATCGCATATTTATATGAAAACTTTACAGGTCCGTAGTTCGAAAACTATACGTTTGCGCCGCTTTTTTCACTATATATTTCCATTTTATTTTAAAATTTTCTATCACTATAGTTACTTTTTATTTTAGTTGAAGCTGCGTCGGTAAACTAGATTTGTTCCTTTAACTCTGTATAAACCTAAATATTTATTTGTCGGCTCTGAATTTATTTCTTTAATATTTAGTAGCTTGTTAATTTTGATGTCCATATTAATGTATGCACATATGTATGTACGTAATATATTATAAATTAAATTTAAAGAACTCAGGATTTGTGACTACTAGCAAATACATATTTATATTTTGGACTTAATGGCAATCTGAAAACTCAATATCCAAACTTATGTAGTTTGGTACATTGGTGTCGCACATATCTTCTCTGTTTTGTATTGAAATTTCCATTCACAGAGAATGATGAACACACAATAAAAGAAAAATTAAAAAGAACTGTTTTATCGTAATAGTTTGTAATAAGGCAGTGTAGTTAGTGCGGTCGAGAAAATAATAAAGTAATCAGTGCTACCATCTTAACATATTTTCTGCTAGAGCTAGCAGATTGAATTGGGAAATTGCATATTTTTTATTTTTGAAAATTATGCAAACTGCTTTATAGCACATTTATTTGTACAAAAGCAGCCTTTTTAACACATTATTTAGAAAAGCAGAATTTGTAACCATATTTTGTTAAACAATATCATATATAAATTATTATTACTACTTCTTCGTTTGTCGCATAATTAATCTAATACAAACATAGGTATATTTTTTAATAATAAAATTTGTTTTGAAATATATAGTGCGAGCTTGATTTTCACAGCCTCCAATTATCGGAACCCCCTATTACCGCAACATATTTTTACATTACAGTCTTTATATCTGCAACTATTTTTTAAAAATAGTCTTAACAAGTGCAACATCATTTTTTTATTCATTTTCAATGTTTCTTTTTCTTGTATTTCTTGTTCAGAAACCTATTTTTTATCAAAATTATCATATTTTGCCGAAGAATCCCATTTCAACAACATTTCTCATCCGTTCAATATCCTATTTAGTCGTAAGATTTGTCAAAACAAATCGTATTTTCTTATAAAGTATGATAGTCTGACTTAAAAATGAAATTAAGAATCACACGAAAAAATCACTTCTTTCGCGAACATGGCTAAAATTCGCGAAAATTTGCAAAAATTCGTGATTCAATATTTCAAAAAAGCCATAAAATTGATAAAAATTCCTTAGACTATAAGAAATTACAAATATTCGATAAAAATGGCAAAATTAGCGGAAATTTGCAAAAATTTGCTAATAGCGGTATGATAGAAAAATTTAATATTTATTAAAAGTCGTTAAAGCTCTAAAGAATCAGAAAACTTATAGGAAAAGTTCCATCTATCAGACACATGGCTAAAATTCGCGAATTTCCGCTAATTTGGAAATTTTTATCGAGATTTTGCTATTCCTTATAGTTTCAGGAACTTTTAATCAATTTTATGGCTTGTTTGAAATATTAAGAATTTTCGCTATTTTTGCAATTTTCGCGAAGCTTTGTAGCTCATTTAAAATTTTTTTAATTTAACATTATTATTATTGTAAAGTTAAAAAGGAATAAAACTGTATCGACACCAATAAGACTGACGACAAAATCAGAGTCAATTTATATCGATGCCATCAATAACGTTGCGTACGGCATACCAAAAATACATCGATGCTTATCGATTAAACTTGGTATTGACAATGGGCATACCGATTTGCAAGAATCGACACAAAACGTTATCGTTTCGTATTGATGACGCTAAATGGAATAAGGGTGATTAATTTTTTTTAAATAAAATGAAACAATAAAAAGTAACATTGTTATTACGTACAATATGTTTGTTCATAAATCGATATGTATGTACAAAGGTATATTCAATTTTTTAATTTGGTAATAGTTTCAGCAAAATACGTCCGATATATCGATATTTTTGAAATAATAAATATCGATACTCTTAAAAAATATCGATTTGTAATTTATCGATATATGTTTTCAATTTGCCCATCCCTAATGAGTGCAAAGGGAATAAAATGCATTAGCCAAGGCCCATTAAAAAGGTCTGCGCAAGAAGCCTGATGATCATTGTTTATGTTCTTTTTAGTTGTCAAAAGTTGTTTACATTTTGCTTACATTTGCATGTGTACGTTTGTTTACGTTTATCCCAACAAACACGGAGGTTTGATTTCAAATTGAAAGTGATTTGAAATCAAACGTTTTCTCAAACGTCAAACGTTTGATAATGATTTGAAAATCATTTGTTAATCATAGCGTTCTCAACAAAAAGGGGAAATTATTTTCAAATTGAAAAATGCCTTTATTTTCAACTTGCTTTCAAACGTAATTCTCAAATGTTTTTCAAATGTGGATTATAATAGAATGTGGAATATAAATAAAACTATTTAATTTTTTTAATTTAAATTTATTATTTATTTAAATAAACTTTGAGATAAACATTCGGTTCCATAGCAAAAAGATGAAATAGTGTTCTTTCCGTCTTCTAATTCTTGGAAAGACAAAATACTTGGCTCCCTTTTATTTTGAGGATTGTAGCACCGCGATCGTTCAACAATCTTTCTTCACTTTCCTGTTTTATTATTTTTCTTTTTTTTTCGTATTTTTAAACATTGTAATTTCTCACAAATAATTTTTATTTTTCACTAGAAATAAACTGTTCACTTTATATTAAAATTTATTTTTAATAGTAAAACACATGTAACCACAAGGAAAAATAATTTAACTTTAATCGCCATTTTTAATGCTTACATTTATTTTTCGCTTTAGTACTGCCAAGTTTATTTTTGATTTGATTTTAACTTTGACAAACATTTGACATCAAATTGAAAAAACATTTGATATCAAATGTTTATTTTCAAATCATTATCAATTTGAATTTAAATGTTAAATCAAACAATTGAAAAACGTTTGAGAATTGCGTTTGATGTCAAATGATAAAGTCATTTCATATCAAAGGTTTGACTTCGTGTTTGTTGGGATGGTATGCCACACATACACCCCAACAAACACGAAGTCAAATCTTTGATATGAAATGACTTTATCATTTGACATCAAACGCAATTCTCAAACGTTTTTCAATTGTTTGATTTAACATTTAAATTCAAATTGATAATGATTTGAAAATAAACATTTAATATCAAATGTTTTATTAATTTGATGTCAAATGTTAAAATCAAATCAAAAATAAACTTGGCAATACTAAAGCGAAAAATAAATTTAAGCATTAAAAATGGCGATTAAAGTTACATTTTTTTACATAAATTTTAATATAAAGTGATCAGTTTATTTCTTGTGAAAAATAAAAATTATTTGTGAGAAATTACAATGATTAAAAATACGAAAAAAAAGAAAAATAATAAAACGGGAAAGTGGAGAAAGTTTGTTGAACGATCGCGGTGCTACTACAATCCTCAAAATAAAAGGGAGCCAAGTATTTTGTCTTTCCAAGAATTAGAGGACGGAAAGAAAATTAAAATAAAGAATTTATTGTAAAGTATTTTAATACTACTAAATTAATTAATTTAAATAAAAAAAAAGAACACTGTTTCATCTTTTAGCTATGGTACCGAATGTTTATCTCAAAGTTTATTTGAATAAATAATAAATTTAAATTAAAGAAATTAAATAGTTTTATTTATATTCCACATTGTATTATAATCCACATTTGAAAAACATTTGAGAATTACGTTTGAAAGCAAGTTGAAAATAAAGGAATTTTTCAATTTGAAAATAATTTCCCCTTTTTGTTGAGAACGCTATGATTTTCAATCATAATCAAAGGTTTGTCGTTTGAGAAAACGTTTGATTTCAAATCATTTTCAATTTGAAATCATACCTCCGTGTTTGTTGGGACGTTTTTTCCTTTTGCTTTGTATATGTGTTAGTAAATTTTTGACAACTAAAAAGAATCGTTTTTTTTTTGTACAGGTAAGCAGACCTAATAGATGGGCCTTGACATTAGTTTGGAACTAAAATTGGACGTAATAAAACGTTTCAAGGCAGGTGAAAAGGCTGTTGATATCGACAGCACCCTTGGTTTGGCGCCTTCAACAGTAAAAACAGTTTGCATAGGACTAAAAATTAATCATTTAAAGATATCTGGAGTTAATAGCAAATTATATATTATTTTTTAATTAGTGTTTTTTGAATATGGACAAATGAAATAAATAAATTTATGTTATATTTTTATGAAAATATAATTTTTTTTATGTATTTATTTTCAAATGATAAATATTTTTCAGCCCACTTGCTGAAATATACAGAATAAAACTTAACCATATCACATATTTTATATTTTTGAACCAACTAATGCAATAAATTGTCTCTGATTTGTAGAACCTACAATCGAACATGTCTATCGTTCATGCTCTTATTTTTTAAACATACACGACAGGGATGATAAATGACATTTTCTAAATTGTACTTAATTAAGTAAAAAATTGTACTTTTTTGACCCTAATTGTAGTAAAAATATTTTTTACTAGTTTTATTATTAAAATAACAGAAAATGTGAGAACATACATATGTACATTAAAATTCACTTTTCAAATTCGTATTTATAAAAGTGTAGTACCTTTTATAAATACGAATTTGAAATGCATCTTTGGCAATTAAAAAAAAACATTAATTATTAGTATTGTGGTAATTTTGTCGAACTGTTCAATGGGTTTTAATATAAATTTTGATATTTTAATTAGGCTTAAGTTAATCAAATTTAATTTTCATTAAAAAAAAATGTACTTTGGACTTCAAGAAAAATTCTTGACGAAAGGTACGAGAAAACAGAAGAAGGAAGAACGTGTAAAATCAATTAAAAATAGATAATCATTTAAAGCAAATTTCGATCTACTAAAGGTTAAATACAATTTGGTTTAAAGATTGATGTTTGACTGCCTTCAGTCGTCGATGGCTGCGATTGTTAAACGGCAAACCCCTTTGAAGAGATTGAGTGGTTGCAATCGAAACATGTAAGGGTAACCTGTCCGTAAAACGCCTGGTTCGAATCTCAGGTCAGTCAAGAATGAAAAATTATCAATGAATTTTAATTAATTTCATGTTGTGAAATTCCTTTTTTCATAAAAATAATTTAATGAAAATTAAATTTGATCAAATTAAGCCTAATTAAAATATCAAAATTTGGATCAAAAAACATTAAGTTAATACGTAATAAGGAATTACGACGATGCTTTTTTATCTGGCTTTTTTAAAGTTGATCACACAGAAAAAAATACCAATGTAAAATTAACATGGAAAAATGTTGATTGAGAATCATAGTAAATTTCTGCAAAAGTATTCGCTTTATTTAAATTTATCATTATTTCATATTAATTTTAAATGAAAAATATTAAAATAATTTTAAATCACGCTTATTTAACATTATTCACTGTTAAAATAAATAAAAACAATATTAAAATATAAATAAATATGGATTCGAAATTGAATCCATTAAAAAACCTGTTTTATATTAAAATCAAAAGTTTATATTGTTAAATTAACATGCATACATAGTTAGGTATGTTAATTTTTTTATTTTCGTTCTTAAAATATGTTGTAAATTGTCCTCTTATTGCCGTATTCTTTTAATTAAAATTATTTAGTTAAATAGTAAATCAAGTTTTCAAAGTAGAATGATGACGAAAACCATATCGGGCGATTCTGCTGATGCTTCTGTTGATAAAGGAGAAACAAAATAAGTGAAGCATGTGTTACAGGGGCAAGTGTATTGAATTATTCTTAAATAAATGCGTATGTTGTCTCTGAAGCTTCTTCACTGTTATAACACACTCAAACCAATTTGATTCTACATGAAATTCATGTTGTTTCAACTTGAAATAACTTTCATTTAACGTGATTCGGATTGTTATTTCAATATAAATGAAATTTTGCTCTAACTTTACTGCAATGTTAAATTAACATGAATTATAGTTATTTAAAAGAAAAAAATTTTGTTCGCAAGTAATTGTAAAATCAGGTTGAATTAATATGAAAAACGTATAAAGCAACATCAACACCGAAAAATTTTAAATCAACCTTGTTTTCTACGTTTTTAACGTGATTTTTTTCTGTGTGATAGTGGAACAGGGTATTTTTTTATATTCCTCTAACTCCCACTGGAGCATAGAGCGCCAAATTGGAATAGGGTATACTTACGTTTCACCCAGTAATAACCCCAAAAGATATTGTCTAAGGGCCCTTATGCGACCTCTACACGTTGTAACTGGTCGTACTATTGAGTTGAATAGACCAGTTGATCGTTCGCAGCATATGTACAATTTTTTAACCAACTTTTCAGTAAGCTTTATTAAAAAATTATTTTTATAAAGTCAACATGAGCACCAATTTTTTAGCACTCGTGGCGATAAATGAAGTGGAGTAAGAAGAGGAGCAAAAAAAGAAATTAAATAGTAGTTTTTGTATTCTTTATTAAAATTGTGCATTGGAATTTCGTATTAGTTTTTTAAAATATTGTTTGCTTTATACGCTGCTGCTTTCAAAACGTTAGAATGAAAATTAAAAACGAAGGGAAAAATCGCCATCAATAATCAAACTCATATTTTATTCAACCGATGACCAACCACACCTCTAACGTAACAAATGGTTGTAAAACTTGATCGGCCGATTTTATTCAAAAAAAATTATTTACCACTTTACTGGGATAGTTCTCTTTAAAATAAGGTATGGTCTATCATTCCCGGTCCCCTGGTTGGTCCACATTCGTAAAAAAAGACAAAAAACACCATTCATCCAAAAAAAGCAAAAAAATGAATTCTAAAATCTGCCTAAATTACTCTCCAAAATAACTAATCGGCCGATTTTATTCAAATAAAATTATTTACCACTTTACTGGGATAGTTCTCTTTAAAATAAGGTATGGTCCATCATTCCCGGTCCCCTGGTTGGTCCACATTCGTAAAAAAAGACAAAAAACACAATTCATCCAAAAAAAGCAAAGGAATTAATTTTAAAATCTGCCTAAATTACTCTCAAAAAATAACTAATCGGCCGATTTTATTTAAATAAAATTATTTACCACTTTACTGGGATAGTTCTCTTTAAAATAAGGTATGGTCCATCATTCCCGGTCCCCTGGTTGGTCCACATTCGTAAAAAAAGACAAAAACACCATTCATCCAAAAAAAGCAAAAAAATTAATTCTAAAATCTGCCTAAATTACTCTCAAAAAATAACTAATCGGCCGATTTTATTCAAAAAAAATTATTTACCACTTTACTGGGATAGTTCTCTTTAAAATAAGGTATGGTCCATCATTCCCGGTCCCCTGGTTGGTCCACATTCGTAAAAAAAGACAAAAAACACCATTTATCCAAAAAAAGCATACAAATGAATTCTAAAATCTGCCTAAATTACTCTCAAAAAATAACTAATCGGCCGATTTTATTCAAATAAAATTATTTACCACTTTACTGGGATAGTTCTCTTTAAAATAAGGTATGGTCCATCATTCCCGGTCCCCTGGTTGGTCCACATTCGTAAAAAAAGACAAAAAACACCATTCATCCAAAAAAAGCAAAAAAATGAATTCTAAAATCTGCCTAAATTACTCTCAAAAAATAACTAATCGGCCGATTTTATTCAAATAAAATTATTTACCACTTTACTGGGATAGTTCTCTTTTAAATAAGGTATGGTCCATCATTCCCGGTCCCCTGGTTGGTCCACATTCGTAAAAAAAGACAAAAAACACTATTTATCCAAAAAAAGCAAACAAATTAATTCTAAAATCTGCCTAAATTACTCTCAAAAAATAACTAATCGGCCGATTTTATTCAAATAATATTATTTACCACTTTGCTGGGATAGTTCTCTTTAAAATAAGGTATGGTCCATCATTCCCGGTCCCCTGGTTGGTCCACATTCGTAAAAAAAGACAAAAAACACAATTCATCCAAAAAAAGCAAAGAAATTAATCTTAAAATCTGCCTAAATTACTCTCAAAAAATAACTAATCGGCCGATTTTATTTAAATAAAATTATTTACCACTTTACTGGGATAGTTCTCTTTAAAATAAGGTATGGTCCATCATTCCCGGTCCCCTGGTTGGTCCACATTCGTAAAAAAAGACAAAAAACACCATTCATCCAAAAAAAGCAAAAAAATGAATTCTAAAATCTGCCTAAATTACTCTCAAAAAATAACTAATCGTCCGATTTTATTCAAATAATATTATTTACCACTTTAATGGAATAGTTCTCTTTAAAATAAGGCATGGTCCATCATTCCCGGTCCCCTGGTTGGTCCACATTCGTAAAAAAAGACAAAAAACACCATTTATTCAAAAAAAAGCAAAAAAATGATTTCTAAAATCTGCCTAAATTACTCTCAAAAAATAACTAATTGGCCGATTTTATTCAAATGAAATTATTTACCACTTTACTGGGATAGTTCTCTTTAAAATAAGGTTTGGTCCATCATTCCCGGTCCCCTGGTTGGTCCACATTCGTAAAAAAAGACAAAAAACACCATTTATTCAAAAAAAAGCAAAAAAATGATTTCTAAAATCTGCCTAAATTACTCTCAAAAAATAACTAATCGTCCGATTTTATTCAAATAATATTATTTACCACTTTAATGGAATAGTTCTCTTTAAAATAAGGCATGGTCCATCATTCCCGGTCCCCTGGTTGGTCCACATTCGTAAAAAAAGACAAAAAACACCATTTATTCAAAAAAAAGCAAAAAAATGATTTCTAAAATCTGCCTAAATTACTCTCAAAAAATAACTAATTGGCCGATTTTATTCAAATGAAATTATTTACCACTTTACTGGGATAGTTCTCTTTAAAATAAGGTATGGTCCATCATTCCCGGTCCCCTGGTTGGTCCACATTCGTAAAAAAAGACAAAAAACACCATTCATCCAAAAAAAGCAAAAAAATGAATTCTAAAAACTGCCTAAATTACTCTCAAAAAATAACTAATCGGCGGTTTTTTTTCAAATAAAATTATTTACCACTTTACTGGGATAGTTCTCTTTAAAATAAGGTATGGTCCATCATTCCCGGTCCCCTGGATGGTCCACATTCGTAAAAAAAGGCAAAAAACACCATTCCTCCAAAAAAAGCAAAAAAATGAATTCTAAAATCTGCCTAAATTACTCTCAAAAAATAACTAATCGTCCGATTTTATTCAAATAAAATTATTTACCACTTTACTGGGATAGTTCTCTTTAAAATAAGGTATGGTCCATCATTCCCGGTCCCCTGGTTGGTCCACATTCGTAAAAAAAGACAAAAAACACCATTCATCCAAAAAAAGCAAAAAAATGAATTCTAAAAACTGCCTAAATTACTCTCAAAAAATAACTAATCGGCGGTTTTTTTTCAAATAAAATTATTTACCACTTTACTGGGATAGTTCTCTTTAAAATAAGGTATGGTCCATCATTCCCGGTCCCCTGGATGGTCCACATTCGTAAAAAAAGGCAAAAAACACCATTCCTCCAAAAAAAGCAAAAAAATTAATTCTAAAATCTGCCTAAATTACTCTCAAAAAATAACTAATCGGCCGATTTTATTCAAATAAAATTATTTACCACTTTACTGGGATAGTTCTCTTTAAAAAAAGGTATGGTCCATCATTCCCGGTCCCCTGGTTGGTCCACATTCGTAAAAAAACACAAAAAACACTATTCATCCTTAAAAAACAAAAAAATGCATTAAAAAATTTGCCTAAAGTACTCTCAAAAAATAACTAATCGGCCGATTTTAATCAAATAAAATTCTCTGCCACTTTACTGGGAACGTTCTCTTCAAAATAAGGTATGGTCCATCATTCCCGGTCCCCTGGTTGGTCCACATTCGTAAAAAACACAAAAAACACCATTCCTCCAAAAAAAGCATAAAATTAATTCTAAAATCTGCCTAAATTACTCTCAAAAAATAACTAATCGGCCGATTTTATTTAAATAAAATTATTTACCACTTTACTGGGATAGTTCTCTTTAAAATAAGGTATGGTCTATCATTCCCGGTCCCCTGGTTGGTCCACATTCGTAAAAAAAGACAAAAACACCATTCATCCAAAAAAAGCAAAAAAATTAATTCTAAAATCTGCCTAAATTACTCTCAAAAAATAACTAATCGGCCGATTTTATTTAAATAAAACTATTTACCACTTTACTGGGAACGTTCTCTTCAAAAAAAGGTATGGTCCATCATTCCCGGTCCCCTGGTTGGTCCACATTCGTAAAAAACACAAAAAACACCATTCCTCCAAAAAAAGCAAAAAAATTAATTCTAAAATCTGCCTAAATTACTCTCTAAAAATAACTAATCGGCCGATTTTATTTAAATAAAATTATTTACCACTTTACTGGGATAGTTCTATTTAAAATAAGGTATGGTCTATCATTTCCGGTCCCCTGGTTGGTCCACATTCGTAAAAAACACAAAAAACACCACATTCGTAAAAAAAGACAAAAAACACCATTTATCCAAAAAAAGCAAACAAATGAATTCTAAAATCTGCCTAAATTACTCTCAAAAAATAACTAATCGGCCGATTTTATTCAAATAAAATTATTTACCACTTTACTGGGATAGTTCTCTTTAAAATAAGGTATGGTCCATCATTCCCGGTCCCCTGGTTGGTCCACATTCGTAAAAAAAGACAAAAACACCATTCATCCAAAAAAAGCAAAAAAATTAATTCTAAAATCTGCCTAAATTACTCTCAAAAAATAACTAATCGGCTGATTTTATTTAAATAAAATTATTTACCACTTTACTGGGATAGTTCTCTTTAAAATAAGGTATGGTCAATCATTCCCGGTCCCCTGGTTGGTCCACATTCGTAAAAAAAGACAAAAAACACCATTTATCCAAAAAAAGAAAAAAAAATGAATTCAAAAATCTGCCTAAATTACTCTCAAAAATAACTAATCGGCCGATTTTATTCAAAAAAAATTATTAACCACTTTACTGGGATAGTTCTCTTTAAAATAAGGTATGGTCCATCATTCCCGGTCCCCTGGTTGGTCCACATTCGTAAAAAAAGACAAAAAACACCATTTATCCAAAAAAAGCAAACAAATGAATTCTAAAATCTGCCTAAATTACTCTCAAAAAATAACTAATCGGCCGATTTTATTCAAATAAAATTATTTACCACTTTACTGGGATAGTTCTCTTTAAAATAAGGTATGGTCCATCATTCCCGGTCCCCTGGTTGGTCCACATTCGTAAAAAAAGACAAAAACACCATTCATCCAAAAAAAGCAAAAAAATTAATTCTAAAATCTGCCTAAATTACTCTCAACAAATAACTAATCGGCCGATTTTATTCAAAAAAAATTATTTACCACTTTACTGGGATAGTTCTCTTAAAAATAAGGTATGGTCCATCATTCCCGGTCCCCTGGTTGGTCCACATTCGTAAAAAAAGACAAAAAACACCATTTATCCAAAAAAAGCAAACAAATGAATTCTAAAATCTGCCTAAATTACTCTCAAAAAATAACTAATCGGCCGATTTTATTCAAATAAAATTATTTACCACTTTACTGGGATAGTTCTCTTTAAAATAAGGTATGGTCCATCATTCCCGGTCCCCTGGTTGGTCCACATTCGTAAAAAAAGACAAAAAACACCATTCATCCAAAAAAAGCAAAAAAATGAATTCTAAAATCTGCCTAAATTACTCTCAAAAAATAACTAGTCGGCCGATTTTATTTAAATAAAACTATTTACCACTTTACTGGGAACGTTCTCTTCAAAAAAAGGTATGGTCCATCATTCCCGGTCCCCTGGTTGGTCCACATTCGTAAAAAACACAAAAAACACCATTCCTCCAAAAAAAGCAAAAAAATTAATTCTAAAATCTGCCCAAATTACTCTCTAAAAATAACTAATCGGCCGATTTTATTTAAATAAAATTATTTACCACTTTACTGGGATAGTTCTCTTTAAAATAAGGTATGGTCTATCATTCCCGGTCCCCTGGTTGGTCCACATTCGTAAAAAACACAAAAAACACCACATTCGTAAAAAAAGACAAAAAACACCATTTATCCAAAAAAAGCAAACAAATGAATTCTAAAATCTGCCTAAATTACTCTCAAAAAATAACTAATCGGCCGATTTTATTCAAATAAAATTATTTACCACTTTACTGGGATAGTTCTCTTTAAAATAAGGTATGGTCCATCATTCCCGGTCCCCTGGTTGGTCCACATTCGTAAAAAAAGACAAAAACACCATTTATCCAAAAAAAGCAAACAAATGAATTCTAAAATCTGCCTAAATTACTCTCAAAAAATAACTAATCGGCCGATTTTATTCAAATAAAATTATTTACCACTTTACTGGGATAGTTCTCTTTAAAATAAGGTATGGTCAATCATTCCCGGTCCCCTGGTTGGTCCACATTCGTAAAAAAAGACAAAAAACACCATTTATCCAAAAAAAGAAAAAAAAATGAATTCAAAAATCTGCCTAAATTACTCTCAAAAATAACTAATCGGCCGATTTTATTCAAAAAAAATTATTAACCACTTTACTGGGATAGTTCTCTTTAAAATAAGGTATGGTCCATCATTCCCGGTCCCCTGGTTGGTCCACATTCGTAAAAAAAGACAAAAAACACCATTTATCCAAAAAAAGCAAACAAATGAATTCTAAAATCTGCCTAAATTACTCTCAAAAAATAACTAATCGGCCGATTTTATTCAAATAAAATTATTTACCACTTTACTGGGATAGTTCTCTTTAAAATAAGGTATGGTCCATCATTCCCGGTCCCCTGGTTGGTCCACATTCGTAAAAAAAGACAAAAACACCATTCATCCAAAAAAAGCAAAAAAATTAATTCTAAAATCTGCCTAAATTACTCTCAAAAAATAACTAATCGGCCGATTTTATTCAAATAAAATTATTTACCACTTTACTGGGATAGTTCTCTTTAAAATAAGGTATGGTCCATCATTCCCGGTCCCCTGGTTGGTCCACATTCGTAAAAAAAGACAAAAAACACCATTCATCCAAAAAAAAGCAAAAAAATGAATTCTAAAATCTGCCTAAATTACTCTCAAAAAATAACTAATCGGCTGATTTTATTCAAATAAAATTATTTACCACTTTACTGGGATAGTTCTCTTTAAAATAAGGTATGGTCCATCATTCCCGGTCCCCTGGTTGGTCCACATTCGTAAAAAAAGACAAAAAACACCATTCCTCCAAAAAAAGCAAAAAAATTAATTCTAAAATCTGCTTAAATTACTCTCAAAAAATAACTAATCGGCCGATTTTATTTAAATAAAATTATTTACCACTTTACTGGGATAGTTCTCTTTAAAATAAGGTATGGTCTATCATTCCCGGTCCCCTGGTTGGTCCACATTCGTAAAAAAAGACAAAAAACACCATTTATCCAAAAAAAGCAAAAAAATGAATTCTAAAATCTGCCTAAATTACTCTCAAAAATAACTAATCGGCCGATTTTATTCAAAAAAAATTATTAACCACTTTACTGGGATAATTCTCTTTAAAATAAGGTATGGTCCATCATTCCCGGTCCCCTGGTTGGTCCACATTCGTAAAAAAAGACAAAAAACACCATTTATCCAAAAAAAGCAAAAAAATGAATTCTAAAATCTGCCTAAATTACTCTCAAAAAATAACTAATCGGCCGATTTTATTCAAATAAAATTATTTACCACTTTACTGGGATAGTTCTCTTTAAAATAAGGTATGGTCCATCATTCCCGGTCCCCTGGTTGGTCCACATTAGTAAAAAAAGACAAAAACACCATTCATCCAAAACAAGCAAAAAAATTAATTCTAAAATCTGCCTAAATTACTCTCAACAAATAACTAATCGGCCGATTTTATTCAAAAAAAATTATTTACCACTTTACTGGGATAGTTCTCTTTAAAATAAGGTATGGTCCATCATTCCCGGTCCCCTGGTTGGTCCACATTCGTAAAAAAAGACAAAAAACACCATTCATCCAAAAAAAGCAAAAAAATGAATTCTAAAATCTGCCTAAATTACTCTCAAAAAATAACTAATCGGCTGATTTTATTCAAATAAAATTATTTACCACTTTACTGGGATAGTTCTCTTTAAAATAAGGTATGGTCCATCATTCCCGGTCCCCTGGTTGATCCACATTCGTAAAAAAAGACAAAAAACACCATTCATCCAAAAAAAGCAAAAAAATTAATTCTAAAATCTGCTTAAATTACTCTCAAAAAATAACTAATCGGCCGATTTTATTCAAATAAAATTATTTACCACTTTACTGGGATAGTTCTCTTTAAAATAAGGTATGGTCCATCATTCTCGGTCCCCTGGTTGGTCCACATTCGTAAAAAAAGACAAAAACACCATTCATCCAAAAAAGGCAAAAAAATTAATTCTAAAATCTGCCTAAATTACTCTCAAAAAATAACTAATCGGCCGATTTTATTAAAAAAAAATTATTTACCACTTTACTGGGATAGTTCTCTTTAAAATAAGGTATGGTCCCCTGGTTGGTCCACATTCGTAAAAAAAGACAAAAAACACCATTCATCCAAAAAAAGCAAAAAAATGAATTCTAAAATCTGCCTAAATTACTCTCAAAAATAACTAATCGGCCGATTTTATTCAAAAAAAATTATTTACCACTTTACTGGGATAGTTCTCTTTAAAATAAGGTATGGTCTATCATTCCTGGTCCCCTGGTTGGTCCACATTCGTAAAAAAAGACAAAAACACCATTCATCCAAAAAAAGCAAAAAAATTAATTCTAAAATCTGCCTAAATTACTCTCAAAAAATAACTAATCGGCCGATTTTATTCAAAAAAAATTATTTACCACTTTACTGGGATAGTTCTCTTTAAAATAAGGTATGGTCCATCATTCCCGGTCCCCTGGTTGGTCCACATTCGTAAAAAAAGACAAAAACACCATTCATCCAAAAAAAAGCAAAAAAATTAATTCTAAAATCTGCCTAAATTACTCTCAAAAAATAACTAATCGGCCGATTTTATTCAAATAAAATTATTTACCACTTTACTGGGATGGTTCTCTTTAAAATAAGGTATGGTCCATCATTCCCGGTCCCCTGGTTGGTCCACATTCGTAAAAAAAGACAAAAAACACCATTCATCCAAAAAAAGCAAAAAAATGAATTCTAAAATCTGCTTAAATTACTCTCAAAAAATAACTAATCGGCCGATTTTATTCAAATAAAATTATTTACCACTTTAATGGGATAGTTCTCTTTAAAATAAGGTATGGTCCATCATTCCCGGTCCGCTGGTTGGTCCACATTCAAAAAAAAGACAAAAAACACCATTTATCCAAAAAAAGCAAAAAAATGAATTCTAAAATCTGCCTAAATTACTCTCAAAAAATAACTAATCGGCCGATTTTATTCAAATAAAATAATTTACCACTTTACTGGGATAGTTCTCTTTAAAATAAGGTATGGTCCATCATTCCCGGTCCCCTGGTTGGTCCACATTCGTAAAAAAAGACAAAAAACACCATTCATCCAAAAAAAGCAAAAAAATGAATTCTAAAATCTGCCTAAATTACTCTCAAAAAATAACTAATCGGCCGATTTTATTCAAAAAAAATTATTTACCACTTTACTGGGATAGTTCTCTTTAAAATAAGGTATGGTCCATCATTGCCGGTCCCCTGGTTGGTCCACATTCGTAAAAAAAGACAAAAAACACCATTTATCCGAAAAAAAACCAAAAAGTGCATTCTAAAATCTGCCTAAAAAAAAGACAAAAAACGCCATTCATCCGAAAAAAACCAAAAAATGCATTCTAAAATCTGCCTAAATTACTCTCAAAAAATAACTAATCGGCCGATTTTATTCAAATAAAATTATTTACCACTTTACTGGGATAGTTCTCTTTAAAAAAAGGTATGGGCCATCATTCCCGGTCCCCTGGTTGGTCCACATTCGTAAAAAAACACAAAAAACACTATTCATCCTTAAAAAACAAAAAAATGCATTAAACAATTTGCCTAAAGTACTCTCAAAAAATAACTAATCGGCCGATTTTAATCAAATAAAATTCTCTGCCACTTTACTGGGAACGTTCTCTTAAAAATAAGGTATGGTCCATCATTCCCGGTCCCCTGGTTGGTCCACATTCGTAAAAACACCAAAAACACCATTCCTCCAAAAAAAGCAAAAAAATGAATTCTAAAATCTGCATAAATTACTCTCAAAAAATAACTAATCGGCCGATTTTATTCAAATAAAATTGTTTACCACTTTACTGGGATAGTTCTCTTTAAAAAAAGGTATGGTCCATCATTCCCGGTCCCCTGGTTGGTCCACATTCGTAAAAAAACACAAGAAACGCTATTCATCCTTAAAAAACAAAAAAATGCATTAAAAAATTTGCCTAAAGTACTCTCAAAAAATAACTAATCGGCCGATTTTAATCAAATAAAATTATTTACCACTCTACTGGGATAGTTCTCTTTAAAATAAGGTATGGTCCATCATTCCCGGTCCCCTGGTATGTCCACATTCGTAAAAAAAGACAAAAAACACCATTCATCCATAAAAATCAAAAAAATGCATTCTAAAATCTACCTAAATTACTCTCAAAAAATAACTAATCGGCCGATTTTATTCAAATAAAATTATTTACCACTTTACTGGGATGGTTCTCTTTAAAATAAGGTATGGTCCATCATTCCCGGTCCCCTGGATGGTCCACATTCGTAAAAAAAGACAAAAAACACCATTCATCCAAAAAAAGCAAAAAAATGAATTCTAAAATCTGCTTAAATTACTCTCAAAAAATAACTAATCGGCCGATTTTATTCAAATAAAATTATTTACCACTTTAATGGGATAGTTCTCTTTAAAATAAGGTATGGTCCATCATTCCCGGTCCGCTGGTTGGTCCACATTCGTAAAAAAAGACAAAAAACACCATTTATCCAAAAAAAGCAAAAAAATGAATTCTAAAATCTGCCTAAATTACTCTCAAAAAATAACTAATCGGCCGATTTTATTCAAATAAAATAATTTACCACTTTACTGGGATAGTTCTCTTTAAAATAAGGTATGGTCCATCATTCCCGGTCCCCTGGTTGGTCCACATTCGTAAAAAAAGACAAAAAACACCATTCATCCAAAAAAAGCAAAAAAATGAATTCTAAAATCTGCCTAAATTACTCTCAAAAAATAACTAATCGGCCGATTTTATTCAAAAAAAATTATTTACCACTTTACTGGGATAGTTCTCTTTAAAATAAGGTATGGTCCATCATTGCCGGTCCCCTGGTTGGTCCACATTCGTAAAAAAAGACAAAAAACACCATTTATCCAAAAAAAGCAAACAAATGAATTCTAAAATCTGCCTAAATTACTCTCAAAAAATAACTAATCGGCCGATTTTTTTTAAATAAAATTATTTACCACTTTACTGGGAATAACTAACTAAAAATAACTAATCGGCCGATTTTATTCAAATAAAATTATTTACCACTCTACTGGGATAGTTCTCTTTAAAATAAGGTATGGTCCATCATTCCCGGTCCCCTGGTTGGTCCACATTCGTAAAAAAAGACAAAAAACACCATTCATCCATAAAAATCAAAAAAATGCATTCTAAAATCTACCTAAATTACTCTCAAAAAATAACTAATCGGCCGATTTTATTCAAATAAAATTATTTACCACTTTACTGGGATAGTTCTCTTTAAAATAAGGCATGGTCCATCATTCCCGGTCCCCTGGTTGGTCCACATTCGTAAAAAAAGACAAAAAACACCATTCATCCGAAAAAAAACCAAAAAGTGCATTCTAAAATCTGCCTAAAAAAAAGACAAAAAACGCCATTCATCCGAAAAAAACCAAAAAATGCATTCTAAAATCTGCCTAAATTACTCTCAAAAAATAACTAATCGGCCGATTTTATTCAAATAAAATTATTTACCACTTTACTGGGATAGTTCTCTTTAAAAAAAGGTATGGGCCATCATTCCCGGTCCCCTGGTTGGTCCACATTCGTAAAAAAACACAAAAAACACTATTCATCCTTAAAAAACAAAAAAATGCATTAAACAATTTGCCTAAAGTACTCTCAAAAAATAACTAATCGGCCGATTTTAATCAAATAAAATTCTCTGCCACTTTACTGGGAACGTTCTCTTAAAAATAAGGTATGGCCCATCATTCCCGGTCCCCTGGTTGGTCCACATTCGTAAAAACACAAAAAACACCATTCCTCCAAAAAAAGCAAAAAAATGAATTCTAAAATCTGCCTAAATTACTCTCAAAAAATAACTAATCGGCCGATTTTATTCAAATAAAATTGTTTACCACTTTACTGGGATAGTTCTCTTTAAAAAAAGGTATGGTCCATCATTCCCGGTCCCCTGGTTGGTCCACATTCGTAAAAAAACACAAGAAACGCTATTCATCCTTAAAAAACAAAAAAATGCATTAAAAAATTTGCCTAAAGTACTCTCAAAAAATAACTAATCGGCCGATTTTAATCAAATAAAATTTTCTGCCACTTTACTGGGAACGTTCTTTTTGAAATAAGGTATGGTCCATCATTCCCGGTCCCCTGGTTGGTCCACATTCGTAAAAAACACAAAAAACACCATTCCTCCAAAAAAAGCAAAAAAATGAATTCTAAAATCTGCCTAAATTACTCTCAAAAAATAACAAATCGGCCGATTTTATTCAAATAAAGTTATTTACCACTTTACTGGGATAGTTCTCTTTAAAAAAAGGTATGGTCCATCATTCCCGGTCCACTGGTTGGTCCACATTCGTAAAAAACACAAAAACACTATTCATCCTTAAAAAACAAAAAAATGCATTAAAAAATTTGCCTAAATTACTCTCAAAAAATAACTAATCGGCCGATTTTAATCAAATAAAATTATTTACCACTTTACTGGGATAGTTCTCTTAAAAATAAGGTATGGTCCATCACTCCCGGTCCCCTGGTTGGTCCACATTCGTAAAAAAACACAAAAAACACCATTCATCCGAAAAAAGCAAAAAAATGAATTCTAAAATCTGCCTAAATTACTCTCAAAAAATATCTAATCGGCCGATTTTAATCAAATAAAATTATTTACCACTTTACTGGGATAGTTCTCTTAAAAATAAGGTATGGTCCATCATTCCCGGTCCCCTGGTTGGTCCTCATTCGTAAAAAAACACAAAAAACACCATTCCTCCAAAAAAAGCAAAAAAATGAATTCTAAAATCTGCCTAAATTACTCTCAAAAAATAACTAATCGGCCGATTTAATTCAAATAAAATTATTTACCACTTAACTGGGATAGTTCTCTTTAAAATAAGGTATGGTCCATCATTCCCGGTCCCCTGGTTGGTCCACATTCGTAAAAAAAGACAAAAAACACCATTCATCCATAAAAATCAAAAAAATGCATTCTAAAATCTGCCTAAATTACTCTCAAAAATTAACTAATCGGCCGATTTTAATCAAATAAAATTATTTACCACTTTACTGGGATAGTAGTTCTCTTAAAAATAAGGTATGGTCCATCATTCCCGGTCCCCTGGTTGGTCCACATTCGTAAAAAAACACAAAAAACACCATTCCTCCAAAAAAAGCAAAAAAATTAATTCTAAAATCTGCCTAAATTACTCTCAAAAAATAACTAATCGGCCGATTTAATTCAAATAAAATTGTTAACCACTTTACTGGGATAGTTCTCTTTAAAAAAAGGTATGGTCCATCATTCCCGGTCCCCTGGTTGGTCCACATTCGTAAAAAAACACAAAAAACACTATTCATCCTTAAAAAACAAAAAAATGCATTAAAAAATGTGCCTAAAGTACTCTCAAAAAATAACTAATCGGCCGATTTTAATCAAATAAAATTCTCTGCCACTTTACTGGGAACGTTCTCTTTAAAATAAGGTATGGTCCATCATTCCCGGTCGCCTGGTTGGTCCACATTCGTAAAAAAAGACAAAAAACACCATTCCTCCAAAAAAAGCAAAAAAATGAATTCTAAAATCTGCCTAAATTACTCTCAAAAAATATCTAATCGGCCGATTTTAATCAAATAAAATTATTTTCCACTTTACTTTACTGGGATAGTTCTCTTTAAAATAAGGTATGGTCCATCATTCTCGGTCCCCTGGTTGGTCCACATTCGTAAAAAAAGACAAAAAACACCATTCATCCGAAAAAAACCAAAAAATGCATTCTAAAATCTGCTTAAATTACTCTCAAAAAATAACTAATCGGCCGATTTTATTCAAATAAAATTATTTACCACTTTACTGGGATAGTTCTCTTTAAAATAAGGTATGGTCCATCATTCCCGGTCCCCTGGTTGGTCCACATTCGTAAAAAAAGACAAAAAACACCATTCATCCGAAAAAAACCAAAAAATGCATTCTAAAATCTGCCAAAATTACTCTCAAAAAATAACTAATCGGCCGAATATATTCAAACAAAATTATTTGCGAGTTTTCTGGGATAGTTCTCTTTAAAATAAGGTATGGTCCATCATTCCCGGTCTCCTGGTTGGTCCACATTCGTAAAAAAAGACAAAAAACACCATTCATCCGAAAAAAACCAAAAAATGCATTCTAAAATCTGCCGAAATTACTCTCAAAAAATAACTAATCGGCCGAATATATTCAAACAAAATTATTTGCGAGTTTTCTGGGATAGTTCTCTTTAAAATAAGGTATGGTCCATCATTCCCGGTCCCCTGGTTGGTCCACATTCGTAAAAAAAGACAAAAAACACCATTCATCCGAAAAAAACCAAAAAATGCATTCTAAAATCTGCTTAAATTACTCTCAAAAAATAACTAATCGGCCGATTTTATTCAAATAAAATTATTTACCACTCTACTGGGATAGTTCTCTTTAAAATAAGGTATGGTCCATCATTCCCGGTCCCCTGGTTGGTCCACATTCGTAAAAAAAGACAAAAAACACCATTCATCCAAAAAAAGCAAAAAAATGAATTCTAAACTCTGCCTAAATTACTCTCAAAAAATAACTAATCGGGCGATTTTATTCAAATAAAATTATTTACCACTCTACTGGGATAGTTCTCTTTAAAATAAGGTATGGTCCATCATTCCCGGTCCCCTGGTTGGTCCACATTCGTAAAAAAAGACAAAAAACACCATTCATCCATAAAAATAAAAAAAATGCATTCTAAAATCTGCCTAAATTACTCTCAAAAATTAACTAATCGGCCGATTTTAATCAAATAAAATTCTCTGCCACTTTACTGGGAACGTTCTCTTAAAAATAAGGTATGGTCCATCATTCCCGGTCCCCTGGTTGGTCCACATTCGTAAAAAAAGACAAAAAACACCATTCATCCGAAAAAAACCAAAAAATGCATTCTAAAATCTGCCTAAATTACTCTCAAAAAATAACTAATCGGCCGATTTTATTCAAATAAAATTATTTACCACTCTACTGGGATAGTTCTCTTTAAAATAAGCTATGGTCCATCATTGCCGGTCCCCTGGTTGGTCCACATTCGTAAAAAAAGACAAAAAACACCATTCATCCATAAAAATCAAAAAATGCATTCTAAAATCTGCCTAAATTACTCTCAAAAATTAACTAATCGGCCGATTTTAATCAAATAAAGTTATTTATCATTTTACTGGGATAGTTCTCTTAAAAATAAGGTATGGTCCATCATTCCCGGTCCCCTGTTTGGTCCACATTCGTAAAAAAACACAAAAAACACCATTCCTCCAAAAAAATGAATTCTAAAATCTACCTAAATTACTCTCAAAAAATAACTAATCGTCCAATTTTATTCAAATAAAATTATTTACCACTTTACTGGGATAGTTCTCTTTAAAATAAGGTATGGTCCATCATTCCCGGTCCCCTGGTTGGTCCACATTCGTAAAAAAAGACAAAAAACACCATTCATTAGAAAAAAACCAAAAAATGCATTCCAAAATCTGCCTAAATTACTCTCAAAAAATAACTAATCGGCCGATTTTATTCAAATAAAATTATTTACCACTCTACTGGGATAGTTCTCTTTAAAATAAGGTATGGCCCATCATTCCCGGTCCCCTGGTTGGTCCACATTCGTAAAAAAAGACAAAAAACACCATTCATCCATAAAAATCAAAAAAATGCATTCTAAAATCTGCCTTAATTACTCTCAAAAATTAACTAATCGGCCGATTTTAATCAAATAAAATTATTTGCCACTTTACTGGGATAGTTCTCTTTAAAATAAGGTATGGTCCATCATTGCCGGTCCCCTGGTTGGTCCACATTCGTAAAAAAAGACAAAAAACACCATTCATCCATAAAAATCAAAAAAATGCATTCTAAAATCTGCCTAAATTACTCTCAAAAATTAACTAATCGGCCGATTTTAATCAAATAAAATTATTTACCACTTTACTGGGATAGTTCTCTTTAAAATAAGGTATGGTCCATCATTCCCGGTCCCCTGGTTGGTCCACATTCGTAAAAAAAGACAAAAAACACCATTCATCCAAAAAAAGCAAAAAAATGCATTCTAAAATCTGCCTAAATTACTCTCAAAAAATAACTAATCGGCCGATTTTATTCAAATACAATCTTGTTGCTATAAATAAACGAAAACTTTTAAGTTTGATTTCTTAAAGTATTAGGAAACGGGGTATATTGCGGCGCTACATGTTAGGCTAGGTTGTTTTACATTTATGTCACATATAGTCTACCATCGGTTGCTATTGAAATTCAGCAAGATCGATCCACAAATGGCTGAGATATGAGCAAAAAACCACGACTACCTCTAATATTTTCCAAAAATCCCTAGTGGTTGTTGTAATTTTATTACTTTTTGCTGTATATCTGGGGAACGGCATAAGCCAAAGCTTCCAAATTAGGTACACACATTTAGGTAGCCAATACACACCATCCTACAAAATGTGGGCGGGATTGGAGAAGTGGGCGTGGTACCTCCCGTACAAAAAAAATTAAAAATTGTATAAAAACCTAAATTTTAGGGCTGCCATATGTCCTATGGATATGACTTATATACCAAAATATCGAAATTTTTAGTAGAACATATTTTATAAAAAATTCAGAAAAATCGGTTCAGATACAAGAAAGTTATGACCAAAATTAATTTTTTTTTTTAAATACCCACTTTCGGGAACCATATATCTCCCCGAGTCCAAGCTTTATAACTCAAGTAAATGGTAAATTCCTTCTTAAACACGTCAGTATATAAATCTGTCAAATCGGTTAAAAAATGGCTGAGTTATGAGCAAAAAACCACGACAACCTCTAATATTTCCCAAAAATCCCTTGTGGTTGTTGTTTTTTTGTTTTGTTTGTGCTTTTATTCGAACGTGTTGAATGTTAGGCATATCAAACACACACATGTTTGTACATGATTGGTCGCTTAAATTGAAAAATAAGTACCTACATATTAAATAAGCAAATTGCCGGAATATATTCTACTTTAATTCTTTATTTGCATAAGCGTTAATGGTCGAGTTGTCTGGGCGGTTGGTCATGCAGCGTCGTTAGTAGTTGCCGGGGTTCAAATCTCGGCATCCACCTTTTCAAAAAAAATTTTTTTTAACTTTTTTTATGTTCTATAAACGATTTTAAAATAATTCAGCAATTTTTGATTTTTTTGACAATGTAAATATTAATCGTTCGCTAAACTTACATGTAAAACAAAAATCATATTCTTTACCTATTTTTTGTTGTTTATTTTTTTTTTATTTAATTTGTTTATGTCCTAAAAACGATTGTATTAACTTTATTTTTTAATTTCAAAGTTATATATTATTAATAAATATTAATAAATTGTTTAAATAAATATGGTTTATAAACTAACATATATGGCTAAATTGGTTATTATTTCTAAATTTGGTACTATGTACTATTTTAAACAACAAAGCGTTATTTATATAACTTCTTGTTCTTATCTCACCATGTTGAAGGGTATTTAAGATTCGGCATAGCCGAATATAGCACTCTTAAGGTACGGTCACATATGGCAAACATTTGTCAAAAAATATCAAATATTTGTTTGCCCTAATCTGACCACAAAATATTTTTGAGGGGCAAACAGAAAAACAGCTGATTTTGGGCAAACAAAATTATTTGCTAGCAAACAAAAATGCTCCTAATGTGACCATTTAACGTCAAATCATTTCCTCGATTTTAGGCAAATAAATATTTGTTCTTACAAAAATTTTGTAAGACCAAACAGCGGCAAATAAAAAAGGTTTAAAATAAAAATTATTGAATAAAATTGAAAAAATTAACAATATTAAATAATTTTTTAATAACGAAAAAACTTATTTATGTAAAAAAATTTTCCTGTGTTCTCTTTTTAGCAAATAGTTGCGCGGTAAGTAGGTTTCAAGATGTTACAAAATACATTTTTCTTAAGTAAATAGGTAATTTATTAAATATGGGTACATATAATATATTAGCTAATGTTACGAATAATGCACTGCAAGAATGGCGTATCTATATTAATTGATACATTTTCAAGAGTGTACCAGTTTGGGGTCAGTGGAAAATCATGGACCCCCCAAAATAAAATTATATAATGAATTTAAGATTTATATAAAACTTATTAGTGCCAAATAATTTACCGACATCGACATCTTTATGAGATTTTTTCATCTGGGAGTGATTGTAGCAAGTGACCTAGAACCAATTCTCGGCCTACCAAGACAACATTTTGGCACGACATACAAGCTATTATAGAAATTATTGCCAAAACCAACATTTATAAGATTATTATGACATTAAAAGCAATTTACAGAAGGGGTATTTGTATAAGAGCTATGGTAAAATATGGGTCAATTACAATAACATTTGGTAAGGTGATAATAGATTGTCTGTGCGCACAAACCTTTTTTCCAGAAATAAGTTTTTATGAGCAACAAAGATACGCGAAAATTGCAAAAATAGTGATCATTTTTCATATTTCAAACAAGCCATAAAATTGATTAAGAGTCCCTAAAACTATAAGGAATGGCAAAAATTCGATAAAAGTAGCTAAATTAGCGGAAATTCGCAAAAATTTGCTAATAGCGGCATGATAGCAATGTTTAATATGTATTTATTAAAAATCGTTAAAGCTGTAAAAAATCAGAGGAAACAATTACATTTATCGCGATCATTCACGAAAAATGGCAAGCCCAAAAATTTATTTGAATTTGCCAAATCGGTTAAAAAACAAAATGTCGGAAAAAACAAAAAAAAAATTTACAAAAATAGCGAAAATTCGCGAAAATCTTTAATATTTCAAACAAGCCATAAAATTGATTAAAAGTCTCTTAAACTATAAGGAATGGTAAAAATTCTGTAAATATTGCTAAATCAGTGGAAATTTGCAAAAATTTGCGATATTTGTGTAAAAATACGTATTGTTTTCATTATATAAAGAACATTTGAAACTACATAAAAACCAAAATTATGTTTTTTTGCTAAAAATGTTCTCACATATAAGAATTAAAGTCGATTCGTTTTACTTTCACTAACCCCTTACCACTCTAATTGAAAACGAATAAAAACATGTGGAGGTTTATTGCAGAACACAAAAAATAATGAAGTAATCCATTTTTGAGTGAATTCGGATTCTAGAACTCACCCGATTATCTCAAAAATTGCGACATGTACTTTGCGAATAAGGTTAACATCGAAAGCTAGCCGGACGGATGGACATTGTTATATCGATTTAGAAAAGGATGCTGACGAAAAATAAAAATGTTGGTCGCAAGTTCGTCCAAGCAGTTTGGATTGAAATTCAGCACTTTTGGTTCAGTATGAAAAGAGTTATGGAGCGAAATGTGAAACAACCTGTCGAAAAAAATCAATATTTATTTACTAAAAACTAACGTAAATTGGTGGCGGAATGCACCTTTTATCGTTAAATTTTTATGTCTAAAAATCATTTAACTAAATTTCGTGAAGATCGGTCTATAACTTACAATAGATCCACTGTCTAAAACACTTTATTGCTTGCGTCTAAAACCGTAACAAATAATGCTTCAGGTTCATAATTTATGTTTATTTAGCTTACAAGACTGGAAATTACTTCGCCAAATTGCCTTTATCCCTTTATTTGTTATCTTAATTCTCTTTTACTTTTAAAAATGCTGTTCTCGCTCTTCTGTGCCATAAAATCATAAAAGTTTCAATATTTTGCATCAAAATGTTAATTTTTAGTTTTAATGAAAAGTAATTTTTTTTATTTAATTTTTACTTTTGACAATTTGTTCAAATATTTATTTTTAGGCAAATATTTTTATATGTGAACACAGGGCAAACATGTTTTCCCATTTTTTATTTGTAGGTATCAAGGCCCATCCATCAGGTCTGCTTACTTGTACAAAAACAAAATAGGTACGATTCTTTTTAGTTGTCAAAAATTTTTAATATCTGTTTGAACAAACAAAAATGGGCAAATAAATGTGCGTAGTGTGACCAGCAAATAAAATTTTTATTTTTTTTAACAAATTTTAAAAAAATGCCGGCAAACAAAATTTGACAAATGTTTACCATAATTGACCGTACCTTTACTTGTTTTTTACTTATTTTCTATCCATGGTGAATACGCGTATGTTAGTAAAAGCTTTTTTGGAAAGAATAGATAAACAAACAAAGAAACGAACACAAGAAAAGTAGGTAAATGAGCTTTTATTCCATGGTGAATACGCGTGTGTTAGCAACAGTGTTACCACCAGAAAAATTTTAAATTGCCCATGAGATAAAGCAAAATTACCCGATTTAAATAAAATTACACCTGATATAAAATTGAAGTTTTATTTAATGAAGGACATTTACAAAGAAGCAAAAACACAACAAACTCATTGAAAGAAGATCAATATTAGTCGGACTGTTGTAATTTTAAATAAATTAACATTAAAATAAATAACATTCAAAACTTAAAAACAATTAATAAAACATAAATTCCACATTTTGTTGCATATATGTATCTAAGGAAGGTTCAAAATGCTCATTGTCATTCCTTTATAATGGGTTAGCTTGGTGAGCTGTCAAACGAACTGTCAAACGAACTGTCATACTGCTCTCACTTTTTGCTCAGGCACATCATCATAGAACAGGCACATCATCATTGAATAACGCCACCAAATTATAAAAATTTTCTTTAAAAATAAGACATCAATTTTCGCAACTTATAGGCGACTTTATGATTTAAATGACGCAAATTATTTTTTAACAAATGAAAGCGATGTGTTGATTTAAAGAAAATAACTGTCAATTAGACTTCAAAACCGTGCGATGTGATACCTCTTGATTTTTTCCGTATTCATGTGAAGTCACTGGTTTATGCTAATAAATCAGCAACAATTGACGTCCAGGAGGTCAACATTGTTCATTTTATTCGTGACATGCAGCCAGCAATGCTCGAAAAAGAGGAACAAAATTGGACGTCTGCAATACGTTTCGTCTTAAATCAGTTTCAAATGGTTATGCATTTGTTTTGTGTTTTCTACCATTTAAAGATTCATGGTCTTAACAAATACCCTTTTTATACCATATTTAGTAAAGTAAATGCGTCCAGGGTTTTATACAACTCTCCCTTTCGTAATTCAGTTTTACAACTGTTAAGGGCATTTTAAAGTTTCCAGACACAAATAAAATTTATTATATATCAGAATGTTGGACACATTTCTACCCCCAGGCTAGTTTGTGGTTTGAATAACTTTTTCTAATAATCTTCAGGTTCTAAATCATGATAGTCATCTTTATCCAAATATCAGTGTAAATTTTGAGACATTTATTACCAACCTTTTGAAAATATATATTTAATGATTAAAGACTTTTCCTAAAAAGAAACCGAGACTTTTGTTCAGAAGACTGTGCATTTTTTATCAACAATATTTAAGAAGAAATAAATGTCATGACTGAAATCGAATCTTGATTTTATTTGGGTATCTGAGGTAGAGATGGGCGCGTGTTGGATTTTTTCAACACGACACGACACGAACACGAAACCCAAGATGTCCAGCACGAACGAAACACGCACGGCAAAAAAATTTCAAAACACAAGTCCAACCGACACGCACGAAACTAAATTCAAAAATCTCATAAACTTAAATATATTTAGTTATTTGCATAATATATGTATCTGTGAAATAGAAATAGTAACTTATCAAGATTTGCGCTCAATAATCTTGTGCGGCGTTCACTAAGAATAAGTCCAGAAGTTGAGAATAGTCGCTAGTCGCGGAACTAATAGGTATATTTAACACTTGTTTGGCAAGCTTCTGTAAAATCTTTAAATCGTTTGCATACTTCCAAAATGTTAATATGTATATCGTTTTCCCATTGTGTTGAGCGAGCTATTATAGTAATTTTCAATTTCAATATCAATAATGCTTTTTTGTGATTTTATTTTTTTTGAATTTTATTCATCTCTATACTCAGCGAATTCTTAGTTTTCGTTTACTGTTATTATTTGTTTCCATATTGTCCATCTAATAGTCTTCTATTATGGCCTTAACGGATGTGGGCTGTTGTTTCCCTGATTGCCAATCACATTTATGGCGATTTAGTATACCAGTCCCAGTCTTGGCCGTATAAGAAACAACTAACTTGCATTTCTTACAACAAACGTAATTTATACGTTTGCCATCATGTTCTATCAGATACAAATTTTCCCAAACACTGGCTTGTTGGTTCACTATTTTTTTATAATTCTCATCATTTCGACGAATAGCTTCTTGAGTTTTATTCTTCATTTTGCTCACACGTTTATTTGTATAGCTTGATAACTTTTTTTTACCAACAGCTTTTCAAACAATGCGTATACAATGACGCAAAAAATTAAATTTTTTGCTGAATACATATTTTACAACTACACATCATTTCGTGTTTTTCTTGCTCAACACGACACGACACGAACACGAAAGAAATCTATTTTTTAAACACGAACACGTCGTGTTGATCGTGCGTGTTTCGTGTCACGAACAAAAACACGACTCGCGCCCATCTCTAATCTGAGGTAAGCATTTCAAATAACACGTAAATTACACCTTAGAGAAATTACCCACGCTCTACCCACGACCAGTGTGGCCATATCCTAAAATATTTTACAGCTAAATCGGCTTAAAAATAATGCTAAAAAATGCTAACAAAAATCCTAAACTGCCAAAAAATAATGCTAAAGTTTAAATTGTTTTATTTTTTTTGTTATTTTAGTTAAAATACCTTTATACATGACTTATTTTACATAATTCTTCCCTATATAAAAACTATACCATATTCGGGTAATTACCCACAGAGTGGCAGCACTGGTTGGCAAAAGCTTTTTTGGAAAGAACAGCAAACAAACAAAGACAAGTAGGCAAAAGAGCTTTCATTGTTGTTTGATATTTAAGCAGTGTGGTAGGAATAAGGTAATTCACGTATTCTATTTGTTAAAATAGTTTAGTTAAATACATGAAAGCCTTTTCATAGAGTGAATACGAAAAACATATTATGAATTATACTAGTGGCATTTAATATTGACACTGGGGGGTGGTGGGGGGACAAATACAAGAATACTCTGGAATACAAGAGTAGTTAGAATACAAGAATAGCTAGACGACAATGTGTGTGGGAAATACAAGATGAATGGTGTTTTTTGTCTTTTTTTACGAATGTGGACCAACCAGGGGACCGGGAATGATGGACCATACCTTATTTTAAAGAGAACTATCCCAGTTAACTCGCAAATATTTTTGTTTGAATATATTCGGCCGATTAGTTATTTTTTGAGAGTAATTTCGGTAGATTTTAGAATGCATTTTTTGGTTTTTTTCGGATGAGTGGTGTTTTTTGTCTTTTTTTACGAATGTGGACCAACCAGGGGACCGGGAATGATGGACCATACCTTATTTTAAAGAGAACTATCCCAGTTAACTCGCAAATATTTTTGTTTGAATATATTCGGCCGATTAGTTATTTTTTGAGAGTAATTTCGGCAGATTTTAGAATGCATTTTTTGGTTTTTTTCGGATGAATGGTGTTTTTTGTCTTTTTTTACGAATGTGGACCAACCAGGGGACCGGGAATGATGGACCATACCTTATTTTAAAGAGAACTATCCCAGTTAACTCGCAAATATTTTTGTTTGAATATATTCGGCCGATTAGTTATTTTTTGAGAGTAATTTCGGCAGATTATAGAATGCATTTTTTGGTTTTTTACGGATGAATGGTGTTTTTTGTCTTTTTTTACGAATGTGGACCAACCAGGGGACCGGGAATGATGGACCATACCTTATTTTAAAGAGAACTATCCCAGTTAACTCGCAAATAATTTTGTTTGAATATATTCGGCCGATTAGTTATTTTTTGAGAGTAATTTCGGTAGATTTTAGAATGCATTTTTTGGTTTTTTTCGGATGAATGGTGTTTTTTGTCTTTTTTTACGAATGTGGACCAACCAGGGGACCGGGAATGATGGACCATACCTTATTTTAAAGAGAACTATCCCAGTTAACTCGCAAATAATTTTGTTTGAATATATTCGGCCGATTAGTTATTTTTTGAGAGTAATTTCGGTAGATTTTAGAATGCATTTTTTGGTTTTTTTCGGATGAATGGTGTTTTTTGTCTTTTTTTACGAATGTGGACCAACCAGGGGACCGGGAATGATGGACCATACCTTATTTTAAAGAGAACTATCCCAGTTAACTCGCAAATAATTTTGTTTGAATATATTCGGCCGATTAGTTATTTTTTGAGAGTAATTTCGGTAGATTTTAGAATGCATTTTTTGGTTTTTTTCGGATGAGTGGTGTTTTTTGTCTTTTTTTACGAATGTGGACCAACCAGGGGACCGGGAATGATGGACCATACCTTATTTTAAAGAGAACTATCCCAGTTAACTCGCAAATATTTTTGTTTGAATATATTCGGCCGATTAGTTATTTTTTGAGAGTAATTTCGGCAGATTATAGAATGCATTTTTTGGTTTTTTACGGATGAATGGTGTTTTTTGTCTTTTTTTACGAATGTGGACCAACCAGGGGACCGGGAATGATGGACCATACCTTATTTTAAAGAGAACTATCCCAGTTAACTCGCAAATAATTTTGTTTGAATATATTCGGCCGATTAGTTATTTTTTGAGAGTAATTTCGGTAGATTTTAGAATGCATTTTTTGGTTTTTTTCGGATGAATGGTGTTTTTTGTCTTTTTTTACGAATGTGGACCAACCAGGGGACCGGGAATGATGGACCATACCTTATTTTAAAGAGAACTATCCCAGTTAACTCGCAAATAATTTTGTTTGAATATATTCGGCCGATTAGTTATTTTTTGAGAGTAATTTCGGTAGATTTTAGAATGCATTTTTTGGTTTTTTTCGGATGAATGGTGTTTTTTGTCTTTTTTTACGAATGTGGACCAACCAGGGGACCGGGAATGATGGACCATACCTTATTTTAAAGAGAACTATCCCAGTTAACTCGCAAATAATTTTGTTTGAATATATTCGGCCGATTAGTTATTTTTTGAGAGTAATTTCGGTAGATTTTAGAATGCATTTTTTGGTTTTTTTCGGATGAGTGGTGTTTTTTGTCTTTTTTTACGAATGTGGACCAACCAGGGGACCGGGAATGATGGACCATACCTTATTTTAAAGAGAACTATCCCAGTTAACTCGCAAATA
Organism: Pollenia labialis; assembly: GCA_949318255.1. Taxonomy (NCBI): domain Eukaryota; kingdom Metazoa; phylum Arthropoda; class Insecta; order Diptera; family Polleniidae; genus Pollenia; species Pollenia labialis. The sequence continues at coordinate 2,652 of OX439143.1, read as the reverse complement.
TTTTTGTTTGAATATATTCGGCCGATTAGTTATTTTTTGAGAGTAATTTCGGCAGATTATAGAATGCATTTTTTGGTTTTTTACGGATGAATGGTGTTTTTTGTCTTTTTTTACGAATGTGGACCAACCAGGGGACCGGGAATGATGGACCATACCTTATTTTAAAGAGAACTATCCCAGTTAACTCGCAAATAATTTTGTTTGAATATATTCGGCCGATTAGTTATTTTTTGAGAGTAATTTCGGTAGATTTTAGAATGCATTTTTTGGTTTTTTTCGGATGAATGGTGTTTTTTGTCTTTTTTTACGAATGTGGACCAACCAGGGGACCGGGAATGATGGACCATACCTTATTTTAAAGAGAACTATCCCAGTTAACTCGCAAATATTTTTGTTTGAATATATTCGGCCGATTAGTTATTTTTTGAGAGTAATTTCGGTAGATTTTAGAATGCATTTTTTGGTTTTTTTCGGATGAGTGGTGTTTTTTGTCTTTTTTTACGAATGTGGACCAACCAGGGGACCGGGAATGATGGACCATACCTTATTTTAAAGAGAACTATCCCAGTTAACTCGCAAATATTTTTGTTTGAATATATTCGGCCGATTAGTTATTTTTTGAGAGTAATTTCGGCAGATTTTAGAATGCATTTTTTGGTTTTTTTCGGATGAATGGTGTTTTTTGTCTTTTTTTACGAATGTGGACCAACCAGGGGACCGGGAATGATGGACCATACCTTATTTTAAAGAGAACTATCCCAGTTAACTCGCAAATATTTTTGTTTGAATATATTCGGCCGATTAGTTATTTTTTGAGAGTAATTTCGGCAGATTATAGAATGCATTTTTTGGTTTTTTACGGATGAATGGTGTTTTTTGTCTTTTTTTACGAATGTGGACCAACCAGGGGACCGGGAATGATGGACCATACCTTATTTTAAAGAGAACTATCCCAGTTAACTCGCAAATAATTTTGTTTGAATATATTCGGCCGATTAGTTATTTTTTGAGAGTAATTTCGGTAGATTTTAGAATGCATTTTTTGGTTTTTTTCGGATGAATGGTGTTTTTTGTCTTTTTTTACGAATGTGGACCAACCAGGGGACCGGGAATGATGGACCATACCTTATTTTAAAGAGAACTATCCCAGTTAACTCGCAAATAATTTTGTTTGAATATATTCGGCCGATTAGTTATTTTTTGAGAGTAATTTCGGTAGATTTTAGAATGCATTTTTTGGTTTTTTTCGGATGAATGGTGTTTTTTGTCTTTTTTTACGAATGTGGACCAACCAGGGGACCGGGAATGATGGACCATACCTTATTTTAAAGAGAACTATCCCAGTTAACTCGCAAATAATTTTGTTTGAATATATTCGGCCGATTAGTTATTTTTTGAGAGTAATTTCGGTAGATTTTAGAATGCATTTTTTGGTTTTTTTCGGATGAGTGGTGTTTTTTGTCTTTTTTTACGAATGTGGACCAACCAGGGGACCGGGAATGATGGACCATACCTTATTTTAAAGAGAACTATCCCAGTTAACTCGCAAATATTTTTGTTTGAATATATTCGGCCGATTAGTTATTTTTTGAGAGTAATTTCGGCAGATTATAGAATGCATTTTTTGGTTTTTTACGGATGAATGGTGTTTTTTGTCTTTTTTTACGAATGTGGACCAACCAGGGGACCGGGAATGATGGACCATACCTTATTTTAAAGAGAACTATCCCAGTTAACTCGCAAATAATTTTGTTTGAATATATTCGGCCGATTAGTTATTTTTTGAGAGTAATTTCGGTAGATTTTAGAATGCATTTTTTGGTTTTTTTCGGATGAATGGTGTTTTTTGTCTTTTTTTACGAATGTGGACCAACCAGGGGACCGGGAATGATGGACCATACCTTATTTTAAAGAGAACTATCCCAGTTAACTCGCAAATAATTTTGTTTGAATATATTCGGCCGATTAGTTATTTTTTGAGAGTAATTTCGGTAGATTTTAGAATGCATTTTTTGGTTTTTTTCGGATGAGTGGTGTTTTTTGTCTTTTTTTACGAATGTGGACCAACCAGGGGACCGGGAATGATGGACCATACCTTATTTTAAAGAGAACTATCCCAGTTAACTCGCAAATATTTTTGTTTGAATATATTCGGCCGATTAGTTATTTTTTGAGAGTAATTTCGGCAGATTATAGAATGCATTTTTTGGTTTTTTACGGATGAATGGTGTTTTTTGTCTTTTTTTACGAATGTGGACCAACCAGGGGACCGGGAATGATGGACCATACCTTATTTAAAGAGAACTATCCCAGTTAACTCGCAAATAATTTTGTTTGAATATATTCGGCCGATTAGTTATTTTTTGAGAGTAATTTCGGTAGATTTTAGAATGCATTTTTTGGTTTTTTTCGGATGAATGGTGTTTTTTGTCTTTTTTTACGAATGTGGACCAACCAGGGGACCGGGAATGATGGACCATACCTTATTTTAAAGAGAACTATCCCAGTTAACTCGCAAATAATTTTGTTTGAATATATTCGGCCGATTAGTTATTTTTTGAGAGTAATTTCGGTAGATTTTAGAATGCATTTTTTGGGGTTTTTTCGGATGAGTGGTGTTTTTTGTCTTTTTTTACGAATGTGGACCAACCA